>OV281351.1:2500000-3750000 GCA_923062675.1 Marasmarcha lunaedactyla | reverse complement strand
TTCTTTTACTTTCCACAACCCATGGACACGGCACTTTGGCACTATCAGGTAAGCCAGATATTGTAAATTTTTATAAAACAACCAAAGGTGATGTAGAAACCTTCGATCAAAAGTGTCATAATATGTCTTGCCGCAGAAAAACCCAAAGATGGCCACTATGTTATTTTAATGGTTTACTAAATATGACTATGGTCAATTCTTCCGTCATCCACGTATACAGTAGTAGCTGCAATCGAGAAAAACAATTGAACAGATGAGCGTTTATCAAAGTAGTGTCTGATAAGTTAGTGAAGCCTTGGTTACGTCGTCACCGAGAAATACCAACTTTGAGGCGATGCCTAAAGTAGAACATTGATACTATTCTAGGTGATTGCTTGCACCAATAAATCCTGAAAATTAACCTAGGAACCCCGTAACTTCTGTTGTTACAAAAAAAAAACGTGCGACTCAGTTAAGCTGCACCTCCTGCAAACGTCATATGTGCGTAGAGCATGACTCTGTGCGCTGGGTACTCCTTTATCTCGTTACCTCTTTATCTCTTTAGTTCTTTCCTTTTCACCCGCTGGCTGACGCAATATTTCGGTTGTTGCAGCATTTTGTTAACACGTGCAAGTCAGTACTGTTAAATTTTGTGATTTCAAGTGTTTTGATCTCAATATCAACATTTTGAATTATCATCCAATTTCGATTATGGCGCTTGGCCGGGTGCTCCCACACCACGCTCGGTCCGCTCGCTCGGCTCGCGCATGCAATGAATGCAAGCTAACATAAGCTATCCCAAATTTAACTACTACGCTTTCTAAAGAATATTTAGTAGGCGATGCAAAAAAGACAAATTAGTGTATTAGACGCTATCTCATTTTTCTGTGGCTTAGTTATAAAATAAAAAGCTTGATCACGTGGCCAATAAAGAAATTTGGGGCTTGACTTATAATTTCCCTAAAAATAATCATCCCTTTTTCTGTCTCTGTATTCAAACTGAAACATAAATTTAAAAAAAAAGGTCGGGTAAACTTTGAAATCCTTAATACGGGTGTATATATTTTTATTGTATATCCGAAATCAACACTATAGAGCGTTGCGTGAAGGTACAGATTCTATACACGCGGCGGGAGTATATACGTCAAATTACTAAGTAATATATTTTTTGGCATAACAAAATCTACCAGCAATGCAAAATTAAGAGTCATTTAATATCAATTCTTTATCGTTCAAATCTTACCAACAAAACATGCCATTTCAAATGCTTGTTAATTGCTTGTGTTTTCCAAAATACCATATTAAATACGCCGAGGCCAAATACGCAACAATTTTTCACAACAATATTTTTGCAATCCACAAACAATCATGGAATCTTAACAAATATTTTTGCCAATAATTCGAAAGTTGAGTTTTTTTTTGTTACTTTAAAAAAACTCGCCGGATCATCTTGATTTGTATCCACACGTTAACAGGGTACAAAGAGTCCCGATCGATATGTAAGTGGATCCGCAGGGAAAGCAAATAAAAAGGAATAATGTCGTATAATTTAGAAATTGAAACAATGAAACTGTACTTTCTGTCTAAGAGAATTTCTAGTCTACTGGCTTTGTGAGGTACAAGGTTAACGCTAAGTTCTCTTGAAAGGTCTACATTAAATATTTGTTTAGGAAATTGAGCTATTTTGAGTCCTTTACCAAATTTTCGGAAAGGTTTCCTTGGATAATAGAGGAATATAATACTTTGAAAATATCTCAATGACCACTTTACCATTGTTTCTACAAACTTAATAGAATCTACTAGGAAACCTGAAACTACGATTAAGTTCGTTAAAAAATGTTTATATCAAAAACTATTTAATAAACATTAGTGGCAGCACGAGCTTGAAAGGTACTTAAATTACCAAGAACTAAACATTGAAGTCATCAAAAGCGTTAAACTTCTCAATTCTGTGAAACAAATATATTAAATTGTTCTGTCTAAATGCGCGTACAGACATGCGATAAAACCTCATTTGAACTGTGAACTGCATGCAAGAAGTTACAATGTTATTAAGATATGCAAACAAATATTTACCCATTATTATCTGTAATAAAACGTGTTATTGTATCACTTTCGAGTAACGTGAGACGTGTTTAAAAGGCCGAACTGAACAATTTCTATTTTTTTCTGATGTAAAGGAGCAACAGTCTCTGTAGTAGCTCGCAACACTTCCTCTCGGCTCACCGTGGTGACGAAATGGTGAATTGATTTTTAACATGTTGAATATCATTGCAACAATATTGTAATAGAGTATTTCAGTGTATACAGTCCTGTTATACATAATGTCAATAAACAAAGTAACTTACAATTTGTAAATTTAAAAAGAAAAAAAACATAAAATCTTACCTAGCAAATAGTCTACAGAGCGTGGATCTAATTTCGCCAACTGTTCCTTTGTATGAATGTACTGGGCTCGTTGTCGGTTTCTCTTCTTTTCTCTTGCCCAATCTTCTGCTAGATTCCTTCCGTCTAGTCTTCTTCCTTCTCTGTTTGGATGTTCAGGATCCGGAGTGACATTTGGAAGGAAATGCCTTCTCCCACCACCCATTATAACCTGCCGAGAAAAAGTGACGATTTACGAGTATAATATCATAGCAAAAAATTTTTACACTAAATTCCGAATGCTCATTTTCATTAGAAGTTCGATGAGTACGGCTTTTTCTATAATTCATTTGCACCATAACTGATTTGCACAGTCTCCAATATGCGCTGTATCGACAAGCTATCGACTAATGATTTTCATGTAGTATACGCTACAGGTAACAACCCATTCCCTGTTTTATTGACATTGAAACTGAGTTTAAACTCCGAAAAACCACGTAGTCAATACCACGACACCTCAATTGTTTAGAATTTGTTCCACCTTATGACATATACTTTTACTTTTTTTTCTAGGAGTTTAACAATCAGGATTTATCACTCGTCGTATACCTCGGTCATTGGTGTAAAGTAAGCTCTATCTTTAAATTATCTTTCAGATCCTTACAATTTCAATAGAACACCCAAACTAGTTCGAAACAGGTAATAATGCAAATTATTCAGATATTTGTTGTTGTGGCGTTTCGAAACTTGGAAAAAATATACAAAGCATAAAAATGCTTGGTCCATAAAAAATTTTGTTTTAATATTGCCCACTTTGTACCATTTTTCACTTGTAGAAAGAAAAAAATTAATTCATAATAAGGTTTCCATTCAAATAGCTCTGGGCAATAAATAAAACTCTTTATAGCGCAAACTAAAAACCTTTAAGATTTACAAAAAAAAATTTTGGGCTGTGATTGAGACTCTGAGGGATTAATGAAGAAAAATAAGAATATATTCTTAATAAATGAATCGATTTTAGTTTTGTTTTTTATTTTATTTCGGAAGTTGTCTTGATTTAGAGTGTTTCAGAATTAAAAGGAAAGTTTTGTCAAAGCGTATAAGATTCACAATGAATGCTTGGTTAAACTGTGTAATATTCAACTGAATATCATTATGTAATTTATCAAAAAACAAATACTCTTTAAAGTTTATTTGGTTCCAAAATCCTGGTAACAAAATATGTATTCGTTATTAAAATATAACAATATTACTGGAGGATGCGCGCTGCACCGTGAGCTACTCAATTAAACTATTCGCTTTGAGAATACGGAATGCAATAATGAATCTTGCCTTTTTTTTTTTTTTTTTGGTTCCCCTCCACGGGAAGGGCAGGAGGATATAAAAAATGCTCTGACGCATACTCCGCGCGCGCGATCGGAGTTATGTGGGACTCGTCCCGACGCCTACCAGGACCATACCCACTAAAAACCCCCTGTCGGCTCGTGCATTTTTGCCACTCAGCCTTCATCTGAACGACGGCCAATTGGAGAAAGAGGCCGCGCTAGCGGGGCCCTTAAGGGGTCACCCGCTGAGATTCACATAGCACTGAAGGTGCTCAAAAATGAAAAGTAAAAATAAAAACATTAAAAATGAAAAATAAAAATTGCATTAATTCGGATTTACGTTAGAATTAGAATTTACGTTAGAATTAGGATTTGCGGCCTGAAGGGCCTCGAGAGCTAAAGTTAACTGCGTAGGTTCGTCCGTGTGCGCGTTTCTCGGCCTAGCGACTTTGAATTTCGAATCTAACACAGGAGCAGTATATGAGACTGAATCTCGAACAAGATGATTGGGATGGGATTCGGCGCGTTTGAAGAACGATTCTGAGAGTGTTTTGAGGTGCTGTTGCACTGTAGGTAGTTCAAGATCTCTGTGCAGGTCCGCGTTGCGCACAAAATCTTGCCGTAAAGAGGACTAATTTATACAATTCTACGCTTATTACATGCTTCTGCCAACCTTTGTAACTATGCTACGCGAACAACAATCAAACTTAGTACATATTTTTAATTTCGTTATTTGGTATTTGTTTTTACAAAAGACTTGATATACTTAAGGACGAGTAGGTGAGGAGCTGGGAGAGTATTACAAATATGTAGTCATAAGTTTAGATTTTGAAATTGGTCAGTTGCTCACGCTTCTTCTTCGGAAATTCTTATTTTATTATTATTCTAACTGCATGTCATAGAATAAGTAATCTTTTTAATAGTATTATAACGGTCACAACCAACAAAAATCTTTTGGAATTTATGATTAAAAATGACATTTTGCACGATAAGCAATTAATCTTAATAACTTATTATATTTTTAGGCTGCCAAAAATAACAGTTCCTGTTAATAATGTTTAATTTTGTCATTGGTTATCAACGTTTGCAAGGGTTGTTGGGAATATAGGCTGAATATGATCAATTGGGTATTTGAAATGTTTATTACATATTTAAATAGTTTATCAACATTAACGAAATATTGCAGAAGTAACAGAATTATTATTATTAATAGTTTTATAGATACAGCGATGTATTTGTAAAGGTGCTGCTGCTCCATACAAAACGGTAGTGAGTTGTGACGTCACAATGTGTAAACCACTAAGAATATTATGTTAAAATATAAACATAATATAATAATAATAACTTTTTTATTAACTCAGAAAAGCTTATGCAAAGTCTCTGACCCCAAAACTAAACATAAACAAAGTTTGTATTTTAGGGTTCAGCGTCCTCTCCCATTTTAATTTTTTGAAAGTATGTACAGTTTTAATTTAAAAAACGATTGTTATAATTAAACATTACAATTCACTGTGTAAATAAAAGTAGGTTAAATTATTAAGAATGTATAATATAAATATAATATTATATATAAATATTTAATATAGAATAATGTGTAAATGTGAAAAGTATAAGTAATAAGTATAATATAAATTTTATGGAAATTATAATATAATAATATATATGTGCATTAATTTATAAATTTTTATATTGTGTGATATGAAAGTTTACATGAAAAAATCCATTACATTTAGTTTCCAGCATTAGGTTTGGTAGGTAAATAATTTTTCAGTCTGAAAATAGTCCATACATAATAACCAGTCCCTCATATTTTTTTTACATTCATACAATATATAATAGCTACGTAGGTAATTTGCTTTCATGCATACTAACATGCAAATAAAATAATAAAAATAACTATACTTAATGTCAGTAAGCTAATAATATTTAAAAAATTAACATATTTTACAAAAAGGTTTTTTGCTTCTTTTTAAAATTTTATAATCTATATAATATCGATATAAAATTAAAAACTCTATTTTTCAAAAAAAACTTGGGTTAAAATAAGGGGTCAACATATTTTCTAAATAAATGACCAAATCTTGCATTTTCAAAATGTGTCAAATACCCAATTGGTTCCAGTTCCCAATCTCACGTGCAAACTATTTTAGTAATGTTTTTCGTTTCCGGGTTAGGTCCCGGTGGCTGACAATAAATGTACCAGTGAGTTTTTACAATTATAATGGCCAATATGATGACAAAGATTGCCTATTTCTGCTGCATTTTATGAGATAACATTGATTGAGTATAATAATTATTCACCTCTCACTGCTTTGATAAATAGTTTTTTTTTTGCCAGGTTTTTTAAACAACAGAGTGAAAAAGATTTGCCTACACAAATCTGAAGAGCAATGGCGCCGTTCGTCTAAATTTAAAAATTTACCGCAAAATTATTAATGTCAATAAGTATTTTCAACATTGAATGCAAAAAGCTCTAAAACCTTAACAAAGGCTTTACGATGCAGTGCTATCATGTATATTTTTTTCGATCGTGTCATTTATATTAATTGAGTGGTAATATTTTAGGTTATATTTTGCTAAGAACTCGGAGCAATACAACAGTACTTCAAAAGTACTTAGGTCGTTTGAAAAGAAGAAAGAGCCAAATAGGAAACCTCAGTGTAGAGCGGTTAGATAAACTGACCAAGCACTGGCTTAGAACCGCGAGTTGCGAATAGTACATCTATCTTTAAATCATCGCGCGTTGATCGCATATATCAATTTTATTTTCACAATCATAAATATTACTAAACCAACCCTCAGCAGTTCGAGTACTGTATCTGATTTTCAGCATGACCTCATAAGTGAACAACGCGACTAGTAACTTCTCTACTTTCACTTATCTGGCATGGCTTACCTTTTGCAATTATTAACTACTTAGATCAAATTATACTATCTTTTTCTTTCTAGTGCTTTCCATTAATTTTCTCTGAATTGGTATTCTGTTGGATGTTCAAGTTTAAGTTGTCTTCAATATTTTTGGTATATCCTAGCGCGTTGAAGCAAATTGTTACACCATATATTATAAAGTGAAGCCACGGGTAAAAACTAGTATATTTAATAATTTTCAAAAGTGAATTTTAGTGATCCTCGAGAAATGAAAATAACTTAAGGGAAATTTGTAACTTGGAATGGCAATTTTAGTTGCGTAGGTTTTTAATATTAAGATAGCAAATCATGAGTCAAACAAAAATATTCAGTTAATTCAAATACTATAGACGTTTAAGTATTCAGGGCGCAAAGCGATAATAAACAACTGTAGTAATATAATTTAATACAATTCAAAAAAGTCCTGTATTGTATGACTATAGAAACTGGCGCTATAGAAAAATATTTGAAGATAATTCTCAAGATTTGTATACTATTATTGGCAAGGCAACGACGTATAGTAACACAATAATGTTTTTAATTGTAGTAATACGCTTTTGCATTTGCAAATTGGCAGGCATTTGTCGTCCATCTCACCCGAAGAAGAGTGATGATTATAATGACGACGACAAACCTAATTACAACCTAATTATTTTGTTTGAGTAGACTATGTAAAAAATCAATATACTTACAACAAATTGCTTCATTATTACTAATTTAAAAATTTTGTGGGTAACATTTTATTTTGTTGTTAAATAAATAAGCAAAGAATCATTAAAGCCCCACGTATAAAGTTGGGTTATTTTATCCAGGCGTGAGTTGGTGCCCCTTTGTTTACCTTTCATTAGTCGGTCTCGGACATGATTAATTGAAGTTAACAATATTTCGAGAATTCGCAATTTTAATAATTAATTGAATAACTCTAGTTATTTTGTGAGTTCTTCGGTTGCTATGGTAATTACTTCCAAATTTGTGTTGTAACTGTTGATCGCCTTGCTAGATACTTTAGGGTTTGAGGAAGTGAAATATCGAATGAAATCATTTACAAGACAAAAACAATTGCCCCAATTTTTTGTTTTTACTGATGTCAGAACCGGCAAACGAGCTCACGCCTCATTTGACGCTAAGTGGCATCCGAGCCCATGGTCATTATTATTCGTAGATGTTTCATTAAATGAAACAAATTTTGTTAATGGCCAATCTGATTATTTTATGTAATATTGCGTTACCGACTGCAGGCTTCAGCTGAAATTACTTTTATTCTAGTAATTGCACAGGCTCTTTCTTTCCTTTATTCGGAACACAAAAACGTTTTTGGTGGTCAGAATAGGAAGGACTGTTGTAGCGCCTAAACTTGATCTTAACAAATGAAACTCTATTAGGTACTAATCGACGACCGAGTAGCGTCCCTGTCTCCTTGCCGGGGCATTCATTTGTGTGATAAACATAAATGTTTGTTCTCGGATCATGGTTGTTGATATTTATATATGTATGTTTACTCTGGGTCTCCCCCCAGTGCGCTGTATGGGCCATAACACAAGCTCTGCTTACTTTGGGGCCATACAGGATTTATTATTTAATGCAATGTTGTGCTCTTCCTGGTTGTACCTTTATTTGCCAGAAAATATTCTTTATTTGCCAGAAAAATTACAATAGGTACAAACATCTTATAAGGTTTGCAAACTTAATTAAATACAGCTTAATTAATCATAATATGGTCTTATAACTTCAGAAGTAAAGTTAATAATTATTGAAACATATTTAAATAGAACGAGAAACTATATTATAACTACGCGATAGACAACAACAGTTTTTTTTATTATTGAAGCGGGTAGTTTGCTGCTTACAATTACTAGCGGTCCCCGCACTAGATAAACCTGTATCGCGGGGTCCCAGGGCCGATTTCCATTGACAGCTGTACGGATGCGAAGCGATAACATCATTAAAGCTATTAGAAATGTTGATTCTTAAGTATAGATTTTGTTAATTTTGTACTTTATATGATAGGAGATACTACTTACAAAAGCTGTAGTTCACTATAAAGTAGATTTTAATAATTTTTTATTTTTATTTTTTACATTAATCAGTTTTAATTTTAATTAACAAAAGGTAATAGTTAAAACAAAATTTAAAATAAGCAAATTATTTGTTCTAAATTTCATTGTTACAGTTTTGTTTTCATTTTTTTTTTTGTTTTTCTTTTTTAAGGGATTTGTTCATTTTATTAAATATATATTATACAATAATTTGGTACAATACCATTTAAATTGTTACACTCTTGTTGTTATGAATTTTTAATATAGGTATACTTCTTGTGTAATGTTAGGTATAATAAAAGGTATAATAAATAATAGTACTTGAATAAAATAAAATAAATAAACAAATAATAAATAAATATGGAAATAATGACTAGCATATATTAAATATTAGGTAAATATAATAACTATGTAGTGACATTATGGTCTTAAATAAAAGATATAATTTAAATAATGTATTTGTGTGGGTAATTGAATGTATTTGTGGGTATTTAAATATCTGTTTTCGTAATGTTGGCGCTCATTCATACAATTGTTGTGCTAGTTAATACGTTGCTGTTGCTCAACAAAGTCTTATAAACGGGTGCTTGAGGGATTACCTGAGTCTATTAGGTATTCAAGGAGTTAGATTAATGACATGGTTAATAGTTTGAATTGTTCAGTGATAATTACTCCTTTATTCTAGTTTTTCGTGAAAAAAATCCCTCACCATCACATTGGCACATTCCAATGTCAATATTAGGTGGTTTTATACTGTACAATTTTAAACTTTTCATTTCGTGTTCATCTTCACAATCTTAAAAATCCATCAGACAAAGACCAAATTACATAAAAACTTTCGAGCACTGTTACTTCTCGTCTTGGGAACTACTGAACTTATCTACCTACTATCCTTTCACGTCATATTTGTATGTTTTATTCCTCAAACTAAATAGTTAAAGAATAATAAAATCGAGAACTTGTTTTGAGTAATGGTGACAGTAGTAGACTTATAAAATTACTTTAAAAATAACAATGCCTAACGGCAAACAATGCTCACACTATTTATTAAAGGATATTTTGAACTAATATTACAAATGCTTGGTTAAATTTGTTTGTAATGAGATCTATTTGACTTAGATGAGAATCGTTTTAACTTAAAAAACATTTCATAAATAACCTAAATTAAAAATAAATACAAATATTGTAGCTTAAAATATTATAAAAGTAAAACATGAACATTACAACAGTAAACAAAGTACCAACCACAAAAAAATATTTAACAAATTTTTTTTACTAAAACAGCAAAGACACGTGAGCACCCTTTTCATGTTCGTATTTACTGGTCTTTTGTTCGCGCGTAAACCGGTCGCTCGCTCAACATTTCCGATGTTCCAGCGAGTATAAGCGGGACGGGAGATGCTAGACAGAAGATAATAATACGCGTGACTTACATTCTTATACACAAATTGTATAATTGTAATTTTGTACAAATAAGTTAAAACAGAAAAAAAGTTATTAGGTGTTTTTCTTAAGATTATATATATTGTGTGCTTTTATAGATATAGATAAAATAAACCTTTATAATAAGCTAACAATAGAGGAATTGCAACTTCCAGACAAACCAGCCGTGGTTTTGGAAAGTCAAGCAACATATAGGTAATGTAATTGGAATATATAAGTAAATTAATAAATAAATAAAATAATCTATCAAAAAAATTATAAAATTAAATCGACTTCTTTATTGACGACGTCGTTTTGTATATATACACAAAAACAAGAGGGATGTCTGAGTGAAGACATGAGCAAACTAATTCATAGAATTTAAAAGCCTTACATTAACACTCTTCCCCGGTTCATTCTCGACCAGCTGCATGGCTATGTCCTTGCAATCCTTCCTCACAGTCGGCGGGACTCTACTGTCGTCCTCCCAGTACCTAGACGGGGCGTGTGCGTACAAAGCCGCCGGCGTGGCGTGTGTTATCCGTGCTGTTGTTACTATGCCGCTGGATTTGCCTGTAATAAAAGATAAACTGTTAACTTCCAGCACGTTTAGTTGTGGTAAAAATAGAAACAAAACTCCTTCATAGTTCAAAATAATTAAAACGCTTGTTAAATACCTCTGTATAGGTGCAATTTAATACGCCCTAAAATGTTGTACTAGGATATCATTCTATAAAAGTAAAGTAGAGTTTTTATATTGGATGATATTTATAAACGTAGTTGAATTTGACAGTTAAATTTGGAAAGACAGTTTTAAAAACTAACTCTTAGAAATTACAGACAAGCTACGATTTTTCCCCATATTTTAGGAATTCAAAATAAAACAATATTCTCGAGCGATAAACGCGCGAACTCGCAGGTAAAACCTAGAACAAATTAACATATATGACGGCCTTATTGTTACTTCTACGTCTTCTAAGAAATCTAATATCCGCGTCGTTGTATTCTGTGATCTATCACTTCCACCTTTAAGCCTTATTATGGCCTAAGAATTTATACGCATTTAGAAATGTTCCAGAAATTTGTTTACTGAAATTGTATGTCTAAAATTGGACCATAATACTAAGCTTTTAAACCCAATAGTTATTAAGGGTTCTCAAAAACTAAAGATGAGCTGCAGTAGCCTATGAGAAACTAACACGTTATAAAATTTTAACAATATTGTAAAATTAATTTAGCTATGAATGTCAGAAACTTGAAAATATTTTGCCAAAAACGTATTAAGTACCCAAATTAAGGAAAATAGTATCACAGTAAAACAACTTTTTTTAGCTTCGAATAAATGTACCTTCGATGTTGAACAAGATTAAATAAAAAAATATAAAAAAATCTTTATACAGTACATAAATCTTTACAAAAGTAAACAAAGGAAATATTTAAAAGGTCTTCAACATTGTTGTTTACTTTAAATTGTGAATAATTTATTGAGGCAGATGTCAAAAGATAGATTTACTCCACCCGATCGTGAAATCCTTTCGTCAATAGGAAACGTAAATTAATAACCGTTTCTTTCTTAAAATTCAGTTGATTTATATAAATGATCGCTCTGAAGGCTCACCTTTGAAGTCGGTCATAAAATTTGAATATGCGAATCCTTTAATATCGCGCTCTTTATTGAAATGTTTTATATACAATATTTCGTGTTCAAAATGGGTTTCTTTATCGGTATTTTTTCAAAATAAAACAACATAAATATTAAACTTTGAATTAATTATATGTTCAGCTTATTAATATACTTTATATTAGGTTTATTTATATTTCAAAATAAAAATAAAAATAAATAATACTAAATCCACAAACACACCAACTGTATGGCCCCAAAGTAAGCTGAGCTTGTGTTACGGATATCCATACAGCGAACTGGGGGGGAACCAAGAATAAGCATACATAATATGAATATAAACAACCATGACTCGAGAACAAACATCTGTTATCATCACACAAATGAATACCTAGACCGGGACTCGAACCTGGAACTTCCAGCGTCTGAGACAGAGCTACTAAGAACTACGCTACTCAGCGTCATAAACATCTAATAAACAATGCTTGGAAGTCAAATCTAAGGAACTTCTAATTGATCTTTTTCCCTTCGAGCTGATTTTAACGTGAACCTGAAAAAAACTGTTCTATGGTTTATAGTAACTGTCAAGTTTTTTTTTTGTTCCCCTCCACGGGAAGGGCAGGAGGATAAAAAAATGCTCTGGCGCATACACTGGCGCGCGCGATCCAGGTTATGTGGGGCTCGTTCCGACGCCTACCAGAACCACTACCGACTAAAAAACCCCCTGTCGACTCGTACAATTTTTTGCCACTCAGCCTTCATCTGAGCGACGGCCAATTGGAGAAAGAGGTCGCGCTAGCAGGGCCCAGAAGGGGTCACCCGCTGGGATTTACAAAGCACTGAAGGTGCTCAAAGCACTGAAGGTGAATTCATAGCACTGAAGGTGTTAAAAAATGAAAAATAAGAAATAGAATTTAAAATTACATTAAATAAATATTAAAGAAGTTAAATTAATTCGAATTTACGTTAGAATTAGAAGTTGAGGCCTGAAGGGCTAAGAGATCTAGCGTCAGCTGCGTCGCTACGTTCGTGTGCACGTTTCTCGGTCTAGCGACTTTGAATTTCGAATCTAAGACAGGAGCAGTATATGAGACTGAATCTCGAACTAGAGGATTGGGATAGGATTCGGCGCGTTTGAAGAACGATTCTGAGAGTGTTTTGAGGTGCTGTTGCACTGTAGGTAGCTCAAGATCTCTGTGCAGGTCCGCGTTACGCACGTACCACGGTGCGTCTGTGGCCCTGCGGCAGAAGAGATTTTGAACTACCTGCAGTTTTTGCAGGACGGAGGGTTTGGCGTGGGCAAAGACTGGCGAGGCATATGTCATGACTGGTCTAACGCAGACCTTATAAAGCGTACGTTTGTTTCTGAACGACATTTTACTTTTTCTACCTAACATATTATGTAAGCGGCCTAAGTAAAAACGGGCGAGTTTCGTTACTCTATCGACGTGTGGCTTGAAAAAAAGCGTCTGGTCTAAGGTGACGCCTAAGTATTTGGTAGTGCGCTTCCAGGGGATGGGAGTACCTAACATTCGAACGTGCAGATTGTCAGCGACATGACGTTGTTTGCAGTCGAAGTAAACCGTAGAACTCTTGTCTGGGTTCACATCGATACGCCATTTTTGAAACCATGCACCGAGGGCGTCTCCAGCCTTTTGGAGTCTGGTGGTGAGACCCGGGACACTTTGGCCTTTGGTGTAAAGGGCTGTGTCGTCGGCAAAGAGGGCGAGTTCGACGTCTTTCGGCGGAATGGGAATGTCGTTAGTGTACACGGTATACAACAGAGGGGCGAGGACTGAGCCTTGAGGGACTCCAGCCTTTATGGGACGAGGCGCGGAAAGCGTGCCTTCATGTTTGAAACGAAACGTGCGGTCTTTGAGAAACGACGCGATTATCCTAACTAGGCGAGCCGGTAAACCTTGTTTGTAGAGTTTATAAACGAGACCGCTGTGCCAGACTTTGTCGAAAACCTTGGCTACGTCAAAGAAAACTGCGATCGTTTTCTTTCGTTTCGGGTAGAAGCCGTTGAGTATGTACTCGACGATTCGATGGACTTTTTGAGGGCAGGAGTGCTTAGCGCGGAAGCCGAACTGGTGGGAAATGATGAGGGGATCGCCATCCGTTGGAAACAGATGGTTCGGCATTCGAGAGAGTATGATTATTTCGAGAAGTTTAGACATGGCCTTGAGGAGGCTGATGGGTCTGTGATTAGCCGGGATATTCAGAGGTTTACCCGGCTTGGGAATGCCTATGACTGTCGCTTCTTTCCAGGCTTTGGAAAGTAGCTGTGGTCGAAGCAGGCATTGAAAATGATGGCTAACAAGGTAAGAACCTGTTGAGGCAGGTCTTTGAGTGCGTGGTTAGAAATAGCATCCGCACCCGGAGCCTTTTTGGACTTTTGACTTCTAATGAGAAGCAAGATTTCATCATTAGAGACTGTGACGGGGTCGTCAATGATGGGGAGAGATTCTCTGCGGAGAACTTCGTCCTCCACCGCCTGGATGTGGGAGGGATCCCCGGGTTGCGTGCTGGGCGAACATTGTGCCACTATGCTGTTGGCGAAGTATTCGGCTTTCTCTTCGGCTTCAAAGGCGACAGTGCCGTTGGGACGAGTGAGAGGAGGAATGTGAGAGGCGGCGTCTACGCGTAAGGCTCGGGCCATACTATAGTACGCTTGGTGGGACGGGGAGATATTCTCCATGAGATTGTTAAACTGAGCGTCTCGGAGTTCCGCGAGGCAAGACCTAACTTTACGTTGTAGTTTGTTCGCAGCTGATCTATAGGCGGGCGTGGGATATTTCTTGGCTCTCTGGAGAGCCGCGTTCCTAGCTTTAATGAGATTGCTAACGGCTAAGGGTAGATTGGGTATACTTCGCTTAGCAACCTTTTCGTTTACACTGATGGCTGAGTTGATAGCATCACTGAGGGAGTCGACTAATAAATCTATTTTGTCCGGGCTATCCAGTTGGTCGGGCGAGATCCCGAGCGGAGAGTTTGGGGCCTCTAAGGCTGAAGCTAACGTATTTTTAAAACCTCTCCAGTTGGTAAAGGTCTTAGGAGGAGTGACGTGATTGTTAGGCGGTCCTAGCACGAGGGAGACGGGGCGGTGATCAGAGCCAAGGTCATCGAGCGGTTCGATAGACTTGAGATCGAGGTTGATTTGTTTGACGATCGCAAAATCGAGGATGTCAGGAGAGTAGTTAGGGTTGCCGGGATAGTGAGTGGGGGTGACGGAAGAGATGACGTCTAAGTCGAGTTTAGAGTTTAGAGATTTTAAGGAGTTCTCTACCGCTTTGGTTGGTCGATAGGCACTTCCAGTCAGTATGTTTGGAGTTAAAATCTCCAAACATAATGACTGAATGGCCGAGGGCGAGAATGACTTCGAAGTCGCTAAGGATAGGTCTGGTATGATGGATGTCACTAGGTATGTAGACTGAAGCTATGATGACCGTCGGATGACCAGTCATAGCCAATCTACACACAGTGGCCTCCTCCTCAGCCAACGATGACTGAAGCGAAGATGACGGAACAGGACGCGGCCCTACGGGAGCTACGGGAGCTGGGATAGGACGGGAAGGTGCAGGTGGAATGGCCGGACGCTGCCTCCAAGACAGAGCCGAAGTAGGCGTTGGCTGAACGGGCTTTGCTTCCGGGGGACCCCGGTTGCGCAGCGGCTGGAAGTTAGCGGGAGTGAGCGGTGGCGCCGGTTTAGGCGCGGCCCTCTTGGCTGAGGAGAGCGGAGCGCGCGGGCAACCCCTGTAGTTAGCTGTGTGGCCAGACAGGCCACACAGCACACAGGCAGGGTGGGAAGTGGATTCGGGAGTGCGAGTGCACTCCTTTGTTACATGAAGGTCCAGGCACTTGACGCAACTGGGAGGAGCTGAGCAGTTAGCCGCTGCGTGGCCGTAGAGCTGGCAGCGGTGGCACTGCCCAGGGTGACCACGGGGGTTGGGACGCTCGACGGAGATATTCGAGAGTCCGCAGATTGTGCGAGCCTCTTTGAAAATCTCCCTCGGTTGGGAGTATTAGACAAGATAACTAAAGCTAACGGAAAGCGCCTATCGCGGTTTGAGTGCATCTTGTGCACTGCTTCAGCCGGGAAACCCTGGGACTTAAGGTACTTGAGGATATCTTCGTTAGCGAGCTCGAATGGGACGCCCCGTAATACTGCGCGGATCTTACGCTCCTCCGGGAGGGCGTAAGTGTGGTACGCGATTTGTTTAAGTGAGAGTAAAAGAGTGATCGCGCGGAAGTCGTCGATAGTTGCGACTTGGATTTTAATAGTATCGCCTGCGTTATTTGCCTTGAGATAATTGATTTTGTGCTCTTTGCACAAGTTAGAAACCGCGGTCCAGCGCGCTTTTTCGTGGAGGAAGACGGGCGGAGGGAGCTGAGGCTTCGGTGGGACGGGAGCGCGGCGCGTCGCTGGCGGAGGCGCGGTCACTTTGAGTGACATGAGCGGCGCGGGGGCGGGTGTGGAAGACACCAGGGAGGGCTCGGATATTGAGGATACCGAGGCTTTCTTCGAGCGCTTTTTGGAGCGTTTGGCGTCTAATTGAAACGCGGGCTCAGGAGAGCCGGTTAAGGTGACGGCATCTGACGACGCTTCAGACGCGGGTTCGGAGTCGCTCCCGGGAGTGGTACGCTTGCGACGCGATGCGCGAGAGGATGTGACCAATTCACAGTCCATCTCGGACGGGACGGGAGACGCGGGAGAGCTGTAGATCTGAGGGGTCTGGACGTTGGAGGCCTGAGGGTCTGGGGTTGAAGCCTGAGGGGCCGCGGACGCGATATTTGCCTGTAAGGCCTGTGTTATTACGTCATCTGAGATGGGGACGCCGGTCGTTACGAGCTCCTGGATGAACGACCTAGCAAAGTATACCAGGCTTTGCTGGTCCATTGGAGGGCTTGAAACTAGAATATGTAATATACAAATATATAATAATGCCTAGGTTCCCTAACAAACCTAGCACTTAAACCTCCCTACCCGCGGTAGGGGGGCTGGGTACGACGCGAGGTGGTGCCCCTAATTCGGACAGCACTGTACCGTCACCCCGGGAAAGACCCAAGTGCAATGGGATCGGGTCAGCCGGTTTCTCCTTTTTCAATTTAATCGACCGTAGTAAGGTCGACTCTGTTGTTGCTGCTCCCCCCGAGGTGAGGTATTAATTCGAGGGGTGCACAGAGCGCGGGATTGACTACGTTACGCCCGGCCGAAACGAGTCTCTAACTAACGTAACAAGCACTCAGCGTCAATTACGTAGCCAGAAAAACAGCCCGAGCCTTGCGAACTACTATCGAATTTAATCGACCGTAGTAAACTCAGCTCTGTTGTTGCTGCGAGACTGACTTAGTTGCAGCCGATCGAAACCGACCGCAGCGTAAGTCCTACAGAGGCTTATCTCAAGTCATCGAGGACGAAGCGAGATTTGTACGAATCTCAGCGTATGAGTATGGCTACGAGTTGTCGTTGTGAGACGACAATCGTGACTCAACAGCTGGTGCGACCTCGAACACGTCCGAGCGGGGCCGGACGCAGAACGGATCTGAGAGTGGCGTTTGAGTATTGCTACGAGAGAAGTCGTGAGACAACAATCGTGACTCGGCAGCCGGGAGCGACCTTCAACGCAGATCGGGTCTGTGTCTAGGCGACGTTCCTACATTACACCTACATACAGATACATTTACTCACACAAACTATTATATTGCTCCCCGGCGATAAGAGCAATCGAATGATGCAAACTATGGGCTCGCGAGCAACACAAACAGTGTACGCACAATTTGGTTTGTATTCGTGTCCTGTCGTACATTGTCGGTTCGGTTCGCGGAATTACTAAACCATTTGATAAGTAAAAACAAGTGACGGGAAACAAGATTTTGGAGTTCCATGTCTCGAGAGCTTGTCACCTATCTTCGGCTTTTTTCCTTTAATCAAAGATCATTACACTATAGTTCAGGTTGGTTAAGGCTCTCAATCAATTGCTTTTTTCAATCACGAGCATTTTCGCGCGGTTTTCCAAGACTCCATGTGATTAATCCTACACGGCTACGTCCATATAGGGTAGGTTTCAAGATAACTTATAAGTAAATCAACATATCTTTCGTCTGTATAATAAGAGGTTTAGAAGTTTTGAAACCATGTAACTAACAAGACTACGTTTTAACTTTCTGAAATCAATTAATAATTACATTTTGAAATATTTTTTTAGTTCAATTAGTTCTGGAAGCTTTACAACGTTTTGTTACAATACATACTATAAATCAATATGTTCCAATACATTTGATGACTGATTGGCGTAGTTGCCCGTCCTCATACGCCGGAGATCCCAGGTTCGAGTCTTGGTAGGGGTATTTATTTGCGTAAAGTTATTAACATTGATTACATTGGGGCCATACAGTTAGTGTATTTGTCTCGGGATTTTATACAATTCCAATCCATACAGCGAACTGGGGGGGAACCAAGAATAAGCATACATTATATGAATATAAACAACCATGACTCGAGAACAAACATCTGTTATCATCACACAAATGAATACCTAGACCGGGACTCGAACCTGGAACTTCCAGCGTCTGAGACAAAGCTACTAAGAACTACGCTACTCAGCGTCATAAACATCTAATAAACAATGCTTGGAAGTCAAATCTAAGGAACTTCTAATTGATCTTGTTCCCTTCGAGCTGATTTTAACGTGGACCTGAAAAAAACTGTTCTATGGTTTATAGTAACTGTCAAGTTTTTTTTTTGTTCCCCTCCACGGGAAGGGCAGGAGGATAAAAAAATGCTCTGGCGCATACACTGGCGCGCGCGATCCAGGTTATGTGGGGCTCGTTCCGACGCCTACCAGAACCACTACCGACTAAAAAACCCCCTGTCGACTCGTGCAATTTTTTGCCACTCAGCCTTCATCTGAGCGACGGCCAATTGGAGAAAGAGGTCGCGCTAGCAGGGCCCAGAAGGGGTCACCCGCTGGGATTTACAAAGCACTGAAGGTGAATTCATAGCACTGAAGGTGCTCAAAAATGAAAAATAAGAAATAGAATTTAAAGTTACATTAAATAAATATTAAAGAAGTTAAATTAATTCGAATTTACGTTAGAATTAGAAGTTGAGGCCTGAAGGGCTAAGAGATCTAGCGTCAGCTGCGTCACTACGTTCGTGTGCACGTTTCTCGGTCTAGCGACTTTGAATTTCGAATCTAAGACAGGAGCAGTATATGAGACTGAATCTTGAACTAGAGGATTGGGATAGGATTCGGCGCTTTTGAAGAACGATTCTGAGAGTGTTTTATTTATTTATTTATTTTTTATTTATTTATTTATTTATTTATTTATCACAAAATCCACAGCTCTTAAACTATGTTACAAATACTTAAGTTAAGTTTTACTGACAGCCAGTTAAGGATCTACATTTTATTACTAATACATAGCAGACTAATAATTAACAGAAATTTAAACTATTGAGACATGGTATTTTTATAATTATGGGACAGAGACAAATTAAGATTGAAAAATAAAAAATTATGTATAGATTTAAAAAAAATTGCCTTATGAAATTTGAATGTGCGTGCGTGTTTAAGAATGTGTGTGTGTGTGTGTATGTGTGTATGTATGTATATATGTGTATGGGTGTGTGAGTCATTTAATTTATGTAATGATCGCCAGTTCGTGCTTGATTATAGTTTTTTTGAATTTAGCTTTGCTATCATTGAATATGTCCGTGATTTGAGCGTAAGTTTTGTTGTAAGTGTTCTGAATCCTAGAAATAACTGAGTTCTGTGTATAGTTAGATTTTGCATGGATAGGATAAAATAAGTGAGTGTGTCTAGTTCTTGATGAAGGAGTATGGAAATTAAGGGTCGAGCAAGTTAGATCAATGGAATCTATTGAATTATTGCATAAATTATGGAGAAAAAGCATGTCTAGTAAGCGACGTCGACTCTCTAAAGGAAGAAGATGGTGGTGTTTGCAACTGTCTGAGTATTGCAAATAATTTTCACTGTGCCTAAGATTAAAGTGCTTAACAAATTTTTTTTGTATTGATTCGATAGTTTGTTTATAAATTATATATTGCGGACTCCAAACACAGCTGCAATACTCCAATGTGCTACGGACAAATGTAAAATATAATAATTTAATACAAAGAGAATCAGAAAAGGGAGCTGTAGTTCTCAAGATGAAACCTAACTTTTTATATGCCAAATTAATAATACTGCCAATGTGCTCACTAAATGTGAGTTTCGAGTCCAAAAGCACCCCCAGATCCTTAACGATGTTTGATTTATTTAATTCCAATCCGTTAAAATAGTACGCAGTAGTGAATATTTTATTTTTACGAGTGAAAGTTATGTGTAAGCATTTTTCTACATTGATATTGATACGGTTAAGTTTATAATATTCAGACAAACGGTTCAAATCATCCTGTAGTAAAAAGCTATCGGAAAGGTTCTTAATCTTCATAAAGATTTTTGTGTCGTCAGCGTACATTATGAAGTTTGCGTATTTAATAGACTGCCCTATGTCATATAAGTACACTGAATATAGCAAGGGTCCCAGGATTGAGCCTTGAGGGACACCGGAAGGAATAGTTATGTAGTCAGACCGATAACCACCAACCTCAACTGCCTGACTGCGATTGCGCAGGTAAGACTCAATCCATCTCAATAAATTCCCAGATATTCCTAATTCCTGAAGTTTACGTAACAAGATGACGTGATCCACGCGATCGAAAGCTTTTTCAAAGTCCGTGTAGATCATGTCAACCTGACCGCCACTCTCCATGTAATTAAGAATTCTGTTTGTAAATAAAGTTAGATTTGTAGAGGTAGAACGACCACGCATAAAACCATGCTGCTGTGTTGGAATCATACGACTCACGTAAGGATAAATATGATCGTAAAATATTTTTTCAGCAACTTTACTAAAAATGTTAAGCTTTGATATAGGGCGATAATTTTCAATAGAAGTCTTAGGTCCCTTTTTATGTACAGGAACAACATGAGCCGTTTTCCATATAGTGGGAAAATATCCTTCAGCAAAGCAACGATTTAAAATATAAGTCAAAGGAAAAGATAAAGCCTTTGCACACTTTACAATAAATAAAGGAGGCAGTTTGTCACTGCCTGGACCTTTAGTGACATCAAGACCTTTGAGAATTGTTTCACAGTATGCATGGTTTACAGAAAGAACACTTACAGATTCAACTAAGGAGGAACATGGATTAACTTGGTTATCATTATAATTAGCAAGTGGTAAACTGAAATTTTTTAAAAAGAAATCATTGAATGCTAGACATATATCCACTCCTCCAATAATATTAGTACCACCGTAGTCCATCTGACCTGGATAAACCGAGTCTGATTTCATTCTCGATCTTACGTATTTCCAAAAATATTTGGTGGATTTTTTTATTACATCTTGTGACCATTTAATGTAGTTATTATAACACTCTGTTTGAAGTTTTTTCTGGCGTGCTCGTAATAATGAAAAAGAGTTATAATCATTAGGATTTGCATATCGTTTCCATAAATTGTGAAACTTTGCCTTTTCCTTCGTTAAACCAATAAGCGCCCGACTGTACCAAACTGGATAATGGTGGTTGCCGGAAACCTTAGACTTAGGGGCAAACCTATCAATTAGTTCGTATAACATGTTATAGAATTTTTTAATAACAGATTCAATATCCAAATCCTTAAAAAGATTTGACCAGTCATATTTATGTAGCTCAAAACTTACTTTTGAGGTGCTGTTGCACTGTAGGTAGTTCAAGATCTCTGTGCAGGTCCGCGTTACGCACGTACCACGGTGCGTCTGTGGCCCTGCGGCAGAAGAGATTTTGAACTACCTGCAGTTTTTGCAGGACGGAGGGTTTGGCGTGGGCAAAGACTGGCGAGGCATATGTCATGACTGGTCTAACGCAGACCTTAGAAAGCGTACGTTTGTTTCTGAACGACATTTTACTTTTTCTACCTAACATATTATGTAAGCGGCCTAAGTAAAAACGGGCGAGTTTCGTTACTCTATCGACGTGTGGCTTGAAAAAAAGCGTCTGGTCTAAGGTGACGCCTAAGTATTTGGTAGTGCGCTTCCAGGGGATGGGAGTACCTAACATTCGAACGTGCAGATTGTCAGCGACATGACGTTGTTTGCAGTCGAAGTAAACCGTAGAACTCTTGTCTGGGTTCACATCGATACGCCATTTTTGAAACCATGCACCGAGGGCGTCTCCAGCCTTTTGGAGTCTGGTGGTGAGACCCGGGACACTTTGGCCTTTGGTGTAAAGGGCTGTGTCGTCGGCAAAGAGGGCGAGTTCGACGTCTTTCGGCGGAATGGAAATGTCGTTAGTGTACACGGTATACAACAGAGGGGCGAGGACTGAGCCTTGAGGGACTCCAGCCTTTATGGGACGAGGCGCGGAAAGCGTGCCTTCATGTTTGAAACGAAACGTGCGGTCTTTGAGAAAGGACGCGATTATCCTAACTAGGCGAGCCGGTAAGCCTTGTTTGTAGAGTTTATAAACGAGACCGCTGTGCCAGACTTTGTCGAAAGCCTTGGCTACGTCAAAGAAAACTGCGATCGTTTTCTTTCGTTTCGGGTAGAAGCCGACGAGTATGTACTCGACGATTCGATGGACTTTTTGAGGGCAGGAGTGCTTAGCGCGGAAGCCGAACTGGTGGGAAATGATGAGGGGATCGCCATCCGTTGGAAACAGATGGTTCGGCATTCGAGAGAGTATGATTATTTCGAGAAGTTTAGACATGGCCTTGAGGAGGCTGATGGGTCTGTGATTAGCCGGGATATTCAGAGGTTTACCCGGCTTGGGAATGCCTATGACTGTCGCTTCTTTCCAGGCTTTGGAAAGTAGCTGTGGTCGAAGCAGGCATTGAAAATGATGGCTAACAAGGTAAGAACCTGTTGAGGCAGGTCTTTGAGTGCGTGGTTAGAAATAGCATCCGCACCCGGAGCCTTTTTGGACTTTTGACTTCTAATGAGAAGCAAGATTTCATCACTAGAGACTGTGACGGGGTCGTCAATGATGGGGAGAGATTCTCTGCGGAGAACTTCGTCCTCCACCGCCTGGATGTGGGAGGGATCCCCGGGTTGCGTGCTGGGCGAACATTGTGCCGCTATGCTGTTGGCGAAGTATTCGGCTTTCTCTTCGGCTTCAAAGGCGACAGTGCCGTTGGGACGAGTGAGAGGAGGAATGTGAGAGGCGGCGTCTACGCGTAAGGGCCATACTACAGTACGCTTGGTGGGACGGGGTGATATTCTCCATGAGATTGTTACACTGAGCGTCTCGGAGTTCCGCGAGGCAAGACCTAACTTTACGTTGTAGTTTGTTCGCAGCTGATCTATAGGCGGGCGTGGAATATTTCTTGGCTCTCTAGAGAGCCGCGTTCTTAGCTTTAATGAGATTGCTAACGGCTAAGGGTAGATTGGGTATACTTCGCTTAGCAACCTTTTCGTTTACACTGATGGCTGAGTTGATAGCATCAGTGAGGGAGTCGACTAATAAATCTATTTTGTCCGGGCTATCCAGTTGGTCGGGCGAGATCCCGAGCGGAGAGTTTGGGGCCTCTAAGGCTGAAGCTAACGTATTTTTAAAACCTCTCCAGTTGGTAAAGGTCTTAGGAGGAGTGACGTGATTGTTAGGCGGTCCTAGCACGAGGGAGACGGGGCGGTGATCAGAGCCAAGGTCATCGAGCGGTTCGATAGACCTGAGATCGAGGTTGATTTGTTTGACGATCGCAAAATCGAGGATGTCAGGAGAGTAGTTAGGGTTGCCGGGATAGTGAGTGGGGGTGACGGGAGAGATGACGTCTAAGTCGAGTTTAGAGTTTAGAGATTTTAAGGAGTTCTCTACCGCTTTGGTTGGTCGATAGGCACTTCCAGTCAGTATGTTTGGAGTTAAAATCTCCAAACATAATAACTGAATGGCCGAGGGCGAGAATGACTTCGAAGTCGCTAAGGATAGGTCTGGTATGATGGATGTCACTAGGTATGTAGACTGAAGCTATGATGACCGTCGGATGACCAGTCATAGCCAATCTACACACAGTGGCCTCCTCCTCAGCCAACGATGACAGAGGCGAAGATGACGGAACAGGACGCGGCCCTACGGGAGCTACGGGAGCTGGGATAGGACGGGAAGGTGCAGGTGGAATGGCCGGACGCTGCCTCCAAGACAGAGCCGAAGTAGGCGTTGGCTGAACGGGCTTTGCTTCCGGGGGACCCCGGTTGCGCAGCAGCTGGAAGTTAGCGGGAGTGAGCGGCGGCGCCGGTTAAGGCGCGGCCCTCTTGGCTGAGGAGAGCGGAGCGCGCGGGCAACCCCTGTAGTTAGCTGTGTGGCCAGACAGGCCACACAGCACACAGGCAGGGTGGGAAGTGAATTCGGGAGTGCGAGTGCACTCCTTTGTTACATGAAGGTCCAGGCACTTGACGCAACTGGGAGGAGCTGAGCAGTTAGCCGCTGCGTGGCCGTAGAGCTGGCAGCGGTGGCACTGCTCAGGGTGACCACGGGGGTTGGGACGCTCGACGGAGATATTCGAGAGTCCGCAGATTGTGCGAGCCTCTTTGAAAATCTCCCTCGGTTGGTAGTATTAGACAAGATAACTAAAGCTAACGGAAAGCGCCTACCGCGGTTTGAGTGCATCTTGTGCACTGCTTCAGCCGGGAAACCCTGGGACTTAAGGTACTTGAGGATAACTTCGTTAGCGAGCTCGAATGGGACGCCCCGTAATACTGCGCGGATCTTACGCTCCTCCGGAAGGGCGTAAGTGTGGTACGCGATTTGTTTAAGTGAGAGTAAAAGAGTGATCGCGCGGAAGTCGTCGATAGTTGCGACTTGGATTTTAATAGTATCGCCTGCGTTATTTGCCTTGAGATAATTGATTTTGTGCTCTTTGCACAAGTTAGAAACCGCGGTCCAGCGTGCTTTTTCGTGGAGGAAGACGGGCGGAGGGAGCTGAGGCTTCGGTGGGACGGGAGCGCGGCGCGTCGCTGGCGGAGACGCGGTCACTTTGAGTGACATGAGCGGCGCGGGGGCGGGTGTAGAAGACACCAGGGAGGGCTCGGATATTGAGGATACCGAGGCTTTCATCGAGCGCTTTTTGGAGCGTTTGGCGACTAATTGAAACGCGGGCTCAGGAGAGCCGGTTAAGGTGACGGCATCTGACGACGCTTCAGACGCGGGTTCGGAGTCGCTCCCGGGAGCGGTAAGCTTGCGACGTGACGCGCGAGAGGATGTGACCAATTCACAGTCCATCTCGGACGGGATGGGAGACGCGGGAGAGCTGTAGATCTGAGGGGTCTGGACGTTGGAGGCCTGAGGGTCTGGGGTTGAAGCCTGAGGGGCCGCGGACGCGATATTTGCCTGTGAGGCCTGTGTTATTACGTCATCTGAGATGGGGACGCCGGTCGTTACGAGCTCCTGGATGAACGACCTAGCAATGTATACCAGGCTTTGCTGGTCCATTGGAGGGCTTGAAACTAGAATATGTAATATATAAATATATAATAATGCCTAGGTTCCCTAACAAACCTAGCACTTAAACCTCCCTACCCGCGGTAGGGGGGCTGGGTACGACGCGAGGTGGTGCCCCTAATTCGGACAGCACTGTACCGTCACCCCGGGAAAGACCCAAGTGCAATGGGATCGGGTCAGCCGGTTTCTCCTTTTTCAATTTAATCGACCGTAGTAAGGTCGACTCTGTTGTTGCTGCTCCCCCCGAGGTGAGGTATTAATTCGAGGGGTGCACAGAGCGCGGGATTGACTACGTTACGCCCGGCCGAAACGAGTCTCTAACTAACGTAACAAGCACTCAGCGTCAATTACGTAGCCAGAAAAACAGCCCGAGCCTTGCGAACTACTATCGAATTTAATCGACCGTAGTAAACTCAGCTCTGTTGTTGCTGCGAGACTGACTTAGTTGCAGCCGATCGAAACCGACCGCAGCGTAAGTCCTACAGAGGCTTATCTCAAGTCATCGAGGACGAAGCGAGATTTGTACGAATCTCAGCGTATGAGTATGGCTACGAGTTGTCGTTGTGAGACGACAATCGTGACTCAACAGCTGGTGCGACCTCGAACACGTCCGAGCGGGGCCGGACGCAGAACGGATCTGAGAGTGGCGTTTGAGTATTGCTACGAGAGAAGTCGTGAGACAACAATCGTGACTCGGCAGCCGGGAGCGACCTTCAACGCAGATCGGGTCTGTGTCTAGGCGACGTTCCTACATTACACCTACATACAGATACATTTACTCACACAAACTATTATATTGCTCCCCGGCGATAAGAGCAATCGAATGATGCAAACTATGGGCTCGCGAGCAACACAAACAGTGTACGCACAATTTGGTTTGTATTCGTGTCCTGTCGTACATTGTCGGTTCGGTTCGCGGAATTACTAAACCATTTGATAAGTAAAAACAAGTGACGGGAAACAAGATTTTGGAGTTCCATGTCTCGAGAGCTTGTCACCTATCTTCGGCTTTTTTCCTTTAATCAAAGATCATTACACTATAGTTCAGGTTGGTTAAGGCTCTCAATCAATTGCTTTTTTCAATCACGAGCATTTTCGCGCGGTTTTCCAAGACTCCATGTGATTAATCCTACACGGCTACGTCCATATAGGGTAGGTTTCAAGATAACTTATAAGTAAATCAACATATCTTTCGTCTGTATAATAAGAGGTTTAGAAGTTTTGAAACCATGTAACTAACAAGACTACGTTTTAACTTTCTGAAATCAATTAATAATTACATTTTGAAATATTTTTTTAGTTCAATTAGTTCTGGAAGCTTTACAACGTTTTGTTACAATACATACTATAAATCAATATGTTCCAATACATTTGATGACTGATTGGCGTAGTTGCCCGTCCTCATACGCCGGAGATCCCAGGTTCGAGTCTTGGTAGGGGTATTTATTTGCGTAATGACCACAGTTATTAACATTGCTTACATTGGGGCCATACAGTTAGTGTATTTGTCTCGGGATTTATTTATTACTACTATTAAATCGGTGATCCATTTCCAGGTTCTCTCATAAAGAAATGAAATAATTTCGGCGCAAACAATTTAAACATGATTATTTACTTTGTTTATAATTTACATTATTATTACATTAATTCTTATCAATACTGATGAACTTCATGCGTCATTTTGAGACGAAATACAAAGAATACATTTTATTTTTCAAGGTAAACTTCCTGAGTAAGCCCAGCTAGTTTTCTCAACCCTAGGTCGCGAGTTTGAGCGTGACAAATTTTTTTTGCTTATTTTTTTACCAGATTTCGTGTGTATTCGTCCGATTTCTTTTCTCAATGATAACGTGAAATACAAATTACACGTGATATTTGTTCTGATTTTACCAGCATATACCAATTTTGTCATAGTTTATTATGAAAACGTGATTAACTGACTCATGTCCATTGTGCGAAAACTGTTATTTTTTTCATAAAATCTATACAAATAAATAAGATTTAAATGGCAAATTTTAGTGATTTGTTTGTATACTGTTAAAAAGAATAATTCACGTGGTTTTTAGAATCTAATTACTATATTCACGTTAATTTATTAAAGCTGTGGATTTTCTTATAAATATTAAAGAAATAAATGCTTACGTAATGCCTCGTAGTGACAATGTATCCAAAGAAATCGTTGCGTACGCGGTTTGTGTTACCGTCATCATGAACTCGTGAACAAGACCCTGGGGATACAGCGGCTGCTTACGTAGCGGGCAGTAGATTGGAATAGACAAGTGGATCCATTGATCATTCCTGCTTCTCGTATAAATTTGCATTTAAATATTGCAATCGCAATTTTGATTTTAAAGTTGTGAGTGACATGAAATTCACTCACGTTACATCTTTCTTTAAACTATAAAACGATATATATATTTTTTTAAACAATAACTCAAACCCCCTCCATAAAATATGTCTGAGCTACAGCCATTCCACAAAGAAAACAATCAATAAAACTGTTCAACCTTATATTTTTTCTGAAATCATATCTTTTGTAAAATAAAATTAGCAGTAAAATAAGGAAATTACCAGCTTCATGCACCCAGTCCAGCAGCGAAGACACCTTCGAGTTGAGGGTCGAGGAGCAGATGTTAAAGCGTCCTCCAGCATCTAGGCCCAGGGTCTCGTAGCGCGCCTTCACGCCGCAAAGCAGAGCAGTGGCGCATGCCGATGATTCTCCGGTCTGCGCATCGATGTTGTATGTCTGTGAAGATTGCATCAAGCATTACTTATAAGTATTTTGTAATTTAATAATTATATATAATTTAATGCACAGTATTGTTTTCTTTTTTTTCTTTAGTTTTGTCCAGGTCTATGCGCCTGACTACGCAAAATTCAATTAGGCATGAAGCTTTACGAGGATGTCAAAAATTATTCAATAATTTGATATATAATATGAAAAATACGTTGTACAATGCAGTTTTACTAGTAGTTTTTACTTTTAGGTATCAAACGGTAATACTGAATTAAACAAACATGTCCGTCTATTTACTTAAAAGTTAAGTATTTATAATTTTTGTGTAGTATAATAATAATAATTAATCCCTAGACAATCACACCAACTGTATGGCACCAAAGTAAGAAGAGCTTTTGACATGGATGACCATACAGCGCACTGGGGGGAACATATAATGAACATATATATATATTAGCAACCATGACCTGAGAACAAACATTAATGTTCATCACACAAATGAATGCCCTGGTCACGACTCAAACCTGGGACCTCCGGCGTATGAGGCAGGGCTATAGGGCAGGACTCGGTCGTCAAATAAAAGTGAGAAACCTTACTTTTCAAACAATACAAAAAGTTATATTTTCTAGGTTATATAAACTTTAATAATAAAAATACAAAAATGTATAAAAATAATTGCTGAACTGATCCAAAAAATACTTTCACATATAAAAAGCTACATTACCAGCGAGTAACATGGGCTGTTTTTTATTTTCAAAAAATATTTTTCTTTAAAAGTAATTACGTGGATTGCGAAACCTACTGATGGGACATAAAAATGTATTACAATTTATAGTGTCCACAACTACCTACAAAAAAAATCCATCGAGTAACACGTCTTATAGTTCAGTCACAAAATCGTTTTCCGATAAAATTTGTCAGAGCCACCGGTGCTACACAAATATAAATGTATGGAATTTTGGTTAAATTCCATTTTTCAAAATAAAATACTTCTTTAGAATACTTATTTATCTTTCTATCTGTCTACAGATGTGAAGCCGGATCACTAGTAAATAATTTATGGTAATCTAATTACCTTACCGAGTATCACGATACCTTAATTACACTTCAGGTACTCAATATGAAAAGCGCGTACGTTATTAAGTAGAACTGTTTAATCATCCAGTAACTGTCAGAGGCAGTCAAAGCCTTCAAGTTTAATTAAAATTTCTTTGAAATAACTTACGTTTCCGTCGACATTACATTACCGCCTCAAAAGGAGCATTTTCTTAACACCTTCAGAATTTAACGCGTATTGCTTAGGTACTTGAGAATCTTAACTGAGGGTGACTCGCAGTTTCTATTTTAAACTGTATGCTTATGAGGATTAAACTTTTATTTAATCGAAACAGTGGAATAGTGGTGACTTTTTTACATGACGTACTTGAGTTATGGATCTGGTCTCAGACAAACTCAAGTATATTAAATTTATGAAACTTTGTATGAATGAAACTGCGAAAGAGACATAATGATACAAAACTGCCGAGTCCGAGGCGATACTTGGTTCTTTTCACTTTGTGACAATGAAGTTGGGACTATTGCATATCCAAAGAAATAAGTGAGTTGAATCAGGTGACGTAGACAAGATATCCTCGTATGAGGTCCGTGAGTCAGGGGCTTGTCATTTATCTACCGCTATTTCACTTTGGCCAAACGGATTACCTTTCTGTTCCAGAATTATCACCAACCGTACTGTACTTGAAAAGTAAATGCGGTTAAGTGTTAAGTTTTCACGATTCATTATATTAAATAAAACACTTGTTTTGTAACATTTTAATATTTTATATTAGGTTTATTTATATTTCTGAATAACAATAATAATAAATAATACTAAATCCACAAACACATCAACTGTATGACCCCAAAGTTAGCAGAGCTTGTGTTATGGATGACCATATAGCGAACTGGGGGGAAACTTAGAATAAACATACACATATAAATACATGGCAGAAAGTTCGCAAAATAAATCTTTTGTTTTATTTTATTCATGTCTTATTTATTGCAAATGATGTTTAGTGCTTTGTTTTGTATATTTATTTGGTTTTTATCTGTGTATACCTAGTTTATTTTTGTTTTTTTTTAAATGTTATTTTGTATTTTGAATGAATAAATATGAAAGTATTTGTTGAGGCCATCTATCAAATTACAAATGGCGGCAATAGAAAAGGACTGTATAATTAAATTATGCGCCTAAACAAATGGGAAGTAAGGAAACACCGACTGACCTGTATAATCCTTGGCTCCTTCTGAATAGCTAGGTAGCTTTACTAATATATCACATGACATACAGGTTATTGCAAAAGAGCAAAACAGGCGATTTATTTATTCCATGCGCAACGTACTTGCGACTCTCGCTCAATGCTCTTCAGTCCGAGCGGCGGGTGCGCTTCTCCCCTCCTATGCGTGGGACGCTGTAGCGGCTGACCCATCGGTGTCAAGGAAGATGAGAGGGTAGGAAGCGCGAATTTTAAAATTGACATTGATTGAATAGGTAAGCAATTAATAACGCGGTGTTCGAAAGATGGCGTCACCAGTGTGGGTAAGAGTGTACAGTGGTGGCGCAACTTCTTGGCCGCAACTGAAAATCGGCGCTTTGTAACCTTAAGCTACATAGCCAAAGCCGAGTTTGTGTGTGCTTTTGTTTCGGCAGTTTGTGTGTGCCTGCTTTCAACGAGGTAAATTTTTTTGATACCTATTTTTATTTGTATTTCTGTGTGCTGCTGTGACAATGAATAGATTTTTACTTTACTTTTAAATAAAAAAGGATTTTCAATATTCATAACAAATCGCTTGTACTTCGCTTAAACACGTGAAAATTAAATTAGTGCCGCGTTATTCACTTGCAAATGAAAAGCCTTAATTACGAAGTAAAATTGTGCAACGATGGTTGCTTATTGGTACATTAATTGAAGGAGGGAAGAAGATGAGCATTTTATTGTAATCATTTGTTTTTCAAACGATCGTTGAGGTCATTTTAAGACGGTCGCATTAATGATACAAAGAGTGACCAGATTGCATTAAAAGGGATACTGTTCTCGAAAGATATGTAAGCGTTATGCTGGCACTGGCAAAACCTAGCACAATAAATTAAAATAACGTGAGATAGGTAACAAACCCTTGATGCACGGACCTCATATAACATGTCCACATCCCCTGTTAACTTAGTTGCAATCCGACTGTCACTACGCGCAATGTACCAAAGCTTTACGACATGACACGGGTACAAACAAATGGAACGAATATTTATTCCGTTTTGCTCGCGTATCGTACCCAAACATAGTTTTATTTCTTTTCAGGTCTAATTATTGTTGAGTTTCATAAAGGTATTTAGGCATTTGAGTTTTTTGTGAACACCAGATTCATTCAATAATGACAATTATCTTCTACTCTTTTAATTTAATTAAAGCCTAACATCATGTGCAATGTTTATAGTGTCATAAACATTCTAATACAACAGACTTCGGCAAGTTGATTTGGCAGTACATGAGTAAAACCTAAAAATCCATGCAAAATAGAACGGGACTTTAGCGCTCAAAAGAGTTCGATCTAAGCTTGACCCGAATACGCCGCTTAACAGATTTCAACGATCAAATGTTGAAGGTTACTACGAATCGGGATCAACTGCAAGCGCGGGCTTTTATGAATACTTGGCCCTTTTCTATCGATTTAGTACGAGGTCTGATGACGAGTCGTTGATGAGTACGACTAGTCGATACTGTTTAAGATCCTGAAAAAATCCATTTTTTTCTAAATCTTGAATTAGATTATCCTAGTAGTAAGTGACATTCAGACAAAGATCAATATTTTTTTGTATCAGTTGTGTCCGTAATAAGAGGTGTCCGAATCCATCTGCATCACCAATCGTGGGTTTTGTTGATTGATTAATTAACATATTAACATTAATTTAAAATCAACAATAGGAAAAATAAGAAAAGAAAAATAATCAAAATAGAATACAATGACTAAATTATTGTGTACAAAGGGCAAAGGGGCAAGCTGGTAGAATTGTCGCCTTGTTAACGATAAACATTGCGCAAAATAAGCTCCAGCCTCAAGGTCACGAGTTACATTGATGTTAGGTTATTTACTGCTGATGCGTTTAGTGTGTTTACAATTGAACAATTATATCGACAAATATTTTTTTTTGTAGCCGCATTTTTGTAACTGTTATTTTTAATGTTTATTTATTTAACAATTTATGCACAGATATAAAATATAATAAAAAAGGAAGAAAAGAAACAGAATTATATGTACAAAGGTACTGCTTATTTCCTAGGAAATTACTTCCAGCAGACCTGTGACTGGAGAGTTTCGTATAAAGCAAATAAGTGTGCCATTATACTTAAATATGGATTATAAATTGGTTGTCTGGAAGAAATCGCTTCCCAGCGATTAGACCGCCTATTGTTTTAAACATTGTACCCGTGTGTCACTAAATGTATTATGGTGAACAATAAAGGGTAAATTATTAAATAAAATAAATACAAAACATTACATAAGTACAATTTATATATGAAATACATATAGACATACATACAAACAAACGTACATATACATAAAACAGTACATAAGTGTAGTATACTCGTAGATTACAACGATGAACTCTCTAGCAAAGTGATAAATACTACTTTTTAAATTTGTTCAATACAGTGGAATTATAATGGGCATATTGTTTTAATCCTTATACATACTTACCCAAATCAAATAAATTATAAAACAACAGCACAAAATGTTTATAAAATATAAATTTACCTTAGCAAGACTAACAGCGGGAAAGGTGTCCCATATTAGGTCGGTGTCTTCCCCGGTCTGGCCTCTGCGCTGTCCGCGCAGGATGCGAGCCGCTGTGGCCGTTGTTAGGCTCATGCCGTCTCCGACCACAAGTATTATGTTTCTGAAAATAATGAAAATCATGATTCTCAAATTATACGTACTATTCTACCAAGGTAATTAGCTGAAAGTGCGGAGTGTGGTCTCCCCTTTTGACCCTTCAGAACTACGAGTAAAACATAAACATAAGGAAATATAGAACATAAATGCCGCTTAATAATTTGATAATTTATTCAGGTTAATACATTTTTGCATAAAATACGTATTTAATATAATAGAAAATAATAAAAGTTATGCTGGCCGTACCCAACACTTGGTCGACTAGTAAAAAAAACATTGACGCATGTAACAATGTTATATGGTTACACGTATAAACACTCGCTAATTTCTAAATACATTTCAATGTGTGTTTGAATGCTTTTTTTTAGATTATACAGGATGATTTCGTAATACCAACTATTTTAATCTACCTCAGTAAATGATTTCCCTAACATGATTGCGATGTTATCTGTATGTGCTTTAATTGAAACACTGATAAGTCAGGGTTATTCATTTATTTTAATAAAAAAAAGTGTTTTCAACTTAAAATAATAGTCACCCTATTTTTTAATTTACAACCTCTTTGAAAACAAACCGTCTGCGCTAGATTACATAATAAACTATGCCTAATAATTCCACATTATGTCAATGTCAATAATCGTGTAAACAAGATTGCAAGTTAAAAGAAAATAATGGAGCGTGCCAGCTGTATATCCATTTGCGAAACCTTAATATTCCGACATGGTAATGTTTTAATATCAAACTAATAACAATACCAGAGCAGGCGATGTGTTTCATCGACGGCACCCCCACGCACGAGGCGGTGAGAGGCCACGAATGCGACGTTACTCCAAATACCTGCATCAACTTATGCTGCGATATTTTTTCCTAGACAAGCCACTAGGATGTACAATTTCAGACAGAAATCTGCCTGGGAACTGCTAAACACTACTGGATTGCACATATATAACTTCTAATCCATCCAAAATATCTGCGCTGATTTTCCCTTCCCCACGAACGTAGATGGATTTATAAAGTGAAGAAGCAGATATACTATGGACTGATGAAAGTTCATTTATTTTATTGGTATTTTCAGTGTCAAATTTTCATATTGGTTTATCTAATGTGCACAACGATCATTTTTGGAGTGCTGACAATTTTAACCGGATAAAAGCACGTCGATTTAGAATGTTAGGGCAGGAGTTATTAACGACGTTGTGATTTGTGATTGGACCTCGTTTTATTGAAGGCAGATTTAAAGGTTAGAATCGCCTTGATTTGTTACGAGGAGTGTCGGAACACTACTTAGAAAATCAGCATTGACAATATGATGGTGCATCTGCTCGTTTTAAACACTGCGTTCGTTTAAATTAATTTACATGAAACATTTTTGCAACGATGAATCGGCCGAGGTGGCCAACTCGCATCCAGGCCACACACCGCTGGACTTTTATCTAAGATGGAAAAAGATTGGTGTATGAGAATGTAACACCGTAGAAGTGCTACGCCAGAGAATCATTTTAGTGTTTCAAACAGTGAAGCGAAATCACATTGCTCTGAGCAGGCTAGCAACTTTTGAGGCTTATTTTGTATTGTACTTGTTGAAATAAAATTTAACAATGTATATTGATGTTTTTTTATTCTAACAAAACATTTGTCGACAACAAAGGAATTTTCTTTGTCTATATATCAATATCGTCATAACGACTGCTTAACGTACAAACTGCGACGCTAGTCACTTACAGACATACACTTGTATTCTTGTGAAATAGACCAAAATATTAAATCATTACAGATTTTTTTTGCTGCTGTACAAAAAAACATTAGTCAACACTAGTCTTATCGTATTGTGTCCTTTGAGAAAATTAAGCAAGATGTTTATGTTTTGCTCCACGACCCCGAAATCACCCTGTATAATGCTAAGTTCCTCTCTGAATTTGGAGGAAGGTAGTCAGAAAAAGTTAATTGTAAAAACTTATAATACAGATATTTTAAAGAAAAGTTTATATAAAGCCGTATATCGAAACCACATTTTTCAATAAGCTACCAAAAATTGCGCAAAGGCGCTTAGTAAAAGGTGTATATTACCAATTATAATACCAATTATTAAGCTTCTTACTTATCTTTTCTATTACATAAATAGGAAATACTTGATTCTTTGTTTGTCACGTAAAACTCATCTACTTAGCCATCAACGTGGTTTTCTTTTTTCTTTTTTTCGAAATTGACAGTTTATTTATGGCCCTATTAGCCTTTTGAGTTTCACCGGACTTCGTAGCTTAGCACTGAGGGTGCTTAGACGGAACTTAAACTACTCCTACATGCGATACTACTACTACCAGCAACGTGGGCTCTATTTAAACTTCATGAAAAAAGTTCACACGGCATCACCAGCTACACGCGAGAAACCGCGCGGGATTTCTTGTTATTAACAACAATGGTTATTCCTTATACTATGTTTGTAGTTGTATAGTATAGGTAAATAGTTCATGTGTATGTAGTTCATGGTCAATATATACATTGTTATAAGAATCATGTAATTGCTAGTTCATTCAACAGAGAACAAACAACTTGCGGCGGCTCAATGATCATCACTCATAAGAGCCTAACATTTAAAGAACGCACTGATATTGTAAGTCTGTCTGTTGAGCGATCAGTTGAAATAGCCTGTATTGAGATAGGGAATATTGTTATAATAAGTGTATACAGACCCCCATCCTCACCATTTGAAGTATTTGAGAGCACTATGGATGAGGTATTACATAGAGTAAATAACAAAAACAAAGAAATAATTATTTGTGGCGATTTTAATATTGATTTATTAGTAGAGACATCACTAAGTAAACGATTCTTGAATCTTTTTAATTGTTACAATCTAAAAAATCTCTTCTTAGAGCCTACGCGAATCACAGCGACCTCAGCCACATGTCTTGATAACATTTTTACAAATTTAATGCCATGTACAAAGTCAGTAATTAATAAACTACAATCAGATCATAGTGGGCAGTTGGCCACTTTTGATATTGGGCTAAAAAAGACTTTAAAAAGAGAAATTACCTTTATACCCATGAATGAGAGACGGCTTGAAACATTTAGGAAAAATGTATTTGAAAAAACATTTAAATTAGATTACTGTGCAGATCCTATTACTCAATATAACTCTATTCATAATATAATTAAAAATGAATATGACTCTGTTTTTTAAAAAAAGAAAATATGTATAAATAATAATTTATTTAGGTTTAGTGACTGGGCAACAGTGGGAATATGCAGAAGTAGAAATAGATTATATGAATTGTACAGTGAAAGAACTTATAATCATAATAAGACATTTTATGAATATGTTAAAAAGTATTCAAAATTATTTAAACGAGTTTGCAGTGTAGCTAAATCTAATTACATTAATAATAAAATTAAATATAGTACTAACATTTCAAAAACTGCGTGGAATATAATTAATCAGGAAACTGGGAAAGCAAAAGAACCACACACCAAATATAGTTTAAAAATTAATGATAAAGTGTTGTCAACTGACAAAGAAGTTGCTGAAGCATTTGAAAATTTTTTTACTGCCATCCCTGTGTCAACTACTTCGAGTATTAATTCATGTTCCACTCTTGCACAGTCACTGCTAACGGAAAATGTAAATTCATGCAATATAGATTTTATTTTTAAACATGTTACTGTTCCACAAGTTTTAAATGCATTTAAAAGCATTAAAGTAAAAAATACTGCCGATTTAGATGGGATTTCTGTTAAAATTATTGAATCTGTCATTGATGGCATAGCCCCGTACTTAGCCAGTATATTTAATGACTGTGTTGATAATGGTGTTTTTCCTGATTTAATGAAATTGAGTAAGGTCATTCCAATATTCAAAGCAGGTAGTATGTCTGACCCTAATAATTTTAGACCTATATCTATACTACCAACGCTCAGTAAGATTTTTGAAAAATTAATTTTAAATCAATTACTTTCTCATTTTTACGGTAATAGTCTAATGAATTTTAAGCAGTTTGGTTTCACGCGGGGTCGCTCAACAACCGATGCCGGTGTTGAGCTCATAAAACACGTATTCAGCGCCTGGGAGGAGTCGTGTGATGCTATTGGTGTCTTTTGTGACTTGTCCAAGGCGTTCGACTGTGTGGATCATACTACTCTACTCATGAAACTGCACCATTACGGCATTAAAAACCGAGCGCTTGCCTTGATTAAATCATATATTTCTAATAGAAAACAGAAAGTTGCAATAAATGGAGAAAAATCATCAGGATCGGCAGTGACAATGGGTGTGCCCCAGGGCTCAGTTCTTGGTCCTTTCCTATTTTTAGTTTATATTAATGATCTGCCATCGGTCGTTAAGAATCAATGCGAGGTCATATTGTTTGCTGACGATACTTCCTTCTTGTTTAAAATCAAAAGACAAGAAATTGACTATCGAGCGGTGAACAAATGCATCTCTAACACAGAGCAGTGGTTCTCAGCTAATAATTTGCTCCTCAATGAAAAAAAAACGAAATGTGTTAAATTTACATTGCCAAATGTCAAACAGGTAAACACAAACATTGTAGTTAAGAGCCAGGAACTGACTCCTGTAAACTCAACTGTATTTCTGGGCATAACCTTAGACGCCAAACTGCAGTGGGGACCGCATGTTGATGGTTTAGCGAAAAGGCTTGGCTCTGCCGCATATGCTGTTAAAAAAATTAGACAAATTTCAAATGAAACAACTGCTCGATTAGTCTATTTTGGTTACTTCCACAGCCTCATGACATATCGTATTCTGCTGTGGGGGAGTGCTGCCGACATCGATGCTATATTTATTCTGCAGAAAAGGGCTGTTCGCGCAATCTATCAGCTCGGTCCAAGGGTGTCACTTAGAAGTAAATTTAAGGAAATAAATATTCTTACCTTCCATTCACAATATATTTTAGAAAATTTAATGTATGTTAAAAAGAACATAACCTTGTTCAAAAGAAAAAAAGATCTGCACAATGTTAACACAAGAGGAAGAAATATGCTGGCAGCTCATAATAGCAGGCTTCATAAAGTCACTAACTCATTCATGGGTCAATGTATACGCTTTTATAATAAGGTTCCTGAGGATATCCAAGGTCTTCCTACTGACAAATTCAAAGAAACTATAAAGGAGAAGTTGTGTGCTAGAGCATATTATAAACTATCCGATTATTTGGATGATAAAAGCCCTTGGGTATAATCCCCTCATTAACAGGATTGTACTAGTATTTGTAACAAAGCATGTGTAATGTGTCTGTTTGTGCGATGAGTTCTTCGTCCCGATGAATATCTAAAGCGTCATTGTCACTAAAGTACGTCTTCTTATGGTAGCGTCGGGTGACGGGTCGTTCACTTCCCTCTAATATGGTTGAGGAGGGCGATGGCTGGATCCCGCGTTAACTCGTGAACGGGTGCCGTTTGAGGGTGTTCGTCGTTTGGATACTTGGGGGGAGGGAGACTTGCCGAGCTAACAGATGCAGAAAAGAATAATTTTGTATAGACATAAAGAGACTGTAAATTTATTTTGAAAAAAAAAAATATACCCGTGAAGTTTCTTGCCAGTTCTTCTTCACGAAGGTTTTTTTTCGAACTGGTGGTAGAATCATGTTTTATTTGACGTCAATAAGAACAAGTAATTGTCAATGTTGAGAAATAAATATTTGAATTTGAATTTGAATTTGAATGTTCTGGTCGTTCTTGGTTCACGTGACTCTGTAGTTTGAATGTAGCAAAGTTGAATCCTTTAAATTATTATACTACAATGTAAGCAGTCCGATACCAGAAGATAAAACTCCTGATCTACTTTACAAACCTACGAGATCATTTTCTAAGAAAGAGTTTCAAATAAAATGACCGAGGAAATTTTACTGGATATGTAAAACTTGCAAATTTTACTTTCAAATTCAAAAATCTATATAAAACTGGATAGGATTTCAAGATCTAACAAAAAATTGCATCAAACTTTACATAACTCGCAAGGAAGAGATTTTAAAGGAATTTGAAAGTTAAATTAATGTTAGGGAAATATCTTCTTCACTTACTTTGCGACCGGTTTTTTTTCAGTGGCGTACTGGAGTCGCTTTCGCAAAGTTTCTTGTGCTTGCGTGTACCAGTAATGGCGGTCTGTAAAAGAAATAATGAAGTTAATATAGTCTATGAAATATGAGTCAGTAAATATGTACATACTTTTATGTTAAGACTTTTTTTGTAGGTGTTACGTTTGTAACCCATTTACATTAAATGATTAAATAACAGACTAGCCAATTTAAACATTATTTTAGTGCTTCGAAGTAAGACTTCAAAAATAAGACTGTTGAAGACTCAGAACTAAGGTTTTCTAATAAGCCGGTCTATCCATTTTTTAAGTAAAATCGTAATAAATCGTAATCCGTAGACTAAACAGATTTATGTAAGCTAATTTTACCTTTACTTACTTCTAATAAATTATTTGTTTTGATTCTTTGAAAAGGAACTGGCAAACTTCACTGTATTTAATACAGTTAATGTAAATGAATAGGTGTTCAATACCTATCTACAATTTAGATCGAGCTACACACCAAGAACGCTGGTAACCAAAAGGACGCCTCCTTTGCATGCATTGTATGTTCAATCACAATGGAAGGGTAAACAGATACAATTCCAATCGAATTGAAAGGTTCATTCAAATGTTGATAACAAAATGAACGTGTGGGTGCTCAGATTTTCATTTGAGAGACTTGAGCAATGATTGAAAATTGTTGAGAAAACTTTTTAGGACACTGCAATTTCTATACCAAACGATAAACATATTGTAAAGGGGCAACATTGAAACAAGTACAATGTAAATAGTTTTCTCATCATTAGAAATTTGTATAAATTATTCAGAAGTTATGAAGTACCTTTACTTAAAATTAATATTTAAAGTTATTTAACAAAAGCTGACGCAATTTATACTTCAGTAGAAAGGCAAGTGTTTAATTAATGTATGATGTAAAATGTTACATTAATTATAAAGCTTTGTATTGCTTGCTAACGGCTCTATTTTCAGTGATTGAAACTTCACTTTGCATTTTTTTTATTTATATTTCATTTGAAAAAATAACCTTACTAACCATGAAAAATTCACGCTCTGAAATCTATGAAACACAATTGTTGTCAAAACGTTCGCTTTAGTTGTTAGTGTCCTAACACGCTACGAATGTGTGCGTGACTGGATTGAACAATTCTCACTTTTACGCACACATTATAAATCCTTTTTTGTACACTTTTCCTTTGGTTGCTACTAGTAAAACTACCGTCGCTTCGTCGGATAACAGCACTATACCAGCAACTTGTTTAGTTTTAATAACACAATAAGAAATCCTCTTAATTTATTACGCAAACTTTATAATGCGTAAAGGTTAACTGTAATGGTGTAGTTACATATATACAGGTTAAAATTATAAATTTTGTAAGCCAAATCCGTGGTCAATAGAAAAAAAAAGATTAGTCTCCTTAAGCCACAAGATTACGAAACTGTGGGTGTGTTTATTTTGTACTAAATATTGAGTAATGGCTAAAAGGCTTCGTGTCTACCGATGTTGGGCGAGTTAGGTATTTTCCTCCAATTGTGTGCTAAGAAAAGTCCAATAAAGTAACCATTTTGTAACTTTTTTGACTCCTGGGAATATGCGGGGAAAACTGAGAACACAACTAGTTTTATAATCTTTTCGGACAATCTAAAAGAGCTGCCACTTTTGAATATTTAGTCAATTTGCGGACTATTAACTAAATATTAAAAAAAAAATATATATATATAATAATAATAATACATACATAATAATACATGTAGAGAAACTAAAATAATTAATGAGAAATACTAGCAACAGCCAATCAAAAGGGTAAAATTGAATTGGAAGATTTAAGATATATTAGTACAAAAATAAAAGAGCGTATTATAAATACAAAGTACAAAAATAATAGAGCGTATTGTAAATTATGAATTGAAAAAAAATAAAAATGCAATTATGTTTTTTTATTGCACACACATACTTTGGCCAGATATTACGTTGACAGCAAGCGATATCTACAAATGACGACGGTAGCTGATTCTTTGTAAAAGCCAAGTTTTGAAATTATATACAATTACCAACCCTGACTTCCGATACGATTTTTCTATGTATAAAAATTAAATAAAACATTTAGAATTTTAATTTTTAAGCTGCTCTATACAATTTGCAAGGCTCATGTAAACAAATAACAAAGGACCTAAACACAATTCTGAAAAAGACTGTGACATTTAATTTAACGTAATGGCATATGTAGTAGATGCGCAGGTACCTACGTTTTCACAAAATAATATTTGTATAGTATTTTCCATGTCACGTCATCTTTAAAACAATCACAAATATTTTTGTTTTTACTTATTGGAATGTGTCACGTGACGTGATAAATGTAATATTTACTTACATTATCACCTGAGAACTATGACATCTTACTTACATTTATTGGCCATAACCTAAAAAGCAATGTATATTTGTAATTTATATAATTGATGTACACAAGATGTAAAAAAAACACCGTTAATCCTGATGCAGGTAAAAGAGTTGATTAAAATGCAAATATTTTCCTAACGTTAACGAAATAATTGCAACTTCATCTGGCTTATTTAGTGTTCAAAATTGAATACATAGAAATATATAGTTTTGCGTTTTTGCTCTTAAATCCCGTTTTACTCATACTGCAATGTCAATGCATTGACTGAACGATTTGATAAGCAGCAGTGACACCCGCGCACGTGCCCAAATGGCGGGAAATTCTCGTTGCGCGTGTCTAAAACGCATTGCAAACATTGCAACAGTAAATCATTATCAGCATTGGGTATTTTCATTGTAATTCTTCTATTATTCATTTGGGCACTATGTTTATTTGTGAAAGTTGTCCAGGTTAAACAACTATTTCACCTGCTTCAGTATTAACAGTACTTTTTTACACCCAGTATAAAGAAAGGGGTACAATTTTAAATTCTGACATTTTGTTACTTCTCAAGTTAGAATTGGTGACCTAATGATCAGTCCATCATTCATACGACTAAGACACTACTAAGCTATTTGTTGAGTGAAATAACTTCTTGTTTTCCTTATCTGTCACCATAATAATTTATGTATATTTATTTTGTTGACCCTACAATATTAAGAAAAAACAACCTTCAGCTGTTTGGTTAAAAAAAGCCTAATTAGCAAACAAACGCGTGACGCGTAGTTGATAAGCGCAAATTATTTTACACGTGATTGAAAAGAAGTATTTAGAAAAAAATATTTACACGTTTATTTATTTTTAATATCTAAGAGACATCGTACAGTTTAACAACTAATTACACAACATAAATATTTCACCGTTACAAATTCAGTAGAGTAGATCTATTAGAACCTAACACTCGTATTGGTATCAATTCTATCTACTATTCTCAATAGGGTCAAACAACAATGTAACCTTATATAAAGTTAATCTTATTATAATTACATATAGATATTATGTAGACAGCATCACTCTTTTTTAAATAACAGGTCATTTTCTGAAACCTTTAGAGCGTGAAAGCAAAATTGCATGACAATCGCTTGAACCTTTTTTGTCAAAGAGACTTACTTGTGAACAACCAGTTAATAAATAATATCTCTGTTAAAATTTATCTTTCTGACATCAAAAGTATTGATGCAATGTTTTTAACATTCAATTGACACAATACAGATATTTTCCTAAACTAGACTAGTGCGGACTTCCTTTTTCTACTTCTCTCTTTGTTCTGTAAATACACTTAACTTAATTAAATATATATTTTATACTTAATCACAGCAAGTCAGAAGTCTCTTCTGACTTTATAATTAACAATTAATAATAAACTCTTCATAAAAAACATTTTTTTAACGTAATTTCGATGTATATCCCAGACAGAAATCTTATACATTTTGTTAAGATTTCATTTGAGCCATTACTACCGCCCTGGTCGCCGTAATAATCACATCACGTGGTTGTGTTCCGGTCAATGCTGAGGGAACAGGCGGTGCAATTACTGGAACAAAGGCAAATTAAACCGAAGACTACCAGTCGGCAACGCATCATTAGATCCTAAAACTATAGAAATTTATTTATTTATTTGGGAATTAACAATCTTACACTTATATATTACAATCATACATTAATAAAATGACACTTAGTGCAGATCAACAACATCATCCACAGGTTACTCAGCTATAATTACAAATGTAAGACAACGGAGAGAGTTTACATATTAGTCAACAATAATAAAATTAAGTTAAAGAAACTATTGTAATGTAATTATCTTCAATTTAGGACAAGCAAGATATTATTTGTTTTTTGAAATATATTGGCGATAAGTGAAATATGTCTACATTTTCGAAGTGTTCATTATACATAGTAAGCAGGCGATGCAGCGGCGCGCGCGCGCCGGCATTGGTTCGGCACGGCGCCGTCGCGAAGAGGCGCCACGCGCGCGCCCTGCGTCGATGACTAGTGCGAGGTATATGACTAAGTTACAAAATTGGCCCATTCTCGTCGCTCCGATCGCCGCCCAGTGCGGACGTGCAAGACCCCGTTCTCCGTCGTTTGGTCCCTTCCCGATTCTCCGTGGCGCTCAGTCTACTGACGTCACGGTTTAGCGTGTTGGTTCCGTGCTACGGTTTTCAAGGTTCTTTCTACTCCCTCTGAGTGCTATCGAAGTGCGTATTTTTCTTTGCGACTAAGCCCCTTAGTCTTCAAAGTGCTGTGCTAAGTTGTGTTGTGCTTGTGCTGAGTGCAGTGTTGTGCCCAGCGTAAGTAGTCTGGTTTCAGTGCAAAGGATACTTAACGGTGACAACGAATTTGTACTGAACCAGTCCTTTTTATTTTTATTTATTTCTCTTCTCTATTTTATTTATTTTTCTCCTATTTTCATATTTATTTTTATCATATTTGTGTGTTTTCGTGTGTATTTGTCCTTTCTGTCGGTAAAGGTTGACCCTAACGCGGTCAACTCTTTACCTGCGTACCCTTTTTTAGGTTTCTAGGTAGCGGCCTTCGGCGTACTACGGTTAGTTTTAAGTTATTCTCCCCAGCCCCCCTACCGGTGGTAGGGAGGTTTGCCGCTAGGGTTCGCTAGGTTTTTATTTAGGAATCCTAGGCATTTAATTTATATTATAGGCATACATTATATATCTATATATAACATATTGTAATTCCAAGTCCACCAATGGACCTTGTTAATATTCTTAAGTCGTTCGCCCAGGCGCTCGCTGTGTCCGGCGTAAGCATACCCGCTGACGCACTAACGCAGGCCTTACAGGCATCTATTGCGTCCCCGGCCCCTCAGGCCTCAACCCCGGCCCCTCAGGCCTCTAATGTCCAGACCCCTCAGGTCTATAGCTCTCCCGCGTCTCCCGTTCCATCCGATATGGACTGCGCGTCGGTCTGATCCTCGCGCTCATCTCGCAGGAAGCGTACCGCTCCCGGGAGCGATTCAGACTCTGCCGCGTCCGAAGCTTCGTCGGTCGCCGCCACCCTAACCGGTTCTCCTGAGCCCGCGTTTCAGTTAGTTGCCAAACGCTCTAAGAAGCGTTCGAAAAAAGCCGCGGTGTCTTCAACACCTGAGCCAACCCCGGTGTCTTCAACACCAGCCCCCGCGCCGTTAAAATCGCTCGAAGTAACCGCGTCTCCGTCGGTCACATCGAAGCCAGCGACGCGCTGCGCTCCCGTCCCGCCGAAGCCTCAGCTCCCTCCGCCCGTCTTCCTGCGTGAAAAAGCGCGCTGGACCGCGGTTTCAAACTTGTGCAAAGTGCACAAAATTAATTACTTAAAAGCCGCCAACGCTGGCGACACAATCAAGATTCAAGTAGCGACCGTCGACGACTTCCGCGCGTTCACCAGGTTACTCGGATTAAACCAAATCGCGTATCACACCTACGCCCTCCCGGAGGAGCGTAAGATCCGCGCAGTACTACGGGGCGTCCCGTTCGAACTCAGCAACGAAGATATTCTCGAGGACCTTAAGTCCCAGGGTTTCCCGGTCACAGCAGTGCACAAGATGCACTCCAACCGCGGTAGGCGTTTTCCTTTAGCTTTAGTAATCCTTTCAAATACTCCCAACTCGAGGGAGATCTTTAGAGAGGCTCGCACAATTTGCGGACTCTCAAATATCTCCGTCGAGCGTCCCAACCCCCGTGGTCACCCTGGGCAGTGCCACCGCTGCCAGCTCTATGGCCACGCAGCGGCTAACTGTTCAGCTCCCCCCAGGTGCGTAAAGTGCCTGGATCCTCACTTCACTAAGGAGTGCACTCGCACTCCCGAATCCACTTCCCCCCCTGCCTGTGTGCTGTGCGGCCAGTCCGGCCACACAGCTAACTACAGGGGCTGCCCGCGCGCTCCGCGCTCCACCACCAAGAGGGTCGTGCCTAAACCGGCGCCGCCGCTCACTCACGCTAACTTCCCGCCGCTGCGCAACCGGGGTCCCCCGGAAGCAAAGCCCGCTCAGCCGACGCCTGCTCCGGCTCTGTCTTGGAGGCAGCGTCCGGCCGTGCCGCCTGCACCCTCCCGACCCATCCCAGCTCCCGTAGCTTCCGTAGGGCCGCGTCCTTCTCCGTCATCCGCACCTCAGTCGTCGTTGGCTGAGGACATGAAGACCGTGTTCGACGTTATTCAAAACGTCGATATTAACGAAATTTCCGTGCTCGCACGCAAACTGCGAGCCGCCCGCTCTCCTCAAGAGCGTTTATTTGCTTTAGCCGAGCATCACTCGCTCCTAAGTTCGTTGTAAATTCTTTTATAAATTCGTAAATAATAAATTATAATGTCTAGACCCGCGAATCCCGCGTCCAGTCGTATTAAACCCAAGGGCTTATCCCTAGTATCTTTTAACGCTCGTAGCCTTAACACCAACCTTCCCGAGATTAAACTGTTCCTTCAGAACAAAGAACCTGACTTATTCCTTCTCCAGGAGACATGGCTTACTCCAAACCACTCCAGGGGATTCGCTATACCTAAGTACGCATTTATTCGTAACGATAGGCCCAACTCCGACGGTTTCGGCGGCACCGCTATATATTACAAAAGAGGCTTCCACTGCTGTCCACTCGGCCATTCAGTCATTATGTTCGGAGACTTTAACTCCAAACATACTGACTGGACGTGCCTATCGACTAACACCGGCGGTATCGCTCTCCTCGACATCACTAACTCCCTTGACCTAGACGTCATATCCCCCATCACTCCCACTCACTATCCCAACAACCCGTCCTACTCTCCTGACATCCTCGACTTTGCAATTATCAAGCGAATCAATCTTGATCTAAGGTCTATCGAACCGCTCGATGACCTAGGCTCCGACCATCGCCCCGTTTCCCTCGTGCTAGGACCGCCGAACGATAACGCCTCATCTCCTAAGACCTTTACCAACTGGAAAGGTTTTAAAAATACGTTAGTTTCAGCCTTAGAGGCTCCGAACTCTCCACTCGCGATCTCTCCCGAACAATTAGATAGCCCGGATAAAATCGATTCATTAGTAAATTCTCTCACTGATGCTATCAAATCAGCCATCAGTGACAACGAAAAGGTTGCGAAGCAAGGCAAACCCACGCTTCCCTTAGCCGTTAGCAATCTTATTAAAGCTAAGAACGCGGCTCTCCGGAGAGCCAAGAAATATCCCACGCCCGCCTATAGAACAGCTGCGAATCAGCTTCAACGTAAAGTTAGGTCTTGCCTCGCGGAACTCCGAGACGCTCAGATGAACGATCTCATGGAGAATATCTCTCCGTCCCACCAAGCGTACTATAGCATGGCCCGAGCCTTACGCGTAGACACCGTCTCTCACGTTCCTCCTCTCACTCGTCCCGATGGCACTACTGCCTTCGAAGTCGAAGAGAAAGCCGAATGCTTCGCCGACAGCATTGCCGCACAATGCTCGCCCAGCACGCAACCTGCTTATCCCTCACACATCCAGGCGGTGGAGGACGAAGTCCTTCGCAGAGACTCTCTCCCCATCACCGCCGACCCTGTCACAGTCTCTAATGACGAAATCTTGCTTCTCATTAGAAATCAAAAGTCCAAAAAGGCTCCGGGTGCGGATGGAATTTCCAACCACGCACTTAAGCACCTACCTCAACAGATGCTTACCTTGTTAGCTATCATTTTCAATGCCTGCTTCGACCATAGCTACTTTCCAAAAGCTTGGAAAGAAGCGACAGTCATAGACATTCCCAAGCCGGGCAAACCTCTGAACGTCCCGGCTAATCACAGACCCATCAGCCTCCTCAAGGCAATGTCTAAACTTCTCGAGAGAGTCATACTCTCTCGAATGCGGAACCATCTGTTTCCAACGGATGGCGATCCTCTCATTATTCCCCATCAGTTCGGCTTTCGCGCTAAACACTCCTGCCCTCAGCAAGTCCACCGAATCGTCGAGTATATACTTGACGGTTTCTATCCGCGTCGTTATAAAACAGTCGCGGTTTTCTTTGACGTAGCCAAGGCTTTCGACAAAGTCTGGCACAGCGGTCTCGTTTTTAAACTCTACAAGATAGGCTTACCGGATCGCCTAGTCAGGTTAATAGCGTCGTTTCTCAAAGACCGTACGTTTCGATTTAAACACGAAGGCACGCTTTCTGCACCTCGTCCCATAAAGGCTGGAGTCCCTCAAGGCTCAGTCCTCGCCCCTCTGCTGTACACCGTGTACACCAACGACATTCCCATCCCGCCGAAAGGCGTCGAACTCGCCCTCTTTGCTGACGACACCGCACTCTATACCAGGGGCCACAGTGTTCGGCACCTTGTAACCAGACTCCAAAGGGCCGTAAACGCCCTTGGTGCATGGTTTCAAGAATGGCGCATCGATGTGAACCCTGAAAAGAGTTCTGCGATGCGCTTCGACCACAAACGCCGTCGTCCCGATGGCGATCCCCACGTTCGAATGTTAGGCATTCCCATCCCCTGGAAGCGCAGTACTAAATACTTAGGCGTCACATTAGATCCGACGCTTTCTTTCAAGCCACACGTCGAAAGAGTTTCGAAACTCGCTCGTCACTATTTAGTCCGCCTAAATAGCATGTTAGGTAGAAAAAGTAAAATGTCCTTCAGAAACAAACGTACACTTTACAAGGTCTGCGTTAGACCCGTCATGACGTATGCCTCGCCAATCTTTGCCCACGCCAAACCCTCCCTCCTGCACAAACTGCAGGTAGTTCAAAACCTCTTTTGCCACCGGGCCACAGGCGCACCGTGGTACGTGCGTAACGCGGACTTGCATAGAGATCTTGAACTGCCTACTGTGCAACAACATCTCAAAACACTCTCTGAAGCGTTTTTCAAACGCTCCGAAAGCCATCCCAATCCTCTAGTTCGTGATTCGGTCTCATATGCTGCTCCTGTGTTAGACTCGAAGTTCAAAGTCGCTAGGCCTAGAAATGCGCAAGCGTACTCATCCACCAGACTGTCACGCGATCTCGAGGCCCTTCTGGCCGCAAATTCTAATTCTAACGTAAATTCTAATTCTAACGTAAATCCTAATTCTAACGTAAATGCGAATTAACTCAATTTTATTTTGCAATTTTTTTAATTTTTGTTTTAATTATTGATTTTCATTTTGAGCACCTTCAGTGCTATGTATTCACCTTCAGTGCTTTGAGCACCTTCAGTGCTATGTAATCCCAGCGGGTGACCCCTTCTGGGCCCCGCTAGCGCGGCCTCTTTCTCCAATTGGCCGTCGCTCAGATGAAGGCTGAGTGGCAAAAATGCACGAGCCGACAGGGGGTTTTTAGTGGGTATGGTCCTGGTAGGCGTCGGGACGAGTCCCACATAACTTTGGAATCGCGCCAGAGTATGCGTCAGGGCATTTTTATCCTCCTGCCCTTCCCGCGGAGGGGAATAAAAAAAAAAAAATGGCCCATTCTATTACATAGTTATTAAATAGGAAAAGCTTCCGCGTACAAATTTAAACGAAGGTTTCCGATATAATTACCATTGGATTAAATATTACCATACGATAGCTTAAAAATTTTCTGACGTTTCTTAGTCCAATTTTATAGCGTCCTTGCATTATGAAAATTTGAATAACGTTATGTTTTGTATTTTCTATTCTATTCAAAAAAGTGAGGATTGAATTTATTCAAATAGAAAGTTTTATCAAGAACGATTTTGATGTCTGAATTTGTAGCATATTGATTCTTATTTAAGATTACCTACGAAAGGTAATAATTTCTAATGGAAATTACCTCAAGTAACCAGTTTGTACATTGGTTTATGGTATAACTGGTCTTGGTGACTTATTAACTTTAACTTAATCGCTTATACTCTGAAAAGACAGCATTTATTTTCTGAACTCGTTAATATTCTTTCATGAGCACACATTGATAGTGACATTATTAAAAACCTATAAATTATAAAAAAATAAATAAATCCCCAGACCACACACTGTGTGGCCCCAATTTAAGCAAAGCTTGTGTTATGGATGACCATACAATAAACTAGAGGCAGAGACCAGACCCAGAATAAACAAACATATAGTATAAATAATAAATAACCATGATCCGAGAACAAACATCTGTGGCAACAAAACTCCCTCGTATATACCTACAGCTACGTGCTCAATTATCAAATACTAATGTTACAAATCCAGTAGGACATGTATTGTTTTTTGTATGCATTGTTATCCTTTCATTGTAGGAATCGTCCTAGATTGAAAACAATATGATTTTTGATATTAGTTACTTTATTTGACTAACGTAATTTACCGTATATGGGCAACGTTACACTATAAAAAGGATGACAAATTTTGGTGCAAATTAACTAATTTTGGGTAAAAAATGTATTTTTGGACGTAGCTTTTTACTACATTTGGTGAGCAGTTAAACATAAGCCTATATTTACTGCAAAGGATAGGATTAGTAATCAAATATCAATTTTCATTTTGGTTTGAATTATGCAATTCGACAAGTTGTAAAAAAAATTGTTGCATCATCACCCGGCGTGATTGAAAGAAGCAGTTATCTAAACGTGGCCCAAATTCTAATATTTATGGCAGCAATAAAACAGAAAAAAATCCGGAATGCCCTCATAAAAATCAACGCTAAGCTGTAATGGTCACCGGTCCTGCGACCACTGCGAGTTATAAAATACTGGCAATGCCATTAAATTTATGGGTCCCTATTGGCTGTAAACACATCGTTTGCAACGTATGCATTTACTGGCAACACTGAAATACTGCAAGCAATTATTGACTTTTATACTCATGACCTAACAACAAATGGGTGAACAAAAATCTATATTTGATACGAGATTTATCTTGATAGTTTTATTGTACACAATTTGATTTATAAAGCTTTGTTATTAACTGAATGAAAGTTTCGGTAGATTATAATCAAATCTAATTATTTTGCGGTAAATATCATAAATAATAATTTTATAAATATAGCATTAGCTGATAACTCCTGAAACATTGTGATGCTGAGTATTATTGTTCTATGCTATTTGTTTTAATTTTATGCCATTTATCCAATTAATTGTTACTTTCGATTACGTTACCTTATTTTGTATAAATTTGAGCAGAATCGAATTTGCAAAATAATATTACTCGCCTGTTTATAAATCTTACTCATATTAACCCCTCTTACTTTCCATCATCTATAAAAAGTTATCGAAGCTGTCGAGGTTTTAGAATTGTCTATAAAAAAATTCAGTATTGCAAAATTGTTTTTTTATTTGTTACAGGCCAAGTCTTTAAATTCCTACTCTACACAGCTTTTAAACGATAGGTATATTGCCTTAGATGGTCAAGATACAAAAATAATTTAGTTTCCCAACTAAAATATTTTGATTCATTCGTTTATCAAATCGTATTTTATACTTATTCTAGTTTTAAATTATATTAAAAACTGTCATATTAGATGTGTTTTGGTAAGTACCTACATTCAATTAAAGTGCGTGTCGTCCACCGTTGCCCCCACCACTTTTTTTCTTTTATACACAATAATGTGCTACCATAAAAAAGCAGGAGTGGGTTGCAACTACGTGGATGACATTTGCTATACTATATCATTATTAAATTATATGTATTGGTCAAAACTTTAGCTAAATAAAGAGCAACCTGAATCAAATCAACAAAAAGGTAATGAAATTGGAAATGACATTACTTACTTGTTCTTATTGACGTCAAGTAAAACATGATGCTACCACCAGTTCGGAAAAACCTTCGTAAAGAAGAACTGACAAGAAACTTCACGGGTATATTTTTTTCAAAATAAATTTACAGGCTCTTTATGTCCGTGCAAAATTATTTTTCCTGCATCGGTAAGCTCGGCAAGTCTCTCTCCTCTTAACTATCCAAACGACGAACACCCTCAAACGGCACCCGTTCATGAGTTAAAGCGCGATCCAGCCATCGATACTAGAAAAACTTATATTAAGAAACTCTAAATATAATACAAATATATTTACCGTAACTCTCATGAACCTCTGCTTTTTGGGGAGCGGGCAGTAACACTCCAGTACTGATCGTTGACATTATGATCACAATACAGTTCCAGGTTCTCATTTTCGAAGCCTGTCATGGGTAATTCACGACCGTCAGCTCAAACTCTCAGAATTAAAGGACTCTCGCATAACTCCAGATTTATAGTCTCCACAATTCTCCAACTGTCGCTAAACGTTACATTGATTGCGATGGAAACTTTGTGTACGATAATCTACAACACTTTGATTACAGGGCCTAACCCCGGGTACATTGGGGATAATCTAAGCGGTGATTCGGTATCTGAAACAAAGGGAAACAGAGGTAAATATAATTTTGCATTATTAAGTAATGATTTTAACTATTGTATATATATTCTTTATCGCACGTAATCAAATCTTAAGAACTAGGTACAAAAATAAGTTATTTAGCAAAGGTGGACTTATCTCTAAAAGAGATCTCTTCCAGCCAACCCAGGTAATTGAAGATAATTACACAATGACAAAAGTAGGTGACAAAAGTGCAAGTAATAGTCTAAAAAAACCAAAAATAAAAAAGTTTCAATATAAAAAAAAAATTTTTTCTTTAAAAATGTTTGTTTAATTTCAGAATCAGAAATAAGTCTAGTTTATCCAAATAAATTATGTGATAGTGAAAAACATCAAGAAAAACAGTAGCGTATTTAAATAATCTTTCATTCAAAGTCAAAATGTTAACCTGTATTAATTATAATAATTAAAATTAAAATTCAAATTCAAATTCAAAAATTAAAACCAAAAAGTTTAAAAATTAAAACCATGAATGGGAATTTCATTTGAAAATAAAATTTATTCCCATGATTCGATTTCTTTTCCATACAATTATTCCATATGCTAGAACAAAATTCGATTTAACTCTTCGGTACTGAAGCTTAGTATCAAAATACCGCTGTTTAATGCCCCTTTCATGGATTTAATGTTTCATATTTCAGTGTAATTGAGAAACAAAATTGTGCTTTTACCAACTTTCTGCTATAAGTTACCTGGCGAGGAAAACGAAAGTACAAGAAACCCGAAGTTTAATCCACATGGCACTTTTGGTAATATTCACAGCTATTCACATGTACTTTGTCGACAATTTCACGGCAGGAAGCAGCGGAAACTCCGAGAAATATTATAATAGGTGAAGTCGTGCTACAAATTTATTGCTCGGTCCCAAGTTCGCTTTAAATACGACATCGGAGTGTATTATATTCCTAGTTTTTTGTCAGGAACTTTGCCAGGAACGGGAAGAATAACAAATTTGTCATATGTTGAAACATTTGTGGATAATGTCTGTTGTTTCCGTTTATACGCGTCTTATTTACCGTGTTTTGTAATCCGTTCCTACGGGATCCATGTTTTATGATGAGCAGTAATATATTTATGATTATCACGTCTATACGAAGCTGTTTACTTTAAATTAACTGTGTGCGTGACAAGTTAAATCGCGCTTGTAATAAAGTTGTGGGTGTAGCACATGTGACCCTTAATAAAGTTTTAATTAACGACTCGCGTGCGGTCAGCTTTTTTTATCGTGGTCAAGTGGATTCCACATGAGAAACTCACCCCTGTCGAGTAATTTTTCTGCCATTTATACAATTTTACCTTTCTAATCTACACCCCTATAAAAATATGATTTCTTAGTATTCTACTTCATCCCCGTTAACAACAAAAAATTTAAAATAAATAGGCTTTTCAGAAGCAAAATCACGATTTCAACTCTTACAAACTTCAAAACATGTGGATATAATATTAGCTCGCAAAGTTAGTATCTATGAGAACATTTTGATCAGTAAAAAGGTTTCGAACGTAAAGTTCTGTCTTACTTCTAACTTTCCCAATGTGGCGAGCATGTAAGCCGCTTTAGATATCGTCTGGTAGGGTCTTAAAACTAGAGATGTTTTTAACAAAACGTGGAAATCGGATATAAAAGATTTGGTAGAAGGTAAGTTTTAGAATAAGCTTTTGAAATATTGGTGTTCGATTTGCCAACAGTATTTTATGAAAATGTTTAAACCTTAATTTCATTTTTGGTACATAGTATGTTTATATTTAAATGATGATGTAATTCCAATTTAAATAATATCAACACAACCACTGAAGCCTTTAAAGTGTGTTGTAAATATTTAAAAAATAAAATAACTTAAATGCGATATAGTAAACATATTCAAATACGTAAAATAAAAATACAAAAGCAATACAAAAATGAATGTTGCCAAAGTATTTATTTGCATTGCACTGTTCTTCGCCACCCGACTACACAGATCCAATTTGTTAAGGCTATATACCCTAAAATATACTGTCAAATACCCTATCTGGGAAAACTTGACATTCTACGATTATTTCCAGTTTTCTTAGAACTGTAGTTTGGGGCTTGGAACAAGTTGCAATTTTGGAACAATAGGTGCTAGAGAACAATATAAGTTTAAGCATCTTAATGTTGGAGAGTGAAGTTTTGATGTGGGAACGTACGTTTTCATCATTAAAGGTTGTGTAATATTAGGTTTTTCTTTTTTTAACCTTGATGAGCAATGTGCAAAACTGGAGAAATAAAATTATTTGCCTTTTACATTAATTATTATGCTGAAACCACTGAAATTTCCGTTACATTTTTAAATTTTTTTGTTAGGTCTTCCTTGCTTCCATGCTATAAATTTGTTTCTTTATAGAAGTTGTTTCAACTAACTTGGGATCTGGTCCATAAAAGTAAACTACATTAATTCAGGATATGGTATATTGAAAATGAAGAAAGAATATTTTCTAGTCGGTTCAGATTTTATCCATTCAAAAAAAAAAAATTCCATTTTTGAATTTCAAGATGAAAATCCTTTATCCGTGAAGGCTTTTGAAAGGCTTATCATAACCAACATTTGAATATGTCTATTTTATTTGTAGATTGGTATCTAATTTTCATTTTGTTATTGCTTTGATTTACATATTTTGAACATTAAACGATAGTCTACAGGATTACTTCAAAGCGATTTCACGTATCTCAAAGAAACTTCATCGTCTCAAAACTCTTCCTGAAGATTAACATCTTCCTTCAAACAATGAAATATCAGCTTTCATAGAATTCTCATACAAAACAGATTTGAGTGAAGAGATAGAGTTGACCTCTATCCATGAAGCTGAGATGACTATTTGATCCTGTTTCAATATTAGTAAACATATTTATGATGAAGTTTAAGTCAAATTTATAAATACAAATTCGAAAATACCAAAAAAAATTCAATGGAAAAAAAACCATACATATATTATTTTACAGCAGTGTTTTCTGTGATCTGGAAACACCCGATGACGGCCTATTGTTGTTGGGCTAATGTCAATGTGTTATTCATTATTAAAAAGAACTACTAAGTGATTCATTACTCATAAGTACAAAAACAAGTCAATATTCACATACGTGAGTTGTTTTCATTTGTTTAATAAGGCTTTCAAGCGGGTGTTCTACTTAAGTTTTAAGCTTGAATATTAGGCCGCTAAGCCGGCCCTAGACCTACAATAACTTTGCACAATATTTTTAAGGCGCAAAATAATTGAAATACCGCTGGGGATCAAACGATCAATATTATCACGCAATAAACCTGGGCAATAACTTTGATGCGTCTGCGGCTGCCGTCATTTGTGTAGTGATTTCTTGCGATAAAGACCAGCTAAAAGTTAAGTGTTTCCCTGTACTGAGCAAGATGTCAGACCAAGATTTGGCGGCAGCTGTCGTGTTGCTACTTCTAGCTAAACGTAAAAGAAGACGGACTGAATATTCCACAGAGTCGGGAAGTCTCTATATAGTTGTATACATTCGAGAATAAATTCCCGTTCTTTAATTTTTCCTTGTTGCGGCTAACCATAGATTAAAAAAGTATTTTGCAATACTGGTCCTAGACGGTACAATATAAATTAAAATTGCTCAAACTTTGAACAAAAGTTTGAGCAACGTTCAATACTAATCCTAAACGGTCAAAAACATTGCACAATTCGTAATTTTGTGCAATTTAATTGATCATTTCCCATACCAGTAAAAAGTTTTCAACATGCTGTATAACATTTTGTTTAATTCTTTTTTTAAGATGATATATCGGTCTAAAATTCCTCTATAACTTTTTAAAAAGTTTTTGAATTAATGTCACGTTGGCTTAAAATTATAAAGTAACTTAAGCCTTCTGTAGAAGCATCATTAGTAATACCTACTTGTAAAATTATGATTGCTTTAAGCCGGGTAACGAAACACCATTCATATTTATTCTGCTCATATTCCGATTTCACACTCGATTGACCGCATTGTTGCGTCTTATAGAGCCAATCCTATTCAGTGGCTACAGTTTTCTGCTGGAATACAAAAGGCCCCTTTTCACACATAAGGACGTACGATAAGCAAAAAAATCTTTAGTTTTATTTCATAAGTAACTAAAAGTTTATTTAAGTAATTGATATGATTATTTGTATCCGAATGTAGTGGTTTTAGTTTATTTTTCAAAAAATTAAAAAGCTTGTAAGCTTTTCTTCTTCACTTCATGTAAGTGGAATGTTAATTACTAAAAATTGTTATACTTGAGATAGCAAGTGTTTCTAAAGTCATGAAACAAAGAAAACAATTTAATATGATTTTTGTTCTGATAGTCAATGGTCATTTGGGAAACTCGAGAGCCATTCACCATGGCTAGCTTAAATATACAAGGGCGCTTTCAATTTAGACTTTTCGTGTTGGATCGCGTACTGTGCCGTATGCTCTATACCGCCGCAGGGCGCTGCGGGATGACAGCTGTCCGACCTCAACCATCTAAATTGAAAGCGTATCAGACTGCAGTGCGTTCATTTGTTAGTGATGCCTATATTAAGTATATGTGTACCGACCCATGCCTAATGAGCACATGGCACTCGCGACATTGCCACCCTGTCGTCGTGCGTGTGCGGCATACTTTTAGCAAGAAGGTCTTAGCTCTTTCTGATATTTAATAACATAATTTATTTCAAAAAATGGAAACCTACCTCAAGCACAAGTTAACTAAAAAGAGAAAAATAGTACATTTTGATGCGAAAAGGTAAAATTTGATGCTAAATATTTCTATGGCATAACATCTTTCGAGGTGCGAACCACGTGCGATTACAGGTTTTTCTTTCTATTTAGTGTTCTCGAAGTGTGATGTCGGTTTCCATTTTTATAAAATTATTTTATTTTACACTTTTTTAGTAAAGTTTTTATATGGGAATATAATAGTCTCTCTCAATAACTCAATTTTACACCCACTCCTGGACTGCATCTTCTAAATTACACAATTGTAAAAAAATATATTAGGTCTTTACCTATGAAATTGCCGTTTTTCACGAAATAAATTAATCGTAATTTTTTTACATATTTTTTATTTCTATTAATCAAAATAATCACCCATGCAATCAATGCATCTTTGCCAACGCATTGGTAGCTTATTGATGCCTTTCTTGAAGAAATCAGCTGGACGGGAGGCAACAAATTCTTCAAAGGCATTTTGTACTGCCTCTCGGGTATTGAATTTTTTTTCCGCCAAGAAGTTATCCAAATTCTGGAAAAAGTATAAGTCTGTAGGCGCAAGGTCTGGTGAGTACGGCGGATGACGGAGAACTTCCAACCCCAACTCTTGTAGCTTGGAGACCGTCTGCTGTGCAGTATAAGGTCGCGCGTTGTCGTGCAGGAGCAGTGGAGCCGAACGATTGACCAAAGCTGGTTGGAGACGTGCGAGCTTTTCCATCATTGTGTTCAGTTCTTCATAGTACACATCTGCAGTAATGCTTGTCCCGTTTGGCAAGAAGCTGTGATGAATTACACCCGCGTTAGACCACCAAACAGTGACCATCACTTTTCTAGGGGTAAGTTTTCGTTTAGGGCATTGTTTGGGTGCTGAACCAGGGTCCAACCAACTTGCTGAGCGCTTACGATTGTCAAACAGGATCCATTTCTCGTCACAAGTAACAATGCGGTTCAGAAATCCTTCATTTGTATGCCTGCTGAGCAGTGCAAGGCACGTCTCCACGCGTATTTCGCGCTGGCGGTCATTGAGTTCGTGGGGTACCCATTTGTCAAGCTTTTTTACCTTGCCAATTTGACGCAAATGGACCAATATGTTTTGATGCTAACGTAGAAAGCTGCTGCTAATTCAGCCGTGGATTGAGTTTCATCAGCTTCCACAATTGCCTTTAATTCGTCATTGTCGACCAAAGTTTTCGGACGACCACGGGGTTCATTTTTCAGGTCAAAATTTCCAGAACGGAAGCGGGTAAACCAATAACGGGTGGTGCGTTCGTTTGTAGTGTTCGTTCCGTAAACGTCGTTGATGTTGCGTGCCGCTTTGCTGCCACGACGGTACTCATACTCCATAATTACTCGAATTTTTAACTTATCCATGATGACGAAAAATGTTCGAATGCGTTGAAAACAAAACACTAACTATTAAACAAATGACGATTTTAGAAAAAGAATTCCATGTTTGTCAAATAAAATTAATTTGAAATTAGAATTATCAGTCAAAAAAAAATATTTTCATTTGAAATAGCCAGTACGGCAAAACGGCAGTTTCATAGGTAAAGACCTATTATTTAAAAAAATCAAATATTTAATTTTAAAAAATTACACTCGGTGAAAGTCTTCTTTTCTTTATCTTTATTTTAACTTAACTTTGGCTTTTAAAATGTATTATGGGTAGACATAGAGGAACAAAAATAACCTCTCGGCACAGTTTTATAAAAAAATATTATATAAAATTCTTGGGGTAGAAGGTACACAATTTTTCCATAACATGAAAACACACACATGACAGCTAATTGTAGGTTCTAATGAAATGCCACAGCCAAACTGTTTACTTTGTAAGTGTATTATTTTTCACAAACAGAAACAAAAATACACGGTAGAGATTTCAATCCCATGCCCTTTTGTTATCCAAATAATGTTTGATCTAAACGTGAGCTTTTTGGCAAAGCGTTTCCTTAATAGTTTACTTGAACTTACTGAGGGATTGAGCTGATTCCGGTATTTTATTGTAACAAAGTATTGAATGATGTGCTGCTTTTAGCCATCCTACATTTTGGAAACGCTAACAGTTGTTTCTAGTTTTTGCAAAGTAATTATTGTCATGGTTATCTTATTTGTTTTAAATTTATCAATATTCTTGTAAATATGCTAAATATTTTCAGAATATTGTGATGTAAGGAATGTGGAATATTATATCCAATTTCTTTAAGCTTTTCTCTTAGAGATTCTCGATTATCTTATTTTCTTATATATATTCTCTTCTTCACAATCTTCACTCTGCATGAATCTGCAGTTTCGATGTCTGAGGCTTTCCCCTACAGTAGGATACCATAAGAAATTAAACTTTGAAAATAAATAAAATATACCATCCTGGTGGTATGCATCCAGTCAGTGAGCGAATTTACTTAAACGCAAACGTTGCAGAACAAAGTCTACTCGCTAGTTGTGAAATGAGAGCAAGTTTTGAATCTATGGTCATGCCAAGAAAAACAGTAATATCTACTAGGTCCAACCTGTATAAGGTAGATCATTTATATAGACTAGAAAAAGAAATGGGCCCAGAATTGAACCTTGGGATATTCTCATTTCCACAACCAACCCCAACGACGGTTTAACCTTAACCATCTGAGATCTAATACTCAGGGATGAATGCAAAACCTTGAGATTAGTGCCCTTTATGCCGTAGTTTTTTAAGTGGTAGTTCTTTAAGCTGAACGCAATAAAATGCCTTAGATAAGTCACAAAAGTTAGTCTCGAAGGTGAATCAGATCAAACACTACTCATTCGTAGTCATTGAAAGGTTCTATGTTAATTTCTAGGCTTGATCATCAGACTTTCATCATCAAAGTAAACCAAATCCAAATAAGCCTACAACTATAGGAATAATTTTCTGAATGATTCAGTTTATATAGGTTATCGGCCGTTGTTGGCCGTTATCGGCCATTAGAACCAGTTTTGGCTATCATTGTTTATACTTATGTTTTGGATCGTCACAGAGATCGAATCAGCGAACTTTTCTTATTTAATATTGAGGAGTACCATGGTACCTCCACAAACCAGGGTCCAGCACCAATAAAAGCTAAACCAAATCCAGAAGAGATCTTTAAAATCAGTCAGGAAACGTACAAAATCTTCAGATGATTTGAGAACCAACATCATTTTTTAAATCAGTTAAAAAGATTATTGAATTTTAAGAATTGAGATAGATTGTATTTGCTCTTATTTCAACAATGATTTTAAATTATAATGCAAACTTGTATTTTTTATTGTCACAAATATTTGTTATGATTTTTTTAAATCAAGGGTTTATAAAATGTATGTAAAAGTTTTGAAATAATACTCGTCAGTTCTGCTGACGTACCTGTTAGACGAATTTCTATTAAGGTTCAATAATTTCTATCGTCCAATATCGTTGGATATAAAACGAAAATTAAAGCTTATTATTAGTGTAACTTATTTATAACTGTAGAACATTATAATAATAATATATCTATGATTATCTGACGTTACTAGCCACTCATTATAATATACGTAGCTTATGCAAAGACTAGATAGATAGAAAAATATACATCCTGAACACTGAATATAATCTTTGTTAAAAAAGAGAAAAAAAACACGACAAATCCTATTATGATTTTATTTTAAATTCAGTAATGTAAAATTAAATTCACTAGATGTGTTGTAAATATTTTATGAAACAAAGCTACACTTTTATTATAAAAAAGAAAATAATTGTTTGTTTGTTTCAGGTCATCGAAAGTAATACATCAGGTAATATAACCGTTACCTTTTATATTTGGGAAGATGCATAATCTTTACGATAGATTTTTTTAAATCTAACACTAAAATTTTCATGTTATTGCTAATTACGAGCGAGAAAAAGCGTGGGCGTTTTTAGTTAAAATATGTTTAAAGCAAGCTCTTATTTGAATAGCTAATGCGTGCCTTAACAAGTAAAGGGCCAAAGAGTAGATAAAATAAAGTTATGCGTTCGTTCGTTCAGCTGAAAGATGCTCAAGGATTATTCAAAACTTATGTAATATTAAGTAAATTTGCATTTAATTTGTTTGTATTACACAGCCGAAGACAGAAAGTGACTTGTACTTCTATGAATTTTATGCTAGCGCTATTGAACTAAGAGGCAATCCGCATCTAACCAGGGCCAAACCTTAATGTTAAGGGATATGTCAGCAAATGCTCTGTTACCACCATAACGCAGGCACGTTAGGATACTTTGTACACTTTTTTCAATCCTCAATGATGTTCAGGCTCCGGAATATTTAAAGTCTCAATTCCAGTTCCTAGTTTCACACAGGATGGTTGTCTCCGATCTTCCTATAATCTTAGCTTTCATATTCCTCTGCATCATTCCGGATTTATCTCTTATTCTTTTTTTATCCAGGCTGCATGTTTATGGGATATTTTACCAGTGGAGTTAAGGAAAGCTCCCAAAAAACTCTCTTTTAAACAGCCAATTAGAGCTCATTTTTTAAAGTTATTATTTATTATATATTAACTCTGTTATTTTATATGTATTTATTTTTATTAATATCGTTTATGGCGTTTCTATATTATTATACTATAAACCTTATACCTTAGTTTTTCTAAGTATATACCTATCCCTAATCCTTTGGAAACTTCTCCTTTGCTACGTAGACTGGCAGAGAATGACAGATGGCACAAAGTAAATAAATAAAGGCAGAGTGGCGTAGTGGGTAGAAGCCTTGCCTCATATGCCGGAGGTCCCAGGTCCGTGTCCAGGTCGAGGCATTAATTAGTATAAACACAGATGTTCGTTTTCGGGTCATGATTGTTTCTATATGTGGGGGTTTGTCCCCCCAGTTTGCTGTGTGGTTACCATAACACAAGTTCTGCTCACTTTGGGGCCATTTTTTATTGTAAGCAGTGTTCGTTCATCGCCATTGTGAAACCATGCGCGAGAGTTTTAAAATGGCTAAATTTCGAATATCAGAGTAAAGTGTTGGGTTAGTCTTGCGCTGCACTTGCATGTTAAATAAGTTAAATTACACTTCGAGGTCAAAGCAAAGAAAGAATAAAATACTTGCTATCAAAGTAGGTATATTAAAAATAACTTGTTGTAAATTCTATAAACGACCCCTAGCCACGTTCAAGGTTAACCATTGTTTTTCATAACCCTTATTTTCAACATAATATGTATTCTTATATCATCGGTGTATAAAAATTTTCCGGTGTTTTAAATATGTAAATATCGTTCAGCAAACTGCGGTATTTTGGATTTTGTCTGATTTGAATTTTTGCCCCAGTTACAGGTTTTGAGGCCACTCACGGCACTAATTCAAATTATAAAGGCACTTATTCAAATTACAAAGGCACTAATTCAAATTAAAAAGGCACTAATTCAAATTACATAGGCACTTATTCAAATTTCAAAGGCACTAATTCAAATTACAAAGGCACTAATTCAAATAACAAAGGCACTAATTTAAGCCACACCACTTTTTTCTTGGTAATACTTTATTGGTATCAGAGTTTCTTATGTTAAGATCCCGTCTGGGCTAGAACTACAGTCTTTCCTTTTTTAACCGCCACAATAACGACGTTTACGAGGTTGTGTTCCGGATAAAGGAAAGAAACAAACAGTGTGATTACTGGAACAAAGGCAGTTCTAACTGAATCCTGCGATCGGTTACGCATCATTAATTGATAATCGATAAATAAAAATATAATTAATCTATTACATCCACGATTATTGGGCGCAGATGACAATTATTGCCGACTTTGTCAATAGTAAAAAAAAAACATACTAAAGATTATTTCATTTCTCGACAATTTTGAGCCATTAATATCGTAATATAATATAAAACGAGAAAGAGTCCCACGCAGTAACATCTTCTCAGCTCCCGATCCCGCGTTTCAGGAGAAGATAAACGTATTTAACCCTAGATAACGTAGCTTTCTAACGGTTAAAGAATTTTCGAAATCGGTTCGGTTTAGTGATTACAAATAAACCAAATAACAAATGATTCTTTCTTCTTTAAAAAACATAGTTTTTATGTCACCTGCATCTTTGACGGTACCCATACCTGCCACACATACAGCAGTGACAGATCCTTTAATGTGTCATGGCCCAAGAAATGGACACTGATGAATGCGAGCATCTCTGTATGCCTCGTTGAGAATGACATCTGTGACTGATACCGGGCTTAGGTCCAGCCTGACACGCCGTTATTATGCACATACTTTATATGAGAGGTTTCATTTATTAAAGTCAATTATGTTTTGAAATTATACACGTAAAACATAAAAGAATACTAGGTACAACTAAGTCCAGTGAATGAAATTTAAAAAGCGCATAAATAAACTGTCCATTTTGAAAAAAAAAATTAGAAGAAAAAAACTAAGTACAAAATGAAATTATTTCTTATAATCTTCGCGGTAAAAAATATGACGACAATAACCTAACAATGACTCAAATCATTTTTAAATTTTAAATAATTTTCTTTAATACAGTATTATATTATATAGTTATTTATTTATTTATAATGGGTGTAAGCGTTTTGTTCGAGACAAAGGAGTTCCGTTGCACACGTCTAGATCCAGTCTTGGACATCCTTTACCATACATATGTACAAGGCTTGTCTTGGATCGTCCAGATTTAATACAACGTCTACAAGTAAACTTTTACTGTTTGATATTGACGAGTTCCATGGTATACCTCCGTAGTTTAGGAAATGGATCCGAAGTTTAGGAAAATCTTGCATCTTTTTATTTGATAGTTGAATTATGTAATTTTTACATACCTATATTACTCGTAGAATAATTTAAATAGAATAATTTTCTTCACTAATTTACTTTTAAGAAAATTCAAATTATTTTGCCCATAAGCGGTTGTAGAAATTCTTTTGCTTTTGACCACTAACCAACCAAGGTTAAATGGAGAGAAGAGCCAGTGAAATCACAGGAACAAAGGCGATTCCTACGGCCGGCAACGCCGCAGTAATAGATATTCGATTAATAAATTAAACGTCTACGATTAATGTCCACCACGAGCACGGATGCCACTTAACCTCAAGTGAATCGTGCTTATTAGTCGGCTACCTAAACCTTTTTTTTATATTTGTGTGGCCTTTTTAGTTTTATTTAGTTTGATTTTCATTATTTTCAATTCTTTCTAAGCCAACTTAAACTTAAAACACTTCCGATTATTCTACAACGCACTTAAGGAAGATATATGTGTAATAAGCGCACATTTCCGTAGAATGAGTAATAGCTGTCAAGCAAAAAGTCACAATAGTCAGAGTCCACAGAAAACTATAGCCTTTAAAACTGTAGCTGTTCCAATAATATTTTGTTTCTACGTCCATCAAAACTTATTTTGGTTAGTCAAAACTTTTGGATGTTTTTAGGTTTCGTAGTCCAAAAGCTTTCAGAATGTTGTGTAAGATGACATTGCTAGCTCAATGTCGGATAGAAAATGTGGCATTGAATTTTCTATAACGAAGGTCATTGTATACGAAAGGTATAAAAATGGTCGCTTACTTTGTTGTACAATTAGTGTTATTTAATCATTCAAATAAACAAGTTCTCTCACAGTTTACTCACGTGGAACAATTTAACATTTTTGGTGGTTTAATTTCAAGAGTGCTTTTGAGTGCTTCGGTATAAATAGTTATTTTAGAACAATTATTTTAGAATAGATAAAAAATATAAATTTTCTAATTTAATTGATTTACATAAATTTAATATATAATAATTAATTAATGTAACAACATTTCAATATTAAAAGGAAGCACGATACTGATTCGATACAATACATTTTAAAATAGTGTGTACATTAAAACAAATAGTGAGTTCGTATTTGAATTATTATTTGAAAAACTTGATGAGTAATTAATGTTTAAAAAAACGAATATTGTTTTTAATGTTTGAATATTTTAAACATTAAAAAATATATATTTACAGAAATGCCTCCAAATACGACAAATGACGTGGATCTTATACATGACAGTCCGCAGTTGGAAAAATTAGTCGCTCCCCAGGCGTCCCCTAGGAAATATAAAATTCTTTACTTCAACGTTGTGGCTTTCGCATATTGGCATGTCGCTGCGACTTATGGATTTTACCTTTGCTTCACTGAAGCAAAGTGGCAGACGATTATATTGAGTGAGTCTGTTAACTATTGTAATGATTTTGATAACAAAAACCAGGTCAACGTTATGATCATTATATTTTAATATTTTTTTTTGTAAAAACATTAAAATGCTTCAATAATTCACACAATTATTTTTCCCATTTTTAGCAAAAAGTATTGAATGGTGGTACTCTAAAATAGGATACTCTGAAACTTTTTAGTTGTTTACGAATTTTAGTTCAATTTTTAATTTAGCTCCGAAATATGTATGATAAAATCTTGATTGCATAGGACTTGTTTTGTATTACAAAATTCAAATTCAAATTTAAATTCAAAATTCATAATTCGAAATTCAAATTCGAATTGTATTGAGCAATTAAACTACAGCTAAACTAAACTAAAGTAAGTTATGTTTTTTTTGTTCATAAGCCTCTTTTGTTATCAGTCTCCCTTTTCTGTATTAACTTGTTTTAACTTGTTTTTCAGATTACATTCTGTGTTTGGTAGCTGAAATCGGTGTTACTGCTGGTGCCCACAGACTTTGGTGTCACAAGGCGTACAAAGCCAAATTACCTTTGCAAATACTCCTCATGGTGTTCAATACCTTTGCCTTTCAAAACACAGCAATCACTTGGATTCGGGACCACAGACTGCACCACAAATATAGCGACACAGATGCAGACCCTCATAATGCCACTCGAGGATTCTTTTATTCCCACGTCGGTTGGCTACTTGTGAAGAAACATGATGAAGTCAGAATCCGTGGAAAAACTATTGACATGTCTGATATATACAGCAACCCTGTGCTTAAGTTTCAAAAAAAGTGAGTTAAACATTTATTATAGGTATAATATTCTTTTGGAAGGATTTCAGCAGTGTGGTGCAACAGCAGGCTGCGGAAATATTATTAAAAACAAAAAGATCATTGATGGCCAAATACAAAAGTAGTAAAAGCTATATATATAAACTCAAATATTTTAAATTTTTGGAATATTTTACCGAGGCTGTTTTTCTTGATCTCTTTTAGTCTCTCTTGAGTCTTTCACTGCATCCAATTGATCATCCTAATCTCTGGTTCCTCGTCAAATATTCAAAATCAAATGACAATAGAGAAAACTGAAAAGACTAAAACTTATTTTTTACTGTGTATGATGAGGAGAAAGTGTAATTTAATTTCCTAAAGAAGTCGTGCGATCAAATTGTTTAAACTTCAATATCAATTATCTAATCGAATGAAGCAGAATTAAAATATCTATTATGGTATTTGTGTTATTTTATTTAATATACATATAAAATTATTTATTTAATACATAAATTAATTAATAATTAAATTATTTATTGACGGGCATGTAGAAATCGGATTGATCCTATTATTCAACTGTCAGGGTGTTATATAAATGAGTTATTGAGAAATTTAGCAAAATTAGATTTTTATTTCACGAGCTGAGCTTAGTGCGAAAACTGTAATTTTATAAATTTTTGAATAGTAAATAATATCAATATCATTTTAAATTATAATAACGTTGACACCTATATCACAGCTACATTGCCATTTCAATCAAAACAGGGTTATCAAACTCCCCATTTATATTCATTTAAATCACCGTCAACTTAACAATCGATTTAATATACCAAAAAAACCGGAATATCAAATTTTTAAGATATAACTGAATAATCGAATACATATAAAATTACAAAGCAGTGTTATTTATTATTTTTTCTATATTTTTTCAGGTATGCCATACCGTTTGTTAGCACTGTGGCTTTCATTCTGCCAACGCTCGCTCCTGTGTATTTTTGGGGCGAAACTTTGAACTGCGCCTGGAACCTGACTATGCTCAGATACGTCGCCAGCTTAAACATCACATTCTTAGTAAACAGTGCAGCTCATTTATGGGGGTATAAACCTTATGACAAATCAATTCTTCCCGCCCAAAACATCATAGTTTCTATTCTGGCTGTTGGGGAAGGCTTCCACAATTACCACCATGTGTTCCCATGGGATTACAGAACAGCTGAATTAGGAAATAATAAGTATAATTTGACTACGTTATTTATAGACATTTTTGCGAAAATTGGATGGGCTTATGATTTGAAGGCTGTTGATGAAAACGTGATCAAAACTCGAAGTCTCAGAACAGGGGATGGAAGCGATCTTTGGGGCTGCAGAGACAGGAATGCAACAGAAGAAGAAAAAAATATATAAATTTCTTAAATAGCAAATTATAGCAATAATTGGTAATATTTCCTAAAACTCTTGAGGTTATCATAATAAACAAAAGCTTCGGAATGTTACAAACATGACGGCGACTGGCGGTGTGAATGAAGAGTATGTTACCTAAAAGATATTTAACATTTCAATAAAATGAACTTTCATTTATTATTTGATTACTTAAATTTTATGTTGAGGACTTTTTATGTTGTATGTGTCTTTTATTTAAAATTAAATGTTTCTTTTAAGTATCTTAGTTTTATTATTTTTCTTATAAACATCTAAATTAGAAGATAAAAATTTATATTCAAGCTCATATCATGCGTATATCTAAATCTGTGCGTTTTTTTTTTTTTTGGTTCCCCTCCACGGGAAGGGCAGGAGGACATAAAAAATGCTCTGACGCATACTCCGCGCGCGCGATCGAAGTTATGTGGGACTCGTCCCGACGCCTACCAGGACCATAACCACTAAAAAACCCCTGTCGGCTCGTGCATTTTTGCCACTCAGCCTTGTCTGAGCGACGGCCAATTGGAGAAAGAGGCCGCGCTAGCGGGGCCCTTAAGGGGTCACCCGCTGGGATTTACATAGCACTGAAGGTGCTCAAAAATGAAAAGTAAAAAAGAAAAACCTTAAAGATGAAAAATAAAATTGCATTAATTCGGATTTACGTTAGAATTAGAATTTACGTTAGAATTAGGATTTGCGGCCTGAAAGGCCTCGAGATCTAAAGTTAACTGCGTTGGTTCGCTAGTGTGCGCGTTTCTCGGCCTAGCGACTTTGAATTTCGAATCTAACACAGGAGCAGTATATGAGACTGAATCTCGAACAAGATGATTGGGATGGGATTCGGCGCGTTTGAAGAACGATTCTGAGAGTGTTTTGAGGTGCTGTTGCACTGTAGGTAGTTCAAGATCTCTGTGCAGGTCCGCGTTGCGAACGTACCAAGGTGCGTTTGTGACCCTGCGGCAGAAGAGATTTTGAACCACCTGCAGCTTATACAGGACGGAGGGATTGGCGATATGACGGGTCTAACGCAGACCTTATAAAGCGTACGTTTATTTCTAAAAGACATTTTACTTTTTCTACCTATCATACTATTTAAGCGGCTTAAGTAGAAACGCGCGAGTTTCGTTACTCTATCGACGTGTGGCTTAAAAGAAAGCGTCTGATCTAAGGTGACGCCTAAGTATTTAATACTGCGCTTCCAGGGGATGGGAATACCTAACATTCAAATGTGGGGATCGTTGCGGCGATTACGACGTTTATGGTCGAATTGAATGGCAGAACTCTTTTCTGGGTTGACATCGATGCGCCATTTTTGAAACCAAACACCGAGGGCGTTTACGGCCTTTTGGAGTCTGGTGATGTTATACGGGATCGATTGACCTTTAGTGTAAAGGGCGGTATCATCTGCAAAGAGGGCGAGTTCGACGCCTTTCCGCGGGATGGGGATGTCGTTAGTGTACACGGTGTACAGCAGAGGGGCGAGGACTGAGCCTTGCGGGAATCCAGCCTTTATGTGACGAGGCGCGAAGAGCGTGCCTTCATGTTTGAATCGAAACGTACGGTCTTTAAGAAACGACGCGATTAATCTGACTAGGCGAACCGGTAATCCTATTTTATAGAGTTTAAAAACGGGACCGCTGTGCCAGACTTTGTCAAAAGCCTTGGCTACGTCAAAGAGAACCACGATTGTTTTTTTACGACGCGGATAGAATCCTTCGAGTATGTACTCGACGATTCGATGGACTTGCTGAGGGCAGGAGTGCTTAGCGCGAAAGCCGAACTGGTGGGGAATGATGAGAGGGTCGCCATCCGTTGGAAACAGATGGTTTCGCATTCGAGAGAGTATGACTCTTTCGAGAAGTTTGGACATTGCCTTGAGGAGGCTGATGGGTCTGTGATTGGCCGGGATGTTCAGAAGTTTACCCGGCTTGGGAATGCCTATGACTGTCGCTTCTTTCCAGGCTTTTGGAAAGAAGCTATGGTCGAAGCAGGCATTGAAGATGATAGCTAACAAGGTAAGCACCTGTCAAGGTGCTGTGGCAGGTGCTTAAGTGCGTGGTTGGAAATTCCATCCGCACCCGGAGCCTTTTTGGACTTTTGCTTTCTAATGAGAAGCAAGATTTCATCATTAGAGACTGTGACGGGGTCGTCGGTGATAGGGAGAGATTTTCTGCGGAGAACTTCGTCCTCCACCGCCTGGATGTGGGAGGGATGCGCGGGTTGCGTGCTGGGCGAACATTGTGCCGCTATGCTGTCGGCGAAGCATTCGGCTTTCTCTTCGACTTCGAAGGCAATAGTGCCGTCGGGACGAGTGAGAGGAGGAACGTGAGAGGCGGAGTCTACGCGTAAGGCTCGGGCCATTCGATAATACGCTTTGTGGGACGGGGAGATATTCTCCATGAGATCGTTAAACTGAGTGTCTCGGAGTTCCGCGAGGCAAGACCTAACTTTACGTTGAAGCTGATTCGCAGCTGTTCTTTATGCGGGCGTGGGATATTTCTTGGCTCTCCGGAGAGCCGCGTTCTTAGCTTTAATGAGATTGCTAACGGCTAAAGGGAAGCGCTGGTTTGCCTTGCTTAGCAACCTTTTCGTTGTCGTTGATGGCTGAGTTAATAGCATCAGTTAGAGTAGTGACTAATGAATCTATTTTGTCCGTGCTATCTAATTGGTCGGGCGAAATCGCGAGCGGAGAGTTAGGGGCCTCTAAGGCTGAAACTAACGTATTTTTAAAGCCTTTCCAGTTGGTAAAGGTCTTAGGAGATGTGACGTTAACGTTAGGCGAACCTAGCACGAGGGATACGGGGCGATGGTCGGAGCCTAGGTCATCGAGCGGTTCGATGGACCTGAGATCAAGATTGATTCGCTTGATAATTGCAAAGTCGAGGATGTCAGGAGAATAGGTCGGGTTGTTGGGATAGTGAGTGGGAGTGATGGGGGATATGACGTCTAAGTCAAGGGAGTTAGTGATGTCGAGGAGAGCGATACCGCTGGTGTTGGTCGATAGGCACGTCCAGTCAGTATGTTTGGAGTTAAAATCACCGAACATAATGACTGAATGGCCGAGGGCGAGAATGGCCTCAAAGTCGCTGCGGGTTGGTCTGGTACCACTAAGTATGTAGATTGAAGCTATGATGATGGTCGGATGACCAGTCATAGCCAATCTACACACAGTGGCCTCCATAGTGAGGAGAGGAGGGGTAGGGAGAGGACAGCAATGGAAGCCTCTTTTGTAATATATAGCGGTGCCGCCGAAACCGTCGGAGTTGGGCCTATCGTTACGAATAAACGCGTACTTAGGTATAGCGAATCCCCTGGAGCGGTTTGGAGTAAGCCATGTCTCCTGGAGAAGGAATAAGTCAGGTTCTTTGTTCTGAAGGAACAGTTTAATCTCGGGAAGGCTGGTGCTAAGGCTGCGAGCGTTAAAAGATACAAGGGATAGGCCCTTGGGTTTAATAAGACTGGACGCGGGATTCGCGGGTCTTGACATTATAATTTACTTATTTACGAATTTATACAAAAATTAAAGAATTTACAACGAACTTAGGAGCGAGTGATGCTCGGCTAGCGTGAATAAACGCTCTTGAGGAGAGCGGGCGGCTCGCAGATTGCGTGCGAGTACGGAAATTTCGTTAATGTCGACGTTTTGGATGACATCGAACACGGTCTTCATGTCCTCAGCCAACGACGACTGAGGTGAAGATGACAAAGCGGGACGCGGCCCTACGGAAGCTACGGGAGCTGGGATGGGTCGGGAAGGTGCAGGCGGGACAGCCGGACGCTGCCTCCAAGACAAAGCCGGAGTAGGCGTCGGCTGAACGGGCTTTGCTTCCGAGGTACCCCGGTTGCGCAGCGGCGGGAAGTTAGCGGGGGTGAGCGGCGGCGCCGGTTTAGGCGCGACCCTCTTGACGGTGGAGCGCAGAGCGCGCGGGCAACCCCTGTAGTTTGCTGTGTGGCCGGACTGGCCGCACAGCACACAGGCAGGGGGGGAAGTGGATTCGGGAGTGCGAGTGCACTCCTTAGTGATGTGAGGATCTAGGCACTTTACGCACCTGGGGGGAGCTGAACAGTTAGCCGCTGCGTGGCCATATAGCTGGCAGCGGTGGCACTGCCCAGGGTGACCGCGGGGGTTGGGACGCTATACGGAGATGTTCGAGAGTCCGCAAATTGTGCAAGCCTCTCTGAAAATTTCCTTCGAGTTGGGAGTATTGGACAGGATTACTAGCGCTAACGGAAAACGCCTACCACGGTTGGAGTGCATCTTGTGCACTGCTACGGCCGGGAAACCCTGGGACTTAAGGTCCTCGAGGATTTCTTCGTTCGCGAGCTCGAACGGGACGCCCCGTAGTACTGCGCGGATCTTACGCTCCTCCGGGAGGGCGTAGGTGTGATAAAGGATTTTTTTTTTAAAAAGTAACCTGGTGAACGCGCGGACATCGTCGATGGTCGCGACCTGAATTTTAATTGTGTCGCCTGCGTTGGTTGCTTTTAGGTAATTGATTTTTTGCTCTTTGCAAAGATTTGAAACTATGGTTCATCGCGCTTTTTCGCGGAGAAAGACGGGCGGAGGGAGCTGAGGCTTCGGCGGGACGGGAGCGCAGCGCATCGCTGAATTCGATGGGACCGACGGAGACGCGGTTACTTCGAGCGATTTTAACGGTGCGGGGACTGGTGTTGAAGACACCGGGGATGGCTCGGGTATTGATGATACCGAAGCTTTCTTTGAGCGCTTCTTGGAGCGCTTGGCGACTTTTTGAAACGCGGGCTCAGGAGAGCTGGTTAAGGTGACGGCATCTGACGACGTATCAGACGCGGGTTCGGAGTCGCTCCCGGGAGCGGTACGGTTGCGACGCGACGCGTGAGAGGATGCGACCGATTCGCAGTCCATCTCGGACGAGGCGGGAGACGAGGAAGAGCTGTAGACCTGAGGGGTCTCGACGTTGGAGGCCTGAGGGGCCGGGGTTGAGGCCTGAGGGGCCGGGGGCGCGATAGATGCCTGTAAGGCCTGCGTTATTACGTCATCTGATAAGTTGGCGCCGGATGCAACGAGCGTCTGGGCGAACGACCTAAGAATGCTTACAAGGTCCATTGGAGGGCTTGGAATTACAATATGTTGTAAATAAATATATAAAAATGCCTAGGTTCCCTAGCAAACCTAGTACCTAAACCTCCCTACCCGCGGTAGGGGGGCTGGGGAGAATAACTTAGAACTAACCGTAGTATGCCGAAGGCCGCTACCTAGAAACCTAAAAAAGGGTGCGCAGGTAAAGAGTTGACCGCGTTAGGGTCAACCTTTACCGACAGAAAGGACAAATACACACGAAAACACACAAATATGATAAAAATAAATATGAAAATTGGAGAAAATAAATAAAATGTAAAGAGAAACAAAATAAAAATAAAAGGACTGGTTCAGTACAAATTCGTAGTCACCGCTACCTAGAAACCTAAAAAAGGGTACGCAGGTAAAGAGTTGACCGCGTTAGGGTCAACCTTTACCGACAGAAAGGACAAATACACACGGAAACACACAAATATGATAAAAATAAATATGAAAATAGGAGAAAAATAAATAAAATAGAGAAGAGAAAAAAAATAAAAATAAAAAGGACTGGTTCAGTACAAATTCGTTGTCACCGTTAAGTATCCTTTGTACTGAAACCAGACTATTTACGCTGGGCACAACACTGCACTCAGCACAAGCACAACACAACTTAGCACAGCACTTTGAAGACTAAGGGGCTTAGTCGCAAAGAAAAATCGCACTTCGATAGCACTCAGAGGGAGTAGAAAAACCTTGGAAACCGTAGCACGGAACCAACACGCTAAACTGTGACGTCAGTAGACTGAGCGCCACGGAATATCGGGAAGGGACCAATCAACGGAGAAAGGGGTCTTGCACGTCCGCACCGCGTGGCGATCGGAGCGAGAATGATGGAAAATCAGTGCGACTGCGCTACTTATTATATAAGGGCCTACTTATCAAATATAGATAACATAAACCTGCTGGGTGACTTTAACGTAAACATGTAGACGTCTCCAATATTTAGCGTCTACAGGGTAAATTCTCTCTCACAGAACCGAGAACCTGCATAGCTATCAGTCGCCTCTATTTGATTTGATTGATTGGTGAGCACAAATCGTAAATTGATCGACGTCACTGTAACTGTACTGATCCACCGGCGGTAACACTAACATCCAACTACGTGTCAATCAAGGCGTGGCTATATTTAAGGTACAAACTACGTCAAAACTAATATTTTGAAAGCACTTGAAGTTAAGAAACACATCCATTTGAATAGGAATATGATTAGGTGCTTTGTCCTTGGGATCTTATACTAAAAACATGGAACCAACAAGAAGCAAGGTGCCTGTTTGTTATGGAGGTAAGTAGCCTTGCCTTCCATGCCAGAGGTCCCGGGTTCGAATCCTGTTAGGAGCAGATATAATTTTATATTTGCTCTCTAGTCATGGAAGTGTATATATGTTTATTTAAGTTTATTTCTAATATTTATATATAATCTACGTATGTTAATATATTTCTTAAGTTTATTTATCCGTTATCTAGTATCCATAACTCAAGTTCTTAATGATAGGTACTTAATTTGGGCTAGATAATTGGTGTGATTGTTAGAAATATTTATTCAAAAAAATAAAACCTCAAGCTCAACACACGCTACGCTCGAAGACTGAGAAACAAATGGCTATGATAATTTTTATCATAACTGTGAAGACGCCTGTCATCTTATACTCGTAAATAATCGTGACCACGATATCTGTAGAGATACCAAAGCGTCACTTAAAATGTAAAAATATAATTAAATGTTGTAGCAGCAATGCATTGGACGAAACCATACAACCGAATATATTAAGATTCATTAAGATGGTTGTATTTGATCGTGATAAACTGGACAGGTTTTCCTGTATCTGGGTGACTTTTCATCCACTATTGAAATCTTAAGAAGCGAATCATTTTTATATTTCCTAAAGAGATAAGAGAAGATATTACGAGGGCAAATTTGAATCGATAATTTTTACTATTGGTTAAACGTTTTAATTAATGTCATTTTCACCAGGTGATTAACTGGATTTTTGGATTAATTAGGTGAGTTTGTTCTGACACTCATTTTATTTTGCCAAACTAAAAACAAAAGAAATTTAGATTAAGGTTTCTTTCTCTTATAAAACCAGTCAAATTACTTGTAAATCAGTTAAAGTACAGACTATAATTTTGATTGCATGCAGTTTCAATGCAAATTATATTTTTAAATAAGTTCACGAATTCATTTATTTATAAAAATTAGTATAAAAATTTCATTTTGGTTTAATATTATTAAAGACTTCGGCGCGACTTCGATTGCTTAAAGTGTAAGGAGCAGTAAATTTTGTTTTATTGTATATCTATCAAGTATAATATAATAAAATAAAAATTAATGAATATTGTTAACATACAAAAATATAAAATAGGAAATAAAAGTAACTAAATATTGAACTTCATGCTTTGCTTTTTACAGGTAATGAAAGGGTTGTAAATGAAGGTCAAAACTTGGATAATACATGAATTTTAAATTAAATCAAATTTTAAAAATTAAAAAAAATTTGTATATCAGTCAAAACCGCGATCGGGCTACGCACTCGCACTTACGATGAGCGGCTTTTTCCCTAGTCTCCCCCGCAGTGCGCCCGACCGTCCTGTGCCCTCCGGACTGCACCTTTTAAGGTATTAACTCAAAAGTGAGAGAGTGAGTGCTTAAGTGACGAAAATTGGAATTGGAAGTCTTAACCAAAGAGGAGATGAAGAAACTTAGAAATTCTTCACAAACTTTATTTTCTTTTCTATATATTATGGTGAAGAGTTATCTACTGTACATGTACGTTAAACATGGGCTATAATTTATTTTAAAATTCCTCCGGTATCAGGAGTAACGTGGGAGAAACCGAACTGAACATCTACTCAAATATAAATTCAAATCATTATTCAACAAAATGTAAAGTGAGCTTTGTTATTGTCACCTAAATTGATTCAACGTATTATTTTGACTAATTCAATTACTACTAACATCGTAATTTAATATCCAAATTAATCTTCGAAAATAACCCTCCTCTAGTAACAATGTATTAAAAGCAATATCGCACATTTAATTAATGCTCGATCAATAAAATATTCCTTGATCTTGTAATTATTTGATACTTTTGTACCATCACAATACAAATAATGAAAAGCAAATATTGATTACATATTTTACGGTTAACATAAAATAATGACGGCCTGTTTGGTGTGGAGGTAAGTAAGGCCTTGCCTTCCATTCCAGAGGTCCCGGGTTCGAATCCCGGCAGGGGCAGATATTTTATTATATTAGCTTTCGAGTCATGGATGTGTATGTATGTTTATTTAAGTTTATTTCTAATATTTATACGTTAAAAAAATATCTATGTGTGTTTATATGTTTCTTAAGTTTATTTATCCGTTGTCTAGTATTCATAACACAAGTTCTTATTGAACTTAACTTGGGCTTTATAATGTGGTGTGATTGTTAGAAATATTTATTATTCATTTACTGTATTTTTTAGATTTTTTTAAAGCAGATACAAAGCATACGAGTGTTACATATTGTGAGAAGGAATAAGTACTGAGCGTTTAGTTTATTAGTTATAGCAGAGACTAGTAAATAACTGTAGACTAAACACGTCTAACAAAATTTTGTGATTTGAAGCATAGTTGTTTTTAAGATAGAGAGATGGCGTTAGTTGTATTAGATATACAATTTATTTAAATTTAGTCAAAATAGTACGTAAAAAAACTTAAGATGGCGCTTTTTACAAAATAATTTGATATTTCATTGCAAGTACTATCCGTAGGTACCAGGCGACAACAGACGTTGCCAGTGCATTATATTATTTGATGCTATGTTGCCGCTCTTATAATTCAGTAACAGAAAACTTTACACCACCCCAGATATTATTTGTAGTGTTACGGGGTTACTGTATTGCCAGTATATCATTTTTCCCACAAAAATATAGCATTAATCTACACAGTTTGTTCTTATCTGCCTTAACATAATAAAACGAATTTCAGTGCATTTAATTAATAGGTCTTTTATATTTTACTTTATTTCTTGATATCGATAAAAATTATGTCTAAATAAGTGCATAATTTTTATTTATAATGCATATAACTCATAACTATTTTGCAGTAGTTAAAAAAATGTTTTCTTGCTGGATTATTATTTTAAAAAATGTTCTTTATCCATCAACTTTTTTTGTTCTTTTTATGACAACATTTTATTTGTTTGACAATTTGAATTCTTTGTCGTTTATTGTTGTTGCTATGGGTGTGTGTTTGTTTTGGAACTTTTCCCTGCATTTCTTTGAATTCACAATATTTCTGCTCGCCTACTGCGACTCTTGCAAATATTATGGACCTTGATTAAGCTTACGTTTTGGCTGTTACATATATCGTATAAAGCTTTTAAAAAGGTTATAATGGCAATTAAAATAAGAAGGATGGTAGTGCCCAGGCGGAGAAAAAAGTACGCTCCGCGAATAAAAAGTCCGCCGCGAATTTACCGCGAACTCAACGCACACGGTGTGCAACCATTTGTTGCCCGGAAATGAAGCAAAAAAACGCGGACTTAAGTCCACCATATGCGTTGCTTCGCCTAGTCACACGAGTTCTATTTTTTTCGGGGACTCCCTCGTACTTTTGTCCGGTCCGCTCTCTGTATGTCCTCGGTTTTTCGGGGGACTTTTTGTACGCGGTACTTTTAATCCCTCGTTTGCGTTACTCGATACAGTTGAAAGCGATCTATTTTAGTGGACAAAAAAGTCCGCGGACAAAGGTCCGCCGTCTGCGCAGGCCATTAGACTAAGAATGCCAAGTCAACGTATGCTTGCGATAACATAGTTATAGTTTAGATTGGAGTATAATATAAATGAATACAATGTTTTATATTTAATTTTAAATACAGGCTATCTTTTTTTTTATATTTTCAAAACAGTTCTTACAAACCGTCGTTTCAGCTCGGTGGAATGAATCGCGCTCGTAATTCTACTACTCGTAAATACGAATGAATATATTTACTTTACATCTTTTGCGCACAAAGAAAATTTGCAATATCTAATGGAACCTAACATGATATTTTTTTACATTTGAATCGATCGGGTCCCTTAAGTTGAAGCTTTGTGATTGGTTGATTATAAAATTGCTAAGTATTTTAAAAACCAATTATTCAGCCAACCATGTTCAAAATTCCCAAAGAAAATTAAATTAATCTGAATCAGTTTTTAAATAAAATTCTTTGCGTACTTTTCTCGGAAACTTAGTATTTTCTCTGTTTTATTGCGTTTATTCAGAAATAAGGACGCTTTCTTTGAAATTGTTTATTAAATAAAGTCGGATAAGATTTTATTAGCTGGTCAGCTGATGTTTTTGGGGTGTAAGTATGATAAATATACTGTGTAGGAGTTTACGTCTTTAATGAAGTGATTTTGTGATAAAATGACTACATTTACTCGAAATACCACACTTTCCACTAACTAGCTTTATAACTATTAACATTATAAATTACATTGCGACAGTTATCTTTACTGATTACTGATTACTTTGTCTTCTCTGCATAATCTGTCTGTTGATCGCATGCAAAAATTGCAACGGGATATCAAGTGAGAAATGCATGCGACAGAATTGAGTACTTGTACTAAAGTAATAGTAAAATTTTATTTTTTTTATTAATAATTAGCAGGCGTTTGTCTTCCATCTCACCTGATGGAAAGTGACGATGAAGACGAGGATCATACACGCCTGTCCACGAGGTACCTATTCACTCCACACTTGAAAGCTCCAGGGTTATATTTGTCTGGAAAAACAGACGCAGGCAAATCGTTCCACTCTTTGGCAACACGAATCAAAACTGAGCTATCGAACCGTTTAGTTCGGCTCTTCGGCACGCTAACCACAAACGGGTGAAACTTCCGTCTGCGTCTGGTTGATCGGTGATTTGATTTTTATCGTTTTTGTTAATTAAAATAAATTTTTTTGATCAACATTTTCAAGGCTTAAATATACCAGAAAAACACGGGGTGCAATATCCATAACTTGTAAAAGCACGTTTGTAAACCATTGAACTATCACATTGACAGACCTTAACAGTTCTTTGTTTACATTTTTAATAAGAAATAATGAAATCAAGAAGTCACTGCACATTAACTTTTACATCGTATTTAATGCCCCCAGGTTAGTTCTAATAATATGGCAGATCACAAAAATTACCAAGTGTCTTTTTTAGAGCTCACCTGGAGCGGCACTATACTATCTTATGTATTGTCACAGCCATAATAATCGCGTTGCGTGGTTGTCTTACGAGTGTATATTAAATTATAATAATTAAAATCCACCCACAGTTCATAAAAGCCTCATTTGCATGCTATAAAAAAGAAAATGAACATACAAATAGAACAAGAAAAGCTATTATACATATTAGTATGTAGAAACATTAAATGAGAAAGTCTTATGACTTTTACAATATCATATTAAATATAACTGAAACTACTCTAAATAACACAGTCAAATGATGAAATTATGTATAATTAATTCAACTGAACAAATCAGATTACGGTCTCAGGTTGTACAAGAAAAGTAAAACATAATGAGTGTGGTAATTTTTGACAAATTACTCTTTGCTTGCAACCAGGGTGGGCGGCGCGAAATAACTGTACAAAGGTACGAACGCGAGTTTTTATGTTCTTTTGAGTTCTGTAGAATCGAAATACATGTGATGCAAAAAGTTGTACAAAGTAGAAAACGTCGAATAGAAGGCTTATTTATAATCACCTATTTGACGGTAGCACAGATGAATATTTGAATAACGTACCCTAATGATAGTTTATGTGTTATTTTTAATTACTTTATAGGCAAGTACGCAAGAAAGCTCGACAGTGTGTGAAGAAAAACCAATAATTTTATCTATAACTTCATTAATGTTGCCTTTTTAGATTCGAATTATGAAGTAATTTTGCTGGTTGATTTTATCCTAACGGTTGTTTCCAGCTAATACAATAGCATCTCCTAATTTGAAGATATCTTACTGTTCCCGAGAATCGTAATTTCTCAACATTCTTACTAATCTTTACTAAACATCGATAAAGGAAAAGAGCAGCCACGCTACACATAAATATCCTACGTTATATTCTCGAATAAAAAAGACATGTGTTACTCAGTGACAAAATAAACGTAATACCGTAGTACGTCTACGTCGCTCTGTAAGGGAACAAATAACAAAAATCATGTATTACAAAATAATATCATAGACTCATAAAAAGGTAAACAAGATACGTGAAGAATAGAAAATTGCTTCCTTTTCCCAATTTGTTCAGGGAACCATAAAGCAATAAAATATAATATTATTGTTTAGCACGCAACATTACATGCGACGTAATTTTTTCTTTTGTTTTTATTTACAGTCGAATATTATATTGTGCGAGAAGGCAGAGAGTTACTGTCAATTATAAGTTTGTTTAGGATTTAGATTAAATGTGATTCGTTATTGTTTCTATTACGATGTAATTGAAATATACATAAACTTGCAAATGTAGAATGTTAATGTTAAGCTTGGCCTTCGATTTAAGAAACATATTGAAAACTAGCTTTTGCCTACGTCTTCACACGCGTAGCCCCTCGTGAACAATACTGTTTTTCTGGATCCACATCGTGTGTGCACTTTCATGACGATAGGTTGAATGGCACAAATAAACAAACTCACATTCGTTTTATCATTTTCCATGTGTATTGCCTACAAAGACCTTGCTTATTAAAAATTTCGTTGCATACGTTACTAAGTATTTCATACATACAAACCATTGCGATTTCAAATTGGGAACCAAAGTAAATCAGATCAGACCTACACATAACTCTTAGATCCTCCTTGGACAGGCTTATTTAATTACACCCTCGAGCACGTCACGGTCGCACCTAAACCCTTTTTTGAAGTCGAGGATGCAATGGCGTAACTCAATATTACTTTGTAAGCCAACATTAAAACTCTACCGGGAAGCCCGGAAGGTTTGGAAACCATTTAAATAGTAAAATTTTATTAATTCCTGGCTTCTGAAAACTGGAAGGGATACTTTTAACTTTGATAAAATTGTTACAGTTATTCAAAAAAAGTATTCATTTAGTTATGGAAGTCCAAATTTAAATACAACACTTTCTTTACCGGATTTTAATAATTATGAATATTTAAATTTTTAAGTTACTCTCCCGTGTAAAGGCACTGAAACTTCGATTTTAAATGTAAAAATACAAGTATAAAACGCAATAAAATCAGGTAAAAAAATTGTTTTATTTAATATAATGTGTGTGTAAATTGTGAAAAAATTTACACTAAACTATGTCCCAACTTTTATATCAAAATGAATTTAACAATTTTAAATTATTTCAATAAGACAGTAGAAGCTACTTATGCGATTAAACACCTACAATATATGTGTTTAATCTTTCTGATGGAGACTACGAAAAAACTATTGTTACATAGCTGGAGCGGAGCAAACACGAAGTAACTTGTACACTATTTATTTTTGTATACCGCGGATCAATAGATCCTATAAAAGTACAATTAAATGTCGCTTTCTCTTACCGACATCAATTTATCACGCGGGTTTCCGCTTGACCCTGCCAAGAACGATTTACTTTTATATTTCTCACGCTCACTGAATGTCTCACATTGAAGGTCGTAAACTAAATGCTTGATTTGATATTTTTTTGAAGACGAAAGGAATGATAAGAATTCGTAATCTTTTGACATCAAGGATACGTTTTTATTTTTCTGTTTAGGAAATGAAAAATTAATGTCATAAAGCTTTCTTATATGACAATTGATTAATTTCATTGCGTTCCAATTATTATTTCTGAACAAGCAATCCTAACCGAAATTTATACCAAGCAATGCAATGACTTAAGATCTTCCGATGGTTTTTTCAGCCCTAGATTTAGGAATGCACATGCAACTTTTTCGAATAGTTACTACTGAGGAGAACTACGTTACACAAGAACAACTTTTTAATGGTACAACACGGATTGATCGAGAGGTTTACTGTTCTGTCTTTATTTGCTATCGAAATTAAACCATTTGAAACAACTGTATCAAAAAGAAGAATGTTGCCTGTTCAATAATTGTTACTTATAATAATAGTTTATAAAAATTTTCGATAACAAAAACAATTCTAAGCCTGTGCACTTTGCGTCCTCATATTTCAAAATTTCTTAACTAAATTGTATTTTATGATGCTCTCGTTTCTTAAATAGACTTTAGTGTTTAGGATAGTTAGAAAATACTTGCTTGATCTCATTTTTGAAACATAGCATAATGTTTTTGATTTATAAATTTATTTAATTGGAAGTCTTGCACAGTTTACTGGCTAAATTCCTGATCGAGTGGTTGTTTAAAAATCAATTGAATATAAATTTCTCATAGGTGTTGTATCTGTTCAAGGGTGAGTACATAAAATTGAATTGTTAGTTTTAAAGTTTTTCGATAACATATAAGCGAACAAATGTTGAATCAAAAGTTAAAACTATTACGAATTCGTTTACTTGATTACGGAGTATTTACCTTTAACTTAAAACAGACTATGGCAGCAACGTCAACAGAATAATGTGACTTAGATTAAAGTTTTTGTAATTAATTAAAGGGAGGTAAATGATGTTCATAAAATTAAACTTAGTCTTATAACCAATTTGCTTAAAGTTTCCTGAGTTTGAATGAAGTTTTGAAGGCTTAGTTATTGAATAGGCAAGTCAAATTATTTATATAACAACCTACTGGTTTTAAATAAATTATACCAGAGAAGTTCAAAATAGTCTTATTAATGCATAATACATTACAATGACCTCCTTTTTTTTGCTCGTATACTTTTCAATATTAACCCCTGATCCTGAAGTTTGGAAAAAAATAAAGTATTAATTACTTCTGGATAATTTATATCCCTTTACAAAGGTAGAAGAATTTTCAAAATCGTTCAATTAGTCCCAGAGTCTATCGTATATATAAACAAAACAAATAAATATTTTCTCTCACTACTAGAATAGATTAAGGATCCATTAGGATAACGATGTCATTAGCTTTCATATCATTCTAATATACCTAAATTACCTATGATAGTCATTCTGGATATCAGCTACAAACCAGGCTGCAGATAACCCACTATTCCTCACATCACGTGCTCGTAAATACGAGTCGTTCGGTTTAATGCCTGCAAATATAGTACCAGTGCTGATAAATTTGCACCAAACTTTGCCATGTTTACGACTAGTAAGTAGTTTAGGGAGAAATAAAAATGAATGACCATATTTTGGGCAGTTGTTTTGGAATATGGATTATACCGCCATAATCGCTGAACCCTATGGCGATTATCAAAAGCTGGTTAGAATAAACAAAGATAAAATGGACTTCAAAGAAATTGATTTGACCTCAATTGGGCTTGCGGTATGCATAGAAAATAACACTAATAGGATATCACGTAGGATAATGACAAAATAAAATAAAGTTATTTTATTGGTCGGTTTTCCTCGCTGACTGTCGAGACTCCTCTCGGCTTTGGGATACACAGAGTTAGTTATTATTATTAATATTATGTGGTATATAAAAATCTGTTTCTAATTCAAAAGCTTTTTTATTGCAACACTGTGTTTAATCAGGCATTTAATCATTGTTCACCCTAAACGGATTATGCACCTACCAGACATGTCAAAATCCAAGTCGTAAATGTTATTTAAAGACGACTATATGTTTTTAAATAACATTTACCTTCAGACTTTTTCTTACAAATTAAATACGTTGTATACAATGTTCTTTATACTACTATGAATAATGTTCGGTATAATAACGTATTAAAGTTATTTAATGTTAATATTGTTGCCATCACAAGAAATTTGTTCCATACATTTTCCGCTAAATGGCATTCTATTTATCTTACGGATCAGTCTTCAAATTAAACTTTCATATAAATAAAAAATTATTTGTCTGCAATAATATTAATACGATTTTAAATTTTCACGGAACGTGGTGGCAGTATCTTATTGTGCAAAGATCTTGAATTGAAATGCCAAACATTTGTTATGAATATAAGGCAATACCTATAAATGATTGTTTCAGGGTCTTTTAACGAGACATATTCCATTAGGAGTGTATATGTAGGGTTTTTGTTACGCAGTCACGATTAAACCTCTGAACGGATTTGGGTTGTTATGCGGATAGAATGTAACCTAGAATAGACAGACCTAACCGAAATTTACGCGAACGAAGTGGGAAAATCAAGTTCCCAATATGTTCATTCATAACACGAAATTTAAATGTGTGAAGAAAAGATAAACTGTACAATGATATTTTTTGCTATAAAAATCCATGGTTACAACATTTTTCTTTCCATAAAGTAAATATATGTATTTTGACGACCCCCACCCTTTAAAGTTAGAAGAGGAAATTGGGTTACCGATTTTATGACTGTAGCGGAGACACGCTACCGGAATCTAAGATCTTAGGCCTCGTTCGCATCTGATCTGTGGGCTTTGTTCTGCTCAGTTACATTCAAAACGTTTTGGTTTTTCAATTAACTTCCTCGAAATAACTTCATTTGCTACGTGTGTGAATTAAGCTGATGTTTTTAAATGTTTCCTATACTTTGACATCGATATTACTTTTAACCATGTATTCATTCAAACATTTATTTCTCAACATTGACCATTACTTTTTCTTATTGACGTCAAATAAAACAAGTCTCTAGCGCCAGTTCGGAAAACCCTTCGTGAAGAAGAACTGGCAAGAAACTTCTCGGGCATATATTTTTTCAAAATACTGTGTCTCTTTAGCTCAAAATTATTTTTATCTGTTAGCTTGGCTAGTCTCCCCCAAGTATCCAAACGACGAACACCGTCACACGGCACCCGTTCACGAGATTACGCGGGATCCAGCCATTGCCCTCCTCAACCATATTAGAGGGAAGTGAGTGACCCGTCACCCGACGCTAATATAAGTCTAATAACAACAGGTTATTATTCATAAATGTTGGGGAAAAAGACAAAGGGGGGCAAAAGGGATTACCTTCTTCACTTGCACTGGTTCGCTCGTATCCACCTTATCTTTTGTAAAGCCCAACAAGGGTTGATTCACACGTTCACTTTTTGTTTTGGGCGCGAACGCGCGTTAATAGTTTTATGGGAAGATCACTCGATCGATTCCGCTGATTATAAATGTAAGGTTCGTTTCGGTAACGGGACAGTGCGCGGCTAGTGTCGACCGTTGAGCCGTTGACGACGAAGTGGGGGAGTAAACGTCACTCGTTGACATATGATGTGAAGAAGGTTGAGGGTAGATTTGGGATGGGAACAGGAAGGGATTTATAAATTTAATATGCATATCTAATCTACCCTGCGTGATGCTAATTTGATCTATCATACCGCCTCCCAAAGAGCGAGTTAGCTCTTTCAGATGGGTAATATTAATAATATAAAACTCAACCAATGTAAATGTTGTACAGAAAGGATTATAAATGTTGATTTTCCGAACCGGATTTTCGAGCCGGATAGTGTAATTACTAAACTAATGTTTTTATTTAAATTTAAATATACTTACATACATATATATTTTTAAAAATGAACGTTTGCAAAAGTTTTATTGAAAATAGTTGATACATGTAACTAGTTTGAAAATCCGTACGCGGCAGCAGAGGACAAAGCTTGACGACCGGTCTGAGTATAGTTCCAGAAGCCGTTTTCAACTCTACTACCCTTACAATGTCGTCCTTGCCAGGACAGAGACGAACAACAAGACCCCTGCGCCATTGAAGCGGCGGAGAATTGTCCTTAATGAGTACTAAATCACCAACCTGAATGTTTGATTTTTTCGTGAGCCACTTGGGGCGTTGAGATAAAGTATGCAAATATTCAGTATGCCAGCGTTTCCAGAAATGTTGTGTGATTTGACGTAGCAACTGCCAGCGCTTCAGTGGGCTAATAGAATCATCTTCTATGTTGCGTTCCGGCAATGACAACAAAGGCTGACCGATTATAAAGTGACCGGGCGTTAGAACCTCCAAGTCGTTTGGGTCACTGTTGAGAGGGCAAAGTGGTCGAGAATTCATTGCAGCCTCTACTTTTGCAAATATAGTAGCAAGTTCTTCAAAAAATAAAGGGCGATCGCCAATGACGCGGTTTAAAATAAGTTTAGCGGACCTAACAGCGCTTTCCCAAAGGCCACCCATGTGTGGACTTGCAGGCGGATTTAGGTGCCAAACTATATTTTTAGCAGTCATAAATTTATGAATGTTAATAGATTTGTTTAAAAGAAATTGTTGAACTTCCTCCAAATAATTTCGAGCACCTACAAAGTTTGTGCCGCAATCACTGTATATATCAGAGGGAAGGCCTCTACGTGAAACGAAACGATCCAAGCAAGCGATGAATGCTTCGGTTGAGAGCTCAGAAACAATCTCTAGATGAACACATTTCGTTGTGAAGCGGACATAAATACAGAGATAAGAGCGCACTGCTTTCGAGTTTCGAATCTTGGACGGTTTTAACCAGAACGGCCCGGCGAAATCTAAACCAACTCGCTGAAAGGGACGAGCAGAAGTGATTCGACTGGACGGAAGATCACCCATGAAAGGATGTGTGGAACTTGGCCGCAGTCGATAGCAGCGGTGGCAGCGAAATATCACCTGCTTTATCAATCGTCGCGCTGATAGAATCCAAAATTTGCGGATAAGAAGTGTTTGCAAGGTACCTAGACCGGGGTGGAGATAGAGTTTGTGATAATGATCAATTATAAGTCTCGTAACGAAATTATCCGTGGGCAATATTAAGGGATGTTTAGCTCCGTGGCATAAGTCAGATCTGCGGATTCTGCCACCCACTCGTAAAAGTCCTTGATCGTCAATGAAAGGATTAAGTCGCATTATAGTGCCCTTAAGTTGTTTGCCAGCACGTAGCATCTCCATCTCCTCAGACAGCGAGGTGAACTGGACTAGCTTGACAATAGTTAGCAAGCTATCGTTCAACTCTGAAACAGATAGAGGTCCAGTGCGGCGCTGAGCAACGTTGCGCGAGTTGAACAAGAATCGCTTGCACCAACCTACAACAGATTGTAACTTGGTAAGCGAACTGAATTTGTCCAACGGCAATGGAGATGTCGTGACCTGAGCGACGGCGGCGATTGGCGAAGATACCTTTATGCCGGGTAAGTCAATTTCGTTACTTGGTGGTACGTTCCCAGGCCACGTTGCAGGATGACCAGCAAGCCATGGTGGGCCCCACCATAAAGGATGTTCCACCAATTCTGAGGGAGTAAGACCCCGACTCGCGGCGTCAGCAGGATTCATGGTCGATGGAACATGGTTCTAGACGGCAGTTGGACACAAGGCTTGTATTTGCGAGACGCGGTTCCCTTCAAAAGTTTGCAACTTATGTGGCGGAATTCGCAGCCACGCCAAAACAATTGTTGAATCAGTCCACGCGTAAATTCCTTGAACCGGAAAATGACCGTGAACGTTTTTAAGAACATGCTCTAACAGCTGAGCGAGTAACAAAGCGCCACTGATTTCTAATTTAGGAATCGTAAGCTTTTGTTTTAAAGGAGCAACTCTGGACTTGGCACCGAGGAGACGGACCGTGACGTTGCCATCAGAGTTCTCGCAACGAAGGTAGATGCAAGTAGCATACCCCTTTTCGGATGCATCGCTGAAACCGTGGATCTGAGTCGCTACCGGTTGATCAGACAAGATGCATCGCTGAATAGAAATTTTGTCTAAATTATGGAAATCGGCCAAAAACGTTTTCCACGATTCGAGAAAATCTGGGCGAAGCGGTTCGTCCCACTCGGAATCGAGAGACCAAAGAGTTTGCATAAAGAGTTTGGCCATAAATAATACTGGCGCTAAGAAACCACAAGGATCATACAATCTAGCAATATTGGAAAGCACGCCACGCTTGGTCAAAACTTTGCTCATCTCAGAAACATGGTAAATAAAGCTGTCGGTCTTGGAATTCCACTCTATGCCTAGAATTTTAAAGATGTTGTCTCCATCCTCAAACCTGTAGGGAGATTCGCAGTGGTCAGCAGGAAGTTGTGATAATAGATCCTGAAAATTGCTGGACCATTTGCGGAGAGTGAAACTTCCTTGGGCGAGAATTTTGACTATGTCCTGTTGGAGCTGTCGAGCAGAATCAAGGGAAGAGGATCCTGTGACGACATCATCTACGAAAGTGCTTTCTAGGAGTACTCGAGAAGCCTCAGGATAAGTTTGTAAATTGAGATGAGCAAGTTCATGAATAACGCGAATAGCCTGATAGGCAGAACTAGAAACACCGTAAGTGACGGTGGTTAATTCGTACTGTTTCAGTTGATGATCAGGAGATTCACGCCAAAAAATTGTTTGGTGCTTGCAATCCTCATCGGCTACTTTGATTTGCCTGTACATTTGGCGGATGTCCCCCGTAAACACTACCCTATGAAACCTAAAACGGAGAATAATATCTTCGACGTTCTTTTGCAGCTTAGGACCAGACATGAGTATCTGGTTTAGAGACACGCCAGAAGAGCTAGCCGAAGAGGCATCAAATACAACGCGTAGCTTAGTGGTGGTGCTGTGTTCCTTAAGAACTCCATGGTGAGGAATATAGTAGAGCTCACTAGGTCTAGGGTCAGTGACTTCACGCATGTGCCCAGCCTCCTGGTAGTCCCCCATAAAGGCAACATACAATTCCCGCATCTTATCGTCCCTAAGGAGCCGACGCTCAAGGCCATGGAACCGCTTTAATGCTGATATATATGTGTCACCTAAAGCCTTTGGATTGACCTTGAAGGGTAGACGAAGCACAAAGTGACCGGTTTCGTTTCTAGTATATGTTTCTATAAAATGTAGTTCACATTTAATATCCTCAGGATCCTCCATGAGCTGCTGAGGGATTTGCTCAGTCTCCCAGAACCGACTCATGGACAGATTGAGGTCTTCGGTGCAGGCCATCGAGACAGGACAGGCAATGTGACTTGATTCTGTTGGAGCCTTGCCCATGATTATCCATCCAAAGATAGAAGAATAGGCTGTGGGCATGTTATCACCTAAACTCACACGTGGGCCATCAAAAATTTTCTCAAATAAACCGATACCTAAAAGCAAATCAATTTTACCCGGCGTATGGAAATGTTTATCAGCCAGAAGCAAATGTCTACACTTATGAAGAACTGAGTTATCAAGTGTGGTTGATGGCAGGTTTCCAGTAATACTTTTCAAAATTATAAAATTTTCTGATAAGGTGCTTGATTGGTGGACGGGTTTAATATTGCATGATACTTGTCCCCTGGTGGGCTGACTAGGCAAGCCCCCTAAGCCAAAAATGGGATTGGACCGAGTCCTAGGCAATCCAAGTTGTTGTACTAGGGCCTCACTTATTATGGATACTTGAGATCCACAATCTATGAGGGCTCGGGCTGAATGGTAATGTCCATTGACATCCTGCACCCCAATAATTGCAGTCCCAAGAACCATTGTTGAAACATGTTTTGTTGCATGCAAAGCCAAAGATTGGGTAATGTGAGCAAGACTGTTGTTGTCACCTTGTGCAGAACCTGAGGGGACAGAGCTTGGGTTGTGTGATGAGTCACCTAGGTGTAGTTTGGTATGGTGGCGACCACGGCATATTTGGCAAACACTGCGAGAGGAACACTTAGAAATGTGATGATTTCGGAGGCAATTAAAACATAATTTATTTTGTATAACAATGGACTTCCTTTCAGAAGGAACCATGGACTCAAATTTGTGACATTTATACAAAGAATGATTTTGATTGCAGCATGGGCAACTAAAACAATGATTATAAGTTTTATTGTTAGTTTCGACAACATTGAAAGAATTACTGGGTGTTGATTTATAAGTTGTGGAACTAGAAATATTTTCTAAAATTCTCAGCTGATTTTCTAAGAAACCAAGTAATTGACAAAATGTTGGAATTTTTAATGTATCAACAGTCGACTCAAATTTGGAGCGCAATTCAGTTGACAATTTCTTCAGGATAATGTGCAGAAGTAAAAAACACCATGAATCCACATCAAATTTCAAGGCTTTAAGAGCTTGAGTGTTTTCTTTAATAGTACAGACAAAGCGGCTTAATGTTTTAATGTTGATTTGTGTAATGTTTGGCAAACTTAAAATTGATTCTATGTGCTTATCTGCTATAATTCTTTTGTTTTCATATCTGTCAGTAAGTAACTGATAAGCAATGGAGTAGTTCTCTGGAGCAATGGTTAGATGTTTCACTAATGCTAGAGGTTCCTTGTCAAGCACACTTAGTAAATAATGCATCTTTTCAACTTCATTTAGTTGGATGTTGTTATGAATCATACTATTAAACAAAGATATGAAATTTGGCCATTCAATGTGAATGCCATTGAACCTAGTGAGTGAAATTTTAGGCAAATGAAATTCATTGTTTGACCTTACTGCAGAGTTGGGATTAGCACAAATTGATGAGCCTAACTGTTTATGTTTCAAATCCAAAGATGAATGAATCACTTGTACAGAGTAAAACAATTCCTGGAACTCGTCAAAGGCACGATCAAGTTCTTGACGTTTTTTATCATCCAGGCTATTGGAATCAGACATTAGAATAGAATATATATCGTCCATCTGCTCGCGATACCGTTCGATGTCCTTAAGACGAACTAAAAACTGCTGTAATAAATTTTCATCATCATCCTTTTGCAAACGTAAACTGGTGCCTAATTCATACAGTTTTCGAAGTTGCTTTTGGATATTGTTGAATTTGACTATAAATTGGTTCATTTTACTCATGATTTGTAAAAATCAAAAAGGCTTTAGCAATAATAATACAATTAACAAACTATTGTAAACAAAAATACAATCAAATGATTGATCAGATTGACAAAGATCCACTGATAGAACGACAGAGTATAATTTATCAATCTCGCAGATTGAATGAATGACTGAATGAATGGTGAATGATAGTTTCGTTCAGTAAAACTGCCAACATAAAGAAATTCAACGTATGATAGATATGGCGGAATAGTACGAAATATGTAGGTAGAAATAAAATAAATATGTTGGATGAAAAATAGATAAAAATACGTACGTAAATATGAAATACGGGATGCTAAGGATCCGGGATTGAAGGACCAGGAAATGTTGGGGAAAAAGACAAAGGGGGGCAAAAGGGATTACCTTCTTCACTTGCACTGGTTCGCTCGTATCCACCTTATCTTTTGTAAAGCCCAACAAGGGTTGATTCACACGTTCACTTTTTGTTTTGGGCGCGAACGCGCGTTAATAGTTTTATGGGAAGATCACTCGATCGATTCCGCTGATTATAAATGTAAGGTTCGTTTCGGTAACGGGACAGTGCGCGGCTAGTGTCGACCGTTGAGCCGTTGACGACGAAGTGGGGGAGTAAACGTCACTCGTTGACATATGATGTGAAGAAGGTTGAGGGTAGATTTGGGATGGGAACAGGAAGGGATTTATAAATTTAATATGCATATCTAATCTACCCTGCGTGATGCTAATTTGATCTATCAATAAACATTAATTTGCTTTTTTATGGTTCATCAATAAATATGATATGTATATTTTAAAATAAACGTACAAACAATACGAAGCATTCACTGAAATCAAGTAAAAAATGGGATAAAAAATTGCCAACAAAACCTCTGCATATATTTCACAATGGGTGTGCCATAACTTTTCAATTAATTTGCTCGTATACGACGAAAAATTCAGAAAATTTTAAGGCTGTAAACTTATACAATAGGCGTTTCGCGTGGACGCATACGTAAACAGTGATCCTATTTAATATTTCGGTAAGCCCGTACATACACACAAAACCTGAATAATTCAGTAGGGGTGGCGGCACTAAGAGCTTGCTTATTATTTAACGGACTCTTTGCGTTAGCAAAAAGCGGTGAAAATGCTCGTAGGAAGTTAATCCGGCCGCCGCAAGCTAGTTATCTATACAAACAAAGGATTGGCCGTTTGTATGTTTTCGTTACCCTGTAATGAGAGATAACGTTTGATTTAAGGCGAGTATGGTGTAATTGTTTCCTTGGCACTTTATTCTGTTGACTAAATTTAAATGTTTTTGCAACAATGGCGGTAATGGGAACGCTTGGGTTAAAATTATCTGAGATCGAGACTGTTTCGAACAAAGAGCTTAGCTTCTTGCATTTAATGAATTGTTAATTTATTCATGTAGAATAAAAACAGGTTTTGGGAAAATTTTTGGACATTAAAGCTCGTGGCGTTTTAAAAACGTGTTACATCCATAGATAAATTAATTTTATTTTTAACTTCAAATTCCCCGTATATCGCCACTGTTGACGCCATGATGTCGAAGAGTCCGACATTATTTCCCTCTAATATGGTTGAGGACGGCGATGGCGCCTCCCGCGGGAACGGGTACTTTTTGCGGATGTTCGTTGTTTATATAGTTTGTAGGGAGACTTGTCGAGCTAACAGCAGATAAGAATTTTTTTGTATAAACTTTTCGTGTCGTTCCCACGTCTTTCTGTGGCGTTTCTTAGGTATGTTTTCTCATTTGTAGCTTATATTGTATAGGTATTATCAAATCCCTCAGTATTATCATGAAAAATATAAACCGAAAAATAATATAACTTTAAAAACAAATCAAAATGAACTCACCGGATGCATGAACTGTACGGTCTCCAGGAAGCTCAGCTTGTATAACGGAACACCAAACATACGTGGCTGTATTCCTTTTACCTTTGTAGCTTTCAACAACTAGTGGTATAACAGGAACAGAAATATTCCCAGCTTAAGTCAATGACAATCGGCAACGCATCACAATGTTTCAGGCAATTTGTAGTCCATGCTTGCCGTGGGCGGTTTGGTAAACTTAACAAATACCCGTGAAATTATTTCCGTTGGATTTTATTAGGATGGCTTCTTTCACCGTTTTACTTAACTCATACATCTTAAGTAAATTACTCTCGTATATGTGGCAGACACCACGACCGAACCCATGAGCCTAAGGTAGAAAAGCTAGCCAGTCGACGACGGTCCACGTCATCAATCAATATCAATAAAAAAGACAATATTATTTTAAAAAGCCTAAAAGTTATAAAGTCCATTTCTTAAAAAATATTTAAAAAATGTATTCTATCTTATCATAATTCCAAAACACAAAAGCTAATCAATTTAATGCTTGACTTCATAACCTAAAAAAAAATACTACTCCAGGTAAACGCAATTTTTTCTTAATATTAGGTCTTTACCTATGAAATTGCCGTTTTTCACGAAATAAATGAAGCGTAATTTTTTCATATATTTTTTATTTCTATTAATCAAAATAATCACCCATGCAATCAATGCATCTTTGCCAACGCATTGGTTGCTTATTGATGCCTTTCTTGAAGAAATCAGCTGGACGGAAGGCAACAAATTCTTCAAAGGCATTTTGTACTGTCTCTCGGGTATTGAATTTTTTTCCCGCCAAGAAGTTATCCAAATTCTGGAAAAAGTAGAAGTCTGTAGGCGCAAGGTCTGGTGAGTACGGCGGATGACGGAGAACTTCCAACCCCAACTCTTGTAGCTTGGAGACCGTCTGCTGTGCAGTATGAGGTCGCGCATCGTCGTGCAGGAGCAGTGGAGCCGAACGATTGACCAAAGCTGGTTGGAGACGTGCGAGCTTCTCCATCATTGTGTTCAGTTCTTCATAGTACACATCTGTAGTAATGCTTGTCCCGTTTGGCAAGAAGCTGTGATGAATTACACCCGCGTTAGACCACCAAACAGTGACCATCACTTTTCTAGGGGTAAGTTTTCGTTTAGGGCATTGTTTGGGTGCTGAACCAGGGTCCAACCAACTTGCTGAGCGCTTACGATTGTCAAACAGGATCCATTTCTCGTCACAAGTAACAATACGGTTCAGAATTCCTTCATTTGTATGCCTGCTGAGCAGTGCAAGGCACGTCTCCACGCGTACTTCGCGCTGGCGGTCATTGAGTTCGTGGGGTACCCATTTGTCAAGCTTTTTTACCTCGCCAATTTGACGCAAATGGACCAATATTGTTTTGATGCTAACGTCGAAAGCTGCTGCTAATTCAGCCGTGGATTGAGTTTCATCAGCTTCCACAATTGCCTTTAATTCGTCATTGTCGACCAAAGTTTTCGGACGACCACGGGGTTCATTTTTCAGGTCAAAATTTCCAGAACGGAAGCAGGTAAACCAATAACGGGCGGTGCGTTCGTTTGTAGTGTTCGCTCCGTAAACGTCGTTGATGTTGCGTGCCGCTTGTGCCGCTTTGCTGCCACGACGGTACTTAAACTCCATAATTACTCGAATTTTTAACTTATCCATGATGACGAAAAATGTTCGAATGCGTTGAAAACAAAACACTAACTATTAAACAAATGACAATTTTAGAAAAAGAATTCCATGTTTGTCAAATAAAATTAATTTGAAATTAGAATTATCAGTCAAAAAAAAAATATTTTCATTTGAAATGGCCAGTACGGCAAAACAGCAGTTTCATAGGTAAAGACCTATTATAATCATATTCTATTGATGTTATAAATATTAAAATGATTGCGTAAAAACTTAAAATTATATGAAATTTGATATGTGGCAAGAAGATCACCACTCTAATAATAATAATAACTCTTTATTGCTCACACAAAAAATAAAAATTACAGTTAAAATATTTGCAGCAAATTACTTAAATCTAATGCGATTTCTTCCAGACAACCATTGTTTAACTGGAAATCTAGTAAGTGCGCGGAAGATATTTTACTAAATAAAAAAAAAAATGAAGCTCTATAAGCATATAACCATACAAATTTTAATATTCATAAATATATACATATATACCAATTAATAATATACATATGTAACATTAAATTACAAAGATACATATACAGTTGCAATCTATAATTTCTCTAAAAAGAGATTGTGTAATCTTGATTTAAAGATAGCAATAGACTTAGCATGTCGAATTTCAGACGGCAGTGAATTCCAGAGATGAGCAGCTTTCACAGTAAGAGACTCATAAAAGTAACCCGATCGAGTAAGCAAAGTTTCCAGCCTATTGTCACCGTCCGACCGAAGGCAGCGACCATGGTCAGCACCCAGGAACTTAAACCGCTCCTTGAGATAAGCTGGAGTACGAGGGTCATACAGTATTTTGTACATGAAAGTTAGAACGTGCTCCCCGCGACGCAGCCTGATAGGTAACCACTTAAGTTTCCGTCGGAATTCCAAAACATGATCGAACTTGCGCAATCCATAATAGAATCTCACACATAGGTTTTGGAGGCGTTGGAGTTTGCTGAGCAAGTATTCATTCAGATCAATGAGGCAGACATCAGCATAGTCCAAGATCGGCAAGAGAAGTGATTGCGCAAGTTCAATCTTAGTCCGAAGCGGCAACAAGTTCCTAAATCTTCTCAGAGAACCAGACGCTGCGTACGTTCCTACTGACCTCAAATATGTGTGGTGCCCAAGAGAGCGTAGAGTCAAAGAGGACGCCCAGGTTCCGAACGACACCACTAACGCTCAAGGTAACACCATTCAAATTAATTTGCGGAATGGTACTTTGATTTAGCCTCGCAATCTGCTTAGCACCGCCAATGACGATAGCTTGCGACTTGTTCGGGTTGATGGTAAGGCGATAAGATTCGCTCCAATTAGAAATAACTGCGATATTATCGTTTATTTTTTGAAAAAGGGCACCGATATCATCAATAGCAGCTTGGGAATAAATTTGTAGGTCATCCGCATACAAATGGTACTGGCATGAAAGTAAAGGGGTCACAAAGTTACTAAATATGGAAAATAGGAGAGGAGAAAGGACCCCACCTTGAGGCACACCAGCAATCACGTCACGAAAGCTAGAGACTCTACCATCAGCGTGAACACACTGCTGTTGCCCGACAAGGTAGCTACGGAACCATGTGATTTCCCTATCAGACCCGAATGCATTCTGAAGCATAGTCAACATGATATCACTATCAACTGCGTTAAAAGCATTGCTAAAATCTAGTAGCACCATAGTAGTCACATTCTGGCTAGACATCCCTAAACGAATGTCGTCAGTAACATTTATCAATGCTGTTGCAGTTCTATGTCCTGCACAAAACCCAGATTGATATGTACTTAAAAAGCCTAAGGAATTTATGAATGAACTTAGTTGGTTGAAGACAAGTCGTTCGAGCACCTTAGAAAGAAAAGGAAGAATGGAAATGGGTATAAAGTGGGAAGGTAATGTAGGACTGGTAGTTTTAGGAACAGGAATTACAACTGCCTTGCGCCAACAGCTCGGAAAAGTTCCAGTACTGAGCGAGATGTTGAAAATATGGCAAAGTATAGGAATGAGGACCTCCGAGCCGAGTTCAATCATCCGGCGGCTTATGCCATCGATGCCCTCTGCGTTAGATTTGATGGCTGAAATATTTTTTTCATCTTCATGCTCCTATACAGACCTAAAGGGAAAAATAGGTTTTTGGGAATCAATCTTGCTACTCAAAGAGTGTTGCTTGTTTTAAGGTATTACATATTGGCAGACCTAGATTTACCGATTCCCAGGGTTTTTAAGAGTGACCACACTTTACTAGGGACGCCGTTAGCCACAGAACGGTGTATATGGAGGCGTTGGGCATCTCTGCACATCCTACTACAACGATTACGTTAGTCCTTATAGCGACAGTTTGCACAAGCTAACTTTTATTCCATATTGTTCATGAGAACGAATATTTACCCGAACGAGAACAAGTAAAACTTCTCCTAGTAAAAGAATTACTATACAGCTAACTTCCTGATTCTCCGTAACGTACTGCACACGCTCCGGAAATGTTCCATACATCAAGCGTGAACATAGGGTCTGCCCACTCTGTGTCCGCCTTACCATTACACTTGATTTATAGCATCTCTGCTAGTTACACATTTCATATAATTGGATATGTTAAATTAATAGTTACAAAAGCTATTGTTCACTACTATTGACCCAAAAGTTTTGAATTGTGTTGTGAATATGACATTGAAACATACAAACATTTATATATATAGAAACTTAAAATATAACGTATGTATATAAATAAATCCTATATAAATATAGCTTCTTCTTTCCAGTGGCTTAAACAGCTTCACTTTGGAACGTAATAAGCTAACAATATTAAGTTGTATCCCTCAGAGCCAAATTATTTGGAATTTCGATCAGAATTCAGAGAATGACAATACACTTATTAGTAGTTGTGGTGAGGATCCTCAATTCTACGAAGGTCTTATCCCGATACTGAGCTACGACTACGACTACGATTCAAGAAACTCTGTGGAATAATAGATATTATTTATTTACTAGTTTTTTTAGATGTACCTAAATATATAAATACACACTTGATGCGCACGTAAATTCTGAGAAATCGGCGAAGACTCAGGTATAGGCGAGTTTTTCGAAATGGACAGTTTCGGATCGCTTGCGCGATGCTCGGTTTTTTGAAGGCGTTCCGCATACTAAGGGATGACAAAGCTGCAGGGGATTCGAGTGTGAATCTAAGCCTGCACCTACCGAGTCTGTTTGCTACGACTCATCATACGATTCCACGAAAACAATGTTCTATACATTTTATAAGTTGAACATAACACTGTGTGTTTGCGTTGTTTGGTTTAAATGAGCTGATTGCAAACAATTAAAAGGTCCTACCGTGCAAAACACTCAAAATATATTTTCCTTGAAAAATGGTATGACTGATTCATACAGTGACGAATATATCTTTTACATAACATTATAATTTTTTTTATTAATGTGTGTGCTTTTCATTTTACATTTAGAACTTATAAAATATGATGATACGACATTCCATCAAGAGTTTAATCTTCTTATAAATAACAATACAATTCCAACATTACAATTGGGCGAAATTGTAGCTTGGGGTATGTTCTAGGTATATTTATTCATTTTATGAACTCAGATACACTTCTTTATTCATCAAACTAAACACTGGCATAGATTCGTAGCCACACCCATTTATATCTGACAGGCTGTCGTTTGTTAACCCGACTGACCTTTTATAAACAAAAAACGAACATTATTTCTTTTGTGCCCCAAATAAAAAGACCACAATCCTTCAGTTACAGGTGAAAATAGAACATTACTTTACATCACGAAATAAATTCCAAGTCCCAACCGCACTGACAATCGTCTTGGCATTGTTTGAGAGCCGTCCAAGTTCCGAGTCATTTTTACTTTTCTCCGCACAATAGCACTCTCTAAGTTAAGAAAACCAAGAAAATGTAGCAACTCGCAATTACTAGATGAACCTTTGTGAAGTTCGCGCCGCTTGGCTAGCTCGACCACCTTTTGTTTAAATTTAACAACCAAGAGATAGAGAAACGTAACGAAAGTTATAAAAAATAAGGCCAAGAAATTCACGTTTACATTTTAACATATCCACCCAGTTTGCCTTCTTCAAGGGCTTTCATGTTTTAAGAAACAACACAGAATTATAACAACTCGGTTGATAATTGATTTATTTTAAATTTGAAAGTTCTAAAAGTAACAATCCGATTTACATAAAAGCATTGAAAAATCCACCCATAAATGTGGTATCTATTTAAAATGCCTTAAATTCAATAATTATTATTTGATTGACTGCCAGAAAATAATAATAAGCACTCATATTACAGATAAGAATTAAGTTTTAAGAGAAAAAATGTAAAAGTTCTGCTCGGATTTATTCTGCTGGCAAACTTAATGTGCTTAATGGGAATAGCACTTAATCATATTAGGTAGTTAGCTTGTAACTGAATTCACTTACCCGAGTGATCGATGTTACGTCAGACTGAATCCGGCCTTTGCTGCCTCTCGAGTGCAATCTAGACAAGAGCTGTATAAAACAAGCAGGGCGACATAATGCGGACATACAAAATACAGCTAATTTTTTTTAAATATCATATTACATACGCGTTTCTCTTCCATCTCACCTGATGGACACCCAAGATGGTGTCTATTCACTCTACTTTGAATATTCCAGGTCTACATGCTTTAGGAGAAACGGACGCCGGCAATCATTCCACATTTTGGCGGAGCGAACCGAAAAGGAGAATCATATCTTTTGGTTTGACTCTTAGTTGTATTTCATTGTAAGTTAACTTATTTATTGCCGTTCCAGTTATACATTTTCTCGTCAAGTAAAACCTATTAATTTTGAATATGGAATCAGTTCTTTTTAACCAGGTTATTCATCAAGACAAATTGAAGTGTATGTAGTATAAACATATGTTTACCATCACATAACTGATGACAACTCATGTGGGTCAATCAAAATAAGTTCAAGTGTCATTGCTTCAAGATTCAATTACGAATCTGGGACGGTATAACGTAAAAAAGTATATATTTACTTTACTTTTTTACATAATATCTTTTGATGAGCAAAGTTTATGAACTTAATGTAAACGAAACCTATTCGTTTTCGTTGATTATTGATATATAAAAACCATAAAATTATTAGCCACACATTGAAATGTAAAGTAAAAATTCATATTTTTATTTCTAAATAATTCTTCTTAGTACTTAAAAAACCTGCTCTGTGTTCTGCAGACCCGCAGCTAAGCGATGTCTTGTTTTTAGTATCGCTGTATTAAGTTTCGCTGTCTTTTTGGTTGATGAAGATTTAGATTAGATTCAGCTTGTTTTGCTGCGGCTTCGCTTTCGTGTCCCTAACCGAAAACTACCCTAAAGTTTTCTAAAAAAAACAATAGAAATTTGAAGTAGTTCATTTAAGAAACAAATACACGAAAACAACGGTACTTCATATATATTAATGGGCATTCAAATGATACAAATAGGTACCTGAAGAATCTTAGTAGACCGAAACGGTTCGAAAGTAACGACCGAGTGGCGTAGTGGTAAGTAGCACTGCCTGATACGCCGGAGATCCCAGGTTCGAGTCCCGGCCAGGGCATTCATTTGTGTGATGAACATAGATGTTGTCGGGGCATGGTTTTTAATATTTATATACGTATGTTTTTTCTGAGTTCTCCTCCAGTTCGCTGTGTGGTCATACATTACATAAGCTTTGCTTACTTTGGGGCCGTACAGTTGGTGTGTACGTCTGGGGATTATTTTTTTTTGGTCCGAATCGCAAAGGTATGGCTTGAACTGTTTCGTCCTCCGTCTGTTTTTTCTCCCTAGGTTTTCAAAAGAGTAGTGGAAGCTCCTCTTGGACAGGCGTGCACCACATTTGTCTTCATCTACACTTTCTATCAGATGAGATGGAAAAGAAACGCCTACAAATTTAATTAAACAATATGGACTAGATCAGATGTAACAATTATCATAAAGAGGACATATTTGATTATAGGTATTCTTATTGTCGTGTCGGGGTGTCAACCTGTGATGTTAGAATGACCGCCTCTTTGACGTGGCTAAATCACAGTTAACTTGCGATAACAATCAAGCCCAACGGCTTAACTTGCCACCCATCCTAGGTCTGTCGCACCGAACGTTGCTTAACTTTGACAATCGACAAACGACATTCACGACCGTTCGACTATCAACGTAATTGATGAACTAAAGCCACTGAAGCGATTTAAATTGTTTTATATTACCGCAAGGTACAAATCCTACGGGTTGCGCTAGTTAGTAATAAATTCATACAAGTGTAACCCGTCACATACATAATAGATTGTACTGAGCCGAGGCTTACGTGCGGTGATCCATCATTAAATATTAGAATGATAGGTGTTACGCAACAGTTATACCTTATGTATCAGCGACGTATATAACGATACATATAATGATTTGTTTCTATGTTCATGGTAGAAATTACTCTGAATGGATTTGATGCTCAAGCTGGTACTTAAAGTAGTATTCAATAAAAATTATATTAATTATATTGGTATTGGCTAGGAGCTCTTTTCTCCTGTCACCTAAAGGGAAGTCGCGTTGAAGATAAGGATGTTACTGGCAGGAAATTTGTTCCAAACTTTGATAACGTAAGCCAAAAGGAACTTGTACAATGGAATTTAATTCGACTTTTAGGTGTTCCTGTAAGAAATCGATGAAACTATTGTCTGCCTCTAGTAGTCCTCTGTAGGACTAGGAAACGAGAGGGTCCATAAGTTTAAAAAGAGTGCAAAACACCAAAGAACCAGTCGATAAGGGTACTCTGTAATCAAAAATACTTCAAAAGACAGAATGTCGATAAAATATCCACTTTATTTATTCTGAAATCAGCTTATCTCCACTTTCATATAAGTTAATCCTCTTTTCAAGGGTTCGAAGCGCCTTCGTTGTCAAACTATATTTAGTCAAAACCACAAAATGTTTTCATATCGTTTGTTTACCAGGAAATATCAACAAAACCTCACTGAAATCTTATTGTTCAAAACAAAACGTAAACATTTTGTCTATATAATTGACCCAGATATGTTGCTTTAAATATCGTGAATAATTTTGTAAGTTAATTGAAAAGAATTCGTTTGTTTAATTATATTTTGGGAAAGACTGTTAAAATTAAAAATAAAGAGAGATCGTACCGATATGTACGAAAATATTTAAATACATTTTATATTCAAAATTAACTGCAATAAATTAATAAAACATATAAACACATAAAAAAACTAATTTTAAACTTAAGTATCAAAAATCTAGAAATTTCTTGAATTCTCAATTCTTTTTATTTAGTGTAATTTCACTGCATACTGTATTTATACATTTGCTCTAACAAAAAATTACCTTACAGGCGATTAGCCGAAAGTTTGAAGCGAGTAAGATAGAAAATAGAAATAAATAAATAAATTTTTCGACCGAAGACCCCAAAAAGTAATTAATAAGCCTCGATCATCGTCGGAAAGTTGCTTGTTTAGCAGTCTTCTACAGAATACATTATGGAGAGTGCGCGAATGCTCTTTTTGACCAGGTTGAACCCACACCCTTGTTATATCGGACTACTAAACGCAAACAGGCCCTCCATCCCTTTATAGTAGATATCCCAAGAAGTCGAACCAAACGCTTCGATAGTTCCTTTTTGGTGCGGGTCGCCAAGGTGTGGAATGAACTGCCTGCCTCTATTTTTCCAGAAAACTATAGTCCAGTTCTTTCAAGCGTCGAGTGAATAAGTATCTCGAGGATAGACATGGAAGACGAAGGTTGTCTTCATCGTCACTTTCCATCTGGTGACATAGAAGACAAACGTCTCATCTTTATTCAATAAAAATCTTTTACGCAATCCAAACTAAGGATGTTTAATTAAATATCAAATGCTAAATATTTTCAGGGATGCGTTTAAACTTAAGAGGAACTAAAATTCAAATTCCTATGTATAAAATGGAGGCATCTTCTGAAGTAAAAACGACAAAGTCGCCTTTACATCAGAGTGCTTCAATTTGCTGAGTCGCATAAGTAAAATGCAGTCACAAAAGATACAGTCAAACCAACTGCGCCCTTGTCGACTTTAGGTTAATAAATTATTATTCAGCGTTGTTAATTATATGTCAGCTGTATTTTAACAACGTTACTGAATTAGTATATTGATAAATATATAAATTAAAAATAAACAGAAATCAAAATGTACCCAAAATGTGCGAAAATATTTAAATATATTTTACATTCAAAATAATAACTGCAATACATTAATAAAACAGATAAACAAAAAAAAAACTAATTTGAAACGAAGGTATCAAAACTTTTAAAGTTTCTTGAGTTCTGAGGTTTTATAAATATAAATAGATTTGTATAAATATTAATAAATAAAGACTTGATTGTTTTTTAATTTGTGATTGATATTTATTGAAATTTCTGGTAAGATTTTAATGATAATCTCCGAAAGAATACATTATATCTTAGATCTTTTGGTACGCGGGTGGAAACGCGCGAAATCTTTTAAGTAAACATCTAACAATGTAGACCCACCATTGCTTTTTATTGAGCAGAGCTTCTGTTTTACACAGGCAACATCTAATATAGTATTGTTGTTATTCTGAATACGACGGCTAAGTGGCATGAGTGGTCGTAGCCCTGCCTCATACATCGGAGGTCCCAGATTCATATGTGTGATAAACATTGATGGTTGTTGTCGGGTCATGGTATTTATATTTATATATGTATATTCATTCCGAGTTCCCCCCCAGTTCGTGTATGCTCATCCATGACAAGCTCTGCTTATTTTAGGGCCATGCAGTTGGTGTGCTTGTCTGCGGAAAAAATGTATGCCCACAATTACTTTTAGTATTACAAAGCTTCCACTTTTCACAGCCAACTGAGAGTAAAATTCAGAATAACATAATGGGTGTTATTCTGAATTCACCGTCTGTTTATGTACAAGTGATGGCACTCTGAAACACCCTTATATAATAAAACTTGAGGTCTTTTGCGCGCTTTCGGGAACTTCGGAATTAAGACTACAGCCATTTTTGAAATCGTATCAGTTCTTTTATAGTTTGCCGTTTATGGCAGATTTACAAACAAACAAACTTTCATCTTAATATAATATACATTCTCATGTATGTATCTCTTATTATTCACGTATATTATTTTATCCATAATCCATTTCTTTAAAATTCTAATCAAATATGTATTCCTCAACTTTGACAATTACTTGTTCTTGTCAAATAAAACATGACTCTACCACCAGTACAGACTACTAACTTTCGTGTAGAAGACCTGGTAAGAAACTTCCCGGGTATACATTTTTCTAAATAAATTTACAACAGCTCTTAAGTCTATACAAAAAAAAATTTTATTTGCATCAGTTAGCTCGGCAAGTCTCCCTCCCCACAAACTATTCAAAAGACGAACATCTTCAGACAGCACCCGTTCATGGGGTTAACGCGGCGTCCAGCCATCGCCCTCCTCAACCATATTAGAGGGAAGTGATTGCCCCGTCACCCGACGCTACCGTAAGAGACGTTATTTAGTGACGCTGTAGACATTCATCGGTATACAAAAATTATTAATGTCTGTGTAATCTTGTCACGATTAATATCATATAAGGATTTCTTTAACTTTTCTTCCATAACATTTCTTTAACTGTCGGTATATTTATTATTAAAGGTTAATTCTAATGATGTTAATTTACGTGTGTATAAGTAAGTAGACGTGTTCCTTTCTTAATGTATTCCATTATAACTTCAAAACGCATGAACTTCGGTGCGTGGCGCGTTGTTACCGGAATATATAATATTGTTGCAAAGCTTAAACGATCTAAGTAGATGATTAAACTTTAAATTACTTTATAGAATAATTCATTTGATATTGTTTTAAATTATTTATCGTTCTTATAACAACTCACAAAATTTTATAAATACAAGTTTAAATGTTACGCTTTCATGCTTTAACTACTCGACAGATCATCATAAAATATTGCACACACGTTGTCAAGATTCAAAATAATGCCATATGTAATTTTACAAGCCCATAATTTTTTTAGATATATTATTTGTTTTTTTACCCGAGAAGCTTCCGATTCCGTGGGTATAAGTGATTTTCTGACAGCTCCAACAAAAAGTTAAAATAATAATGTAATAGGTGAGGCTAGTAGAAGTTGATAACTGTTTTAAATTTTAGTAGAAGTTGGTTCTCTATAAAAATAAATGTCCGGATTATTGTTTAAATTAACTTACTTTTAAATTTTTAACTACAGGTTGTTTACATACTACGATTACCTACCTTTTACAAAGCTGTGCTATTAAATGATAAAATTCTGACCAGCTGTTCTCAGTACCCTTTATCAATATGTTGTTAACGAACTTTTTTGTATTTGATTGAGGAAAAGTCCTCGTTTCGGGCTAAAATATAGCTCATTTGACTCTAGTATCCGATACCGTTCTAATGGTGAAAGAATTGTTTAGTTCGCTCGTTTTTAGCGTTTTTCGAATACAAACAAACAGACAAATTTTCTTTATAATACTTATTATCGATAAGAATATTTAATACAAGAATCATAAGGTAACGCTTCGTTCTACTGTGTGCTCTACCTATATGTGACATGCACATTCAAATTTCAAATTCAAATTCATTTATTTGGTAAAATTATACAGAGTAACAATTACAAGAGAATCGATAACAGCTACTTTAGTGAGCACTGTGTTGCGGCTGTCATCGCCCACCTCCAGGTAGTATACATAAAATGTTGTACAAGTTTACAAACAAAATTATCGAATGTATACAAAACAAAGAAAAATAAGGAGAAAGAAAAAAAAAGAAAAAAAAGACAATATTACTGCAAAGTTATAGACATCTTGTAGTTTCAGGATGAGTTAATAAGTTTATGGTGTAAGTATATGGGTGGGTGTGAATGGTGAGATATGTGTGTGTGTGTATGTGGCTTTGAGTGTGTAATAACTGCTAGTTTGAGTATTAGGTACTGTTTAAATTAATATGAAATAAGATATATTTTTTAAGATAAGCATTTTAATCAATAAAGAAACCTGTGGTTTATTCAACGCCCAGACTTAAGTTTCTCTAGTTATTTGGCCATCTCTATCCAATATTAGTTTAGTAGGCACTGATTCATTCATGATATGTATCAATACAGAAGACATTAGAGAATCTGTTTGAGTTCATGTTATATTACGTGACGCCAGCACACAAGCCTGCTGTGACGGTGTACAATGCAAGCCAATAGCAGGTAAACGTCCGCCATAGGGAACTCACAGTAACTTGACAGATATTAATATACAAGGTGAAACATAACTCGTAAATAGACATTTTGAGTTCTATAGCAGTATTTTAAGACAAATTCATTGCATTAACTTTAGAAGCAAACAATCAAACGTTATTGATAATAATGTTAAATAGCAAAAAAACCAACTCGAATACAGTAACATGCTATGGGTCTATGACAGTTTAAAATAGCAATTAGGGTCCAGGGTCCAGGAGACCATGAAATTTTGTTTTAAATTTTTTTGTTTTAATTAGTTTGTATATTTTTGGCTGTTGTCACGTCCACATGTTTGAACTAAAGTAAATAGTAAGAAACACATATTTCGGTTTACAACTTATGTTTCATCCGGTATATTTATATCTGTCAAGTTACTTACTTTATACGTCCTAAATGATAAAGTCTGGAACTACTTGTAATGCCTTCATTTGTAAAACCTTTTCCTTTTAAATTTGCTGGCCTGGCAGATTGTGTCAAACTTTTAAAACTTTGACCATTAGTACGATACGTTATCGTTCATAGCTCTGTGTCCTTTGTTGAATTTCATTATTGTTTTGTCTTTCATCATCATATATATATATAGTAACTATAAATATATATATATATAAACATATATATATATATATATATATATATATATATATATATATCAATATCAATAAATTTTGTTCCGACAACTAAATAGATATGAAAATGTTAAAACGCCGGTTATTCGGCTCACTTAGTTTTAAATTTAATTTAAAACAATGAACAAGTCTACGAGTGATTAACTAGTTTTATTGATCTAATGTAACCCCACACTGATTGATTTAAAAAATTATGTCACAAGCATTTAAAAAGGAATACATTTTATTCCGAAATTCCCAACTAATCAGGAATTACGCGAGTGCCACCGCCTAGGGACCTGTATTACAAAATACTGTGAGTAATAAAATATCGTACGATACGATTTACTTTATTGCCATAAACAGAATATGACAATCTAAAGTGAAATAAAGTACATACAAAACATATAAGTGGCTGTACTGATATCATTCAAAAGCGATTATTTCCTTCAAACATCAACGTCAAGATTGCGATAGGGATGATTAATGATGGGTCGCATTATTAATCAATCTAAAAAAGTATTCGTAATAGATACATTTGCGTCTATTTGGCTCCCTTTGAAATATGTAATTGCTTTTCTGTGTCCACTGGGCTATTTCACTTTTTGACAGATGGAACTTGTGTATACTGCTGTATTGTATTGTATTATGTTGCTGCTATGATTATTGACACTTTCATTGGTATGTAGTACCGATTATCGATAGTTGCTGTAGGATGAAAATGGTGTGGTTTCTATGGCACGGTTTATTACTTATTACTATTAAATAGTAGTAGTGGTTAGTAGCATAATTTTTTGTGATAAACACAGATGTTTGCTCTCGGGTCATGGTTGTTGATATTTATATATGTATGTTTATTCTGAGATTCCCAGTTCGCTGTACGGGCATCCATAACACAAACTCTGCTTACTTTGGGGCCATACAGTTGGTGTGTTTGTCTGGGGATTCTTTATTTATTAAATACAAAACAATATTGATTTGCAGCTTTGCAAGTTTTTGTTCACTTTGACAAGTTTTTGTAAAAACTGATACATTTACTGAGTTACAATGTCTGTGGGAAGGCATATATAAGGTAATTAAATAAGATTTGGCCGTTTACGCTTTTATTTAACTGCTTATTCTAGACTTAACTTTTACGTTATCTGGAACCGTTTCATTCTTTGTCTGCTGTCAACAAGTGATTAACCGGGTGAACAATGAATAGTTGTTTGAAATTTTGAAACATCAACACACCAACCGAACGTTTGAAATTTTGAAACATCAACACACCAACCGAACGTTTGAAATTTTGAAACATCAACACACCAACCGAACGTTTGAAATTTTTGTAGTTTGTTTGTGACTGAGCGTTTTATCGTTAATTCAAAAATTTATATTAAATATTAACAAAACACCGCAAAGAACGAAATGAAAAAACATAATCTTGGCAGTCCTGGGTTATTTTATATAGTATATTATTCCATAAGGACCATGTAACAGCGTAAATGCACTTATTAAATGAAAACAGATACTTAAATATTATATCTTCGGCAACCACTTGTAAAAAGAAATGATAACATAGAAGGCAGCGCCGCCCTTGACTGCACCTTGGCCGGTGTGCCGGCTTGTGACAACATGTCATTTACAACTGGTTACCATAAAGTTAGATTTGCTTTCCTTTTCTTTTTTGGCAAACTTCTGTAAATGAGATTCTTCTCCGTGACGCACCTTGGTCTGTACGGAGTAATCCTGAGTCTATGATATTATTAAACAATACTTTATCGGGGTCATAATGAGGAACAAAAACTCTCCGAACAAGGCATAGAATGTGTGCAAACCGATTTATTTGCACTGCATTATGTAATGACGCATATCTGTGTCAAAATCTTTATTCATTTAAAAGCCAAAGCCTCTAATTAGCATCGTGCTGTGCTTCCGTATTAATTGTATTAAACCAGCAAATCAAAGAAATCCTGGTGAACAATAAGCTTAAAACCGGGTTTATCTGTGGAACGATGTCGCAGAATTCTATTATGAGGATGCAAACTTTCTTAACACAATCGCTTTGTTAGTCAAGTTTGTACTACCGGATTCCCAAACTTTATTATTGCTGTTTGTTTACAGACAGGATTATTTTAATACGATGGGAATTTACGTTAAACTGTTTTTCTAAAAGAGGTTTAGATTTTAGGAGGAGGAAGCAGATAAAACTGTAAGCGGACTAAAACATTCATGGTTTGAATAATAATTTTCACAAATTTATACGTGTAAATATTTTAATTTATTCATTTAATTTTCAAGCATATTAGTTTGTACCAGAGGGTCGGGTAATTCCGTTTTACATAATAATATAAATAAAAGGCTGAAACTGGTGGTAAAGTAATGTGTTAATTGACGTCAATATAAACAAGTAATTGTTAATGTTGAGAAATAAATATTTGAATTTGATCAGACTTATTTTGCACTACGTGTATCGATAGCGATCCAAAGCAAGTCCGCCATTTTGCAAGTACAAAGTAATTTAGGCACTGTATTCTATCTTGATTACTCATTTTCCTAGCTTTCTATTTCCTATTATTAATATGTAAATTTTTTGTTGTAAAATAAATAAAATTGTTTAATAATAAATAATATTTAGAATAAAAAGTTTATTTTTACACCAATATTTTTAGTTACTTTCTATAACGAAATTACAAAACGGTAAACAATGGCATAAATACAGGTGTTAAAAAAGGCCTCCTTCTCAGCATTAAGCTGACGGACACTTATTAGAGTGCACTTTAACGCTGATTCTCTGAAGGGGCCCGAGCATAATATAACTAATCCAAATAAGCAATACAAGCATATTAGTATAACACGAATAACAAATTCAAAATACAAGCAATAGAAAAAGAATAGGTTAAATTACAAACAACATACAATCATAAATAACAAAAATCTTTCTTACAACTTTATCTATATTAATGCTTTACAAATGTGTTACTGATATCCAGCAAGAGATGGCAGCACCCGGCGAAGTGTTCAGAAAAAGGTTCACAACTCAGTTTCAGTGTGTGTTTTTACATTTATTTTTTTGAATCCATTTGTTATTACCAACTCTATAAACACCAAAAAATAGCACTCTTTCACTTTTACGAAATCAAACTACGTCCAAAATTACTATAAAGCGACATAAAAAAAATATTGAGCACAAATAAGAATGTGACCTAGCATATTTTATTTCATAAATAACTGAAAATTGTTAGTTATATATATTTATTTATGTATTAAATCATATCCGTTTTTATTTATTTACAGACAATTTGCACTTTATGTTATACTGGAAGCTGGAAGATGTCTTATTTTGAAAGATCATTGAAGCGTTATAAATTTATGAAAAAAGAAAAACTATATTGCAAACGTGCAAATGGAGATAAAAGGGTAATACTTTGTAATATAAAGATTTAAGAAAGAAAGCCAGTAAAATAACCATCCTTGTCATCTAAAGAAAACACGGTCATTCTTATTGAAAGTGATTAGTATTCAAAGAAAACCCAAGCTTGTATACAAAGACATTGTAAACAGTTTGGGTAACCATTAAGGCAAAAGGTTTACGCAGTTCGGTTCAAGTTCTTTGTAGCACCCTTTCAAGGAGTTTTTATTGAGTTTCTTTTATAATAGTCCTTATTGAGATAATAGATCTTCAATTTATTGAAGGAAAAGCTATATACTGTTCTGTTAAGAATATTGTACAAATATATCGAATATTGAATATATTGTACGGAAGAACATAAATAAAAAAATGTGTTTGTTTTCAAACTGTCACATAAAAAAATAATCATATTACATATCAGAAATAAATACAAAATTACTATACATTCAATCGTTCAAAATAAAAATGTCATATTTAATAAGTATTGAAACAGTATGAATCACATATTTTATCCTAAAGTTTTCATAGCTCATTTTAACTAGACGCGTCGGTACGTTTACAGGCACCGTGTTCACGAGTGACTGAAGGATACTTCAACCAGTTCAGAATCAACCAGTCAAAAAACAAAACTATACTCGTTGTAAAAAAGTGTTTTTTTTTTACGTTACTTTTTTTTTAATAAAAGTGTAATGTCAAGTTTTTATCGCAGTATGTTTCGCGGTTCCTCGAGTATACAACCTTTTATCTACTCAAAACGTAAGTAACAAACAAACATACCGACTCACTTTAACATACACATTAGGATAGAACTTGATAAATTAAATTGTTACTATTATAATTTTTTTAAATATGTTTGTGTTATGATGGCAACGAATTTATTGTATTGTATTACATATTGAATAAAAATCTAAATTGTTTGTTTTTTTTGTCAAAAATCTATACCTTCTAATCAAAACTCTTCGTGAAAATACTTCGAACATATTAGAAGGGAGTTATTTGGGCTGCTAAACTTTAAGAATAAACTCCTCAAATTAAAACACAAGAATTCCTCACAAAGTAGCTGAAGGAATTTTTATTACCTCAAAAAAAATGCTGCGTGTGTACAAAATTCTTACTGGTCCGCTTCTTTCAGCTTGGAAGTCATTAAATATCACAAACTTTTCATTGTTCAACTTTAATGAGTACTGTAGAAGAACGTCTATCTATGAGCTGTTAACTTTCTGAGTCAACGTTTCAATTCTTCTTTTTTTTTTAATTTGCTGACTAAGCTTATTAAGCTCTCTGCAAGGTATATATATCAGAATCTTTGTATATTTAAAGTTACTTAAGATATTTTAAATTTCTCAACGCATTTAAAAGTAAAAATGATGTGAAACATTTTGTTTGCGATTTTGCTAGCGTAAAAGAACTTTAGGCCGGGAAACTTCGCAGTACACTTTAGGTCGGTATAAAGAATAAACATACTAACATTTACCTTTGCTTATATATGTACATCATGAATTTTGATGTTTAGCGTAACTGTTATGTAGCTGTTGTATAGACTTCGGTTCCTTGGTATTCTGAGGCCTTAGGTTTATTTACACCTGCGTTGTGTCGATTTAATATTATAGATGTTTCAAGTGAGGTAGATTTTATTAGGTACTTAGTTTGTTATACTTTTAAATAGCGTTAGTTTGTTGGAAGAGACTTGCTAGATTACATCCTTAGACACAGTTTCATAGCGAACGGTTTGTATAAGGGGTGGAATTTTGCAATGTCACCTGGTAAATGTAAATAAACATTTCTTTCTTTATTTTTAATAATAAAAAAACTACATTCGAAAGTATTAAGTAATATTAATTAAATCGCGAAAGTAGCTTTATATAGGCAAATGTTAATGGAATCGCTGTGAATGGCAAGTATTAAACTCTGAAATGTAAATTATAAATATTATGCTTACGAACCTAATGATTAAACAGTAGGATTTACTGAATTACTTTAATGAACAAGCCATTTTAACCTAAGGATACTTACGGGGTCTCAAAACAGTCTGATGGTGGTAATTTGGTCGATTTTTCAATAATCATGTTGTTACATATTTTATAATAACGACCTGTTTCCATAACAGGTGTTATTGAAACATTTTGTATGGTTATGGATTTGTTATTGAAAACAGCGAGATTATTTCATAGCTCTTGACATATTTTCTTTAACCTTTCTGTTTAAAATATACAAAATTTCTCAAAATATCTTTTCCCAGAAACATAAATGAAATATTACAAGTAAGGTTCAAAATGTTCAAATGAACTTCTATCATAAAATATCGTTATTTCTTGAGAAGGATGAGACTAAGGCAAACATCTTGAGATGCGGGACGGTTCCACAATTTACGCTCGAATTATTCAGTACTTTTGAAGAAAATCCAGTTTCCTTATGTATTTGATTTTTGGCAAGTGGAATGAACAGAATGAACAGAATGCAAAAGCAATTGACAAATCATTACACGAATTATTTAAATGAGAAATTATTGAGGACTGACGGAAATCATTTCTTTCAAATAGTAAATTAAATATCACAAAAGTTCTCGTGAAATTCTTCTTTAGAAATTAAAGCTTCAGCTCAGTGAAACGTTTGTTAACGAGTAGCTTTTGAAACATTTACCTACTTTATCCGTCTCTGTTTTATTCCGCTTCATAAAATATACAAAAACTTAAAAATAAAATCGACTTTTTGCGATTAAAGTTGCCTTCGTATCGTGAAACGTAATTCAATAAATCAACCAGAAATGAAACTTCTTAAATCAGAATTTGGACTGTTTAATCAAAAATCGTAAACTTCCAGAAAAACACGTAATTTGGTTAAAAAAATCGGAATCCTTGCGGCATGTTCCGGCACGGTAGTTATTTAATTTGCACAAATTAACAGGCGGTCACTTAACCGGTGTTAGTACCTCTCTACCTCTCTTAAAAATGTTTTACATTGCAAAAAAGGGTAAGCCAAAGGCCATCGGTCGTATAATTTTTCGTTACATTTTCGAGCGTAAATAACGTGTTTTGAAAAACTGAATGAGCTTTTTAAAATATGTGGAGTTTTCATTTCAAGTAAAGTGACACGATTTAGCGAAAAACCAATTTTTTTTGTTTGATTTGTTGATCGGTGCGTTCGAAGACATATTGCACACTACGTAACTAGACACTATACCGCAAAACAAGACATCTCTGAGAAATATTGAAAAGTCACTAGTTTGTACACATGGCAACAGAATCATGTTGACCATCTTCTAATGTCGCACGCACACGCGCGTTCATTGATAAACGCACCACGAAATATCTAAACCACCTGAGCACTATGGCAATCTGCTTACGCAGACAAGCACACAGTGTAAATACCTTACTTATTATAGGTTAAACTGGTTCTAGCTACTCTCACACGATGACGTGCGCATCTTACAGCGATGTGATAAATACAAGGAGTATTCGTTTTTTTTTTTTTTTTTTTTTTGTTCCCCTCCGCGGGAAGGGCAGGAGGATAAAAATGCTCTGACGCATACTCTGGCGCGATTCCAAAGTTATGTGGGACTCGTCCCGACGCCTACCAGAACCATACCCACTAAAAACCCCCTGTCGGCTCGTGCATTTTTGCCACTCAGCCTTCATCTGAGCGACGGCCAATTGGAGAAAGAGGCCGCGCTAGCGGGGCCCTTAAGGGGTCACCCGCTGGGTTTTACATAGCACTGAAGGTGCTCAAAAATTAAAAGTAAAATAAAAACATTAAAATGAAAAGTAAATAATGAAAACATTAAAAATTGAAAAATTAAATTTGCATTAATTCGGATTTACGTTAGAATTAGAATTTACGTTAGAATTAGAATTTGCGGCCTGAAGGGCCTCGAGATCTACGGTTATCTTCGAACGTTCGCTTGTGTGCGCGTTTCTCGGTCTAGCGATTTTGTATGCCGAATCTAGGACAGGAGCAGTATATGAGACTGATTTTCGAACAAGAGGATTGGGATGGGATTCGGCGCGTTTGAAGAACGATTCTGAGAGTGTTTTTAGATACTGTTGTACTGTAGGCAGTTCAAGATCTCTGTGCAGGTCCGCGTTGCGCACGTACCAAGGTGCGTTTGTGGCCCTGCGGCAGAAGAGGTTTTGAACTACCTGCAGTTTGTGCAGGACGGAGGGTTTGGCGTGAGCAAAGACTGGCGAAGCATATGACATGACTGGTCTAACGCAGACCTTATAAAGCGTACGTTTGTTTCTGAAGGACATTTTACTTTTTCTACCTAACATACTGTAAAGCCGGCCTAGGTAAAAACGTGCGAGTTTCGTTACTCTATCAACGTGAGGATTGAATGAAAGCGTCTGGTCTAAAATGACGCCTAAATATTTAGTACTGCGCTTCCAGGGGATGGGAGTGCCTTGCATTCTCAATTGGAGATTGTCGGGGATACGACTGCGTCTGTAGTCGAAGTAAACCGCAGAGCTCTTCTCTGGGTTCACATCGATACGCCATTTTTTAAACCAAGCACCGAGGGTGTTAATAGCCTTTTGAAGTCTGGTGACGAGACCCGAGGCTCTGCGGCCTTTGGTGTAAAGGGCAGTGTCGTCGGCAAAGAGAGCGAGTTCGACGACTTTAGCTGGAATGGGAATGTCGTTAGTGTATACGGTATACAAAAGAGGGGCGAGGACTGAGCCTTGAGGGACTCCAGCCTTTATGGGACGAGGCGCGGAGAGCGTGCCTTCATGTTTGAAACGAAACGTGCGGTCTTTGAGAAACGACGCGATTATCCTAACTAGGCGAGCCGGTAAGCCTATTTTATAGAGTTTAAAAACGAGACCGCTGTGCCAGACTTTGTCGAAAGCTTTGGCTACGTCAAAGAAAACTGCGATCGTTTTCTTTCGTTTCGGATAGAAGCCGTCGAGTATGTACTCGACGATTCGATGGACTTGCTGAGGGCAGGAGTGCTTAGCGCGAAAGCCGAACTGGTGGGGAATTATGAGAGGATCGCCGTCCGTTGGAAACAGATGGTTCCGCATTCGAGAGAGTATGACTCTCTCGAGAAGTTTAGACATTGCCTTGAGGAGGCTGATGGGTCTGTGATTAGCCGGGACATTAAGAGGTTTACCCGGCTTGGGTATGCCTATGACTGTCGCTTCTTTCCAAGCTTTTGGAAAGTAGCTAAGGTCGAAGCAGGCATTGAAAATGATAGCTAACAAGGTAAGCACCTGTTGAGGCAGGTGCTTAAGTGCGTGGTTGGAAATACCATCCGCACCCGGAGCCTTTCTGGACTTTTGACTTTTGATGTGAAGCGAGATTTCGTCATTAGAGACTGTGACGGGCTCGGTGGTGATGGGGAGAGAGTTTCTACGGAGGACTTCGGCCTCCACCGCTTTGATGTGATTGGGATTCGCGGGTTGCGTGCTGGGCGAGCATTGAGACGCAACGCTGTCAGCGAAGCATTCGGCTTTCTCTTCGTCTTCGAAGGCGATAGAGCCATCGGGACGAGTGAGAGGAGGGACGTGAGAGGCGGCGTCTACGCGTAAGGCTCGGGCCATTCGATAATACGCTTGGTGGGACGGGGAGATATTCGCCATGAGATCGTTCATCTGGGCGTCTCGGAGTTCCGCGAGGCGAGATCTAACTTTGCGTTGTAGCTGATTCGCAGCTGTTCTATAGGCGGGCGTGGGATATTTCTTGGCTCTCCGGAGAGCCGCGTTCTTAGCTTTAATAAGATTGCTAATGGCTAAGGGAAGCGTGGGTTTGCCTTTCTTAGCAACCTTTTCGTTTACACTGATGGCTGAGTTGATAGCATCAGTGAGAGAATTTACTAACGAATCTATTTTATCCGGGCTGTCTAATTGATCGGGCGAGATCGCGAGCGGAGAGTTTGGGGCCTCTAAGGCAGAAACTATCGTATTTTTAAAACCTTTCCAGTCGGTAAAGGTCTTAGGAGAAGTGACGTTAACGTTAGGCGGTCCTAGCACGAGGGAGACGGGCGGTGGTCAGAACATAGGTCATCGAGCGGTTCGATAGACCTGAGGTCGAGGTTGATATGCTTGACGATTGCAAAGTCGAGGATGTCAGGAGAGTGGTTCGGGTTGTCGGGATAGTGAGTGGGAGTGATAGGGAAGACGACGTCTAAGTCGAGTAAGTTGGTGATGTCGAGGAGAGCTATACCGCTTTGGTTGGTTGATAGGCACGTCCAGTCAGTATGTTTGGAGTTAAAGTCTCCGAACATAATGACTGAACGGCCGAGGGCGAGAATGGTCTCAAAGTCGCTGCGGATAGGTTTGGTGCCACAAGGTATGTAGACTGAAGCTATGATGATGGTCGGATGACCAGTCATAGCCAATCTACACACGGTGGCTTCCATGTTAAGGAGAGGAGGGGTAGGGAGAGGACAGCAATGGAATCCTCTTTTGTAGTAGATAGCAGTGCCGCCGAAACCGTCGCAGTTAGGCCTATCGTTACGTGTAAACGCGTACTTGGAAATCGCGAATCCCCTGGAGCGATTAGGAGTGAGCCATGTCTCCTGGAGAAGAAAAAGATCTGGGTCGTTGTTCTGAAGGAACAGTTTAATCTCGGGAAGGTTAGAGCTAAGGCTGCGAGCGTTAAAAGATATTAGGGATAAGCCCTTAGGTTTAATACGAGTGGACGCGAGGTTCGCGGGTCTAGACATTAAAATTTATTTATTTAAAATTTACAAAAATAAAAGAATTAACAACGAACTTAGGAGCGAGTGATGCTCGGCTAGCGTGAATAAACGCTCTTGAGGAGAGCGGGCGGCTCGCAGTTTGCGTGCGAGTACGGAAATTTCGTTAATGTCGACGTTTTGGATGACGTCGAACACGGTCTTCATGTCCTCAGCCAACGACGACTGAGGGGAAGATGACAACGCGGGACGCGGCCCTACGGGAGCTACGGGAGCTGGGATGGGTCGGGAAGGTGCAGGCGGGACGGCCGGACGCTGCCTCCAAGACAGAGCCGGAGTAGGCGTCGGCTGAACGGGCTTTGCTTCCGGGGGACCCCGGTTGCGCAGCGGCGGGAAGTTAGCAGGAGTGAGTGGCGGCGCCGGTTTAGGCGCGACCCTCTTGGTGGTGGAGCGCGGAGCGCGCGGGCAACCCCTGTAGTTTGCTGTGTGGCCGGACTGGCCGCACAGCACACAGGCAGGGGGGGAAGTGGGTTCGGGAGTGCGAGTGCACTCCTTAGTGAAGTGAGGATCCAGGCACTTTACGCACCTGGGGGGAGCTGAACAGTTAGCCGCTGCGTGGCTATATAGCTGGCAGCGGTGGCACTGCCCAGGATGACCACGGGGGTTGGGACGCTCGACGGAGATGTTCGAGAGTCCGCAGATTGTGCGAGCCTCTTTGAAAATCTCCTTCGAGTCGGGAGTATTGGACAGGATTACTAGCGCTAACGGAAAACGCCTACCGCGGTTGGAGTGCATCTTGTGCACTGCTGTGACCGGGAAACCCTGAGACTTAAGGTCCTCGAGAATGTCTTCGTTGCTGAGTTCGAACGGGACGCCCCGTAGTACTGCGCGGATCTTACGCTCCTCCGGGAGGGCGTAGGTGTGATACGCGATTTGGTTTAATCCTAGTAACCTGGTAAACGCGCGGAAGTCGTCGACGGTCGCTAATTGAATCTTGATTGTATCGCCAGCGTTGGCGGCTTTTAAGTAATTGATTTTGTGCACTTTGCACAAGTTTGAAACCGCGGTCCAGCGCGCTTTTTCACGCAGGAAGACGGGCGGAGGGAGCTGAGGCTTCGGCGGGACGGGAGCGCAGCGCGTCGCTGGCTTCGATGTGACTGACGGAGACGCGGTTACTACGAGCGATTTTAACGGCGCGGGGCTGGTGTTGAAGACACCGGGGAGGGCTCGGGTATTGAAGATACCGAAGCTTTCCTAGAGCGCTTCTTGGAGCGCTTGGCGACGAGTTGAAACGCGGGCTCAGGAGAGCCGGTTAAGGTGACGGCATCTGACGACGTATCAGACGCGGGTTCGGAGTCGCTCCCGGGAGCGGTACGCTTACGACGCGACGCGTGAGAGGATGCGACCGATTCGCAGTCCATCTCGGACGAGGCGGGAGACGCGGGAGAGCTTAAGACCTGAGGGGTCTCGACGTTGGAGGCCTGAGGGGCCGGGGTTGAGGCCTGAGGGGCCGGGGTTGGGGCCTGAGGGGCCGGGGACGCGATTGATGCCTGCAAGGCCTGCGTTAGGATGTCTTTTGGGATGGAGACGCCTGCCGCAGCAAGCGCCTGGGTGAACGCGTTAATAATGATTAGCGGATCCATTAGGGAGGGTTGGGACAATAATATGTAAAAATATAAGTATAATAAAAGATGCCTAGTTCCTAAAAACCTAGCAAAACCCTAGCGGCAAACCTCCCTACCAGCGGTAGGGGGGCTGGGGAGAATAACTTAAAACTAACCGTAGTACGCCGAAGGCCGCTTCCTAGAAACCTAAAAAAGGGTGCGCAGGTAAAGAGTTGACCGCGTTAGGGTCAACCTTTACCGACAGAAAGGACAAATACACACGAAAACACACAAATATGATAAAAATAAATATGAAAATAGGAGAAAAATAAATAAAATAGAGAAGAGAAATAAATAAAAATAAAAAGGACTGGTTCAGTACAAATTCGTTGTCACCGTTAAGTATCCTTTGCACTGAAACCAGACTACTTACGCTGGGCACAACACTGCACTCAGCACAAGCACAACACAACTTAGCACAGCACTTTGAAGACTAAGGGGCTTAGTCGCAAAGAAAAATCGCACTTCGAAAGCACTCAGACGGAGTAGAAAAACCTTGCAAACCGTAGCACGGAACCAACACGCTATACTGTGACGTCAGTAGACTGAGCGCCACGGAATATCGGGAGGGAACCGACCAACGGAGAACTGGGTCTTGCACGTCCGCACCGCGTGGCGATCGGAGCGAGAATGTGAGTATTCGTAATGTAAATGTAAATAAGTAGTTATGCATTTCGAATCATAGAAGAGGAAAATCTTGGTTGTCTCCCTCTACTTATACAAAAATGCTAATAAAAGAAAGAGATAGTACTATTTTTGAATGCTGTCACTAAAATATCAATCGTGTAGTGACGTCATAGCAGGAGGCTAGGGTGCCACAAACCGCCATTTATTGTTTCTTTTCTGTCAAAAAAAGCTGTCAAAAGTACCCGAGTGACAAAAGTTCAGGAGCTTTGATTATTTAACCACATATCGTTAATATGTTTTAATTTTTCATACTGTCGATGCAAATGATAACAGGCGCAGTAAATCATATCGAAACGGTTTATGCTTTGCTTCCCGTTGTGCATGTATTTTTGAAACAAAAAGGCGTCAAGAAAGAGGGTATTAAGTTTGCTTAGAATTGTTAATTTTGTTAATGAATAGGCAGGCATTTTGTCTATTTTTGAATCGTAATAATTGAAAACAATGCAAACTGCCCACTATTTTTCTGGCTAGTTTGACGGGACTATATCAGGTCTTACACATATAAAGATAGTTCTTTATTTTTCATATTAAGAAAAATTATAATGAAAGTAAATAAACCATAAACTATGATTATTTCATTTACGTCAATCTCTTCTAAAAGTTCATGAAATATTCAATATTATTTATTCATTCACAGTGCGTGCTGTAGGTTTGTGGAATTCCCTGCCTCCTCATCTACATACTGCTAGGACTGTCACTTCTTTTAAGTTTAATTTAAAACAGTACTTTCTATCTAATATTTATCCAACATAACATTTCATATTCATTTATATATTAACTGTATATTTATATATATATTTTTTACATAGTATTTATGTATAGCTACTTAATATGTATGTGTAAAATTATGGTTTTTATTCATTATATTATACTATATTTATATATACATTCTCAAGTCTTTAAAAACTCTGCCCAATTATGTTTCACTTGTTACTCTGTTCTCATAATTTATAGAGGGTTGCCTGGTGGAAATCGCTTTAAGCGATAACGCCGCCCAAATTGTCAGTTTCTTTAATTAATTTATTTTTATTGTACTTTGTTTTTGTTTTGTTAATGGCAATAAAGAGTTTTTATTATTATTATTATTATTATTATTATATATTTCAAGTTCAATATTTAGTTCTAAAGTATCGATAGTAGATTCGATACTCGTTGTGCAACCCTAAAAATGGACGCCATTTTATTTTTTCAAGATTAGGTGTGTACGTTCGTTTTTTTCGTGGCTAGGGCTTGTCCATTGGTTGAGGTTAATGGCATCTAATATTGTATAGTCGTGTTGCCGGATTGTTTGCTGCTTTGCATTCGTTCGTTACACTTATTGTAGTCCTATCATATTTCTGTGCTTAAGTGAAGCCGAAAATGAATTATCATTTAACAACGCTGCAGAGAGCCAGCGAGGTGATAAATACATGGAGTAGCCGTAATGTCCTATATAAATAAGTAGTTATGTATATCGACGAGGAAGAAGAGGAAGAACTTGGTTGTCTCCCTTTACTTATACAAAAATGCTAATAAAAGAAAGAGATAGTACTATTTTTGAATGTTGTCACTAAAATATCAATCATGTAGTGACGTCATAGCAGGTGGCTAGCGTGCCACAAATCGCCATTTATTGTTACATTACTGTCAAAAAAAGCTGTCAAAAGTGATGTTCCGGAGATTTGATTATTTAACCAGATATCGATGATCATTATTAATATGCTTTTATTTTTCATACTTTCGATGTAAATGATAACAGGGGCTTACGCAGTAAATCATATCGAGACGGTATTTGCTTTGCTTGCCGTTGTGCGAGTATTTTGGAATCAAAAAGGCGTGAAGAAAGAGGGAATTAAGCTTGCTTAGAATTGTTAATTTTGTTATTGAATATTAGTATATTATTGGTAGTTGTTTTGTCTGTTTATGAATCGTAATTATTGAAGACAAGCCAGACTTTAATTGATTGAACCGAAAACTTTGATGCTTGACCTTGAATAACTTTTTAAGCAAACATGGGATCTTTCGATGTTTTATTTATAATAGTGTACCCCAGGTCTGTACCAAAATTCAGCATGTTGGGAATTAATGCAAACTGACCGCTATTTTTCTAGCTAATTTGACGGGACTATATCAGGAATAAGAAAATAAACTGTATAGTTCTTTATTTTTTATATTAAAAGAATTATAATGAAAGTAAATAAACCATAAACTATGATTATTTTATTTACGTCAATCTCTCGCAAAAGTTCATTAAATTACAATATTATATTGCAAGTTCTATATTTAGTTTTAAAATATCGATAGTAGATTCGATACTCTCTATGCAACACTAAAAATGGACGCCATTTTATGTTACATTTCAAGTTTAGGTATGCACGTTTTTGTCGTACTTAGGGCCTGTCCATTAGTTAGAGGTCAATGCAGAGAGATGAAATCGTTGTTTTGATTAATCAAAATGTTTCAAATGATAATTCAAATGATTGATGATATTTGTAAGTAAATTTACGCTAAGTATTAGTTATCCTGTAAATAGGATTGAACGAAATTTTTTTTTCTTAGTTCATAATTTTGTTAACAGAGAAAAACGGTGCAACTATGGGTTCGTCGTTATGAGGAATCTGGGGATATAGAACCTTGTAGGCCTGGACGGAATCCTATAACCTAGCATCGGAGAGACACCGCGATATTGTGGCCAGAGAATTTAGAGGAATTAGTTTTTTTAACTTGGAAGATGATGAGAGGATCTGCATGTGCTGGAATGTAGTTGACAGTATCAGGTCTCTGTTGCAGCAGATCATAGATACTGAAGGCGCACAAATTAGTTATTAGGAAAACAGTTTGTTAATAGTTGTGTTTTAAAAAGAAGGTAATCAGTCAGTGAACGATGTTATTGTCATTTAGCTCAGAAACAAATAATATTTAAAGTTTCTGGCTAATTTCATGTTGATTCATGTCTACAATGGATTTACTACTGCAATGATATAAAAAGGTCATACGCCAAGTGACAGACAAATTGTAACGAAAACTGTCATTCAAATCTTTTAATTACAACTAAATAGCTAAACTATAATTGATTTTTAAATGTTTTCAGCGTCTAGTCACCTAGTCCAAATAAGTAAAGTATATTTTTATTTGTTCTAATATGCACAAAATAAATGATTATCTGAAAAAGTTTGTGTTGTTTTTACTTACTGTTCTTAGCTACACCTTACATGATTTTATAATACTAAAATTAATTTATTGATTGGAATATAAATATAAAATTATAAAATAATTCTTTAATTTAATGAACATTTTTGGGTTTATTAATGAATATATCTTTAATTAAATTTAAAGCAAAAAAAAGATTATTAAAGTTATATATATAAATATATATATATATATATATATAACTTTAATAATATATATTTATATATATTATTAAATTAAAATATATTAAAATATATATATATTAAAAAATATATTTATATATATATACACACATATTACTACTTACATTTTAATAAAAAAGATATATTATAGAAATAGAAGATCAACTACCTGATAAATCTTTAAATCAATCTAATTTTCCCCTAATAAACTTATCCATTCTTTTTTAATAAATATTCTTCGACTATCTATAAAAATAGAAAAAAATAAAAGATGGGCACAGCATCCGAGATTCGAACTCAGGCCGCCTAACTCGTTGTTCTAGGTGAACGACAAACGTGGCAACGCGACGCGACGCGGCGCGAAGCGAAAATATCAGGTAGTTATTGTATATAGTATCTATCCGCGTCCTAATAACACAGTCGCGGTTCTCTTTGACGTAGCCAAGGCTTTCGACAAAGTCTGGCACAGCGGTCTCGTTTATAAACTCTACAAAATAGGCTTACCGGATCGCCTAGTCAGATTAATCGCGTCTTTTCTCAAAGACCGTACGTTTCGATTCAAACATGAAACAAGGTTCAGTCCTCGCCCCTCTGCTGTACACCGTGTACACTAACGACATCCCCATCCCGCCGGAAGGTTTCGAACTCGCCCTCTTTGCAGACGACACCGCCCTTTACACTAAAGGTCACGCGGTCCAGTATAACATCACCAGACTCCAAAAGGCCGTAAAGGCCCTCGGTGTTTGGTTTCAAAAATGGCGTATCAATGTCAACCCAGAAAAAAATTTTGCTATTCAATTCGACCACAAACTCCGTAATCGCTACAACAATCCCCACATTCGAATGTTAGGTATTCCCATCCCCTGGAAGTGCAGTATTAAGTACTTAGGCGTCACCTTAGATCAGACGCTTTCTTTCAAGCCACACGTCGATAGAGTAACGAAACTCGCGCGTTTTTACTTAAGCCGTCTTATTAGTATGATAGGAAGAAAAAGTAAAATGTCTTTCAGAAATAAGCGTACGCTTATAAGGTCTGCGTTAGACCCGTCATGTCACATGCCTCGCCAGTCTTTGCCCACACCCAACCCTCCGTCTTGTATAAATTGCATGTAGTTCAAAATCTCTTCTGCCGCAGGGCCACAAACGCACCTTGGTACGTGCGTAACGCGGACCTGCACAGAGATCTTGAACTACCTATAGTGCAACAGCACCTCAAAACACTCTCAGAATCGTTCTTCGAACGCGCCGAAACCCATCCCAATCATCTTGTTCCAGATTCAGTCTCTTATACTGCTCCTGTCTTAGATTCGAAATTCAAAGTCTGAAGCAGGTGCTTAAGTGCGTGATTGGAAATTCCATCAGCACCCGGAGCCTTTTTGGATTTTTGATTTCTAATGAGAAGCAAGATTTCATCATTAGAGACTTTAACGGGGTCAGCGGTGATGGGGAGAGTGTCTCTGCAGAGAACTTCGTCCTCCACCGCTTTGATGTGAGAGGGATTCGCGGGTTGTGTGCTGGGCGAGCATTGTGAAGCGTTCGGCTTTCTCTTCGACTTCGAAGGCAGTAGTGCCATCGGGACGAGTGAGAGGAGGAACGTGAGAGGCGGTGTCTACGCGTAAGGCTCGGACCATTCGATAATACGCTTGGTGGGACGGGGAGATATTCTCCATGAGATCGTTCATCTGAGCGTCTCAGAGTTCCACGAGGCAAGACCTAACTTTGCGTTGAAGCTGATTCGCAGCTGTTCTGCATGCGGGCGTGGGATATTTCTTGGCTCTCCGGAGAGCCACGTTCTAAGCTTTAATGAGATTGCTAACGGCTAGGGGAAGCGTGGGTTTGCCTTGCTTAGCAGCTTTTTCGTTATCGCTGATGGCTGAGTTGATAGCATCAGTGAGAGTGTTAACTAATGAATCTATTTTATCCGGGCTATCTAATTGGTCGGGTGAAATCGCGAGCGGCGAGTTCGGGGCCTCTAAGGCTGAAACTAACGTATTTTTAAAGCCTTTCCATTTGGTAAAGGTCTTAGGAGATGTGACGTTAACGTTAGGCGCACCTAGCACGAGACAGACGGGGCGATAGTCGGAGCCTAGGTCATCGAGCGGTTCGATAGACCTGAGATCAAGATTGACTAGCTTGATAATTGCAAAGTCGAGGATGTCAGGAGAGTAGGTCGGGTTGTTGGGATAGTGAGTGGGAGTAATGGGGGATATGACGTCTAAGTCAAGTGAGTTAGTGATGTCGAGGAGAGCGATACCGCTGGTGTTGGTCGATCGGCACGTCCAGTCAGTATGTTTGGAGTTAAGGTCTCCGAAGATAATGACTGAATGGCCGAGGGCGAGAATGGCCTAAAAGTCGCTGCGGGTTGGTCTGGAGCCACATGGTATGTAGACTGAGGCTATGATGATGGTCGGATGACCAGTCATAGCCAATCTACACACAGTGGCTTCCATGTTGAGGAGAGGAGGGGTAGGGAGAGGACAGCAATGGAAGCCTCTTTTGTAATATATAGCGGTGCTGCCGAAACCGTCGGAGTTGGGCCTATCGTTGCGAGTAAACGCGTACTTAGGAATAGCGTATTCCCTGGAGTGGTTTGGAGTAAACCATGTCTCCTGGAGAAGCAATAAGTCAGGTTCTTTGTTCTGAAGGAACAGTTTGATCTCAGGAAGTTTGGTGCTAAGGCTACGAGCGTTAAAAAATACTAGGGATAAGCCCTTGGGTTTAATACGACCGGACGCGGGATTTGCGGGTCTAGACATTATTATTATTTATTAAGTTTATACGAAAAATGGAATTTATAAAGAGCTTAGTTGCAAGTGATGCTCGGCTAACGCAAATAGACGCTCTTGAGGAGAGCGGGCGGCTCGCAGTTTGGGTGCGAGTACGGAGATTTCCTTAATGTCGACGTTTTGAATGACGTCGAACACGGTCTTCATGTCCTCAGCCAACGACGACTGAGGTGGAGACGCCGGAGCGGGATCCGGGCCTATGGGAGCTACGGGAGCTGGGATAGGACGGGAAGGTGCAGGTGGGACGGCCGGACGCTGCCTCCAAGACACAGCCGGAGTAGGCGTCGGCTGAACGGGCTTTGCTCCCGGAGGACCCCGGCGGCGCCGCTTTAGGCGCGGCCCTCTTAGCGGTGGAGCGCGGAGCGCGCGGGCAACCCCTGTAGTTAGCTGTGTGACCGGACTGGCTGCAAAGCACACAGGCAGGGGGGGAAGTGGATTCGGGAGTGCGAGTGCACTCCTTAGTGATGTGAGGATCCAGGCACTTAACGCACCTGGGGGGAAATGAGCAGTTAGCCGCTGCGTGGCCATAGAGCTGGCAGCGGTGGCACTGCCCAGGGTGACCGCGGGGGTTGGGACGCTCGACGGAGATATTCGAGAGTCTGCAAATTGTGCGAGCCTCTCTGAAGATCTCCTTCGGGTTGGGAGCATTGGATAGGATAACTAATGCTAAAGGAAAACGCCTACCGCGGTTCGAGTGCATCTTGAGCACTGCTTCAGCCGGGAAACCCTGGGACATAAGGTCCTCAAGGATTTCATCGTTCGCGAGCTCGAACGGGACGCCCCACAGTACTGCGCGGATCTTACGCTCCTCCGGGAGGGCGTAGGTGTGATATGCGATTTGTTTTAATGAAAGTAACCTGGTGAACGCGCGAAAGTCGTCGATGGTCGTGACCTGGATTTTAATTGAATCGCCTGCGTTGGTTGCTTTGACATAGTTAATTTTTTGCTCTTTGCAAAGATTAGATGCCGCGGTCCATCGCGCTTTTTCACGGAGAAAGGCGGGTGGAGGGAGCTGAGGCTTCGGTGGGACGGGAGCGCAGCGCGTCACTGGCTTCGATGGGACAGACGGAGACGCGGTTACTTCGAGCGATTTAAATGGCGCGGGGGCGGGTGTTGAAGACACCGGGGAGGGCTCGGGTATTGAGGATACCGAGGGTTTCTTCGAGCGCTTCTTGGAGCGTTTGGCGACTAGCTGAAACGCGGGCTCAGGAGAGCCGGTTAAGGTGACGGCATCTGACGACGGCATCTCCCGGGAGTGGTACGTTTGCGACGCAACGCGCGAGAGGATTTGACCGATTCGCAGTCCATCTCGGACGGGACGGTAGACGCGGGAGAGCTGTAGACCTGAGAGGTCTGGACGTTGGAGGCCTGAGGGGCCGGGGTTGAGGCCTGAGGGGCCGGGGTTGAGTCCTGAGGGGCCGGGGTTGAGTCCTGAGAGGCCGGGGATACGAAAGACGCCTGTAAGGCCTGCCTTACTACGTCATCGGATATGGTGGCGCCGGATGCAACGAGCGCCTGGGCGAACGACCTGGTCCATTGGAGGACTTGGTACTACAATATATAATATATAAATAAATAATAATGCCTAGGTTCCTAGCAAACCTAGCATCTAAACCTCCCTACCCGCGGTAGGGGGTCTGGGGACGACGCGAAGTGGTGCCCCTAATTCGGACAGCACTGTACCGTCACCCTGGGAAAGGCCCAAGTGCAATGGGATCGGGTCAGCCGGTTTCTCCTTGGCCTGAATGGCCTTGGAAGCGCACCGGAGCAACTCTATCTGGCTAAGTTGTCACCGTTAAGTATCCACCTGATCAAACGCGAGTCTACTATGGAGTGTGTTGCCAATAAATTGACAACAAAAACCGGCCGTAGACCTGACGAGGTTGGGTTGCACAGAAATGCGGGATTGACTACGTTACGACCGGCCGAAACCGGCCGCAGAGCGAGTCTCTAACTAACGTAACAAGCGCCCAGCGTCAAGTACGTAGCCAGAAAAACAGCCCAAGCCTTGCGAACTACTATCGAATTTAATCGACCATAGTAAGCTCAGCTCTGTTTTTGCTGTGAGACCGACTTAGTTGCAGCCGATCGAAACCGGCCGCAGCGTAAGTCCTACAAAGGCGTATCTCAAGTCGTCGAGGACGAAGCGAGATTTGTACGAATCTCAGCGTATGAGTATTGCTAGGAGTTGTCGTCGTGAGACGACAATCGTGACTCGGCAGCCGGGAGCGACCTTTAACACGTCCGAACGGGTCCGGACGCAGATCGGGTCTGTAGTCGCTCTAAACCGGTTGTGTAACTTGTTCGAGTCTTTAGTAGTGTGAGTTCGGGTGAGCGCGCGGGGCGTGCTGGGGGTGTTCGGCCGACCACTGGGTGTTATAGATGTATCTGCCACCGACTGTACAATTATATTTGTATCACTTTGTAGTCCTTAGATGTTTCCTCCGACTTCTCATAACTGGAATTGTAGGCAAGGAAAGCTTCCAGTGGTAAGTGTAGAATTTCAGAGTTTCAACGTGTAAATAACAAAAAGTTTTACAAGTTATTTTAGGTCCTTTAGAGTCACAGAAAGAAATACCCCTGACACTTTTTCCATATAAATATAGTTCCAATCCAGATCATAAAAAATAGGTAGAGTGAAAATACATAATGTAATTATAACATTATTGTGACTTTTAATTACATGGCACAGAATCCAACCAACGTTTATCGCCCGAGTAAAAATTAGACTGTTTCATAAATGTGAAGCAAAATAATTCTAGACCAGAAATTTACAAGAAAATCTTATTAACACCGTAAAGAAATTTTCGGCATTAAAATGTTTTTGTATTACATGTTTGTGCTACAGCTAAAATAAACATCATTAGTAAAACAGTCTAAAATTATGAAATGAAAACTGAAATTCAGGTCTTCATTATAAATGTTAGCTTTGTATGAAAATGTTACTAAATTAACCCAATTTACGATGTTTAGTAGGTTTTGATTATAGGAGAAAGGCTATTGAAATATAGCTGATTTTAACGTCTTGTAAAAATTCACTTCGTAAGTTCCACGACTAACATAAACTACTACATAAATAAAGAATCACGGCAAAAGTTTTTACGCAAACAACAAAAAGTCCTTGATCACTATAGAATGAAGCTTACACAGATATGCTTTGTAACTATGTACTGTAATCATATGTTAGCGGCAATCGTTATAATACGGTAGCCAAACAATAGTCGAGACTGCCGACAGCTGCTACATGCCGTACAACGAGCCCCTTGACGTCTACTCTAGTGTAGATTTGCTGCATTTATCGCGACAATCATTTAAAAATAAAATAATTAAACTATATCAAATTTATAACATTCTCTCTCTCATAATATTATATACTTACATTCACAATCACACTTAAACTCATGTACCTCGAGCACATCTATCAAACACAATAATATTTCTGGGCGAACTATTTGGATTTTTTTGCTTACGGTTCAGTTTAGCTTTAGATTTAATTTCATGGATGCTAGACCTTAGACTTTGTAGGAAAAATCAAACGGAACGTATTAACGTTTTATTTAGTTTGTGACAATCTCAAACCAGATAATTAAGTAACTATGCTCAAGGATATCCTGGAGTGAGCTCCAACAACGACTCATGGAGTCATACAACGGAACTTTATGGTAGCGTCGAGTGATGATGTAATAATTCTCTTCCTTGTAATATGGTTGAGGAGGGCGACGGCTGGAACCCACGTTAACTCGAGAAGGGCTGCTGCAGCATTTTGAAAAATTATGTACAATGTCAATTATATCCGTGAAGTTTCTTGCCAGTTCTTCTTCACGAAGGTTTCTCCGAACTGGTGGCAGAGTCATGCTTTATTTGACGTCAATAAGAACAAGTAATTGTCAATGTGGAGAAATAAATATTTGAACTCCTCAACGTCAGAGAGCACGTTCATGATAATTGGTTTTATCGATTTGAAACCGATATTTAGAAGTCGCAGTTTTTTTAAGAAACCATTTTGTGGTCACAGCTATCTTGGAGTGGACCTGGACAAAGACAAAGACTCACTTCCCTCTAATATGGTTGAGGAGGGCGACGGCTGGATCCCGCGTTAACTCGTGAACGGGTGCCGTTTGAGGGTGTTCGTCGTTTGGATACTTGGGGGGAGGGAGACTTGCCGAGCTAACAGATGCAGAAAAGAATAATTTTGTATAGACATAAAGAGACTCTGTAAATTTATTTTGAAAAAAAATATACCCGTGAAGTTTCTTGCCAGTTCTTCTTCACGAAGGTTTTTTTCGAACTGGTAGTAGAATCATGTTTTATTTGACGTCAATAAGAACAAGTAATTGTCAATGTTGAGAAATAAATATTTGAATTTGAATTTGAATTTGAATTTGAATTTGAATTTGAATTTTGAATTTTGACTCCTTAATGACAAACAGGGCATTTATATAAAATGCATCATTTGTAAGAATTATTTCGCTCAATCGGGCTCATGTCGTTCTTTAAACTCAGAGAGTTAAACTCACTACATTTAGTGATGAATGTCTGACGATGACGCTCAGAGCTGGATGCAATTTTTATTTCTACAGAAAAATAGGTATTATCTTATCTTAATTTTTTAAAGATTATTTTTACTGATTAGCTCAATTGCTAATTTTGAGCAAACATAAGGTGTTTTTCCTTTATTGAAAACGAGTAGTTCGGTAAGTACTTACATAATATTGATAAATACAGACCAACATCTATGTGCTTTACACAATCCCTCGGAATTGGTATACATTGCTTAGGTAAAGTATTCGATAAATAATATGTCATACGTTGCCAGGACACTCCACGTATTCTATACCTGTCTGGTGTTGTATAAAATACTGTACAAATCTGGTTTCGTATACAAGTTTAAAATAAATAAAACAAATTAATTTACTTAGTTTTAAATAAATTATATTTTTTTATTATATGTATTTTTTTTTGATATAAATGTATGTAAATGTATTCAGTTCGACGTAGTGTATTGTTTTGTAAAAAAATTACATATACTATTTCTAATTTACATATTTTATATAATAATCTGTTTATTTTGGCTGAATAGTTTGTGTAAATAACCTAAGAAGTTATTTCGAGTTTCTTGTAAAGTTTGCAAACCTGCAGGACTTCGACTGTGTATATCCATCAAGGTACTAAATCTACCAATATAATTAGGTACTTCATAGCTCTAATAAAAAACAACCAAAAATGAATGAAGACATCCTATTGGCCGGTGCTTCCTCACACAATGATACGCAGCGTTAGGTATGTTTCTATATAAACTCCAAACTAGTACAAACTTATTTTGATAGTCTCGGTCTGCGTGCGTTCTCGAGCGCACGTCGATCGCAGACGCCTTCCCGCTCTTTTAGCCCCCGCGCTAATTGAGCACCCAAATTTCATAGTTGTTTACCGTACTAAGTTTCTAACGCCGTTTTCACGGCGGACAGTGGCTCGTTAACCGTACTTCTAAGTTTCTAACGCCGTTTTCACGGCGAATAGTGGCTTGTTAACCGTACTTCGTGGAACGTGAGCTTCGTCGACGGGGTTTCGTTGTTCCAGGACTTCAAGTGCTGTGTTCGAGTAAGTTATCCGCGTCGTTCTTAACCGCCCTACTGCGTGTAGGGTGGTTTTAGGGAGTTAGTCATCGTTGTTAGGTTCATATATTGTCCCTCCCCAACCCCTCCGCAATGGCTTCCCTAAGCTCTGATGAGATTAGGAAGAAGTTAGCTGATAGTATCGGTGCTGAAGGCATACATATAAATGCTGATAAGTTCCGTTTCCTAGATTCTCTCATCCCCCATTTCATGACGATAATGTCCACAATGGCCCCTCAGGCCACCCCAGTTCCCCAGACCCCTCAGGTCTTAGGCCCTCCCGCGTCCCCTTCCTCCAGTGACATGGAGTGCGAAGTAGACGCCCCTCCGCGACGCAAGCACGCACCCGCGACCGAGTCATCCTCGGACGCCACCCCAACTGGCCCTGAGTCTCCCTCCTTTACGCTTGTTAAGAAGCGCTCTAAGAAGCGTTCAAAACAAGACCCGGCGCCCTCGACGCCCGTCCCTATACTTCCTGCGGCGTCTTCAACGCCAGCTGCCCCGGTGTCTTCAACACCCGCTCCGGCCCCAACTTCTGTCAAGGCCAAGGTCCCACCACCCGTTTTCCTTCGGGAAAAGGGTAAATGGACCGAGGTCTCGACATTGTGCAATGAGCACAAAATCCATTACATCCGAGCAGCCAACTCGGGTGAATCTATTAAAATCTTAGTCTCGTCGATAGACGACTTTCGAGCTTTAACAAAGCTCCTCACCGATACGCAATATGCTTATCACACCTATGCTCTGTCAGAAGAGCGTAAGATCAGAGCGGTACTCAGGGGAATCCCGTTCGAATTATCGAACGAGGCCATCCTGGAGGATCTGCAGTCCCAAGGCTTCCCGGCACTCGCGGTGCATAAAATGCACAGCAAGTACGGGAGGCAACACCCTCTCGCTTTGGTGATTCTCGCCAACGTCCCCAAGTCCAGAGAGATCCTGAAAGGGGTTAGCTCTATTTGCGGCCTCTCTGGGATCTCAATCGAGGCGCCTCATCGCCGCGGTCATCCCGGCCAGTGCCATCGGTGCCAGTTGTACGGGCACGCGGCAGCCAACTGCCGCGCACCGCCCAGGTGCGTCAAGTGCCTGGTCCCGCACTTCACTAAGGAGTGCAATCGCACTCCTGAAACTCCCTCTCCTCCCGATTGCGTGCTTTGTGGCCAGTCCGGCCACACCGCAAACTACAGGGGCTGCCCTCGTGCACCCCGTTGTATGCGCTCCAATTTCAAAAGGGCGGCTCCCAAACAGGCCCCGCGCCTTTCTCAAGAAAACTTTCCACCGCTGCGTAGCCGGGTTCCTCCGGCTGCAAAGCCTACTCAGCCCAAGCCTGCTCCAGAAAACTGGAGGCAGCGTCCCGCATCGAATCCCATCCCGGCTCCTCGCCCATACAAACCCACTCCTCAACCCTCCGTAGCAGACGATATGCGTATCGTCTGCGACGCTATTAAAAATGTCGATGTTAGTGAAATCGCAGTCTTAGCCCGTAAACTTAGGGCTTCACGTACTCCGACAGAGCGTTTGCTAGCTCTGGCGGAGCATAGTTCCCTTCTCAATTCATTGTAGGTTCATTTAAATGAATTGATCCCTAAATCATGCTTCGGCCGACCTCTGCCCAGCCCCGGCTTCACCGGAGGCTGCCCAGAACGGCCACCAACTCATGTCCCTTTGAGCACCTTCAGTGCAACTTTCACTACAGGCGGAAGACCCGCTAGCGGGTCTCCGCCAGCGCGCCCAACTTCCCGACGGGTGTCGCTTCCGATGAAGGCTAAAGGTATACGCTTACCACAGCCAACAGGTGGTTTTTAGTGGGTAGGTGCCATTCTGGTGAGTCCCACATAACCCCCCCGCAGAGGAATTTACCTGCGGGCGGGTATGCATGACGCATCTTCCACCTCCCTCCCGTGAGGGTGCCTCGGCAGCAAAAAAAAAAAAAAAAAAAACAAACTTATTTTATTTAAAATATAAAACTCTAACTTACCTTTTCGAATATAATTTCAACTCCTATTTATGCTGGTCTACCTGGAACAATATTACAAACCATTAATAAAATAATATTTGTATCGCGTTCGCCGTAGAACATTTACGTATAATCTACAACAGTAGGGTTAAAAGAAAAACCAATAAGCTTGTAAAACTTAACCCGAAAGCACGTTTTAAAGCAGAATTCTGATTAAACTGTACTTCTATTAAGTCATCCAAGCCTTTTGTCTTGAATTTTCCCGAAGAGAAGCTATTGGACATTTTAATAAAAAGATAATCTTTTATAAGGTAACGAGATAAAGCTAATTTTAATATGCATTTAGTTCGTAAAGTCCTAGATCACACCAGAGGTCCCGGCGAGGTTACAAACACGTAAGCATTCCGTGGCAATCGAGATTGAACCTATTTACCACCTGATATTGTATATTTTCAATGGTGAAATAATTTTTTAAACCGGTTCTGGTGTTCGAGGGCTTATGGCTAAGGTTGGAACTCATTTTGCGCAACCTTCATTGTTAATGATCGAAGGCGGTAATTCGGTTTGAAAAATAGTTTCGAGTTACATACTTTATTATGTTTTCAGAAATAATTAGGTATTTTGGGAAAACTATTGGAGTATTTATGATTTCATTGCTGTATTTAATATTGAATAATTCTCTAAAGAAATTCGTATGGTGACGTCACGAAGTATCTTTTTCAAAGTTTGTTATACTACCAGGAATGAAGAACTGTAAAATTTTCTATGGATCCTTTATGAAAGATACTTATTGAAAACATTTAACCATAAAGAAAACAATACTACTTTACGAAGTCATATAGAGGTTGACTGTAAATTAAATCATTTGACTCATTTTCCCTTTTACCTCCGAGCTGTTACTAAAAAAATATAGGTACTCTAAAAAAGGTGACAACTCGTAATGGTTTTTACGGGCTCAAATCTAGCTGGTCCGTTTCAACAGCTCGACGTGTGAAATAGCTGTTAGCATATTTTAAATTATGCTTTTCTTGTAATTTTTTTTTCTATTGTTTTATTTGTAAATATTTATTTTCGAAAGATTATACTATAACATACAGTAACGATTTACTAGGTTATTATGATGACGTTGATCTTCATCAAAAAGTTTTATTTGTTTCAGCTGAGAACTGCTATTTGTTTCGGAATAACCGTTATTAACTGTAACTACGTGCTGTCGAGAGGACGCGTTGAGGTTATACCGATCTTCATTTATCACAAAAGGCAATAAAGACCCACGCACCACAATAAATTCACTTGGGAGCTTCCGTGTGAACCATCCAAATAGAGACAGAGCTTATCTTAGGCTCGTGTAAATAATAAAATGTTTTATTTCTTTATTATGAGGTTTCATTTTAATTTATCAAATAACTATTTATTTATTTATTTAACATTCACAAAATCCACACTTCTTAATTAAACAGTAAGACTTACAAATTAAATCCTACATCCAATTTACATTATATTTAAATGTCCACATAGAGAGCAATTAGTGAGTTAAGAAAAATGAGTTAATGATGTCAATATTAATTTATGGTATTATTATAACTTTCAATGATCAAGATTGGTATAATCAAAAAAAATTAAAACGGTTTTAGTTAATCTTCGCTGTAACTCCCCTGGGGTTCTATTGTTAACAATTACTTTCATTTATTGAATTACTGTGGGACTCCCAAAAGGTATAAATCATATTATTTTTTTGGATTAAAAACAAAATTAAGGCCCAAAAACTTGCTAGCCCCGTTTGAAAGAAATAAGCCCGCAAAAGAAATATTTTATTTAAACATAACTCCGTAGCATTCACCCGCAGTTTCACTCGTCCATCCCTCGAGAATAAAACTAGTTTTCTGGATGATGTACCCTATATCCATTATGGCACTGGCTAAACGCAACACTTAACGATGATTGGTTAAGTTTTATTCAACAAATAAATCAATAAAATTAATTTTACTGTTATAATATCGGTAAAAGTAAATGAAAATATAAATATTTTTCAGCCTAATTATGAAGAATACTATTAATGAACACTCTAAACTGCCGGAAAACGCAAAACTTAATAAGTTTTAATAATTTGTCATCCACAAATATCTCGGACACTGACTCATAATGTAACTGATTTGATTATTTGTCAAGTTACGAATTTCAGACATGCTGAATTAGATATTGCTCAGATACTTATTGACGTCACTTTATATAAACATTACAAATAATAGGTACGCCTCATTGAAATTATTTGTACCACAATAAGCCGTTCTCACGAACAACTCCGCCTGATTTATTTAAAACCAATTTATGGAGAAAGCATTTTTATGTTATTTTCAAATTATATATGATTCCAGCTATTACGGGGTTAATGATTGAAGTTTTCAGGTTTATTGCTATAATAACTGGAGCATTTTCGTAGCTATATAACGAGCGATCGCCAAAAAAGTTAGTACATTTACATACCTATGGGTTTGTAAGTACAGCGAATGTTCTCAGAATTTTTAAAAAGATAATATATACATCTTTTTTAAAGAGCAATATTTATTCATTCAATATAATTATTTTTCTAGCTAAGATTAACAAATCACAAATTTTTAAATTTAAGTAAGCAATTTATTAAATATAATAAAACACTTTGATACATACTAAAATTTCAAAGAAATCCTAAGTTTTAAACTAGTTTTGATGATGATCTAGATTAAAAATGCACTTCAAGTTTTGATAACTTAAATAATAAATTGTCGATATTACACTTTAAAAGCTTCTGATACGAAATTTCAGCATTGTTGGCGAGCACAAGTTTAATCATAAACTTTTTATTTTCTGTGATTGCCTTCACTTTAATTCAAACTCATGGAAATAATAACTTTAACCCATGAAGTAATATGCGGATTTGATCATAAATTCTACTTTAGGTCAGAAGTCTGGCCTTTACATTCAACTAACCGTGCATTCAGTGCAGTCCTTTTTTTTTCGCCAAAACAATATAGAAAAAAAATATCACTTCCGGAGACCGCTTTACTACTAAATGCAAATCTTTGTAAAAATGATTTAAAAAGTTTGTCCCAGTTCTTTTATACGGTAAAGAATGTTTCAAAATAATAATTACGAAAATAACTTAGACTATAATTAATACTCTTACTGTTTAGCAAACTGAAAGGTCAGAGAGTAAACATACATATATAAATTTAGATCTTCAGGACCTAAATACAATAACCGAGGTATCCAAAGAGTGTGGCTCCTTTAATTGATTGTTTATGTTAAACTCAGAAAGCGCGGACTTTACAATCGTATTCCTTTATATTTCAACTACCACAATTTCCATCTTAACATTTTTTTTTGCTATTAAAGGGAAGGAACAATAAGTAAATTACTGGCACAAAGATAATTCCAAGGGAAGCCTACAGTCTGACACTCACGGTCACAATATTAATCGACGAAAATATTATCAATGAACACTACCAACAATAAAAAAGGTCGGCGGTGACGCTTGTGTGCTTGTTTCTCGGCTACGAATTTTCATTTGAATAAAGTTCTAATCAATCGAGTCGAAGTAGCTTTGTAAATCATTATTTTGCTGACGGTTTTCTCTGAAGAATTTATTTCAATATCAGTATGAATAAGAAACCGTATTATTTCACGGCAATAAAAAAATTTCTGCAGACTACAACACTCATATTTACATAAAAATTAACATGAGACTGTTCTCGCTCTAGCTCTAGCTTAAACATAGCTACAGCAAATATATTTACATTTCTAACGCAAAAACTTCTGCAAAATACTCTTTACTCGAAAAACTTCTCCGAACCATTAAAAAAAGAATAAGTAGAAATGAAAAACAGCAAGTTTTATCTCCTACCATATTTTTGTTTTATTATATAAATGAACAGCTGAAAAAAATAACATAGCTTTAACTTTAAGAAAAGCGTCCGAGTTAAATGTAACCCTTTTTAGGGTAAATCATTAAACTTTGGTACCATTTTACGCCACAGTAATGTAAGATAAGCTCTAATTAAAGTCATAAACAAAGTGCTGAGTTTGCAACTTTATTGAAAGAACGGAAGCTGTGACCATTAATTGATTTCTAAAGGTCGCTTTGGGGAGCATTTCATTTAGATGCTAACAATTAAATTATTAATTGCATCTATAGAAAGTCGATGTTTTGTTGTTTGTACTTGGAAAGTGAGGACCGGTTTTCTTTATTCAGGCTATTGTGGTAAAATAATTAAAAAAATTTTTTTTAATTGGAATTAAAAGGATAATGTATTTTGATATTTAACTCATTTCAGCATAGATTCGTTTATGACTTTATATGATAGCCCTAAAAACATTTAACCAGGAAATATTATGTTTTATCTAGAATGAGACATTTTGGTATATAACGATCATGTCACCATGACGGCCTCGTAGTATAGATGGCAGATAATTGCGCCCCCCTGCACTTTCCACACCCCGCCTTGATGAATCCTACTCCACGACAGCCTTTTGATCCATCAGGAATTACTTCTATGAACTAAGGGAGTATTTCATACATTTCGTAGTCATCATGCTTACCTCTTCGAAATAACTTCTTCCGTGTGTGGTTTTCCACACATGTTCCATTCCCTCGCGATGTTTTCCTTTGCCCTTCAGATCGGAGGGCCTAATGCACATAACTTGTTAAAACTAATTGGTGTAGCCGGGAGTTCGAGTGTATGCTCAGATTCACATTCGAATCGTTTGCAGGTGCAAGCGATACTCGCCTTTAGTCTAGGTCTCCACTGAGTACGACGAATGTATTTAATTAAAATCATAGCCGGGAAAGTGATACACTTGAGCGTAATTGGTTTCCGTCGCCATTTTTTTTACGCCTTCTTTATTGCTGGCATTGTTGATTCATTCTGTTTTAGTTACATAATCATTGATTGATATTGTGACCGTGAGCTTGGCTTCAGTTGGACCTCAGATCAAAAAGCCACCGTTGTTTGCTGTTAGTAATTTACGAGTGTTGTTGTCTGTGTGTACTTTAATTCTTGATATTCAATTGTGTGGTATCCATAAGAAACTAACTGGTTTAGACTATCGCGGTTATTTTCACTGTAATTTAATGGATTTACGAGATTCTTACCACGATTTTACCGCGATCATGGTGCTTGCAACAGCATCGAAATATTGGACGCGTGAAAAATAAATTCAAAAATAGAGGTAAAAATCCCGTAAATTCATTAAATTTATAAGAAAAGTTCTTAAATATGTACTAATATCTGGAACTTTTCATTCTTCTTGTTCATCTGCTTATTTCAATAAACTATCTCTAAACTCCCTTTCAGACTAGGTTTTACTCGAACTTTCGTCTTCTCCAAAGGCTTGTTAATATTCCAGGCTGCGCTTGACTGTACTAGTTACTGCGGGGCCTGAGGTTGAACTTAACTATCGTATGATTTGCTTGGACGACTCGAGAGCACTAGTGAACTCACGTGTACCTTCGCTCAGCAGTAACGAAGGATATGTTTATCAGTAACTGTTTTATGTAATAACTAGATTTTCTCGGTGATTCCACTAAGGTTTCTTTTAAATACGAAATATTCTGTATTACAGGTATGTACCCCTATGTCCTTTTTTTATAATTAGTATATAATAACTAAATTGAAAATTTTATAATTATCTGGTGTAAAATAAACAAATTCATTTCACATTAAAATATTTAGTTACGATTAAAACTGCTACGTATATTATTTTGACGCTAAAGTAAAAATATTCAGCGAACTCAAACATTTTCTGAGAAAAATACTCCCCTGCTTGGGGAAGATTCGTTGTGAGTTACATTGATGAATTTTTCGGGAGTAAATTTTACGGAAACAGAGTTTGTCACAGAATTCCGCAAACGCCTCAAAATAGGTGATCAAAGGTACTTTACGAGCGTCGAAAATATTTTTGGTAAAATAACAGCCATTTTGATGCTGCTAACGGTAAATAAAAAAGGTCATGTTGAAAAGTTTCTGATTCCAAGATATTATTCATTCAGCAATGTGCAACATGTGTTACCAAACTGTAATATGGAGGCAGATTATATTAGCTCACAATAGGTAACAGTTACGAGAGCATTTTTGTTATTATTAGTAAAAAATATTATTCTGTTCCCTATCGTATATAATAGATGCATCTTTATTCCTTGCTATTATCAATGCCAAATTGAGTAAATCTTTTTACGCTTTTCTGCCGTGGCTGTTCATCAAACTTTTGCAAAAAAAATTTTAGGGGTTCAAAAAAATATATAGCGGTATTTTGGACTTAAACAAAATACCATCAGAACCTTATATTTATTTTGGAAAAAGAAGATGTAAGGTTTCCCGATAGAGTTCAGTATAACCTAATATATAAATCAAGCTCTTGGATTTATGAATATCGACAAGCCTGAGCTGAAGTAAAGGCGCACTCACACAGCAGTTTTAAAATAAAAAGGTATACATTATCATACCACATTATACAACTTCACTAGTATCTACTTTTGCTATTTAACATTAATTCGAGCAAAGTCATATTTTCCTCCAACTTATTGTAGCAAAGTATTGAAAAAGTTATCAAGGAAATTATAGCATCAAATTTATAACACTGCTGGATTAAAATAAACATAAAACTATACTTGTAACATAACGTTACGTTTCAATTCTCACTTATTCATCCCACGAACAGAACAAATACAAGAACTTACTTAGACGAGTTAGCTACTTACGAGACGAGAAGAATTACTTAAACGAGTATCAAGGTGCTTTCAGAATATGAAAACATCTGCAATCTATTATCTCATCTGCAAGATATTAAGAGTTGATGTTAGTATGCCGGAAAAAAAATTGTACTTATAGCAGGTTGTGATGACTACTTAACCAGATCATTATGAACGGTTGCAAACAAGTATTTTAGGATACAAAAAAGGGCGTACTGTTCCTTTCATTAGAAAAAAACTGTAACTAAATGCTACACGAGTGAAGCCATAAGCAAAAACTAATAAATCTAAGTAAGTCTGGAAGAGACGTGTACAAACATTCCTTACAATAAATTGTTATTGTTACCATATTTTTCTTTATGTTTATTTTAAATGTACAAGTGTAAATAAAAAAAAATAATAATCAAAATTCCTAGACAAACATTTCGATTGTATGACATAAGTAACAGCTTGTGTTTGGGTGCATGTGGATAGTGCTGTGATAAGCAGTAGACATAAACACTGAAAAATGCAAAAAGAAGACATCCATCACACACACGTCTCATGCTTATCATCACGACAAGAATTGTAATAACAGTATGGTGTGAAAGGCAGAGCCTAATTTCTCCTATCAGAATATCATGTCCGAATATTTCAGGACAAAACTTGACTATGAACCAAAGCTTGGCTGACCTTAGCCAGCCTGTAATAATAATAATAATAATATAATAAATCCCCAGACAATCACACCAACTGAATGGCCCCAAAGTAAGCAGAGCTTGTGTTATGGATGACCATACAGCGAAATGGAGGGGAACCTAGAATAAACATACATCTATAAATATAAACAACTATGACCCGAGAACAAACATCTGTGATCATCACACAAATGAATGCCCCGGCAAGGACTCGAACCTGGGACCTTCGACGTATGAAGCAAGGCTTCTTACCACTACACCACTCGTTCGTGAAATGTGTCATATCAGGTCATATTTTCATCTATACTTAAAATTGGTTGCGCGGTCTTTGGTCGATTGAGTAGCAAACACATAAACTGTCACATTTAAAATATAATTAGGATTTGCTGACTCAATATTAACTAGTATTAGAGAGATAATACTGGTTAGAAATTTACCCTAAGTTTCTAAATATGGGTAAGTAGAGTACCATTGCGGCTAATCACATGACCCGATCTACAAACGCCGAGTTGCTGTATCCTCGATGTGTCAGCGTTTTTCTTCTTGTGATAGTTCAATGATATAAGATAATTACGTTCCACTTTGGTTTTTTTTTTGTTTGCGGGCTTTTTAGTTCACTAGTAGTAACTAATCACAGTAGTAATCAATTAGGGTCATTTATTGAAGAAAAGTGTTTAGTTTGATGTATTTATAATTTTGTACCTTGGTTTTTTTTTTCGAGAAAACTCAGACATAGTTTAATATTACATAGCTTAAAAAATTTTCAAAAGCCTAATTATGCCTTTTTATGGCTTCAATTAAGCAATGAAATTACGAGAAACAAAAATAGGTTGTGGAAAACTACCTTTGATAACGCTGCCCCTTTATAAAGTTTACTTTCTATGCATCTCGATACTTAATCTTGCTGATTCAGTTAATAAGAACCTTGCGAAACAATGAATTTTAATATTAACGCAAAGTGCAACTTATTCCTGTGGTAACTCTTGCTAACTCACTTCGTGACTGACTGGCTTGGCAATAAAACTTTGTGTAGTCAAGACCGACAGAGCAATATTTAATTATTATAACATGAAGAGTCAATAATGTGCATTTCAAAGGCATTTAAAGGTGCTTTATACTTTTGAGAAATAACGAGAAAAGATTTAACACTTATAGCACTCCAAATTGACTTCTAGTATTTTGTATGGTGAGCAATAAAGCATTTTAGTTCATTTTTGTCCAAGGGTTGGCATTTACTTGATTGACATTCAGAAAGGGGTTTCCGTTTTTTCATATTTAATATAGATTTCTCGACTTGCGGGAAAAACAAAGTTTGATCAAAGCAGTTCAAAGCAGTGGCTTTCATATTGTATTTAGTGTTGGCTTTTGAAGTTTCGTTTCAAAGGTCAACACTGAATAGGTTAGATCATAAACATTTCGCAGAGATCGTTTCTATCCTTGGTAATATAATTTCGAATGGATGTTGATTAGGTTAACCGTTGAGCCTGTAATGAAACAAGTTACAAAATGTTTTGCTTGCATAAAACTTGATTTAAAGAGCTTAACAGATTTGTTTTAGACTTTTCTACTTTAGCCTAGGTTTAGATAATCTTCGGCGTATCTTTCTGAAATTTCAATTAATATTATTCACTAAGTAGACAAACATAAATTAACTCGTACTTCTCATTGTACCCGTCATCGAAACTTTAAAATGTAAAGAAAAATACACAATCCCTTTTACCCCACAGACCCCAGGAGACCTTTTCTGCTTCGGCACCTGTCATTTGCTTTCTTGTGCATAAAATCTTTTAGTTTTTATATTACTCATAATTAAATAGTCGCCTCATAAGTATTCCTTAATACAATAGAACGAAAACATTGTTAAAAAGTACGAGGCACAAAGAGCTATTAATTATTATTATTTTTCTCATCGACACAAAACCTCAAACAAAACAATGGGGAATGTAACGATTGAGTTACAAAAAATATAATTAAATTTATTTTAATCAGTCCCCAATTTACTTTGACAAAGGACCGTTTGATCAAAACTCTTTCAACCAAATCGTTCTCGGGAAAGGAAAACGGAAAAAACGGGGAACGTATAACCGGCAAAATGGTAAATTATGAAATTCCCTTTATGTTACTCCGCTGGACTGACATAGTTAAACTGGATTTCAATTTAGATTGTAATCGAATCGTTCGTTGCATTTTTCACATCGCATTATCTGTTGTTTTTTGTAAACAAAGGATAATTTTAATTTTGTTGTTGAATTATGCGGATAATTGCTTATATTTTGCACGTTGATTTATTAAATGATTTTTTTGACTGTGAAAGAATATCCAGAAGTTGACCAGAGAGGCGAATTAAATTAAGTTATATTAAATTAATTAAATAATTTTTGACATTATAATTTTTTTTGTTACTTATTATTGACATATATTAATAAATTTTGAAAACCACCCCCTCAACTATACTAATCAAATTCTTTAAGCTCCGATCAAACACTTTAACATCTATACCCTTATACACTTTTATTGCATAATACATGATTTCTAATTATACAATTTGTAAAAGTTCTTGAATAATTTATTTAACTTTTGTCGCAGTTTCTTGTTTGTGCATGTTGAGCCAGCCTTCGATATAGTGTACATTTATCTCTTTATTACTATAAGAATGTTTAGTTGCAAGTCTATTTATTTTTTTATTTATTTATTTAAAGTCACACCAACAACATGCATATTAAAATAATCATAGTTAGTTACAATTTCAAGTCATAGTTCTGATACATATGTTTTTTAGCTTTTGCAAAACAACTCTGTGTACACAAAATTACAAATAATGTCAAACAATGTCAAAAACGAAAATAAAAACACGTTAACAAAACATTAAGTTAGGAAAATAAAGAATTTACTGAAAATATTTAGCAAATATGTCACTAAAATAATATAATAATAAGTCCAACATAAATTTATTTTAAAAATAATTTACAATTTTATTTGAAAATATATAATATAAATATTTAAAAAATATATCAGGTTTTGGATCATCAGCTGTCTTAATTTTTTTTTTTTTTTTTTTTTGCTGCCGAGGCACCCTCACGGGAGGGAGGTGGAAGATGCGTCATGCATACCCGCCCGCAGGTAAATTCCTCTGCGGGGGGGTTATGTGGGACTCACCAGAATGGCACCTACCCACTAAAAACCACCTGTTGGCTGTAGTAAGCGTATACTATTAGCCTTCATCGGTTCCAATACACTCAATACCCTTTATAGGATTTTTCATGGTTTTTTTCCTTCACCGAGCAATAGGCTTTATAAGCATACCTTTTAAAATCTCATTGATATGTTTCCATAACCTAAAACCACAAGCATTAGTAAACGAATTCGTAACGTATGACTTGCGAAATAGCGCTTTGTTTTGGTAAACAACCTTAGCATCTGACAATCGCGGATCAGACATGGCTGGTTAAACATTGAATACTCCGACTGCAGCTGTGTTTTTGCGCAGGTTTATGGAAAGCCACGAAATTCGTATCATTTTTCCTGAATTGTGATCAGCAGTGACGATATTCCGCTCTTTGCACCAGCTCCTAATGGAGGAAACATAGCTTCCGTCATTTGCGTTCTTTGGTTTAAAAAAAAACAATAGTGCCATGTTTTGGTAGGTATCATTTTGTTACCGACACTAAAAGTAATAAGCGGTTTTAATAGCGTAGCTTCAAATAAATTATTTTTATTGTTAATTGGATTTGCGTCTGTCCTCCATCTCAAGTGATGGAGAGGGATGATGGAACAGGTGAAGGCACCAGGACTATACGTTATGGCAGCTCATTCAAAACTTTTGGTCCAATATACTCCTAATCTTCTTAGCTAGAAATTGTTGATGTTAAATACTTCTGAATAATGTAGCTTTCAAGTTATTCTATACCCATAATAGTTTAATCATCCCTGTCTATAAATATTTTTTCAGACAGCTTCAAAAATATATTTAAATGTTTTCTTTCGACTTTGACGATTCAACAACTAACGTTTCACTTCTTTAATTGTTTAGTAAATGTATTTCGAAAAGAAAAAAATACAGATGAGCTGACGCTTTTTGAACAGAAATTGCTTTTGTCTGCGACCTTACATTATTTTTCTGCTGAACGGCTTTCAGAAAGCAATATTTTGCGTGACTTGCAGATAATGAATTTAATTTATTACTCGAAAAAGAATGTAATATTAATAATACTAGGTATTACTTTCGATAATTTCTTAATTGATTTTATGTTTTTACACTTTAGTTATTGCTCTCCCGTTTTCAACACACGCAAAGTGTTAGTTTAGTGTGAATGCATCAAATCTTGACGGTAGACTGGCGTAGTTCGTAGCCCTTCCTCGCTGTTCCATACGCCGGCGGTCTTGAGTTTGATCCTAGTTGAGGCATTCATTTGTGTGATGAACACAGATGTTTGTTCTCGGGTCATGGTTCTTGATATTTATATATGTTTATTCATTATGTTGTTGTTTATTATGGGTTCTGCTCTACCGCCCCCCAGTTCACCGTATAGTCATCCATAACACAAGCTCTGCTCACTTTGGGGCCATGCAGATGGTGTGATTGTCTGGGGATTTATTATTATTATAAAACTCTGGCAACCCCATCTTAAATAAATGAAACTTAAACTACGCAAAACGCTACGAATATTATTTTATAAGTAACTCACTTCTGCTCACTGGTTTGATCGCATTAACACCTATTCTCATCAATTTTTTTTAATATAATTACTTATTCTTTCTTCATCACGAAATTAATGTATTAGTAAAATTTTAGTTTTTTTGTTCCCGGGCTGGGCGTTTAATAGAGATTAAGTCAGTCAGGACTTTGATATTTATATAGACGGATAGTTGTAGGATCTATATAGATGTCATGGCCATATCGTAGAATTGGCCACATCATTAAATATTCGATCATTCCGTGAAACGGTTTCATATAAATTTCGTCAACTGTCCATTGGCCACATCATGATGTTGGCCATATCAATGATGCAATATCGTTTGTCGATATGGCCACCTAACGCGTGGCTACTTCAAGAAACGGCCAAGTTTGCTTTGATCATGTCATTTAATGGTTCCTTAAACTTCCGATAGAGGCACTGGGCAAATGTCGTAAGTGGATAAGCTGATTTATCAATCAACATGTCGTTTTTTAAATCATTTTTGCCTGTTTTGTACTCTTTGTTAGTTTAATTTACGTAATGGTGCTCCGCTGGGTACTGCTGCATCACGCTCGCTTCGTTCGAACGGCTCTCACAAATAGCACGATGTCAACTAGGTTGGTTGTAAGAAAAACGTTTTTTGTGCCCCTGACTATGTGTATGCTTCATTTAATGATAAACAAGTATAGAATAGATTATAAGAAATAAAACAATTCGGTAAAGGTGAATCATCAAGACGGGTCAGTAGGGAAAGTGTTATTTGTTTATAACGAACGATGTCGTCGATCCTTAAGTAAAAAGAAAAACTCACACACCTCTCAGGAAATAAGCCTAGTCAAATTCCATAATAATGTAATGTAAAATAATAATTTGAACAACGGCACTCTATGACTTAAGCCAAAAGGTGATGTTGAATTTATCTATTTTATTAAAACAAGCACACCTACCACAAAGTATATTAAAAAGCAAGAGCTTAGAGTCCATTTTAACGCAGATCCACCACTTGAAAATGCTCAATTGAGTCCTAAAGGAGTAAATTACTGTACTGTAAGAAAATGAACTAAAATTTAACAGTAGGGGACTGTCGCCCTGTTTCTTAGTTGGATGATGCTTTGGTGGTGTTCCTATAGTGGGTATTAAGCTATTTTGGAATATAATAGTCAAATTCAGCACTATATTTTAAGTTTAGATTTAGGGCATATAGAACCTTATAATTTTTACAAGTTACATTATCATTTTGTGTAATAAATATAGGTACATAATTTTATTTTGTGTAACCATGTTCTGATCCCGGTTGGTGTATGAGGTTTTTGAAAATATTTGAATGCGGTTTTTCTTTTTCTAAAACCACCGACATCTAACGTGATCTCGAATGCTAATTGCAAGTCTATAATAGGTCTTTACCAATGAAACTGCCGTTTTGCCGTACTGGCCATTTCAAATGAAAATATTTTTTTTTTGACTGATAATTCTAATTTCAAATTAATTTTATTTGACAAACATGGAATTCTTTTTCTAAAATCGTCATTTGTTTAATAGTTAGTGTTTTGTTTTCAACGCATTCGAACATTTTTCGTCATCATGGATAAGTTAAAAATTCAAGTAATTATGGAGTATGAGTACCGTCGTGGCAACAAAGCGGCACAAGCGGCACGCAACGACGTTTACGGAGCGAACACTACAAACGAACGCACCACCCGTTATTGGTTTACCCGCTTCCGTTCTGGAAATTTTGACCTGAAAAATGAACCCCGTGGTCGTCCGAAAACTTTGGTCGACAATGACGAATTAAAGGCAATTGTGGAAGCTGATGAAACTCAATCCACGGCTGAATTAGCAGCAGCTTTCGACGTTAGCATCAAAACAATATTGGTCCATTTGCGTCAAATTGGCAAGGTAAAAAAGCTTGACAAATGGGTACCCCACGAACTCAATGACCGCCAGCGCGAAGTACGCGTGGAGACGTGCCTTGCACTGCTCAGCAGGCATACAAATGAAGGAATTCTGAACCGCATTGTTACTTGTGACGAGAAATGGATCCTGTTTGACAATCGTAAGCGCTCAGCAAGTTGGTTGGACCCTGGTTCAGCACCCAAACAATGCCCTAAACGAAAACTTACCCCTAGAAAAGTGATGGTCACTGTTTGGTGGTCTAACGCGGGTGTAATTCATCACAGCTTCTTGCCAAACGGGACAAGCATTACTGCAGATGTGTACTGTGAAGAACTGAACACAATGATGGAGAAGCTCGCACGTCTCCAACCAGCTTTGGTCAATCGTTCGGCTCCACTGCTCCTGCACGACAAAGCGCGACCTCATACTGCACAGCAGACGGTCTCCAAGCTACAAGAGTTGAGGTTGGAAGTTCTCCGTCATCCGCCGTACTCACCACACCTTTCGCCTACAGACTTCTACTTTTTCCAGAATTTGGATAACTTCTTGGCGGGAAAAAAATTCAATACCCGAGAGGCAGTACAAAATGCCTTTGAAGAATTTGTTGCCTCCCGTCCAGCTGATTTCTTCAAGAAAGGCATCAATAAGCTACCAATGCGTTGGCAAAGATGCATTGATTGCATGGGTGATTATTTTGATTAATAGAAATAAAAAATATATAAAAAATTACGCTTCATTTATTTCGTGAGAAACGGCAATTTCATAGGTAAAGACCTAATACATATTCTGACAAACACTATTTGTATAGCGATCGGTTCTTCGTAAAAAATTTAGTTCAACATAAGTTTTCATCCCTAGAATACCAAATTCTAAATCCCAATCAAATAATCTCTAGACTAGAGAATTTTGTCGACATTTTCTCAAAAATGAAAATAGACATGCGGATTCCTTTCTTTTAACAAATACTTTTATTTCGCTAAATTACATCATACATTAGGCTTAATGGAAACTAGGTATAAATTCTATAAATATATCTAAACAAGTTTTTACTTATCCAACTCACCAAACTATCATAAAAGACAATCATTAACCTGTTACTGATAAATATCCCGCAAGCACAACCAGGTTACAACCACACCGGCCCTGACAGAATTTGGTTTACAATTGTAACCAGGTTTTCCAAAGAAATCGATGTGAATATCAAACATTTCCAAGTTACCGTACCTACCTATAAAATAGTAAACGTAATAGTTGTATTGAAAGAAATCCGGGAATATTGGTGTGAGATTTATAGTTTAACATTCCTTTTGAACATGTTTATTTTCTGTTCTATATACATCATACTATAATAAAAATTATAACTGTATATATCTTTACTTCAACAGTTGCCTATGTATTTAACGAATTATTTTGTAAGTTGTTGCTTACAGTCATGGTTTACAATTTACAACGTAAAACTGATTGCTAGAGAATGCAATATGGCGTTAATCCCGTCTGTTCATGTAATGGTTATGTATGATTATTATAGACGGCCGAGTAGTGTAGTGGTCAGGTGCCCTGTCTCACACGCCGGAGGTCCCAGGTTCGAGTCCTGGCTTTGTTCTCGGGTCATGGTTGTTAATATTTATATATGTATGTTTATTCTGGGTTCCCCCCCAGTTCGCTGTATGGTCTTCCATAACACAAGCTCTGGTTACTTTGGGGCCGTACAGTTAATGTGTTTATCTGGGGATTATTATTTAAAAAAAAAAGTATACGGTTCATGTTCAAAAGTTGTGAAATTTTTTAATAATAGTTGAAGCTTTTGACGTATATAAAATGTATTTATTTTTCTTTGACGCATTCTGTTAGGTGTCCGGGTGCCCATGATTTAAGACCTTTCTTTCTTTATTCTTACGAACTAGAAGAACCCTCTCTACATCGAAGTACTACAAGGCTCGACAAATCCTTTTTGGTTAGGATTTCCAAGCTGCGTCTATGTCTAATTTTCCAGACAAATATAGTTAGCGAAAGGCACCTTCTGGGTAGGCATCACATTATATAAACTAATAAAAATACACACAGTATCTACAAAGGGATTCCATAAAATTAAATCAGCAGACTTATATAACGAAATTAATAATCTTCAAACAAGTTATTCACAAGTTTTGCCTTTTATCACTCTAATATTTTTTGATATTTAATACCGAGTTTTGATTTAAATTTCAACAAGTTCTTGAAAAGGTCTAATATTGGAATAGAGTGCTTGATTCTTGGTAATGAAAGCTCCTCAGACAGCTGTGACTCGCGCAAACAATGTTATTACGGCTTATGAGGCTTTATGAAGCTGAGGTGCTTAGTGGACAATCAATTTAAAACTTTCGTTTTCGTCAGAAATTTGGCCTAGCCATATTGCCTTTCATTTATATAATGCAGTTCCGTAATAATGGCAAAAAGTCTATCGATAACAAACATACAAACAATCAACTAATTATTTTTCAAGCAAACTCGATTTATTCCTAAGTTATATTCTTTTTTACAGACTAACCAAAGAAATAACAATCTTTGCTAAAAACAAAGCTTAAAATGTACCACAGTTAAGAAAAAAAATGTATATTCATGTTTCATGTCACGTAGATAGTAAAATCCGATTCTGGTAGGAAGCAAATAATTCAAGTGAAACACAAAATCCATGAACTAAAAAATATCGTTAATATAACATTATAGTAAATATCTTTACATTGTTTCCTATATTAAATTCAGAACCTTAGAATTTTTCCATGACACTTAAAACCAGTAGCGACCCATAATTTTACGCTTTAGCGAACTAATGGCCGTGTCACTGTTAAAAAAATAAGACACCTTTTTGAAAAGATAAAGGAATGGACAGAAGCTAAGCTCCCTTTGAATCAGGAAATTTTATAAAATAAATGTTTTGCCTAGTCATGCAATCGAAACAGAACAGCTACGCATCTAATAGATGCCTAGTCTTTTTAATGATTTTAGATTTTATGCGCCATTTGCTTCCATTTTGATGGTCCATTCTACTGGTGGCTACCTACAACCTTCTGTGCACCAGTGCAAACATATCTGTTTGAAACAGCGAAACGAGCTAAGCAGTTGTACTTTAGGTTTAGCACGCGGGTTCGCTCGCGAACTCGTCGGGAACACTACTTTTTTTTCTGAATTATAGGATTCCATAAAACCTTGTGATGATCAATTGCATTGATAAAAATAACTAATTTATAATGTTTTTTTGGAATATTTCTTCTATATAATGCAGTTCCGTAATAATGGCAAAAAGTCTATCGATAACAAACATACAAACAATCAACTAATTATTTTTCAAAGCAAACTCGATTTATTCCAGAGTCATATTTTTTTTACAGACTAACAAAAGAAATAACAGTCTTTAAATAACAGTTGAGAAAAAAAATGGTATGTATTAATGTTTCATGTCACGTAGATAGTCAAAATCCGATTCTGGTAGGAAGCAAAAATTGCTGTATAACATTCCAACCACGTTCTAAAAGTAAAGGAACATAAAGAGACGTTTACGAAATAATTTGCCAAAAAATCGCTCGTTCGACAAACACAAATAAAAGTATGGAAATAAAACACTTTTTACCGGATATTATCGCGTATATTTTAGTTAATTTTAAAATTATTTCGACGTTTCGGCATCTTTGCAGTTGCCGTGGTCACGATAGACTAAGGTGTTGTTCATCTATTGCCAGTAATAATATAAAAGTTAATATGTATTGACAATCATGTAGTTTTTATTACTGGCAATAGATGAACAACACCTTAGTCTATCGTGACCACGGCAACTGCAAAGATGCCGAAACGTCGAAATAATTTTAAAATTAACTAAAATATACGCGATAATATCCGGTAAAAAGTGTTTTATTTAAAGTATGAATCGTGAAAATTTAAGAAAATATATAAAAGTATGGAAGTCAATTGATTGGCTAGAAATATTGGGCAGGATATATGTCGGACCCCGGCGATAAGCTGGCGGCAAACAAAGGAAGTCCACTTATGACGGACAGAAAAATCAGCTTACTTTTAAAGCGTTGTTCAGGGGAATAAAAAAAAATCTTATCCCTTCTTTCTTGTTTGCGTTGTTTTTTTTTAATGAATTCAAGACCTTTTCGAAAACAAGTATAAAAAGCACATTTTGCTTGGTTACTTACATGTAGTTTTTTAAATAAGTTATTATCTCCAAATCATCCCACTACACAGACATAAGACAAGAAGACTAGAAATAAATTCCTGAACACAAAACGTTTCTTCATAAATCAGATGATTTCAAAGTTTGTACTAGATAGATAGTACTGCCTACATGGAATGTCAGCTATCCACAGGATTATTACTACCAATAATAACTGTTTTAAACTATCGCGGTTATTTCCACTATAATTTAATTAATTTACGGGATTCTTACCTCGATTTTCGATTTTTATAAATCAAATAAAATTCGAAATAAAAATCGAATAAAATTCAAAATAAAAATCGTGGTAAGAATCCCGTAAATTCATTAAATTATTACTACCAATGTTTAGTAACTTCCTACATTTTCAATGTCTGCAATAAACGCGAAATACATTGGTACTTGTTAACTTGTCACAAATTAACTTTAAAGCAATTAAAAGCACGTAAAATATTTTTAGGACTTCCTAGGATGCCAAAACTTAGCAATGACATATCGTTCCAAATTTTGAATTTTACTGATCTAACAATTTATACTCTTTAGGTATAAGTAAATTGGAGCACTGGTTTGAAAGATTTCTACCACTGAGAACTATTAACAAGAGCTATATGATAACTTACCTTACAGATCTACATTTTTGTCGTTAAACGCCGTTTCCATGATCGGTGAATGTGATTCCTAATGAAAAAGAAAACAATTTTCAACCTAAAAAGCAGATTTAGGATATCGTGTCCTTAATGGCTTAGGAAAATACACCTTGAAAAACTTTAAAATATAGTCTTTAGAACAAGCATCACTTGATACTCTCATTATTAACAGCTTTCTTGTATAAAACGGTTCTAAAAACTTTATAGCTATAACAAAAGTTTAAATTGGAGCTATAATTAAATCCTTCGCTTTTCCACCTGATTAAAGGCTTCAAGAGTTAATACTCCCGACTTAATCCCGATAAATCATAATGCTAGCTTATTGGCAAGCATATCGCAGCTTATGGCGTAGCAGAGCACGGAAACTGCTCGGAAATGTTTTGTGTTTTGTTTGTTTATTTAAGAACGGCACAATATATTTCGTTGAGCACGTTACTTACTACACAGAATCACAGTTCCATTGTTCGCTGTTAGTTTTATTATACAGCTATTCCCTTGGCTGTTGTAAGTTGTCTCCAACTCTGGCATAGTACCTTGCGGGTTTTATTGCGAGAAACAAAAGATTTTCTTATAAAAGACTTTCTTGTACTAATTTGGCGGTTAACAGAGTTTAATTGTAGCATGTCGGGGCAGTGCGCGGTTAAAATAGTTTGCCTCAAAAGTAAAGTTCAAAATAAATAAATAGAAGCTACGTTGTAAAACTATTCTTCTAATAAAATCTGGTTTCTTTTTCCACCGAAAGTATGAAACAAAATCACTTATATTTAAGCAAATTTTCACGTTGAAACATCTAAAGAATACACCATATAACCGACATGAATGAGCCATATTTTTTCACCGCGAGACGTTCAATTGTAAACATGTGCATGCACGTAACAACAAGAGCTCGACAGTTTTCACAAAAGATTGATGGAAACATTCATCTCCGCGTCAGTGACAAAAATATTATTTATTCACCACAAATGAAAAGTAAAGACCGGCCAACATTGACACGTTTGGACATTTTTATCCTGAAAAAGATACTGAAACAGGCACTGTCGTTCTTTATATGATAGATTGCGTTTTGTAACATACTAGCGACCCGCCCAACCCGGCTTCGCACGGGTCTATATCATTGCATTTTAAATCTGTAATGTCTTCGAAAATATTCATTTAAATTACACGCTGTAAAGGGCCATATTTATCTATATTACATGCACAATGTATTTAAGTTACTTAATTGGATAAGGATTAATGCTGTATTGCTTAAAATCGATTCGTAAATAAGCCATTATTTTGCGTAAAAAGTAAAGGATCAGAAATGGTTATTGTGGGTTATTTTGTAGACCTTTTTAAGGTATACAATACTGTAGTATATTATTTTGATATATCTAGTATGGTTCAGCCAGCGTTTGCAATGTAAGCGCAGAAAATTGTGTTTATTTACGACATCACATTAGAAACCTCTAAGATTAATCAATGTTCCTCTTCTATATTATGCATGTATTATACATATAAACATTCCTCTTGAACCACTCTATTTATTAAAAAAACCGCATCAAAATCTGTTGTGTAGTTTTAAAGATCTAAGCATACATAGGGACATACATACAGCGGGAAGCGACTTTGTATTATACTATGTAGTGATTCGACTACTACGACTAGGATTCTTTGTTGGAGAAAGCTTTCAACCATCTTATTTAATGACATTGGGCTGTTTATTAATTTGATATCTACATAGATCAGAGAAGCCATTGATGATTGAATGTTTTCATAACTGTCAACTCGATAAAATATTGTATAAAAAGTGTATATAACCTTGAAAACTTAAAGAAATATTTGATATAGTGAATTATTAATTAATATGATAATGTGTAAATTAAATAATAATAATAATATATATTTTTAAATTAAGTATAAAAATTAACGCTAACTGGATACAAATGATGATTTACTGGTCTTTGCCAGTGAGTTCGCTTACATATCCTTTGGAATATGACTTTTTTCTGGATAAGAAGTTGGTACCCTAGGTCTACTTCTGTGCTTCTGACAATGTGTATGAGGTTATACGAGTACAATGATCGTAGTTCAGGCGTGAAAACGTTATAATAAAAACAAAGTCACTTTTCTAGTTATTATATTAGGATAACCGCATAAACCATACAGAATCAACTAGAATAAATTCATTTTTGGTACGCCATTTTCTTTTATTACATGTTACGCGCTATAACTTCATTAACACACGAACATTCATAATTAGAATATCGACAGAATCTAACATGCATTTCAAAATAAGGATGATCAGATTTAGTATTCACATATTGTGTACATTAATTAAATTGTTTTGTGATATATTTGAATATAAAAAAATATAAACTTTTTAGTACGTTGTATCTATGAAATAATTTATTTTATTTTAAATCTGAGGAAGACCCTGGAAGGGGCTTCCCCACACCATGCCCACATCACACAAGAGTGCAAACGCACACCTGAAGCCACTCCCCCCCCCTACTTGTGTGGTGTGCAACCAGTCCGGCCACACATCTAACAGGGGTTGTCGCTCCTCCGCCAAGACGGCCGCGCCTAGACCGGCGCCGCCACTCACTCCCGCTCACTTGCCTTGAGCCAGCCTGGAGCCAGCGTCCAGCCACTGCACCTTACCACTCGGTCCCAGCTCCCGTAGCTCCCGTAAGCCCACGCCGTCGTCACCTCAGTCGTTGCAGGCTAAGAATGTGAAGACCGTGTTCGACGTAATCCAAAACGTCGACATTAGAGACACTGTGTTCGCACGCAAACCGTGAGCCTCCCGCTCTCCTCAAGAGCGTTCCTTAGCCCTAGCCGAACACCAGTCACTTTTCAGTTCGTTATAAATTTTATAATGAATAGATATCCAAACAACATGACCGGTCGTATTAAACCCAGGGGCAACCCTAGTCTCATTTAACGAGCGGACGTTAAATGAGACTAGGGATGCCCCTGGGTCCAAAGCCTCCATGCCAACTTTCCTGAGCTCAAACTGTTCTTTCAGAACAATGAGTCAGACTTACTGCTCCTCCAAGAGACATGGCTCACTCCATTCCGCTCCAGGGGACTCGTCATTCCTAAATACACTATTACACGTAACGAGAGGCCTAACTCTGACTGTCACGGTACCACACCAATTTACTAAAAGAGAGGTTTCCACTGCTCTCCCCTCCCTACTCTGTGTCGACTGGCTATAACAGATCATCAGACCATCATTACTTGCATCACCTTAGGCCCTACGCTGTCTTTCAAGCTACACGTCCACGGAGTATCGAAACTCACCCGTCTCTATCTAGGTCACCTAAGCAGTATGTTATATAGATACAGTAAAATGTATCTTAGGAGCAAGCGAATGATCTTAATAGAGCGTTTCATGTTTCATTCAGTTGGAGTGAATGCTATGCCTACGCCGATCCCTCCCTCCTGTACAAACTGCAGGTGGTTCAAAATCTCTTCTATCACAAGGCCTCAAACGCACCCTGGTACGTGCGTAACGCACTGCACAGAAATCTTGAACCACCTACAGTTCTTCCGAAATGCATCCCAATCATTTTATTCGCGAATCTGCCTCGTATACTGCCCTAAACACGAAGTTCAAAGTCACCAGACCTAGACACGCACTCTTCAATGCCCTAAATCAGCTTACGGTCGATCTTGAAGCCCTACTGGCTACTGGCTGCGTGACTAACCCTAATTCTCCTTGAGCACCTTCAGTGCTATCATATTTCCCAGCGGATGAACCGATAGCAGGTCCTCGCTTGCGCGGCTTTTTCTCCAACTGGCCGTGATGAACCGTCAGATGAAGGTTGTAAGGTGGTTAGAGTCATACAGGTGGTTTTTAGTGGCTCTGATAGGCTCGGACCGAGTCCTACAAAACCCCGCAATCGCGGTGGTATGCATAAGAGCATATTTACCCACCTGCACTCCCCGCGGAGTAGGAAAAAAAGCACTGCAGTCCGATTCGCTTTCAATTTAGACGGTTGAACTCGAATGGATGCGGGGTATATCAAGCGGCAAAGTAAGCGTGCGGCTGCAATCCAACACGAAACGTCTGAGATGAAAGTGCCTTTAAATTTAGCTCCGAATGTTGATGCATCATTATATGAAGTCTTATGTCAAACTTGCAAATCTCCATATTTAAATAATTCCACGCAAGCGACGCTGACTTGCATAAACTGCTTTCGCAAAATAGAACATTAGTACACGTAAATAAAAGCGTCGATGGCGCAGTGGTCAGGCGCTGGTTTCTCGATTTTAAGCACCGGGACTGGTTCCGGTGTCATCCAGACGTACCAATGAGTTTTGACAACTTTGGTACTTTAAGACGTATACACTCTCAGTGAAGAAAATGTCGTGAAATAACCCTCATACTTCAGTAATTATTTCGAAGGTATATGTAAAGTATGCAAACCCGAAGTTGGCAGCGGTAGTGGACTATACATTGCCTAAAAGTTACCTCCGTAATTGCGTGAAGCGAATATCCCTAAAGAGAGAATTAAAAGGCTACCGTTGAAGCTGTTTTCTAAATACTTACATCATCTCATTCACAAATCTTTCACACACGCAGGCTTTTTTTTATGAATCTAGTTTAAAAAAAAGACACCATTTGCAATCGAGTTTAGTTATTTATGTAAACGGGTAACAAGCCTTAAAGCTCGTAATTAAGAATACTACCCCGAGCGTTGAACGGATCAATGACTATTGGCTCTTGGCCAAAGTTAAAAATATCAATCGACTAAATATTGCCCACGGCTTCGCTAGCTCAGTACTTTTTTCTGCAAGATTGGCCTTTTCTATTCTCCTAACAACGTGATTACGTAACAATGATGGGCTGAGTAGTTACAGTGTTATATGTGGTTACATATTTACTTTCGCATTTATAATATTGGTACTTCATAACCTTTCAGATTAGTAAGTTTAGGTAAGACAATTAGTTTTAATCGTCGACTCTGTGCAAACAGTGGGTTATGTGATGAGTATGAAAAGTTACTTTTTTACTTTATTCCTTACTATTTTCATATTAAGTGGCATGTGCTAACCCATGAACATAATTAATCCTAGGTGTTTTGTTAGTTGAATTTGCCTTTGTTCCATTAACTGCACTGCCTGTGCCTTCGCTTTAACTGGAACACAATAGTATAAATAAATAATAAATAAATAATATTTCTAACAATCACGCCACATTATTTAGCCCAAATTAAGTATCATTAAGAACTTGTGTTATGGATACTAGATAACGGATAAATAAACTTAAGAAATATATAAACACACATAGATATATATATTTTTTTTCATGTATAAATATTAGAAATAAACTTAAATAAACATACACACATCCATGACTAGAAAGCGAATAAAATAAAACATCTGCCCCTGCCAGGATTCGAACCCGGGACCTCTGGCATGGAAGGCAAGGGTACTTACCTCCACACCAAACAGGCCGTCAAATAGTTATTATGACATAAACATGATTATTATGACATAAACATGATTATTATGGCAGTTAAAATAAGAATACCCGCAATACTGCTCCGGAGGAGATGTGAATACAAAAACTTTACTAGCACAGAATTACAAGTAGACTCATCGAATTCTGGCACACATGTACATTACAACCAGCTACAATATACAGTTGCAGCGATTTAAACGTCAGAAAACTTCGAAAGTACATTTCTGAAGTGTCATGTAAAATATACTAATAATAGGGTAAACTCTGATCATTCTCTTTTAAAGTGAACTGTAGCAAGTAGCATAGTTAAGGTAATAGGTCATTTATTGTCTTTGAACTAAAATGGACAGACAGGGAGTTTTCGGGATATACAGGGTGTGAAAAATACAGTTTAGCCCGACACAGGTAAAAAAACCAGAGAAGAAGTCTGAATGAAGCTTTTAATGAATTCGAGCTTGAGAAAAGTGGTTGAGTTTTTAAGTTGACTCTTTTACTTGTTTCAGGCTTAACAGTACTTGTTTTTGCACCCTGTATATCCTTCATGGTTATAGCAAACGATTCAAAACACATTTATTCAAAAAACAACAACTTAAAAGCCAACGAATTATATTCACAAAAAAGTTAAGTTAATTAAGACTTTACCTACGTTTTTAATAAGTACATTAGACCGACGTAAATTCCGTGAAATATAGAGAGGACTATTTCCAGAGCATTTTCTAATTAAGTCCTACGTTTTATTCTCTCAACTAATCACAAACGTTTCATACTAATAAGCATTGTTTATTGGAAACCTAGAACACTCTCAGTGCAACGCTCTGCAGCAACACTTTAAGACCATTTCATTTCAAAGTTAAATATAAAGAGGAGCACACGAGGGGCGATGTCCCCATTTATATGAGACTTTGCAAATCTTCAGCTATTCGAGCTCAGCTGCATCTGTAGTCTCACACGGTTATGCTCGAGTTGTCATGCATTGCCACATACGGTGGCAATACGATTTGTAAAGAATGTATGAAGCTCTTGTTAGATACTTTTCGAAGTATTTTATTGTACTGTACTTATAGGGAATGATGCATTTACATTGCAATGTGGCTGTGGAGTTTAATCGTACCTTAATGATCTTCCGTAGTTCTATTTATTTCGTAGTTTTATTTATTTACTTATTTATTTGTTTATTTATTAATTAAGTTATTTATTTTATTATTTCGTTGTTTTGCATTATATTTACGAGTAATAAGTTTATATTTATTTATATTTATTGTTTTTTTCCGAGCGTATGTTAAAAATGTCATTATAAAGCCATGCTATCCAAGAATTCCATTTTATGCATTACAACTTTCATTCCCTAAGGAATGTCTAAATAATGGCGTTTGGCGAATTCTTACACAGTATGAAATAAGCTAAAACTTAGCTATACAAATGTATTAAATCTTTTCTTAAGTTTTCACGATACATACTTTAAATAAAACACTTTTTACCGGATATTATCGCGTATATTTTAGTTAATTTTAAAATTATTTCGACGTTTCGGCATCTTTGCAGTTGCCGTGGTCACGATAGACTAAGGTGTTGTTCATCTATTGCCAGTAATAAAAAACTACATGATTGTCAATACATATTAACGCCATCTGTTTCTCAGTCTTCTCGCATAACGTCCCGGATTGACACTGAGAAAAGGCTAATTTATTTACGAAAATTAAAGAAACTTAAATAAAAACAAGTCACGTAACAGATATCATAACAAATATATACTCTCGTCTAATTGATTGTCATTGATTCATGCGTCTCATGGCTGACTTCACTTTTACGACTCTCCAGCCCCTAATGCCTACTTCTGAAGTTCTGTGGTCCCTGCCTCAGTAAAGTGGGGTAAATATCATTGACCGCATCTGACTTGACTGTGGGGATCCGATCGTAAACCACATCTTGAGTTTAACGACTTTTGGCCGTGGTTTTACTATACAGTCCGACCGAGTTGTATGTGCAGTCAAGGGCTGCGCTGCCTTCTATGTTAACATCTCTTTTTACAACGTAGTTGCCATAGGAATCTTTAAGTTACAATTTTGTCAACTGTACGTATACCTTGTACTGTACGTACTTAGAACAGAGTCTAGACAGGAGATTTTCTTGTTATTTACTAATTGGTGTCTCAAGAAGGGATCTTCAAGTTCTGTTATAATAATATGACGAAAAATGTTTATTGTAAAACAGACCAATAAACATGTTTTGTAGTTTATTCAGCTTCGTATGCTTTCACTGGAAATCTTGAATAATGTTTAATATTTGCAGTTTTTTTTAGCAGTAATAATAAAATCAGAAAATGGCTAAACACGTCCATGGTTATTCATAATATGCGAACGTTTAAAGGAAGTTTTGCTACATATGACGCGCTGCGATTATAGTTAGAAGTTTACAGTACCTCTATATTTGAAAAGCATAGCCTCTCCTCGCGACTTTGCTTGGAATGTTGTTGTTTTTCTAAAATAAAGGTACTGTAGGTCCTTTTGTGTATATTCGACAACAGTTAGGGCCTGATAGCGTGACAAATAATCATTGCTTGCTCTCTTATTTTACTATTTTTATCTAACTTAAATAATGTCTTCCTTAAGCTGATAGTAGTTTTTATTACTCCTATTACTTGACTAAATCTTCTCCAAGGACTCAAAGTAATTGAGACCCGAAGGTGACTGGCGAAAGTTGCCACAGCGATCAACCCACTTACTTGCAGAAGTGGTACCGTGCGTGCGGAATTCTTAATGTATACTTGAGGACTAGGATACTTAAGATATAGGTATCATAAGTGCAGGTATTGATTAGGAATCTATTTTGAGATGACCAATCATGAATCTACGAGAAACTTAGTATTACTACTACACGTTTTATATAATCACAAGAATTGCAAAAATTATTTTGTGTAAATTATTTTGGCGTGTACCTCGAAACTGTGTAAGGAACTTCTGCCATAGACAAAACGGTGGATCGTCTCCACTGCGATGTAGCATTGAATAGTTTATAATGCTTTTCTTAATTATCATACATTATTAGTAATTCTTTTAAGTCAAACTAAATCATGCATGACTTCATCAAACAGTACAGTTGATAGTGATGTCTAGTAAGTACCCTTAGGTATTGTAGTTTATCTTTTGTATAAATAGCTGTAATAAATGTAAGTTCTTACAAAACTACCAACAATACATGCAGTCAAATCAGCAGACGTTTTCGGTGTCGTGTAATACTAAGAGTATACACACCGTAAGGTTTTCATTTAGCCTGTACTGTGTTCAAAATAGATGCTAGATCTTAATTCACTCGATGACAGAGAGAATAGCGAATACAATGCCACAGAATAGGAAAAGGCCCTACGTGGCTGAAGCCTATGTAAAGTGAGTCACGGTACTGTCTTCATGGAATCTGTACTTATTAGGTTTTAGGAGAAGAAGCTATAAAATAATTCAAAAATGTATTTGCACAATTCCATTCGAATATATACGAATTTATATGCCCGGGGGTTTCTTGTTATACAATATATCAACTTTAAAATTTTTTAAATGTTTATATAGATTTAATATAAACTGCAGAGTATAGTGGGTAGAATAATTTAATTATAAATTATTATATAATATTTGGACGGCCTGTTTGGTATGGAGGTAAGTAGTCTTGCCTTTCATGCCAGAGGTCCCGGGTTCGAATCCTGGTAGGGGGCAGATATTTTAACATATTTTCATTCTAGTCATGGACGTGTATGTATGTTTATTATTTGTAAAAAAAATATCTATGTGAGTTTATATATTTCTTAAGTTTATTTATCCGTTATCTAGTACCGATAACACAAGTTCATACTTAACTTGAGCTAGATAATGTGGTGTGTTAGTTAGAAATATTAATTATTATTTTTTATTATATTTGTACAAGTCTGTTAAAAAAATAATTTGATGAGATAGTCAATTATTGTGACATAATATAAACTTATAAATAGCCAGGTGTTCCAACATTGGTAGGTGTACCTCTTTGGTCTAACAATTTTGTATCAGTTCGAAATTGAATCTATGAAGGAATTTGAGGACCCATTTTTATAACCATTCCATTATAAGGACCGAGAAAAAACTTCAATTTTATCAAAAATTTTCAAGAAAAGTTCAAGGCATCCAAATAAATTATTTTATAAATATTTGTTTACTTTTTTGACTGGATAACAGTTTACAAAGCCTTGATTCGACTTCATATTTTGGTTAACATCAAAACATGTTTGAAATATGCATGGAACGGCCTTTGTCCAGCGGTGGTCATCTTTCAGACAAGAACGAGAAAGGGAAGTACAAGCAGGCAGTCAGGTGCGTTCGTGGTTTAAATCTTGCACCAGCATTTGGAGTTTTTGGAAACACTTCAAAAGTTTGCGATAAGTTCATCCTCGCATTCCAGTTCCAGTTTCGCATTTAGTTATGCATATTGTTTGTTGCCCTTATTGTAAGCATTTTCAGAATAATGTTTTTTCATGCTCATTGAAGCTTTTGCTCATAATGAAATTCGTAGCATTTTAGATTTCTTAGCCCTTTTTTTATGAAGTAATTGCTCTAGTTGATGACATAAACAAGCGGTTTTTTATCTGGCCAAGCCGCATCATGATGTGGTTCATGGACAAATATTCCATGAAATGCGCCCATTTCATAGAACGCTCGAACACTTCATGGTGTGGGCAATTCTAAGTTATGTCTAAGACATATATATAAATTGTAACTCTGGCGGAGCATAGTTCCCTTCTCAATTCATTATAGGTTCATTTAAATGAATTGATTCCTCAGTCAAGCTTCGGCCCGCTAGTGGGTCTCCGCCAGCGCACCCACCTCCCAACGCTTCCGATGAAGGCTAACGGTAAAATTTTACCACAGCCAACAAGGTGGTTTTTAGTGGGTAGGTGCCATTCTGGTGAGTCCCACATCAGCCCCGCATAGGTCGGTTTGTTCCTACGGCGGTATGCCTGACGCATCTTCCACCTCCCTCCCACGAGGGAGTTGCTTCGGCGGCAATCAAAAAAAAAATTGTATGATATAAAGATTGACTCTGCCTTACAAAAACCCAGTCTCGCTCCGATCGCCGCCCGGTACGGACGTGCAAGACCTCGTTCTCCGTTGATCGGTCCCTTCCCGATATTCCGTGGTGCTCAGTCTACTGACGTCACAGTTTAGCGTGTTGGTTCCGTGCTACGGTTTTCAAGGTTTTTCTACTCCCTCTGAGTGCTATCGAAGTGTGATTTGTCTTTGTGACTAAGCCCCTTAGTCTTCAAAGTGCTGTGCTAAGTTGTGTTGTGCTTGTGCTGAGTGCAGTGTTGTGCCCAGCATAAGTAGTCTGGTTTCAGTACAAAGGATACTTAACGGTGACAACGAATTTGTACTGAACCAGTCCTTTTATTTTTATTTTATTTCTCTTCTCTATTTTAATTTATTTTTCTCCTATTTTCATATTTATTTTTATCATATCTGTGTATTTTCGTGTGTATTTGTCCTTTCTGTCGGTAAAGGTTGACCCTAACGCGGTCAACTCTTTACCTGCGTACCCTTTTTTTAGATTTCTAGGTAGCGGCCTTCGGCGAACAACGGTTAGTTTTAAGTTATTTTTCCCCAGCCCCCCTACCGCAGGTAGGGAGGTTAGCCACTAGGGTTCGCTCGGTTTATTTTAGACAACTCTAGGCATCTTTTATATACTTAAATATACATTCCTTAGTATTCATACCAACCTCTCCCATGGATTCGCAAAGCGTAATTAACTTCGCGAAAGCGTTCGCCCAGGCGCTAGCCGCGTCGAGCGTCTCAATCTCTGACGAGGTATTCACGCGTGCCTTATCTGCGCTTAACGCGTCCCCGGCCCCTCAGGCCACCAACTCCCAGACCCCTCAGGTCTTTACCAGCCCTCCCGCGTCTCCCGTTCCATCCGATATGGACTGCGCGTCGGTCACGTCATCTCGCGAGTCGCGGCGTAAGCGTACCGCTCCCGGGAGCGACTACGATTCCGACTCCGCGTCCGAACCGTCGTCGGGCGCCGCTACTTTAACTGGCTCTCCTGAGACCGTGTTTCAATTAGTCGCCAAACGCTCTAAGAAGCGTTCGAAGAAAGCAACGGTGTCTTCAACACCCGAGCCCACCCCGGTGTCTTCAACACCCGCCCCCGCACCGTTAATGTCACTACAAGTGACCGCGAATACGTCGGCTCCGTCAAAGCCAGCGTCGCGCTGCGCTCCCGTCCCACCGAAGCCTCAGCTCCCTCCACCCGTCTTCCTCTGCGAAAAAGCGCGCTGGACCGCGGTTTCTAACTTGTGCAAAGAGCACAAAATTAATTACTTAAAAGCCGCCAACGCTGGCGAATCAATTAAAATTCAGGTCGCGACCATCGACGATTTCCGGTCTTTTACTAGGCTTCTATCGATCAAACAAATCGCGTATCACACCTACGCCCTCCCGGAGGAGCGTAAGATCCTCGCAGTACTACGGAGCGTCCAGTTTGAACTCAGCAATGACGACATTCTCGAGGACCTTAAGTCTCAGGGCTTCCCGGCTGAAGCAGTGCACAAGATGCACTCTAACCGCGGTAGGCGTTTTCCACTAGCTTTAGTTATCCTTACAAACACTCCAAACTCGAGGAAGATCTTCAGAGAGGCTCGCACAATCTGCGGACTTTCGAATATCTCCGTCGAGCGTCCCAACCCCCGCGGCCACCCTGGGCAGTGCCACCGCTGCCAGCTCTATGGCCACGCAGCGGCTAACTGCTCAGCTCCCCCCAGGTGCGTTAAGTGCCTGGACCCACACATCACAAAAGAGTGCACTCGCACTCCCGAAATCCCTTTCCCCCCCTGCCTGTGTGCTGTGCGGCCAGTCTGGCCACACAACTAACTACAGGGGTTGCCCGCGCGCTACGCGCTCCACCGTCAAGAGGGTCGCGCCTAAACCGGCGCCGCCACTCACTCCCGCTAACTTCCCGCCGCTGCGCAACCGGGGTCCTCCGGAAGCAAAGCCCGTGCAGCTGAGGCCTACTCCGGCTCTGTCCTGGAGGCAGCGTCCGGCCGCTCAATCTGCACCTTCCCGTCCTATCCCAGCTCGTGTAGCTCCCGTAGGCGCGCGTCCCGCTGCGTCGTCTCCACCTCAGTCGTCGTTGGCTGAGGACATGAAGACCGTGTTTGACGTCATTCAAAACGTCGACATTAAGGAAATCTCCGTACTCGCACGCAAACTGCGAGCCGCCCGCTCTCCTCAAGAACGTCTTTTTGCGTTAGCTGAGCATCACTCGCTACTAAGCTCTTTATAAATTCCACCCAAGGGCTTATCCCTAGTTTCCTTTAACGTTCGTAGCCTTAATACTAAACTTCCTGAGCTCAAACTGTTCCTTCCGAACAACGAGCCAGACTTATTGCTTCTTCAAGAGACGTGGCTAACTCCAAACCGCTCCAGGGGATTCGCTATTCCCAAGTACGGGTTTAATCGTAACGACAGGCCCAACTCCGACGGTTTCGGCGGCACTGCTATTTATTACAAAAGAGGATTCCTTTGCTGTCCTCTCCCTACCCCTCCTCTCCTCAACATGAAAGCCACTGTGTGTAGAGTGGCTATGACTGGTCATCCTACCATCATCGTAGCTTCAATCTACATACCTTGTGGCACCAGACCAATCCGCAGTGACTTTGAGGCCATTCTCGCCCTCGGCCATTCAGTCATTATGTTCGGAGACTTTAACTCCAAACACACTGACTGGACATGCCTATCAACCAACACCAGCGGTATCTCTCATCGGTCTCTCTTCCATCACTCCCACTCACTATCCCGACAACCCAAACAACTCTCCTGACATCCTCGATTTTGCAGTTGTCAAGCGAATCAACCTCGACCTCAGGTCTATCGAATCGCTCGATGACCTAGGCTCTGACCACCGCCCCGTCTCTGTCGTGCTAGGACCGCCTGACGATAACGTCACCTGTCTCAAGACCTTTACCGATTGGAAAAGCTTTAAAAATACGTTAGTTTCAGCCTTAGAGGCCCCAAATTCTCCGCTCGCGACCTCGCCGGATCAAATAGATAGTCCGGATAAAATAGATTCATTAGTAAATTCTCTCACTGATGCTATCAACTCAGCCATCAGTGACAACGAAAAGGTTGCTCAGCAAGGTAAACCCACGCTTCCCTTAGCCGTTAGCAATCTTATTAAAGCTAAGAACGCGGCTCTCCGGAGAGCCAAGAAATATCCCACGCCCGCCTACTGATTAGCTGCGAATCAGCTATAACTTAAAGTTAGGTCTTGCCTCGCAGAACTCCGAGACGCTCAGATGAACGATCTCATGGCGAATATCTCTCCGTCCCACCAAGCGTACTATAGTATGGCCCGAGCCTTACGCGTAGACACCGCCTCTCGCGTTCCTCTTCTCACTCGGCCCGATGGCACTACTGCCTTCGAAGTCGAATAGATAGCCGAATGCTTCGCTGAAAGCATTGCCGTACAATGCTCACCCAGCACGCAACCTGCTGATCCCTCACACATCCAGGCGGTGGAGGACGAATTCCTTCGCAGAGACTCTCTCCCTATCACCGCCGACCCCGTCACAGTCTCTAATGACGAAATCTCGCTTCTCATTAGAAATCAAAAGTCCAAAAAGGCTCCGGGTGCGGATGGAATTTCCAACCACGCACTTAAGCACCTGCCTCAACAAGTGCAAGGTAAGCACTATTAGTTGCAAGGTAGTTAGCTATCATTTTCAATGCCTGCTTCGACCATAGCTACTTTCCAAAAGCTTGGAAAGAAGCAACAGTCATAGGCATTCCCAAGCCGGGTAAACCTCTCAAGGCAATGTCTTAACTTCTCGAGAGAGTCATACTCTCTCGAATGCGGAACCATCTGTTTCCAACGGATGGCGATCCTCTCATTATTCCCCATCAGTTCGGCTTTCACGCTAAGCACTCCTGCCCTCAGCAAGTCCATCGAATCGTCGAGTACATACTTGACGGTTTCTATCCACGTCGTTATAAAACAGTCGCGGTTTTCTTTGACGTAGCCAAGGCTTTCGACAAAGTCTGGCACAGCGGTCTCGTTTATAAACTCTACAAAATAGGCTTACCGGATCGCCTAGTCAGGTTAATAGCGTCGTTTCTCAAAGACCGTACGTTTCGATTTAAACATGAAGGCAAACTTTTCCGCGCCTTGTCCCATAAAGGCTGGAGTCGCTCAAGGCTCAGTCCTCGCCCCTCTGTTGTACACCGTGTACACCAACGACATTCCCATCCCGCCGAAAGGCGTCGAACTCGCCCTGCACTCTATATCAAAGGCCACAGTGTTCTGCACCTTGTAACCAGACTCCAAAAGGCCGTAAACGCCCTTGGTGTATGGTTTCAAAAATGGCACATCGATGTGAACCCTGAAAAGAGTTCTGCGATGCGCTTCGACTACAAACGCCGTCTTCCCGCTGGCGATCCCCACGTTCGAATGTTAGGCATTCCCATCCCCTGGAAGCGCAGTACTAAATACTTACATCACATTAGATCCGACGCTTTCTTTCAAGCCACACGTCGAAAGAGTTTCGAAACTCGCTCGTCACTACTTAGGCTGCCTAAATAGCATGTTAGGTAGAAAAAGTAAAATGTCTTTCAGAAACAAACGTACACTTTACAAGGTCTGCGTTAGACCCGTCATGACCCAACTAGCACATTAGTAATAATTGTAGCTAAGTTTATGACTCAAAGTTGTATATCGGTGCTATTTGGGTAAAAATTACAACTTCTTACTGCATAGGAGTGGTAAATATAAATAAAGTCTATAAAATGGACTATGGGTTCCAAATTTTCAATTATTACCACCTACAGTTTAAAGTTGAACACCTTACCACTGTTGTACCACTCTAAGCTACAGTGCGAGTGTGAATTGCTACTTTAAGTGGTAATTTATACCTGGAGTGCGTCTTATAGCTAAAAACGAGAAGCAATAACCACCATTACGCCCAACATTTCTAAAAGGAAGCAAAATCAACTCTTAAACCACTGGAATATCTAGAAGGATGATAAAATGAGCCTTAATGGCATGATTGGTTCTTATTATTTTCTTCTGAAGTTTTAGGGGAGGGTTCCGTAGAAAGTTCAATATTTGTTATTGTGGAATTTACCCAAAGTTTAACTTGTGAAGGTTTACGATGTGTTAATTACCTCCCTTTGTTATAAAAACAAAAGATATAACTACGGGATACATTAATATTTTATTGATATTATTATATTACTTTAATTATTCTAAATTCATTTTCATCTGATAATCAACATTTAGAACACAATTTGCTTTTTTTAAATTTGATATGCTTGTACCCTAATGACATGTTAGCCAAAATCAATATTTTACAATGCGCATTCAACTTTTGGAATCAATATGAAAATAAAAGTAATTAGAACTCTGAATAATTAGATTCATATAAATTGTTTTCTGATTGCTGAACGACAAAGGGAAATAAAATACATTTTTACCAGCTATCTGACTTTTATTTAAAATTAAATAATTAGGTTATTACTTTTACAAGGAAACAACTACATTTGTATAATGTTGATCTAAAATAATATTTCACTTATAAAATTCTTATAAGAAAAGTGCTTCTGTAGTTTTTGTGCCTTTTGGATTTTAACGAATTATTATATAATTTTCGGTGCTTGGCTCTATGACAGTGTTTGGTTTTCATGGCAAAGTATTGTATGCTGCATCTGTAGTTCCGTTCAATTACTGAAATGAAAATATAATTGTATTAAAATACATAATACTTAATCAATATTGAGTGTATTACATTATGTTTATCCAAAAAAAGGTTTTTGTATTGTCAATTGAGCCCTAAACTATTTTCCCTACTAAAACAAAAGAATCATATATAAAGTAAATAAAATTCACTCCTATAGCCCTTCTCTAGACCACTTAGTAATAAGAAAGGTGATTTTTAGCACTTTGAACAGCAAAAATTGAAGTAAGCGGGTGAAAATTATTACCTATAGTAACAAAACGATTCGCCATTTTTAATGGAATGTTTTTATGAAAATCTAACCTCTAATTTACATTATTTGTACTAAACATGTCTTTGTTATAACAAAAGAAGTGATTTTACAACTATACTACGTAAATTCACTATAAATGCTTGTTATACCAATTATATTCTTGGTCATTTTTATTAAAACTACTATAACCATATTTTATTTACACTGTTTTTTGTTGAAATTCTCATAAAATCAATATGGCGTGTAAATTTACTTAATAAACATATACGCATTTTGCAGTAAAGTTGAGATCCCACTTGATTTTTCAGTACAGATAAAGCAAATAGTTGAATAAAAGTATTTGGTACTTACAATTATGTTTTGTAAGTTGTCACTTAAAAATTGTCACACGCCATTAATATTCTCAACATTGCAACTACAGAAATGAAACATACGTATGAATGAACAAAATCTAATCGTTCACTCAACCGTTCAATCAACAGTTCAATCAAAGTGGCAAATCAGGGGTACAGGCGCTGCAATTTGCACCTTTAGTCACAACATGATACGCTCTAGACCTGCTATGCGATGTGCCCACTTAGGGCTATATCTGTTGCATAAGGGGTCTAGAGCAGGATATAGACCTTATCGTTAGCACCTTAAGTTGCAATATGATACGCTCTAAAGCTTATTGGCTACCATTTGTGCTAGTTGGGGACATATGCCTCGCCAATCTTTGCCCACGCCAAACCCTCCCTCCTGCACAAACTGCAGGTAGTTCAAAACCTCTTTTGCCGCAGGGCCACAAACGCACCGTGGTACGTGCGTAACGCGGACTTGCATAGAGATCTTGAACTGCCTACAGTACAACAACACCTCAAAACACTCTCTGAAGCGTTCTTCAAACGCTCCGAAACCCATCCCAATCCTCTAGTTCGTGATTCAGTCTCATATTATACTCCTGTCTTAGATTCGAAGTTCAAAGTCGCTAGGCCTAGGAATGCGCAAGCGTACTCTTTCACCAGACTGCCGCAAATTCTAATCCTAACGTAAATTCTAATTCTAACGTAAATCCTAATTCTAACGTAAATGCAAATTAATTCAATTTTATTTTGCAATTTTTAATTTTATTTACTTTTCATTTTGAGCACCTTCAGTGCTATGTATTCACCTTCAGTGCTTTGAGCACCTTCAGTGCTATGTAATCCCAGCGGGTGACCCCTTCTGGGCCCCGCTAGCGCGGCCTCTTTCTCAAATTGGCCGTCGCTCAGATGAAGGCTGAGTGGCAAAAAATTGCACGAGCCGACAGGGGGTTTTTTAGCGGGTAGTGCTCATTAGGAGCTAGTCCCGGATGCCTTGTAACGCGCGCGAGAGGCATGCGGAAATGCATTTTTTGCCTCCCGCCCAAACGAGTAACAAAAAAAAAAAAAACTTACAAAAACTATTACAACTATTTCTAATACACAACCTCTGTTACACAATTTCTGAATCCTACTAATCTAACGGGTGGCGTACTACTGGAGCCAAGGCAACTTAGGAAAGCAACTCTGCAAATGGAAATGAAAGAGACAGAACGATGTAATATAGTTACCGCAATAGTATGTTTCTGAAATAAAATATCTTTCAAGGATACTCACTACGCAATTTCAAGCAGTTTGTAGTTTAAATTGAAACTTCAAAACCTCACGGCTCAATGCAAATGAATAAAATTTTAATGCAAAATACTAAAAGCATCAAAACATCATTCTCACAATTTTTTTGCTATTATTTTTATGATTATCAGTTTAAAACAAAAACGAAATACGTATTGGATTTAGAAGTATCTTTTTAATTCTTTAGCTTTGAAAATCAAGGAACACTGCATCGCGTACTGTATTCGATGCTTTTGAAAAAGAAAAATAAGAATGCAGTCGCTTAAGTTCTAAATCAATTCGTTAAAAATGAATGTTATCATAACTTGATAAGTACTCAAGATAAGATAAAGTTTTAGCAGTTGTTATAAAATTAAAAATCAAACAAACAAAAAAACACTTAATCAATTTTATGTCAACGATGTATTTTTATTCTAATATCAATTACTCAAACATATAAATTATTATAAAACGTTCTTCCAAACGTAATTCCACTTTTATATGTAAGTGTTCAGTAATTGATGAAATTCATACTTCAAACAGAATGCCTAGAAGAATTCACAAGCAATTCATCAATGTAAAAAAGGAATCAAGATAGCGATCCGAAATCGAAATAAAAAAGTTTACCACGAGAACACGAACAGATCCAAACGAAGTTTTCTTTTTTCTCCTCACTCTTCACATCGTATTCGTATATTTGCAACATTTTATTTACTTACAGTGATGTGATCGAAAAATGTTTGAACACCGTGATTCACTGTAGCTTATCAATCCATCCACCTGTTTGTTTCAACCCTACGAGTAAAAACACAAATACATTAGATATCGTTCAGTACAAATATAATTCGACGGTAAACAAATCGTTTTCTATTCACCCTTTTGATTGAAATTTCACCATTCCAAATGACTTGGATTCGTGGAAATCGTGATCAAGAGCTTCCTGGGATCCAATTCCTACAGATTGAATTCAAATCTTTATTCGGGGAAACAATGGTGTATTAATGAATAATTTTATTCCTCACACATTTTGATGAAAGTTAAATAGCGGAAAAAAGCCGACGAGCTGCTAAGGCAGGAGCCTCAAAAATCTTGTTCCCAGTCGCCTGATGTTACTAATAAAATAGTTTAGTCACTACGCGAACCGAATTTACAGTTTGCTAAACGAAACGAATACAACAAAATTATACGGACACGAAATATTTTGTCTTGCTCGCACACCCATGTTTTCCTTCATCCTATCTGGTGTATCTCAGGAAGCAATATGATTGAGTTTGTTTGAGTAAATATATATGTGGTAAGGCCATTAGCATTTTTCAGATACGTTATCTATATACCCCTTTGTAACTTTAATTATAGTTATCACTGAATTTAAGTCACAAGTTACTGTTTGACTGATACACGAGTCAGCTTTGTAGGGGACAAGACAGATAATAATAATAAATCCCCAGACTAACACACCAACTGTATGGCCCCAAAGTAAGCAGAGCTTGTGTTATGGATGATCATACAGCGAACTGGGGGAAAACCCAGAATAAACATGTATAAATATTTATAAAAACAAGTATGAGCTTGTTATATGAGCAGCTTATAGCAGCTTATAACGACTACTTTGAAATCCACCTTAAGATATAGAACTGTGACCTAAGTATTTACCAAAATTACATTACAGTTGTATTTTGTAACAATAGTATTATATGTAAGTATTACATTTGTTTTATAAAGAAATAAAATATAGAATATTCCGAATAATAATAACATGTAGTTATGAAGTTTCAATTGAATCACTACTCATTCTTATTGCCTACTATTTATTTAATTTGTCTTTACTTTTGTCTTACAATGGCACAGCTGAAAATGATTTTTAAGGAAAATCTGTAATTGGCCTTACTTTAAGTTTAAACGTTGTTTTAGTGCAATTTTACGTACGCATTTGATTTTCTGATAAAATAAAAAAAAAATGACCCAAGAGCTAACATCTATGTTCATCACACAAATGAATAAGCCGACCAGGATTCAAACCTGGGCTTATAGTATGAGGCAGACTACGCCACTCAATTGTGTCAAAATAAAATACTCCTGTCCAAAGTACCTACAGTAGAGCTATAACAGAATAAAATTGGAGGCAAAATAATGAAATCGGCTAAAATAAAAAGGCTAAATCTAAATAATTAGCAACTTTAGAACTTCTTAATTTTGGCGTATACAAAGACAACGATTTGGCTAAATAAACTTTGCGCGAGGATCTTCTTCTCAAATGTTTAATGTGTCTTTTTTCTTTTTCATTCATCATTGACATTTTTCAAATCACTACGTTAATTTTGTCAACAATGCTTGTACAGGAAAAAATGATAGGAAATTAACTGTAATAGTAATCAGAAATCTGTGGTTTAACTTAAAACCAAATGAAAGAGTACGAAAAGCAAACAATACGCTTAAAAAATAAGTTTGGAACCCATTATTCCACTTGCTCTATACGCGTCGAGGAAAAAATCCTCGGCGGCACCCGTGGTAACGACTTTGATTTTTCTCAACTTTTATTCATACAAAAACGATAGCCGAGAAATGGTTGAATAAAAGTCCCCTTATTCAGTCAATTTAACTGAAATTTTTACTGTCTGTGTTTACTCAATTTTTTAAGGCACAATCCAGAAAAAATTGCGAATTAGTTAAGATGACTACACAATAAATTTTTTGGGAACTTACAAAAACCTGATTCGCAGAAGCTACATCGCCTAATATGATATGTTATATGTTATAAAGTGCACTGCATCTTACCCACAAATAGCATTCTTAATTAATAAATCACAATCAAATCTAACTTAAAACCGATGATAATTCTTTTCGTTCTTAAAAAAGTGACATTTGACTTTGTAACATTTTGAATCACTTTGAAACTTACCGGTTTAGATTGACTTTGCGTCACACTCGCGAAGCACAACAAATGTTCTTAATTAATGTCACATGATTGTGTTTAAATTGGTTTGGTACAGGGACAAATTAGCACACTTTTAAATAATGATTTTTATATCCCAAAAAGCGCTATTAAGTCAATTTTAAATATTCAACTCGCCATTCATAATTCATTAGGAAATGAAACATAAAATTATCTGATGTTGCGGTTGAATACGAAATTGACTTCTAAATTCAACGAGCTAGAGTTCACTTGTGCAAAGCCGGAAATGTTTGGAAATCCTTGCGAATAAGTTAGCCCGGAGGATACAGCCATTAGTGGTGTACTAAATTTTCTGTGGGTGGCGCCCGAACCCCGTACGTTTACCTCTCTCTAGGCAAGCCACTCAATCTCTTGTCTTGCAATTTAAATGACTGTAACACAGCGTAGGTACAGCATAAACTAAGCTTAGGATCTTAATCCCTGTGGCGTCTTGATATCCTACTTCGCAGGTACGCATTTAAGGATGACAAGGGCCCATATATGGGTATTATAATCAAATTCAGCTGCTTTATATCTTCAAGCTGAGTTACTCAGTCCTTATTCGACTATTTTGCTATTAAGGGAGATACGTTCAATTACAATGAGGAAGTTCTAAATCATTCGTTCACTGAAAAATTATTTACAAGACTTTAATAAACTTTCAATTCATTGAAGTCTCAATAGAAATGTTATGTACTATTCCAGTTAATAAATTTTCTGACATTTAATATGATATATACCGCGCTACGTTACGCAAATTACTTTCTGTTGTAAGTAGGCATTCAACGACAAAACTTTTAGCCGCGGTGTCTGTTACTTGTCGCACGACATCCTGATAAACTTTTAATCGCAAAAAGCGAAAACTTAATTGTAAATAACTTGTAAATGTATACATGGATATATAAACAAATTACATAACTTTTATTTCCGCACAAAAACAAAGATAAACAATTGCCTAACTAATATTAAAACATCAAATTATCTTCCCCAAAAGTTGCCCCGCTTGAATAGTGTTGCGTGTATATTGGATTTAGTTAATTACACTTATTTGGCGTCATTAAGGCGAAGCCAGCGATCAAGATGCATATCTAAAAGTTTATTTGCATTTTTATTGCCAGCATTAAAGACGATTTCCCAGTAATTGGGTTACTTGGATTTGATTCGATTTCATGACGCTATATTGGGTGTAATAAAATGAACAAGACATATTATTCTATTACTTGTATCTCCATAAGTTGGCTATAAATGTTATGATGTATTTATGAGTTGAAATAAGAATATAACGATTTCATACGATTCAATGGCGCCTCAAATATTGTCTACGCAAGCAGTCTCTTCTAATCGTAGCCTTTAGTTGTATAATTACAAAAGCTCGGCGTTTCAAAAGTCATGATCGTATTGTCAGGTTCATGAACAAGAATTTTAATAATAAATGTAGCAAATTTGTCATCAGTTTATGATATTTCCAATAACATTAATTTGGTGAGACTTCACAATAACCTGGCCTCGCCTTATTAGAATTATCTGACAAGCCATTGCGTATGTAATTTCCGATTCACTAATTCTTAAAAAGCACATATTCCAGTGGATTGATCGTCGAAAACATTTTCATTATCTAGCAAGAGGTGTTTGCGCGGTTTGATTCACATTGCTGATCCCGGAACAAGGGGATACCATGTCGCCCTTGTTACTAATTCTGCAGGTACATCAACTGTAAAAGGGTTAAAAATCGCTTCAGAAGTATTCAAAGAAATCAATTACACGTAAGCAAACACATTGACGACCGAGTGGTGTAGTGGTAAGTAACCCTGCCTCATACGTCGAAGGTCCCAGGTTCAAGTCCTGACCAGGGCCATTCATTTTTGTGATGAACACAGATGTTTGTTCTTGGGTCATGGTTTTTGTATTAATATATGTATGTTTATTCTGGGTTCCCAACAGTTCGCTGTATGGTCATCCATAACACAAGCTCTGCTTACTTTGGGGCCATGCAGTCGGTGTGTTTGTCTGGGGATTTATAAAAAAAACATATTCGTTTTTGAGACTTAGAAGTACCGACTACGATTTCGAGAAACGTTGAACAAAACCTATAAGCCTTGACATAAAATTAAAGGAAAAGGTAGATAGGTAGATAGCTCTATATTAAAACATTAGAATAGTTGCCACCTACAATGTAATGTAAAATAAGATAAAAAATTGTTACTAACTCTTTAAATGGATTATGTGTCCGAAATAAATTATTAATATTATTATTATTATAAAACAAAATCAACTTTATCTCACCTACTCCATCACAACAAGTGCATTAACCGCGTCGCGTAAAATAGGGGAATATAGCTGAGTAGTACGTGTATCTAATAGTAATAAAGTTTTTGTAAATCAATACATTAACCATCATAAAAATGCTTCAGATAATTTTAAGATGCCAAATCAGAATGAAATGCAGCTTCACAGTTCCAAAAGCCAGACCTTATTTATGCAAATTCAAAAACGAACTGGAATACAATATTTTCTTTGGAATCATACTTTTCGTCAAGATTGCTGAAATGTAAAAACAAGAAAACCACGACTGGATCTTCGCACTTTTCATAAATATTCATAATCTTCTTTCGTTTGTTTCACAATTCGCGCTAATGTTGGTTAAAGTACGGAATGTTTGAATTAATATGAATGTTTTGAAATTACGCGTGTAACCACACACATCAGTGTACGTTTCAAATTACTGGGGCATTAATCTTCTTAGTGTCACATAAATAAACGAGAGACGAGTAGTAGCGGTAAAACAGCATGTAAACGAGCAACAAATCCTGTCAGAGGGTTGGTAATATCAGTGTTATTACCTTCAGTAATTTTGAATTTAAATTAAAATTAGCTTATTTATCTAAATAAGCTAATGGACCTGATGGACCAAAAATGGTAGCTCGCCAGAAGCTTTAGTACTAGAGCATTTTTGTGCTTCAGATGGCATGTCAAACAGGCCATCCTCGGTTTCGGTTGTTGTCGGTAAGATAAAAGTCGAGAGGACTCAGTTTTTAATCTAGTTTCATTATATAAAAACCTTATTTTTTTCAGATCGCCATATTGTGTCTAAGTAGCTTTATGTCGATGAACAACACTAACGGTAAAATTCAATATATTCCAAAATAATTTCCATAGTTAGGCATGCCACTAACCATGAGATGCACTTCTGCTTGTCTGCCGTATGAGAAAATGTAACAACTCATGAATATTTTCGCTAAGTGTGATAAGTCAAGAGGAATAAAATTATTACTATTACCGCTTTTATGGATAGGTTTGAATGTATCAAATAATCTTTTACAAATACATGCGATTTCTATTGGTTTTATTTTTTAATTTTTTTTTTATTAATAATTAGCAGGCGTTTGTCTTCCATCTCACCTGATGGAAAGTGACGATTGTAGATACTTTAATTGCGCGAACTACAATCTCTACAATAGTAGATTACAAAAAGAAAAGATTTGTTTCTCTGTTTGTTTTCTGTGTAATCAATAAGCTCTAGAGCTACTGAATTCCAATACTATTTACGAACGGCGTCCCGAAAAGTCTAGAATTAGACGATTGATTTTAATCTTAAACTTTAAATCGAAGTTAACACGAGCGCACGTAAAGTGATTCTAAGTTGTTTGCTTCATTTGGCTGGAACGAGGCAGACAGGGTAAGATATACCCTGTCTGCCTAATAGCTCTATAGCGAAATTAGTTACGAGTTGGTCACTAGGTAGTCTGTATTATGGTAAGTTACATGTTTTTCAGTTGAATAAGCTTGAATGGTTTATTTAATCTAAGGTTATATTTACATATTGATATTGTTGACATCTACAGCTACGCTTTGGGAAAGGCTTATTCGAGCTAAATTAATAATATATGTTTTATTTTTGGAATCCATGATCTGTACTTACATACTAATTACATATAGATCTTTAGAATTATTAAATATTATAATCTAATAATCAATGATGACCCATAAATAATCTATAGCTAAAAAACTCTAAAACCAACTATTTTATTTGACTTAGGTACGAGAAAACTGATTGTCATCCTAGTGAATATACCTAAAACCATGTATAATATAGTATCTGTAGTGAAAGTACACGTTTGAGGCACGTTTCCCCTAGTTATCATGTAGGTCATCTCCGATGTGATAAAAAGGAAAAATTGTAGTTGGCAAACTCTCCCCCAGCTCCAAATTACTATCACAAGCCTTGAGTTTTGCAAGTCATGGGAACTTATATTCATTTAATATACAAAGATATACATTCCTTAATTCTAAATAAATAATATAGTATCTTGAATTTATATATTATAGTATTTCCAATTAGGCACATTGTTAAGAACTTCAGTTTTTTCCATGCCTGTAAGAAACGAATTTTAATAAATACTCATAAGGAACCCCGATACAAAGTTGTATGTATCTAGATGCACCAGTAGGAGCTCTTCTATTCAGTCAGCGTTAGTGTTTTATTAAGTAGAGAAGAAAGAGATGACATCTCCAGACAAACATCGCCGACTGTGTGGCCACAAAGTAAGCAGAGCTTGTGTTATGGATGACCATTCAGCGAACTGGAGGGATCCCAGAATAAACATACAAATGTATATGAGTATATACGGAACCAAGACCGGAGAACAAAAATTTCTGAGTTCATGACACAAAAGAATGCCAAATAAATTATCCAAACCTCTATTCCTAGATTTGAAATCTTCCGTAGTGCACACTTTAACTACAATCATACTTTATCGAATCTTTTCAAGATAACAAAACGATAAAGTAAAAGGATGATAATTTATAATTGCGATACATGGTAACAATTTTCATAAAATTTGCAATGAATATTAAAATGACTTAGTTTATAAGTTTAATCAATTTAATTTAACCTTTACTTGACCTAATTTTGAGGAAATAAGGTACAAGGTAGAACACTGATTTCTTGAGTTTTTGATTAAAAATCAAATAACTACCCCTGTTTACGCACGTCGCTCATAAATAAGATAGTGGATAAATCTTGTATTCAAATTGGTATATGTTATTAGATCGTCTATTTATTACGTTTTATTGGACTTCAAAGATTAGCCACCCATGAATTTCTAAATAATCTGAAAGTACAATATATTATTACAAAGAGGTCTTTTTTTACATAAATTCTAAAGCTGCTGACCGAACATGAAAGTTTTGTCACAACAAGACTACGCTACGCTATCATGGATACAGAGGCTATTATCTTTCCCGGATTTCACAGGGATCAAGGAAAACTTTGGTGAAACCGCCTGTATGGCTCAAAAGTAACAGAGCTTGTGCTTTAGATGACCATACAGTGAATCGGGGAGAAACCAGAATAAACATACATATATAAATATCAACAACAACAACAAAAACCCGGAAAAAACATCTGTTTTCATCAAACAAATTAATGCCCCGTTCAGGCTCGAACTTGGGACCTCTTGCGTACCTACCACCACTGACGCCTCTCGGCCGTCTTTATAATTTGTTAATTTTGATAACTTGGTCCGCTGCTTCAAAGACTTCTTGTAACTATGTTGGTTACAAAAAGATCAATAAAAATTTAAATCTTCGACACATATATTTAAAATGTTGTTAATGGGACTAAGTTCTTAAAAATTTAATGAATGAAGTATTAGCCAGTTCTGTATATGAATATTTATCATGAAACTGCTAGTTTAACCCTTTAATAAAACTAGTTATACTTAAGACCTGTCGTTTTACTTTTCTTAGTTAGAATACATTTATTTTATTCTCAATCTTCTTTAAAACACTTAAATTCTAGAATAGATAATTTAAAAAAAAAGATTGATAAGCTCACCAAAACACTTTATCGTAAAATCTTCCGACAACTTGACAAAATCCAAGCCCCTCTACAACCACGAAAAACACTTTAAAAACACTTTAAAACAAGTTTTAGAAATGATTTATTATCTGAAAAGTATTTCAAAGTCAATTCAAAACCACTTTTCACAAGTTCACTAAAGTTTTAACGTAATTTATTTGAAATAATAATGTTTCTGTTTTACGTAATTTACCGTAGTCGCTTTGGGTATTCGTAGCACAGGACTGGTGCCGACACCGGTCAGGACTCCACTGGTATGAAATGTCAGATGAATAATTTTACGTACGCATGCGCGAACTTTGTTTAACTTTTAAAGGTACATGATCAAGCAGATATGTATATTTAATGAAATTAAGAAAACTTTACATCAATTAAAATGCGTAAAGTACGATTACGTGAGTGTGAGAAGTAAATTAGAATGTTGGCAGGCTTGCGAGTGTGAAAAGTAAACGTGAAGGTTGGCAGGCTTGCGAGCGTAAGCATACACAAGTTTTACATTTAACAGCGTAATGTTATTTGTAAGAACCTGAACGAGTGACAAAGTTGAATAATTTTGGTTCCTTTTATACGCGCGTATTGCATGCTGCTTTGAAACGACTCCTTTTACAGGACATATTACTGATCTAGGCTAGACAACCTTTATAAGACGTGAGCTGATAAAGTTATGGCATTGGTTTTTGGGTCTTAGAAGCTCCGAATTCGACTCTGGAAAGAAAACATTTATGTGACGGACAAAGATGATTTACATTGGTTATGGATATTTTGTTAGTTTGTGCAGTACATTTTAAATGTATGTCTATATGCCCGCTTTCTTAGTTTGAATTCTATGTTCATAACCATAGATCTTCTAATATACAGGTATGGAAATAGTTTGCGAGCCGGATGTGCTAAGTATACGGCTTTAAAGTCATGTAAGCATTTTGATTAAGATATGTTCGAATCGTACATTTCATTTTCAGTGCTTCTTGAACTTCAATTCAAAGCAAGCATTTTTTGGACATTTTAGTAAGTGATGTATTCTCTCACGCAAAAGTACTGCAGGGGGGCCATGTGTGAACTAATTAGTATATGTGTGAGTATGGTTGACAACTGGCGGTTTTCAACGTTATGCCAAGGTAATTGTGTTCATTATTTCTTGTTCGGAAATGTGTATGTAAATGTGTGGGTGATATGGTGAACGAAAGCTAATGAGTGGGATGCAATAGGGAAGCATTATTCATGCAAGTAAATTCAAATTCATTTCCTTTTTTTTAACTCAAGAATTAATTTTGGCTTCTCCCTAATTTAATGCCTGTTAGACTGCGATTCAAGATTCTATTCCAACGTTAAATTGCCATTTAAATGAATGATATCCGTCTTTACCCTGGGGTCCCTAACAACGTAACAATGGTTACAACTATGTATTAACTATGACCTCGTGAAAGTCACCCAATGGACATAAATTGTCATTACATTCAAATTTATAGCCTACCCATAAAACAGACTATGCAACTGGTCTGCAAAGAACTTCATTACAGCACAAGATACAGTTAATTTCATAGTATTTCACGGTTTACTTCAGACTCCACCACTTTATACGCTTTTCTAACCACGTGTTAAAATTGTTTTATTTCTTTGGAACCTTGGAAAAAATATATATAGCGTAATAGCAAGACTTAGACATGTTTTGAGATAAACTCGTATATTCTATGTGAGAGACACTTCTTTGGAAGCTTTGATATTAATAATGTTAATATTATATTAAAAATAATTTTATCTTCAACGTCAGAAATTTCGTGTTTTTGTTTAACTCCAAAAAAGCATTTATAAATATGTATTGGATCAGCTTGAGTACCTAAATAAACATTTCATCTTTTACTTCAAAGGAAAAATAAAGAAAAGGATGAAGATGTAGGTACGGGGTACGGAGCCTACGAGTATTCGGGACTAAACACACGAATCATTTCTACATTTAAAAAATTGGAGTATTATTTGTTTGGGCGAGATTCCTTTATACTATATGTGTTTCTTACGATATGTGTGTATCTGTGGTAAAATCGTACAGATTTGATATATAATCTATCAACTAAATAATATACTATCGGATATTATACCATAAAACTGAAATCGTATTTTTTAGTTTTATTACCAAAGTTAAGTTTAGTAAAAATATAAAGTAAATCTTCCATATGAACTCACAATAACAATATTTCAATAAAGCAACTTTTAAAAACTAAAATATAGAGAAATGAAAACGTTTTATATATTAAAGTTGTGTGGATAATTTGACTAATATTCGGCCTTACATATATGAATCCAAGGACTGGGTTGATATAATCCCAGTTCCTACATAAAAACGCGTCTTCTAAATGCATGCTATATTGTTACCATTATTTTATATTATTAAATATTCAACAACGAAAGAACAGAGCCCACCAACTCGTGTTAATAATGAAAACAAAATTCAGTCAGCTACGGCATAAAAATGGAAAACCAATTTGTCTTTCAAAATATGATGCTCCAGATTTAAACTCCAAATAGCACTTTTATTTCAAATTTGAAAAACAAGTCATCTCTAAAATTATTCGCAAAATAATTATTTCAAAAATGTAATTTTTTCACACTCTAATAAACCAACATTGTTTCGCTATATTCTAGTTGATTTTAATAATCCATTAACGTTTTTGATATTTTTGTTCAAATTCTCTTCATTATCATTGTTATTAATGCTTTAATTTCCGTTGAAAGAATATAATTTCTCATAAAAATACTTTTTGCGAGGAGAAGAAAAGCAAATTACTTTTAGATTACTTTCTGGTTTTACTGGCTTTTAATGCTAACGCGCAACATTAATATTATTATTATTCCAGAGTTCCGTACCCAGAGGGTTCAATTTTGTTACCTCCCTCGTCTGGCCATCTGTTTGTCTACGTACCTTTGGAGTAGTATTACATGAAATTTGATTAACTAAACTAAACAATATGACTACAACTAAACAATACATTCACATTTTGCAAGTATATTTATATTTAGCTTATACCTCCTGGGAACTTATAACCCGACCGATTTTAACCATCGATTCTAGAGCCTAATTTGAAAACATAAAGTGGTTATAACATGTAGTCCAATAACGCATAATTATCGAGATATTCAGAATTAAAAAAAATCACAAATGTAACACACCCTAAGCGTTTTTTTGCTTCCTCTATTTTTTTTCTCTTACTCACTCTCTAAACTAAGGATTTGTTTACACGGAAGTGCTAAACATTGATTCCTATTGTTTAAAAAAATAATTTTATTTAAGATACCAAATCTGACCACTGTTGATATAACACTATTTACGCGTAGTAAGGCCCCACGACACGATCTACAACAGAGAGAAGAGAACAACACGATTTACCACAGGCCCTCCAAGAGCAACTTCCTACAGATGACATTATCATCTCAAAAACTCCGATTTTCAACTAAGACTTAGCCCCATTTCGTAGCTTCTGAAAATAAAAACCTTTCGTGAGGTGGACTCTCCGTATTGAAAGGAATCATTTCTTAATGTGACTTATCTCAGATTCTTTATTAAATTCTAGTAAAATAATATTTTTCTTATCCGGAACATAGCTGCAACAAACAAATATAAGGCGATAAAATAAAAAGGTACTTTCAGGCGGTCCTTAAATAACTTTTTTATTATTTTAATGGCTTTCAAGTATTAACGTAAATTTGATTTTTTTTTGATAAGCTGACGCCATTTTTATCTGTCGTTCAAGGCTGTGTTCAAGACATTTTTGTAGAACTTTGTAACTATGTGTAACTATGTGATAACATGTGTAACTACATATGTGATAACCCGCAAGCAGGCGATCCATCTAGTACTTATTAATTTGTATTTGTGACCATAATCATTAAACGTGGATGTTGTGAATTGATTTATCGATTAACAGAGCGTTTCCGATCGAAGACTTAAGTTAAAATTTCCTATGTTCGTAGAATTTATCTAGCCATCCTATTAACCATAAACTTGGTTGCTAAGGCGGTTATAATAAAAAGAACTGTAGTACCACCTTAAACGAGACCTTAAGAAAAGAAACTCCGCTACTTAACATTAATTTGTATTTGCATCAAATCTTCATCATACCATTTTTACACAAACTAGCTATATTATTCATATTTGTAAGTACCTCTTAACTGAACAAATCAACTGCAATTGACCTTCAGCTAAGTACCATCTTGACTAAGAACGCTCAATTTTCTTCTTTTACCTTATTCCCGAAGTTCCGTCTTTGTTGAACTTTGAAGTTAGCTTCAAGTGGTCCAATCAGTAATGAACGACAAACTTCTGGTAATTGGATAAGCCAGAAAGGAATTGAGTTAGAATTCATGTGATCGAAGCCTCGTTTGGCAGTTAGTTTGTGGTGGCCAGAGCACATACGGCGTGTTAATGGTGTGTTATGTCTAATGAGTAATATTTTGAGGTAGAATAACGCACAGTGTAGGTAGAAGTAAAAGTTTCAGAACGTAAAAAGTATATATTTGAGCTTGTAGAAAGCACAGTCAAGCTTTGAATATTAGGAAATATAAAATAATCATAACAGTTTTATATATTATCAGTAAACGATGCATACGTTTTTAGTTAAATATAATCCTTAAAATTTTGGTGATTCTGTTTTATTTTAAGTTACTTAATAAAACAAAAAAGACCACATCAATAAAACGATACATGAAACACGCGTGTACGCTATCATGACATGATTCAAAAGGAGGTAATTGTCACTTAAGAAACAACACTCAGATTGTCCTTTCATAGCTGTTAAGTCAAATAAATTTCCAACTTTTGGAAACTGTCAAACTATCGTCGTTTTACTCGGCAATTAATTCAACAACTGACTGCACTAATTGGCCTTTACAACTCACGCCTGTAGAAACTGAAGGAGACCCAGGTGGAAAAGTTCTACATTCATGTGAAACCGCCTTGAGGTTACTATGCATCAAGTGGCAACAAAATAGAGCCCAAAGATAGGACGATTGTGATAAGTTACACACGATGGAATGTTTCTCACTACAAAATTCAGTTGCAATAATATGTACAATATAACTGCGCTCTATGTTACAGAGACAGAAAAAAATGTAGACGCATTAAGTTATACTTCTATTTAATATTATAAATTTGAGAATGTTTCTATTTGCATGTCTAGAATCACGCAATAAATAGCTAAGGACACTTTATTCCGAAACTTCAATGGAAACGGGAATGGAAATAGAAATTGCGAGCAAAACTAGTGCAGTATGAAAGAAGTAGTCTAGTTACGAAATTCCAGGTATTCGCTTTTTAGTTTAGTAGATGTTTCAATGAAACCTAACCTTAGAGAACAGGCATAACGGGGAACTGCAATACTCATTTAATTAGTCTGCATAACACTGCCATATATTTGAAGTATGGTAAACAACATTTCTTGAAGCTTCCATCAATTTTCAAATTTATGGATGACAGATTTGCACTGTAAGAAAGATTTTAGTTGATCATTATCACAACGTCTTTACATCTCTTTTCAGCTCTATAAGTTAAAAGCCTTATTTCCACGCGCTGATTATAATATATATATTTTTATAATGGTATTTATTTTTTTTATTATGAATAAATAAACCTAGCCTTCTCTTGGCCAGATATGTCACAGTCTTCATCTTCACACTCCACCAGGTGAGATGAATGAAAACTGATTTCAAATGGGACCACTCCGCACGCAATAGTCAAGATTTACATTTGGCATGCTCACCATGTCAAACTCATGTTGCAAAACAAAATATTTAATACTCACTTAGAGATTTCATCTTCGTAGCTTAGTAGACTTAGTAGCCCTGTCTCATACGCCGGAGCTCCCAGGTACGAGTCCTGGCCGGGGCATTCATTTTTGTGATGAACACAAATATTTGTTCTCGGGTCATGGATGTTTATATTTATATATGTACGTTTATTCTAGTTCCTCCCCAATTCACTGTATGGTCATCTAAAGCACAAGCTCTGCTTATTTTGGAGCCATAGAGTTGGTGTGTTTGCCTGGTGATATAAATATATAAGTTATAAGATTTTTTTGTATACTTAATAATAATGTATAAATTAAAAAATAAATAAATATGTTTGAGATTTACAACCAAAATTAGCTGACACAGTTATTTTCTTATTGAATAAAGTTTCTTGTAGAATTTGAATGTAGGTTCATTAAAGCTAATCCATATTTCATATTAAATATTATTTAATACCATATTAAATATTACCTGCCTAATTTACGGCATTTTCCCTCAAATTACTAAGTAACGGCTAATTGTCTGTCAGCCAAAATGTGTTTTTATTGTCCCCGGTCTTCCCTACAGTCTTTTTTTATTACTTTGCTGTCGACATTTTCGTATGCAGCTTCGTTTGCATACCGTTTTATCGAAACAATTATTACCCATTCAGTTTGGCTGTTGGGTGCGGGCCTGTTTCTACTTAATTGTTCGTTAATGGCGAATAAACAATATTTTTATTTAATCAACTTTCAGGATTAAAGCTTGTATTACAGTTGCGTTCGATTACGTTACAAAGAGCAAACTTTGTGTAAAGAAAATAAAGATAAAATAAATATCTTTCAATGTAGATACGCTTATCGTGTCTACATTGTTATTCGATTCGCAATATAAATTTGACTTTAGTATCGATCGTAAACTACTAATTAAATAAATTAAAAATAAATATCAATAAAACTGAATATGGATTCTTTAATAGAGGTTCCAAAAAAGCCGCTTTAAACATTAACTGTAAATAAATCCATAAATGAAACAGACAATTTAGATTTTATTTATTTTGATTGATTTTGACACACATTGACAAGCTTTGCGGAAAAATAAATAGATTTGCCTACGCTTGAAACAGCACTAAAAGCTTACCAAGGTTATGTTGCGTCCAAATTGAGGTATGGCGTTCTTCTCTGGGAAATTCAGTGAAAATAAATAGAGCATTTATGGCACAGAAACAGTGCCTGCGAGCCATAGCTGATGGCAGCTCGTGGACAACCTGTAGGCCTTTATTTAAATCATTTTAATTACTAACACTTCCCAGCATATATATCTTTGAAATATGTGTATTTGTGAAATCACACCCTGAGTTGTATATAATAAAAAAAATATTGTACATTTAACACAAGATATCCCAATAAATTATGTTTGCCAAATATTAAAACAGAAATCTATAACAAAAACGGCCTTGCTATGTCAGTAAGGGTGTTAAACCATCCTAGTAGATAATATTTTAACTTACCAAGGATGTTGTGTAAATTTAAATATACTCTCAGAACTTGGTTAATTGAGAAGCGTTTTATAGTGAAAGAAAGTCACTAAACTTTCTATTAAAAATAAATAGAATTGTATCACATTTAATGTCATGGGTGAATTATTTATATATATTGACATTTAGTTTTTCCTATTTAAATGAAATGTTTAAACTATTGAAGCCAATGTTAAATATAATGTAATTGGTTGTCATTGTTTTGTATATTATTTTAACATGTTACTTATATGTTGGATCTTAATTTGTTAGCTTTTAATCTGCTTGTATGTCATATTGCACGCTGTTGTACAGTTGTAGTGTGAGTAACTTTTATACATTGTGTATCTTGATAACTCCTTTTGTTACCACCTATATGCAATAAATTTGATTTTATTTGATCGTTCAACAAAATCAGCGAGGCGGAAAAAGCTCACGTCGACCTTAGCGCGTTTGTGTTTCAAGGTGTTTCTTGATTGAACACCTTCTCAAGTTTACCGTTCCATATCCTACAGGCAAAGGACCTTTTTACCTTACGAAATTCATTCACTTTAGGTACCATCAAGATAAACTGGAGACACTGATAAATGAATCAAGTTGGGCTGGAAACAAGGATCTATAGCTGGAAAACATAAACTTGCCTAGAAGTGAAAATCTATTGTTCTATTAATAGATGTCTAGGTGATTTTTTAGTAAGTGACGTTTGGGACAATAAGCAACATTAATTTAAGATGATATGATGTATTATTTTATTTTATTTGTTGGGAAATTGGTTTCTCTATATTGATATTTCCTGTAACAAACAGAAACCTGATAAATATGAACTGATGCTTTTCTGAAATAAACGAATTTTACAGTATGGTATGCGTCAGTTCAAGATGCGGCCTTTCAATTTACGTTTTAAAGTCCTAGGGTTGGTTTCTTCTGAAGAAAACCGAAGTAGAAATGATGGCAAATATATCTCGCTTACTGGATTAACATAAAATATAATATAATATATAATATATAATGAACATAATGAAATCGAAAAATAATAATCCCATGTCGTAAATAAGTTACACTGAGACGGGAAAGTGATGTTTTGAGAAAGCTGATGTTCAACTTTGTTTGTATTCCCAAATTAGTATGTGAGTCTCATTGACTATAAAAATAATTGTATGTCTACGCCAATTAATATAAAATTATGTTGCTTTAGGAACAAGCCTACGCGAGCACATATCAATCTATTCCAACAACTACACACGTCAATCACACTACGTAGTGATTACTACGGAAACAAGACAAAATAACATACTTACTTTATGTCAGCTTATTGAGTTTAACAGCTCATTTAAATTGATTATTCTGCATTAGGGCAAATGACTCCATAGGTTGATAGATTTTGCATACAGTTAGCGACTGATTTCTGCAATCTAGACTATACCTTTGTCGATTATCGACGGACTAATCGACCAATGTTCTCAATCCAATTTTTGGATCGTAATGTTGAAGTTTCGTATAATATGATCATTACCGTTACGTATTAAACCAAAGCTTGGCTTTATTTATTTATTGTGTCTTACATCGTATAAAAATTTAACCACGCAGCAAAGCACATAAAAAAATCATACTTACATATTCAACCGTAATTGAGAAAAAGATAGAAACATAAACTCACCTGGCGCTTCCATACGTCTTTATTCTTTGCTTGATGCATATTGGTTGGGCAGTGGCGTGGGTAAGCTATTTTCAACTTCCAATACATCTTCTTGGAAAAATCAAATGAATCTTTGTTGTAGAGGACCATTAGAGGACCCTGTGGGCGTCATCCGGAACGCTTGCCGTGTTTAACTGGAGTGAGATAATTGGATAATTTTTAAATAGTATGTAGATAGTTTTTGAAAATAGGTTTTAATAAATCATTCAATTTTCTTCCTGATTGGATATTGAGAGGATCCTTTTGATTTGTAGAGGCCAATGCCATTTAAGTGTTTGTATTATCAGATATATTTGCTCAAATTTATTTAGATTTTTTTGCTTGTTTTTGGTAGACAAAAGAAATAAGGGTATTATATTTTTGATTGAACGCACTTAAAAGGGTTTATGTATGAGTAGTTTAAATTCCGGCTAAGCGCCCTCAGCACTAGGCCACAAAGTCCGATGAAATTTAAAAGGCTAAATAAACTGTACATTTCGAAAAAAAAAGAGGGTTTCGATCCAAAATTGATTCCACAAAAACAAGTCATCCACTAACAATGGAAATAAAAATAAGAAGAATCAGTTTTGCATTTCTTTCATTTCTTAGTTTCAGTAATTGGCCAGACAACGCTTCCACCTAAAGCCTTTACCGTTCTACAGGGTGGCCAGAAAAGTGACGTCCAAAAATTTTTTTAGGTGCCTCGTGTTGAGAGGTATCTGCAGCGACCCTTTGTATGTTATACGATTTTTCATAGTATTTGAGTAACGATTTTTTTATGAATTGCGACCGAATCAGTTTCAAAAGTTCCTAAAAGAAAAGTAGAAGATTTCTTCGGATTTCTATTCAGTATATATTTAAATCTCTATGAACTTTATGTTTATGCATAAAATAAACAGCCTCATAATTTTAATGAAAGTTACTAAAAATTACTATTACATCACAAAACACCATTAATCGCTGAAATCAGCCATCAAAGACAGCGAGGTAGAAAATTTGAATAAAAGAAATTCTTTTTTTTTCATTTGTAAGATTGATTAATTTGTTGACTAACCAAAAATAACTCCAGAAAAGTTAAAATCTAACATAATTTGAAAATTTATTTAATATTAAATTTGCCCACTCTAGCCGCGTGAACCGAAGCAACCTTCTACTTTTTTTTAAAGAATTTTTTTAGAAACTATGAAAAATTACAACAATCGTGTAACATACATAGGGGTGATTCAGTAACCTCTCAACACGAGGCACCTAAAAAAAATTTTGGATGTCACTTTTCTGGTCACCCCGTATAAACCTAGTGGCATGTTTGCGTGTGCAACCTCGCATGGCAAAGCACCTGGGGCTAGTATGTACAGTTATTCTGAACCCCCAGCTGCAATGAGAGATGACAGGAAGCATCTATTGCGATTTCACAGGCGTTTCGATTATTCCAGCTGAAATAACTGGTGACCTATTAATGTATTTTCCTGAGTTTTTATTCGAACTTCTCTATTGATGTTTTTGTAATTTTTTTTGCATCGAAAAGTAAATAGCTTTTCTTGATCTAAAGTGACAAAATCAGTAATATTAGAAATAAACTAAGCTTAATATTTGTAAGATAATGTTTGTATTATTGTTGCTGAAACGTGCTTTCATTACTCCTTGTAATCAAATTAATGTGCAGGTAATTTATTGTGCTTCTGGAGTGCGTCAAGCCATTGCATCTTGATACTTAAATTTTATTCCTACACTAATTAGGTAGGTATTTATTTCATTGATATGTTAAATATCTCTTGCTTCGTAATAGTGTCGTTTGGTTCGATGTAAGTTTTAACACTTCATTTAACAATATCCATTATTTGACTCCATATTTATTGTTTCATCAAACGTTTCTTTTGATTCCTTAATATGATTATTAGTTGGCATACATGTTTAATCAAAGTGGCATAAAAATTATCGTTTCACTGTGCGGACCATGAAATGTGGCGATATTTAAATTTTTTTATTGTGTCTTCCGAAACACATATTACATTGTTAACCAGTCGCATTAGACTGAATGGCTCGACAATTATCCTACAGTAAATTAAACTTATCATAATTTTATAGGTTTACTTACTATGTTTTCCTTCGCTGACTAATGTAAAAAAGTTGTAAAAACCTATTGCTATATTCAGCAGTCATTGAGAAAAACATCAGATGGGAAAGCGCTTTTTTCACCACACCAACAACAACCCACTCGAGTGCTTCTGCATACGAAAACAAATAAATATAATTTAGTTTAAACCATGCCACGTAACCGTATAATTTCCTAAATTGTCAGGAAGCTCTCAACATACGAAAGGTCTGGCTTGAGCCCTCTAAGTCAACAGCCGGCGTGTGACAAGTTAATCGATCGACTTAGGGGCCTCTCCTGAACCGTGAATGTAGTTGCTGCTGAGCAAACACTAGGGTATTGTGTCTGATGGGTGTATCTATCTATATCTAAGAACGAATCGGAGTCTTTAAAGGTTGGGAGATTTTCGAACTAATTTATTAAATGGATAGATATCAGGATGAAGTAAACGGTTTACACATGTTAAGTTTTTTCTAGTCGGTATTTGACATAAGTATTTATACAGAAATGTGCGTCTTTGGATATGTAGTTTGCAATTATATTTTAAAGAATTGAAGGAATTCAGAATGTTTCGTCGTGGTAAATCGCTTGTTGGGCAGTAAAGTTTTTTTTTATCATTTCAGAATCGTTGGCCTGCTGTTTTTTAATCCTTGAAATATTTCCTGAGGTTTCATTACTCAGGTGTTCAAAAATAATACAGCTTGGTAAATTTTCTAATGATGGAATAAATACTAGTTTGCATAACAATTATTAAGATGCTCCCTAAAAATCTTCAAGCATAAAATTTTTTCCGCTTAAAATAGCTGAATCCTTTGCTTACAGATTTTATGCAAAACAAAGAAATAACAAATATTATTTTATATTTCAAGGCTCATCTTTACCGATTCTGACCGCATCTCAAACGGTGGCGCTAGTTGATATGCCAGCAACACGGACACACTGCAAGAATTTATGTGCGGTCGTGCTTAAGGGTGCCAATCAGACCTGATCTGCGTCCGGACCCGTTCGGACGTGTTGAAGGTCGCTCCCGGCTGCCGAGTCACGATTGTTGTCTCACGACTTCTCTCGTAGCAATACTCAAACGCCACTTTCAGATCCGTTCTGCGTCCGGCCCCGCTCGGACGCGTTCGCGGTCGCTCCAGCTGTTGAGTCACGATTGTCGTCTCACGACGTCAACTTGTTCGCAATACTCATACGCTGTTAGCCTCTTCAGGGCTTACGCTGCGGCCGGTTTCGATCGGCTGCAAGTAAGTCGGTCTCTCGCACAGCAACAACAGAGCTGAGCTTACCGCGGTCGATTAAATTCGATAGTGGTTCGCGAAGCTCGGGCTGTTTTTCTGGCTGCGTACTTGACGCTTGGCGCCTGCTACGTAGTCAGAGACTCGCTCTGCGGCCGGCCCCGGCCGGTCGTAACGTAGTCAATCCCGCACTCTGTGCACCCCTCGCATTAAATACGTCACCTCGGTGAGTGCAGCAACAACAGGGTTGAGCTTACCGCGGTCGATTAAATTCGATAGTGGTTCGCAAGACTCGGGCTGTCCTTCTGACTGCGTACTTGACGCTTGGCGCCTGTACGTAGTCAGAGACTCGCTCTGCGGCCGGCTCCGGCCGGTCGTAACGTAGTCAATCCCGCACTTTTAGTGCAACCCAACTCGTCAGGTCTACGGCCGGTTTTTGTTGTCAATTTATTGACGACACATTCCGTAGTAGACTCGCGTTTGATCAGGTGCATACTTAACGGTGACAACTAAGCCTGATTGCGATGCCCCGGTGCGCTTCCAAGGCCCTTCAGGCCAAGGAGAAACCGGCTGACCCGATCCCATTGCACTTGGGCCTTTCCCAGGGTGACGGTACAGTGCTGTCCGAATTAGGGGCACCACTTCGCGTCGTCCCCAGCCCCCCTACCGCGGGTAGGGAGGTTTAGGTGCTAGGTTTGCTAGGGAACCTAGGCATTCTTATATATTTATATATTTTATATTGTAGGACCAAGCCCTCCAATGGACCAGCAAAGCTTGGTAAACTTTGCTAGGTCGTTCGCCCAGGCGCTCGTTGCGTCCGGCGCCAGCATATCAGATGACTTAATAACGCAGGCCTTACAGGCAACTATCGCGTCCCCGGACCCTCAGGCCTTAACCCTGGCCCCTCAGGCCTCCAACGTCCAGACCCCTCAGGTCTACAGCTCTCCCGCGTCTCCCGCCTCGTCCGAGATGGACTGCGAATCAGTCGCATCCTCTCACGCGTCGCGTCGTAAGCGTACCGCTCCCGGGAGCGACTCCGAACCCGCGTCTGATACGTCGTCAGATGCCGTCACCTTAACCGGCTCTCCTGAGCCCGCGTTTCAACTTGTCGCCAAGCGCTCCAAGAAGCGCTCGAAGAAAGCTTCGGTATCATCAATACCCGAGCCCTCCCCGGTGTCTTCAACACCAGCCGTTAAAATCGCTCGTAGTAACCGCGTCTCCGTCGGTCCCATCGAAGCCAGCGACGCGCTGCGCTCCCGTCCCGCCGAAACCTCAGCTCCCTCCGCCCGTATTCCTGCGTGAAAAAGCGCGCTGGACCGCGGTTTCTAACTTGTGCAAAGAGCACAAAATTAATTACTTAAAAGCCGCCAACGCTGGCGATATAATCGAAATTCAGGTAGCGACCATCGACGACTTCCGGTCTTTCACTAGGCTTCTGTCGATCAATCAAATCGCGTATCACACCTACGCCCTCCCGGAGGAGCGTAAGATCCGCGCAGTACTACGGGGCGTCCCGTTTGAACTCAGTAATGATTACATTCTCGAAGACCTTAAGTCTCAGGGTTTCCCGGCCGAAGCAGTGCACAAGCTGCACTCCAACCGCGGTAGGCGTTTTCCCTTAGCTCTTGTAATCCTTACCAACACTCCCAACTCAAAGGAGATTTTAAGAGAGGCTCGCACAATTTGCGGACTCTCGAACATCTCCGTCGAGCGTCCCAACCCCCGCGGTCACCCTGGGCAGTGCCACCACTGCCAGCTATATGGCCACGCAGTGGCTAACTGTTCAGCTCCCCCCAGGTGCGTTAAGTGCCTGGATCCTCATATCACTAAGGAGTGCACTCGCACTCCCGAATCCACTTCCCCCCCTGCCTGTGTGCTGTGCGGCCAGTCCGGCCACACAGCTAACTACAGGGGTTGCCCGCGCACTCCGCGCTCCACTGCCAAGAGGGTCGCGCCTAAACCGGCGCCGCCGCTCTCTCCCGCTAATTTCCCGCCGCTGCGCAACCGGGGGACCCCGGAAGCAAAGCCCGTTCAGCCGACGCCTACTCCGGCTCTGTCTTGGAGGCAGCGTCCGGCCGTCCCGCCTGCACCTTCCCGACCTATCCCAGCTCCCGTAGCTTCCGTAGGGCCGCGTCCCGCTCCGTCATCTGCACCTCAGTCGTCGTTGGCTGAGGACATGAAGAATGGTTCGACGTCATCCAAAACGTAGACATTTACGAAATTTCCATACTCGCACGCAAACTGCGAGCCGCCTGCTCTCCTCAAGAGCGTTTATTTGCGTTAGCCGAGCATCACTCGCTTTTAATTTCATTATAAATTTTTATTTTTTGTATAAATTCGTAAATAAGTAAATTATAATGTCTAGACCCGCGAATCCCGCGTCCAGTCGTATTAAACCCAAGGGCTTATCCCTAGTATCTTTTAACGTTCATAGCCTTAGCAACAACCTTCCCGAGCTCAAACTGTTCCTTCAGAACAACGACCCAGACCTTTTACTTCTCCAGGAGACATGGCTCACTCCTAATCGCTCCAGGGGATTCGCTATTCCTAAGTACGCGTTTACACGTAATGATAGGCCTAACTGCGACGGTTTCGGCGGCACTGCTATCTACTACAAAAGAGGATTCCATTGCTGTCCTCTCCCTACCCCTCCTCTCCTCAACATGGAACCCACGTTGTGTAGATTGGCTATGACTGGTCATCCGACCATCATCATAGCTTCAGTCTACATACCTTGTGGCACCAAACCTATCCGCAGCGACTTTGAGACCATTCTCGCCCTCGGCCGTTCAGTCATTATGGTCGGAGACTTTAACTCCAAGCATACTGACTGGACGTGCCTATCAACTAACCAAAGCGGTACCGCTCTCCTTGACATCACCAACTCACTCGACTTAGACGTCGTCTCCCCCATCACTCCCACTCACTATCCCGACAACCCGAACCACTCTCCTGACATCCTCGACTTTGCAATCGTCAAGCATATCAACCTCGACCTCAGGTCTATCGAACCGCTCGATGACCTAGGTTCTGACCACCGCCCCGTCTCCCTCGTGCTAGGACCGCCTTACGTTAACGTCACTTCTCCTAAGACCTTTACCAACTGGAAAGGTTTTAAAAATACGATATTTTCTGCCTTAGAGGCCCCAAACTCTCCGCTCGCGATCTCGCCCGATCAATTAGATAGCCCGGATAAAATAGATTCGTTAGTAAATTCTCTCACTGATGCTATCAACTCAGCCATCAGTGTAAACGAAAAGGTAGCTAAGAAAGGCAAACCCACGCTTCCCTTAGCCATTAGCAATTTTATTAAAGCTAAGAATGCGGCTCTCCGGAGAGCCAAGAAATATCCCACGCCCGCCTATAGAACAGCTGCGAATCAGCTACAACGCAAAGTTAGATCTTGCCTCGCGGAACTCCGAGACGCCCAGATGAACGATCTCATGGCGAATATCTCCCCGTCCCACCAAGCGTATTATAGTATGGCCCGAGCCTTACGCGTAGACGCCGCCTCTTACGTCCCTCCTCTCACTCGTCCCGATGGCTCTATCGCCTTCGAAGACGAAGAGAAAGCCGAATGCTTCGCTGACAGCGTTGCGTCTCAATGCTCATCCAGCACGCAACTCGCGAATCCCACTCACATCAAAGCGGTGGAGGACGAAGTTCTCCGTAGAGACTCTCTCCCCATCACCGCCGACCCCGTCACAGTCTCTAATGATGAAATCTCGCTTCTCATCAAAAGTCAAAAGTCCAAAAAGGCTCCGGGTGCGGATGGTATTTCCAACCACGCACTTAAGCACCTGCCTCAACAGGTGCTTACCTTGTTAGCTATCATTTTCAATGCCTGCTTCGACCTTAGCTACTTTCCAAAAGCTTGGAAAGAAGCGACAGTCATAGGCATAACCAAGCCGGGTAAACCTCTTAATATCCCGGTTAATCACAGACCCATCAGCCTCCTCAAGGCAATGTCTAAACTTCTCGAGAGAGTCATACTCTCTCGAATGCGGAACCATCTGTTTCCAACGGATGGCGATCCTCTCATAATTCCCCACCAGTTCGGCTTTCGCGCTAAGCACTCCTGCCCTCAGCAAGTCCATCGAATCGTCGAGTACATACTCGAAGGTTCTACCCGCGGCGTTTTAAAACGATCACAGTTTCGATAAAGTCTGGCACAGCGGCCTCGTTTATAAACTATACAAAATAGGCTTACCGGATCGACTAGTTAGATTAATCGCGTCGTTTTTTAAAGACCGTACGTTGCGTTATTAACACGAAGGCACGATTTCCGCGCCCCGTCACATAAAGGCTGGAGTTCCTCAAGGCTCAGTCCTCGCCCCTCTATTGTACACCGTGTACACTAACGATATCCCCATCCCGTCGAAACGCGTCGGACTCGCTCTCTTTGCCGACGACACTGCCCTTTACACCAAAGGCCGCAGAGTCCCAGGTCTCGTCACTAGACTCCAAAAGGCTGTAAACGCCCTCGGTGCTTGGTTTCAAAAATGGCGTATCAATGTGAACCCAGAGAAGAGCTCTGCGGTTTACTTCGACTACAGACGCAGTCGTATTGCCAACAATCTCCAAGTGAGAATGCAAGGCACTCCCATCCCCTGGAAGCGCAGTACCAAATATTTAGGCGTCATCTTAAACCAGACGCTTTCTTTCAACCCTCACGTCGATAGAGTAACGAAACTCGCACGTTTTTACCTAGGCCGGCTTTACAGTATGTTTGGTAGAAAAAGTAAAATGTCCTTCAGAAACAAACGTACGCCTTATAAGGTCTGCGTTAGACCAGTCATGTCATATGCCTCGCCAGTCTTTGCCCACGCCAAACCCTCCGTCCTGCACAAACTGCAGGTAGTTCAAAACCTCTTCTGCCGCAGGGCCACAAACGCACCTTGGTACGTGCGCAACGCGGACCTGCACAAAGATCTTGAACTACCTACAGTACAACAGCATCTAAAACACTCTCAGAATCGTTCTTGAAACGCGCCGAATCCCATCCCAATCCACTTGTTCGAGATTCAGTCTCATATACTGCTCCTGTCTTAGATTCAGCATACAAAGTCGCTAGACCGAGAAACGCGCACACGAGCGAAAGCACGCGGCCTCTTTCTCCGATTGGCCGTCGCTCAGATGAAGGCTGAGTGGCAAAAATGCACGAGCTGACAGGGGTTTTTTAGTGGGTATGGTTCTGGTAGGCGTCGGAACGAGTCACACATAACTTTGGAATCGCGCCAGAGTATGCGTCAGAGCATTTTTATCCTCCTGCCCTTCCCGCGGAGGGGAACAAAAAAAACAAAAAATAAATAAAAATAAGGGTGCCAAACGGAATTAATTAACAGAGTTGCAGTACTATAAGGAAATTCTTTACAAAACCCCAGCCAATAGAGACGTCATATCTATTTTAGTAACATTGACATATTGCAGACTCCAATTAGATGCGCTTTTACATACTTAAGTTATAATTTAATGCTAATATAAATATAAAATATTTGAAACCGACAGCCATTTATGGAATTATATTTTTTTCCCTTACATTAAGCAGACTTATACAAGGTTTTGATACTTAAATTAAATTATTATAACTAGATAGAATTGTGAACATTCTAAATTTAATACAGGCAGATGGAATTAAATAATAATAACAATCAATAAATAATAACAATCAAAGAATGAATTTTAAATTTATAATAACAATAAACTGCATACAATAAAAAGACATACCCAAGCATCGAAAAAAAGAGAGGCAAAATACATTTAATCAAAATACAAAGACACATTATTGACTCTGGTGTAGTGTGTAATGTATGGATGTATATAATTGTAAGTAAGTGCATGTTTGTGTGTTCCGAGAGTAACTGAAAATTGTAAAAGTACTAACTTGTGAAGTGAACTTGTTCCTGCTTCCATGGAATATTTCTGAGTTTTGTGCAAATGTTTTATTGTATGTGTTATGCATTCTAGTGATAATTAAGTTTTGTGTGTAATTGGTTTTTGAGTGCTGTGGATTAAATATGTGTGTGTGTCTTGTTCTGGTAGAGGGAGCGCGCAAGGTAAGGATGGGGCGAGTAAGTTCGCTGCAATCTACGACCAGAAAGAGCATGCCCAGTAAGCAACGACGATTTTCCAGTGAGAGCAGATGGTGATGCTGACAAGCTTCAGGATATTTCATACGTGTCACATGTTGTCTATAGTATAAGTGTTTATGAAATTTATTTTGAATTGTTTCGATTGTGTTCTTATATACAACGTATTGAGGGTTCCATATCGAACTACAGTACTCTAGTATGCTTCGAACGAATGAATAATAGAGTATTTTAAACAAATAGTATCGAAAAAGGATCTGCAGTCCTCAACACGAATCCTAGATTTTGTAGGCGTTTGTTACAATACTTGCAATATGTTCATTATAATTTAGTTCCGTGTCAAGGACCACCCCCAAGTCACGAACAAGAGTCACATTAATAACTTCTAGTCCATTGAAAGAATTAGCTTTTTATTTTTTTGTGTGAAAGTGATATGTGAGCACCTATTTACATTAACTGTTATGCGGTTGCTAGTGTAGAACTCAGACAATCTATCCAAATCCTCCTATAATTTAAGACTGTCAGCGATGTTTTTTTGTTTTATGTAAATTTTTGTATCATCTGCGTACAATATAAAACGTGCATGGTAGATGAATTGCCCGATGTCATAAAGGTACACAGAGCAAAGGAGAGGTCTTAAAATTGGTCTCTGTGGAGCACCTGATAAGATGAAAATGTAGTTGAGAATAGAGATGTGTGAGAGAATAGAATAGAGATGGTGACAGTATCAGGCACAAGCGGGCTCTGAAATCTCCAGATGTTAACTTCGAAGTTTGAAAAAATCAGGTCTAATGTGTAATGCTTTGAATTTAAAAATGTATGTGATTGTTTCAAACCGTGAAAATATAAGGAGTTTATCAATTACGCGGCAAAGATTAAATTTGTTAATCTATATTTTTTGAGACCATACATTTTTTCTGTTTTCGTTCTTAACTGTGTTCTTATTCTACTTAATCATAACTTATCTGCCCACCCGCGCTGTAGTGTTCTATACGTCTCCTACACTACTACCTATTATTCATATGTAATTTATTGTTATGAATTTATGGTACTTATTTCTACATATCAATATTATTTTCTGTTTATTTATAATTTTCTGAAGACTACGCAAAATATATTTACATTATTCCGTACATGCACTTCGCTACATAATATTCTGACCTTTAATATAGATATGTTTTATTTAACTATTGTCGCTAATGTACGCCGTAATAATACTCATACTAAATATTCCGCCAGCGACGCCAACACCGTGTTGATATTATTTATCACGTTCATTGCTTTAACTTGTCAACATGCTTGCTAAAAAAAAACTCATAAAAATTGCTCTTCTTAATCCTGGCTCATTAAGCAATAAACACGATGAATTTGTTGTAGCGATGGAAAAACACGATATTGACGTCATGTGCATTAACGAGACCTGGCTATGGGAAAATGAAGAAGGACGAGCGCCGGCGCTCGCCACACACCAACTGAGACACTTGTCGCGAGGACCAAGTTCGGGGCGCGGGCGGGGCGGGGGGGTCGGGTTCTACATCCGCCGTGGATTGGCGGCGCGTGTGTGTGCGCATCCACTGGCACCGCCCATTGAGCAGATGTGTTTGAGCCTTACCTGCGCGGGAATAAGGTGCATAATAGGTACTGCTTATCGCCCTGAATGGATCAACGTAGATACCTTTTTCGATGCGCTTACGGATAGCATATGTTTTTTATCTAAGCGGGCTGAGCATATTGTACTGACCGGTGATTTTAATATTGACGTACAGACAAGCAGGGACGCGATTAAATTAAAAAATTTCCTCGCGTCTATGAATCTAAATCAGCTCGTAGACTCACCAACGCACTTTACAAGTCATAGTGCGACTCTGATCGACTTGTTTTGCACTAATGCACCGGTGACAAATATTACAGTTGACTACATTCCCGCTTTAAGTCATCATGCCATCGTAATTGGAGAACTCCCATTTAAAAAACACAAACCACCACGACGTCAAATAGAGTTACGAGATTTAAAAAATATGGACCATTCCTCCTTTAACACGTTGAAGTGAGCATCCCATATGGCTATAAGTTGTGTTGTGACACAAAATTTTTACAAGAAAGAGACGTCTATATCCGTTGTCACAATATACATGATTTAGTCATAAAATCGTCTAATACGGCGGTAGAATTTTAAAAACTTGATACATTACGGCGGAAGGACATAACTATTAGGTCCAGCCTAAAAGAAAAGACGTGGAGTCACGTTGTTCGCAGCGTGAATAATATAAACTTGACGTGTATACACGTTGTGTCACATTATATTTTACAGAATTAGACGGGTAATCACGTTGTTCACTTCAACGTGTTAACAATGCTATCTCATCGATTGATTGGAACAGCTTAGGGCTTCATCGGACGTAAATGACATTATTAGTAGTTTTCATACATCGGTAATGTCAATTTTTGAACACTACGCCCCAGTTAAGCAAGTGACTTTAAAACAGTGCCACTGTCCCTGGATTACACCTACGGTTAGGGAAATGATGCGGCTGCGCGATAACGCTCATAACGCTTACCGGCTGTCAGGTACGGACACTCACAGGGATTATTACAGAGAGCTCAAAAGATGTGTCAATGCAGCTTTGTACGCTGAAAAAAGGGCATATTTCACTCAGCACATTAATAAGAATATCCATGTCCCACGAGCTCTCTGGAATAATCTCAAACGCACAATCAGTGTAACCGGGAAATTGCGCGACATGGAACTGCCTCTTAATCTCCGTGATCCGGATAAACTCAACGCACACTTCCTCAAAATACCAGGTGAGCCTCATACGTCACTATCACATCTTACGTATTTTGAATTTCATCGCCACGGATCTTATGAGTTCGCCTTTAAACCGGTTGATGAATCGGGTATTTTGAGGGTCATTAACTCGCTAAAATCGAATGCGGTGGGAGCGGATGGTCTATCGTTAAATATGTTTCTTCTCACTCTTCCAGAATCACTGAGCACAATAACGGCATTAATAAACTGTTCACTCAGAACAGGTGTGTTTCCCGAAGCCTGGAAGATGGCCCTCATTGCGCCCCTCCCCAAGATTAGTAACGTTAGTGAAATCAAAGATACAAGACCGATAAGTATATTACCTTGCTTATCAAAAATATTAGAACGGGTGATATATATTCAACTAAACTTATATTTGGAGCAAAGCAATGTGATACCTTTGATGCAATCGGGGTTCAGAAAATCGCATAGTACCGTTACTGCCCTCCTGGACATCACCGATAATATACTATCCGCGCAGGACGGGGGCATGGGGACGCTGATGGTTCTGCTGGACTACTCGCGGGCGTTTGAATCAGTGAATATTTCACTGCTTATTTCTAAGATGGCTTACTATGGCTTTAATCCCACAGCAATCAAATGGTTCTCAAGCTATCTGAGCAATAGGTCACAGCAGGTTAGATTGACTGGTGAAAATGGTGGTTCCGTATTTTCCAGCTCTTCTCCTATCATCAGAGGCCTTCCCCAGGGATCTATATTGGCACCTTTATTGTTTACTCTGTACACCGCTGATATATGCTCTGTCATTCGGCACTGCAGATACCATATGTATGCTGATGACATACAGCTATACTTAGCATTTAATCCTGAGGATTCCAATGCAGCAGAGAACAAACTGAATGAAGGTCTTGCCAGAATAACTTCTTGGTCGGAGTCCAACGCACTTGTACTGAACCCGAAAAAAACCAAACTCATTCTGTTTGGATCTCCGCACCAAATCCGCTGTATATCTGACCTTAATCCCGTGGTATCTGTCATGGGTGAGAGGATAGAGCGTGTGTCAGAAGTCCGCAATTTGAGGGTGTTAATGGATGAACAGCTGCGCTTCGAGAATCACGTGATGGAAACTGCGAAAAACTGTTTCTACAGACTTCATATTTTATACCGCATCCGTGATTTTCTTAGCGTAGAACTGCGGATAAAACTTTGCGATGCACTCATTCTATCAAAACTGACATATGGTAGTCTGGTGTACGGACCCCGCCTGCTTGCTCGTTCTGACAGAGTCGTGCAGCGAGTACAGAACGCATGTGCTCGTTTCTGTTCTAAGATCCCGCCTCGCACACATGTGACACCATTTCTTAATGACGCTCGCATTCTTAAAATGGCTTATCGCAGGGAATTACACCTAGGAACCTTGCTGTACGGGGTAATAAGCACGGGACGACCAGAATACCTGTATAAAAAACTAGAATGGCGTTCGAAATCTGGGACATGTCGTAGCATGAGCAGGCCATTGAATATGCCATGGCATCGTACAGCTGCCTTTCATGGCAGTTTTAAATACTCGGCCACCAAGTGTTGGAACAACATTCCACCCCCACTTCGTAAACTCGGATCATTGAATGGGTTTAAAAAATCATTCAAACTGCTTCTATTTAAACACCAAACGATGCTGCCGAGTGGAGTACGTGTTGTTCCAACATATGTGTAGCAGGGGTACCTATGTCAATATTAGGTATACCTATACCTATTATTCACTGCTTTATCTATTTTAAATTTATTTATGTGTAGTATATATAATGGTATTGTACTAATGTAATATTTCAAGTACTTATTAACATTTAATATTAAGTTATTTTACATAATAGTGACATTTAGTTTGTATCTATTTAATATTTTGTATTTATTTAGTATTGTATTTATTTATTCAACTAGGGCAAGTCGGAAGATCAGCGCTGCGGCTGCCGCTGTAGCATAATGCTGAGGCGTGTCCTTTTTGACATGTGCACTACAGCGCGATTAGTTATGTGACATAATATTTTCATTTTATTCTTAGTATTAAATCAACAATTGTAAATATATTATATAACTATTTGTCTGTAACTTTTTGCTCCTTATGTTGTTTTTATTTCGTGTTGTAGTGTAATATGTTGAATAAATGTGTGAATTTGAATTTGAATTTGAATTTGAACATTTTGAGCCTCGACAGAACCTTTTTGTAAGTAAATTACATCCGACGAACTCCACTTCAAACAAGGTAAATTAAAATCACCGGCCACTAAAAAGCTATCATTAGGGTGTTTATCTATGAATTCATTAAAAGTATTAATAAAACAAGTAATACGTTCCACTAACTTTCGTTTTTTTTTTGCTCGAAGCACCCTCACCGCCGCAGGCAACCAACTTCCGCGACGGTGATGTGGGAATCACCAGAGTAAAGAAAGACCAGAGAAACCACCTAAACGGCTGTAGCATGGGATTGCTGTCAGGCTCATCGGAGCGACACTCGGGTAGGGAGTTGGGTGCGCAAGCAGGGACTCGCTCGAGGGTCACCCGCTGAGAATGCTAATCACTTAAGGTGCAAATGACATTTATATTGATGATTATACGGCCTGGGCAGCCTTAAGCTGGTCCAGAGTAGCCGAAAGTTGATCGGAGGGATCCGACAGTGCATTTCTCGGTCTACGGACTTTGTACCTCGACGGCATGGATGGAGTACGTAGCTACTGACTGGCGTTTAAGGGGGTTAGGGTGCTCTTCGGATCGTTTAAAAAAAGTGGTGGAGAGCGTCCTAAGATGTTGTTGTATAGTATGTAGTTCGAGATCTCTGTGCAGGTCTGCGTTTCGCACGTACCACGGAGCATCCGAGCCTGGCGGCAGAAGAGATTCTGGACTACCTGTAGTTTATACATATCGGAGGGTTTAGCATGTACAAAGATTTGGGCAGCGTACGTCATGACTGGTCTCACGCAAACCTTAAAAAGCGTTTGCTTGTTCCTAAGAGACATTTTACTGTGCCAGCCTAACATACTGTTATGGCGGCCCATGTACAGACGGGCGAGTTTGGTAACTCGAAGTATGTGAGGTCGGAATGAAAGCGTACGATCGAGCGTTACGCCTAGGTACTTGGTAGTTTGTGCCCACGGGATGGGCGTACCTAGCATTCGGATGTGGGGGTCGTAGGGACGACGGCGTTTATGATCGAAGCGCATCGCAGAGCCTTTCTCTGGATTTACATAGATACGCCATTTTTGCAACCAGGCTCAGAGGTCATTTACGGCCTTTTGGAGTTTGGTGATGAGAATGTCGACGTGTACGCCCTTGACGTATAGGGCAGTATCGTCGGCAAACAGGGAAAGTTGAACTCCTTTAGACGGAATTGGTATGTCATTGGTGTAAGTAGTGTATAATAGAGGGGCGAGTACCGAGCCCTGAGGGACGCCCGCCTTGAGGGGGCGGGGGGTGGAGAGCGTACCTTCGTGTTTATGGCGAAAGGTGCGATCTTTAAGGTATGAGCCGACTAGTTTGACTAGTCGGTCGGGCAAGCCTGTGTTGTAAAGCTTATAAATGAGGCCCACGTGCCAGACTTTGTCGAAAGCCTTGGCTATGTCAAAGAAGACCGCGACTGTTTTAAGCCGTCTAGGGTAGAAGCCGTCGAGTATGTACTCGACGATTCGGTGGACTTGCTGAGGGCACGAGTTGGCCGAATTGGTGGGGGATAATGAGGGGGTCACCGTCCGCTGGGAACAGGTGGTCCTTCATTCGAGCGAGTATGACTCTGTCAAGAAGTTTAGCCATGGCTTTGAGTAGGCTGATGGGTCTGTGATTAGCCGGGATATTCAAGGGTTTACCCGGCTTGGGAATGCCTATGACTGTAGCTTTTTTCCAAGCTTTTGGAAAGTAGCTAAGGCCGAAGCATGCGTTGAAGATAATCGCAAGCAAGGTAAGCACCTGCCGAGGAAGCTGCTTAGTGCGTGGTTGGAAATTCCATCCGCACCCGGGGCCTTCTTGGATTTCTGTCTCCTGATGAGGAAGAGCATCTTATCATTAGACACTGTAATGGGGTCAGCGGTCACTGGACGGGAGTCTTTGCAAATGACTTCGTCTTCCACCGCCTGGATGTGCGCTGGGTCTCTGGGTTGGGTACTCAGGGAGCATTGTGAAGCAATGCTATCGGCGAAGCATTCAGTTTTCTCGTCGTCCTCGAAAACGGTGGTGCCATCGGGACGAGATAACGGAGGGTGTAAGTCGGAGGGTTTTCGCCATCCTATAGTACGCCGTGTGGGACGGGAAAATATTAATCATAAGATCGTTCCTTTGAACGTCTCTGTATTCCGCGACGGTACGTTTGACTTTACGTTGAAGCCGATTTGCGGCTAGCCTGTAGGCGGGTGTGGGGTAATGCCTGGCTCTGCGGAGAGCAGCGTTTTTAGCTTTGATTAGGTTGCTAATGTCCAAGGGAAGCTTGGACTTGCCATGCTTAGCAACCTTTACATTCTCACTAATAGCCGAGTTGATGGCTGTAGTAAGCGAATCGACTATCGAGTCGATTTTATCCGTGCTATCGAGATAGTCGGATGAAATCGCGAGGGGGTAATCTGGGGCTTCCAATACCGAAGACAGGGTGTGCTTGAAACCTTCCCAGCTGGTATAGGTTTTCGGAGCAGGAGGGTCGTTTTGGGGTCCTAGTATTAGGGACACCGGGCGATGGTCAGAACCTAAGTCGTCTAGCGGCTGTATGGTCTTAAGGTCGAGATTGATACCCTTGACGATGGCAAAGTCAAGGATATCAGGGGAATGAAGCAAGTTATCTGGGTAATGTGTCGGTGTGACCGAGAAAATGACGTCAAGATCGAGTGACTTCGTGATGTCTAGTAATTTAACACCACTGGTGTTGGTCGACAAGCACGTCCGGTCAGTATGTTTGCAATTAAAATTGCTGAAAATAATGACGGATTGCCCTAGTTGGAGTAAGGCCTCGTAGTCACTTCGAAGGGGGGGTGTTCCACTAGGTATATAGACTGAGGACAAGACTATGGTCCTGTGGCCTCCATCTTGGTGAGTGGAGGCGTGGGAATCGGAGAACAGTGAATACTTCTCTTGTAGTATATGGCGGTGCCGCCTCGTTGGACCGATGCAGGCCTATCATCACGCACAAGAGAGAATTTAGGAATAGTGAGACCCCTGGTGTGCTGGGGTTTTAAGAATGTCGCTTGAACAAGGATTTACTCGGGCTGTATGTTCTTAATGAACAGTTTGAGCTCCGGAAGTTGGTTGGTTAGACCTCGGGTGTTAAATGAGATCAGGGATAAACCCCTTGGCTTGGTGCGAACAGTCGTGGCGCTAAGAGGTGTGTTCATTATGGATGTACCTATAATGATTTAATTAGAGATTCGTACTCTGCGATTACCATGAATCGTTCGTACGAGTCGCGGGCTGCGCGCAGTTTGCTAGCGCATTGCGCTACTTTAGTCATATCTACATCATTAATGGTGTTGAAGATTAGTTTAAGATCCTCAGCCATTGAAGGCTGAGGAGAAGCTTTTGGGCCTGCTGATGGAGCAGGGCGGGTTGGAGCAGCCAGACGCTGTCTCCAGGCAAGCACTGGAGTGGGCGTGGGCTGGGCGCGCTTTACTGCTGAGGAATCTCGTGGCGCAGCGGTTGGAAATTGATAGTATTAATAAGGGGTGGGGCCTGTCTGGGTGCCGCCCTCCAATTAATATTTCGAATGGTTCGGGGTGCGTGGGGGCAGCCCCTGTAGTTGGCGGTGTGGCCGGAATGGCCACACAGCACACAAGATAGAGGAGAGGTCCACTCCAGAGTGCGACTGCACTCTTTTGTGGTGTGAGGCTCCAGGCACTTTACGCACCTGGGGCTGGCTGTGCAGTTGAGCGCCGCATGCCCGTAAAGTTGGCAGCGGTGACACGGTGCCCGGGATAGCCGCGGCGATGGGGCATCTCGACTGAGATACCGGAGAGGCCGCAGATGGTGTTGACCTCTCTGAAGAAATCGCGGGACCTGGGGGTGTTGGTCAGGATGACCAATGCCAGGGGGAATCGTCGGCCGTTCTTGCTGTGTATGTTGTGCACAGCTACGACGGGATAGATTTAATGTCGTCAAAGATGACGTCATTGGGAATCTCATCGGGGATTCCCCTGAGAACTGCCTTTATCTTACCCTCTTCGGGGAGAGCGTAAGTGTGATAGGCTAACTGCCTGTGTGAGAGGAGGGCCGTCAGCGCTCTGAAATCCGCTATTGTGGGGACTGAAATTTTAACGGCCTCAGACATATTGAGGGCGTTGGTGTAATTAATTTTATTCTCAGAGCATAAGCTCGAGACAGGAGGCCATTTGGCCTTTTCCCGTAGGAACACGCGCGAGGACGGGTGCGCAGCGCGAGGCTGGCTTTGTGGTAGCGGCGGCTTGGCCGGCGGGAAGTGTCACTTTGAGCGACATTAGGGAGGGGACGGGTGACTGGAGCGCCGGGACGATGGTTGGTGTCGGAGACACCGACCTGGAGGTGGGTGTCGGTGACATCGGCGCTTTCTTGCTCCTTTTGGAGCGGCGTTCCACCAGCGTGAAGCTAACGGTGGGTTCAGGGGAGGTGAGAGTGTCCGCTTGGGAAGTGGACTCGGCGCTGCTGCTTGACGCAGTGCGCTTGGAGGGGCGGGGGGCGGATGAGGCCGAGGTTGAAGTAGCCGTCGAGGCGGCGTCCGTAGCCTCGACCTCCATTGAGGAGGCCGAAGAATTGGGGATGCTGTGAGGCAGCAGTGGGGCCTGAAAACCCTGGGCCTGAGGGGCCTGTGGAGCTAGTGTGCTGAAGAGTTGGGGGAAGAGGACGCAAAGTGCCTGGAGTAGCACATTTGTGTCAGGGAGGGAGCCGAGAGTGGCGAGGCCAGCTAATTGCTTCGCAAGGTCCAAAGCCTCTTGCGAAGCCATCGCGGCGGGTGGGCGATTTGGCGGGATGTAGGCAACAGCGATGTGCAGATCCGGTTGTGCGGGGTCGCGGCTGCGGGAGGCGAGGCAACGTCAGCCACACGCGCTCCAGGTCGGCGCGTTGCCACTCAGGCAGGGCGCGCACGCGCTTGCAGTTGTATGTCGCACAGTGTCATGACACCGCCACCTAGGCCGCCGCAAACGCGGTCCCACCGAAATACGTATTGTAGATCTCAGAGTCTAAGATTCCATCACATAACCATGATTCTGCAATTAAAGCTATGTGAAAGTTGTGTGTTAATAAGTTGTTAAAGAAAGTGCTCGTTTTTGTTCTTAATCCACGAACATTCTGATAAAATAAGTGTAACTTGTTCTTAATAACCGACATAATGAGATCTGGAGTATATAGACGAAAGTGTGTAGCGACGTTGGCGCGGGTGTTTTTGGTAGCAGCGGTAACTCGGCGCGGCTGGACTCGGTGGACAAACTCAACTTCATCTTTTACTAAGTTGAGGCCAAGACGCCCGGCAACACGTACAACGATGTCGACAGTGCTTTCTGTTGTCGATTCAGGAATGCCAACAATTTCGACATTTTGCAGTCGTGACATGTCGGTTTCAAGAACGCTTATACGAGCCTCATAAGCAGTTACATTACGCCTTAGGGCAATGTTTTCTTCGCGAAGTGTTTTGATTTCGGCGGAGCTCTTGTCGAAACGCTTAAGGATGTCTTCGTATTGAGCGCTAATAAATTTGATCGACGATTCTAAACTGCATATTTGGTCTTTAACAGGCTGTAGTTCGACCGCTAAAGCGCTCTTAATCATTGAAGGCAATTGTTTGATGAAGGTCTCGAGTGTGTACCCAGATGATGTATGGTGTAGCCCCTCATCCGAAACCGGCGATTTGCTTCCCCTAATGGTGACATTGTTGCAATCATCAAATTCTATATGCAACTATGTGCTAAGTGTTGATCATGTTGCAATTTAGCTGCACAAGCTGGACATACTCATTTAGCTTGTTTCTTAAAGTTGCTTGCTGTAAGATTTACGCAAAGATAATGGAATGTCTTTGAGCAGGAGCCATTGCAGGTAATTTTTTCATTTGCGTTTAGGGTAAGCTTACAAGCGGCGGCTTTACAATGTTGTCTTCGGGATTCTGATTCATTGAGAATGTTTTTATAACTTGGCGACCGAGTGGTGTAGTGGTTGGTAGCCTTGTCGTATACGCCACAGGTCCCAGGTTCGAGTCCTGGTCAGGGCATTCATTTGTGTGATGTACACAAATATTTGTTCTCGGGTCATGGTTGTTGGTATGTATATATTATGTATGTTTATTCTGGTTTCCCCCCAGTTCGCTGTATGGTCATCAATAACACAAGCTATGGGGGCTTACTTTTTACTTACTTTGGGGCCACACAATTGGTGTGTTTGTCTGGGGATTTATTATTAATATTATAACTGTCAAGTCGACGTCTGTCCTCTTAGTCACCCGTGACCTCGGTATTAGTAGAAATAACGAAACATGGAGTAAAACGTAAAAAAAAAATTTAAAGCTAATATTAGGTTAATAAAGAGTTTTATTTAATGAAAAACTTAAGGAAACATTCGTGAAAGATGACATCTGACATCATGACAAATCACAATACTTCACTATATTTACTTACAAGTATAAAATATTTCTACAACGATACAGTGTTCAGTGTGCTTTTACTTAAGACTAGCAAAACAGAGCATGGATAGTCAAATCTGGAACCTGGGACCTGGACTCGAACCTGGGACCTTTGGCGTATTAGACAAGGCTACGAACCACTACGCTACTCGGTCATCTAACTTATTACTTCATTTCCCAAATCAAACGAGATCACACTAGACGATGTGATCATATTGACGGCAAGTGACGCTGTAGTGTGTGACGCTTCCACGTCCCAACTACGCGATCTACATGAACTTCTGCGTATACGGCACAGGGCACTGCATAGAACGATACAGTAACTCTCATCCAGGATAATGTGTAAGTGTGGGGAACGTGAGCAAACCCGCAGGTGACAACTAGAGTGAACTAAAGTTTGATCTTCACAAATAACGTCATTTACACATGATCCAGTTTGAGACAGTGGGTTTTATTTAGCATTGGTTTACCCGCTCTTAGTTTTATGACGCCAATAAAAACCTTTTATTGTACTGTATAAAGCTATCCAGACTGACCTTTATAAAGCTTATATAAGGTTGTATACATTAACTTCATCAAGATAATATTTATATAACTGAAGTTCTCGTGAATTTGTATTTAATAATTATATATACCGATAGAACTAGATAGATAGACTTATTATAAAGCACGTTTGCTACTTTTTCAGGCCTGAACTACGCTGCTGTTTCCAAAGGTTATGCAAGTGACACCGTGGGCAAAAAGAGCGTTTTCTAACAAACATAGTATACGCAAGTGTAATGCAAACAGTACACTGAGGCACGTCTTTATTACATTTTGTACAATTGTGTTAGTTCTTGTTTTGTTTTTAATGTCCTATTTTTTTTTCTTTTTCTTGTAATGTTTATGATTATGTTGCTTTTTCTTATGTTGTTAGCTTATAAGTTTGTATTATGTTATTAACTTTTCTCTACCTGTTGTGTTGTCTGCGGTTTAAATTAACGAAGGTCAATGTCTATGTCTAAAGTCTTCATATTCAGCTAACAAAAAGTACATACCTTTCAATTTCCGTACAAAATTCAATAAACATCAAAATATTTTATTTCATCACCTGTGCAGTTTCAAACATGTTGCAGTTGTTGAAAGTCCTCTTTTGCTCCATCTTCATCGAGATTGCGTAAATACGACTTCACTTCGACTTTTAAAGGGAAATAAAGCCGGCTACAAAAAGCTTCTCAGCACCCTTTTATAAGAAAATCTTTTATAAAATACTTGGGGTACAAGGTATAAAGGTTTGACAATTTAATGACGTTATTTAACTCCAAGTTTGGGATTAAATAACGTAATTAACTGTTTTAAACATAACTGTTTTAAACTATCCCGGGTATTATCACTATAATTTAATGAATTTATGGAATTCTTAACACGATTTCCGATTTTTAAGCATCCGCAAGAGTCCGCGATCATGGTGCTTGCAACAGCATCGAAATATCGGACGCGCGAAATAATCGTGGTAAGAATCCCGTAAATTCATTAAGTTATGACTAAATTTTATTTCGTTTTGATTTCGCTTTTTTTATGTATATAAAACTGGGAATGTTTCTTTTTGTAATTTGTATCTCTCTCTCCTCTCAAGGAAGAAGCTGAAAACCAGCGAATTGCTCATTGAGCATTATACCGTTGAGCTTCTGCCGTTTTGCGTCGCCGTAGCACACAATCATATATGTAGTTTTTTTTTTGTATTTTATAACTGTTTAATAATGTTTAATTTGCTTTTAGTTTAATTTTTTTTTGTATATTTTTACCTTTCTTTTTTGTGTGTGATATTGTGATGCAAATAAATGATTTATCTATCTATCTATATACTAATTAAAAATCACACCATGAACATTTTAAACTATAATATTTTGAGCTCACTTCATAGTCGATGACCAGGTTGACTGTTGTTTGACAAAAAAAACCCACGGTGTTTGTTACAAAACGACAATTTCGAATTATTAATGCCTCACAACACAAAATGCGCGTCACATTAGCGTCGTCGATTTACTGGATTACTTTCGAGAAATGCACATTTATTTTAATTAGAATATAAGATTATAGGTCTTTGCAAGGATGCTTCTTGCTTGTCCAGGAGGTACATTTTTTAGAAAAAACAGACGAAAGCAGATCATTTGTTTAGCCTATAGAATCTTTTTGACCGGTTATCTTTTTTTTTTTCATAAACTTTAGAAAAAAAAACGGTTAAAAGGTCCTACATATTAATCCAGATAAGTGTTAATATTATAATTTCATGAAGTCCACATTCATTGTTTTCTTATCAAACATATATTTTGATTTACCAAAGCCACCAAATTCGCAGAAGCTACACTGCCTAATGTGATACGTTATATGTTGTAAAGTGCACTGTAACTTATAACCCACTTATAGCATTCTAACTTTATAAATCACAATCAAATCTCACTTTAAACCAATGATAACTTATTTCGTTCTAAAACTATGAAACTACACATAGAAGTGCACTTTGAAACTTACCGGTTTAGATTGACTTTGCGTCAAACTCGCGAAGCACTCAAAAATTTCTTAATTAATGCCACATGGTTCTGTTCAAAATTTGTTTGTACAATGAAAAATTAACACACTTTTAAAATAACAATTTTGAAATCCCAAAAAGCGCCACTAAGTCAATTTTAAATATTCAACCCGCCATTCACAATTCATTACAAAATGAAACATACAATTATCTGATGTTGCGGCTGAATACGAAATTGACTTCTAATCACAACGAACTAGAGTTCACTTGTGTAAAGCCGGAAACGTTTGGAAATCCTTGCGAATAAGTGAACTCGGAGGATACAGCCATTAATGGTGCACTAAATATTCTGTGGGTGGCGCCCGAACCCCGTATGTTTACCTCTCTCTAGGCAAGTCACTCAATAGTAGGTACAGCACAAATTCAGCTTAGGATGTTAATCCCTGTGGCGTCTTGATATCCTACTTCGCAGGTACGCGTGTCTTCAGGACGACAAGGGCCCGTATATAGGTATTATAATACTGTTCAATGTAGATGTTGGGTCTGGAAGGGTCGTTCGCATGGTTTCGTACTTGTTAATTTTGTGTAAACTAGCGTTGGTATAATTGGTGAAGTTATTTGTAACATTGTCTTGTTGAGATAAAATATTTAAGGAATTGAAATAATAATTTACTATTATTTTTGTAGATATGTTAAATAACTATTGATTTATAACATTATGTTTTTTAAATTTAGTAAAATAACTCATGTGCTTTGATTTTTATTAAGTGAAATTATCTGTTACCAACACTTATATGCAGAGTATATTTCACAATACCACATTTCCTTATTCTAACGTAAAGCTAGCTTAAAAAGATAGATAAGTAGACTAATTAGAGAACTTTAGCAAAGCACATTTACAATTTTAAAATATTCAACTTAAAGAACGTAATAACTACAAAATATATTTTAAATCCACAGTCAATCAGTATTTTCGTAAGTACATAGTAAGATGCAATGAGGTTCCCCAATTTATAAAGACGTTTTTTAAAGAGACGACAGCTCTAGAGGAGCCTCGGTTAATACGTAATCAGTAAAATAATGTAATATAATAATAATGTATATCCGAGTATGTCAATATATTATTTGATGTCTGCCAACATCTCAAGCGCCCACTCTTGTAAACTAAAAAATTCTTGAATGAGTGGTTGAAATATATTAGCGAATCAAAAGCGCCTAATTTAGGTTTAAGTTTATATATTTTTTAAGTTTACATCCGATTTCTAGTAATTAGTAGTTCAGTAAGTCGATTTTTTTTTTAAGAATTGAATAAAAGAAGGCACAGGAAATATGTATATTGTAACTGTTTAATTAATAATCGAACTTCAAATTTAACCCACTAATTACAATTTGTTTTGAAAAAAAAGATAAATTTCTATAGAATACGTATGTGGTGATTTTTAAACACGTTAGGATTTCCTTTGTTTTAAGTAATTTTAAACATCTTTTATAAGTCAAATTTATATTTTTGTATTGATGACACATCCGTTCGCTCGCGATTGGTTGCTGAGTTAACCAATCGACGAATCACAACACACCACTTTTTCTTGAATAACGAACAAGTTATGGTAGTGAAGAAAAGCAGAGCGTCGGGCATTCGGACTTGAACTGTCGTGCCGATCTGTCGTTCTAACGAGACTAAGCGTTCTAACAGAATATTGTGTAGCGCATAGTGAATTGCTGGCTCAGTGTAATTACTGAAGTGTTATAATGAATTATTGTATTTGATTATATAAATAATGAGTTTGATTTACGACAACTCAGAAGTGGTACGTGATCTGCAGCCCAAAAACGTGAGTTGAAATAATTTATTACGATTTAGAAAAAATGTTTTAATAAAGTGTTTTTTTACTTTTGCTATGCCTTTTGTATAAGCTCTGAAATGTATTTTTCTTCTTCTGGCAGTGCTACCGAGACCATTTGGTTTGGGCTTCACCTTGATAATGCTGCCCTTTGATGAAGTGTCTGATAGTTATCTGTTCTAGCGAAGCGAGATATTTAATAGTTACTAGATATACACTTAAGGTATGGTAAAGTAAAGAAACAACCTTTATGAATTCGAGGAGTTGCATACGTTCTATATTTAGTTTAACAGCCATGTGTGTTGTATGGAGCTATGTATGTTCCATAATTAGTTAAACAGCCATGTGTGTTGTATGGAGCTACGTATGTTCCATAATTAGTTAGACAGCCATGTGTGTTGTATGGAACTACGTATATTCCATATTTAGTTAAACAGCCATGTGTGTTGTATGGAGCTACGTATGTTCCATATTTAGTTAAACAGCCATGTGTGTTGTATGGAGCTACGTATGTTCCATAATTAGTTAGACAGCCATGTGTGTTGTATGGAGCTACGTATGTTCCATAATTAGTTAAACAGCCATGTGTGCTGTATAGAGCAATGTACGTCCCACAATTAGTTAGACAGCCATGTGTGCTGTATAGAGCAATGTACGTCCCACAATTAGTTAGACAGCCATGTGTGCTGTATAGAGCTACGTATGTTCCACAATTAGTTAGACAGCCATGTGTGCTGTATAGACCTACGTATGTTCCACAATTAGTTAGACAGCCATGTGTGCTGTATAGAGCAATGTACGTCCCACAATTAGTTAGACAGCCATGTGTGCTGGTTAGAGCAATGTACGTCCCACAATTAGTTAGACAGCCATGAGTGCTGTATAGAGCAATGTACGTCCCACAATTAGTTAAACAGCCATGTGTGCTGTATAGAGCTACGTATGTTCCATAATTAGTTAAACAGCCATGTGTGCTGTATAGAGCTACGTATGTTCCATAATTAGTTAAACAGCCATGTGTGCTGTATAGAGCAATGTATGTTCCATAATTAGTTAGACAGCCATGTGTGCTGTATGGAGCAATATACGTCCCACAATTAGTTAGACAGCCATGTGTGCTGTATAGAGCAATGTACGTCCCACAATTAGTTAGACAGCCATGTGTGCTGTATAGAGCAATGTACGTCCCACAATTAGTTAGACAGCCATGTGTGCTGTATAGAGCAATGTACGTCCCACAATTAGTTAGACAGCCATGTGTGCTGTATAGAGCAATGTACGTCCCACAATTAGTTAGACAGCCATGTGTGCTGTATAGAGCAATGTACGTCCCACAATTAGTTAGACAGCCATGTGTGCTGTATAGAGCAATGTACGTCCCACAATTAGTTAGACAGCCATGTGTGCTGTATAGAGCTACGTATGTTCCATAATTAGTTAGACAGCCATGTGTGCTGTATGGAGCAATGTACGTCCCACAATTAGTTAGACAGCCATGTGTGCTGTATAGAGCAATGTACGTCCCACAATTAGTTAGACAGCCATGTGTGCTGTATAAAGCAATGTACGTCCCACAATTAGTTAGACAGCCATGTGTGCTGTATAGAGCAATGTACGTCCCACAATTAGACAGCCATGTGTGCTGTATAGAGCTACGTATGTTCCATAATTAGTTAAACAGCCATGTGTGCTGTATAGAGCAATGTACGTCCCACAATTAGTTAGACAGCCATGTGTGCTGTATAGAGCAATGTACGTCCCACAATTAGTTAGACAGCCATGTGTGCTGTATAGAGCAATGTACGTCCCACAATTAGTTAGACAGCCATGTGTGCTGCATAGAGCTACGTATGTTCCATAATTAGTTAAACAGCCATGTGTGCTGTATAGAGCAATGTACGTCCCACAATTAGTTAGACAGCCATGAGAGCCGTTTGGAGTTATGTATGTTCTACAATTAGTTACACAGCCATGTGTGCTGTACATAGCTATGTATGTTCCATAATTAGTGAGACAGCCATGTGTGCTGTAAGGAGCTATGTACGTTCTATAATTTGTTAACCTTGGATAGTTTTAATGTACTAAAATACTTTTATATTTTTTTCTTCGAGCAAACAAGTGGAACCTGGTGGCAGAACTCTGAACGACGTCCAATGCGTCTCAAACAAAAGACTCGTGCAAGTTTGCGGCCAAGAAGCTTGGCCGAGCTCGTGACGCCTTCACCACCTTTGCTGCATTCACCGGGGCTTCAGGACTGCCAAGCTGAGCAGATTGACATCGCAACATTGAAACTCGATGAAGTCGAAACCTGTGTCGAGGTTCTTGTAGTCAATGACCAATTCCTGCAAACCTCTGTTCTAGTTGGCCAAGATTTTACTGAAATGCCGTTTGTAACTGTTTTGAAAAATGCGAACAAGCTCTTGTTCTACAAAAGCCTAGCTGTCAGTGACTCTTTTGACTATGACCACGTTTTAAAACTAAAACAACTTTCAAAAAGTTTTGTGACTTCCACGGAATTAAGCATATATTGAACGCGGTCGTATGTCCTAGAGCCAACGGTCCAGCCGAATGTTTCAGTCAGACCATTTTAAATTCATTAAAAAAGTGTAACACTGGCAAAGACAAATGGGACTGGGACATGTGGCTCAGAAAAATACAACGAGGTATTAATAATACTGTTAATGCTAGTACTCAAAAAACGGCATCGTGGAGGCTCTATTCGGCTGTAGAATTTGCGATTATTTGTCCAATAAACTTGACGTAAACAGTAACGGCACAGAAAATTTTGACAACACAAAAGAACAAAAGTTATGATAATTGTAGAGCCCCTGCTGCCGTTTTTAGAGAAGCAGACTTGGTCATGGTCACCAGGACCAATTTTTATAACAATTGTAACGGTTGTAAACTTTTGTCGATATTTATTGGACCATATAGGATAATTGAAGTACTGGGCAATGACAGATGTAAAACAAGTAATGTCTCTGGATTCCATAAGAAAAATAAGTCGTTTGAAACTGTTGTCGCTGCGGAAAGATTGAGACCGTGGATACATATGAGACCTTTAAATCCCAAAACTTCGGAAGAGTCTACAGACTCATCGGATTACGACAGTGAAGATAACCTCCCTTTATCCGACTTGCAACAGCAGGATCGTGCGACTTAAATGTGGTTATTTAATTATTGCAATGTAAAGCAAAATCGAAACAGCTTTGTATAATTTAATTATATCGCTTATACGAATGGCCAAAGGTGGTGCTTTTAAACACGTTAGGATTTTCTTTGTTTTAATAACGTTTTTTCTTGAATAACGAACAAGTTATGGTAGTGAAGAAAAGCAGAGCGTCGGGCATTTAGACTCGAACCAGGGCTATGTAACTCCCTTTACGATAAAATAAAAAAGTATCGAAGAAACTAGCGACATCTAGTGATTGATGCTTGTCAACTAACGTGTATGATAACCCAGCACATCGCTAGATGTCACTCTAGACTGAGAATCAGACAATTTTATTTTTGTTAAAAAAACTATTTAGATTTTATTAATTTTTACTTAGTATATTAATATATTATATGATTTAAATAAAGATCGGTCGGTCATTTCAATTTTATTGAACTTCTGTTGATTGATTGCAGCGTTGCGTTGGTTGAATGACTGACTCAAAATTTAAAACAAATGTCCGCTTGCTTCAGTTTTCCCGGTTCAAATGCGTTCAAACACCGTTTATTAACTCGTGTTTTACTGTAACGTTGAGTTGAAATCCTTCAGCTCCGTTAAGTAAGATTAACTTTGTTTGTGTTATGTAAGAGACATAGACTCAATTAGTTAAGTGTATTTTTTATTTAGTGTAAGTTAATTGTGATTTGACTGTTTTTTTCAAACTGAGACAGAGACTCCACAGTATTATGTATTAATATGGCTCCAATTTCTCGCTTTAAGTGTTATTTTGGATGTATTAACGATGGTAAGTGTTGTTACGGAGCTACTCAGGTTTCACAATGATGAAAAAAGCAATACTTGTCTGTCGAAGATTTAAATATTTGGTTTGCTCGTATTTCCTTTTCATTCCCAAAATCACAATTTCCCAAAAACCAACAGTGCAACATGTTTTTTAGTTTGCAGTTTTTTTTATGAAATAAAACTATTAGGTAGGCATGGAAGATGTATGGTTTTTAAGTAAAATACTTTTTCATTTTAGTTTCATTCATTGTAGAATGGTCAGTTTTGTCAAGCGTGGATGTTGCTCAATGTGTTATATTCTATATAAAACACTAATTTAAAAAAAAAACTTTTAATTAAAAGGCAACTTGGATTATTATTACAGAATAATAGCCACTCTTATTGATGTATCACTTTCCTATGAACTGCACAGAAAAGAGTTACTTAACATTTTGAAAAAAATATGTATTTTGATAGAGTTGTGTAAATGACAAGGGTAGCATTTAAATAGGTACTTAGGTAGTTTTATAAACAAAATTATTTGTTGGTAAACTAAAGTCATTGTATTATCAAGCCACCTCAAATAAATACTCTCTAAAGAGGTTTATTATTTATCACAAAATTCACAAAAATACAACATATTAATCACAATTTTATACTTTAATTAATGCCTAAAAATTCAACTTCCAGGTCCTCTACATTGATTTCCCAAACCAATATTTCCTCATTTGGAAAAATTTGAAAAATTGAAGAATGTTCTGGATAAATCCGTTCAAGAAAAAGGGCACACTTATATTTATAACCAAGTAAAAATTTGCAACAAACATTTTGAACAATGTTATATTTCAAGGAGCAATTGTCTAACTGCTAATGCAGTTCCGACTCTTATGGTTATTGGTAAATATTATTCCTACCATTATTTTGAATTATTATTAAATATTATTTTTATTACACAGTGACATCTAATTGAATTGAATACTGAAATTATGTAATAACCAACGTTATATGAATAGTATAAGACTAGAATGTGTGTACCTATTGGTCCCATGGTTCCACTAGTAGATTCCAGTTGGTGTCATGAGTGTGCTTATTTCATTTTTATAGGTATGTACCCTATTTATGCAGGGTTGGAACTTTGTGACCTCATCTGGAGGGGATTTACCCAAAGTTCTGGACATGAAGATTTCAGTCAAATGAAATATCCCCTTAATTTTAATTCATATTTTTCATTAATTTGTTATTGAAGTTTAAATTTCATGGTTATATAATTTAATTTACTTTCAAAAAGACAATATTTTTCAGATTTTAGCTGATTGATTTTGTTGTATTTACAAGTTCATTTGTATTTACCTACTTTCAGAAATGTTTGAATGTTAGTTTCCAAAAGTAAGGGAATGTTCCTTTTGAGTGTAATCTTCTATGTCCAATATTTTAGGAGGGTACCTCCAGTTGAGATCAATTTCCACCTTGTCTATTATGTTTAAGCAATAGGAAGGTACAATATTGTATACCTATATAGGTACCCCAATGTGTGTATATTTAAATATTTTTTTAATTAATTTTTAATTTAATTATTGATTGGGGACTCCACACTAAGCAATGGCACATGGGTGGTAACCATGAAGCAAATTCATAGGAAACCTACATTAAACTTACATACATAGATAAACACACAAAACTGGAATATTATATTGATTGACGTTTTAGATTAGGCACTGTGATATGGAGGATTTACTAATTGTTTCATATTTTTCAGCTTCTTCACAACAGGCTACAGGCAGCCAAAATATTGAACTAGCCATACCATCTACATCTGAACAAAATTGTGCTCAACTTGAAGTTACTGAATCATCACTTTATTCATTAACATCAAACAACAAAAATGATATGCAAGGTATTGAACCTCGAGATACTATATTATTGTGAAGTAAAAGCTTTGTATTATTGTCAGTATATATAATTTAATTTTTAAAATGTCGGGTTATTTAGGCATTTAAAATAGGAATGACTTTCAGCATTTTGGTTATAAAATTCTGTGAAGTAAATAGTTTGTTACATTTCAGGTACTTTTAAAGCGAAGCCAAAAAACATAAGTATTAGAAGAAAAAGTGCAAGTGATGTGATTATTTCGAAGTTAAAAAATAAGATAGCAACACTTACTATGAAGTGTGAAACTGAAAAGAAAAAAATACTTCTGACAAAAAAATTGTGTAAAAGCAAATCATTCATGAGAATAGTTGATTGGATGCCTGATGCAATTAGACGCTTCACACTTTTACAGATGAAATGGAAGACCAAACCAAGAGGTAGAAGATTTTCCTTGGATGAAAAAATTATGGCACTGACAATTTACAAACAAAGTCAAAAGGGTTATAATTTACTTAGAAAGCTTTTTGTGTTGCCCTCGAAGCGTAGTCTTCAAAAAATGTTGAGTACCTTGCGCATCAAACCTGGGATCAATTTTCAAATTATGGAAAATTTAAAACAGACTGTATCAAAATTACCTACAGAAAAAAGATTATGCACACTTTTATTTGATGAAGTAGTTTTGTCTCCTGGGTTGCACTTTTTTATTAATGAAATAATTGGGTTTGAAGATGATGGCTACAAAAAGAAGCCAAAAATTGCAGACCATGCCCTGGTTTTCATGATTAAAGGCATAAAAACCAAATCAAAGCAACCTGTCTGTTTTACTTTTTGCCAAAGTATAACAAAATCTGATGATTTAAAAGTTTTAATAAAAAAAGTAATAGAGGAACTTTCTAAAACTGGAATAATAATAATTGCAACAATTTCTGATCAAGCTACATGTAATATAACTGCTATTAAAAACTTAAAAAATGACACTAGAATAAAATATTGTAAGGAAAACAAAGAATATAATTCAACTGCAGTGGAAATAGGAGACATAAAATTTTTTCCCCTCTTCGACACTCCACATTTGTTAAAGGGAGTGCGGAATAATTTTATGGTGAAAAATATAAAATTTACTCAAAATGGTAAAAATAAAATTGCTAAACCGGATCATCTTAAAATGTTGATAGATGTGGACACTGGTAATGATGAGATCCGACTTGTAAACAAATTAACGGAAAGCCATGTAGATGTCAAGAAAATAAATAAAATGAAAGTAAAATATGCAGCCCAAGTTTTTAGCCAAAGAGTGTCTTCAGCAATACACTTTTTAGCCAGTAAGTATTTTTTAAATTATAGTAAGCCAGAAAACATATACAGTATGCACCTGATGGTAAGCAGCATCCAGGCCTATGGACATTGATTTTTGCCACTGATTACTAAATGCTGGCAATGTGCATTATGTTGCTGTAATTTCTGCACACATAACACAACAGCGCAACATTTGGTAATTTCTTACAACACTTCCCCTTAGCCATTGCCATGACCATCATCACATTCACGAACCCGTCCAAGGACACTGACGCTGCAGATTGCGCCATAAGCTCTGCATTTTGGAGTATATTTTTTAAATTTAAGTTTGATTATTAAAATTTGTGTCATTTTAAATAAAACTTTGAGAATAAGATGTGCCTATTGGCCCCCACTTTCTTGCTCATAGACAAGTTTATTTTTCTTACAGTTCCAAACTGTGTCCCGTAATTCTATAAATGTTTAACTTTAAAAAAAGATTTATATAAAAAAGTTTACTATCTTAAAAAACCAAATCCCAATCGCCATGTAAATTCACTAACTATATGGACCTAATAAATGGTTTACAGCAAACCATGGGAACATAGAACACTTATGAACTAACAGTAGTGTTTATCACACAAATATTTATCTATGCCAGAGATACTGCAAATTTATTGCTTTTTATTGTTTCAGAACATAAGATCTTGCCCGAAGAGTGCGAAGATACTGCTGATCTACTCCTTTTATTCGATAAACTTTTTGATTCGTTTAATGGCCACTCAGATCATGATACAACGAAAGTTCTCAAGGGGTGTCTCAAAAACAATTCTCCACATTTCCAGTATTGGAATAAAGTTTTGCCAGTTTTAGAGTCAATGGTATTTGAAACTAGAAAAAAATGTGATGGCATAGACAAAATAAAATTGGAGAAAATCCCACCAATTAAAAACTGGATTACCAATATTAAAACTTTTATGGAAATGTGGAAACACTTAAATGAAATGTACAAAATAAAAAATATTATTACTAGAAATTTTAACCAAGATCCCCTTGAGAATTTTTTTGCTGTATCAGAAGCAATGGTATTCGTAATGTTAATCCCACGTGCTTACAATTTGTTAATGCTTTTAAAACATTGTTGATTAATAATTTTGATTCACCTCATTTAATTAATGCTAATTGTGAAAATGATAACAATCAGTCTATGCAATCATTAAAATTTCTATTAGCTAATAAACATAGTCCTTCTACTGTTGATGATTTTGCATGTAACATTGATGATTTATTAATAACAATGAATGAAATCGAATGTGAACATGTGATATTAGTAATATAGTACATGTTGAATCAAAAAAGTATGTGGCGGGTTATATAATAAAAAAATGTAAATCATTGATATGTAAAACTTGCATACAGTGCTCCACCGATATGATGCGATCAGAAGTTGATTCTCAATCATTTAATTATGAAATTGATTACACAAAAAAGTCTTTATTGCATGCATGTGATGCTTTCATCAGTTTGTTAAATGATGTATATTATATGATTATTAGCTGCCTAATAAAATCTCCAGAAATACCCAATTAAAAACATAAAATTATTTTCTTTATTAATTGTGGATGTGATTTTGATTCAGTTCTTACATGTGGCAATCATAAAGCTGAGTTGGTTGATTTTATAATTAATTTATCAATTAAGTTGATTGTTAATAGTTGGTGTACGGGGATTAACAAGATATTGAGTGGCAAAATAAGTAAATTTGATCAAACTGATATAATTAAACTACAAGCATTTAACTATTATAAAAAACATACTATAAGAAATAAAAACATGTGACATGTGTTTATTTTGTTTTGTTATTATTTTATCTGGGAAACGACTTCGCTTACTATAAAAAAAGTAAATACCATATTCTCTATTTAAATGCTATACCCATACCTTCCTATTTTTCACATCTATACAGTATAAAATTTACAGTGTTTCGATGCCACTTCTGTCATTGACTTACAAATTAATTTTGTCAATCTGTTTTCAGACTTGTGCACATTTTATTAATCAGTGACGGTCACTGATTAACAAAATGTTCTTGGATCATAGTGCGATTTTACTTGAAAAAAGTGTGAGAACCTACCGCCATTGTGGATATTACACATCAGTGCCATCTAGTTTAAATTCGTTGTACTAGTTATGCCAAGTGTCGATGTAGTATTTTTTTAAAGTGCCATCTACTTTAATTTTGTTGTACTAGGTAGTGCTTGGATACTTGAAGGGAGGGAAGACTTGCCGAGCTAACAGATGCAGAAAAGAATAATTTTGTATAGACATAAATGCTGCGTTCCGTTTGCCGATTACAGCGCTAAAAGTGCTCAAAACCGTTCCGATTCGTTTGAGCGCGTTAAAAGTGTTATTAGTGATGTTGCAATCCGAACGGTAAATAGCGCGCTAACATTCTGAATGTTCGTCGATTAAGTCTAAAGTTATAATTTCATTAAGATCTTTGACCCTGAATGAAGCAGGAGCCATTTTTTTACATTATTACGAAAGAAAATTAATAAGCAAGCTTTTAAAATCTTTAATCGACTAATAAAAACATCAACAAAGTAACGTCATGTGTCAGTTTTGATAGGCCGTTCACAGCGACCATGCTCCATAGCGTTGGCACTGTGAGCGGTAAGATGGCGGCGTTTATGACGTCATTGATGACGTATCGATATCGCTGTGAGCGCGCTCACGGGCAAACGGAACGGGTATATGAGCGCTGTGAGCGCTGTAATCGGCAAACGGAACGCAGCAAAAGAGACTGTAAATTTATTTTGAAAAAAAATATACCCGTGAAGTTTCTTGCCAGTTCTTCTTCACGAAGGTTTTTTTCGAACTGGTGGCAGAATCATGTTTTATTTGACGTCAATAAGAACAAGTAATTGTCAATGTTGAGAAATAAATATTTGAATTTGAGTGCCAAATATTTACAGATGTAGTGCCATCTAGGGGTTGATGCTTGCCAACTTTTCCCAACAAAATCTTCAGTTGCCTATCTACTCCAGTTTATTATGTATTTATAAATAAATAAATAAATGTGTAGCGCATAGTGAAGTGCTGGCTCAGTGTAATTACTGAAGTGTTATAATAAATTATTATATTTGATTATATAAATAATGAGTTTGATTGATTTCAGTTTATTCATATTCATATGGTATAAAGCAGACGAAAATTTGTATAAAACATAGCACAAAAAAAAAATGAAGCTGGTGATTTAAAATCACATTTTGCTCTAATAAATGGCTCTCTAGTAAAGGCATGAAAGAGATGATAACAGTCAATAAAAGTTTTTAAAATTTGTGTTTCATAATTACTTATAACTTTGAAAATGTTTCCAGCAAACCGAGAAATATGGTAATGCTATCTAGTAATTTTTGTATTTGTTTTTTTATAATTTTTTTCAAAACTTTCCTTTCCAAGTGATCTAAAATATGCAGTATAAACCAGGGCTTTGAATAACGTTAAAAAAATTGGTAACGTTATCTCTTACAAACAGGAGTATCGTTATTAAGGGAGGTATCAATACCAAAGGTAACGTTATAGGTAAAGTAACGTTATGAAAGGTATCGATACTTATCAAATTTTTTACCGGTAAATGTAATAACGTCACCTATAATAGTAGCGGTAACTTTATTGATATTATTTCTGTCTCTTTTACTATCTTATTTGACTTGTAACCATAAGTTTGTAGGAGTTGAAATAATTCGGTAGCCAGGCACAGCACCGTATAGTATAACAAGACACACCGGTATTACCCGAGCTAATCGCAAAATATTTATAAAGTGTGAGATCTACTCTAAGGAATGTAATGGTAAGTAGGTAATTTGATATTTCTGTAAGTATTGGTTTTATAATTGAAAAATATTGTGACAAATGTTTTTGTAAGTATTTTAATATATATTAGGATATATTTTAATACATTTCTAACAGTGTTTTCATTTTTTTGGTTATGGATATCCTAAATTGATAGTTTTTAGGGTTTCGTACCTACAGGGTAAAACTGAATCTTATTACTAAGACTTCGCTGTCCGTCTGATACCAGGCTGTATCTGCTGAACCGTGATACTTAGAAAGTTGAGTTTTTCACAGATGATTGATGACAGATGTTGAGTTTTTCACATTGTTGGCGCTATAGCAACAAATACCAAAAAAGCAGAGTAAAATATTTAAAGGGGATTCCCATACCATGTTATTTATAGATAATGGTACCGATCCTGGCCGGTTTTGTGTTTTTAACTTTATATATTTTTGCAGGCATACCGATGCTTTGCCCGTCGATCATCTATCGCCATCCACCAACGAAAACGCGCACGTGCGGCTCACTTTGACAGAGTGGCAACGTCGCCACAAGTAACAAAAAAAAGTAACACTATTTTAACGTTAAATTAGTAGTGTTATTTATTCGAATTGAATCTTCATTACCGCTACTTATTATAACGATACTTTTTTATTTACCGATATTTAAACCGTTAATTCGGAAACGTTATAAAGCCCTGGTATGAACATAACTTTATAACAACGAGAATACATAAACTAAGCCATATGTGTCCCATCGCCTCTCAAATTTACATTCTTGATATGACAATGATACTAAATAACCTGTTCATGAGAAAGAACGACCAACATTTTCCCAGCGCTTCTCGATTGTTTCATTTTGACCTTTCATTTTTCGATTTCGATTCTTTCATTTTCGATCGTTTCACCGTTTTGAAACAGCCATACTGTTGTATGGCGACACAACGGTTGAGGGTTGCCTTGGCAGCCTCGATACATACCCTAGGCGTGCGGGTTTGCTCACGACGTTTCACTTTCAGCGTCGTTCACCGCTAGAGTAGTCTGCTTAAGTGAGACAAATAGGGTATTTTGCCAATGACGTGACTTAGCGCAAACGGAGCCGTGAGCAAATGCTACTGTATCATCATAATCACAGTTATTAAAAATATGTCAGATAATTATACGCATTAACTCCTGTTCTTCGTTTCCGAAACATTATAGATGTTTTTCATAGGCTTGGAAAATGGCCAGCTATACTCCGTCCAAGCATTGAAGCCCCTTTATAACAATGAACAAACTCCAGGAAAAAAGCTGCTAAGCTTTGGGCGTTAGATGACAACATGAAAATAATGGTGTCGGCCGACAAACATGACCCCAATTTTGGTTGCAATTGACATTTAGTTTACTAAGTTACGAAAATAAAGTATAAAGGTAATTCTAGTTGCGTTATTACGTAATGTATTTTTTTGCCCCACGATTTTGCCACGGTGTCTACGTATGCCAACTATAAAGTTCGCTGTGCATTGCGAGCGGAGCTGTTCCATTTGGAATCGGTTGTCTCCATCTCACCTGGTGGAGCGTGAAGGTGAAGACGAGAATGTAATGGACCCGTCCAAGAGAAACCTTTGTCTCGGGGGTTTAGTTTGGAAAAGGAAATGATTTTTTTTTGCCAAGACAAAAATTTAGATAACAATTATAATACTTTATTAACTAGCAAATATCTCAATATGTGATAAAAAAATCAATTACTTATTTAGTGTAGAACAAATTTTATAAATTAGTAAATAATTTCAGTGTTCCAAGGTCTCCGGTATTGTGCTCACAAACACCCACAAGGAAGAGCTGAACTGAGTGACGCGGTGTAATTAAAGGAGGTTCGTAGTTCCCTTTTTGCCTGTTCTCTAGCGAGGTTTAATAGTGAATGATACTCAATTAAAAAGTCAATACCAGGAACTTCGTTACGAGACTTGAAATTTCTAATTAATGTTTACAATTTTGCCCGCAATTTTTGTCCCTTTCAACTCCCATTTTGGTTGAAATTTCGTAATCATTTGATACATAATGATGGCAATGTCGATATCAAATTGCCAAGTTATCACAAAATGTATAACATATTTGAAATAACCAAGATTTTATTGACAGGATTGTAATACTGTCTTTAGAATATATTCAACTTTAAATGGCAATTAAAACACAATGCAAAGACGGAATAATTGTTTAGATATTTCCACAAGGCCGCTAACGTTCAGTTTAATATAAAAAGTTTTCAACACACAATTGCTGCGTTAGAGGAATTCATTAAAATGGAATTATGATCATAAATTACCTGAGAAGAGGTCTGTTATTGGTTTATATTTAATTATTGCATACCAAGCACTATTGGTCAGGGCTGTTTGTTTTGTTCTCTTCTAAAGAACGACGATGATGCCGTCAAGTAAGGGTAATGTTTAATAGGTTCATTATGGTTCATTTAAAGAACCCACGCGTGTTCCTGGTTTTTATTCGAGAGTATATCAGATTTATAACTGTATACTTATATTCGTTATCATTTATTCCATCGAATAACGCTACTGTCAACACTGGCCGCTATAACCTAGATTTTACAAAATGGCGGACTAACTGTCAAAGAGGTGCGAAACATTCGTCAATAAACTTTTGAACATTTCAGATCTGAAGTCTGTAAGAAACAAAGAGAATAGGCGCTTGAATAACTCAGTGTTGCTCGCATTGTAACTTAGTTCGTACATATTTTATACCTTTTTAAAACTGTTGCAAAATTCACAGCTTAAAGCATCTTCCTTAGTCGTTCCTTAAGTTTTCACGATTCATTATATTTAAAAAACATCCCTTTTAATTAAAAAGTGTTTATCAAATCTTTACTTTTTATTATAATGGTATGAAGACATAGAGATCCCAATATTTATATTCTGCTACAAGAGTACCATGACGACGGAGGCAAGTAAGAGTCATGGAAAGAAATTTTATAATTATAGTCGTACAGTAGATATCCTCTTTAGATATCATCTTAGATATTTGATACTCTAGCCTACGTTATAGTATCTCATTTTATTAATTTAGTTTCAATTATTGAGTTTACTTAGAATAGTGCTTCTGATTATATGAGACAGACTTAGTACTAAAAGCTAAATTTCATATTGTTTCAAACTGCTATTTTTACCCACAATGGGTCCATTTTAAATTTTCAAATCTGTTTTCATTTGCTGTTTAGGCCACATTTAGCGGCCTTTTGTAGGTGAAAAGGTTCAAAGACGATTTTTGTACAAAACCACTATCTTTGTGAAAAATTCTACCGAGAAATGATCGTCATTGTTATTTGATTATAATTTTATTTAGTCATTTATTGATTGCGTGGGTGCTCTATATTAGCTGTTATTTCATTTATGTTTCCCATCTCTCTTAAGAAGATAAAAAACTTTATTTAAGAAAATGTGAGTAAGTATAACACGGGTTTATAAGTTCCGTAAGGAGGTGATGGTTTATTTGTTACTAGTGCCACGACTTTCCACTCCAAACTTCCGGTTTCCGGAAATTTTAAATTAACCTTTAGGTATGTTATTCCGTCGTAGGTCGTATTCTATCTGTTTGCAATATTTCATCCGAATCTATTGAGTCGTAGTTGTGCGCTTAAGTAACAAACATCCAAGCATAGAAGTAGTGAAGAGGTTGTTTGTTTGTTCGTTGCCGAGCCTTGCTGAGATTTGCCAGCCTTAAGGTTATAATTCAAAATGTGGAAACCATTGAGAAAATATCATTCTTTAGAGGATTAAGTGAAGCCGACGCGCGGGTAGCGGCTGGGTATTTTGCGACGCCGTCGCCACTCGGATGTGGCTTATATAATATAAGAAACTTTTGATGGCTAATCTATCAAGAAGACCTAATGACAAAAATCAAGCATCTCGACATAAGTAAAGGGCCTGGTCCTGACCAAATACCTACATTTTTTGTTAAGCGTTGTGGAAAAGAGTTATGTACACCTTTAAGAATTATATTTAATAAGTCTCTCATAAATGGAATCTTTCCCAACCGATGGAAGGTCGCTCATATTGTCCCCATTTTCAAAAACGGTGACAAGTCTCAGTGCGAAAATTATAGACCGATAAGTATTTTGTCGTGCTTTGCAAAGCTTTTCGAATCTCTAGTTTACCCTTATGTGTATAGTCATTTTAAGCCTTTAATTTCTGAAAACCAACATGGGTTCGTAAAAGTAGATCGAACGTAACTAACCTTTTATTATATAAAAACTGTAGGGACACCATGTATATTGTATGTGTGCTTGTATACCTACGTGAAGTGAGCATGTGTGCGGCTGCGCCCGCCGCGTTCGCTTCTTAGTTAGTCGCTAATAAACGCAGTCTACTGAACACGTATGTTTTATTTATGAACTATAATTAATTTATCTCTAAAGTGGTGACCCCGAACTAAAGTAGACAGTGTTATTGAAGTGTTAATTAGAGATAGTGTGTAAAAAAAAGAAACTTATGAACTATGGCTACCCCCGGTGTGAATATACCTATGCGAGCTCAGGAGCCGAAACCCGAACCAAGTGGTGCAGATGTAACTGCGCTAGCTAGCATAACAGTTTCGTCACGAGTGCCAGATTTTTGGGCGGACCAACCGCGACTCTGGTTCGTTCAATTTGAGGCTGTGGTGGCAAACCAGAAACTAAGCGATTCTGCGAAACAAAACTTAGTAGTAACAAAGTTGAACAAAAGCGCCATCCAGCAAGTCAGCGATTTACTCCTAGCGCCTACAGAGACGCGTAGCTATGACGCGCTCAAGGATCGACTACTTAACGTCTTTGAAGAGTCGGAAACTCGACAATTTCAAAAATTATTAGGAGAGATGGAGCTTGGAAATCAGAAACCGTCACAACTCCTTCGACGCATGAGGGACTTGGCTCGTTCAAAAATTCCAGACCCCACCCTACAAATAATGTGGAATAGCCATCTGCCGGCAGCGGTGCAGGCTGTACTGGCAGTTACCGAAGTAAAGGAGCTAGACAACTTAGCTATCGTAGCCGATAAGGTCATGGAGGCCACCCGTCCAGCGGAAATAGCGATGGTGACGCCGAACTCCATACCCAAAGATACCAGTACATCCTCGGAATTGGCCGCGGCAGTGGAGAAGCTGAGCGTCGAGGTTGCTGAGTTGCGCCGCTCGCGGCAACCGCAGCGAAGGAATAATCACGGTTATTACCGTCCAAGGTCACGCGTCAGAGACGTGAGTAAAAGTCGTAAGGACCCCGAGTGGTTATGTTATTATCACTATAAGTTTAAGTCTAAAGCTACGAAGTGTGTCGAGCCTTGTAATTGGAAGGCGCCGAAAAACAATTCCCTGACGGAAAACTAACCTCGATACAACCGGTGGCGGAGGTCTGTATCAACTCAGCAAATCGCCTATGTGTTCTAGACCGAAAGAGTGGCTTAAAATTTTTAATAGACACAGGTGCAAATGCGTCGGTTCTTCCGGTAGTAAAGTTAGGTTTAAAAAAGCCCGCGAGTGAAAAATACAAACTTTACGCGGCAAACGGTAGCGAAATAGAGACATATGGTGTACGTACATTAACTTTAGACCTTAGTTTAAGAAGAGCTTTCCAATGGACCTTCATAGTGGCGGCTGTTAAACAACCTATAATAGGGGCAGACTTTTTAACCCATTATAAGTTGTTGGTTGATTTAAGTTCGCGGAAATTAGTAGATCAAATAACACGTTTGAATGTTATTGCTTCCGTCGTGTGTCAGGAAAAGTGTGAGTCATCGGTTAAGACAGTAATAAATAATAATATGTGGCATGATATTTTATGCAAATATCCTGAGATCACCAAGCCGGTTTCATATAAAGACATACCCAAACATTCGGTATATCATTATATCGACACCTCAGGACCTCCAGTATTTGCGAAAGCGAGACCACTTCCACCAGATCGGTATAAAAAAGTTAAAAATGAATTCCAAAATATGTTAGACTTAGGTATTTGCCGCCCTTCAAAAAGCCCATGGGCAAGCCCTCTACATGTCGTGCCCAAGAAAAATGGAGACCTACGACCATGCGTTGACTATAGACGACTTAATTCAATTACAAAGCCCGATCGTTACCCGATTCCACGAATTAGTGATTTTAAATATTTAGTTGCAGGTAAAAAAATATTTAGTAAATTAGATTTAAATAGAGCCTATTTTTTTATCCCTGTTGCACCGGACGACATTGAGAAAACCGCGATCATAACGCCGTTCGGGCTATACGAATTCCCGCGAATGCCATTTGGGTTGCGGAACGCAGCGCAATCGTTCCAGAGATTCATGGATACGACTGTGCTACGTGGCCTTGATTTTGTTTATAATTTTATTGACGATGTCTGCATAGTCAGCGATTCGGAAAATTCACATATAGAGCACTTGAATGCAGTTTTTCAAAGGTTTAATGAATTTGGTGTAACAATTAATCTATCAAAATGTGTATTCGGTGTATCTAAACTAGATTTTTTAGGTTTCGAGGTGTCAACGGATGGTATCCGTCCACTCGACGATAAAGTGGAAGCAATTGTAAATTTTCCGAGACCCGAAAACATCGAGCAATTGCGCCGTTTTCTCGGTATGATCAATTTTTATCGGTCACACATACCTAAAGCAGTCGATTGCCAAGCTCAATTAAACGCTTATTTACACAATACTAAAAAGCGCGACAAAACTTTGATAGAGTGGACTGATAAGGCTATTAAGGCATTTGAAAAATGTAAGGACAGCTTGAAGAGCGCCATTACATTATCATATCCATTGCCCGATTCTAATTTATCTCTTATGTGCGATGCTTCGAATACTAGCCTAGGCGCGGTTTTACAACAACAAGTTGACAACTGTTGGAAACCTCTGGGATATTTTTCCAAGAAATTAACGGAAACGGAAACGAAATACTGTACGGAACTGTTAGCAATATTTATGGCCATCAAATACTTTAAAAATTTAGTGGAAGGTCGTAAATTAATAATATTCACGGACCATAAACCATTAATATACGTATTTACAAAATTAAATAGTGACAAAGAAAGTCCAAGACGAATTCGTCAACTATCTTTTATCAGTGAATTTAGTACGGATATTAGGTATTTAAGTGGTAACCAAAACGTTGTTGCAGACGCACTTTCGCGTATAGAGACGATAAACTGTCCCACGGTACTTGATTATGCAGCGTTAGCGGAAAAGCAATCCGAAGACGAGTACTTGCAGCTAGCGTTACAGGCATCGAATTGCAATCCGCAGTTTAAACAATTTAAGTTACCAGACTGTGAGAGAGAAGTTTATTGCGACATTTCAACTAATAAAATAAGACCTTATTTAACCGATAACTTTAGATTAATAGCTTTTCATTCAGTACATGACCTAAGTCATCCTGGGATAAAAACTAGTAGAAAGTTGTTGAAACAGAAATTTTTTTGGCCAAATATGGATAGAGACATTACCAAGTGGGCTAGGTCATGTCCTATTTGCCAAAAAGTTAAGATTAGTAGGCACACTATTTCAGGTGTAGGTAATTTCGAACGCGTCGATCGATTTCAACATTTACACATAGATATAGTTGGTCCGCTAACAATTTCACAAAATGGTTATAAATATTGCGTAACAATGATAGATCGCGCCACGGGATGGCCTGAGGCCGTGCCGGTTCAAAATATTACATCGGAAACTGTAGCTAGGGTAGTATTCGAACAATGGATCTCTCGTTTTGGGTGCCCTTCGATACTACTACGAAAACTACCTTTGCAAAAGTATGGCCAAAGGAGGGCAGGTCGATTCTATCTATACAGATTTACAGAACTCGCCTCGTATGGTATTCACGGTAGTCTCCATCGCTGGTTAATTTCTTACTTGAATAATAGGAGTCAGTTGATAGCCTTAAGAGGATACACCTCATCTCCCACTGATGTTCCATCTGGAGTACCTCAAGGGTCACACTTAGGACCGCTTTTATGTGTTATTTTCATGAACGATCTCATAAAGTACATATCTTCTGACTGTCTCTTGTACGCGGAGGACTTAAAAAATTTTGAATCAATAAATTGCCATGATGACTGCAATCTTCTACAAAAAGATTTAAATGCTGTTTCATCTTGGTGCTGACATAATTTGATGCACCTAAATATTGACAAGTGTTTCGTGATATCGTTCACCAACAAGCGTCATGGAGTTATTAATGACTACACCATTGATGACCAGGTCCTCAAGAGGTTTGACGTCGCTAAGGATCTTGGTATTATTTTTGACAGTAAACTAACGTTCCGGAAACATTTTCAGCGCATAGTGTTGAAAGCAATTCAACTACTCGGTTTATTTTTAGATCCACCAACGACTTCAAATTCACTCGTTCTTTTCTTTACTTGTTTAGTACACTCGTTAGAGGTGTGTTGGAATACGGTAGTCCAATATGGTGTCCGCCCTACAACGTTCACATTGAAAGAATAGAGAGTTCAGAGAAAGTGCCTAAGGATCTTATGTTATCGTCAACACTCGGGGCGCAGCACGCCCAACTATGATGCTCGTCTGATTAAATTTAACGTACAGAAGCTGGAAGCACGTAGACAATATTTTGATCTCTATTTTTATAAAATAGTTCACTCCTTATTAGACGTACCTAATTTACTTTCGCAAATAAACTTTAACAACATTCGTTCTAGTGCTCGTGAACCAATCAAACAGCACTTTTTGCTTTGCAAGTATTTAAAAACAATACCTCCGTTTACAATCCCTTGGTGGGGATGACTCGTCTGCACAACAAAATCGCCAAGAATAACCCGGCATTCAGACCCGATCTGCGTCCGGACCCGTTCGGACGTGTTGAAGGTCGCTCCCGGCTGCCGAGTCACGATTGTTGTCTCACGACTTCTCTCGTATCAATACTCAAACGCCACTCTCAGATCCGTTCTGCGTCCGGCCCCGCTCGGACGTGTTCGCGGTCGCTCCAGCAGTTGAGTCACGATTGTCGTCTCACGACGACAACTCGTTCGCAATACTCATACGCTGATTGCCTCTTCAGGGCTTACGCTGCGGCCGATTTCGATCGGCTGCAAGTAAGTCGGTCTCTTGCACAGCAAAAACAGAGCTGAGCTTACCGCGGTCGATTAAATTCGATAGTGGTTCGCGAGGCTCGGGCTGTTTTTCTGGCTGCGTACTTGACGCTTGGCGCCTGCTACGTAGTCAGAGACTCGCTCTGCGGCCGGCCCCGGCCGGTCGTAACGTAGTCAATCCCGCACTTTGTGCACCCCTCGCATTAAAAACCTCACCTCGGTGAGTGCAGCAACAACAGGGTTGAGCTTTCCGCGGTCGATTAAATTCGATAGTGGTTTGCAAGACTCGGGCTGTCTTTCTGGCTGCGTACTTGACGCTTGGCGCCTGTACGTAGTCAGAGACTCGCTCTGCGGCCGGCTCCGGCCGGTCGTAACGTAGTCAATCCCGCACTTTTAGTGCAACCCAACTTCGTCAGGTCTACGGCCGGTTTTTGTTGTCAATTTATTGACGACACACTCCGTAGTAGACTCGCGTTTGATCAGGTGGATACTTAACGGTGACCACTAAGCCTGATAGCGTTGCCCCGGTGCGCTTCCAAGGCCCTTCAGGCCAAGGAGAAACCGGCTGACCCGATCCCATTGCACTTGGGCCTTTCCCAGGGTGACGGTACAGTGCTGTCCGAATTAGGGGCACCACTTCGCGTCGTCCCCAGCCCCCCTACCACGGGTAGGGAGGTTTAGGTGCTAGGTTTGCTAGGGAACCTAGGCATTCTTATATATTTATATATTTTTTTTATATCGTAGGACCAAGCCCTCCAATGGACCTTGTTAACGTTCTTAGGTCGTTCGCCCAGGTGCTCGCTGCATCTGGCTACAGCATACCCGATGACATACTAACGCAGGCCTTACAGGCATCTATCGCGTCCCCGGCCCCTCAGGCCTCAACCCCGGCCCCTCAGGCCTCCAACGTCCAGACCCCTCAGGTCTACAGCTCTCCCGCGTCTCCCGCCTCGTCCGAGATGGACTGCGAATCGGTCGCATCCTCTCACGCGTCGCGTCGTAAGCGTACCGCTCCCGGGAGCGACTCCGAACCCGCGTCTGATACGTCGTCAGATGCCGTCACCTTAACCGGCTCTCCTGAGCCCGCGTTTCAACTTGTCGCCAAGCGCTCCAAGAAGCGCTCGAAGAAAGCTTCGGTGTCTTCAACACCCGAGCCAACCCCGGTGTCTTCTACACCCGCCCCCGCGCCGCTCATGTCACTCGAAGTGACCGCGTCTCCGTCGGTCCCATCGAAGCCAGCGACGCGCTGCGCTCCCGTCCCGTGCGGCCAGTCCGGCCACACAGCAAACTACAGGGGTTGCCCGCGCGCTCCGCGCTCCACCGTCAAGAGGGTCGCGCCTAAACCGGCGCCGCCACTCACTCCCGCTAACTTCCCGCCGCTGCGCAACCGGGGTCCCCCGGAAGCAAAGCCCGTCCAGCCGACGCCTACTCCGGCTCTGTCTTGGAGGCAGCGTCCGGCCGTCCCGCCTGCACCTTCCCGACCCATCCCAGCTCCCGTAGCTTCCGTAGGGCCGCGTCCCGCTTTGTCATCTCCACCTCAGTCGTCGTTGGCTGAGGACATGAAAACCGTGTTCGACGTCATCCAAAACGTCGACATTAACGAAATTTCCGTACTCGCACGCAAACTGCGAGCCGCCCGCTCTCCTTAAGAGCGTTTATTCGCGTTAGCCGAGCATCACTCGCTCCTAAGTTCGTTGTAAATTCTTTTATTTTTGTATAAATTCGTAAATAAGTAAAATTATAATGTCTAGACCCGCGAATCCCGCGTCCAGTCGTATTAAACCCAAGGGTTTATAACTAGTATCGTTTAACGCTCGCAGCCTTAGCACCAGCCTTCCCGAGATTAAACTGTTCCTTCAGAACATAGAACCTGACTTATTCCTTCTCCAGGAGACATGGCTTACTCCTAACCGCTCCAGGGGATACGCTATTCCTAAATACGCGTTTACTCGCAACGATAGGCCCAACTCTGACGGTTTCGGCGGCACCGCTATATATTACAAAAGAGGCTTCCATTGCTGTCCTCTCCCTACCCCTCCTCTCCTCACCATGGAGGCCACTGTGTGTAGATTGGCTATGACTGGTCATCCGACCATTATCATAGCTTCAGTCTACATACCGTGCGGCTCCAGACCAATCCGCAGCGACTTTGAGGCCATTCTCGCCCTCGGCCATTCAGTCATTATGTTCGAAGACTTTAACTCCAAACATACTGACTGGACGTGCCTATCGACCAACACCAGCGGTATCGCTCTCCTCGAAATCACTAACTCCTTTGACTTAGACGTCATATCCCCCATCACTCCCACTCACTATCCCACCAACCCGACCTATTCTCCTGACATTCTCGACTTTGCAATTATCAAGCGAATCAATCTTGATCTCAGGTCCATCGAACCGCTCGATGACCTAGGCTCCGATCATCGCCCCGTCTCCCTCGTGCTAGGTTCGCCTAACGTTAACGTCACATCTCCTAAGACCTTTACCAACTGGAAAGGCTTTAAAAATACGTTAGTTTCAGCCTTAGAGGCCCCTAACTCTCCGCTCGCGATTTCGCCCGACCAATTAGATAGCACGGATAAAATAGATTCACTAGTCAATACTCTAACTGATGCTATTAACTCAGCCATCAACGACAACGAAATTATTGGCTACTACTACTACTAACAAGGCAAACCCGCGCTTCCCTTAGTCATTAGCAATCTCATTAAAGCTAAAAACGCGGCTCTCCGAAGAGCCAAGAAATATCCCACGCCCGCATATAGAACAGCTGCGAATCAGCTTCAACGTAAAGTTAGATCTTGCCTCGCGGAACTCCGAGACACTCAGTTTAACGATCTCATGGAGAATATCTCGCCGTCCCACAAAGCGTATTATCGAATGGCCCGAGCCTTACGCGTAGACTCCGCCTCTCACGTTCCTCCTCTCACTCGTCCCGACGGAACTATTGCCTTCGAAGTCGAAGAGAAAGCCGAATGCTTCGCCGACAGCATAGCGGCACAATGTTCGCCCAGCACGCAACCCGCGGATCCCTCCCACATCCAGGCGGTGGAGGACGAAGTTCTCCGCAGAGAATCTCTCCCTATCAACGACGACCCCGTCACAGTCTCTAATGATGAAATCTTGCTTCTCATTAGAAAGCACAAGTCCAAAAAGGCTCCGGGTGCGGATGGAATTTCCAACCACGCACTTAAGCACCTGCCACAGCAGGTGCTTACCTTGTTAGCTATCATCTTCAATGCCTCCTTCGACCATAGCTACTTTCCAAAAGCCTGGAAAATAGCGACAGTCATAGGCATTCCCAAGCCGGGTAAACCTCTGAACATCCCGGCTAATCACAGACCCATCAGCCTCCTCAAGGCAATGTCTAAACTTCTCGAAAGAGTCATACTCTCTCGAATGCGGAACCATCTGTTTCCAACGGATGGCGACCCTCTCATTATTCCCCACCAGTTCGGCTTTCGCGCTAAGCACTCCTGCCCTCAGCAAGTCCATCGAATCGTGGAGTACATACTCGAAGGATTCTATCCGCATCGTAAAAAAAACAATCGCGGTTCTCTTCGACGTAGCCAAGGCTTTCGACAAAGTCTGGCACAGCGGTCTCGTTTTTAAACTCTATAAAATAGGCTTAAAGGTTCGCCTAGTCAGATTAATCGCGTCGTTTCTTAAAGACCGTACGTTTCGATTCAAACATGAAGACACGCTCTCCGCGCCTCGTCCCATAAAGGCTGGAGTCCCGCAAGGCTCAGTCCTCGCCCCTCTGCTGTACACCGTGTACACTAACGACATCCCCATCCCGCCGAAAGGCGTCGAACTCGCCCTCTTTGCAGACGATACCGCCCTTTACACTAAAGGTCAAAGGATCCCGTATAACATCACCAGACTCCAAAAGGCCGTAAACGCCCTCGGTGTGTGGTTTCAAAAATGGCGTATCGATGTCAACCCAGAAAAGAGTTCTGCCATTCAATTCGACCACAAACGTCGTAATCGCTAAAACGATCCTCACATTCGAATGTTAGGTATTCCCATCCCCTGGAAGCGCAGTATTAAATACTTAGGCGTCACCTTAGATCAGACGCTTTCTTTCAAGCCACACGTCGATAGAGTAACGAAACTCGCGCGTTTCTACTTAAGCTGCCTAAATAGCATGATAGGTAGAAAAAGTAAAATGTTTTTTAGGAATAAACGTACGCTTTATAAGGTCTGCATTAGACCCGTCATGTCATATGCTTCGCCAGTCTTTGCCCACGCCAATCCCTCCGTCCTGTATAAGCTGCAGGAGGTTCAAAATCTCTTCTGCCGCAGGGCTACAAACGCACCTTGGTACGAGCGCAACGCAGACCTGCACAGAGATCTTGAACTACCTACAGTGCAACAGCACATCAAAACACTCTCAGAATCATTCTTCAAACGCACCGAATCCCACATCCCAATCATCTTGTTCAAGATTCAGTCTCATATACTGCTCCTGTGTTAGATTCGAAATTCAAAGTCGCTAGGCCGAGAAACGCGCTCACTGGTGAACCCACGCAATTAACTTTAGATCTCGAGGCCCTTCAGGCCGCAAATCCTAATTCTAACGTAAATTCTAATTCTAACGTAAATCCGAATTAATGTAATTTTATTTTTCATTTTTAATGTTTTTTATTTACTTTTCATTTTTGAGCACCTTCAGTGTTATGTAATCTCAGCGGGTGACCCCTTAAGGGCCCCGCTGGCGCGGCTTCTTTCTCCAATTGGCCGTCGCTCAGATGAAGGCTGAGTGGCAAAAATGCACGAGCCGACAGGGGTTTTTAGTGGGTATGGTTCTGGTAGGCGTCGGGACGAGTCCCACATAACTTCGATCGCGCGCGCGGAGTATGCGTCACAGCATTTTTTATGTCCTCCTGCCCTTCCCGTGGAGGGGAACCAAAAAAAAAAAAAAACCCGGCATTCGACATTCTATTACCGAAACAAGTTCTGTTTGTTAGGAATCTTAAAAATATCATTTATCAGAATAATATGGCCTTGATTTGATGGAATTTTACTTTTATTTCACAATTTTTTATTTTGTAAGTATGTTGGGTATGGTCAAAATTATAATGAAGGCTAAGGTACTTTTCAAATTGAAATACGATTTTGTCTATATCAGTGTTACTTGATGTATTTTTTTATGTACACATTCTTGTGGAATGCAACCTAGACTTAAGTATGTTTAAAGTTTTGTTTTAATTAATTTTATGACAGTTGTATTCTGTTGTGTGTAATAAATAAATAAGTAAAAAAAATACTAGATGGCGCTCGATTCTCTCACATTAATTTAATTTTAACAATCAAACCTGTTTGCACCTTTGAAAATAAACAACTTAACGCGTCATTTGAACTACCTTAGACGAGATTTCAACAAACAAGCTCCGAGTGCACCCTACCATACCAACGCCGCGAGCGGTACTGACGCCAGCGCCCCTAGCGAGGAGACTCTAACTATAGAACGTGTCACGTCAGTAACATTGAGAACGAGTCTCGGTCTGCGTGCGTTCTCGAGCGCACTTCGATCGCAGACGCCTTCCCGCTCTTTTAGCCCCCGCGCTAATTGAGCACCCAAATTTCATAGTTGTTCACCGTATTAAGTTTCTAACGCCGTTTTCACGGCGAACAGTGGCTCGTTAACCGTACTTCTAATAAGTTTCTAACGCCGTTTTCACGGCGATCAGTGGCTTGTTAACCGTACTTCGTGGAACGTGAGCTTCGTCGACGGGGTTTCGTCGTTCCAGGACTTCAAGTGCTGTGCTCGAGTAAGTTATCCGCGTCGTTCTCAACCGCCCTACTGCGTGTAGGGTGGTTTTAGGAAGTTAGTCATCGTTGTTAGGTTCATATATTGTCCCTCCCCAACCCCTCCGCAATGGCTTCCCTAAGCTTTGACGAGTTTAGGAAGAAGTTAATTGAAAGTACTAAAGGCATGTCTTTAAATGCTGATAAGTACCGTTTTTTAGATTCCCTTATCCCTAATCTCATGACATTAATGTCCACAATGGCCCCTCAGGCCACCCCAGTTCCCCAGACCCCTCAGGTCTTAGGCCCTCCCGCGTCCCCTTCCTCCAGTGACATGGAGTGCGAAGTAGACGCCCCTCCGCGCCGCAAGCGCGCACCCGCGACCGAGTCATCCTCGGATGCCACCCCAACTGACCCTGAGTCTCCCTCTTTTACGCTTGTTAAGAAGCGCTCTAAGAAGCGTTCGAAACAAGACCCGGCGCCCTCAACGCCCGTCCCCACACCCCCTGCGGCGTCTTCAACGCCAGCTGCCCCGGTGTCTTCAACACCCGCTCCGGCCCCAACTTCTGTCAAGGCCAAGGTCCCACCACCCGTTTTCCTTCGGGAAAAGGGTAAATGGACTGAGGTCTCGACATTGTGCAATGAGCACAAGATCCATTACACCCGAGCGGTAAACTCGGGTGAATCTATTAAAATCACTGTCTCGTCGATAGACGATTTCCGAGCTTTGACTAAGCTCCTCACCGATAAGCAATATGCTTATCACACTTATGCTCTGTCAGAAGAGCGTAAGATCAGAGCGGTACTCAGGGGAGTCCCGTTCGAATTATCGAACGAGGCTATCCTGGAGGATCTGCAGTCCCAAGGCTTCCCGGCAATGCACAGCAAGTACGGGAGGCAACACCCTCTCGCTTTGGTGATTCTCGCCAACGTCCCCAAGTCCAGAGAGATCCTGAAAGGGGTTAGCTCTATTTGCGGCCTCTCTGGGATCTCAATCGAGGCGCCTCATCGCCGCGGTCATCCCGGCCAGTGCCATCGGTGCCAGTTGTACGGGCACGCGGCGGCCAACTGCCGCGCACCGCCCAGGTGCGTCAAGTGCCTGGTCCCTCATCTCACTAAGGAGTGCAATCGCACTCCTGAAACTCCCTCTCCTCCCGATTGCGTGCTTTGTGGCCAGTCCGGCCACACCGCAAATTACAGGGGCTGCCCTCGTGCACCCCGTTGTATGCGTTCCAATCCCAAGAGGTCGGCACCAAAACAGGCCCCTCGCCTTTCTCAAGCAAACTTTCCGCCGCTGCGTAGCCGGGTTCCTCCGGCTACAAAGCCTACACAGTCTAGGCCTGCCCCAGAAAACTGGAGGCAGCGCCCCGCATCGAATCCCATCCCGGCTCCTCGCCCATTCAAACCCACTCCTCAATCCTCCGTAGCAGACGATATGCGTATCGTCTGCGACACTTTAAAAAATGTCGATGTTAGTGAAATCGCAGTCTTAGCCCGTAAACTTAGGGCTTCACGTACTCCGACAGAGCGTTTGCTAGCTCTGGCGGAGCATAGTTCCCTTCTCAATTCATTGTAGGTTCATTTAAATGAATTGATCCCTAAATCATGCTTCGGCCGACCTCTGCCCAGCCCCGGCTTCACCGGAGGCTGCCCAGAACGGCCACCAACTCATGTCCCTTTGAGCACCTTCAGTGCAACTTTCACTACAGGCGGAAGACCCGCTAGCGGGTCTCCGCCAGCGCGCCCAACTTCCCGACGGGTGTCGCTTCCGATGAAGGCTAACGGTAATAACTACAGCCAACAGGTGGTTTTTAGTGGGTAGGTGCCATTCTGGTGAGTCCCACATAACCCCCCCGCAGAGGAATTTACCTGTGGGCGGGTATGCATGACGCATCTTCCACCTCCCTCCCGCGAGGGTGCCTCGGCAGCAAAAAAAAAAAAAAAAAAAAAAATTGAGAAAGACTGCTACATTGCTCTCTTCTTTCTACGTATCTTCTCTATGGTTGACATTACTAATTCCGGTTAATTTGTGTATTTAGATAAAGTAATCTTTAAATTATATGTTTCCGAACAAAATAAAAAAAGATAAGGTAGTTGGTTTTCTTCTCGGGGCATCATATTGTTATAAATAAGGAATAATATCTTATTATTTTAGAAAATTTTCGTAGCTGTGTTTCCATCCAACGCACAGGCCTGAGTTATGCAAGTAAAATATCACCTGTACAACTTGATATAAAATCTGACCGCACTCATCACAAGCTGTACGAATGAGATCAGTCACGTCTGACATTTCGCCCCATTCAACCCTCAGCAATAAAATATTACGTTTCACAAGACAACCGCACCTATAATAGATTATGACCAAAACATATTATGATCTTAAGTGGTCGCTGAGGCTACAAGGCATTACGGAAAATTAAGCACTTTCGGGCATAAAAAAATAAGTTCACTCGTCCGAACGATAAACTCTCGGTGTCGTTTTATTCTAGTTTTTATTTTATTCTATAGCGTAACAAAATACTTTTTTTTTAATTTTGGTGCCTTTTTCCTTAACGGAATATTAAAGATTTCAACAAAATCGTCCGGCAAAACTTCTGTTGTATAAGGCTAAGATTTAAAGGCTTTTCAGGCTTTAAGGCTTCAGCTTTGAAAGATTAAAAGCTTCGAGTCTTTAGCCTTAAAAGCTTTTGAGACTTTAAGGCTTTAGCTTTGAAAGGCTTAGGACTTAAAAGCTTTAAAGTTTTCTAGGCTTAAGCCTTAATGTCTCAAAAGCCTTTAAGGCTAAAGACTCGAAGCTTTTAAAGGCTTTCAAGACTTTAAAGTTTCACCCTTAAAAGATTTGTTATTATTTGATAACTTCTAAGGTTTTATCATAAAAAAGCAAAGCCTCAAAAATGCACGCATAAACCTGAAAGAGAAATTTAAAAAAGGAGTAAATAAAGCAATGTTTTATAAGGAATCAAATTATTAACTTTTTTAATAATCATTAACTATTTTATAAATTTTTTTTAATAATCATTAACTTTTATATTATCCATTATTAACTTTTATATTATGAACAGGTAATTTCTGAATTTAGTTAATGCATTATTATTTTTATTACACTATCTACTTACTAGTTAATAACGAATGTTAGTTATACGCAAATGACCTAACATTTTAACTATGTTTTACAACCACTTAACACTAAGTAAGGTAGCAAACATATCACCATTAGGTACATTACAATGGTAAAAAATATATATTTCAGACCGTTTAAGTAGTATAAATATATGAGTTTTAAACGTTTCGAGCCTTTAAAGCTACAGGCCTTTGAGGCTCTAAGCCTTTCAAGTTAAAATCCTTTAAAGCCCTTCGCCTTTAAAGCTACAAGCTCTAAGCCTTTAAAGCTCTGAGCTTTTAAAGCTCTAAGCCTATAAGGCTCTAAGCCTTTAAAGCTGCAAGCCTTAAAGGTATTCAACCTTTAGAGTTTGAGCCTTCAAAGCTTCAAGGCTAAGACTCAAGGCTCAAGGCTTAAATTTACAACAATAACAAAAGAAGTAGCGGTACGTTTACGGCCCGACCTCATCTTGCACTGGACGAAGGTGACACAAACTGGGGTCGAGCATTGTGTAACCTTTCTAACATACAATAGAACTTTATATAAAGAACATTTTAATTGATTTGTTCGTTTTGAGATTACCTAAAGAATTGTGCCACCAATAATTGGATTAGTCTAAACGCAAGCGAAGGATATGACACAAAATGAAATAATAAGCTCATTTATCTAACTGGTAACTAAAATAAGAAAGTTATGGCCACAATAACCTAGTGCTCCCGGACTATACATCTACTTAAAGAGTTGAAATGTGGAACTGGCGTGGAAATGGAAAAAATACGTCAGGCCTAACGCAAAATTACAAAATCTGTAAAAGCCTGGAGTGTATCTATAGAATAAAATAACATTTATGTTAGTGAATCATGTGTCCTTATTGCTACTGACTTTTATTTGTAACAATTTAACATTGGCTTCGGGTAGCAGAAGTTCTATAAAATTCCTCACGCACATTAGTATTGATGTTCTTTTTTCTTCCTAAATCATTACTGAGCCATACGCCTATTTGGTTGAGTCGGCTGTAAAAACAATATAAACTGAAAGTAACAGAACATACTACAACTAAGCCAGCAATTAGCATTATTTTATTTTTTAAAGGAAAAAAATCTAAAAATACAAGCTAAAAACTCTATCGCTGATATTAAATTTAAACCCAGATCGTAATACATTGTGAAATAAAAAAAGAAAGGTTCACCTTTGCGACAGTTGGTGTCGTGTAAAAATTCTAATCTATCAGCTTTATTCCAAATACAATCCATGGTCATAAGTAGATGGTACAGGCCCTCTTTAGCACCGCGGCACGAAGCATAGTTGGGGCTGTCTTGTAGGCCCATAAGAAATCTAAATGCACCGAAAGGAAAAGGCCAGAACGAATTCTCACATTAAGGACCAGTCTCTTCTATTAAACCCACACGTGAAAAACTACGGGATACGAGGCGTCTCCCTAACCATAGAACCAAACCAAATAACTTTTTTGCATAAACTTTAAATAAATGCCACTTTCCAAAGTTCGTATACATCTTCGAGAACTTGGGTAAGGTGATCAAAATGATGCGAAACAATCTCTAGTTCCACATCAACGGTCATGGCGAGGTTTGGCAAAGAGTCTTCCACCTCATTCCTACCGATTCCGATATCTTGTTGGAGATAAAATTAATACCTATTTATTCGGTTGCTTTTGAGCGTTAACCCCAGGGCCATTTAACGGGAAAGCCGAAATATCAGCATTATCATTGCTTGAACTCTTAGGATTAAAGCTGTACATTATGTAAAAAAGAAACACTAATTGATTGTTTGCAGCATAACGTGATTAAATCTCAGTTGCCTTGATTACGGCTCTAAATAGATAGCTTTGTGTAAAGAAAACAAAAGGTAAAATAAGTAAGTTGTCCAACATACAAATGCTTATCGTTCAATAAAATCAGCTAGACAGAAAAAGGTCACGCCGACCATAGCAATTTTGCGTTGCAGGTATTTCTTGATTGAACACCTTGTCATGTAGTCGTTTCATAACCTACAGGCGAAGAGCCTTTTTACCCTACGAAATTCATTCGCTTTAGGAACCATCAACATAAGCCGGAGACATTGGCAAATGAATCGAGTTGGGCCGGAAACATGGATCTATAGCTGGAATGTAAACGCAATCACGTCTAGAAGTGAAAAGCTTTTGTTTTAATAAAAGATTTCTAGGTAATTTTTGAAAGAATTATGTAAAGTGGGGTTTAAGAGTTTGGGAATAATTAATATAATATGATTATGATTCATTATGCCTAATGAGCTTATATACATAAATAACTAGGGACGTTCAGAAAATGTCAGTAGTCTACAATGTACGAGTAATTGAACGTGTAGCTGAATGACGGTATGGCCCTATTCTCAATTTCATCGATTAATTTAGAGCTACCCACGGATATTAATAATATGCTTTACTGTTTACTTTTCTTAAGCTTTAAGTCTCATGAATTTAATGTCCATCGATTCAGTTATTGATTACACTGCACGACTGTGAAATCGCAAGTCCGAGTTCGAGATTACGGAAAAGCTTTAGTTTTGTAAATGTTCAATTCATCAAACGTTTTGTACTTTAATCTCTTTGCTCTAAACAAAGCTTGAATCATTTATGGTTATGCATATGATATGCATCACAGTACGTCCAAAACTCGCATAAGGTTTTGAACCCAACCAGAGACAAAATAACATAAGCACTTCTATATGTTATTATTCTCAACTTGGTGCACATTGGTTGGGCAGTGGCGTGAGTAAGATATTATCAACTTCCAATACATCTTCTTGCAGAATCAAATGAATCTTTGTTGTAGAGGACCATTAGAGGACCCTGTGGGCGTCATCGGAAACGCTTGCCGTGTTCAGCTGGAGTCAAATAACTCACTTTGGTAAGGCCTTTAAAAAGTTCGTTATGAAATGAGGCGTTAGAGAAATGCTTTAATGGATAGTTTATGAAAATAGGTTATTAAAATGGGATTTGTAACATAAATATGGATAGAAGTGGCAAGTTGTATTACCAGGGTGTCTACCACGGGGGTGGGAAGTAGAGGTTTCAATTACGCAGCCAGCTTTTTCTTTTTGTTCAAAGAAACTGGGCAAGTGAGAGTAGTCCTCACGTGATTGCTTCCGCGTTAGATTCGTTTTATTATTTGGAATTTTAACAGTTTCTAAAATTTGAACTAGAATCAGATTTTTTGCTACATTCATCATGTAAGTATTCAACAAAACTTACGGTACACTAGATGTACGATATGATTGTATTAGATTTTTTTCTCTTTTATTAGAATAGATATGATTGTTTGATCTTCTCTTGTATCTGCCAATTATTGCTTTCAATAAACTATGACTCCATGAGGATAAATAAATAATATAATTAACTTGTGAATAAGACTAAGATGGCATTAGCCTCTAAAAATCACAAAAACTCTCTCAATATCTTAGCAGCATTCAGACTGTTTACATTGCATATAGGTACAAAAGCATTTATGTTATTGATAAATTGAAATTAACTCAGTCAAACTTTCACTAAGCGAAAGAAATAAGCCAGATTCGCAAATTTTTCCTCGAATCGTGTCGACATGCAATTTGCACAAGTTGTTAAATACACCCGGGATGGTCGTCTGCGGTCAGGGTATGTATGGATGTCAACGTTAAAAACTAGCAGATAAATTACATGTTTTACTGTAGACTTTATTGCGAGCGTTTCAAGTGCCATTTTTGTACCGAGGAAGTTTAAATTCATATCCGCAAGCAATACATTTTGGAGAATAACATGTACGATGTGTACAGGGATTTGCACCTCACGAAATTTGTAGGTAATGGAGACCTGCAGCGGAGTTCTATATTGAAAAATTGCTTAATTATATTTATTTTCAGCAGCTGTACGATTTTTCGAAAGCTATTCGGCAATGAAATGAAATGTGGGTGCAAAGTGTTTGTTATTTTAAGTAAACGAAACCAAATTGGTTTTGATCTAGATTCTTAGTTTTATAGAAAGTTTGATTATTCGTTGATGATATCTTCTGGTACAAATGAGTTGCTTACTAAGGAATTAAATACAAGCAATCTTAATAACGGACTTCTTTCAGAGCCAACTTTGAGTACCTAAGCCAGACAGCGCTGTCATCTGAAGCCACGGCAAGAGGTTTGTTATTGTTTGTAAAACGTTTTTGCAACGAAACGCAAGTTCTTCAATTAATATGCTTTTTCAACTAAATTGCTCATAATTATGTACAAAAAGCCGAATAGGGTCACATTACTTAATTATATCGTTTTCATCATCAATTGGCATTACAACAATAACAATGTTCCGTTGTATAAGTGTATACATTGGTGACCACAGATATTTTACTCAAATACTAGATGCGACTTCCCAACGTACATTAGGCCAAATCGATCGAAACAATTCTTATGCACGTGCTGTTTGACGTTGAGGAGTTCTGTTGTGTAATCCAGGACATCCAGGATGATGTGTAAGTGTGGAGTACGTAAGCAAACCCACAGATGACAACTAGTGGGAATAAAATTTTCATCTTCACAAGTAACGTCATTTACATATTATGATCCAGTTTGATACACTGGATTTATTTAGCATTGGTTTACCCGCTCTTAGTTTTATGATGGCAATACAAAGGTTTTATTGTACTGTACCTAAACCCGCAATTTACGCACGCTTTTCCGTGACCTAAGTTACCTATTTCTGCAGGGCGCGTAAATGAATTGACCAACTTCACTCATGTAGAAAAAATAAGAGAAAACATATTTTAATTTCATGTGAAGCTTGAATGGCCCTTGTGGCAATATTTTCTTTAATAATTGCACCGTCACCCAAACGTCCACCACCGAAAATAAAAGTATGCAGACTGAGGAAAGCGATTGCTGAATTAGTGTGGTGGCTGGACTCTTGTTTTTATTATATGAGTATAAAAAATAAAGCTCATTCCCGTTATCTTATCTATTCTTATGCCAATACTTTTTTTCCATAAATGTTTATTTCTATCAAATTTTTTGTAAGAAACAGACATTTTTATTTTATTTATGGGTACTTTACTATAAGTTATAATATTATAAATTTATGAAGTCCACATTCATTGTTTTCTTATCAAACATATATTTTGATATACCAAAGCCACCAAATTCGCAGAAGCTACACTGCCTAATGTCATACGTTATATGTTATAAAGTGCACTGTAACTTATAACACACATATATTCTTACTTTATAAATCACAATCAAATCTCACTAAAAACCGATGATGATTTATTTTGTTCTAAAAATAGGAAACTACATACAAGTGTTTTTTACTTCGTCACATTTTAAATCACTTCGAAACTTACCGGTTTAGATTGACTTTGCGTCAAAGTCGCGAAGCACTCAAAAGGTTCTTAATTAATGCCACATGATTCTGTTCAAAATGTATTTGTACAATGAAAAACTAACACACTTTTAATATAACAATTTTGAAATCCCAAAAAGCGCCACTATGTCAATTTTAAATATTCAACCCGCCATTCATAATTCATTACGAAATGAAACATACAATTATCTGATGTTGCGGCTGAATACGAAATTGACTTCTAATCACAACGAACTAGAGTTCACTTGTGTAAAGCCGGAAATGTTTGAAAATCCTTGCGAATAAGTGAGCCCGGGGGATACAGCCATTAGTGGTGCACTAAATGTTCTGTGGGTGGCGGCCGAACCCCGTACGTTTACCTCTCTCTAGGCAAGCCACTCAATCTCTTGGCTTGCAATTTAAATGCCTACTTAACACAGTATAGGTACAGCATAAATTAGGCTTAGGATCTTAATCCCTGTGGCGTCTTGATATCCTACTTCGCAGGTACGCGTGGCTTAAGGACGACAAGGGCTCATATATAGGTATTATAATAATGTTCAATGTAGATGTTGGGTCTGGAAGGGTCGTTCGCATGGTTTCATACTTCTTAATTTTGTGTAAACTAGCGTTGGTTTAATTGTTGAAGTTATTTGTAACATTGTCTTGTTGAGATAAAATATTTAAGGAAGTACAATAATAATTTATTATTGTTTTAGGTAGGATATTAAATAATTATTGAATAATTACATTTTAAATATAATAAAATAACTCATGTGTTTTTGATTTTTATTGAAATGAAATTATCTGTTACCAACCCTTTACATTCAGAGTATATTTCACAATAACACATTTCCTTGTTCTAACGTAAAGCTAGCTTAAAAAGATAGATAAGTAGACTAATTAGAGAACTTTAGCAAAGCACAATTATTAAAAATAAATAAATTAAAAATATTCGACTTAAAGAACGTAATAACTTAAAAATACATTTTAAATCCACAGTCAATCAGTGTTTTCGTAAGTACATAGGAACATGCATTTTTTTTGTACCCCTCCACGGAGAGGGTAGGAGGAATTAAAAAATGCTCTTACTCATACTCCACGCGCGCGATCCAAGTTATGTGGGACTCGTCACTCCGAGCCTACCAGAGCCTATACCCACTAAAAAACACCCTGAATGACTCGTGCAATTTTTTGCCACACAGCCTTCATCTGAACGACGGCCAATTGGAGAAAGAGGCCGCGCTAGCGGGGCCCAGAAGGGGTCACCCGCTGGGATTTACATAGCACTGAAGGTGCTGAAAGCACTGAAGGTGAATTCATAGCACTGAAGGTGCTCATAAAAGAAAAATTAAAATTAAGAAAATAAATAAAAAATTGAAAAATAAAAGTGAATGAATTCGAATTTACGTTAGAATTAGATTTGCGGCCAGAAGGGCTTCGAGACCGGATGTCAGTCTGGTGGAACAGTACGCTTGGCGCATTCCTAGGCCTAGCGACTTTGAACTTCGAATCTAAGACAGGAGTAGTATATGAGACTGAATCTCGAACTAGAGGATTGGGATGGGTTTCGGAGCGTTTGAAGAACGCTTCAGAGAGTGTTTTGAGGTGTTGTTGCACTGTATGTAGTTCAAGATCTCTGTGCAAGTCCGCGATACGCACCTACGTTTGTGGCCCTGCGGCAAAAGAGGTTTTGAACTACCTACAAATAACACTATGCTACTGTACCATCATAATCACGAGACAAAGTTATTAAAAATGTGTCATATAATTGTACGCATTAATTCCTGTTCTTTGTTTCCGAAACATTATAGCTGTTTTTCATAGGCTTGGCAAATGGCCAGCCGTAGTGCGTCCAAGCATTGAAACCCCTTTATAACAATGAACAAACTCGAGATGTAATGAAAGCTAGAGAAAAAAGCTGCTAAGCTTTGGGAATTAGATGACAACATGAAAATAATGGTGTCGGCCAACGAACATAGTTGCAAATGACTTCTAGTTTAGTAAGTTACGAAAATAAAGAATAAATTCTATTTGCGTTATTACATAATGTATTTTTTTGCCCCACGATTTTGCCACGGTGTCCATTCATGTCAAATATAAAATTCGCTGTCCATTGCGAACGGAGCGGTACCATTTGAAATCGGTTTTCTCCATCTCACCTGGTGGAGCGTGAAGGTGAAGACGAGGACGTCATGGACCCGTCCAAGTGAAACCTTTGGCTCAGGGGTTTAGTTTGAAAAAGGAAACAATTTTTTTTTGCCAAGTCAAAAATTTTAGATTGCAATTATAATGCTTTATTAACTAATAAATATCTCAATATGTGATAAAAAAATCAATTAGTTATTTAGTGTAGAACAAATTTTATAAATTAGTAAATAATTTCAGTGTTCCAAGATTTCCTGTATTGTGCTCACAAACACCCACAAGGAAGAGCTGAACTGAGTGACGCGGTGTAATTAAAGGAGGTTCGTAGTTCCCTTTTTGCCTGTTCTCTAGCGAGGTTTTGTAGTGAATGATACTCAATTAAAAAGTCAGTACCAGGAACTTCGTTACGAGACTTGAAATTTCATTTCTAACTAATGTTTACAATGTTTCCCGCGATTTTTGTTCCTTCAACTCCCATTTTGGTTGAAATTTCATAATCTTTAAATACATAATGTTGGCATTGTGGATATAATTTCGCCAAGTTATCACAAAATGTATATTTTAAATAACCAAGATTTTAATAATTGGATTGTAATACTGTCTTTAGAATATATTCAACTTAAAATGACAATTAAAACACAATGCAAATACGGAATAATTGTTTGGATATTTCCACAAGGCCGCTAACGTTCAGTTTAATTTAATAAGTTTTCAACAAACAATTGCTGCGTTGGGGGAATTCATTAAAATGGAATTATGACCATAAATGACCTGAGAAGAGGTCTGTTATTGGTTTGTATTTAATTATTGCATACCAAGCACTATTGGTCAGGGCTGTTTGTTTTGTAAGGACTTTCTTCTAAAGAACGACAACGACGCCGTCAAGCAAGGGTAATGTTGAATAGGTTCTTTATGGTTCATTTAAAGAACCCACGCGTGCTCCTGATTTTTATTCGAGTGTATATCACTGAAGTGATTCATAACTATACAGTTATTATACTCATATTCGTTATAATTTATTCCATCGAATAACGCTACTGTCAACACGGGCCGCTATAATCCAGATTTTACAAAATGGCGGACTAACTGTCAAAGAGGTGCGAAACATTCGTCAATAAACTTTTGAACATTTCAGATCTGAAGTCTGTAAGAAACAAAGAGAATAGGCGCTTGAATAACTCAGTGTTGCTCGCATTGTAAATTAGTTCGTACATATTTTATACCTTTTTAAAACTGTTGCAAAATTCACAGCTTAAAGCATCTTCCTTTGTCGTTCCTTAAGTTTTCACGATTCATTATATTTAAAAAATATCCTTTTTGACTAAAAAAGTGTCAATCTATCCACCAAATCTTTCCTATTTATTATAATATTAGTATACATATAGAGATCCCAATATTTCTATTCTACTACAAGAGAACTATGTTCACGGAGGCTAGTCAAGGGAAATTTTTTTTAAAATTATTATATTGGATATAGATATTTGATACTCTAGCCTACGTTATAGTATTACATTTCATTAATATAGTATTTTGTGTTATTTATTGAGTTTATTTAGAAGAGTCTTTTTGATTATATGAGACAATAAAATCTACGACTAACAGCTAAGAGCTAAATTTCATTTTTTTTCAAACTGCATTTTATCCCGCAATGGGTCCATTTGAAGCTTTCAAATCACATGTTTGGCGTTTAAGCCACATTTAGCGGCTTTTTGTTAATGAAAATAATAATAATAATAATAATAAACATTTATTTCCAGAAATTATACATCCATATCAATGAAAAATAATTAGCGTTAGAATCGGTCACTTTATAGAAATAAAAATTAAATATAAAATCATTAACAAGAATGTCAGCAAACAATTGTCAATAAGATAGAACATAGTCATTATAATCAATAATATCTAATAAATAATTGTTCAAAGGCGATTTTTGTGTAAAACAACCGAGAAATGATCGTCATTGTTATTTGATCACAGCATTTTATTTACTCATTTATTGATTGCGTGGCTGCTCTATATTAACGGTTATTTCATTAATACGGGTTTATAAGTACCGTAAGGAGGTAATGGTTTATCTGTTACTAGTGCCACGACTTTTCACTCGAATCATCCGGTTCCCGGAAATTTAAAATTAACCTTTAGGTATGTTATTCGGTCGTAGGTCGTATTCTATCTGTTTGCAATATTTCATCCGAATCCATTGAGTCGTAGTTGTGCGCTTGAGTAACAAACATCCAAGCATAGAAGTAGTGAAGAGGTGGTTTGTTTTTTCGTTGCCGGATTTAAAGATATTTAACCATGAGAATGGTACATTATCCGGATGTAAGAAGGCCAGCCAGTTCAAAATGTGGAAACCATGGGGCAAATATCATTCTTGAGAGGATTAAGTGAAGCCGACGCGCGGGTAGGGTAGTGTTTTGCGCTGCCATCGCCACTCGGATGGTATATGTAGGAAACTTTTGACGGATTACTGAAAATGTTCAGTTACAATTGGTTAGATGGCGCTCGATTCTCTAAAATAAAATTATAATTTAAAAAAAATCCCCAGACAATCACACCAACTGAATGGCCCCAAAGTAAGCAGAGCTTGTGTTATGGATGACCATACAGCGAACTGGGCGGAACCCACAGTATACATACATATATAAATATCAACAACCATGACCCGAGAACAAACATTTATGTTCATCATACAAATGAATGCCCTGGCCAGGACTCGAACCTGGGACCTCCGGCGTATGAGGCAGAGCTACTAACCACTACACTACTCGGTCGTCAGAAGACTTTAAAATAAATAGTGCAATGCATTTTCGTAATGAGAAACAAATTGAAACGAGATTTCAACAAACAAGCTCCGAGTGCACGCTACCTAGCCTACCTCAGCGCCCCTCGTGAGGAGAGAGTCGAACTATAGAACGTGTCACGTCAGCTACATTGTCAAAGACTGCCACGATGCTCTCTTCTTTCTACGTACTTTCTCTGTGGTGGACGCTGCTAATTGCGGTTCAGTTGTGTACTTAGATTCAAAACAGTTATCTTTAAATTATATGTTTGTGAACAAAATAAGAAAATATTGTAAAAAATAAGGAACAAATTCTTATTATTTGGGAAAATTTTCGTTGCTGTTTTTCCATACAACGCACAGCCCCGACTTATACTAATAAAGTATCACCTCTACAGCTTGATATAAAATCTGACCGCACTCAGCACAAGCTGTACGAATGAGATCAGTCACGTCTCACATTTCCGCCCCATTCAACCCTCAGCAATAAAATATTACGTTTCAGAAGACAACCGCACCTATAATAGATTATGACCAAAACATATTATGATCTTAAGTGGTTGCTGAGACTACAACGCATTACCGAAAATTAAGCGCTTACGGGCATAAAAAAATAAAAATATGTTCGCTCGTCCAAACGATAAATCCTCGTTGTCATAAAAACGGGAACGGAAGCAATAAACTACGTCATCTGAAGTAATGCCGCGTCTTAGGCTTGTCTGCGACGACGTCAGGAGTCTGCCCTTGAGCGGAGTGAAGGGTGGCATTTACTATCGTGGGTGATACTTCGCGGCTTTATATTAAAATTTGTGTATTACTTTATTCGTTGGAATTATCCTGTTACGAAGTTAAATGAGGCTTTTATGCTCAAAAATGTCTATCAAATCATCGGCTAAGGGCCTTTTTCTTTTTTTCAATCGATGCAGCGTGATCAAATCTTTCGTATATTCCAAATTTATGGAAACATAAAGAAATAGATAAATTTTACATACATCCTTAAATGACAGCAAATTTATAATTCAATGAGTAAAATCTAAAAGTTACACCTTTCAGAAAAGTTTATATCAAATTCACCCATTTCATTACAAGTTTTTTGATAATTTTTCATTCAACTCTCATTATATGGCACAAAAGAAAATTCAAGTTATTAGAGTGTACGTTTTATTCTAGTTTTTATTTTATTCTATAGAGTAATAAAATTTTTTTCTAATGTTGTGCCATTTTTTTTAACGGAATATTAATGATTTCAACAAAATCGTCCGGACAGAACAGAGGAAGAAGTAGCGGTACGTTTACGGCCCGACCTCATCGAGCACTGGACGAAGATGACACACACTGGGTTCAAGCATTGTGTAAGCTTTCTAACATTCAATGGAATTTTATATGAAATGAAATTTAAATTGATTTTATTCGTTTTGACATTACCTAAAGAAGTGTGCCTCAAATAATTGGATTACTCAAAAACGCAAGCGAAGGATGTGACACATAATAAAATAACAAGCTCTTTAGGTACATCTGTACTTACTTGTTTTGGTAAGTTATGGCCACAAAAAACCTAGTGCCACCGGACTATACACCTTAATAAAGAGTTGTTTGAAAAGCACTGGCGTGGAAACAAATATACGTGAAGCCTAACACAAAATTACAAAATATGTGTCTGGAGTGAATTTATAGAATAAAATAACATTTATGTTAGTGAATCATTTTTGTTTCAATCATATCAATAGTCAAGTTTAGACTTTTATGTCTAAATATAATTTAAATTATTTAAAGTTACATTAAATAAATATTGAAGAAGTTAAATTAATTCGAGTTTACGTTAGAATTAGAAGTTGCGGCCTGAAGGGCTATCTAGCGTCAGCTGCGTCGCTACGTTCGTGTGCACGTTTCTCGGTCTAGCGACCATGAATTTCGAATGTAAGACAGGAGCAGTATATGAGACTGAATCTCGAACTAGAGGATTGGGATGGGATTTGGCGCGTTTGAAGAATGATTCTGAGAGTGTTTTGAGGTGCTGTTGCACTGTAGGTAGTTCAAGATTTCTGTGCAGGTCCGCGTTACGCACGTACCACGGTGCGTCTGTGGCCCTGCGGCAGAAGAGATTTTGAACTACCTGCAGTTTTTGCAGGACGGAGGGTTTGGCGTGGGCAAAGACTGGACAGGCATATGTCATGACTGGTCTAACGCAGACCTTATAAAGCGTACGTTTGTTTCTGAACGACATTTTACTTTTTCTACCTAACATACTATATAAGCGGCCTAAGTAAAAACGGGCGAGTTTCGTTACTCTATCGACGTGTGGCTTGAAAGAAAGCGTCTGGACTAAGGTGACGCCTAAGTATTTGGTAGTGCGCTTCCAGGGGATGGGAGTACCTAACATTTGAACGAGCAGATTGTCAGCGACACGACGTTGTTTGCAGTCGAAGTAAACCGCAGAACTCTTGTCTGGGTTCACATCGATACACCATTTTTGAAACCATGCACCGAGGGCGTCTACAGCCTTTTGGAGTCTGGTGGTGAGACCCGGGACACTTTGGCCCTTGGTGTAAAGGGCTGTGTCATCGGCAAAGAGGGCGAGTTCGACGTCTTTCGGTGGTCTGGGTGGAATGGGAATGTCGTTGGGACGAGGCGCGGAAAGCGTGCCTTCATGTTTGAAACGAAACGTGCGGTCTTTGAGAAACGAGGCGATTATCCTAACTAGGCGAGCCGGTAAGCCTATTTTGTAGGGTTTAGAAACGAGACCGCTGTGCCAGACTTTGTCGAAAGCCTTGGCTACGTCAAAGAAAACTGCGATCGTTTTCTTTCGTTTCGGATAGAAGGCGTCGAGTATGTACTCGACGATTCGATGGACTTGCTGAGGGCAGGAGTTCTTAGTGCGAAAGCCGAACTGGTGGGGAATAATGAGAGGATCGCCATCCGTTGGAAACAGATGGTTCTAAATTAGTAAATAATTTCAGTGTTCCAAGGTTTCCAGTATTGTGCTCACAAACACCCACAAGGAAGAGCTGAACTGAGTGACGCGGTGTAATTAAAGGAGGTTCGTAGTTCCCTTTTTGCCTGTTCTCTAGCGAGGTTTTATAGTGAATGATACTCAATTAAAAAGTCAATACCAGGAATTTCGTTACGAGACTTGAAATTTCTAATTAATGTTTACAATTCGGCCGCAATTTTTGTCCCTTTCAACTCCCATTTTGGTTGAAATTTCGTAATCATTTGATACATAATGATGGCAATGTCGATATCAAATTGCCAAGTTATCACAAAATGTATAACATATTTGAAATAACCAAGATTTTATTGACAGGATTGTAATACTGTCTTTAGAATATATTCAACTTTAAATGGCAATTAAAACACAATGCAAAGACGGAATAATTGTTTAGATATTTCCACAAGGCCGCTAACGTTCAGTTTAATATAAAAAGTTTTCAACACACAATTGCTGCGTTAGAGGAATTCATTAAAATGGAATTATGATCATAAATTACCTGAGAAGAGGTCTGTTATTGGTTTATATTTAATTATTGCATACCAAGCACTATTGGTCAGGGCTGTTTGTTTTGTTCTCTTCTAAAGAACGACGATGATGCCGTCAAGTAAGGGTAATGTTTAATAGGTTCATTATGGTTCATTTAAAGAACCCACGCGTGTTCCTGGTTTTTATTCGAGTGTATATCACTTAAATGATTTATAACTGTATACTTATTTTCGTTATAATTTATTCCATCGAATAACGCTACTGTCAACACTGGCCGCTATAATCCAGATTTTACAAAATGGCGGACTAACTGTCAAATAGGTGCGAAACATTCGTCAATAAACTTTTGAACATTTCAGATCTGAAGTCTGTAAGAAACAAAGAGAATAGGCGCTTGATAACTCAATGTTGCTCGCATTGTAAATTAGTTCGTACATATTTTATACCTTTTTAAAACTGTTGCAAAATTCACAGCTTAAAGCATCTTCCTTTGTCGTTCCTTAAGTTTTCACGATTCATTATATTTAAAAAATATCCTTTTTGATTAAAAAAGTGTCAATCTATCCACCAAATCTTTCCTATTTATTATAATATTAGTATACATATAGAGATCCCAATATTTCTATTCTACTACAAGAGAACTATGTTCACGGAGGCTAGTCAAGGGAAGATTTTTTTTAAATTATTATATTGGATATAGATATTTGATACTCTAGCCTACGTTATAGTATTACATTTCATTAATATAGTATTTTGTGTTATTCATTGAGTTTATTTAGAAGAGTGTTTTTGATTATATGAGACAAAATAATCTACGACTAACAGCTAAAAGCTAAATTTCATTTTTTTTCAAACTGCATTTTATCCCGTAATGGGTCCATTTGAAGCTTTCAAATCACATGTTTGGCGTTTAAGCCACATTTAGCGGCTTTTTGTTAATGAAAATAATAATATTAATAATAAACATTTATTTCCAGAAATTATACATCCATATCAATGAAAAATAATTAGCATTAGAATCGGTCACTTTATAGAAATAAAAATTAAATATAAAATCATTAACAAGAATGTCAGCAAACAATTGTGAATAAGATAGTACATAGTCATTATAATCAATAATATCTAATAAATAATGATTCAAAGGCGATTTTTGTGTAAAACAACCGAGAAATGATCGTCATTGTTATTTGATCACAGCATTTTATTTACTCATTTATTGATTGCGTGGGTGCTCTATATTAACGGTTATTTCATTAATACGGGTTTATAAGTACCGTAAGGAGGTAATGGTTTATCTGTTACTAGTGCCACGACTTTTCACTCGAATCATCCGGTTCCCGGAAATTTAAAATTAACCTTTAGGTATGTTATTCGGTCGTAGGTCGTATTCTATCTGTTTGCAATATTTCATCCGAATCCATTGAGTCGTAGTTGTGCGCTCGAGTAACAAACATCCAAGCATAGAAGTAGTGAAGAGGTGGTTTGTTTTGTCGTTGCCGGATTTAAAGATATTTGACCATGAGAATGGTACATTATCCTGATGTAAGAAGGCCAGCCAGTTCAAAATGTGGAAACCATGGAGCAAATATCATTCTTTAGAGGATTAAGTGAAGCCGACGCGCGGGTAGGGTAGTGTTTTGCGCTGCCGTCGCCACTCGGATGGTATATGTAGGAAACTTTTGACGGATTACTGAAAATGTTCAGTTACAGTTGACAGACGACCGAGTGGTGTAGTGGTAAGTAGCCTTCCCTCATACGCCGAAGGTCCCAGGTTCGAGTCCTGGCCGGGGCATTAATTTATGTGATGAACACAGATGTTTGTTCTCGGGTTATGGTTGTATGTATTTATATATGTATGTTTATTCTGGGGGGACCCCAGTTCGCTGTATGGCCATCCATAACACCAGCTCTGCTTACTTTGGGGCCATACAGTTGGTGTGTTTGTCTGGGGATTTATTACAATTGACTAGATGGCGCTCGATTCTCTAAAATAAAATTATAATTTTAAAAAAATCCCTTAAAAGAAATGTGTACTTAGATTCAAAACAGATATCTTTAAATTAAATGTTTGTGAACAAAATAAGAAAATATCGTAAAAAATAAGGAAAAAATTATTTTTATTTGGGAAAATTTTCGTTGCTGTTTTTCCATACAACGCACAGCCCCGACTTATACTAATAAAGTATCACCTCTACAGCTTGATATAAAATCTGACCGCACTCAGCACAAGCTGTACGAATGAGATCAGTCACGTCTCACATTTCCGCCCTATTCAACCCTCAGCAATAAAATATTACGTTTCAAAAGACAACCGCACCTATAATAGATTATGACCAAAACATATTGTGATCTTAAGTGGTTGCTGAGACTACAACGCATTACCGAAAATTAAGCGCTTACGGGCATAAAAAATAAAAATGAGATCGCTCGTCCGAACGATAAATTCTCGGTGTCATAAAAACGGGAACGGAAGCAATAAACTACGTCATCTGAAGTAATGCCGCGTCTTAGGCTTGTCTGCGACGACGTCAGGAGTCTGCCCTTGAGCGGAGTGAAGGGTGGCATTTACTATCGTGGGCGATACTTCGCGGCTATATATTAAAATTTGTGTATTATTTGATTCGTTGAAATTATCCTGTTATGAAGTTAAATGAGGCTTTTATGGTCAAAAATGTCTATCAAATCACCGGCTAAAGGCCTTTTTCTTTTTTTCAATCGATGCAGCGTGATCAAATCTTTCGTATATTCCAAATTTATGGAAACATAAAGAAATAGATAAATTTTACATACATCCTTAAATTACAGCAAAATTATAATTCAATGAGTAAAATCTAAAAGTTACACCTTTCAGAAAAGTTTATATCAAATTCACCCATTTCATTACAAGTTTTTTGATAATTTTTCATTCAACTCTCATTATATGGCACAAAAGAAAATTCAAGTTATTAGAGTGTACGTTTTATTCTAGTTTTTATTTTATTCTATAGAGTAACAAAATACTTTTTTTCTAATGTTGTGCCATTTTTCTTAACGGAATATTAATGATTTCAACAAAATCGTCCGGACAGAACAGAGGAAGAAGTAGCGGTACGTTTACGGCCCGACCTCATCGAGCACTGGACGAAGATGACACACACTGGGTTCAAGCATTGTGTAAGCTTTCTAACATTCAATGGAATTTTATATGAAATGAAATTTAAATTGATTTTATTCGTTTTGACATTACCTAAAGAAGTGTGCCTCAAATAATTGGATTACTCAAAAACGCAAGCGAAGGATGTGACACATAATAAAATAACAAGCTCTTTAGGTACATCTGTACTTACTTGTTTTGGTAAGTTATGGCCACAAAAAACCTAGTGCCACCGGACTATACACCTTAATAAAGAGTTGTTTGAAAAGCACTGGCGTGGAAACAAATATACGTGAAGCCTAACACAAAATTACAAAATATGTGTCTGGAGTGAATTTATAGAATAAAATAACATTTATGTTAGTGAATCATTTTTGTTTCAATCATATCAATAGTCAAGTTTAGACTTTTATGTCAAAACAACTACTCCTTAGCAGTAGTTCTATAAAATTCCTTATGCACATTCGTATTAATGTCCATTTTTCTTGAGTTGGCTGTAAAAAACATATAAACTAAAAGTAACAGAACATAATACAACTAAGCTAGAAATTAGCATTATTTTATTTTCTAAGGGTCAAAAAATTTCAAACTAAAACCTCTATCACTTTTATTACATTTAAAAGAGAAATCATAAGTCAAGCCACAGATTTCTTTACTGGCCACAAAATCAAACTTAAACTAAAACCAGAAAATAAAATAGCCTCCGACAAACTGACTTGTCTTTTTTACAACGAGAACTTTATACTCAGTAGATCGCGTCAAGTAAGATCAACAATTATCTTAATTTGTCCTCCATAATTACATGTTGTCCTCTAATTTTATACTTCAACACCATTATAACTTTTACAGTTTTAACTCAAAGTCCTCAAAAAAAAATATTTCAAGCTTCTATAGACAACATAATTGAAAGCGTAGTAGTTAAATTTGGGTTAGGTTAATGTTAGGCTGTAATTATAGCATGCGCGAGCCGAGCGAGTGAAGCGAGCGTGGTGCGGCAGTACCCGGCGAAGCACCATAATCGAAATAACATGATGATTCACAATTTTGTAGCAATAACATCATCAGATAGCATATTTTTAGTGGCTAAGATAGTATCGTTCAGACGCTCGCAAATTGTGGCTGACTTAGTAATTTAGAAGGCAATGTAGATTTTTAGAGGCGAACTAAGATGATAACTAGTGGCTAAGATAGTATTACTTAGACGCTCGTCGGTTGTGGCTGAGTTATTTATTTAGATGGCAATATAGACTTTTTGTGGCGCATAATGCTATTAAAAAGAAGTCCGTTTATTAAGCACCCCATTTAAAACCAGATTACAATACATTATGAAATAAATAAAAAGCAAAAGTTTACTTTTGCGACAGTTGGTATCGCGAAAAATTCTAACTGACGGAAAGTTCGGGCTGACTTGTAGGTCCATAAGAAATCTAAATGCACTTAATGGAAAATGCCAGAATGAACTCTCATACTAAGGACCAGTCTCTTCTATTGAACCAACACGTGGAAAACTACGGGATACGAGGCGGCTCCCTAACCGTAGTACCATACCAAATAACTTTTTTGCATAAACCGTGAATAAATGCCACTTTCCAAAGTTCGTATACATCTTCGAGAACTTGGGTAAGGTGATCAAAAGGATGCGAAACAATCTCTAGTTCCACATCAACGGTCATGGCGAGGTTTGGCAAAGAGTCTTCCACCTCATTCCTACCGATTCCGATATCGTGTTGGAGATAAAATTAATACCTATTTATTCGGTTGGTTTTGAGCGTTAACCCTAGGGCCATTTAACGGGAAAGCCGAAATATCAGCATTATCATTGCTTGAACTCTTAGGATTAAAGCTGTACATTATGTAAAAAAGAAACACTAATTGATTGTTTGCAGCATAATGCGATTAAATCTCAGTAACCTTGCTTATGACTCCAAAAAGGTCACTTTGTGTAAAGAATTTAAATGATAAAATAAATATCTTGCTCTACAGACGAATGCTTATCGTTCAATAAAATCATATAGACAGAAAAAGGTCACGTCGACCGTAGAAAGTTTGCGTTGCAGGTATTTCTTGATTGAACACCTTCTCGTATATACTATATACAGTTTCATATCCTTCAGGCGAAGCGCCTTTTTACCCTACGAAATTCATTCACTTTAGGTACCATCAAGTTAAGCCGGAGACACTGACAAATGAATCGAGTTGAGCTGGAAACATGGATCTATAGCTGGAAAACACAATCACGTCTAGAAGTGAAAAGCTATTGTTTAACTAATACATTTCTAGGTAATTTTTGAAAGAGTTTTGTAAAGTGGCATTAAGGAGATTTGGCAATAATTAATATATTATGGTTATGACTAACTATGCCTAAATGAAATGAAATGAAATAATGAAATGCAATATTTATTTCAGAACATTGACAATTATATCAGATCAATTGAATACGTCCAAATTCGCATAAAGTTTTTGAACTCAACCAGAGACAAAAAGAAAAACATAAGTACTTCTATATGTTATTATTCTCAACTTATGGTTGGGCAGTGGCGTGAGTAAGCTATTATCAACTTCCAATACATCTTCTTGCAGAATCAAATGAATCTTTGTTGTAGAGGACATTAGAGGACCCTGCGGGCGTCATCCGGAAGGCTTGCCGTGTTCAACTGGAGTGAGATAATTGATTTTGATAAGGCCTTTGAAAAGTTCTTTATAAAATGGGGCGTTAAAGAAATACTTTTATGGATAGTTTATGAAAATAGGTTATTAATAAAAGTTTGACTGACTTAATTTCATTTTATCAATAATCAAATTTTTTTTCGTATATTCAGTGTGTAGATTCTGATTGCTGATATGATATTGAGAGAGTTTTTGCGATTTTTAGAGCCTAATGCCATCTTAAGTCTTACTCACGGGCTTACTATATTATTTACTTATCATCATTTATAGACAATATTGGAGGCAATAATCAGCAGATATGGTTCAGGTAGATACAGGCAGATCTAACAAGATCAAATAATCGTATTTATTCTAATAAAACAGAAAAAAAATAAATACAATCATATCTAGTGTACCGTTAGTTTTGTTGAATATTTACACTAGAAACTGTTAAAATTCTCAATAATAAAACTCGACCTAGCGCGGAAACCACCACGTGAGAACTACTTTCACTTGCCCACTTGGTTTGCACAAAAAGAGCTAAAAAACCTAGCTGCGTAATTAAAACCTCTGCTTCCCTCCCCCGAGGTAGACAACCTGGCAATACAACTTGCCACTTCTATCCGTATTAAACGAGAGAAATAAGTCAGTTTCGCAAATTTTTCCCCGAATCATGTCGACACGTAATTTGTACAAGTGTTAAATACATCCGGGATAGTCGTTTGCGGTCATGGAAAAATGTATGGATGTTACCGTTAAAAACTAACAGATAAATTACATGTTTCACTGTTGCCCTACGTACTACTGCCCGCGTGTCAAGTGCCATTTTTGCACTGAGTAAGTTTAAATTCATATCGGCGAGCAATACATTTTGAAGCTAAATAACATGTACGATGTCTACAGGGATTTGCACCTCACAAAATCTGTAGGTAATGAAAACCTGCAGCAGAGCTCTACATTGAAAGATTGTGGAATTTAAAAATCGTTTTGGCTCAGTTTGGTTCTCTGATATTTTTGCTTAATTTAATTTTGTTTCAGCAGGTGTACGATTTTTCGAAAGCAATTCGGTTATTAAATGAAATGTGGGTGCAAAGTGTTTGTTTTTTGAATGAACGAAACCAAATTGGTCTTGATCTAGATTCTTATTTTTGTAGAAACTTTGATTATTCCTGGTACAAGTGAGCTTCTTACTAAGAAGTTAAATACAAGCAACATTTCGGATTTCTTTCAAAGCCAACTTTGAGTAAGCCGGACATTGCTTTGTTATTGTTTTTATTAAAAAAATTATACTGCATATAGTTTTTCTGCATCTCGAGTGAGCAAATCAGTAGCTTCAGAAATAAATAAAATTCTCATTAGTAATTAGTTTGTTTAACTGTTACTAAAACGCGCTTGAATTACTGATCGGAATCAGCTTTGTGTGCCTCTCGAGTGACGCTCATTTCATTGTGTCATGATTCTAAAACCTAGACAGGAACTATTGTAGTAGGACATTTCGTTGATAGGTTATTATTTATATCTTTGCTTGTGTTATGGATGGACATGCAGTGAACTGAGGGAAACCCAGAACAAACATACTGCGGCACTAGGTTGTTAGTTGGCCAGCCCGCCACAGGTGGTGTGTTCGAAATAAAATGATGAGAGTGGTCTTCACATAGGATTTATTTAATGCCGCCTGACATCAAGATAAGTATAAAAGGTATAAAAATTGGTAGCGGACACTGGCCTGACGGTACGGTCCTTCCTTGGGTGCTCGTTTTTCTCCAACCGACTCTAGACAGTATTAGTACTATATCTTCTTGTCGGTATGTACTGAGCGTCCCGGGTTAGGTACTCATCCGCAGGTTTCCAGTAGAAATAATAAACTCTGTCAGTTTCAGGCAGGCAGGCAGGTAGGTATAAAAATTCTGGAATGCCAGAGACAAAAAGCGTTAGAGGCGGTTTTAATAACGTGACCGTCACAGCGTAGCGTTTAGAGGTCACAGCGTACTAGAAGAGGAAAGAGGGATAGTACTAGCGTCAATCAACGTTAAAAAGTACATTAAAAACACCTTACACTTAAAACACTCAATAGGAACAGAATTAGAACCCACCCCAGCGGGATTAACTTCCAAATCAAAGTTAATTATATACTCTTAATTGCGTCTGAATTACGCAGCGATCCATTTTGTTAGACTGTTGGAATAGCAAAAGCGTTCGCGTCTCGTCCAGCACGCGGCGCGGCGCCGTTCGGCAACCTCGCTGCTGAACCGGTCAGCGTTCCATTGTCTAATTTTCAACTAGCGTACTAGACGGTTCCGTATATTGAATTTTATTATTTAGTTGTTTCTAAATAGTTCTAATTATTTATTTTATTATTAGTCTAGTTTGTAAGTTTAAATGATTAATAAGTTATTTGTGTAATTTTGTATTAATTTTATTAATGAAGATTTAAGGTTCATATAGGCATAATACTGCAAAACATACATAAATAAAAACAACCATAACCCGGAAACAAACATTTGGGTTCATCACACAATTTAATGCAGTCCGAACAGGACACAAACCTGGGACTTCCGGTGTATGAGGCAGGCCTACTACCCATTACGCCACTCGGCTGTCTTAATATTTTTTTACCTAAAGAAATGAAGTGAGATAAATTTTCTGATGCTGAAACAAGTACTAGAGTTTCATTCCATACTATTCGGTGCTCCCTATGAGTCTCATAAAAATAGCTGCGTACTTCCCCTACATAGAGTTAATGCATTAAAAATAATAATATATATTTTTTATGATCGTTACTAGCTCTTAGTTTTTGGTTAGGTTCTGTATTGTTGTATACACCTGTAAAGACGTATCTGTTATACTATAATATTGTTTATCTTTGTGAAATTGTAAATTGATATTGTCGTTGGTGTAGCTATTTAAATAAATAAATAAATAAATAAATATTCAAAGTATTAAAAGGCGTTTATCAAGGCTCACAATCTTAAATAAACGTGCACATGTTCACTTTTAATTTTGCGAAAGGTCAATATTCCACAACCCATCATTACGTTTCCGATTGCAACCGCACCTCAAATAGTGGCGCTAGTTGCTATCGGGCACTATGTACAAATTGGGATGTTCACAAAACATTATCTTTCACATTTGCAAAGTAAAATAAAACTTGCCCAAATCACAAAAAGGTCTACAATCAACAGTTCACAGGATACATTGATTATTATGAACGTGATGCATTTACAAATGCATGTCAATCGCTTCATAGAAAATGGTGCTGCATTGTGACGTATATAAATAGCGTTTACCATATATCGAACCATTCGATGAACTAGGCTCTGACGACCGCCCCGTCTCTCTCGTGCTAGGACCGCCTAACGATAACCTCACCTCTCCTTAGACCTTTACCAACTGGAAAGGCTTTTTTTTATTAATAATTAGCAGGCGTTTGTCTTCCATCTCACCTGATGGAAAGTGACGATGAAGACGAGGATCATACACGCCTGTCCAAGAGGTACCTGTTCACTCTACACTTGAAAGCTCCAGGGTTATATTTGTTTGGAAAAACAGACGCAGGCAAATCGTTCCACTCTTTGGCAACGTGAACCAAAAATGAGCTATCGAACCGTTTAGTTTGGCTCATCGGCACGCTAACCACAAACGGGTGAAACTTCTGTCTGCGTCTGGTTGACCGGTGGAGAAAGGGGGAAGGTTCGATCAACTGAAAAAGAGCATTTGCACACTCTCCAAAGTGCAATCTGTAAAAAACCGATAGACTAGCAACTTTTCAACGATGCTCGAGACTTTGCAGTCTCGAAGAAGTAAGTTTGTCGTCACTTATGAGTCTACGGGTCCTTCCGTCGACAGAATCCAACGCTTCAAGATGGTACTTAGCGGAATCATGCCAAAGATAGCTGCAGTACTCCATACAGGATCGAACCTGGGCTGTGTACAGGTTGAGCAGCTGTTCGGAGTTGATGTACCGCCCGACCTTTGCGATGACTCCCAATTTTTTGGAAGCTGACTGTGCCATGGTTTCAATCTGTTGACCAAAATTAAGTTTCGACGTGATGGTCATGCCTAGAAGCCCTAGATGGTTTGTGATCGGTACAGATACAGCTTGGAAAGTGGGCGTCAATATGAATGTGCTCTTTTTACCGGAGAAGAGACATGCCTGGGTTTTGGAAGGGTTGAACTTGACAAGATTGGCTTCACCCCAATCGGCAACCCTACATAGTGTCAAATCAAACCATTCGATCATCGAATCTCTCAGAAATTTGATCTGGTTTGGACTCGCTCGCGCATTGGACACATATCTCTCTACAACAGTGCTGTCATCAGCGTAACCAATAATGCCTTCCGATAAAAGTAGGTCATTAATGTGCAGCAGGAATAATGTTGCAGAGAGAACAGATCCCTGAGGTACGCCGGCGTTGATCACCATTTGGTCCGATGAGAAGCCATCGACGACAACTCGAATTGACCGTTCCCTCAGGAAATCAGAAATCCAGTCACAGAGTCCAGATGGTATGCCATGAAGCTTGAAGCTGAAGTATGAAGCTTGCTCAAGAGGGCTTCGTGCCATACCTGGTCAAAGGCCTTGGAGATATCTAAGGATACGGCTATTGCCTGTCCGTGCCCTTCCAAGGCCATGCTCCATAGATGCGTGACGTACACTAGAAGGTCTTCTGTTAAGCGTCCTCCGCGGAAACCATATTGGTTGTCACTGAGGAGCTCATTGGTCTCTAGGTACGTCAGGAGATGATGGTTCAATACACGTTCCATAATTTTGCAAATTCCAAAGTGACTCCAAAACTCTTATTCCAAATTTTGCAAAGTAACAGATTGCAATAGGTCTATAGTTGACTGGGTCGTCTCGACTGCCCTTTTTTGGTAGTCTCATAAAGGCTAGAGTCCCGCAAGGCTCAGTCCTCGCCCCTCTGTTGTACACCGTGTACACCAACGATATTCCCGTCCCGCCGAAAGGCGTCGAACTGCCCTCTTTGCCGATGACACTGCCCTTTACACCAAAGGTCTCAGTGTCCCGGGCCTCACGATCACACTCCAAAAGGCTGTAAAGGCCCTCGGTGCATGGTTTCAAGAATGGCGTATCGATGTGAACCCAGAGAAGAGCTCTGCGGTTTACTTCGACTGCAAACGCCGTCGTATCGCCGACATCTCCACGTTAAAATGCTAGGCACTCCCATCCCCTGGAAGCGCAGTACCAAATATTTAGGCGTCATCTTAGACCAGACGCTTTTTTTCAACCCTCACGTCGATAGAGTAACGAAACTCGCACGTTTTTACCTAGGCCGGCTTTACAGTATGTTAGGTAGTAAAAGCAAAATGTCTTTCAGAAATAAACGTACGCTTTATAAGGTCTGCGTTAGAACCGTCACGACGTATGCCTCGCCCGTCTTTGCCAACGCCAAACTCCCGTCCTGCACAAACTGCAGGTAGTTCAAAATCTCTTCTGCCGCAGGGCCACAAACGCACCTTGGAACGTGCGCAACGCGGCCCTGCACAGAGATCTCGAACCAACAGCACCTAAAAACACTCTCAGAATTGTTGTTCAAACGCGCCGAATCCCATCCCAATCCTCTAATTCGACATTCAGTCTCATATACTGCTCCTGTCTTAGATTCGAAATTCAAAGTCGCTAGACCGAGAAACGCGCACACTGGCGAACCCGCGCAATTAACTTTAGATCTCGAAGCCCTTCAGGCCGCAAATTCGAATTCTAACGTAAATTATTTACGTCTTTAATTATTTACTTTTCAATTTGAGCACCTTCAGTGCTATGTATTCACCTTCAGTGCTTTGAGCTCCTTCAGCGCTCTGTAAATCCCAGCGGGTGACCCCTTCTGGGCCCCGCTAGCGCGGCCTCTTTCTCCAATTGGCCGTCGCTCAGATGAAGGCTGAGTGACAAAAATGCACGAGCCGACAGGGGGTTTTTTAGTGGGTAGTGGTTCGGTAGGCGTCGGGGCGAGTCCCACATAACTCTGGATCGCGCGCGCCAGTGTATGCGTCAGAGCATTTTTTATACTCCTGCCCTTCACGTGGAGGAGAACAAAAAAAAATGTATATCATCATAGAAAGAGTTATTATTTTTACTGTGCGCGATGGGTTATAGTTTTAAAGTTTTTTACAAATTTTAAAGATATTTCTTTGCCTTGTTTCTGTTTGATCTAAGCCCTAGAGCTTTTTATATCATTAGTACTATTTATTTGACATGCAATTTTAAGTACTCATAAGGTGTGTTTTAAAAAGTCAATATTATGGGGCTTATCAAAGGGCTGCCAAAACGAATGCTAAAAACTATATTACAATTATTTCTGCACAAAACACCCTAAGCGACTCCTGGTAAATTTATTTATTTCAACGTTACTGTACAAAAAAAAAGAAAAGGGCGGGCTTAATGCCACAAGGCATTCTCTTCCAGTCAACCATCGATCAATTGGAGAGGTCAGTAGTGCAGGAAAGAAAAAAATTTAACTATCTAATTGAAAATAAAAACATATATAAAAGTAAATATTAATACATACATTTGCTCGATTAAAAATATACATATATATTCAAGATACATAAGTGCAGATCGATAAAAATATTCTGCATGAACGTGCCGCTTGACGGTGAGGAGTTCCGTTGTATAAATCCAGGACATCGTGACCTTGGATCAGACCCGATCTGCGTCCGGACCCGTTCGGACGTGTTGAAGGTCGCTCCCGGCTGCCGAGTCACGATTGTTGTCTCACGACTTCTCTCGTAGCAATACTCAAACGCCACTCTCAGATCCGTTCTGCGTCCGGCCCCGCTCGGACGCGTTCGCGGTCGCTCTAGCTGTTGATTCACGATCGTCGTCTCACGACGACAACTCGTTCGCAATACTCATACGCCGGATTCGTACAAATCTCGCTTCGTCCTCGACGAATTGAGATAGCCTCTTCAGGGCTTACGCTGCGGCCGGTTTCGATCGGCTGCAACTAAGTCGGTCTCGCACAGCAACAACAGAGCTGAGCTTACCGCGGTCGATTAAATTCGATAGTGGTTCGCGAGGCTCGGGCTGTTTTTCTGGCTGCGTACTTGACGCTTGGCGCCTGTTACGCAGTCAGAGACTCGCTCTGCGGCCGGCCCCGGCCGGTCGTAACGTTGTCAATCCCGCACTCTGTGCACCCCTCGAATTAAAAACCTCACCTCGGTGAGTGCAGCAACAACAGGGTTGAGCTTACCACGGTCGATTAAATTCGATAGTGGTTCGCTAGACTCGGGCTGTCTTTCTGGCTGCGTACTTGACGCTTGGCGCCTGAACGTAGTCAGAGACTCGGTCTGCGGCCGGCTCCGGCCGGTCGTAACGTAGTCAATCCCGCACTTTTAGTGCAACCCAACTTCGTCAGGTCTACGGCCGGTTTTTGTTGTCAATTTATTGACAACACACTGCGTAGTAGACTCGCGTTTGATCAGGTGGATACTTAACGGTGACAACTAAGCCTGATAGCGTTGCCCCGGTGCGCTTCCAAGGCCCTTCAGGCCAAGGAGAAACCGGCTGACCCGATCCCATTGCACTTGGGCCTTTCCCAGGGTGACGGTACAGTGCTGTCCGAATTAGGGGCACCACTTCGTGTCGTCTCCAGCCCCCCTACCGCGGGTAGGGAGGTTTACTAGGTTTGCTAGGGAACCTAGACATTTTATTTATTTATATATCATATATCGTAGGACCAAGCCCTCCAATGGACCAGCAAAGCTTGGTAAACTTTGCTAGGTCGTTCGCCCAGGCGCTCGTTGCGTCCGGCGCCAGCATATCAGATGACTTAATAACGCAGGCCTTATAGGCAACTATCGCGTCCCCGGTCCCTCACGCCTCAACCCCGGCCCCTCAGGCCTCCTACGTCCAGACCCCTCAGGTCTACAGCTCTCCCGCGTCTCCCGCCTCGTCCGAGATGGACTGCGAATCGGTCGCATCCTTTCACGCGTCGCGTCGCAAGCGTACCGCTCCCGGGAGCGACTCCAAACCCGCGTCTGATACGTCGTCAGATGCCGTCACCTTAACCGGCTCTCCTGAGCCCGCGTTCCAACTAGTCGCCAAGCGCTCCAAGAAGCGCTCGAAGAAAGCCTCGGTATCCTCAATACCTGAACCCTCCCCGGTGTCTTCAACACCAGCCCCCGCGCCATTAAAATCGCTCGAAGTAACCGCGTCTCCGTCGGTCCCATCAAAGCCAGCGACGCGCTGCGCTCCCGTCCCGCCGAAGCCTCAGCTCCCTCCGCCCGTCTTTCTCCGCGAAAAAGCGCGATGGACCGTTGTATCAAATCTTTGCAAAGAGCAAAAAATCAACTATCTCAAAGCAACCAACGCAGGCGATTAAATTAAAATCCAGGTCGCGACCATCGACGACTTTCGCGCGTTCACCCGGTTACTTTCTTTAAAACAAATCGCTTATCACACCTACGCCCTCCCGGAGGAGCGTAAGATCCGCGCAGTACTACGGGGCGTCCCGTTCGAGCTCGCGAACGATGAAATCCTCGAGGACCTTAAGTCCCAGGGTTTCCCGGCCGTAGCAGTGCACAAGATGCACTCCAACCGCGGTAGGCGTTCCGTTAGCGCTAGTAATCCTGTCCCACACTCCCAACTCGAAGGAGATTTTCAGAGAGGCTCGCACAATTTGCGGACTCTCAAACATCTCCGTCGAGCGTCCCAACCCCCGCGGTCACCCTGGGCAGTGCCACCGCTGCCAGCTCTATGGCCACGCAGCGGCTAACTGCACAGCTCCCCCCAGGTGCGTTAAGTGCCTGGATCCACACATAACGAAGGAGTGCACTCGCACTCCCGAATCCACTTCCCCCCCTGCCTGTGTGCTGTGCGGCCAGTCCGGCCACACAGCTAACTACAGGGGTTGCCCGCGCGCTCCGCGCTCCACCGTCAAGAGGGTCGCCCCTAAACCGGCGCCGCCGCTCACTCACGCTAACTTCCCGCCACTGCGCAACCGGGGTCCCCCGGAGCAAAGCCCGTTCAGCCGACGCCTACTCCGGCCCTGTCTTGGAGGCAGCGTCCGGCTGTCCCGCCTGCACCTTCCCGACCTATCCCAGCTCCCGTAGCTTCCGTAGGGCCGCGTCCCGCTTTGTCATCTTCACCTCAGTCGTCGCTGGCTGAGGACATGAAGACCGTGTTCGACGTCATCCAAAACGTCGACATTAACGAAATTTCCGTACTCGCACGCAAACTGCGAGCCGCCCGCTCTCCTCAAGAGCGTTTATTTGCGTTAGCCGAGCATCACTCGCTCTTAAGTTCGTTATAAATTTAATTTTTTGTATAAATTCGTAAATAAGTAAATTATAATGTCTAGACCCGCAAATCCCGCGTCCGGTCACATCAAACCCAAGGGCTTATCCCTAGTATCTTTTAACATTCGTAGCCTTAGCACCAATCTTCCCGAGCTCAAACTGTTCCTTTAGAACAACGACCCAGACTTATTACTTCTCCAGGAGACATGGCTCACTCCTAATCGCTCCAGGGGATTCGCTATTCCAAAATACGCGTTTACACGTAATGATAGGCCTAACTCCGACGGTTTCGGCGGCACTGCTATATACAACAAAAGAGGATTCCATTGCTGTCCTCTCCCTACCCCTCCTCTCCTCAACATGGAAGCTACTGTATGTAGATTGGCTATGACTGGTCATCCGACCATCATCATAGCTTCAGTCTACATACCTTGTGGCACCAAACCTATCCGCAGCGACTTTGAGACCATTCTCGCCCTCGGCCGTTCAGTCGTTATGTTCGGAGATTTTAACTCCAAACATACTGACTGGACGTGCCTATCGACCAACCAAAGCGGTATCGCTCTCCTCGACATCACTAACTCACTCGACTTAGACGTCGTCTCCCCTATCACTCCCACTCACTATCCCGACAACCCGAACCACTCTCCTGACATCCTCGACTTGCAATCGTCAAGCAACTCAACCTCGACCTCAGGTCTATCGAACCGCTTGATGACCTAGGTTCCGACCACCACCCCGTCTCCCTCGTGCTAGGACCGCCTAACGTTAACGTCACTTCTTCTAAGACCTTTACCAACTGGAAAGGTTTTAAAAATACGATAGTTTCTTCCTTAGAGGCCCCGAACTCTCCGCTCGCGATCTCGCCCGATCAATTAGATAGCCCGGATAAAATAAATTCGTTAGTAAATTCTCTCACTGATGCTATCAACTCAGCCATCATTGTAAACGAAAAGGTTGCTAAGAAAGGCAAACCCACGCTTCCCTTAGCCAATAGCAATCTTATTAAAGCTAAGAACGTGGCTCTCCGGAGAGCCAAGAAATATGCCACGCCCGCCTATAGAACAGCTGCGAATCAGCTACAACGCAAAGTTAGATCTCGCCTCGCGGAACTCCGAGACGCCCAGATGAACGATCTCATGGCAAATATCTCCCCGTCCCAGTCCTTCCCAGTCTCCACCCTTGGAAAGAAGCGACAGTCATAGGCATAACCAAGCCAGGTAAACCTCTTAATATCCCGGCTAATCACAGACCCATCAGCCTCCTCAAGGCAATGTCTAAACTTCTCGAGATAGTCATACTCTCTCGAATGCGGAACCATCTGTTTCCAACGGATGGCGATCCTCTCATAATTCCCCATCAGTTCGGCTTTCGCGCTAAGCACTCCTGCCCTCAGCAAGTCCATCGAATCGTCGAGTACATACTCGAAGGTTTCTACCCGCGGCGTTTTAAAACAATCGCAGTTTTCTTTGACGTAGCCAAGGCTTTCGATAAAGTCTGGCACAGCGGCCTCGTTTATAAACTATACAAAATAGGCCTACCGGATCGACTAGTTAGAATAATCGCGTCGTTTCTTAAAGACCGTACGTTTTGATATAAACACGAAGGCACGATTTCCGCGCCCCGTCACATAAAGGCTGGAGTCCCTCAAGGCTCAGTCCTCGCCCCTCTATTGTACACCGTGTACACTAACGATATCCCCGTCCCGTCGAAAGGCGTCGAACTCGCCCTCTTTGCCGACGACACTGCCCTTTACACCAAAGGCCGCAGAGTCCCAGGTCTCATCACCAGACTCCAAAAGGCTGTAAACGCCCTCGGTGCTTGGTTTCAAAAATGGCGTATCGATGTGAACCCAGAGAAGAGCTCTGCGGTTTACTTCGACTACAGACGCAGTCGTATCGCCGACAATCTCCAAGTGAGAATGCAAGGCACTCCCATCCCCTGGAAGCGCAGTACCAAATATTTAGGCGTTATCTTAGACCAGACGCTTTCTTTCAACCCTCACGTCGATAGAGTAACGAAACTCGCACGTTTTTACCCAGGCCGGCTTTACAGTATGTTAGGTAGAAAAAGCAAAATGTCCTTCAGAAACAAACGTACGCTTTATAAGGTCTGCGTTAGACCAGTCATGTCATATTCCTCGCCAGTCTTTGCCCACGCCAAACCCTCCGTCCTGCACAAACTGCAGGTAGTTCAAAACCTCTTCTGCCGCAGGGCCACAAACGCACCTTGGTACGTGCGCAACGCGGACCTGCACAGAGATCTTGAACTACCTACAGTACAACAGCATCTAAAAACACTCTCAGAATCGTTCTTCAAACGCGCCGAATCCCATCCCAATCCACTAGTTCAAGATTCAGTCTCATATACTGCTCCTGTCTAAGATTCGGTATACAAAGTCGCTAGACCGAGAAACGCGCACACGAGCGAACGCACGCAATTAACTTTAGATCTCGAGGTCCTTCAGGCCGCAAATTCTAATTCTAACGTAAATTCTAATTCTAACGTAAATCCGAATTAATGCAATTTTAATTTTCAATTTTTAATGTTTTTTATTATTTACTTTTCATTTTTGAGCACCTTCAGTGCTATGTAAATCCCAGCGGGTGACCCCTTCTGGGCCCCGCTAGCGCGGCCTCTTTCTCCAATTGGCCGTCGCTCAGATGAAGGCTGAGTGGCAAAAATGCACGAGCCGACAGGGGGTTTTTAGTGGGTATGGTTCTGGTAGGCGTCGGGACGAGTCCCGCATAACTCTGGAATCGCGCCAGAGTATGCGTCAGGGCATTTTTATCCTCCTGCCCTTCCCGCGGAGGGGAACAAAAACAAAAAAACCTTGGATCACTTACACTTATCTAAATACTAGATGCGACTTCCCGACGTACATTAGGCCAAATCGATCGAAACAATTCTTATGCACGTGCTGTTTGACGTTGAGGAGTTCCATCGTATCATCTGATGATGAAGCCGGAAGGTAGGTAGTTGATTGGGACTAGTCTTGTCTCTGACGCAAACACTACTGATGAAAATATATGTGTTGCTATAAAATAAAGTTGTACCCAAATGACAACAGGTGTGTCTATAGATATTTATAATAGATACCTATTATAATTTTTAAAGAGTTCCCTTGATTTCTCCTTCCCATCAGCAGATCTTGAAGTGATAAAAGTGGGACCAAATTGAAAGTAACCCCTTTCCAACAAAAAAATAATTTTCTCACATCGGTTCATAAATTACCGAGTTATGAGATAATAAACATAAAAAAATACAACCGAGTTCAGAACCTCCTCCTTTTTTGAAGTTGGTCCAAAAGGATTTCGTTATTATAATATACACTGACTCAACAATATACAAACAGTTATTATCATTTCATACGCAGATTTAGAACAAAACAAGAATATTCAAGTAAATGACTTCTCGCACTAAGTCCAGTGAGGCAGCAACGTGAGCGGTTGTTAGTTCCAGGCTACTAAGCTTTAGTGAAAGCTCTGCTCTGCTTACACTACGATTCTATGTTTATACTCAAACTGTTTTATTTTAGTTTAAAGCAATATTTTTGTGTATATTATATGTTTGTTGAAATATAAATACGTGATAATAAGGTGTACCTATTTTCTTACTTTACTAAGTAACTATTTATTTATATACAAAAAATATATTATTCATGAACAAGGGTGGTCTTATTGAAGTTTGGAGAAATAAAGCCTGTGAGAAGATAACTACGAGTTGCTCTTAAGTGTAAATGTATATGTGTCATGTCAGTCTTATGGGGATTTATTAATATTATTATTAAAACAAAATTATTTCACTGTAAACTAAAGTTTAAACTTAACAAATAACGTCATTTATATATCTCGGGTCTCGGGTAGCCCTGGTGTTAATTGATTGTACCCGGCGCCTCCACCAAGTGATGTTCAAATAAAACGGGTACACTACATAAATACGAAAAGCTTAATTCCGATTGTCATAATCAAAATTTCATAACACCGAATGGTTTATAATTTCGAAAAAAAAATTCCGTGTTTCATAATTCCGAATTATTCTTCTTCGAAATTTCAAAATTACATAATTCGAAATTTTTTGGTGTTCCCCAAATAAAATATTTAGTTTATTAACTTATTACTTTTATTTCTTTTAAAACAATACATTCTGACTTGCTCCGTCAACGGAGTAAGATGTATTAGATTAAAAGAAATAAAATAAAAGTAACAAGTTATTAAACTAAATGTTTTAATTGAACATCACAGTATTTAACCTACCAACCAAACTCAAGACCACACAAACACAAACCAAAAATGCACTTAAGGCTGTAAAGTGATTCACGACGTAAAACAAAACTAAACACAATATAAAAATTATCAAACAAATTTAAATATTTGGCTACCTCAGTATTAGATCACAAGTCACGTTTTAACACATCATCGAAGACCTAAGTGCCTAATCAAGCTCCAATCATCTCAGGTTAACTCAAAAATATAATATCTTTAAAGCCCTTACGGCGGGTAACCACTCGGAAAGCTAAAAACGCCGCTCTCCGCAGAGCCAGAAAATACCCTACACCCGCCTACAGGCAAATCGCTAACCGGCTTCAACGTAAAGTTAAACGTACCGTCGTGGAATACAGAGACGTTCCAAGGAACGATCTTATGATTAATATTTCCCGTCCCACACAGCGTACTATAGGATGGCGAAAGCCCTCCGACTAGACGCTCGTACTTACACCCCTCCGTTATCTCGTCCCGATGGCACTACCGCCTTCGAGGACGACGAGAAAGCTAAATGCTTCGCCGATAGCATTGCTTCACAATGCTCCCCGAGTACCCAACCCACAGACCCAGCTCACATCCAGGCGGTGGAAGACGAAGTAGATTGCAAAGACTCCCGTCCAGTCACCGCTGACCCCATCACAGTTTCTAACGATGAGATCTTATTCATCATTAGGAGACAGGAATCCAAAAAGGCCCCGGGTGCGGATGGAATTTCCAACCAAGCACTTAAGCAGCTGCCTCGGCAGGTGCTTACTTTACTTGCGATTATCTTCAAAGCTTGCTTCGACCTAAGCTTCTTTCCAATAGCTTGGAAAGAAACTATAGTCATAGGCATTCCCAAGCCGGGTAAACCTTTGAATAACCCGGCTAATCACAGACTCATCAGTCTACTCAAGGCAATGGCCAAACTTCTCGAGAGAGTCATACTCGCTCGAATGAAGGACCACCTGTTCCCAGCGGACGGTGACCCCCTCATTATCCCCCACCAATTCGGCTTTCGAGCCAAATACTCGTGCCCTCAGCAAGTCCATCGAATCGTCGAGTACATACTCGACGGCTTCTACCCCAGACGACTGAAAACAGTCGCGGTCTTCTTTGACGTAGCCAAGGCTTTTGACAAAGTCTGGCACGCAGGGCTTATTTACAAGCTTCACAACACAGGCTTGCCCGACCGACTAGTCAAACTAGTCGGCTCCTATCTTAAAGATCGCACCTTTCGTTTCAAACACGAAGGTACGCTCTCCACCCCCCGCCCCCTCAAGGCGGGCGTCCCTCAGGGCTCGGTACTCACCCCGTTACTATACACAATATACACAAATGACATACCTATTCCGTCTAATGGTGTTCAACTCACCCTCTTTGCCGACGACACTGCCCTATACGTCAAGGGCGTGCACGTCGACACACTCATCACCAAACTCCAGAAGGCCGTAAATGACCTCGGAGCCTGGTTTAAAAAATGGCGTATCGATGTAAATCCAGAGAAAAGCTCTGCGATGCGCTTCGATCATAAACGCCGTCGTCCCTACGACCCCCACATCCGAAAGCTAGGTACGCCCATCCCGTGGGCACTAACCACCAAGTACCTAGGCGTAACGCTCGATCGTACGCTTTCATTCCGACCTCACATACTCCGAGTTACCAAACTCGCCCGTCTGTACATGGGCCGACTTAACAGTATGTTAGGCCGGCACAGTAAAATGTCTCTTAGGAACAAGCGAACGCTTTTTAAGGTTTGCGTGAGACCAGTCATGACGTACGCCGCCCCAATATTTGCACATGCTAAACCCTCCGATATGTATAAACTACAGGTAGTTCAGAATCTCTTCTACCGCCGGGCACGGATGCTCCGTGGTACGTGCGTAACGCAGACCTGCACAGAGATCTCGAACTGCCTACTATACAACAACACCTTAGGACGCTCTCCACCGCTTATTTTAAGCGATCCGAAGAGCACCCTAACCCCCTTATACGCAAGACAGTAGCTTATACTGCTCCGTCCATGCCGTCGGGGTACAAAGTCCGTAGACTGAGAAATGCACTCTCGGATCCCCCCGATCAACTTTCGGCTAATCTGGACCAGCTTAAGGCTGCCCAGGCCGTATAATCACCAATATATAAATGTCATTTGCACCTTAAGTGATTAAGTATTCTCGGCGGGTGACCCGCTAGCGGGTCTCTGCTTGCGCGCCCACCTCATGTCGCTCCAATGAAGGCTGACAGCATTCCCATGCTACAGACAATTAGGTGGTTTTTAGTGGGTAGGTGCCACTTTGGTGAATCCCACATCACCCCGCAGACGGCTGCGGTGGTATTCATGACAAATCTTCCACCTCCCTCCCGAGAGAGGGTGCTTCGGCAGCAAAAAAAAAAAAAAAGTAACCGCTCGGCTTATACTCGGATAGTAACTGTGGGCGAATGTATTTTGTTATAGTTTTGTTATTGCGGTTACTACTAGGATATTAATTAAAAGTGTATCGTAAAAAGCACAATTACGATGAGTATAAAATGTTTAAGGCAAAAATTAAATTGAAAAATTATTAATACCGTATCCGTCTTAATAGCTCCCACTTACCATATTATATGAGAATGTTTTTTAAACATTGTAACGGGTATAGCTACTCGTAAAAATATAGACATATGCTATTGCGGATTTTTCTGTTGACCTATGAAAGAGGAACATTTGCACCATTTTCCTAATCCTTCCACATTTGTCATCACATTTCAACCAATTTACACAGAACGTTAAAGAATTGTACACATAAACCTTCCTAGGTGGTTTCTGAGTTCATCGCGCTCAAACAGACAGACACGACCGAGGAAGTATGTTTTATAAAATGCATGTGTTATTTTATCAAATTATTTATTATCATTGTTTTATGGTATTGTGTACATTATTAATGGGGAAATAGAATTCGGAATTTAGAAATAATTGTATACGTATTGTTATCATCATAGGTTTTCAAATCAATTTTTACGTTATTTTTATCTTGGAGCCGCGTGACAGTGAGCTCTAATTGTATAACTAGCTATTTTATTATAATAATATTTCTACATTATCTAGCCCAAATTAAGTATCATTAAGAACTTGTGTTATGGATACTAGATAACGGATAAATAAACTTAAGAAATATATAAACACACATAGATATTTTTTTTGCATTTATAAATATTAGAAATAAACTTAAATAAACATACATACGCATCCATGACTAGAAAGCAAATATCATAAAATATCTGCCCCTACCAGGATTCGAACCAGGGACCTCTGGACCTTTTCTATCGTTTACGAACTTTTTTTTCTAATGTTTATGCCTCTTTTTATTTGGCCTCTGTTCTTATCAAAAAAGAAGATAATAAAATATAATAAATCCCCAGACAATCACATGAACTGTATGGCCCCAAAGTAAGCAAAGCTTGTGATATGGATGACCGTATAAAATAAACGTACATGTATAAATATCAACAACCATGTGTTCATCATACAAATGAAGGCCCCGGTCAGGACTCGAACCTGGGACCTTCAGCGCACGAGGCAGTGCTGCTACGCACTACGCTACTTGGCCGTCAGTTATACGGGCATTTTGCTTGACAGCCGATTTCAAATGAGACCGCTCAGCTCGCAATGTGAAGCGAGCTTTCATCATGACGTACAAGGAAACATTGTACATATAATAATGCACCTACATACTTTATTTTCGCAACCAAACTGGAGGCCATAGTTGTTGGCTGACACAATTATTTTCTTATTGCCATCAAATTTTCCAAAGCTTAACAGCATTTTCCACTAACTTTCATTACATCTGGACTTAGTACACCATTTAAAGGGGCTTCAATGCTTGGACGGAGTACGCCTGGCCATGTGCCAAGCTAAAAAAAATGTCTTTTAGGTTTCAAAAACATTAATGTGTAGGCAGTAAATTATTAACAGTGTAGGATGAACATAAGTAAATGAACAAGTATACATGCGCACATAATATAAATACAACATATAATATAATATTATAATAAATATAATATAATATAAATAGCCGATTAACATAAACAATATCAGGATATATCAGACAGCGAGCACCTCGTCTAGAGTGGAGACTTCTCTGTTTAGACAACAAAAAGTTTTAAATGAATATTAAGAGCTAATGTCTAGAATTGTGGGGGGGATATTGTTCCAACATTTGGTAGCACAGTCTCCAAAACCACCCCGAAAGGCTGCAGTTCTAGGTTCTAGGATCAATAGTGACAATATCTCCATAGCGACCAGTTTACGACCTTCTCGATCATTTCTGATATAAATATATTGGTAACTTATTTTTAATTATACTAACTAAGTGTACTAGAAGTCTTGTCTGTTTCTCATGTTGAGCATATTTCCATTATTTTAAGATGGAGTTAATTGAGTTATGTAGAGACAACCTGAAAAAATTTCGCTTAAAACAACCTTAAAACAGTATCGCGATAAGTATCGCGTTCAATGAAGTTGCCTACTCAGGCATTAATGTAACTTTAAATATTTAGGAATTTCGGCGGCTGCGCATTGGCAGGGCGCTTTTCAGATTCCGCAGATTCCGGGTTCGTGTCGGCCCAATGTACCGACGCGATTTATTACGTATTAACTTTAACTTTTATTTATTTTATTGTGCGTGACGGTTAATGCCCTGCCTCAAATGTTGGCTACACGTCGTCGTCGAAGCCACAGTCAAGGACACTTTTTATCCGCATCCACAACAATAATTGCTGTTCCCGAAGAAAACGCACTTTTACAAACGCTGACTTTTGAATTCACTTTTACTTCTAAAGTACTAAAAGTTTAGAGTTATTTGAGTGGTAAGTGTGGCTTTTAACTATTGAAATTAGTCGGCCATTTTGCACAGATTTCTACGGTATAATAAGTCTACAACAATGCGTCTCCGACAGTCGCCAAGCTGCGGCTCGAAGAGAACTTGCTCTTTACAGAAAGAAACGACGAGAATCATAACAAGAAGGTTGTGTGACTGTATACGGCACATCAATCCTGTACATCTGTGGGTTTGAACATACCATTATAAATAGTTTGGTTTGGGGCCAACGACTATTAACATTGAATAATTGCGTTCAAATGCCCGATTGAAAATCAATAATAATAAATAAATAAAATAAATAAATATGTTTAACTAACACACCATATTATCTAGCCCAAATTAAGTATCATTAAGAATTTGTGTTATGGATACTACATAACGGATAAATAAACTAAAGAAATATATAAACACCCATAAATATTTTTTTCAATATAAATATTAGAAATAAACTTAAATAAACATACATACACAATGACTAGAAAGCAAATAAGATAAAATATCTGCCCCTACCAGGATTCGAACCCAAAACCTCTGGCATGAAAGGCAGAGCTACTTACATTCATACCAAACGGCCGTCATTCATCGTCAATAATCGATTACAAACCCATTATTTCTTTCATGATCTTCACCACAAAACAACAAACATAGAGCTTCTAACAGCCCGTGGTCGAAAACTAAACCTCCTTAATGGCTCAAACATTTGCCTGATTGGCTTGGCGATCAGTGAAAACTGTAGATTCCAACTGAATGAAGCACTATTTGACAACATTATCACAGCAGATACTTGGATAGATTTAATTACAGCAGATGCTCCTGACATCAAATCGGGATTATGGGGAATGGGTTTATAGAGCTTAGTGTTCATTTCTGGGAAACCTGATCGCAGTTCGGTTTGATGTAATGGTATTTTGATTATCGCTCGTAAATATGCACTTATGAAAACACTTTGGATTTAAAATTTATACTTCAATCGTACTTTCTTTAAGGCCACAATTTTTTATTAATTTCGAGTAGTGTTTTGCAAATGTTAAATAACTAAGCTAGCTTAACTATATTTTGAAGCCATCTTTACGGTTAGGATGTAAAAAATGTGCTTTTGTCTAATGGACTCACGCTGAAGATATTAGTGCAAGTAACTAAGTTTTATGTGCTGGCATTTGCAGAAAAGTATGCTTATGTGCTCTGCATAGCATATACGGAGAATGAGCAAAAGAAAATCTTTCACGCAAATAAGGAGGGACAGGTGGATTATGAAGGATGTTGAACAGGAGACAAAATATTCTGCTGTTTCTGAAGCCAACGGAGTCGCTTTCGATAGCTAGACACATGATCGTACTTTTTAAGTGCAAATACGTAGCGTATGCAAAGATTTTGCAAGCATTCAAGTTTATTGAGAAGCTCCTCCGTGGCATCCAAATAGCAAGCATCAGCATAACCCAGTATAGGCTGAACCAATGTGTGGACAAGGGTAATCTTGGTCTGTAGGGGCAGGAAGCTCTGGAGAGTTTTTAACGAGTGGAAGGTAAATTTGGACTTTCCGACCGATTTCACTGACATTCGCGTTCCATGACAAGTTAGAGTCCAAAATGACACCCAAGTTCTTAGCTGTATCAGTGAAGGCAATCGGAATATTTTTCAATGTGATAGGGGCAGAAGAGAGAAGTCAAGGCCACCACGCATGTAGCGACTGCCAACAGTCATGGCTTGTGACTTTGTAGGATTAACAAGGATACCAAAGGATTTAGCCCAGTCATTAACTCGACCCAGATCCAGTTTCATTGAAGCAATTGCAGATTCCACATCTGACACAATGAAATGGCGGTAAACCTGTAAATCGTCAGCGTACAAGTGAAATTTAGATGAAATTACTTTAGTAACTGAGTTAATAAAGATGGAATATAGGAGAGGTGACAGGACCCCCCTCCTGGGGTACACCCGCAATGAGATCACACCAATCAAAGCCGTTGTCCTCGAAGCGTGCCCGCTGCGTGCGGCCCTGGAGGTAGGAGTTGAACCAAGAGATTGCGAAAGGAGAAACATTAATGGATTTGAGGATGCCAATAAGGATGTTGGAATCTACGGCATTGAATGCATTACTGAAGTCTAGGAATACAAATAAGGAAAGGGATTTGTTTTCCATAGCCAGGTGGATGTCATCAGTCACATGTATAAGAGCTGATACGGTGCTGTCGCCTTGACGAAAACCGGACTGGTATGGGGTGATGATATTATTGAAGCACAGGAATGCAGTTTGGACAGAAAAGGTAAGATAAGTCGAACATGTGAAAATGAAGATGAATTGGGAATTTTAGGTAGAGGAATGACATAAGCTCGTTTCCAGAGCGTTGGAAAAATACATGATGATAGTGGAAAATTTAAGATATGAGACAGAGTATCGTGATAATCATTCTCGAACACAAGTTATCACCGGTAACTGCCGCTGAAGAGATGGATAGCAGTGATTTCTTGACACATCTGTCGAGACAGTGGTAAAGGTAAAAGGAGGATTTGTTATTGGAAGTTACGACAGATAAGCCAAGGTATTAGTTTTATCGGTAGGGATTAAAGAAAGAGGCGGAAAGGAGAAGTGTCTATTAAGAGCGCTCTCATAAAATATTGAATATGTACTTCATAAAGCACATCAACAATTAAGTTACCATTGATTGGGATGCACTTGTAGGATTAGACTTTGTAGGAGACAAGTTTTTGCCTACGGATTTTTGTCACCTGGTAACCATTGTCTTAGATGAAATGAAAATATTCACGAGAATTTCCGTTATATAAATATTATCTTGTTGAAGTTAAATAATACAACCTTATAAAAGCTTTATAAAAATCACACTGTAAAGGTTTATACAGTACAATAAAACCTTTTTATTGCCATCATAAAACTAAGGGCGGGTAAACCAATGCTAAATAAAACCCACTGATTTCAAACTAGATCATATGTCAAGGAGTTATTTGTGCAGGTTTAACTTTAGTTCACACTATTGTTGTCAACTGCGGGTCACTACAGGCATCGACCAATAGGATCACATCGTTTATTGTTATCTATTTTTTTTTTAATTGAAGGTTTGCTATTATTGGTGGGTTTATCTTAGAACTCTGCTGAGGCTTCCGCGCCGAGCTGTGGTTGGTAACGATGTTGATATACTACATCTAATAAAATATAAAATAGGTTCCATTCCGTTGAGATGACACACGCAAATTTATACTTAATAACTACATAGGTACTGATCATTATATCTAATAGGCTTTATTGACCCCAAACTCCAATGATATCGTTCGTTTAACGAATGCAACCGCGCAAAGACCTGTAGCTCACAAATAAAACTATGACGAATTTACGTTCAAACAAAGTTGAATTAACATAAAGATTACTTTATATGAAAATAAATAAGTTGAATAAACATAGACTCGTAGTGTAAGCAGACTAGAGCTTTCACGAAAGCTTAGTAGACTTAAACTAACAAAATCTAACATTTTGTTGCTTCAACGGACTTAGTGCGAGAAGCCATTTACTTGTATATTCTTGCTCTGTTGTTTGTGAAAATCTACAAGTCAAATTGTTATTATTACCATTGTATTTTTATATTTTTTATGTATTTTAATGGCGGTAGCCTTGTTGCCAGTTGAAATAACCATTGACTAGAGGAAAAATAAGAACACACCTTATAAAAGTGAAACTATAGATGGCGAATATTGCAGATGTTAGGTATTGTTATAAACTTAAAGGAAGTAAATTAGTTAATTATTTAGACAAATTCGAATGCTTTTTCCTTTTTCTTTTTTTCCAATACGTATCGGTTCGAAGTTACGCTTACCAAGTGTTTATAAGTGAATTATTAAAACATACTATACACTTAAACAGTTCATAATATTCTCCGGACCCCTGAGTTCTTTGTAAAATATTCCGACACGTCACTATCAAAATTTTCTAGCTTGAAAAAAAGTGTTGCTGAAATTCCTGTTTTACCCAAAATGCATTTCAAATTCAAATTCAAAATTCAAACATTTATTTGACATAACAACTACAACACATAAAATAAAAATAATTTTTTTTTTAAACACATATATAATGATAAGACACCTTAAACGGACAGCTTTATATGTAATACCTGGTGTATGTTCTATCTAGAAAACGACATTAATCGCTTGAGTAACTATAAATTCTCTTAGCCTGACCCGAACTGTGCATAGGGTTATCAAATTGCACCCGAAGATCCACTGGTAGTACCGATGCGTATTTCGGGCGAGTATTCCCGTAGTAAAAACTTTTTGGTCTAAAAGCTCCGATGAAAATGACAATGGCTAACATATTTGATCGTGTGGGACAGTTATCGACTTGCGTCCTGAAACGTTACTGCGTAGGTCAATGATCATAAATCTTGTTTATAATTTTCTACTTCTTGACCAACAATATTTTGAATACGTAACTCAAATGTGTAAGTATGCTAAATAAAGGTTTAACAAATCCCAGTTGACCAACAGATACCCAAATTGTATTTGTTACCTAGAGCAAAGGTTGTGCTACAATAAATAAAATTACTTTCAATATTCTAGAGCGCTCAATATTTCGCGACATTGGGCCTATTGGCTTATCTACATGTCTAACAAGATCTGACTACGCGCTCTCTGATTACATAATGCATTTACATAATACTATGTAAATATATTAACAATTGTATCTAACTTTACTTTCTACAGCTTTTTGTGTAAAATTATAAGTAGTTTACATTTATTTCGATGGAGGCTGCACTTCGATAACCCAATATTGACAAGTATATTAATTACCATTACTTAGGAATATTAATGCTTAACTAAGAGCGGTCTGCACCTATGATTGCTTAACTCGATATAACATTTTTACTTCACGGAATTTTGAACATTTAATATCCTTTATTATTATGCAGTTATTTTTATGATTTCCGTTTAGCAGCCCTTGGCCCGGGCGCACATAAATCATTGCAGTGTGCCAGAGCATTACGCGGTTCGCATAGCAACTAGCGCCACTATTTGAGGTGCGGTTGGAATCGGAAACGTAAAGATGGGCCGTGAAATATGGTCCCGTTGGAAAACATGTATACTTTTATTTGCATTAAGCAGCTATTGTTATGCGGATTATAGGGAGCAACGAAAGGTATGAAATGAAAACCCAGTACTTCTTTCAGCATCAGGAAATGTATTAAGCTTAATTATTAACGCTCGAGTTAAAAACTCAATAAATAATTTAAGAATTTACAAAAACATATACAACCAACAACACTGTACTAAAATAAAATTTTAAGTAAGTTGCCGTGACTATTTGCGTGAAGGGTTTTTAAATAATGAAATTCAGTTCTAATATAATTGCAACAGAACATCCATAACCACACAAACACATTAGCCTAGAAAAAGGTTAAAATTTAAAGCTTCTTAAAACTTTTCACTGTTTTTTTTTTGTTCCCCGTTTGGGCAGGAGGCAAAAAATGCATTTTCCCATGCCTCTCACGCGCGTTACAAGGCATCCGGGACTAGCTCCTAATGAGCACTACCCGCTAAAAAACCCCCTGTCGGCTCGTGCAATTTTTTGACACTCAGCTTTCATCTGAGCGACGGCCAATTGGAGAAAGAGGCCGCGCTAGCGGGGCCCAGAAGGGGTCACCCGCTGGGATTACATAGCACTGAAGGTGCTCAAATTACTGAAGGTGAATACATAGCACTGAAGGTGCTCAAAATGAAAAGTAAATAATTAAAAAAAAAAAATTGCAAAATAAAATTGAATTAATTTGCATTTACGTTAGAATTAGGATTTACGTTAGAATTAGAATTTACGTTAGTATTAGAATTTGTGGCCAGAAGGGCTTCGAGATCGGCTGACAGTCTGGTGGAAGAGTACGCTTGCGCATTCCTAGGCCTAGCGACTTTGAACTTCGAATCTAAGACAGGAGTAGTATATGAGACTGAATCACGAACTAGAGGATTGGGATGGGTTTCGGAGCGTTTGAAGAACGCTTCAGAGAGTGTTTTGAGGTGTTGTTGTACTGTAGGCAGTTCAAGATCTCTATGCAAGTCCGCGTTACGCACGTACCACGGTGCGTTTGTGGCCCTGCGGCAAAAGAGGTTTTGAACTACCTGCAGTTTGTGCAGGAGGGAGGGTTTGGCGTGGGCAAAGATTGGCGAGGCATATGTCATGACAGGTCTAACGCAGACCTTGTAAAGTGTACGTTTGTTTCTTAAAGACATTTTACTTTTTCTACCTAACATGCTATTTAGGCGGCCTAAGTAGTGACGAGCGAGTTTCGAAACTCTTTCGACGTGTGGCTTGAAAGAAAGCGTCGGATCTAATGTGACGCCTAAGTATTTAGTACTGCGCTTCCAGGGGATGGGAATGCCTAACATTTGAACGTGGGGATCGCCAGCGGGACGACGGCGTTTGTGGTCGAAGCGCATCACAGAACTCTTTTCAGGGTTCACATCGATGCGCCATTTTTGAAACCATACACCAAGGGCGTTTACGGCCTTTTGGAGTCTGGTTACAAGGTGCGGAACACTGTGGCCTTTGGTATAGAGTGCGGTGTCGTCGGCAAAGAGGGCGAGTTTGACGCCTTTCAGCGGGATGGGAATGTCGTTGGTGTACACGGTGTACAACAGTGGGGCGAGGACTGAGCCTTGAGGGACTCCAGCCTTTATGGGAAGAGGCGCGGAAAGCGTGCCTTCATGTTTAAATCGAAACGTACGGTCTTTGACAAAGGACGCAATTAACCTGACTAGGCGATCCGGTAAGCCTATTTTGTAGAGTTTATAAACGAGACCGCTGTGCCAGACTTTGTCGAAAGCCTTGGCTACGTCAAAGAAAACCGCGACTGTTTTATAACGACGCGGATTGAAACCGTCAAGTATGTACTCGACGATTCGATGGACTTGCTGAGGGCAGGAGAGCTTAGCGCGAAAGCCGAACTGATGGGGAATAATGAGAGGATCGCCATCCGTTGGAAACAGATGGTTCCGCATTCGAGAGAGTATGACTCTCTCGAGAAGTTTAGACATTGCCTTGAGGAGGCTGATGGCTCTGTGATTAGCCGGGATATTCAGAGGTTTACCCGGCTTGGGAATGCCTATGACTGTTACTTCTTTCCAAGCTTTTGGAAAGTAGCTATGGTCGAAGCAGGCATTGAAAATGATAGCTAACAAGGTAAGCACCTGTTGAGACAGGTGCTTAAGTACGTGGTTGGAAATTCCATCCGCACCCGGAGCCTTTTTGGACTTTTGATTTCTAATGAGAAGCGAGATTTCGTCATTAGAGACTGTGATGGGGTCGGCGGTGATGGGGAGAGATTCTCTGCGAAGGACTTCGTCCTCCACCGCCTGGATGTGTGAGGGATCAGCAGGTTGCGTGCTGGGCGAGCATTGTGCGGCAATGCTGTCAGCGAAGCATTCGGCTTTCTTTTCGACTTCGAAGGCAGTAGTGCCATCGGGACGAGTGAGAGGAGGAACGTGAGAGGCGGTGTCTACGCGGAAGGCTCGGGCCATACTATAGTACGCTTGGTGGGACGGAGAGATATTCGCCATGAGATCGTTCATCTGAGCGTCTCGGAGTTCTGCGAGGCAAGGCAACCTAACTTTACGTTGTAGCTGATTCGCAGCTAATCTATAGGCGGGCGTGGGATATTTCTTGGCTCTCCGGAGAGCCGCGTTCTTAGCTTTAATAAGATTGCTAACGGCTAAGGGAAGCGTGGGTTTACCTTGCTTAGCAACCTTTTCGTTGTCACTGATGGCTGAGTTGATAGCATCAGTGAGAGAATTGACTACTAAATCTATTTTATCTTGACTATCTATTTGATCGGGCGAGATCGCGAGCGGACAGTTTGGGGCCTTTAAGGCTGAAACTAACGTATTTTTAAAGCCTTTCCAATCGGTAAAGGTCTTAGGAGAGGTGACGTTATTGTTATGCGCACCTAGCACGAGGGAGACGGGGCGGTGGTCAGAGCCTACGTCATCGAGCGGTTCGATAGACCTGAGGTCGAGGTTGATTCGCTTGACGATTGCATAATCGAGGATGTCAGGAGAGTGGTTTGGGTTGTCGGGATAGTGAGTGGGAGTGATGGAAGAGATGACATCTAAGTCGAGTGAGTTTGTGATGTCGACGAGAGCGATACCGCTGGTGTTGGTTGATAGGCAGGTCCAGTCAGTGTGTTTGGAGTTAAAGTCTCCGAACATAATGACTGAATGGCCGAGGGTGAGAATGGCCTCAAAGTCATTGCGGATTGGTCTGGTGCCACTAGGTATGTAGATTGAAGCTATGATGATGGTCGGATGACCAGTCATAGCCACTCTACACACAGTGGCTTCCATGTTGAGGAGAGGAGGGGTAGGGAGAGGACAGTAATGGAATCCTCGTTTGAAATAAATAGCAGTGCCGCCGAAACAGTCGGAGTTGGGCCTGTCGTTACGAATGAACACGTAATTGGGAATAGCGAATCCCCTGGAGCGGTTTAGAGTTAGCCAGGTCTCTTGAAGAAGCAATAAGTCTGGCTCGTTGTTCTGAAGGAACAGTTTGAGCTCAGGAAGGTTAGTATTAAGGCTACGAACGTTAAAGGAAACTAGGGATAAGCCCTTGGTTTGATACGACAGGACGCGGGATTTGCGGGTCTAGACATTATAATTATTTATTAAGTTTATACGAAAAATGGAATTTATAAAGAGCTTAGTAGCGAGTGATGCTCAGCTATTGCAAAAAGACGCTCTTGAGGAGAGCGGGCGGCTCGCAGTTTGCGTGCGAGTACGGAGATTTCCTAAATGTCGACGTTTTGAATGACGTCAAACATGGTCTTCATGTCCTCAGCCAACGAGGACTGAGGTGGAGACGACGGAGCGGGACGCGGGCCTACGGGAGCTGGGATAGGACGGGAAGGTGCAGATGGAGCGGCCGGACGCTGTTTCCAGGACAGAGCCGGAGTAGGCGTCAGCTGCACGGGCTTTGCTTCCAGGGGATCCCGGTTGCGCAGCGGCGGGAAGTTAGCGGGAGTGAGTGGCGGCACCGGTTTACGCGCAGCCCTCTTAGCTGAAGAGCGCGGAGCGCGCGGGCAACCCCTGTAGTTAGGTGTGGCCAGACTGGCCGCAAAGCATACAGGCAGGGGGGGAAGTGGATTCGGGAGTACGAGTGCACTCTTTTGTTATGTGTGGGTCCAGGCACTTAACGCACCTGGGGGGAGCTGAGCAGTTAGCCGCTGCGTGGCCATAGAGCTGGCAGCGGTGGCACTGACCAGGGTGGCCGCGGGGGTTGGGACGCTCGACGGAGATATTCGAAAGTCCGCAGATTGTGCGAGCCTCTCTGAAGATCTCCCTCGAGTTGGGAGTGTTTGTGAGGATAACTAAAGCTAGTGGAAAACGCCTACCGTGGTAAGAGTGCATCTTGTGCACTGCTTCAGCCGGGAAGCCCTGAGACTTAAGGTCCTCGAGAATGTCGTCATTGCTGAATTCAAACGGGACGCCCCGTAGTACTGCGCGGATCTTACGCTCCTCCGGGAGGGCGTAGGTGTGATACGCGATTTGTTTGATCGATAGAAGCCTAGTAAAAGACCGGAAATTGTCGATGGTCGCGACCTGAATTTTAATTGATTCGCCAGCGTTGGCGGCTTTTAAGTAATTAATTTTGTGCCCTTTGCACAAGTTAGAAACCGCGGTCCAGCGCGCTTTTCGCGGAGGAAGACGGGCGGTGGGAGCTGAGGCTTCGGTGGGACGGGAGCGCAGCGCGACGCTGGCCTTGACGGAGCCGACGTATTCGCGGTCACTTGTAGTGATATTAACGGTGCGGGGGCGGGTGTTGAAGACACCGGGGTGGGCTCGGGTGTTGAAGACACCGTTGTTTTCTTCGAACGCTTCTTAGAGCGTTTGGTGACTAATTGAAACGCGGGCTCAGGAGAGCCGGTTAAAGTAGCGGCGCCGGACGACGGTTCGGACGCGGAATCGGAATCGGAGTCGCTCCCGGGAGCGGTACGCTTAAGCCGCGACGCGCGAGATGACGTGACCGACGCGCAGTCCATATCGGATGGAACGGGAGACGCGGGCGGGCTGGTAAAGACCTGAGGGGTCTGCGAGTTTGATGGCCTGAGGGGCCGGGGACGCGTTAAGCGCAGAAAGGCCTGCGTGCATACCTCGTCAGAGATTGAGACGCCCGACGCGGCTAGCACCTGGGTGAACGCTTTCGCGAAGTTAATTACGCTTTGCGAATCCACGGGAGGGGTTGGTATGAATACTAAGGAATGTATATTTAAGTATATAAAAGATGCCTAAAGTTGTCTAAAATAAACCGAGTGAACCCTAGTGGCTAACCTCCCTACCTGCGGTAGGGGGGCTGGGGAAAATAACTTAAAACTAACCGTTGTTCGCCGAAGGCCGCTACCTAGAAACCTAAAAAAAAGGGTACGCAGGTAAAGAGTTGACCGCGTTAGGGTCAACCTTTACCGACAGAAAGGACAAATACACACGAAAATACACAGATATGATAAAAATAAATATGAAAATAGGAGAAAAATAAATTAAAATAGAGAAGAGAAATAAAATAAAAATAAAAGGACTGGTTCAGTACAAATTCGTTGTCACCGTTAAGTATCCTTTGTACTGAAACCAGACTACTTACGCTGGGCACAACACTGCACTCAGCACAAGCACAACACAACTTAGCACAGCACTTTGAAGACTAAGGGGCTTAGTCACAAAGACAAATCACACTCCGATAGCACTCAGAGGGAGTAGAAAAACCTTGAAAACCGTAGCACGGAACCAACACGCTAAACTGTGACGTCAGTAGACTGAGCGCCACGGAATATCGGAAAGGGACCGATCAACGGAGAACGGGGTCTTGCACGTCCGTACCGGGCGGCGATCGGAGCGAGAATGAACTTTTCACTTTTTTTTTTTTTGCTGCCGAGGCACCCTCGCGGGCGGGAGGTGGAAGATGCGTCATGCATACCGCCCGCAGGAAAATACCGTCTTCTGTGGGGGGTTATGTGGGACTCACCAGAATGGCACCTACCCACTAAAAACCACCTGTAGGCTGTAGTAAAATTTTACCGTTAGCCTTCATCGGAAGCGACACCCGTCGGGAAGTTGGGCGCGCTGGCGGAGACCCGCTAGCGGGTCTTCCGCCTGTAGTGAAAGTTGCACTGAAGGTGCTCAAAAGGACATGAGTTGGTGGCCGTTCTGGGCACCCTCGGGTGAAGCCGGAGCTGCGCAGAGGTCGGCCGAAGCATGATTTAGGGATCAATTCATTTAAATGAACCTATAATGAATTGAGAAGGGAACTATGCTCCGCCAGAGCTAGCAAACGCTCTGTTGGAGAACGTGAAGCCCTAAGTTTACGGGCTAAGACTGCGATTTCACTAACATCGATATTTTTCATAGCGTCGCAGACGATACGCATATCGTCTGCTACGGAGGATTGAGGAGTGGGTTTGTATGGGCGAGGAGCCGGGATGGGATTCGATGCGGGGCGCAGCCTCCAGTTTTCTGGAGCAGGCCTGGACTGTGTAGGCTTTGCAGCCGGAGGAACCCGACTACGCAGCGGCGGAAAGTTTTCCTGAGAAAGGGGTGGGGCCTGTTTGGGTGCCGCCCTCTTGGAATTAGAGCGCATACAACGGGGTGCACGAGGGCAGCCCCTGTAATTTGCGGTGTGGCCGGACTGGCCACAAAGCACGCAATCGGGAGGAGAGGGAGTTTCAGGAGTGCGATTGCACTCCTTAGTGAAGTGAGGGACCAGGCACTTAACGCACCTGGGCGGTGCGCGGCAGTTGGCCGCCGCGTGCCCATACAACTGGCACCGATGGCACTGGCCGGGATGACCGCGGCGATGAGGCGCCTCGATCGAGATCCCAGAGAGGCCGCATATAGTGCTAACCCCTTTCAGGATCTCCCTGGACTTGGGGACGTTGGCGAGAACCACCAAAGCGAGAGGGTGACGCCTCCCGTACTTGCTGTGCATTTTATGCACCGCGAGTGCCGGGAAGTCTTGGTACTGCAGATCCTCCAGGATAGCCTCGTTCGATAATTCGAACGGGACTCCCCTGAGTACCGCTCTGATCTTACGCTCTTCTGACAGAGCATAAGTGTGATAAGCATATTGCTTATCGGTGAGGAGCTTTGTTAAAGCACGAAAGACGTCTATCGACGAGACTAAGATTTTAATAGATTCACCCGAGTTGGCCGCTCAGGTGTAATGGATTTTGTGCTCATTGCACAATGTCGAAACCTCAGTCCATTTACCCTTTTCCCGAAGGAAAACGAGTGGTGGGACCTTGGCCTTGACAGAAGTTGGGGCCGGAGCGGGTGTTGAAGACACCGGGGCAGCTGGCGTTGAAGACGCCTCAGGGGGTGTAGGGACGGGCGTCGAGGGCGCCGGGTCTTGTTTCGAGCGCTTCTTAGAGCGCTTCTTAACAAGCGTAAAAGAGGGAGACTCAGGGCCAGTTGGGGTGGCGTCCGAGGATGACTCGGTCGCGGGTGCGCGCTTGCGGCACGGAGGGGCGTCTACTTCGCACTCCATGTAACTGGAGGAAGGGGACGCTGGAGGGCCTAAGACCAGAGGGGTCTGGGGAACTGGGGTGGCCTGAGGGGCCATTAAGGGAATTAACGCCATGATATGCGGGATAAGAGAATCCATGAAACGATACTTATCAGCATTTATAGACATGCCTTCAGCACCGGTACTTTCAAGTAACTTCTTCCTAATCTCATCAGAGCTTAGGGAAGCCACTGCGGAGGGATTGGGGAGGGACAACAATATATATATGCCTAGAGTTCCTAAATAAAAACCTAGCGAACCCTAGCGGCTAACCTTCCTACCAGCGGTAGGGGGGCTGGGGAGAATAACTTAAAACTAACCGTAGTACGCCGAAGGCCGCTACCTAGAAACCTAAAATAAGGGTACGCAGGTAAAGAGTTGACCGCGTTAGGGTCAACCTTTACCGACAGAAAGGACAAATACACACGAAAACACACAACCTTTCGAAGCAAGACATGTAGTTCGCTGAACCAGCCGTCTGACTCAATATACTAGTATTCACTCAGCGGTGACTGCACCCGCGGATCCGACACCACCTCCCAAGTAAGCGACCAACTCGCCACACGCCGCTGTTGCCTTAGAGGACTGCAGCTAGACCTTTATTGTACTGAGAGCTTCCTGACAACGTCAGCAGTTATACAGCTAGGTTTAAACTAAATTGTATCGATCTGTAGTCACACGCTAAATCAAACGAGTGGATTGTCGGTGAATATGTTTTTACAATTTGTGAACATTAGCCCGGTATTTCTATAAAATAGAAAATTACCAATTACCTGAATAAGGAACATAGTCCGTTAATATTCAATATGTTAAATAAAATTTTAATTTAAGTAAATTTTTATCAATGTATTATTCAATTTTTTTTTAATTTTGAATTTTGTATTTAATTTAATTTTTATAAAATTGTAGTTACTCTGTTTTTCAAATATCAAAAAGTACGTTACAATCAGTGTTAGCTGTGGTTGCCTATAAGTGGGTGAGCACAAACCTTGTTATTTGTGATTTCAATTGTATGTGTTTAGTGTGTTTTACCTGTTGGCGATCCTTATAATAAATAAATAAATAAAATTGTTGGGCTTGACTGTTTGAGTTTAATATCCCAAAAGCGGGATAACGAAGCGGCTGTGGTGACCATCAGGCTGATACGATGGGTGGACAAGGCATCTCATGTGTCTGAAGTGACAGTAAACAGCTGTCAGCGCCATCACACTGCTTTGTGTGCAACAACGTCTTTATTGTCAGCCATTTTGTTTTAATTATGGCCATGTCATTGGAACAATAAATATTGACTAAATTTATGCATTCTATCAAAATGAAACTTTTATTCTTACATACATCACACCAGGAAACATTCATAAAAAAATCCTATTAATAACCTATCAATGAAATTGCGTACCTTAACAGTTGCAGTCTAGATCTTAGAATCCAGACACTATGGAATGAGCGTCTCTCCACAAGCACACAGGAAATGACCTACATGTTAAGCTGATTCCGATCAGTTCTTAGTGCGCGTTTTAGTAACAATAATAGAAACATTATTAACTAAGCTTAGTTTGTTTCTAATGTTACAGATTTGCTTACTTGAGTCGCGGAAAAACTATTTTTGTTCGCAAGAAAAGTTATAAGCGAAAAAAAATACTTCGCCAGACATTTCAACTGGAATAATCAAAAAACTTGTTATATTATATTAAATCAGTGCTCTCTATTGGTATACTTCCCATTTCAGATGCATTGCAGCTCTATGGTCCAGGATAACAGTTCATACAAGCCTCGAACGCCTTGTCGTGCGAGGGCGCACACACAAACGTGCCACAAGGCTTGCTTGCTTTTCACCGTGGCTTTGGATGATAGTGTTCTCTGGCCAATACCTCAAAGTTCGATTTGAAATTAATCCATTGTTAAATCTGCCTGCATTTATTTATTTTGTAACTAGCTCATTCGAAACAGAAGATATCATCAACGAACTATCAAAGGTTCTACAAATATAATTAAAAGTTCAATTAAAATCACAAACATTTTACAACCACATTTCATTTCAATACCGAATTATTTTCGAAAGATGGTACAGCTGCCGCAACAAAATTCAATTTAGCAAAAATATCAGAGTACAAAAATTTTACCAAAGCGATTTTTTAACTCCGCAATTTTGAAATACAGAACTCCGTTGCAGGTTTCCATTACCCACCGACTTCATGACGTGCAAATCCCTGTAGACATCTTACATGTTATTCAGCTTCAAAATGTATTGCTCTCGGATATGAATTTCAACTTACTCAGCACGAAAATGGCACTTCACATGCGGGCAATAAAGTCTACAGTAAAACAGATAACTTATTTGTTTTTTTTTCCCTTATTTTCTTTGACCACACACGATTATCCTGGGTGCATGTAACAACTTGAGCAAATTGCCTGCCGACACAATTCGAGGAAACGTTTGGTGCGTTCCGTTTGCCGCTCATAGCGCTGTCAGCGCTAAAAGTGCTAAAAACCCTTCCGATTCGTTTTAGCGCGCGAAAAGTGATATTAGTGCTATTGCAATCGGAGCGGTAAATATCGCGCTGTATAACATTCTGATTGTTCGTCCCTTAAGTCTAAATTTATAATTTCATTAAGATCTTTGACCCTGAATGAAGCCGAAGCCATTTTTAACATTATTACAAAAGAAAATTAATAAGCAAGCTTTTAAAATCTTTAATTGACTAATAAAAACATCAACAAAGTAAAGTCATGTGTCAGTTTTGACAGGCCGCTCACAGCGACCATGCTCCGTAGCTTGGGCAATGTGAGCGGGAAGATGGCGGCGTTTATGAAGTCATTGATGACGTATCGATATCGCTGTGAGCGCGCTCACAGGCATTCGGAACGGGTATATGAGCGCTGTGAGCGATATAATCGGCAATCGGAACTGCAACGTTTGCTTGTGCCGTATTTTATAAAAGAGGTTATTGCACAAACAAACTTGCCGACATTTATGACTGGCAACTTATAAGTCTGTCATTATTTGATTTTATTTGTAAAATGTAAAATATATAGAATATGGAAGATTGTTCCATGGCATTCCTTGACGGGATTCCTTTACGGAATTCTATTGCGGGCTTCGTCCCCAAAATAGTCTAATAATTATCCTTGTATTTTATTATAAAATAGATTCATCATAAATAAAAGAAATTTCAAGTTATAAATGTTTTTCCTTTGTTGATTAGGAAGACCTCCCTAGGTTAGATTAGGTCCATCTAGGGTCCCGTACCCCCAGCAATTTGCGAAACTGACTTATTTTCCTCGCTTCAAACGGGATTTAAAACATAAATTTAAATCGATTCAAAACATAAACATAAACAAATCCAATCTGCTACCGATAAGCTAAAATAATTGAACATCATTGGAAACTACTTTGGCTTTTGTGTTACTATAATTTGTATTTTATTTTTTAAGTACTATGTATTGGCTGTTTTATAAATATGGGTAGAAGTGGCAAGTTGTATTGAGAACAAATCTCACATGATGGTTTCCGCGTCACATCGAGTTTAATATTTTGTAAGTTTAATAATAAAAGAGTGAACTAGAATCAGACTGTTCTCTATAATGGTTCTAAGATATTAAACAAAAATAACAGTACAATTTATATGTAATTGTATTTGTCTTACAGTTTGATTATAATGAATATTTAATTATTTAATCTTGTAAGATGCCTCTAATATTCTATCAGTAAATAAAAAGAAGCAAAAAATATAATAAAATTAAAATAAAATGGCTTTTTATGCATTTGCAATTAGTGTTCATATTTATGAGTTTAAATAATTGTACATAACTTTTGGACATATTTCACATTTAACAATCGCATTGCCAGAATAAGATCATTTGTCAGGCTTAGATGGCATTAGCCGCTTAAAATATGAAAACTCTCTCAATATCATATCAGTAAACCGATTAATTTTATTTAACAGACAATAAAATGACATTTTATCTTATGGAAAAAAAATATTTTGTTACTCAAACTTTTACTAATAACCTACATATTTTCATTACCTATCCATAAAAACATTTCTCTAGTGCCTTATTTATTTCGAACCTTTTAAAAGCCTTATCAAAGTGATTTATCTCGCTCGAGTAAGCGTTCGGAATGTCGCCTGCAGGGTCCTCTAATGGTCCTCTACAGCTAAGATTAATTTGACTTTTATAAGATGTATTGGAAGTTAAAATTAGCTTACCCACGCCACTGCCCAACCGATATGCATCAAAAACCGAACAAGAACGCGTAGAAGTGTTAGGCGTGCCTCTCTTTTCTCTTTGTCTCAGCTTTGGTTGATAAACTATAAGCGATTTTTATACGCACTGTATATTTTAAATGATAAGGCAATAAAAGCACAAAAAGTATAAAGTACGAAAGATTAATGAGCATGTACGATACCTCAGGTTTTTTTTGTATGAATATAACATCTTGTTTGTAATCTCAGGACTCGAACTCGCGATCTTAATTGTTGCCTATATAAATTGTTCAGTTGAGTCGATAACAACATTTATACAGCCTATCAATTGACATTAAATTCAAGCTTCTTTGAGATTTGGGACTAGAATTTAAAGTATTTAATTGAAAAAAGTAATATAGGAAAGCCCAAAATTATTGCTTACCTGCAAGCAAAAAATTTGCTCTATTTCAATCCAAAAAAAATACAGACACACTGGCCATTCAGCTACACGCTCGACAGCATTTTGTATTACTGAATAATGTATTACTGATACAGATATATCAATTTCCCAACATAAAAATTGTACTCGAATTTCTTTAAATTTTTAAATATCACAATTTAACTGCACAATGCATTCGGAAAGTGTCCGAATGTCCTTTATTATTTATGTCTAAAACCTTATTAGGCATAATTATTATTCATAACCGTATCAAATTCATGAGGCCCACATTCACAAAGGTCACGTACCAAAACTCCTTAAAAAAATGACCTACAAACATATTATTATTACAAAAGCAGTACCTGAACCTAAAACGAAAACTTGCAAAGATCGACGCGAGCTTTTTCCGTCAAGCTAACTTTATTGAAAGATGAGCGTTTTTATGTACAGAAAGATTATGTACAGAAAGGTTATCTTTTAGTTTTTTTACACCAATCTTTTTGTAGCCGTAGCCAAAGCAACAGCGATATAATAATATGTTTCTACTAACTGGCAAGAATTGTTCTCGTTTTTCATTCCCAGTCAGCTTAAATCCTATGTGTTGTGGAAATGAAAATGTAGAGATCTGGCCAATTACCTACGTTAAATTAAAAGGAGCCCAAAAGGGCTCAAAGACCAACCGAATGGTTATAATTGTTACAATTCTATAATAAAGCAATTTACATGAAAAATTTAATAGTTCTCAGTCTCGTGGCTATGAATAAATATCTGTTTCTTTCTGGCTTTCAAAAAATTTACAGCAAAGAAATTAAACATGATTTACACAAAAAAATGATCGTTACTATCGAAAAATTGTTAAAAAAATTTTTAAATTCGCTATGCATTTGGGGATCTGTCTGGACCAAGCGTTTTATGAAGTTATAGGATTTTTCGTCCCGTAGAGCATTATTTCCTGGGTGAGTTTCATCGACCATATTCCTTTAAACGTAACATGATTTAATGACAGCTGTCAGTAAAACTTATGATAGAACCTTGTAATAGTCCATTGAAATGTTACATAAAATTTACATTTCTTTGAGGACGCAATTTTATTTTTAGGACATGTACTAGGGTTACTTACTAACAATGTCAATCAAAGGCTAATATTAAATCGATGAATGAATTTACATAATATAATTAAAATCTTGGGGCTGTAAGTAGAGAGGAGAGTCTTGATATTAGTTGGGCGCTGAATCTTAGGCGGAAGGAAATCAAATAGTGATACCGGAACGAGCGGGCAATTAAGAAATATATGGTCCACTGTTCCTAAATCCTGACCACAGTCACAGAACGGGGAAGAGCGAATTCCAATCCTGTTAAGGAAAATTGGGGAACACCCGCCATTATCTAACAGATGACAAAGCTGTCAGACGTTAGTACGAGTGCTGACGCCTTGTATACGCGTCGTGTTATCCAGTTTCTTTCGTTGTTTTGGTGATTACTTATTGTTTTTGTTAAAGTTTGTTATTGTTTTTTGTTATTACTGTTACGTTTTTGTTGAGAAGATGCCAAAACGGGCTAAAAAACTGTTTTACACAGCGAATCTCGCGAGTTTGTAGTTCACTTGCCTCTTGACCTCAACCAATGGACAAGCCTCACGTACGAAAAAAACGTGCATACCTAAACTTGAAAAAAATCATAAAATGGCGTTCATTTTAGGGTTGCAAAGAGAGTATCGAACCTACTGTCGATTGTTTATTGATATTTTATTTACATTTTAGAACTAAATATTATATAATGAACTTTTGTAAGAGATTGATGTAGATGAAATAATCATAGTTTATTATTTATTTACTTTCATTATAATTATTTTATTATAAAAAATAATGAACTATACCGTATTCGTACATCCTGATATAGTTCTGTCAAATTAGTAAGAAAAATTGTGGTCAGTTTGCATTAATTCCCAACATGCTGGATTTTGGTACAGATCCCATGTTTGCTTTAAAAGTTATTCAAGGTCAAACATCAAAGTTTTCGGTTCAATCAATTGAAGACCACGCGGATAGAACAAGGAATGTCAGTATTTATAAAGAATTAAACTATTAATGCCATCTAGTGGTAGTTCTGCAACTCTTTTTATTCTGATATTTCATTTAACGCTAGAATACGACTAATCCATGACAGTTCGCATTTTTTATTTGAACAGGCTGGCTAAGAACAAGGAATATCCGAGCGTAGTCGACAAAAACAAGGAACGTCAGTCAGTGCAAGCGTGCGCGTTAGTCAAAAATCAATCATTTATAACGTGTGTGTAATGTTTATTTGCATATTGTAATCCTGTTTTGCAGGTCTTTCTGATTAACTACGTTTTGTTAAAAGAAAATAAACATTGAAAACGTCGGATAGCGATGAAGCTCAAGATAGCTAGTACTAAATATATGTAGACCTTCAAGTTTTGAAGGTCTTCTTAACAAAAGTCAAGAAGAGTAAGATGTCGCTTAGAAATAAGCTTGCACTTTACAAAACTTGCATTCGCCCCATCATGACATATGCCAGTGTGGTTTTCGCTCACGCCAGCAAGTCGAATATCAATCACATGCAGGTTATTCAAAATAGGATCTTACCCAAATGCGTCGGAGCCCCGCCCTGTGTCCGCAATTTAGATCTGCATAAAGATCTCGAGCTGCCCACTATTGCCACGTTGATGAAGTTGATGTCTAGATGCTACTTTGACAACGCTCCCCACCATCCCACAGCCAACCCAGACGCGCCGGTTCGTTACAGGCGTCCGCGTAACGTCTTAACAGAACCCGACGACGCTATTACAACAAGGAACGCCGGCGTTTCAGTTAGAAATAGGGCAACACGGCATTCGAACTGCGAAACACACCGGTGAACCAGGCTAACGCAGCATACGCATTCAACTGAGTTTCTGTTGAGTTTCAGTTTGCTGGTTCTTTGGCAGTAGATGGCCCTTCCGAACCAGTGGTAGTTTCAATATACGACGTCCTAAGCCGAGATCCGTGCCCTCTCGGGTGCCCTCAGGCGTATCGTATGTAGGAGTAGTTTAAGTTCCGGCTAAGCGCCCTCAGCGCTAGGCCACAAAGTCCGATGAAATTTAAAAGGTTAATAGGGCCATAAATAAACTGTCCATTTCGAACAAAAAAAAGAAGACATTTTGCTCTGTTGAAGCCCAAATTTTATATGAAAATCTAAGTCATGAATAATTTTTCTTGAAGAATGAATATCTGATTATAATTCTATTCTTTTATTTAAAAATACATTATTCATAATAAAATTATAATTAACAAAAAGTGGAAAAGTCACTGACATTCCTTGTTGTCTGCAATTACATCATAATAACAATTTACTGTTTTAGTAACTTTGCAAGCTTTTCTACTGTTAATTGTAATTTTACTAATGAAAATGTTAAATTAAATAGTTTCTCCTAATAATATACTGAGATAAATATTTTCCAGACGTTTATGAGAAATTATATAGAATTGCAAACTTAAAAATTAGTTTTTCTTGAAAACTCTTCTACCTGACATTCCTTGTTCTTCCCGCGTAGTCTTCAATTAAGTCTGACTTGTCTTCAATGATTACGAATAAAAAATAAACAAAACAGCTACCTGCCTATTCAATAACAAAATTAACAATTCTAAGCAAACTTAATTCACTCTTTTCTCGCCTTTTTGTTTCAAAAATACACGCACAACGGCAAGCAAAGCATGTACCGTTTCGATATGATTTACTGCGTAAGCGCCTGTTATCATTTGCATCGATCGTATGAAAAATAAAAACATATTAATTATAATCATCGATATCTGGTTCCATAATCAAAGCTCCGGAACATCACTTTTGACGGAAAAGTATCAATAAAAATAAAATAAATAAATAAAATAAACTTTTAATTGGTGTATAGAAAAGTATTTAGTTCATTATTTTTAGTCATAGAACACTGTTTTCGGAATAAAATAAAATAAAAGAAAGTGTATGAAACTCACCCAGGAAATATTACTAAATGTTGGCATTGTTCCTCTACGGGACAAAAAATATCTTGAAAGTTCACAAAACTCTTGGTTTAGGCAGGTATAAAACTACAGATTATTTATTTTTTTGTTAAAAATAAAAAGTAAATCCTATTTTCTTTCTTTGCTGCAAGTTTTTTGAAAGACACAAAGAAATAGATCGTAGCTTAAAACTATTACATTTTTCTTATAGATACATGCGGTTTCATAGTGTTTTTGCGTAACAGTTTATAACTATTCCGTTTGGATTTTGAAGCTTTTTGGGCGCCTTTTTAATTTTACGCCGGTAAATGGCAAATTTTTTGTATATTCATTACTACAGGTCACAGGATTTAAGCTGACTGGTAACAAAAAAAGAGAGCAATTCCTGCTAGCTGGTAGAAATCTGTTATTGTATCGCAGTTGCTTTGGTTAGGGCAACAAAAAGAAAATAAAGTTCTTTCTCTAAAATCATCGTTCAATATAATCATCTAGACGGAAAAAGCTCACGTCGATCTCAAGTTTGCGTTTCAGGTTCAAATATTGCTTTCGTAATTATAATAATAATATTTGTAGGTCATTTTTGAAAGAGTTTTGGTACGTGTCATTTGGGAGTGTTGGCATCATCTATGTATTATGGTTCTAATTAATTATGCCTATTAAGGTTAAAGTTGTAAAGCTGGTTAAAATTAAGGACGTTCGGGAAATGAATGTTAAATTTTGACATTTAAAATTTTAACACATTCTAGTACATTGTATAGGTTGGAAAATTGATATATCTCTATATATAAGTCCAGTAATACACAAAACAATCGAACGTGTTGCTGAATGGCCGGTGTGTAGACTAAACTTTTTGGATTAAGATAGACCTACCTGTAAGCAATATTTTTGGGCTTTCCTGTATTACCTTTTTCAATGAAATACTTACTATTTTAGTCCTAAGTCTTATAGACGCTTGAATTGAATGCCAATTGATTATCAAACTCAACCCTCTTATCGACTCAGCTGAACAGCTTATAACGAACAACATTAAGATTGCGAGCTCGAGTCCAGTGATGACATACAAAATTCAATATTGAAACAAAAGGACCTGAAGCTTAATAATAAAAATAATAATAATAGAAAGTATATTTTACACCAATAAGAAGTTTTGTACATGCTCATTACCACTTCGTGCTCTATTGTATTTGTCCTCTAAAAAACTTTTTGAATTTCCTTAATATTTCTTAGAATCCTTTAAAATGTAAAGTGCGCATATGTTATTAAACAAATCAGAGGCCAAGAGGAAAGCATAGGCACATTTAACACTTCTATGCGTTCTTGATGCATTATTCTGTTTTTGATGCATATCGGTTGTGCAGTGGCGTGGGTAAGCTATTTTCAACTTCCAATACATCTTCTTGGAAAAATTAAATGAATCTTTGTCGATGAGGACCATTAGAGGACCCTGCGGGCATCATCCGGAACGCTCGTCGTCTTCAACTGGAGTGCGGCAATTGTGAGATAATAAGACCCTTAAAAGGCTTGAAATAAATAACGCATTAGAGAAATGGTTTTATGGATAGGTAATGAAAATAGGTTATTATCAAGAGTTTGAGTGACTTAAATAATTCTTTTTTCCATAAGATAGTATTATATATTGTTGATTAAACAATCTGATTGCTGGATATTGAGAGAGTTTTCACGATTTTAAGAAGCTAATGTCATCAATTTTTGAATTTGAAATATGTGTAAAAGTTATGTACCATTCTTTGAACTTATATACATGTATGTACATTTGTAAGCGCACAAATTCGTAACTTTATGAAACAATAAAATCCAAAATTAAAAAATTTTAATATCACGATGAGTAGGTATTAATGTAATTTGAAATATTACTGAAAGTATTGTGTATAGTGATTTTACTTTTACTTCCATAAAATAAAAAGTTACTAGAATTATTTAAGTGGTGTAGCTTCTAAAGTTTGAAATTAGTCGGCCATTGTGCACAAATTTCTACGTTACAAATAAGTCTAAAACAATACGTCTCCGACACTCGAAGAGCACTTGATCTTTATAGAAAAAAACGGCAAGAATTATAACAAGAAGTTTGTGAGACTTGATACGGCATATTAATCTTGTATGTCCGTGTCCAACGACTTTTAATATGCCCGATTGAAAAATCAATAATCGATTACAAAAACCATTATTTCATTCGGGATCCTCACCACGATACAACAAATTAAGATCTTCTAACCGCTCGTGGTCGAAAATTAACTCTCATTACTGGCTCATTCATACTCACTTGAGTGATTGGCTCGGCGGTCAGTGAAAACTGTAAATTCCAACTGAATAAAGCACTCAAATTCAAATTCAAATATTTATTTCTCAACATTGACAATTACTTGTTCTTATTGACGTCAAATAAAACATGATTCTACACCAGTTCGAAAAAAAAACCTTCGTGAAGAAGAACTGGCAAGAAACTTCACGGGTATATTTTTTTTTTTCAAAATAAATTTACAGAGTCTCTTTATGTCTATACAAAATTATTCTTTTCTGCATCTGTTAGCTCGGCAAGTCTCCCTCCCCCCAAGTATCCAAACGACGAACACCCTCAAACGGCACCCGTTCACGAGTTAACGCGGGATCCAGCCATCGCCCTCCTCAACCATATTAGAGGGAAGTGAATTTTTTAAAAACACTATTTGACAACACCATCACAGCAGCTACTCGGAAAGATTCTCTAACGGCAGATGTTCCGGACATCAAATAGGGATTATAGGGAATGGGATTATCGCGCGTTGTGTTCCTATCTGGGAAACCTGATCGCAGTTCGGTTGGATGTACTTAATGGTATTTTGATTATTACACGTAAATATGTACTTGTGAAAATACTTTGGATTTGAAATTTATATTTCAATTGTTACTTTCTTTAAGGCCGCAATTCTTTATTAATTTCGAGTAGTGTTTTGCAAATGTTAACTAACTAACCTAACTTAACTATATTTTTAAGCCATCTTACGGTTAGGATGTAGAAAATGTGCTTTTGTCTTATGGACTTAAGCTGAAGACATGCAAGTAACAGATATTTTTAGTTCAATTAAAATTAAAAATACCAGAATCATTTTTTTTAAATAATAGATAATTCCTAAAATATATAACCTCTATAACAAATAACTTCAACAATTATACCAACGCTAGTTTACACAAAATTAACAAGTACGAAACTATGCGAACAACCCTTCCAGACCCAAAATCTACATTGAACAGTATTATAATACCTATATATGGGCCCTTGTCGTCCTTAAGCCACGCGTACCTGCGAAGTAGGATATCAAGACGCCACAGGGATTAAGATCCTAAGCTTAATTTGTGCTGTACCTACGCTGTGTCAAATAGTCAATTAAATTGCAAGCCAAGAGATTGAGTGGCTTGCTTAGAGAGAGGTAAACATACGGGGTTCGGGCGCCACCCACAGAATATTTAGTGCACCACTAATGGCTGTATCCTCCGGGCTCACTTATTCGCAAGGATTTCCAAACATTTCCGGCTTTACACAAGTGAACTCTAGTTCGTTGTGATTAGAAGTCAATTTCGTATTCAACAGCAACACCAGATTATTTTATGTTTCATTTCGTAATAAATTATAAATGGCGGGTTGAATATTTAAAATTGACTTAAAAGCGCTTTTTGGGATATCAAAATCGTTATTTAAAATTGTGTTAATTTTTCTGTCTACCCAAATAATTTTGAACAGTACCTCGTGGTATTAATTAAGACCTTTTTTCAGTGCTTCGCGACTTTAATGCAAACTCAATCTAAACCGGTCAGTTTCAAAGTGACTCAAAAGGTTACGAAATACACTTATATGTGTAGTTTCCTATGTTTAGAACAAAAATGAACTATCATTGCTTTCAGTTTTTAGTTTTCGATTACTAGTTACAATGAGCTTTACAACTTAATATAACGTTTCACATTAGACGATGTATCTTCTGCGGTTGAGGTTACATTAGTAAATAAAAGTATACTTTTGATAAGGAAATATTAAATATGTACTTCATGAAGCACATTAATAATTAAGTTGCCATTTATTGGGACGCACTTGTAGGAGACTAATTTTTGCCCACGGATTTTTATCTTACAATTAGACAAAGTCTCTTGATAACCCTTGGGAACTGCAGTTTTTTATAGACGAAATGTTATTTTCAATATTCGTTTAAACGTTTATGTGAAACTGCTTGAAGCTGGGATGTGTAGTTCAGGAATCAAAGAGTAACTAGCAAGTTTCATAACATTTGAAGGTTGAATAATAATTGTTCTATATCTGTATGATTCCCAGTACCTAAAACAATAAGTAAATATTCACGAAAATTTCAGTCAGATAAATATTATCTTGTTGAAGTTAAATGATACAATCTTATAAAAGCTTTATAAAGGGTCAGTCTGGAAAGTTGTATACAGTACAATAAAACGTTTTTATTACCGTCATAAATCTAAGAGCAGGTACACCAATGCTAAATAAAACCCACTGATTTCCAACTGGATCATATCTAAATGACGTAATCTGTGAAGATCAATCTTTAGTTCACACTAGTTGTCCTCTGTGGGTTTTCCCAGGATTCCTGGATTTTCCTGGATGAGAGTAACTCTCTCGTTCCATTCAGCCACCTGTACCGTGTAAGCAGAAGTTCACGTTCGTCGCGTAGTTACGACGTGGACACTACAGCGTCGCTTGCCGTCACTGCAAACAGCGACCAATAGGATCACGTCGTTTATTGTTATCTATTTTTTTTTAATTGAAGGTTTGCTATTATTGGTGGGCGCAGAGCTGTGGTTGATAACGATGTTGATATACTACATCTAATAAAATATAAAATAGGTTCCATTCCGTTGAGATGACACACGCAAATTTATACTTAATAACTACATAGGTACTGATCATTATATCTAATAGGCTTTATTGACCCCAAACTCCAATGATAGCGTTCGTTTAACGAATGCAACCGCGCAGAGACCTGTAGCTCACAAATAAAACTATGACGAATTTACGTTCCAACAAAGTTGACTTAACATAAAGATTACTTTATATGAAAATAAATTAGTTGAATAAACATAGACTCGTAGTGTAAGCAGACCAGAGCTTTCACGAAAGCTTAGTAGACTTAAACTTACAAAAAGCTAACATTTTGTTGCTTCAACGGACTTAGTGCGAGAAGCCATTTACTTGTATATTCTTGCTCTGTTGTTTGTGAAAATCTACATGTGAAATTGTTATTATTACAATTGTATTTTTATAATGTTTATGTATTCTAATGCCGTTAGCCTTGTTGGCAGTTGAAATAACCATTGACCAGATGAAAAAAAAGACACACCTCATTAGTGAAACTGTAGATGGAGAATATTACAGATATTAGGTATTGCTACTAACTATAATATATAAAAAAATTGTAAATTAATTAATTATGAAGACATTTTCCAATCCTTTTTTACAGTAGGTAGCGGTTTCTTGCTACCCATACCAAGTGTTCATAAACGTTTATACAAAATAAACTATACGCTTAAACTATTCAAATTTACACCGGACTCCTGACTTCTTTGTAAAATATTCCAACACGTCACTATCAACATTTTCTAGCGTAAAATAAAATGCAGCCGAAACTCCGCAAAAATGTTTTACCCAAAATGCATTTGAAAACACATGTAAAATGATAAGACACCTAAAACGGGCAGCTTTATATGTAATAGCTGGCGTATGTTCTATCTAGAAAACGACATTAATCTCTTGAGTAACTATAAATTGTCTAAGCCTGACCCGAACTGTGCAGGGATGCATAGGGTTGTCAAATTGCATTCGAATTCATTACCAACAGACTTCTTCTGCCATGTCTTTAAAAATTGTTACGATTAAATTGCTTTAACAGTTGGGTACAAAAGGCAATGTTCCAATGGTTGTTGCGATCCGTATTTCTAGCGGGAGACGAATAATAACAATGGCTACCGTTTTTGTTGATCGTGTGGGACAGTTGTCGACTGATGTGTTTCATTGGTCACCACAGTGCATACGGGGAATACCGCGTATGACAATCATCTACCTAATTAACGACCAATTAAAATGAGTCTTGAAACGTGATTGCATTAGTCAATGAACATAAATCGTAAGCCCATATCGTAGCCGTTATTATAAGGGCTTAATATATTATTTTCCACTTCGTTACCAGCAATATTTTTCGTGTAACTGTGCTAATATTATACTGAAAAACAGGTCTACAAACCTTACAAATCCTAGTTCAACAGCATATACTTAAATTGTTAAGTTAGCTAGAGTAAAAGTTGTTACTATGCAAATGACACGTGGGATACTTTTTTGGGGTACAATAAATAAAATTACTTTTAATATTCTAGACCGCTCAGCATTTCGTGACATTGGGCCTATTGGATGATCTACATGTCTAACAAGATCTGACTACGCGCGCTCTGATTACATAATGCATTTATATAATACTACGTACGTAATATATTTATACTTGTATCAACACTTTATTTTCTACAGCGTTTTGTATAAAATTATAAGTAGTTTACACTAATACTCAATGGAAGGTGCACTTCGATAACCCAATATTGACAAGACGTACCTATATTACTTACCTTAACTTAGGAATATTAATGCGAAACTAAGAGGGGTCTACACCTATGATAACTAAACTCGATATAACATTTTAACTTCATGGAATTTCGAACTTTAAACATTATTTTATCATTGTATAGTTCTTTTTATGATTTCCGTTTGACAGCCCTTGGCACGGGCGCACATAAATCGTTACAGTGTGCCCGAGCATTACGCGGCTCGCATAGCAACTAGCGCCACTGTTTGAGGTGCGGTTGGAATCGGAAACGTAAAGATGGGCCGTGAAATATGTTCCCGTTGGAAAACATGTATCTTCATGTTTATTTTAGAGATTTGCTAAACAGCCTTTTATTGCTTTGTTTGAATGTTGCATTTATTCTGTAGGGGAAGTATGCAGCTATTTTTATGCGGTATATAGGGAGCACCGAAAGGAATGAAATGAAAACCTTGTGCTTCCTTCAGCATCAGAAAATGTATTCATCTTAATTTATTTAAGATTGCTCAAGCTAAGAATAAAAGTTCAAGTAAGTTTATGTGAGTTTTCGCGTGAAACGTTTTTAACTCAGGAAATTCTGGTCAAATATACTTGCAACAAAACATCCATTACCACACAAACACATTTATAAGCGTTGAAGAATGTGAACATTTAAAGCATCTTACAACTGTTTACTTCGTCAAAGCGCTCCATCTGACGTCGCGGCTTCTATCTCGGCAACTGTCCAATGTACTAATATGTTTTTACAAATTATGAACATAGGCCCGATATTTCAATAAAATTGTTTGCTTTAGCTGTTTGAGTTTAATATCCCAAACCTAATGCGACTGCAGAAAATATATTGGATTCAAAAATATTATTGATAATCAGAACAATGACAACATTTTTATGATAGTTGTAGGTTCAAATGATATAAAATCCTTACAAGTTGTATAGTGAAGTATGTAACTGTTTGTGTAGACTTAAAATTGTTAAGCGTTTTTACTTACAATTCCGGAGAATAGATATCTAAACTGTACTAAATTAAATAGAAATATTATGTTACTATCTAAAAATTACACCAATTGTCAATATGTGGACTTGTAAAAATTTAATTCTTATAGTAATTCATTAGAAGATCATTGTTTCTTTTTGAATACAGCAATTGACGCCGCATGTTACAGAAAAGAATACATTGATGGTATTAAAAATAAATTAAAACCGATTAAAAAATTATCTGAAATGTGCTCTACAAAAAAGAGGACTATTCCGTATTATTTTAAAAAATATTTTTAAAAATATGAAGGCGCTTCTAATGATATAAATATGTGAAGTCCTAAAGTAATAGATAATTTAAGCTTACGGAAGAAAAAACGAAAATATTTGATTATTTCACACCTATCAACAAACCGTTTGTTTGAACATTGTGACTCCACAGTATCGATGACTTAGCTACACCAAAACATAGCGGGTTTGTTAAATAAATTAGATTTTATCGAATTTACTTAATGAAGCGGCTGTGGTGCCAATCAGCCTGATACTCCTGGTGAACAAAGCATCACGTGTGTCTGAAAATATAATAAGAAGTTTTCACCACCATCACATCTTTATGTGGCAACGAGTATTTTAGACATAAAGTAATCAAAAGTATGGTAAGTATTATAGACTTATATATATTGACTCGATTTATGGATCCTATCTGAATGAAATATAAAATCTTAAATCACACCAGACAACACTAATAAAAAACGATAAATAGTAACCTATCAATGAAATTATTATTTAACCAGTCGCTGCCTAGATTTTAGAATCCAGACACTATGGAATGAGCGTCTCTCCACAAGCACAGACAATGCCCTACATGTTAAGGTGATTCCGATCAGTTCTTAGTACGCATTTTAGTAACAATAATACAAACATTATATACTAAGCTTAGTTTGTTTCTAATGTTACAGATTTGCTCGCTGGAGACGCAGAAAAACTATTTTTGTTTATTGCAAAAAAAGTTATAAAACAACAATAGATACTCCAATTAAAAATTAGAAAAAATACAGCAATACCTCGCCAGTAATTTCAACTGGAATAATCAAAACGCCGAAATCACATTAAGTCCGTGCTCTCTATTGGTATATTTCTCATTTTGGCAAGATTGCATTGCAGCTCTAGAGTTCAGGATAACAGTTTATACAAGCCTAGGGCGCTTTGTCATGCGAGGGCGCACTTGCAAACATGCCACAAGGCTCGCTTGCCTTTTACCGTGTCTTAGATGACAGTAATCGATTTGAAAGTAATCCGTTGTTAATTCTGCCTGCATTTAATTCCTTTGCAAGTAGCTCATTCGAACTAAAAGATATCATTAACGAACAGTCGAATGTTTGTCAAATTTAAAAAATCTAGATCAAAACCAATCTGGTTTAGTTTTCTTGAAAACACAAACATTTTACACCCACATATCATTTAAATACCTAGTTATTTTCGAAAAATTGTACAGCTACCGATACTAAATTCAATAAAGCAAAAATATCAAAGAACAAAAATTGAACCAAAGCGAAAGCGAAAAAATCCGGTGCAGGTTTCCATTTTCCACAGATCTCGTGAGGTGCTAATCCCTGCAGATATCTTACATGTCACTCATCTTTAAAATGCATTGCTTGCGGATACGAATTTAAACTTACTCAGCACGAAAATGGCACTTCACGCGTTGGCAATAAAGGCTACAGTAAAACAGGTAACTCATCTGTTACTTTTTAACGTTTGCATACATAAATTTATTCCCTGACCGAAGACGACTATCCCGGGTGCATATAACAACTTGTACAAATTGCCTGCCGACACAATCGAGAAAATATTTGCGAAACTGGCTTATTTCCCTCGTTTCAAACGGGATTTGAAACATAAATATGGATAGAAGTGGCAAGTTGTATTGCCAGGTTGTCTCCCTCGAGGGCGGGAAGTACGAGGTTTTAATCATCTTTTCCTAACAAAGTGGGCAAGTGTGAGTAGTTCTCACGTGACCGTTTCCGTTTCGATGACGAGTTTTATTTCTTGGAAGTTTAATAATAAAAGAGTGAACTAGAATCATTTTGTGTTCTCTACATCAATGTTCTTAGTAAATTAAAGAAAAATAACTGTACCACTTACATATTGATGTATTTGTTTATACTGTTTGATAACAATGGATACGATTATTTGGTCTTGTTAGATTGCCTTCAATGTTCTATCAGTAAATAAGGATACGTAAATAATATAGTAACATTCAAATAAAATATAAATAGAAATGCTTCTATTGTTTCAAAAAGTTACAAATGAGTCCATTTACAAATTTACATATTTATCAGTTTAATGAATTGTTGATAATTTTGACACATATTTCACGTTTGAGAATTGCATTGCCATAATAATATCAAAAAATCAAGGAAATGTCCTTAATGACAGTAAACAGATGTTCATATGTATTTATATTGTTTATATATATTCCAGTATATTTTCATATATTGGACCATAAAATCTATCTTATGAAAAACAAAATATTTGAGTCACCCAAACTTCTTATAACAACCTATTTTCATAATCTATCTATAAAAGCATTTCTCCAGTGCCTTATTTATTTCGAACCTTTTAAAAGCCTTATCAAAGTGATTTATCTCAGTCGAGTTAAACGCGGTAAGCGTTCCGGATGACGCCCGCAGGGTCACAACAAGAACGCGTAGAAGTGTTAAGGCGTACCTCTGCTTTTCTCTTTGTCTCAGCTTTGGTTGATAAACTATAAGCGATTTTTATACGCACTGTATATTTTAAATGATAAGGCGATTAAAAGCACAAAAAGTATAAAGTACGAAATATTGAAGATTGAGAATATAGCATCTAGGTTGTAATCTCCTAAGATTACGATTGTTAAAATCGTGATTGCGATCACAATTGTTGCTGACATAAATTGTTCAGTTGAGTCGATAACAACGTTAAATTTAATACAGCCTTTCAATTGACATTAAATTCAAGCTTCTATAAGATTTAAGACTAAAACTGCAAGTATTTGATGAAAAGGTAAAATAGGAAAGCCCAAAATTATTACTTGCAGGTAGCTCTATCAAAAACATTTAGTTTACACACCGTTCAGCTACATGTTCGATTGCATTGTGTATTACTGAACTAACGTATAGAGATATATCTTTTTCCCAACCTATACAATGTACTCGAATGTGTCCAAATCATAAATGTCACAATTTAACTGCCATTTCCCGAACGTCCTTAATTATTTATGTCTAAAACCTTACGAGGCATCATTAACCAAAACTCTTTAAAAAAATATAACAACATTACAAACATATTATTACTACAAATAATAATACACATATTATTATTACGAAAGCAATACCTGAACTTGAAACGCAGACTTGCTTAGATCGACGTGAGCTTTTTCCGTCTAGCTGATTGAACTATGAGCGTTTTTATGTAGAGAAAGATTTTTATGATATCTTTTAGTTCCTTTACTCAAAGCTACCTTAAATAATATGTTTCTACCAACTGGCAAGAATAGTTCTCGTTTTTTATTTTCAGTCAGCTGAAATCCTGAGTTGTGGAAATGAAAATGCAAAAAAGCTTTTTCCCTTCGTAAAATAAATAGGTGCCCAAAAGGCCTCAAAGGCCAAACTGAATGGTTATAAATTGTTACGCAAAAATGCTCTAACGCATTTAAAGGAAAAAATTGAAAGTTTTTAGTCTCGTGGCTATGAATAGATATCTGTTTCTTTCTGGCTTTCAAAATATTTACAGCATAGAAATAAAACATGATTTACACAAAAAAAATTATCTGTACTATTGAAAAATTGTTAAAATTTAATTAAATTTGCTGTGCATTTGGGGATCTGTGAACTTTAAATTTATCTGTCCCATGGAGCAACAAAGGCAACACTAAGCATTATTTCCTGGGTGAGTTTCCTCGACTAACGCAGGCTTGTCTGCCTGTCCAACGCTCCGGTAGCTCGGAGCTCGGCGAAGATCCTGGTAGTCATGGGGTAGTTCCACGCGATGGGTGTTTAGTTGCCACAATATTCATTCAATAATTACATGCTGTCTTGCACTGAGAAGGTTTTAGTAAGGGCTGAGTAGCGCCTCAGACAAGATCTTAACAAACCAAACTCTTCTTTCACTCACGCATCCTGTTACTGAACATTCAAGTTGTGAAAGCTGAACCAAGCAAAACAAGTGAAATGTAGTCAGGCAATGCCATGAAACTTCTAATCACGTGGAATTTGCTTTTTAATTTATAGATTTACTATGAACAAGCTCGTAGACAAAATGCAAAATTGTAGTTGTTTGTAACACATACACTTTAAACTTTGATTTTTAAGCACTTAGTAATTTAGGAAATTAAAATGCAAACAAAGTTTAGGTCATTCTTGTTGGCCGACACAAGTATTTTCTTGTTGCCAACTAATTTTCCAAAGCTTAGCAGGTTTTTCCAGTAACTTTCATTACATCTGGACACGACTTGTTGTTTTAACTTCAATGCTTGGACGTGGTACGGCTGGCCATGTGCCAAGCTAAGAACTTTTAGGTTTCAAGAACATAAATTAATGCCTATAATTATTTTACATGTATTTCAGAACTTTGCAGCGTGACTAAAATTAGGTAGTTAAAAAGTTAATAAAATTAGGGTGCTTTTTTGATATTAAGTCAAAATAAGGTGAAAAATAAATATCTCAAATCAAATAAATTAAAGTATAATTTGGGACATTTGAAGGTAAGTTTGCACCAAATTTCTTGGAAAAAAGATTTTTTGTTTGAAAGAGGTAGGTAATAATAAAATACCACAAACTTCGTTATTTGAATTTTATACATACATTTTGAGGTTATGTGAAAATGATAAGTACAAAGGTGGCAGATCTTTTTATTACCTACAACTTTGCCATTTAACTTTTTTTCATAGGACTTGTAGTTTTGCCGAAAATTGAGATAAACCATTTTTTACCCTTAAACCCCACTTCCCGAACTCAGATCGAAGGTAATTTATTTTTCCTTTCATTTTTATTATATTCCCCTCCTTTTCCAATGGGTACTACTATTATTATTTTTCACTTTTTACCATTTTTAAAGGGTTCAACCCTGGTCTATAAGTTTGCCAGTGCCTAAAACAGTAAATTAATTTGTAAATATAAATTCACGAAAATTTCAGTCACATCAATATTATGTTTATGAAGTTGAATAATGTAACCTTATAAAAGCTTTATAAAGGTCAGTCTGGAAAGCTTTATACAGTACAATAAAACGTTTTTATTGGCATCATAAAACTAAGAGCGGGTAAACCAATGCTAAATAAAACCCACTGTCTTAAACTGGATCATGTGTAAATGACGTTATTTGTGAAGATCAAACTTTAGTTCACTCTAGTTGTCACCTGCGGGTTTGTTCCCGTTCCCCACACTTACACAGTATCCTGGATGAGAGTTACTGTATCGTTCTATGCAGTGCCGTGTTTTTTTTTTTTTGCTGCCGAGGCACCCTCGCGGGAGGGAGGTGGAAGATGCGTCATGCATACCGCCCGCAGGAAAATACCGTTTTCTGCGGGGGGTTATGTGGGACTCACCAGAATGGCACCTACCCACTAAAAACCACCTGTTGGCTGTAGTAAGCGTATACCTTTAGCCTTCATCGGAAGCGACACCCGTCGGGAAGTTGGGCGCGCTGGCGGAGACCCGCTAGCGGGTCTTCCGCCTGTAGTGAAAGTTGCACTGAAGGTGCTCAAAGGGACATGAGTTGGTGGCCGTTCTGGGCAGCCTCCGGGGCTGCGCAGAGGTCGAATGCAGAGAACTATGCTCCGCCAGAGCGAGCAGTCGCTCTGTCGGAGAACGTGAAGCCCTAAGTTTACGGGCTAAGACTGCGATTTTACTAACATCGATATTTTTCATAGCGTCGCAGACGATACGCATATCGTCTGCTACGGAGGATTGAGGAGTGGGTTTGTATGGGCGAGGAGCCGGGATGGGATTCGATGCGGGGCGCAGCCTCCAGTTTTCTGGAGCAGGCCTGGACTGTGTAGGCTTTGCAGCCGGAGGAACCCGACTACGCAGCGGCGGAAAGTTTTCCTGAGAAAGGGGCGGGACCTGTTTGGGTGCCGCCTTCTTTGAATTGGAACGCATACAACGGGGTGCACGAGGGCAGCCCCTGTAATTTGCGGTGTGGCCAGACTGGCCACAAAGCACGCAATCGGGAGGAGAGGGAGTTTCAGGAGTGCGATTGCACTCCTTAGTGAAGTGAGGGACCAGGCACTTGACGCACCTGGGCGGTGCGCGGCAGTTGGCCGCCGCGTGCCCGTACAACTGGCACCGATGGCACTGGCTGGGATGACCGCGGCGATGAGGCGCCTCGATCGAGATCCCAGAGAGGCCGCATATAGTGCTAACCCCTTTCAGGATCTCCCTGGACTTGGGGACGTTGGTGAGAACCACCAAAGCGAGAGGGTGACGCCTCCCGTACTTGCTGTGCATTTTATGCACCGCGAGTGCCGGGAAGCCTTGGGCCTGCAGATCCTCCAGGATAGCCTCGTTCGATAATTCGAACGGGACTCCCCTGAGTACCGCTCTGATCTTACGCTCTTCTGACAGAGCATAAGTGTGATAAGCATATTGCTTATCGGTGAGGAGCTTTGTTAAAGCACGAAAGTCGTCTATCGACGAGACTAAGATTTTTATAGATTCACCCGAGTTGGCCGCTCGGGTGTAATGGATCTTGTGCTCATTGCACAATGACGAAACCTCAGTCCATTTACCCTTTTCCCGAAGGAAAACGGGTGGTGGGACCTTGGCCTTGACAGAAGTTGGGGCCGGAGCGGGTGTTGAAGACACCGGGGCAGCTGGCGTTGAAGACGCCGCAGAGGGTGTAGGGACGGGCATCGAGGGCGCCGGGGCTTCTTTCGAGCGCTTCTTAGAGCGCTTCTTAACAAGCGTAAAAGAGGGAGACTCAGGGCCAGTTGGGGTGGCGTCCGAGGACGACTCGGTCGTGGGTGCGCGCTTGCGGCGCGGAAGGGCGTCTACTTCGCACTCCATGTCACTGGAGGAAGGGGACGCGGGAGGGCCTAAGACCAGAGCGGTCTGAGGGACGGAGGTGGCCTGAGGGGCCGGTGTGATCAGTGCCATGATTAGAGGGAGAAAGGATTGCAGTGTGCGAATCATATGAGGGGGGCAATGAGTGCCTTGGGCGTCGTAATCAGCGATCAACTTATTGAGAACATATTCGGGGCTTAGGGAAGCCATTGCGGAGGGGTTGGGGAGGGACAACAATATATATATGCCTAGAGTTCCTAAAAAAAACCTAGCGAACCCTAGCGGCTAACGTCCCTACCAGCGGTAGGGGGGCTGGGGAGAATAACTTAAAACTAACCGTAGTTTTAAGTAAACCTAAAAAAAGGGTACGCAGGTAAAGAGATGACCGCGTTAGAGTCACAGAAAGGACAAATACACACGAAAACACACAGATATGATAAAAATAAATATGAAAGTAGGAGAAAAGAAAAAATAAATAAAATAGAGAAATAAAATAAAAATAAAAGGACTGGTTCAGTACAAATTCGTTGTCACCGTTAAGTATCCTTTGTACTGAAACTGGACTACTTACGCTGGGCACAACACTGCACTCAGCACAAGCACAACACAACTTAGCACAGCACTTTGAAGACTAAGGGGCTTAGTCGCAAGGAAAAATCGCACTTCGATAGCACTCAGAGGGAGTAGAAAAACCTTAAAAACCGTAGGACGGAACCAACACGCTAAACCGTGACGTCAGTAGACTGAGCGCCACGGAATATCGGGAAGGGACCGATCAACGGAGAACTGGGTCTTACACGTCCGCACCGCGTGGCGATCGGAGCGAGAATGAGTGCCCTGTGCCGTGTGCCGTGTACGCAGAAGTTCATGTCCATCGCGTAGTTAGGACCAATAAGATCACAGCGTTTATTGTTATCTCGTTTTATTTGGGAAATAAAGTATTGCTATTGGTGGGTTTATCTTAGAAGTCCGCTAAGACTTCCTCGCACACCTTTGGTTGATAACGATCTTGACATATTCGTACAACGTAAGCTATTGCTGCTCACACAATAGGACAGTGAAATAGTTATGTCGTAGGCAGTGACACGACTGCAACCGCACCGAGAGTGATCATAATGCTCATAATTTAAAAAAAGCTTTTCATATAAATAAATAATTACTCTACGCTAAGTAAACACATCCCAGCATATAAATTATCACGAATTTCAATTCAACAAAGTCAAATAGACATAAAGATTTTTTTATATGAAATAAGTAAGTATAGACTAAGTATAGATAAGCATAGACTCGTAGTGTAAGCAGAGCAGAGCTTTCAAGAAAGCTTAGTAGCCTTCAAGTAACTAAACGGTAACTTCTTCAATGGACTTAGTGCGAGAAGCCATTTACCTGAATATTTTTGTTCTGTTATTTGTTCAAATCTAAATTTGAAATTATTATTATAACAATTGTATTTTTATACTTTTTATTTGTTTTAATGACGTTAACCTTGTTGGCAGTTAAAAAATCCATTGGCTAGAGAAAAAATAATGACATATCTACCTTATTAGTGACACTATAGATGGAGAATATTGCAGTTGTTGGGTATTGCTACTAACTAATAGGAAGTAAATTAATTAATTATCTAGACAGATTCATATGTTATTATATATATATATAATAATGTTATACCTTTTTCTTTTTATGCAGTAGGTATCGGTTTGAATTTAAACAAATATACCATACACTAAAACAATTCATAAATTTTCTTCGGACTCCTGACTACTTTTTGAAACATTCCAACACGTCACTATCAAAATTTTCTAGCTTTAAATAAAATGCAGCCAAAACTCAATAAAAATGAAGCGTTCTTTACACAAAAATGAAGGGTTTTTTTAGTGGGTAGGGCTCTGGTAGGCTCGGAGCGAGTCCCACATAACTCCGATCGCGCGCGCGGAGTATGCTCTCAGAGCATTTTTTATCCTCCTGCACTCTCCGTGGAGGGGAACAAAAAAAAAGCCCGAGCATTACCCGGCTCGCATAGCAACTAGCGCCACTTTTTGAAGTGCGGTTGGAATCTGAAACGTTAAGATGGCCGTGAAATATGTTCCCGTTGGAAAACATGTATCTACATGTCTATTTTAGAGATTTGCTTCCTTCCGAACCAGTGGTATCTTCTCCCGAACCTGTGGTAGTTTCAAAATACGACGTACTAAGCCGAGGTTCGTGCCCTCTCTCGGGTGCCCTTAGCACCGTCGGCCCTAAGCTACAAAGTTCATTGGATTTAATGGCCATAAATAAACAGACCATTTCGAAAAAAAGAGCGTTGCATTTTATTGCTTTGTTTGAATGTTGCATTAATTCTGTAGGGGAAGTATGCAGCTGTTTCTTCAGCTTTTTTTATGCGGTTTATAGGGAGCACAAGCAGGTATGAAATAAAAACTTAGTGCTTCCTTCAGCATCAGATAATGTATTAGTCTTAATTTATTTATGATCGCATCAAGCCAAGGATAAAATTTTAAGTAAGCTCAAGTGACTTTTAGCGTGAAAAGTTTTTAGTTAATGAAATTCTGGTCAAATATAATTGCATTAAAACATCCATAACCACACAATCACATAGCGTTGAAGAATGTGAACATTTAAAGCATCTTACAACTGTTTACTTCGTCAAAGCGCTCCATCTGACGTCGCGGCTTCTATCTCGGTAACTGTCCAATGTACTAATATGTTTTTACAAATTATGAACAAAGGCACGATATTTCAATAAAATGGTTTGCTTTAGCTGTTTGAGTTTAATATCCCAAACCTAATGCGACTGCAGAAAATATATTGGATTCAAAAATATTATTGATAATCAGAACAATGACAACATTTTTATGATAGTTGTAGGTTCAAATGATATAAAATCCTTACAAGTTGTATAGTGAAGTATGTAACTGTTTGTGTAGACTTAAAATTGTTAAGCGTTTTTACTTACAATTCCGGAGAATAGATATCTAAACTGTACTAAATTAAATAGAAATATTATGTTACTATCTAAAAATTACACCAATTGTCAATATGTGGACTTGTAAAAATTTAATTCTTATAGTAATTCATTAGAAGATCATTGTTTCTTTTTGAATACAGCAATTGACGCCGCATGTTACAGAAAAGAATACATTGATGGTATTAAAAATAAATTAAAACCGATTAAAAAATTATCTGAAATGTGCTCTACAAAAAAGAGGACTATTCCGTATTATTTTAAAAAATATTTTTAAAAAATGCAGGCGCTTCTAATGATATAAATATGTTAAGTCGTAAAATAATTGATAATTTAAGCTTACGGAAGAAAAAACGAAAATACTAGATTATTTCACACCTATCAACAAACCGTTTTTTCGAACATTGTGACGAGTATCGATGACTTTGATACACCAAAATATAGCGGGTTTGTTAAATAAATTAGATTTTATCGAATTTACGATACAGGATCTTCTAGAAAATAATAATGAACTTAGATTTTTGTGTTTTGCTGAAACTTTCGTACAATGTGGTTGTGAATCTAATATGAAAATACGGAACTACAACTTAGCAGCTTCTTTTTGTAGGAAAAATCAAAAACGAGGTGTATATTCGACATGTATATTCGTTCATGATTCTTTCATGTCTGTTGACTTTTCTAAATTCATAAAACCTTTGGAACTTCATTTTGAACTCTGTGCAGTTAAAATACCCGCCTTCCAATTAATTATTATTTGCATTTATAGAACACCAACTTCAGATATACAGATTTTCTTTAATAGTTTGGAGATCTTACTGTCAAAACTTAAATTAAAGAAACGACAAAAAATAATCATTTGCGGAGACTGGAATATTAATATGTTAAAAGCTAATATAGTGCTCAAAGAACTTAATAGCATATTAATAACATTTTGAACACTGTGCAGTTAAAATACCCGCCTTCCAATTAATTATTATTTGCATTTATAGAACACCAACTTCAGATATAAAGATTTTCTTTAATAGTTTGGAGATCTTACTGTCAAAACTTAAATTAAAGAAACGACAAAAAATAATCATTTGCGGAGACTGGAATATTAATATGTTTAAAGCTAATATAGTGCTCAAAGAACTTAATAGCATATTAATAACATTTTGTACACTGTGCAGTTAAAATACCCGCCTTCCGATTAATTATTATTTGCATTTATAGAACACCAACTTCAGATATAAAGATTTTCTTTAATAGTTTGGAGATCTTACTGTCAAAACTTAAATTAAAGAAACGACAAAAAATAATCATTTGCGGAGACTGGAATATTAATATGTTAAAAGCTAATATAGTGCTCAAAGAACTTAATAGCATATTAATAAATAACAGTTCGTTAAACCATATTACAGTACCAACTAAAAAATTATCCTGCATAGATCTGATTGTATGCGATTTATCAAATGTTTCAAGTTAAGTATTACACTTAGCCTTGTCAGATCATGAGACGGCACAAACGGTATCAATTAATTTAGAAAATAAATAAAAAATACTAAAATGTCCAAAAATATGGTTTTAAAAATGTATAGATTTTTCCAAAGATAATATAAGAAAGTTTTGCAAGGCATTATCAGCGCTATCATTTAACGCTGTCATAGCTGAAAGTGATCCAAATAAAGCTTTTGACATATTTCATGACTACTAATTTTCAACCTTTGTTTTCCATACATTATGGTTAAAAAAGTTAATAAAACGAAACAAACAAATTGGCTTACAAAAGGCTTACGAAAAAGCTGTATCAAAAAGAGAGTGCTTTACCTAAAATTTAAATTGTATCCTTGGAATAAAATAAGAAATAAAATTTAATACTTAAAATGTACCTACCAAAATATTTAAAAAATGTATAGCACAATCTCAAACGTCAGCGAATACAAACTATATTAGAAATGTGTCAAATACGTGTAAAGCTGCGTGGAATTTAATTAATGCTAACTTAGGAAAACAGACACGTAACCAATTTATTATATCAATTTGTTTTGAAAAGCATTTTTATGAAAACCCATCAGAAATTTCTAAAATATTTAATAATCTCTTTATTAATACTAGTTGCAAAACAACAGTTATACTATTAATACATAGGAAGAAGAATACATAGGATAATCAAAAATTTAAAAACCACAAATGCTACAGGATATGATAAAATAAACACAAAAATTATTAAAATTTGCTTTTTGATATTATTAAAACCTTTAACACATTTGATTAATTTAACATTAAAGGAAGGCGTTTTTCCGGATCGTCTAAAGAAGTCCATCGTCAGGCCATTACATAAAAAAAGTTCTACTACTGACATCAATAAATATCGACCTATAGATAAAACGTCAGTTATGTCAAACATATTTGAAAAAGTGATATAAGATAGGTTAAACAGCTATTTCTCTGATTTCAATCTTTTGGATAATAACCAATTCGGATTTAGAAAAAACAAAAACACTACTCTCGCCTGTTTTTCTCTTATGAAACATCTGACAGAATCCATTACTCGGGGTCACAAATCGTCTCTATATTTTTAGATATAAGCAATAAGGCATTTGATTTGGTCTGTCATGCTACTTTTCTAAAAAAGCTAGAGTCGTATAGTATAAGGGGAAATGCATTAAATTTACTAACGAGTTACTTGCAGCATAGGGATCAATGCGTCCAAGTGTCACAAATGTGTGTAAATAGGGTAAAGGAGTATAAGTCGTCGTATCAAAAACAAAATCCATTCGGAATCCCCCAAGGGAGTGTGTTAGGGCCGTTTTTATTTATTTTATTCATTAATGATCTTCCTACTGTTACCGAGCATGCATGTGTACTTTTCGCTGACGACGTAACAATAAACGTAACAGCGAAAAATACGAAATTTCTGGAACATGAATCTAATAAAGTACTCACCTCTATTACTAATTATTTGAATCAAAATAATTTAGTCATTAATATGAATAAAACAAATTTCATGCAATACCAGACATACAGAAGTAAAGCTGATGTAATTCAGTTAACATGTCGAGGCACGGAAATAGAGCAGGTAGATAGTACCAATTTTTTAGGAATAACTCTAGACTAACTCTTTGTGACTGGAAACCACATATAAGTAATTTATATAAAAAACTAAATAGTTTTGTTTTCGTCATAGGTAGATTATCAAGAACTGTAAGTCAGCAAGCAACAAAATTAGCTCATCATGGTCATCTATCTTGCGCTATGGTTTAATTACATAACAGTAAGTATTTTTGTGTCAGAAGAAATGTGTTAGAGCACTTTGTAGAGCAGATTTCAGAGATCCGTGCAGGGCTCTTTTTGCTGTTTCAAAGTTACTCATTTTGCCGAGTTTGTACATATTCGAAATGTTACTGTTTGTAAAAAACATAAGGAATATTTTAAGGAACTAGGTAATGTCATGATTTTAAGAACTAGAAATAAAGATATTTTGAGTAAAAAACTGTATATGCCTCCTAGAAAATTAACATCTTCTAGTAGAAATGTTTATTGTATGGCTATCGATATATATATATATTGTAATAAGTTGCCCTTTAATTATAAAAACTTAAATTTTAATGACTATAAACGAAAAATATATGACTTATTGATAAAAAATCTTACTACACAATTGATGAATATTTTAAAAATACTGAATTGTATTAAATGTATCTATATGTATAAGTTTAGGAATCATAAAGTTTTGTAATATTTTTATAACATTTAAATATTAATATTTGTATATACTATTTTTATATTATTTAAGAATTATGTGAAAAATAAATGTGTACAAATAGTTCTTTTGATTTTATTTGATTTGATTGAAAGCGGGTGTGGTGCTAATCAGTCTGATACTCCTGGTGAACAAAGCACCACGTGTGTCTGAAGTTATAACAAGAAGTTTTCACCACCATCACATCTTTATGTGGCAACGAGTAGTTTAGATAATAGTTATCAAAAGTATAAAAATTATTACAGACTAATTATATTGACTCGATTTATGGACCCTACCTGAATGAAATGTAAAATCTTAAATCGCACCAGACAACACTGAATCAAAATGATAATTAATAACCTATCCATAAAATTACCTACCTAACCAGTTGCCCTCTAGATTTTAGAATCCAGACACAATGAAATGAATGAGCGTCTCTCCACAAGCACTGACAATGACTTAACATGTAGTAAGGTTTTTAGTACCTATTAATAATACAAGCGTAATAATAAAAAAAATTACGCTGAATTTGTTTCTAATATTACTGATTTGCTCACTGGATACGAAGAAAAACTATATTTTGTCCTAGCAAAAAAAATAGTCATTAAACAGCAATAGAGATATTCGAATAAAAAATCAGAAAAAATACAGCAATACCTCGCCAGTCATTTCAACTGGAATAATTCAAATTCAATTGCATTGCCGCTGATCATACTAGCCTCGGGAGCTTTTTCATGTGAGCACACGCAAACGTGCATCCATGAACGCAAAGTTTGCTTGCCCTTTACCGCGGCCTTAGATGACAGCGTTGTCTGGCCAATTACCCAAAGTTTTATTTGAGAGTAATCCGTTGTTAATTCTGCTTGCATACAATTTATTTGTAAGTAGCCCATTTGAACCAGAAGATATCATCAACGAACTATCAAAGGTTCTACAAATATAACTTATCTAGATCAAAACTAATCCTTTTATATGGATCTTTGTGTCTGAAATAAATTTATATTATTATTATTATTATTATTATTATAAATAACTAAATTAAAAATAGCTAAACCGATTTTTAAATTCCACAATTTTGAAATACAGAACTGCGCTGCAGTTTTCCATTACCCACAGATTTCGTGAGGTGCAAATCCCTGTAGACATCTTACATGTTAATTAGTTTAAAACGTATTGCTTGCGGATATCAATTTAAATGCAAGAAAATGGCACTTGACATGCGGGCAATAAAGCTTACAGTAAAACAGGTAACTTATCTGTTAGTTTTTAACGTTCACATCCATAAATTTTCCCCTGACCGCACACGACTATCCCGGGTGCACATAACAACGTGTGCAAATTGCATGTCGACACAATTCGAGGAAAAATTTGCGAAACTGACTTATTTCCCTTGTTTCAAACGGGATTTGAAACATAAATATGGATAGAAGTGACAAGTTGTATTGCCAGGTTGTCTACCTCGGGGGCGGGAAGCAAAGGTTTTAATCACGCAGCTAGCTTTTTTAGCGCTTTTTGAAAAAAAATGGACAAGTGGGAGTAGTTCTCACGTGATAGTTTCCGTTTCACGACGAGTTTTATTTTTTGAAAGTTTTAAAATAAAATTGTATGAACTAGAATCAGACTCTTCTCTCCATAACTGTTCTTAGTATATTAAAGCGTATTTGTTTTTACTGTTTGATTAGATTGGGTATGGTTATTTGATCTTGTTAGATTGGCTTCAACATTTTGTCAGTAAATAATATTAATAAGATCGTTTCTCAGTCTTAGATGGCATTAGCCTCTTAAAATCACGAAAAATCTCTCAATATCGTATCAGCAATGAGATTGTTTACATTTAATAATAAACAATTAAATTTATCTTAAGGAAAAATATTAAATCAAAGTTCAAAGTTTTAATAATAACCTATTTTCATAAACTTTCCATAAACGCAATAGTCTAGTACGTTATTTATTGCGAACCTTTTTAAAGGCCTTATCAGAGTCAATTATCTCACTCCAGCTGAACACGGCACGCGTTCCGGATGACGCCCGCAGGGTCCTGTAATAGTCCTCTACAACAAAGATTCTTTTGATTTTTTGATTATTGGAAATTGAAAAATAGCTTACCCACGCGACTGCCCAACAAATACGCATCAAAAACCGAATAATAACGCTTAGAAGTGATTAGTGTGCCTCTGCCTTTTTCATTGTCTCTGATTTGGTTTGATTTGTAAGCGATTTTTATACGCACTGTATATTTAAGATCATTGTGCGTTATAAGCAAAGATTTGTACAGCACAAAAAGAAGAAGGTACGAATGAATAGTGAGCATATACGAAACCTCAGGTGTTTTGTATCAATATAAAATCTTGCGTATAATCTCAGGACTCGAACCCGCAATCATAATTGTTGTCGGTAGAAATTGTTCAGTTGAGTTGATAACAACATTTTACACAGCCTTTCAATTGAGGTTAAATTAAAGCTTCTATGAGACTTAGGACTAAAATTGCAAGTATTTGATTGAAAGATGTAAACTAGGAAAGCCTAAAATGAATGCTTGCGGGTTTTGTATACACACCGGCCGTTCAGCTACTCGTTCGATTGCATTGTGCATTACTGGACTAACATATAGAGATATATCAATTTCCCATCATATAAAATAAACTCGAATTTATTAAAATTTTAAATGACACAATTTTGCTGCCATTTTCCGAACGTCCTTAATTATTTATATCTATAAAGTTATTCAGCATAATTAATTATAACCATATTACATAAATAATGCCCACACTCCCAAATGTTACCTACGTACCGAAACTCCTTCAAAAGATTACCTAGAAATATGTTTTTATTACAATAGCTTTTCACTTCCACATTGTCTTTTCCAGCTATAGATCAATGTTTTCAAATTTCAATCAATAGATTCATTTGTCAGTGTCTCCGGCTTATCTTGATGGTACCGAAAGTGAATGAATTTCGTAGGGTTAAAGGTTCTTCGCCTGTACACCAAGACAAGTACAATCAAGAAACACCTGCAACGCAAATTTGCTAAGGTCGATGCGAGCTTTCTCCGTCTAGTAGTTTTTTTCGAACGATAAGCGTTATTTTCTTAACCTTCTTGAGCTATAACCAAGGCAACTGAGATTCAATTACATTATGCTGCTAACCAGAAATAATCTTTTTGTTTTTAATAATATACAAAAAGAAAGCCAGCTTAAGTCCTGAGAGTTGATGTAATGAAAATAAAGATAATCCGCCATGATTAAATGGACTTGGGGTCAGCGCTCAAAAGCCAATTGAATATGCAAAAGGAATTAATTCTATCGCTAAATCGATATGAGTACTAAGCTTCATAAGGGATTTTATAGAATTCCTGCTAGTGAAAGGTGTTGAAAATGATAAATTGTTTCAAAGAAAAATCTGCAGTAACATAAAAATAATGACACATAATTTACTTACTTAAATAACGAAGTTTATTTTTCTTTGTTGAATTAAAATTCCAATATTCATTTCTCAACATTGACAATTACTCGATCTTATTGACGTTAAATAAAACATGACTCTTCCACCAGATGGGAATGACCTCAATGGGTATATTTAAAAAAAAATGAAAGGACTAATTTCCTTGAAAGGTTGTTAAACAAAAGATTAACATCGTATTTATCTAAATATGACCTCATATCTAAGAACCAATATGGGTTTATGTTTGGCCAGTCAACTGAAGCAGCTATAAATGACCTTATATCTAGTGCTTTCGATCACTTAGATAAACGACAAAAATGCCTTGGTATATTAGGTCTTTACCTATGAAATTGCCGTTTTTCACGAAATAAATGAAGCGTAATTTTTTTATATATTTTTTATTTCTATTAATCAAAATAATCACCCATGCAATCATTGCATCTTTGCCAACGCATTGGTAGCTTATTGATGACTTTCTTGAAGAAATCAGCTGGACGGGAGGCAACAAATTCTTCAAAGGCATTTTGTACTGCCTCTCGGGTATTGAATTTTTTTCCCGCACAGAAGTTATCCAAATTCTGGAAAAAGTAGAAGTCTGTAGGCGCAAGGTCTGGTGAGTACGGCGGATGACGGAGAACTTCCAACCCCAACTTGTAGCTTGGAGACCGTCTGCTGTGCAGTATGAGGTCGCGCGTTGTCGTGCAGGAGCAGTGGAGCCGAACGATTGACCAAAGCTGGTTGGAGACGTGCGAGCTTCTCCATCATTGTGTTCAGTTCTTCACAGTACACATCTGCAGTAATGCTTGTCCCGTTTGGCAAGAAGCTGTGATGAATTACACCCACGTTAGACCACCAAACAGTGACCATCCATTTTCTAGGGGTAAGTTTTCGTTTAGGGCATTGTTTGGGTGCTGAACCAGGGTCCAACCAACTTGCTGAGCGCTTACGATTGTCAAACAAGATCCATTTCTCGTCACAAGTAACAATGCGGTTCAGAATTCCTTCATTTGTATGCCTGCTGAGCAGTGCAAGGCACGTCTCCACGCGTACTTCGCGCTGGCGGTCATTGAGTTCGTGGGGTACCCATTTGTCAAGCTTTTTTACCTTGCCAATTTGACGCAAATGGACCAATATTGTTTTGATGCTAACGTCGAAAGCTGCTGCTAATTCAGCCGTGGATTGAGTTTCATCAGCTTCCACAATTGCCTTTAATTCGTCATTATCGACCAAAGTTTTCGGACGACCACGGGGTTCATTTTTCAGGTCAAAATTTCCAGAACGGAAGCGGGTAAACCAATAACGGGTGGTGCGGTCGTTTGTAGTGTTCGCTCCGTAAACGTCGTTGATGTTGCGTGCCGCTTGTGCCGCTTTGCTGCCACGACGGTACTCATACTCCATAATTACTCGAATTTTTAACTTATCCATGATGACGAAAAATGTTCGAATGCGTTGAAAACAAAACACTAACTATTAAACAAATGACGATTTTAGAAAAAGAATTCCATGTTTGTCAAATAAATTTAATTTGAAATTAGAATTATCAGTCAAAAAAAAAATATTTTCATTTGAAATGGCCAGTACGGTAAAATGGCAGTTTCATAGGTAAAGACCTATTATTTATAGATCTTGCCAAAGCTTTTGATTCTGTGTCGATTTCAAAACTGCTTGGAAAATTAGAGAACATTGGCGTACGTGGCAACTCCCTTGAATTATTCAGGAGTTACCTCACTGACCGCACTCAGATTGTCAAAATTGGTGACTATGTGAGTGCGGAAGAGGACGTGACTCTCGGTGTTCCCCAGGGGAGCGTGCTAGGTCCAAGTCTATTTCTTATCTATATGAACGACTTGGTCAATATTAAATTAAGAAATGGCAAGATTACTGCATTTGCAGATGACACGGCACTTATATTTCATGCGCGAACTTGGGCTGGTGTAGTAAATTCAGCGGAAGAAAGTTTTGGACGCGTCATCAAATGGTTGAAAAATAACTTCTTGACATTAAACCTAGAAAAGACCAAGTTCCTTACCTTTAGAGCTGTTATATTAGGCTCTAATATTCGTATTCCTATTATCGAATATAACGCTTTACCAATATTAGGTTATCAAGCCTATTATTTGGTAATAGTCAAATAATAGGGTTAGTTTTCCGTCCGATGTTGTTCTAATAATACGCTATATTCATTTAACCATATTTGTTTGCGTTTAAATTAGTTATACGAGAGATAGTTATATGAGAGAATCGCATATTTTAGACTTATATTATAAATTCGAAAGTTTGCTTATTTATTCGTTTTTATGTACTTTTTGCAGATTTGATTTTAATGTTTGGTATGGTATTGGATTTCTTGGATTAGGCCTCGGATTAACACATACGCTACTTTTCAACCCGACAAAATAATGTGTTAATATAGCTAGCTACTCTTAATATTGATTAAGAGTAGTGATTAAATTTGCCTTCATACTTTAACAGGCATTAACATTAAACACGTCTAACTAAACTAAATGAACATAAAATCTATCTAAAAAATTAGGCGTTATTACTATTACTCAGATTATTATAAAAATATTGCGCATTTTTAACAATTTTTATTTAATCGATGTCGATTACATGCTGTCACTCTGCTTATCCATGAAACTTCCATACAAAACGCGAAGTGTATGCTACGCATAGATAATGTTCGATCGAATACGTCCTTGGTACACTACCGCGTAGCGCTGCGCGGCCCGGCGAAGAGCGCGAGCGATGGATAACACGCAAGTTTGGCAACGTCGCATTCTCCTGTGACGCGACGAACGTCACTCACTATTATTTGACTATTATAGAATAACCTAATATCATAACGTTCATATTACCTAATATGTGATTTGGTCTGTGTAACTATTACGTATAACTATTACGAATATATTAGTCACACCTCTACTTACCTTCACTAAGCAATCGCGGGAACAATCCGTTTCCATACGTCTCAGACGTCACTTATGTACAGGCGGTCAAGCTTGCGCATGTCCTGAAATCGGCCGTGTAAATGATCTCAAATACTTAGGAGTTCATTTAGATTCCTTATTATGCTGGAAGAGGCACTTGCAACTACTAACAGGTCGGGTCCAAAAACTTATGGTTGTATTCAAGCGGTTGCGTTCAGTACTTGACTTCAAAATACTTAAAACTACTTATCTTGCCTTGTGTCAATCGCTTATTAGTTATGGAATCACAATATGGGGTGGCACTTATAAAAGTAATATGCTGAAGCTGGAACGAGCACAAAGAGCAGTGATTAAGATCATTCTAAAAAAACCGTACATGTACCCCACTACTCAGCTATATCAAGAATTTAAGTCTCTCACAGTCTGGCAGCTATTCATTTTCCGAACAATTCTAAATCAACATTCGAAACCTATCAATTACAGTGAGTTAGATAAAAAACGTATTAAAGACATTATCTTCGAAAAAGTCCCAACAAAATCTGCATTCGCGCAACATCATCAACTTTTCCTCGGACCCCATCTTTACAATAAAATTAGTAAACATATAAATGTTAGTAATGTGAAAGTCATCTTGGGTGTTACTTATTGTCCTCCAAAAATAAATTATTTCGATGCTTTTGAAACGGTGATAGAAAACGTCGGCCAGGGAAATCCTCACAAAATTATAATGGGCGATTTTAACACTTGTTTATTAGAAAACACTCAACGTGCACAGAAACTATCAGACATTATTAAATCCAATAATTTAGAGATTTTACCAACCTTACCGACACATCACACTAACGACTCCTCCACGTTGCTTGATTTAATGGTAGTGTCCTCTAAAGCCAAGGTACTACGATTTGGCCAGCTATTAGCTCCGGGGTTTTCCAAGCACGACCTTGTCTACCTCGCGTACAAACTCAAGCCTCAACGTATGAAACCATCAATAATTCCGATGCGAAACTTTGCTAGAATCAATATCGACAACTTATTAGACGATGCATTGGCTATTGACTGGTCTTCTATTTATACGAAACCTTGTATTGATGACAAGCTGGACATCCTAAATTACAATATACTTTCCCTTTTTGATAAACATGCTCCCATTAAACAAGTTAAAGTTAAAAGTCCACCAGCTCCATGGCTAAATGAGAATGTGCGACAGGCAATGACAAAGAGAGATAAAGCCTATAAAAGATATCGTAGGCTACGCACTTATGAGAGTTGGTTAGAATTCAAAACTGCTAGAAACAGTTGCAATCAAGCTTGTCGGTCATCAAAGCGTCGATATTTCTTTGAAAACCTCAACAATGTAACTCCAGCTCAGAAGTGGAAATTTATAAACTCTATCGGTGTGGGAAAAGTACGTCCTGATCTTGACGAGAAGTTATTTAATCCCAATACTTTAAATAACCACTTTACCTCTCTTCCAGACTTAGACAGACTAACAAGACAGATTACAGTCTCCAAACTTAGTGAGTTAGCTCGACCTACTGCAATTTTTAATTTCGAACCTGTCACCCAGGACGATATAGCTAAACTTGTTCGTTCCTTACACTCCAATGCTGTAGGTTGGGATGGTCTTAGTCGAAGAATGATTGTGTTAATCTTGAAATCAATTCTACCAGTTCTTACCTATCTTATTAATTATTCTCTTGACTCTGGCCAGTTCCCGGTATGCTGGCGAAAAGCAATTGTCCGCCCAATCCCAAAAAAGCCGAATCCCACCACTCTTAACGATATCCGTCCAATATCTGTCCTGCCATTCATGTCTAAGATCATAGAGGGAGCAGTTCATAGACAAGTTCTTAAATATCTCACTGAAAATAAATTACTAAATCCTTATCAGTCTGGATTTCGTTTGGGTCACAGCACGACAACTGCACTACTTAAGGTCACGGATGATGTGCGCAAAGCTATTGACGACCGGAAGTTAACTTTTATTGTCCTGGTAGACTTTACGAACGCATTTAACTGTGTGGATGCAGACATTTTACTCACTTGCCTCTCCGCGTTAAATTTTTCTCCCATTTCTCTTAACTGGTTTTCCTCTTACCTTCGTGGGCGCCAGCAAGCTGTACGTATTAATGACTGTATTTCTAACTGGTCTTATCTGCGCGCTGGTGTACCACAAGGTGGAATCCTATCCCCATTGCTCTTTTCAATATTTATTAATTACGTTACACCGTCCTTATCTTGCTCATATCATCTCTACGCTGATGACCTACAGTTGTACTGCCATTGTAGCTGGGACAAAGTGTCGGATGCGATTGAGACCCTCAACCGTAATCTTAAAGCCATACACGACTGGTCCTGTGATTTCGGCGTAAGGGTTAATCCTCTAAAGTGTCAGGCCGTCGTAGTGGGAAGCCCGCAAATGGTTGGCCGTGCCTCTGCGATTGATATTCCTAGATTAACCTATGATGGGTTGCCAATCAGTTTTTGTTCAGTGGTTAAAAATCTGGGGCTTTTAATTGATTCTAAATTATCGTGGAACCCACAAGTAACAAGCGTGTGTCAGAAAGTCAATAACGCACTTCACTCACTATATCGCTTTAAAAACTTCCTTCCAACTAAAGTTAAAATTATGCTAGTGCAATCCCTGATCATACCCATTATTGACTACGCTGACACATGCTACTTGGATATCTGTGAGAATCAACTAAACAGGCTAGAACGGCTTCTTAATAATTGTATCAGATTTATATTCAACTTACGTAAATTTGACCACATATCTTCCTACCGAGAACAATTGCGATGGCTTCCAATACGTAGACGTCGCGACACTCGTCTTTTGTGTGTGCTATATTCTGTGCTCTTTGATTCTTGTTGCCCACAGTACCTCAAAGATAAATTCTCCTTCCTTCATACCACACATCAAAGACAACTAAGATCACTCCAGAGTCTGCTTCTAACAACACCAGTTCATAACACTGCATCTTACTCGTTTTCCTTCGCTGTAAGAGCAGTGCATTTATGGGACGCACTGCCAATTCAAATAAAGAAAGCTCCTAACAAATATCAATTTAAAATTCGATTAAAAGAGCTTTTCTTACGAGAGGTGCAGAAGAAATGATTTGCTTCTAGGATTAACATTGAAAAGTTATTATGTTATATTATTTCATCTCATTATGTTTTATATATGTATATTATTTCAATTACATTGATGTATGTATATGTATGTAATAATAATTATTAATGGTTACATCTGTGTAGATATACTTTTATGTGTTTTCTCTGTTCGTTTTGGTTCATTATTTTTTATCTCATACTTTTACTTAATAATAATTAGCCTACCTTACCCATGTTCTTTGTCATGACCCACATTCTTGAAACTTTGTTTACACCGGTTCTCCTACCTAAAGGTTGGCTGGTAGAGAATGCCTTGTGGCATTAAGCCACCCTGTACAATATAATGTGTGCAAATTTTAAATAAATAAAAAATAAATAAAAGTACATACACTTAACACATATAAATGCAAGAATGCTGTTAAAACCTACTTGAGTAGCCTATCATATGACAATACAGAAGACCTGTTGGTATTATTGAAATAAATTATTGCAAATTAGTGCAAACCACAACAAAATCAAACAATGAAAAATGTAATAGACACCACCCAAAATTAAACACACACTCACACACACGCACATTTACTCTTCTCCACATACACACACACACATTCATAAACCCTGAAGATATAAGATTCAATCCTTGTATTACTTTTATTTTTTTCCTTTCTTTCTTCTTTTAAGAAATCATTATTATTATTAAATAGAATTTGTATTAAATATACTTATACAAGATAGCAGCTGTTATAAAAGTACCTTAATTTCGTTTTTATTTATTTATTTTTTAGTTTTTCTGTCGTAATGTCATGTATAATATGCTTATCCATAGCGATACATTGGAACAATATCGCCGAGTAGAGGGTTAACATCTGTCACACATGGGAATCCTGGTACGGGTGTTAATGTCGAAGGAATACTTTTATTGTATTTTAATTTTCCTAAATTCAGGCTGCGTCCTGTGCGGTTGTTATTATGTATATTGAAAATGTGTTGTTGGCATAATAAAGATTTATTTCTTATCTATTAGTATAGGCTCTGGGGCTAGATAACGAGCGCACCGGGAGAATATAGAGGATATATTATGTACTAACACAAAATAAATATACATTTCGTTCATACCATGGTACTTTAAGCGCACAAGACAAAAATAACAATACTCTTCACAACCATAAATGTTCTACTGATTCGTTTATTCATTCAAAGCTACCAAACCTAGGATTCAATCGCATTGTTTCAACTGAGCACATAACATTAGACTTTAAAAAAGTGACCGTGTTGACAGTGACAGATATTCAAACTAATTCAAATATTTATTTTTCAACATTACTTGTTCTTATTGACGTTAAAAAAACATGACTCTTCCACCAGGTTGTAAAAACCTTCGCGAAGAAGAACTGGCAAGAAACGTCACGGGCATTTACAGTGTCTCCTTATGTCTAAACAAAATTATTCTTATCTGCATGTGTCAGCTCGGCAAGTCTCCCTCCCCCCAAGTATTCAAACGATGAACACCCTCAAACGACACCAGTCCACGAGTTAACGCGGGATCCAGCCATCGCCCTCCGCAACCATATTAGAGGGAAGTGAGCGACCCGTCACCCGACGCTACCATAAGAAGACGTACTTTAGTGCCAAAGACGCATTAGATATTCATCGGGATCAAGATCTTAACGAACAAACAGACACATTATACATGTTTTATTACAAATACCTTCTAGTAAAAACCTGTTAATGAGGGGATTATACCCAAGGGCTTTCATCATCCAAAAATTGGATAGATTATAATAAGTTCTTAGATAAGATTATAATAAGATTATAATAACAACTTCTTCTTTATAGTCTATTTGTTTCTACGCCAGTGTTACTTTAACATCTCATTAAATAGGTACAGGCGACAGACAAGGTTTTAATTTAATTTAGGTTTTTGTTTCATGCAACTTTGTTCTGATCAAAATGTAGATATCTAAATGAAATGAAGGTATGATACAATAATCTTTAGTAAAGTACAGATTATTTAACAAATCAAATAAGCCACCATAAACAATACAGCCGTGAAGAAAAACACGGTCCCAATTATAAATGCCACCCTTCACTCCGCTCAAGGGCAGCCTCCTGACGTCGTCGCAGACAAGCCTAAGACGCGGCATTACTTCAGATGACGTAGTTTATTGCTTCCGTTCCCGTTTTTATGACGACGAGGATTTATCGTTTGGACGAGCGAACACATTTTTCTTTTTTTTTATTACAAGCGCTTAATTTTCGGTAATACGTTGTAGTCTCAGCGACCACTCAAGAGCATATGTCTCGGTCATAATCTATTATAGGTGCGGTTTCTTGTGAAATGTTATATTTTACTGCTGAAGGTTGAATGGGGTAAGGAATTGTCGAAAATATGAAACGTCCGATCTCATTCGTACATCTTGTACTGAGTGCGGTCAAAATTTATATCAAGTTGAAGAGGTGATATTTTATTAGCATAACCCAGAGCTGTATGTTGGATGGGACCAAGGAAATAATTTTTTTTAAATAATAAAAAAAATTTCAATCCATATTTATAAAAAATGGTTGTTTTGTGAAAACATACAACTAAATATCTAAAATTATTTACTTCTGCTCAAAAATATACAGTTGAAAATAACTACATTAAATTTAAGCACATATATATACACCAATTATCGGTTTCCATTGAATTATAAACTAGAGGAAACACCCCAATAAACACCCCATTCCTGGTCGGGGTATTTATTGGGGTGATGAACCCAGATGTTTGTTCTAGGATCACGGTTGTTGATATTTATTTATGTTTGTCTATTCTGGATCCCCCCCAGTACGCTGTATGGTCATCCACAACACAAGCGCTTCTGACTTTGGGGCCATACAGTCGGTGTGCTTGGTTAGGGATTTAATAATAGGTCTTTACCTATGAAACTGCCGTTTTGCCGTACTGGCCATTTCAAATAAAAATATATTTTTTTTTGACTGATAATTCTAATTTTAAATTAATTTTATTTGACAAACATGGAATTCTTTTTCTAAAATCGTCATTTGTTTAATAGTTAGTGTTTTGTTTTCAACGCATTCGAACATTTTTCGTCATCATGGATAAGTTAAAAATTCGAGTAATTATGGAGTATGAGTACCGTCGTGGCAGCAAAGCGGCACAAGCGGCACGCAACATCAACGACGTTTACGGAGCGAACACTACAAACGAACGCACCACCCGTTATTGGTTTACCCGCTTCCGTTCTGGAAATTTTGACCTGAAAAATGAACCCCGTGGTCGTCCGAAATCTTTGGTCGACAATGACGAATTAAAGGCAATTGTGGAAGCTGATGAAACTCAATCCACGGCTGAATTAGCAGCAGCTTTCGACGTTAGCATCAAAACAATATTGGTCCATTTGCGTCAAATTGGCAAGGTAAAAAAGCTTGACAAATGGGTACCCCACGAACTCAATGACCGCCAGCGCGAAGTACGCGTGGAGACGTGCCTTGCACTGCTCAGCAGGCATAGAAATGAAGGAATTCTGAACCGCATTGTTACTTGTGACGAGAAATGGATCCTGATTGACAATCGTAAGCGCTCAGCAAGTTGGTTGGACCCTGGTTCAGCACCCAAACAATGTCCTAAACGAAAACTTACCCCTAGAAAAGTGATGGTCACTGTTTGGTGGTCTAACACGGGTGTAATTCATCACAGCTTCTTGCCAAACGGGACAAGCATTACTGCAGATGTGTACTGTGAAGAACTGAACACAATGATGGAGAAGCTCGCACGTCTCCAACCAGCTTTGGTCAATCGTTCGGCTCCACTGCTCCTGCACGACAACGCGCGACCTCATACTGCACAGCAGACGGTCTCCAAGCTACAAGAGTTGGGGTTGGAAGTTCTCCGTCATCCGCCGTACTCACCAGACCTTGCGCCTACAGACTTCTACTTTTTCCAGAATTTGGATAACTTCTTGGCGGGAAAAAAATTCAATACCCGAGAGGCAGTACAAAATGCCTTTGAAGAATTTGTTGCCTCCCGTCCAGCTGATTTCTTCAAGAAAGGCATCAATAAGCTACGAATGCGTTGGCAAAGATGCATTGATTGCATGGGTGATTATTTTGATTAATAGAAATAAAAAATATATAAAAAAATTACACTTCATTTATTTCGTGAAAAACGGCAATTTCATAGGTAAAGACCTAATATTATCATTATATTATATAGACGGCCTGTTTGGTGTGGAGGTACGTACCCTTGCCTTCCATGCCAGAGGTCGGTTTGAATCCTGGTAGAGGCAGATATTTTATTATATTTGCTTTCTAGTCATGGATGTGTATGTATGTTTATTTAAGTTTATTTCTAATATGTATACATGAAAAAAAAATATCTATGTGTGCTTATATATTTCTTAAGTTTATTTATCCGTTATCTAGTATCCATAACACAAGTTCTTAATGATACTTAATTTGGGCTAGATAATGTAGTGCGATTGTTAGAAATATTATTTATTATTATATTATTATTGATGCAAATTAATTAAAATTCAAAGCAAATTACCTATTTACGAAGTAATTCCTTACATCGCAACTTGCGTTATACTTAAATCAAGCTTTTATATATTAAGAAAGATGGGAAACATTAATATAAATTAAAATACGGCTAATATAGAGCGCCCACGCAATTGGTACTTTATAAATATCAAATTAAGGTAGATGCTTAGCTTCATATTTATAAAATACTATAATCAAAAAATTATGACTATCTTGCTTCGATAGAATTTTCCACGAAGACAGTTGTTTATCACAAAAATACCCTTTTAATCTTTTTACCCACAATAATCCGTTAAATGTGGCTTAAACACAATGTGATTTGAAAGCTAAATAAGGACCCATTACGGTATTAAATTGAAGATAGACATAATATTCAATTTAGCTTGTAGCAGTAAGTCATAGCTTTTTTCTGCCTCATCTAATCAGAAGCACTCCTCTAAATAAACCCAATAAGTAATAAAAAAATAATATTATATTAATGAAATGCGATACTATTATGTAGGTCAAAGTATCCAATATCTAAGAAGATATCTTAAGAGAGCACCCAAACAGTTTCAATCTTGTAATTCAATTGTCAATCGAGGATTTAGGTCAATCTTCAGTCGTTAGTTACTTACTTGAAATTGCCAACCGATGCGGTTACTTTAAGGTATTCCTACTACGATTTTCAGTAGTCTCCGTGATCATACCATATCATACTACGTGATCAGAAGAAAATACTATGTCTACTAATATTATAAATAGGAAAGGTTTGATGAAACACCTTTTCAACCGAATTCTCTTGTGGTTTACTCAACTGGAGAGCTTTACAGGCACCGTGGTCACGAGAGACTTAGGTGACAGGTGCACTTGTGCTAAAATCTGGTTAAAAAGTAGATATTTATTTGCTATAAATATATATAAATCTCGGAAACTTAAGGAAACACTATATTTAATCAATAAACTCTAAAAGTCAAAAGCGGTTATAAAAATTATTCCCCTAAAGCAGGGGTCGGCAACTTTTTGAGTCAGAAGAGTCAAAAATTACAATTTACAAATTTTTTAAGTTTTTAAGAGCCACATGTATGTTTCAAAAATAAATATTATAAGTAGTGCTTTTTCACAACAAATTAGATAATATATAACATGGTATTATTTGATAATAACTTATCATTTAAGTAAAAAATTAGAACAAGTAAACATTTACGGACTAACGACAGTGACGACGCGTGTCATGGGGGAGGAATGCGGTGAATAACGAGTGCAAGTGGCTTAGACATAGAAATGGTGCCTTATCTCCATTAATAGATTCACAACGATTTACATATATATATTTTTTGTAAAATAAATAATACTTGCGTATGGAACTAAAGAGCCGCAGCCTCACATCCAAAGAGCCGCATGTGGCAGGCGCGCCGCAGATTGCCGACTCCTGACCTAACGTAATGATACAGAATCTAGGAGCAACCTGGGATCTCGTATCCTCACGGGGTTAGTACGATAGTTGGGTACCTACGCTGATAAAAACATATAAAATCGTGGTTAGGTTTCGTACATGGAAATAGTTGTATTTAGCTTCGCAAATTTGAATGGTTTTTAGATACTTATTACTTGCCATTGATTGGTAACCATTAAAATGCTCAGGCATTTTATAAATCGTTCCGTATACCGCAAATATTGGAAACTAAGAATATAAATAAAAGATAAATTAAACAATTATTTTGTTTGCTTGTGAGTGAACTACAAATTGGTTTATCATGTTTGTTACATACCTTTTTCGAATATCAAACATAATGTTTACAAGTATCAGTATACATAACTCATTAAACTCAAATTCAAATAATTGTCTTGCCAAAAAATAAAGCATAAAATGTGATGTATATCATCTGAATGAAACATAGTATACAATATGAACGCACAAACTACAATGCAAGTAATACTTAGTCACATACACATACACGTGCTTATTTTCTTTGATTCTTACATATTTCAGATCTAAAATATTTAAGCGGCTATTGACAAATTTGCTTCGCTATGAAACTTTAGAAAAATAATACCACGGCAAAATAGCTGACATTACGGCGTCATCGTTGTTCCTTAAAAGCGATTCCTTAACAAAACAAACAGCCCTGACCAATAGTGCTTGGTATGCAATAATTAAATTTAAACCAACAATAGACATCTTCTCAGGTAATTTATGTCATAATTCCATGTTCATGAAACCCCATCGCAGCAATTGTTAGTTGACAACTTTTTAAATTAAACTGAATGTTAGCGGCCTCGTCTCTAGAGGAAATATATACAAAACTAATTTCGTATTTGCGCTGTGAAATATAACTCTTGAACAGTATATTTGTGTTGCAATAGTAAAAGGCAAAATCAAAGTGTAATAAGCATCCTTCTGTTCAGTTTTTCATAAAAATGTACATAAATATCTATCTCATTTGATCACTAGTGTTAGTACATTGGAGTAATTACCTGCGTTTCTTTAGTGGAAAGAAGAAATAGACGATTCTGTATGATTTGCATTTTTAAACATTTTACAATCAATTTGCCATATCGTTTCGTTTCTGTATTCTGTATGTATTCACAAAACTTTAACAATTTAAGCTCAACTGCAGCTTTATAAACAATATGGGGACCAAGCTGCGGCCTTTCAAATAAAGGTTATTTCCGAAAAAATACAATTTAAATTTGGGTCTGTCAGAAGAATTGATTTCCCAGGAAAAATCATGTCAAAAGTTGTATATATTTATTTTATCGTTTTTGTAACTACTTTATAAATTACATAAAAAGCATGTACAGGTGGCCAGAAAAGTGGAGTCCAAAAATTTTTTTTAGGTGCCTCGTGTTGAGAGGTGTCTTAATCATCCCTATGTATGTTATACGATTTTTCATAGTTTTCTGCGACGCTATGAAAAATATCGATGTTAGTGAAATCGCAGTCTTAGCCCGTAAACTTAGGGCTTCACGTACTCCGACAGAGCGTTTGCTAGCTCTGGCGGAGCATAGTTCCCTTCTCAATTCATTATAGGTTCATTTAAATGAATTGATCGTTCGAATTGAACTGAAGCATTCTTCAAACGCTCCGAAACCCATCCCAATCCTCTAGTTCGTGATTCAGTCTCATATACTACTCCTGTGTTAGATTCGAAGTTCAAAGTCGCTAGGCCTAGGAATGCGCAAGCGTACTCATCCACCAGACTGTCAGCCGATCTCGAAGCCCTTCTGGCCGCAAATTCTAATTCTAACGTAAATTCTAATTCTAACGTAAACCCTAATTCTAACGTAAATGCGAATTAATTCAATTTTATTTTGCAATTTTTTAATTTTTGTTTTAATTATTGATTTTTATTTTGAGCACCTTCAGTGCTATGTATTCACCTTCAGTGCATTGAGCACCTTCAGTGCTATGTAATCCCAGGGGGTGACCCCTTCTGGGCCCCGCTAGCGCGGCCTCTTTCTCCAATTGGCCATCGCTCAGATGAAGGCTGAGTGGCAAAAATGCACGAGCCGACAGGGGGTTTTTAGTGGGTATGGTCCTGGTAGGCGTCGGGACGAGTTCCACATAACTTTGGAATCGCGCCAGAGTATGCGTCAGGGCATTTTTATCCTCCTGCCCTTCCCGCGGAGGGGAACAAAAAAAAAAACGTGTTGAGTTCGCCAATTGGGTCTTAGGGGAAAAGCAGAGACCGACATTTTGATGATTGTTTGTTCACAAGGGGCACAATGTGGAATCGACGAGTTGTGCTCTATTGAGCTAAAGCAACCCGTGATCCTCACGTTAGCTGCAAATTTTCACATCGAATTTCACAATAAATGTTTGGGCTGGTATAAAAGACAACAAAATCACTGAACCTTGAAATTTTAAATGAATCTGTAATTTTCTGTATTGACAATTTATTTCTCTCACAAATGACGAGGCATTGTATCACCATGACGGGGCACCAACGCACGTGTCGGACGAAGTCCGAGAACAGCGTGAGATGTATTGGATTGGAGTCAATGGATCGGAAGATATGTTGCAACTCCGTGACCAGCGCGCTCGCCGGATCTTACTCTGCTCGACTTCTTTTTGGGGGCGGATGAAACAACTTGTTTTTAAAATAGAATCACAAACGCATGAAGAACTGAAATTAGGCATTATTGAAGCATTTTCTTTTATTAAAAGACATCTCCGAGATAAGACAAGTTTGATGCGGTGTTTAAGAAAATAACCACTGTCGTTTGCAACGATCGTGGACGCTGGCCATCGGCACATCGAATTAAGATGCATTTAATTTAAAGTGTGCGCCCAACTTTACTTTACTTATTTTTTATCCAATGTCAAACAATGCAACAATTGGCAGTTCATTTCGATGTTTTTATTTCAAGTTTATTTTTTAACGAGATTAAAACTCCTTTTTAAAAACTTTATGCAAGTAATGAGTTTGGTTTACTGTGCAAGGTATGTTCAGTGTTTATTTTTCTAAAGCATTTTTTTTAATAAAACTTTAAACGGCATCAAAATTGGAGAAATGTTGTATCACGGGACTATTTCCAACGTGATTACACGGATTGCCTTTAGTTAATTAACATACTGTCTAGCGAGTGCCAACCGTGAAGCTTCAATACTCGTTGTGTCTATGGTCTCAAGCTACGATTTGATAACAAAAAAGTAAGTGGGGCTAGGATTCGTTCATGGAAGGCTAGCCCCACTACTAAAAAGTTATTATAAAATTTAACACAAATCTTAACCATTTAGACTAAAAGAATATACGTTCACTTTATCGATAAATATATTGAGATCATGACAAGAAATAATAAAATAAGGAAGAAATAATTTTTATAGCGCTATTACTATTAAAGCGTTACAATACCAATAATGTATCAAAATTACATAATTACGAAATAACAAGAACCGAATGTATACTAGCATGAAGGGATTATTTTTGCAAACTAATAGTTTAAACATTTTTTTATATCTCTTTTCCATAGAGTCAGTATTACTCCGTATAGACCAAAGGGTGCGAGGAAGAAGAGCGAACATTTTGCAAAACAGAAAAAGAAAGCAAATCTAATGTCATTAAAAGTTTGTAACAGGTTTTGACAGGTCTTCATAAGCCGGCACACTGACCAAGTTTTCGGTGTTGTCAAGTTCAACGCTGTCTTCTATGTTAACATCTCTTTTAACAACACAGTTTGTTGCCATAAATAGCTTTTAGTTCTGATTTTGCCCGCCGACAGATAATTTGGTGGCTCTGTACTTTTACTTAGGGTTTCACACGATGACAAATCGAAAGTGGTCGCGATTATTACGCTGTCAGGTCATCTATCTGGAGTTATAAACTATCTCTATACCTACACTTTTCAATCCAATGAAACCTGTAAAAAGAACAATAATAAATCTACTTACATACAAGTTATTTATTAAATTAGATAAAAAAATTTCAATACGTAATAAATTGAAATTAAATAAGCCAAGTAAATTACATTTATTTATGTTTATCGAATATCAAGGATAGGAATAATTCTTTGTTTCCTCTCTTTGTATTAACCTAATTTGCGAAGCAAGATGAAATATCGCCATAAACTAATCGCTACTACTTGCGATAAGCATGTCCTTGTGCAAAAGCTTACAAGACAAACGAAGCAGAGAATAAAAAATTATGTAGGTAACTTTAACTATAGTATTAATCGCTTTATTGAAATACCACTGAATTGCATGCGTGGACAAGCAATGTTTAAACTTAATTCAACTTTAAAAAGAAATCAAATAATGATTTTGGTTTGTTTTCATAGTTGTATTTAGTTTACCTATCTGCTCATAGTTCTGCATATTTTTTCTTCTTTCCGTTCCATTTAAAACCAACGCTATCTAGTTTGGAAAGCTTATACTTAATGTGCATAAAGTACTTCATAATTCGAGTTTCTAAAAGTAGATGGCTTTATTTACAATTGTGCACTGAGACCGTACTGTATAAGGTTCGCCAATAGATGTCACTATACAAAATGTACGGTGAATGTACAAGGTCGCGAATCCAGCTTTTTAATGATGAGACCAGAAGGTCGACCATCAACCTAACCTAACCTAACCATTGCCATTCATTTCCGATGCAATCCAGTTTAGGTACCTAAACTGAATAGCTAAGATTGGTACCATGAAGTGCCTTTAGCTAACTGGCGTTTGAATCGCTCACGGAGGAATGAAAGATCGAAATTTGTCTGTAGTCCGCGTGTGAGAAAGCATATTTTATTATCATTTTCCAAGAATTCAAACAGGAATAATTCGTCAGGCATCTACAATAAAAAATAGCTCTAGAAATCACTTATTCACATTAACACATAAGAAACACTAAATATTTAACTGAATAACCTTAAATTACGTATATTTTCAATATTTTTTTAAACATAAACCAAAACGATTCACTTCACGCCAAGAAAGTATCAACTTTTTTGGGTCGCTTACTTTGACATTTTAGTCATCCAATATAGGTTGAAAAATTAACCAATTAAAAATTTGCGATCCAATTGCCTACTAGTGGACTCTTTTGTCTCATATTCTTGCGAGGTCTGCAATTTTATTGTAAAGTCATCAAGACGAGATAATACATAGTCAACCTAACGAGTTAACATTGTTTGTTGCAACACGTAAGTGACGACTCTTATGTTCGATACAAAAAACAGCACTATTATTTTTAGATCCCAGAATTTATTTAAATACCTGACTAAATTGCCAATGTGTTGAGAAAAAACTGTTTATTGTCAGATAAGTATTGAAAGTAGAAGCCGCATACCGCTAGTTCGTCTAAGTCAGACGGTAAATCCATTATTTATCTCGTTTCGTTGGCTTTACTTTAGTAATATAACTTGCTGCACGAACTAATGGGGTGCGTTGCGATTGCCGATTATATCGCTCAGAACGCTCAGTTACCAATACCTGCGAGCGCGTTCACTGTGGATATCGATACGTCATCCATGACATCATAAACGCCGCCATCTTCCCACAGTGCCCAAGCTAAGCAGCATGGTAACTCTGAGCAATCTGTCAAAACTGACTTTCTTTGTTGATGTTTCTATTTAGGAAATTAAAGGATTTAGAAGATTGCACATTAATTTGCTTTGTAATAATATTCTACAAATCTAATACTTACAATCAGGGCCAAAAATCTTGATGAAGATATAACTTTTGATTTAAATAAGAAACAATTAGAATTTTAGCGCGCTATTTACCGTTCCGATTGAAAAAGCAAACATATCACTTTTAGCGCGCGAAAACCAATCTGAACGGTTAAGAGCAGTTTTAGCGCTGATAGCGCTGTGAGCGGCAATCGGAACGCACCCATACATACTCTTCGCATGTATCCCAGTAACGTTATTTTGTAGTTGTGCACAAAAACCTTTCTCTGCTAAGCCCCTTTCTCTCAGTGATAATGAAAGCGAAGCTTGGAAAAAAAAGAATCCCAAAGGCGAACTTTTTCCTAGTAAACTGCTTAGCTTAATCACATCTCCGTTGGACAAGCAGCCGTAATATCCTTGTTCTTCCAGATAAAACAAAAAGGATTTCCTTACCAAATTAATCCATATTTTCTTCTAAAAGCAAATTCAACAAGTTATCCGCTTTTCTTAACATCAGCGGAGAACGAGGTCCGCAATGAACTTTTTTGCCTTTCTAACTCGTTGACGGCGCGGGGCTCTTTGTTTGGTTTGGAACAGTCTGGCGCTGAACAAAACGGGCCAATAAACTTTGAGGTCAGTATTTGAATAAGTCATATTTATTTATTTAAAAGGTATACCATCAGCATTATACATATTATTGGATAACATTGGTCATGTACATACTATACACGGTATAACTTGCGGGGTGGATCAACGGACTCTGAGGGGTGGGGGACCTCAATACGTACCAATTTAACCCCCATGTATGTTCAGCAATACCTATTCAGTGGTTCTTGTGATATTTGGGATTTAGTGATATTTTCGAAAAAATCGGGTTCTCGGAGAAAACTTGAAAATACAACCTAACTTTCAGGTCTACGCTCATGAATTTTTGCCTAAAAATTGCTTAATAGTAGGGCTTTTGTATCATCTAACCGCCGATAATCGTTGCTTTTTATAAATGCAAATAAAATTGAAAGTATTCAATTTTTTTTTTGAAATGTGAAGTGTGAACGTCAACTTTCTGAGGTCACAGAAAAAAACATCACCTAACATTTTTTTCCAAAACCTATCTTAAAAACGACTAGTGTTAATGTAAAATAATGTCTAAAAAATTCGTTTGAATAGCAACACGCCAACATGTACAAAAACATACTTAGTCTAAAAGCAGCCATTTTTTATTACTACGCAGCATTTTTTTTGTACTTATAAACAAGGTTCGCCAACAACATTAATAAAAAAACATGTCAAATACATTTAAGATTGAGTAAGGGCTATTACTAATGTCAGTTACAGGCTTGTACAGCATGTGCAGCGTTATCAAAATCCAAGAATTGCGTACATGAAAAATATTTGGTCCCGGTAATTAGCAAAATTTGCGTCTCTTATTCATGAACAAAGTCGGTTTATGTTTAAAGAAGGGTAGTAAATTAAATAATGTCGTAGTGCGGTACACCACGGTGGTAGGTTCTACAAAGCTTTTTTGTAGGTGTGAAACTAATTTTTAGCATCTGAATAACAAAGAAAGGAAGAATGAAATAAAAAGTTGATTAAACTGGATCTTTTTATTCTACAGCAAATGTGGAAATTAACTCCATTATTAGAGATGCACAATCTACATCGTTTTAAGAAATTTGTAAATTGTGGTAAGAATCCCGTAAATTCATTAACTTTCATATTTTCATATTTTCATTCACTCAAAATAACCGCGATAGTTTAAAACAGTTTTTAGTTTCAATTATATTTGCATTTATAAAAAGCAACGATTATCGGCGGTTAGATGATACAAAAGGCCTACTATTAAGCTATTTTGAGGGAAAAATTCATGAGCGTAGACCTGAAAGTTAGGTTGTATTTTCAAGTTTTCTCCGAGAACCCGATTTTTTCGAAAAATCACTAAATCCCAAATATCACAAGAACCACTAAATATTGCTGAACATACATGGGGGTTAAATTGGTAGGTATTGAGGTCCCCCACCCCTCAGAGTCCGTTGATCCACCTCGCAAGTTACACCGTGTATTATTCTTATGTATAAGCCTATTACAGGTACACACAGCATTGTTATAAAAACTACGTGATCTGGGGTATTTAAAGGGTACTGATAGACTAACTTTATTTAGAATTGGTAGACATAAAATTGTATGTCCACAATAAAAATTTAAAGGCAAAAAAGGACGTAATTAAACAGTATGCCCTCGACTCAATGAGTGTTGGTTTCGGCTAGGATTGCGTTGTTTCCCGTAATTTAATTGCCTGTTTCTTCTCTTTGACCAAAGCACGTCCGCCACAATTTGGTAATTATGGCCGTTACAATAGGAGGGATTTTAGTACCACCCCAGGCGATTTCTTAGCTATCAATAAAATGCTTACGCAACTGCTGAGGAGGTTCATCGACACTAGCAACAAACCGTAAAGGTTTCGGCGGCGCGCACAGCTCAAGCCTGAAACTTTTCAATTCCTCATCCGTCGGCATTTGCGTGCTGTGTATCACGGTTCTCATGTTATGCATCAATAGACGACCGATTTTCAGAATCGCCTGAAATATTGTAACAATTGTAATATCACGTTATCATATCATGATAGCTTTTAATGACACAGGGTTTTAATCCGAAATTAGGAGTCTCTTCGTTTGACAAACACTTGTCCACTTTTTTTACTATTTTCGTAGACGGCAGACCAGCACGCGACCCACATAATGGACACTAGAATACGTGCCCATGCACATCGTAAGTCGTAGGTGTTTTATTTATCATTATTGAATGGGATTATTGTATGACTAATGACGCGTTGAAGACAGGTAGATAGCTTCAGATGGGATTGCCTCCGTTCCAGTAATTGCACGTCACATCCACGTAATAAGTTATGAAGGCGTTCAAAATTCTTAATTTTTAAAACCATCACTATCATTTACATATAACTTAACTTTTTTTTCCAATTTCATTTTCTCATGTGCGTAACTCGCACTTCCAGCTCAACATAAAATCATGACATGTTCTCAGTGAGACCGTCCAAGGGAACAATTATTGTCATTGTAAAACTGTGTATGTGTAAAATTTTTATTGGTATCTTTCGATTCTGATGTGTCTCCTTTGTAGTAAATAAATATATAAATAAAATAGGTAGAACTGTTGTACAGCCGCAGACAAGATCTTAACAAAATGAACTCTATTACCACTTTAATATTTACTTTTCAGAATTTACATTCAATTTCAAGTTACACTATCTTTGTTAACGTTTTTCTAGAGGTATATTAGCAAATACTTTTTACTAGTTTTATTTGAACCAAAATAAGTATTGAACATCATAACTCTATCTTTAGTAAAGCAAAAATAGATTTTTCGGTGTTTAGCTAGCGCATCCATCGAGAACTTTTATCTTAATACAAGGTGACCTATATACACGTATAATTACTCGTATATATATAACATGTATCAGGCTAGAAAGCGTAACAAACAAACTCACTTTTGTATTAACAATATATGTATAGATTGGCTTACCCCTCTGGTGGGGAGCGGCAAAGATGGACGAACATAAATCGGGGGGCATGCCAGTAAAACTCCTAAAGAAGCGTGCATCTTCAATATGTGAAAAGGCATGGGTGCTCGCAGAAAATCTGAAAATAAAAAGCGCTTTATAATCCAAGTAATTGTAAAAGTTTGATGTTTAGATGCGGTGAGAGATGTCCGTGCCCATAAAATAAACATTAATAATCATACATGTCATGGATTAATTATATGATGATGCGTTGCCGACCGGACGTACGCTTAAGTTGGTGTTTCCTGTGTTCCAGTAATTACACTGCCTGCTCCTTGCCTTTATCCAGAACACAGCCGCCAGTATGCGCGGTTATTATGGCGGTAAAAATAGGAATAATAATAGTAATAAATATTTCTAACAATCACACCACATTATCTAGCCTAAATTAAGTATAATTAAGAACTTGTGTTATGGATACTAGATAACGGATAAATAAACATAAGAAATATATTAACACACATAGATATATTTTTTTATAAATAAATATTAGAAATAAACTACATACATATACAGCCATGACTAGAAAGCAAATATAATAAAATGCCCCTACCAGGATACGAACCCGGGACCCCTGGCATGGAAGGCAAGGCTATTTACCTTCACACCAAACAGGCCGTCCAAACTACTGGACGGACGGTACTACAACCGTCCGTATAAGAAATTCTACTGCATCAATACGATGTTTCATTTACGAATTAACACCTGAGGGATTAGGATAAAATATGGCATTCATATAGTATACGACCTGAAATAACACATAGGCTAACTTTTGGCAAAAATTTACGTGAACGAAGTCGCGGGAAAAATTTGATTGTAAACAAAATATTTGGCGTACAGAGTACGCAAACGTAATACGAGTAGTAAGTACCTATTAGAACGAATGACCTCAACCATCTATGATATTGAAGACGAGGCTTTATTCAGAATAGCTCACAGTTTACATTACTGAGGAACAAATAATAATGATATTTCAATAAAAGAGTATAACAATACTAAGTTTTGTCCACCTTCGCTCGCGTATCTCTACATAGCAGTTCCTTTTCTGAATGTGCTTCCATTTGTCCTTGTTTCATGTGTCTTTTTGTACTCCTGACGCGCAATATTTTATATGCAACATTGAGCGGCTAAGTTGCAAAGGTTTATAATTAGTAATAAGTTACATAAATACATCCCCAGACAATCACACCAACCGTATGTACCCAAAGTAAGCGGAGCTTGTGTTATGGATGACCGTAAAGCGAACTGGGGGCGAACCCAGAATAAACATACATAATATGTCAATATCATAAACCATAACCCAAGAACAAACGTTTATGTTTATCACACACAAATGAATGCCCCGGCCAGGATTCGAACCTGGGACCTCCGGCGTATGAGGCAGGGCTACTAACCACTACGATACTCGGTCGTTGAAAAGAGTTTTATGATTCAGTATAATCGTAGTAATGTGGCATCAACAATAATACAATCAGGTCAACGTGATCGACATGGCAGAAGCTACAACGGTGCTCCTGTAGTTCTGCCCCAGGCTCTCTCTAACAATGAAAACTCTACAATCGATTATCCACAAGTTACCTGCCAATTTGTGGTTTAATCAGCCACAGCACAAGTTTTGTTGAGTATCCACTCTGAGAGCTGATAAAGTCGCTGTATTTCTCTAGAGAATAAAAAAATGTAATAAACTCAATACATACCCGGATACAATCTATTCACATACCGAGCGGAACTAGAAAACAACGGTACAATTTCATCGTGAAACTCTTCGAGCATTTCCCAAATACTCAATATAGCGCCATCTCGAGGCCCCTCGCAGTACAAAAACACCAAATCTCCTGTATCTAGAGCAAAACCCGTCAACATATCTTGTCTACTCTCATTCACAAATAACTCCTCATTTATCCCCGTTATCTTCTTCATAACGCGAATGATCAGCTCGCTATTCCAAATCTTGCAATACAGTCTTGAATAAGAAGACGTTAACTTTTGAGGCTTACACCCGACTATACCGAAAGACGCGACGATTGACATATGGGATTCTAAAATAGCACTCGGCTGGATAACTATTTTCGGCAAAGGTTCAGCGCGTATTGCGTTAATGTCATTCGTGCACAGAGCCTCTCGATGCATCTTTGCAAGGTACCGCTGCGGTGGATGCAAAGGGTAATCTCCTTGCATAAACTTGTTTGGTCCTTTGCTAAATGTACGAGCGTCAATTCGAGTGTTCGCTATCAAGAAATCTAAAGTATCTTTTGTTTTCTCGGGGGGTTTCAGGGCTTTTCCGAAGTTTTTGTCATCTTTGTCGTAGCCAAATAATGAATCAGTCTCGCTTGCAGGCTTTTGATGTCGTAATCCATGTAGCTGCAAAGTTAATCATGTAACTATCATATTTTCCCATAGATAATTTAACTATATCTATAATAAGAAACATTTAAACACCTCAATTGTAAAGAAGTTATCCATAAACCACGAAACATATTCTGAAACTATATTAAGCGGCAAAGGAACAGTTTGGTGGTAATTGAATTTGACATCTTTTGTTCCCGTCCAAGGAATCGGCTCGGATTTGTATACTTCATCCCGAACTTTCCATTGTAAATAAAGATGTGAAACTCTGAAAAACAATAGCACTAGTCAAAGTCATCGTTTCATCGAATGATATATCTGCAGTGAAGACAAAAGATTTTGAAAACTCGTAATTGGTATATTTATGAATAAAGTGAGTTATAGTTTTGATACTAAATATAATAGAACGTTACTTTTTTCTATTTATAGTTGACCTTATTCTGATAGTGGTATCCGTAGATTTATTTACACACTATATCTATCAATGATGCTTTAACTGACCGTAGCCTTTAGTTAGTGTTTTGTAGCATGGTCCTTGCGTTTGTAATTTTACTGACTGTGTTTTCCCTAGGAGTGGAATGTGGTTATGCAAAGTGATTATTATGGTGTTAGAAATAAATGGACTGCAGTCCTTCTAGAATCGCTCTTGGCTAGATCGCAACACCTTACTTACATAGCAGGATTATAAACTATCCATACCTTTGCTTATTAAACTCTTGAACAGGAACATCTAGTACTTCGTCAACATTTAAAAACGTGATCGGAATATCTTCATGGGAAGGCAAATTACAAGTACCCAGCATTACGATGACTTCACCGAAATCAGGATTTACCGATGAGGGACCGTCTACTTCGAACAGTTTTACTCGTCCTGTACCTGAAAGGAAATCAAAAAGTAAAATGGATAAGTAATATTTTTTGCAATAAGTTGACTCCTTAATCAATATGAAAATTTTTGTAAGTTTTTAGGTATAGAAAATGATGAACAAACAGAAAAATCAGCTACGACACGTTTTTGCGTTTGCAATATTTGGATGTATCATTTAAATGGTCTCATATAAATCTAAGAATATGCATGTAAATGTGTCGGCAGCTATCATTGATGACCAGCTAATGCCGTAATTGAAGTGCTATCAACATAGCCTGGAGTTATTGGAATAACATCAAACTCACTTTGAAGAAGTACTGCATAATCATCAGTTACAACGAAATCAATCTTCAATTGTTACTACTCGTATATACTACCTGACAATATCGCATTTCCTGACAATTTGATATCCAATTTAGTCCTAGTGGGTTCAGCTAGTTTCTTCATTTTACTGGTGCTTTTACTTGGAGTTTGAAGTTTTCGTTTTGAATGGTTCCCTTGTTTCGGGTGATCGGTCGATTTCGAATCACGTACTGTTGTTTCTGATAGTTCTGGTATAACCTTGTTTAAGGTCGTATCTTGAATCTTGTACATCAATGCGTCCTGGTGTCGTACGTCTGTAATGAGAAGATAGTTTCAAAAACAGTATAAAGGATTGTTTGCAAAGAAAATATGAAAATAAATGTAAAGGCAAACACATTAAACAAATTGTCAATTATTAGGTAGTGTCAAGTAATAAAAGTTTTTAATTCAAAAAACTATCACGGATAGGAATCGAAGGGGTCGCCGCGAAGGCTTCCACGGTGAAGGCGCTTAGGCGCGTGCAGGGTCAGTGGAGACGCTCAGGCGCCGACTGGCGCTCTGGCAGTTGCAGGATCAATGAGAGCAGTAACAGGTGGTGCAGGTTGGATCACCAGGCAGGAGGAGGCGGTAGGCAGGATCATCAGGCAGAAGGAGGTGGTAGGCAGGATCATCATGCAGTAGGAGCAGGATCAGGCGTCAATGTCGGGGTTTTCAACATAAGACAGCTTCAGGTAGCTTCTGCATGGGACAGCTTCAGCTTCAGTTGGCTTCAGCGTCAGGTAGCTTCAGCGTCTGTCAGGTAGCTTCAGCATGAGGCAGCTTCAGAGTTACTTGCAGAATACTGGAGATGTTATCGGTAGGACGGCTTGAAATACTCGAGATGTTATCGGTAGGATGGCTTGAAATAGACTCCCGTTCAAATTTTTTTTTTTTTTTGGTTCCCCTCCACGGGAAGGGCAGGAGGACATAAGAAATGCTCTGACGCATACTCCGCGCGCGCGATCGGAGTTATGTGGGACTCGTCCCGACGCCTACCAGAACCATACCCACTAAAAAACCCCCTGTCGGCTCGTGCATTTTTGCCACTCAGCCTTCATCTGAGCGACGGCCAATTGGAGAAAGAGGCCGCGCTAGCGGGGCCCTTAAGGGGTAACCCGCTGAGATTTACATAGCACTGAAGGTGCTCAAAAATGAAAAGTAAATAAAACATTAAAAATGAAAAGTAAATAAAAACATTAAAAATGAAAAGTAAAATTGCATTAATTCGGATTTACGTTAGAATTAGAATTTATGTTAGAATTAGGATTTGCGGCCTGAAGGGCCTCGAGAGCTAAAGTTAACTGCGTAGGTTCGCCCGTGTGCGCGTTTCTCGGCCTAGCAACTTTGAATTTCGAATCTAACACAGGAGCAGTATATGAGACTGAATCTCGAACAAGATTATTGGGATGGGATTCGGCGCGTTTGAAGAACGATTCTGAGAGTGTTTTGAGGTGCTGTTGCACTGTAGGTAGTTCAAGATCTCTGTGCAGGTCCGCGTTGCGCACATACCAAGGTGCGTCTGTGGCCCTGCGGCAGAAGAGATTTTGAACTACCTGCAGCTTATACAGGACGGAGGGATTGGCGTGGGCAAAGACTGGCGAAGCATATGACATGACGAGTCTAATGCAGACCTTATAGAGCGTACGTTTATTTCTAAAAGACATTTTACTTTTTCTACCTGTCATACTATTTAGGCGGCTTAAGTAGAAACGCGCGAGTTTCGTTACTCTATCGACGTGTGGCTTGAAGGAAAGCCTCTGATCTAAGGTGACGCCTAAGTATTTAATACTGCGCTTCCAGGGGATGGGAGTACCTAACATTCGAATGTGAGGATCGTTTTAGCGATTACGACGTTTGTGGTCGAATTGAATAGCAGAACTCTTTTCCGGGTTGACATCGATACGCCATTTTTGAAACCAAACACCGAGGGCGTTTACGGCCTTTTGGAGTCTGGTGATGTTATACGGGATCCTTTGACCTTTAGTGTAAAGGGCGGTATCTTCTGCAAAGAGGGCGAGTTCGACGCCTTTCGGCGGGATGGGGATGTCGTTAGTGTACACGGTGTACAGCAGAGGGGCGAGGACTGAGCCTTGCGGGACTCCAGCCTTTATGGGACGAGGCGCGGAGAGCGTGCCTTCATGTTTGAATCGAAACGTACGGTCTTTAAGAAACGACGCGATTAATATGACTAGGCGAACCGGTAAGCCTATTTTATAGAGTTTAAAAACGAGACCGCTGTGCCAGACTTTGTCGAATGCCTTGGCTACGTCAAAGAGAACCGCGATTGATTTTTTACGATGCGGATAGAATCCTTCGAGTATGTACTCGACGATTCGATGGACTTGCTGAGGGCAGGAGTGCTTAGCGCGAAAGCCGAACTGGTGGAAATAATGAGAGGGTCGCCATCCGTTGGAAACAGATGGTTCCGCATTCGAGAGAGTATGACTCTTTCGAGAAGTTTAGACATTGCCTTGAGGAGGCTGATGGGTCTGTGATTAGCCGGGACGTTCAGAGGTTTACCCGGCTTGGGAATGCCTATGACTGTCGCTTCTTTCCAGGCTTTTGGAAAGTAGCTATGGTCGAAGCAGGCATTGAAGATGATAGCTAACAAGGTAAGCACCTGCTGTGGCAGGTGCTTAAGTGCGTGGTTGGAAATTCCATCCGCACCCGGAGCCTTTTTGGACTTTTGCTTTCTAATGAGAAGCATGATTTCATCATTAGAGACTGTGACGGGTCGTCGGTGATAGGGAGAGATTCTCTGCGGAGAACTTCGTCCTCCACCGCCTGGATGTGGGAGGGATCCGCAGGTTGCGTACTGGGCGAACATTGTGCCGCTATGCTGTCGGCGAAGCATTCGGCTTTCTCTTCGACTTCGAAGGCAATAGTGCCGTCGGGACGAGTGAGAGGAGGAACGTGAGAGGCGGAGTCTACGCGTAAGGCTCGCGCCATTCGATAATACGCTTTGTGGACGGGATATTCTCCATGAGATCGTTAAACTGAGTGTCTCGGAGTTCCGCGAGGCAAGACCTAACTTTACGTTGAAGCTGATTCGCAGCTGTTCTATATGCGGGCGTAGGATATTTCTTGGCTCTCCGGAGAGCCGCGTTTTTAGCTTTAATGAGATTGGTAACGGCTAAGGGAAGCGCGGGTTTGCCTTGCTTAGCAATAATTTCGTTGTCGTTGATCGCTGAGTTAATAGCATCAGTTAGAGTATTGACTAGTGAATCTATTTTAACCGGGCTATCTAATTGGTCGGGCGAAATCGCGAGCGGAGAGTTAGGGGCCTCTAAGGCTGAAACTAACGTGTTTTTAAAGCCTTTCCAGTTGGTAAAGGTCTTAGGAGATGTGACGTTAACGTTAGGCGAACCTAGCACGAGGGAGACGGGGCGATGGTCGGAGCCTAGGTCATCGAGCGGTTCGATAGACCTTAGATCAAGATTGATTCGCTTGATAATTGCAAAGTCGAGGATGTCAGGAGAGTAGGTCGGGTTGTTGGGATAGTGCGTGGGAGTGATGGGGGATATGACGTCTAAGTCAAGGGAGTTAGTGATGTCGAGGAGAGCGATACTGCTGATGTTGGTCGATAGGCAAGTCCAGTCAGTATGTTTGGAGTTAAAGTCTCCGAACATAATGACTGAATGGCCGAGGGCGAGAATGGCCTCAAAGTCGCTGCGGATTGGTCTGGAGCCGCACGGTATGTAGACTGAAGCTATGATGATGGTCGGATGACCAGTCATAGCCAATCTACACACAGTGGCCTCCATGTTGAGGAGAGGAGGGGTAGGGAGAGGACAGCAATGCAAGCCTCTTTTGTAATATTTACCGCCGTAACCGTCGGAGTTGGGCCTATCGTTGCGAGTAAACGCGTACTTAGGAATAGCGTATCCCCTGGAGCGGTTTGGAGTAAGCCATGTCTCCTGGAGAAGGAATAAGTCAGGTTCTTTGTTCTGAAGGAACAGTTTAATCTCGGGAAGGTTGGTGCTAAGGCTACGAGCGTTAAAAGATACTAGGGATAAGCCCTTGGGTTTAATACGACTGGACGCGGGATTCGCGGGTCTAGACATTATAATTTATATATTATAATTTATTTTAATAATAAATTTAATAATAAATTTACGAATTTATACAAAAGTAAAAGAATTTACAACGAACTTAGGAGCGAGTGATGCTCGGCTAACGCGAATAAACGCTTTGAGGAGAGCGGGCGGCTCGCAGTTTGCGTGCGAGTACGGAAATTTCGTTAATGTCGACGTTTTGGATGACGTCGAACACGGTCTTCATGTCCTCAGCCAACGACGACTGAGGTGAAGATGACAAAGCGGGACGCGGCCCTACGGAAGCTACGGGAGCTGGGATGGGTCGGGAAGGTGCAGGCGGGACGGCCGGACGCTGCCTCCAAGACAGAGACTGAGTAGGCGTCGGCTGAACGGGCTTTGCTTCCGGGGGACCCCGGTTGCGCAGCGGCGGGAAGTTAGCGGGAGTGAGCGGCGGCGCCGGTTTAGGCGCGACCCTCTTGGCGGAGGAGCGCGGAGCGCGCGGGCAACCCCTGTAGTTAGCTGTGTGGCCGGACTGGCCGCACAGCACACAGGCAGGGGGGGAAGTGGATTCAGGAGTGCGAGTGCACTCCTTTGTTATACGTGGATCCAGGCACTTAACGCACCTGGGGGGAGCTGAGCAGTTAGCCGCTGCGTGGCCATAGAGCTGGCAGCGGTGGCACTGCCCAGGATGACCGCGGGGGTTGGGACGCTCGACGGAGATGTTCGAGAGTCCGCAGATTGTGCGAGCCTCTCTGAAAATCTCCTTCGTGTTGGGAGTATTTGACAGAATTACTAAAGCTAAAGGAAAACGCCTACCGCGGTTGGAGTGCATCTTGTGCACTGCTACGGCCGGGAAACCCTGAGACTTAAGGTCCTCGAGAATGTCTTCGTTACTGAGTTCGAACGGGACGCCCCGTAGTACTGCGCGGATCTTATCGCGCGTGTGATACGCGATTTGATTGATCGACAGAAGCCTAGTGAAAGACCGGAAGTCGTCGACGGTCGCTACCTGTATTTTGATTGTGTCGCCGGCTTTTAAGTAATTAAGTTGGAGACCGCGGTCCAGCGCGCTTTTTCACGGAGGAATACGGGCGGAGGGAGCTGAGGCTTCGGCGGGACGGGAGCGCAGCGCGTCGCTGGCTTCGATGGGACCGACGGAGACGCGGTTCCTACGAGCGAATTTAACGGCGCGGGGGCTGGTGTTGAAGACACCGGGGAGGGCTCGGGTATTGAAGATACCGAAGCTTTCTTAGAGCGCTTCTTGGAGCGCTTGGCGACGAGTTGAAACGCGGGCTCAGGAGAGCCGGTTAAGGTGACGGCATCTGACGACGTATCAGACGCGGGTTCGGAGTCGCTCCCGGGAGCGGTACGCTTACGACGCGACGCGTGAGAGGATGCGACTGATTCGCAGTCCATCTCGGACGAGGCGGGAGACGCGGGAGAGCTGTAGACCTGAGGGGTCTGAACGTCGGAGGCCTGAGGGGCCGGGGTTGAGGCCTGAGGGGCCGGGGACGTGTTAAGCGCTAGTACAGCTTGCGTAAATATGTCGTCAGAAATTGAAATACCCGACGCGGCGAGTGCTTGGGCGAACGCCTTCGCAATGTAAATGACGCTTTGCTTATCCATTTGGGAAGGGGTTGGGACTATGATAGTACATATAAATATATAACAATGCCTAGAGTTCCTAATTAAAAACCTAGCGAACCCTAGCGGCTAACCTCCCTACCAGCGGTAGGGGGGCTGGGGAGAATAACTTAAAACTAACCGTAGTACGCCGAAGGCCGCTACCTAGAAACCTAAAAAGGGTACGCAGGTAAAGAGTTGACCGCGTTAGGGTCAACCTTTACCGACAGAAAGGACAAATACACACGAAAACACACAGATATGATAAAAATAAATATGTAAAAGGTAGAAAATAAATAAAATAGAGAAGAGAAATAAATAAAAATAATAAAAGGACTGGTTCAGAACAAATTTGTTGTCACCGCTACCTGGAAACCTAAAAAGGGTACGCAGGTAAAGAGTTGACCGCGTTAGGGTCAACCTTTACCGACAGAAAGGACAAATACACACGAAAACACACAGATATGGTAAAAATAATTATAAAAATAGGAGAAAAATAAATAAAATGGCGAAGAGAAATAAAATTAAAATAAAAGGACTGGTTCAATACAAATTCGTTGTCACCGTTAAGTATCCTTTGTACTGAAACCAGACTACTTACGCTGGGCACAACACTGCACTCAGCACAAGCACAAAACTGCACTCAGCACAAGCACAACACAACTTAGCACAGCACTTTGAAGACTAAGGGGCTTAGTCGCAAAGAAAAAACGCACTTCGATAGCACTCAGAGGGAGTAGAAAAACCTTGAAATCCGTAGCACGGAACCAACACGCTAAACTGTGACGTCAGTAGACTGAGCGCCACGGAAAATCGGGAAGGGACCGATCAACGGAGAACGGGGTCTTGCACGTCCGCACCGCGTGGCGATCGGAGCGAGAATCGTGCCCGTTCTAAGGCCAGAAATCGGCTTATATAGTCGGGATCGCATTCCCTTCGAACCGCAATTTTGAATTTAATCTTATTAGCCAGTAATCAAGTATATTTACTTACAATAGTTTTGTAAGAATCCGTGTGTAAGAGGCTTAGCTTGTTTAGCAGCCTCAATTGCTGTCATAACAAAATTGAATTGACATGATCGTCAATAAAGTAAAAAATATATTTAGAAAAATGAAGAAAATCCAAAAATACCAATAAAGAAAAATATTTTACAATATAAGGACCATAAAAATTGTGTTACAAGAGGTATTGGACGTGACCCTCTACATGACATGATTAGGACATCAGGCCTAGCAGGGCTCTGAAGACGAACCTTTTCAACAATCATTTGAAGACGACAAACTAGCATACAAGCCACCTAATGGTAAGCGGCAACCGTGATCAAAGGTGTTTAATATTCTTAAAATTCTTAATTATTTATTGCACGAAAACAAAATCCCTATAAAAAAAGTGTCTGGATCCTCAGTAGGAATGAAAATTACACCTCTATCAGGAGAGTTAATATTGAACAACTACGGAGAATTAAATACGAAGTACGGTGTAGAAGTAGTACGGTGCCAGATGAGATTTTAACTAACGAAATACCGCTGCCATTAAAACTATATGGCGAAAAAAGAAACATTGGATGCTAATTCGGAACCAACCTAAACAGTGACGGTGCAGTGTGGGAACGCAAATGTAACGGATTTGGACAGGAACACATTGAAATGAAATGAAATATTTATTTCTCAACATTGACAATTACTTGTTCTTATTGACGTCAAATAAAACATGACTCTGCCACCAGTTAGGAAAAACCTTCGTGAAAAAGAAATGAGAAAATATTTTTTTCAAAATAAATTTACAGAGTATCTTTATGTCTATACAAAGTTATTCTTATCTGCATCTTTTAGCTCGGCAAGTTTCCCTCCCCAAGTATCCAAACGACGAACACCCTCAAACGGCACCCGTTCACGAGTTAACGCTGGATCCAGCCATCGCCCTCCTCAACCATATTAGAGGGAAGTGAGCGACTCGTCACCCGACGCTACCATAAGAAGACGTACTTTAGTGACAATGACGCTTTAGATATTCATCGGGACGAAGAACTCAACGAACAAACAGACGCATTACACATGTTTTGTTACAAATACTAGTACAATCCTGTTAATGAGGGGATTATACCCAAGGGCTTTTATCATCCAAATAATCGGAAAGTTTATAATATGCTTTTGCACACAACTTCTGCTTTATAGTTTCTTTGAATTGTCAATAGGAAGACCTTGGATATCCTCAGGAACCTTATTATAAAAGCGTATACATTGACCCATGAATGAGTTAGTGACTTTATGAAGCCTACTATTTTAGCTTTCAGCATAACATTGTAAACACGGGTGGCCCACAAAGGTGACTACATCAGAACAGTGGATCGTTCTCTCTAAAACGATGTAGCTATTTATATTGCAACCCAAAAAAAACAGAAAATCTAGGTTCTAAATTCAAAAGCTACAAAGTCGGGAAATGGGATAGCTATAAAAGCATTTATAAAAATCTGAAAGTTACGCACAAGGTAACATTCGCCGCTCAGGGATTGATTAGTCATAGTGACATCAAAATCATAGTCACATTCAAACCCAAACGTAGGACACAGACAGATTACTATATACCTAAGTTTTATAGAATAATAGTACAAGTGGCTACTAAGACTCTTGAAGCAATAACGGTCCTAACAGAACTAGATAAAAGTATAGTTTCTACGAATATTCTAGAAAATATTATTATACTTGGCGACGACCTTGATATTAAAACGCACAATAAAGATTATTTGCGACAATGTTCCAAGCAAGAACTAGTTCACGACCCAAGACCTAGTATCAATATATCTTATTAAATCCAAGTTCATACAACGTTGTTCATTTATTTATAAAACTAGTTTAATACACATAACTTAAGCCCTTTTAAGTAAGTACTGATATTACATAAGGGAAAGATTTATTTGTTTTTTTTTAGGCAATTAAAAGGTTTGGATAATTTCATTTCATTTCCATAGTTTTATGTAAGATAATATGATTTTGGCAGACAAAAAAGCAGAAAAAAAAATTATCAAAATTGTCAGGTATAGCATATTTATTTTGTATATTTATAATATATTCACAAAAGCAATAAAATAAGATATGAACACAATTTGCTTTGTTATAAAAATGTTTACTGTTACAAGTCCGTACAAGTTCCTTCGCTTTATATAGAATACTTTATAGATTTTTGTTATATTTTTAGAAACTAGCACTGGGGCGTCCGCAGAAAACCAGCGTCGTGGCTCCTGCCGCGACATAAAGCTGAGCGGAGACCATTTTGATGACCATATTGAGCTTATATGTATGTTACGAAACAAGTAAACAAATTATTATTGTTAAACTTAGAAACTATTTTAGTTTTAAGGTTAAATTGTGTATGGTATCAAATAAACATTTTTCTTTCTTTCTTTCTTTCTTTCAAGCGATTCCTAAAATAAACCGATTTCAAAAATTCTTCAACTTTACAAAGTACATTATCCAGACGCAGCGCAGCAGGCCTGAATCTCGATGTACTTACCAGCCGCTGCTAAACTAAATTGCCGTATGGCGTCCGTGTTTAACTCCATTTTTGCACGCAGTCGTCAGCGCGCGGAGAGTAGGTTCAGTTAAAAAAGCGGGAACGCTCTTTTTTGTACGGTCGGAGTGGTTTGTCTGCTACGTGACTTGTTTAGCAATGTGTACCTTCACTAGTTAGACAGGCGAACTCAGATGAAGAAGAAGTACCGAAATATGACTTTTATCCTACGATTTTAGCGTGCGGATTAAGATATTTCCAGGTATTCAGCGCGCGGAAGTACATCGACTGACATAGGCCTGCCTCTTTAAACAAGTGGCTTTCGACGATAGGAAATAAAAGTGATTATAAAGCCATATGTATGAAATTGGCAGAAACGCACCAAACATTCAGCCGTACGCTTTAGTCACTTGTCTGTTCTACTGTCCAAGATAAGCCACTTGTCTAGGCCTTCAGGTCCTAGCAAAGCATCTATAATTAGAGCTCATAGATAATTGGAATGATTTATGGCGTGTCCACATAAACCAGTCTGAGTTTGCGCAGAACAACTTTACTATTGATACGGCTTCTAGAATATAACAGATTGTTCTTGAACAGTGCAGTGAGATAATCAAGATTGAGCTATCGTGCAGTAAGTGGATTTTTATTGTTTATGAAGGATTTGATAGGTTTCTTTGTCTTTCATATGCCAGATAATTACTTTATTATTAATTAATTAATATAAAGACATTAAGTTTTGCGAAATGAGGTCATACATGTGCTGTAAATATATAATTATGGATGTAATATAAATGTGTCTCAATAAGTACCTATATGTTACACATATGTACAAATTGAGGCGTAAGTCGTAAAAAAGATTGATATATTTTTATAGGTTCTTTCTAGATAGTTTTACATACATTTTTTTAGATAGATTAGAACAATAAAACAATTTCATTTTCATTAATTCGTTAAAATTAGCTTTTGATTTATCCACCTTTCCATGTGATAACTTCGATATCTGCAATCGTTTGATTGTAAACTTTCAGCGTTGTGGCCATTTGATGATCCTGTTTTCAACTTACAGTTTTCATCATTTAGACATTCGTATTTCAACTTTAAAAAAACATAATTAATAATAAAAAAGAGGCAAAACCTGTTACAATGCTGGCTAATCGACAAAACATTTCTGTTTTACGATAAATCTTTAATTTTATTTGCTTTTTAAAGCTTTTACGTGACAACCTTTATCTTCTTAAGAATCCGTCTCAACGAAAAAAAGATATGTAGATCCTATATGAGATATGTAGATCCTTATCTTTTGTGTTATAAAATGAAGATCAAGAATGATTGAAATATGATTTTAAAAATTGTTTTTGCCAACAGAAAATATACTTTATTCAAGAGTACATAGGCTATATTTTATTGCGAAGCTTCCACGGGGTCAGCACTTAGACGGATGAGAGTGCGCCAGCAAAAACTACATATAAGGAACCCTATTTGCTTTGATTTAAGTAAAATAGCGATAGAGAGATAAATAAATCAATAAATCCCCAGACAAACACACCAACTGTATGACCCCAAAGTAAGCATACCTTGCTTTCGTTTGGATGACCATAGAAAGAACTGGGGGGGGGGGACTCAGAATAAACTTACATATATAAATATAAACAACCATGACCCGAGGACAAAAAACTGTGTTTATCGCACACATGAATGCCTCGGCCAGGCCTCAAACCTGGGACGTCCGGCGTATGAGACAGGGCTACAAACCACTAGGCTACTCGGTCGTCAGATGACAAGCTGCTGAGGCACGGAGCTCAAAAATCTCGTACCAGGTCGCCTGGTCTAACTTTGCGTTTCAAGTAACAATAGGACCGACTTAGCGCCATATTGTGACGTCATGGCCATCAATTCGAACCGGTTAGGTTGCGTGAGCAAAAAATGAATTTTTATAAAATAATTTATTTAAGCAAGCAATTGCTTCTTGCGTCAAACTCTCAACTTGGATTTGTAACTTTTGACGTTTTTGTCTGCCACCCTACGCTTAATAAAGTGCCAAATGTACTCGATTGGATTTAAATCACAATTTTATTGTAAGGTGGCAGCCTCAAAATTTCAAAACCGTGAGAGTTAAAATGCCATTTTTGTGCCTTTTAATTAACTCATATATCTAGATCTTTTTTGGATACAGTTTTATTTTGAAAAATTTATTTTCGATATAATACTCTGATAAATAAAGTAAAATAAATCGTTATTTTTATACAAAAAAGTTTTCTTTGTTAAGTACTTATACTAATGTTATTATACCGTAAGTGAACACATGAACGACTTTGTAGTTCAATTAAGTTGATATTCGCGTAGGGTCATTCGGGGTAACCGAGCGCAGTGGGTAAGTGAGCGCACTGCTTGTATCCCAAGATCGTGGCGAGGGGGACGAGATGTATGTTTGGCTGGTTGGCGGCGCTAGTGTGACAAAACAGCTCCGTTCTATCAGTGCGCGGTACCGCACTTCGTTATTTAATACTTTGTAAAAAACTATTTTTGTTAAGTAAATCGAAACTTTTTGGAGTTTGAGAAAACAGTGTTACTTGCGAAATCATTATCTACTAGCAGGAAAGTCGATTTATGTTTATAAAACACATATTTCTATGGATATCTATGAGCTATATTTGAGGTTATATTCAGTACTTCGGACTCAGTGGTTATTAGTTTGAATTTTATGCTGCGTTCCGTTTACCGATTACAGCGCTCATATACCCGTTCCGATTGCCCGTGAGCGCACTCACAGCGATATCGATACGTCATCAATGACGTCATAAATGCCGCCATCTTCCCGCTCACAGTGCCAACGCTACGGAGCATAGTCGCTGAGAACGGCCTGTCAAAACTGACACATGACGTTACTTTGTTGATGTTTTTATTAGTCGATTAAAGATTTTAAAAGCTTGCTTATTAATTTTCCTTTGTAATAATATGAAAAAATGGCTCCTGCTTCATTCAGGGTCAAAGATCTTAATGAAATTGTAACTTTAGACTTAAGCGACGAACAATCAGAATGTTAGCACGATATTTACTATATTTAATAGCACTAATAACACTTTTAGCGCGCTCAAACGAATCGGAACGGTTTTGAGCACTTTTAGCGCTGTGAGCGCTGTAATCGGCAAACGGAACGCAGCAAACATATGATTAGGATTACAACATTACATTTGCCTTAACTGTCAAAGTGCTATAGGGTATATTATATTTCAATATGGCGTCCTATGGAGGGGGGTATTTAAAAATATTCTTTATTGAAAGAATATGGGCATCAAAAGAAAGCTAATAATTAGCCCATTCTAAAAATATATATGTATACACATTGAAGCAACCTTTTTCAAAGAAAATTAAACGTAAGTTGTTTAAATACTGAGGCAGTCGGGTTTTTTTGTTCCTTTAATAGTATGTGGCCTGTCTAAGCTTTGTTTTGTATTGTATAGCTTTCTATCAAATCAAAATATGTTTATTTTTGTTTAAGTTGTCATCTCCAAAACCTCGTATCCTAACAGCATTTGAACCGGATAATACTTACTAATAAGTTGATTGATCTTAAGCCGAAGGGCGTTACTATTGTAATATTTTAATTTATATTCAAATAAATATTGATTACTGCTAGGGAATATAAGGTAAACAAGTTTAATTTTGTTAACAAAACCAATGCGTTCACTTACCCGAATTGCGTCTTCTTACCCCAAAGTTATACGCACACTCACCCACAATATGGGTCATGTGTACGCATTCCAACTTTTGGTCGTTTTTTGTCATTTTATAAAAAACTAAGAAATATATTGATTTTCTTTTTATTTTGATTTATACAATAATAAATGTTTATTTCGATAACATTCTTTTAATTGACCCATTTCACTGTTTCATAGCACAATGGGACCCTAAAGGTAAAAGTGCGCCCACTTGACCCGAATGACTCTAATGATAATAGTATCTTGGTTATGTATTATTTTATTTTATGTATTCTTTCCTTTTAATGCGCCCTCCTAATGTATGTTGCAGTGCCTACATTAGGCCTATAGTGATACATGTTTTACGTGTTCATATGTACGCTCCTCCACTGTAAAAATAGATTTAAGAACTTTGTAACATTATGGAAGCAATAAATGATTGAGTATTGAGTATTGAGTCTATGTACTGCAACATTCTATCTCTTGTACGTCGGGAAGTTATTATAAATCTATCCCTGTAGAACCAGAGCCATTTTCCACGTAGATTACGTTAGAACGTCACCTATTTCTCGCCTAGTTTAGTTTGATCAAAGCTATTGAGAGTTAATAAAGTTGAGTGATATTTTTAGACTACGTAATATATTCAAATTTTAGTTATAGTTTATTTATTATTTTATTATTTATTTATTTATTAGTTTATATTTATTTTTTATTAATATGCAGCGACTCTAAGCGCAGTTCTACTATTTATGAAATACTAAGAATAGAAAGCATTAGAATATTATGCTTTATTTAAAATGTAAAGATTTTATTCAGTTAGCGTGATTCTTACATTTTTTTTTTTGAATGAAGAAACCAATTATACCTACAGAAGTATTTTTACAAACTGTTAGCAACATACCTGTGACTGGAGTGGGGGTGTCAATAGCTGTATCCATACAAGTTGCAGGTATGTAATCCAGCAAGGGTGTCCATATTAAATTCCAGACGAAGCTCCGTATACTCTCTTCACCCTCAATCACAGGCCCAAAATAACGTTTTTCACCGAATTTCAATACCGGAATGTACACTTCCCCGTTTTTGTCACTTTTGGCTCTGCAAGTGACATGTAAATTAATCTTTGATTCCCACTGTTTATCTGGATGAAAGATTTTCCAAGGCCTCTGACAATGTGTCTGTGGCTATATGTCACAGTAAGAACAGAAATCACGACGAATAATTGCAAACATACTGGAAATTTAAACTCATTTATGTTCTTTAACAATTAAAATAAGCACTTAATGTACTTTATAATGTTCAGCTAATCACAACGTAAAAATAGATTTCAATATTTTAAATATACCAATCAGCTTTCTTGTTTTCTATCCAAGTAAAACGATGTCGGTTTTATTTGCAAAATTACTAAAAAAAGTTCTAGAACAATAGTTGAATCTTCTTCGAGTGTGTGTGTGTGCTGTGTTTGCATAAATTAGCCTATTGGCAAAGATTGCAATGCATTTACAATTATGTGTATTTTCCAATCGTACTGCCAATTCTGTAAGTACATAAATTTAAAAACCATTTGGTTTTAAAAATGTTAATTTATTCAATCTAACATTGATAATATTTTAAAAGGTATGGATTAGTGTTATTGTTTAAAACTTATACTCAATGTGGTTCACTAACACTACGCCGGCTGCTCCTCCAAAGGAAACGTTAACAATTGCCTCAAAGTTCATCAGCTCCATGACTTTAACTTGGAACGCATGTTTGATGCTGAACGCAAACCACCGTCTTTGAAGATATTGAAATGTTCTCACCCAGCCACGTCTTGTTCCGTACACTATCTGGAAACGATTGATACTTCTTTATTTATTTTCTTAACTTTTACATAGTGAGAAGTGTAACTTATGCTTTATACAGGGTGTTCAAAAAAGGTTTTTGGAAAAAATATTGCAGATTGTGTAAGCCCTCTTCATTCGACTACAATAAAACCGTTTTATTTGGACTTTATAGTCTTTCCATATAAAAATTCTAAAAAGTTTGAGTTTAAGCGCGCGGCCACACACCTATCCAGATAACGCGCGGACCTTGCGGTTTTTTGTTGTCGAATGGTGAAGACTTACTCGATCTGGAATATTTTTCCAAAATACTTTTTTGAACACCCTGTATATTATAGGGAATCTTTGTATAGTATATGTAATCCAACGCGGTAATTCTGCCAGCCTTTGCCACTTTGCCCTGTGTACAAAGTAATTCAGCCGTTGTATTTTATCTGTAATTTTTTTTAAATATATTGAATGAACAGTGCTTCTGTCTTACTTCGCGGGAAACAAAACCAAATAGACATGGGTAGTTTTGGTCATTAACGGTAATACAACTGATGAGGTGAATTTAACAATGTATTGGGAACTTATCCATTGTTGATGACTTGCGAACTGTGATGCAACAAGCTAACTATGGGATCGATTAAAACTGCTAAATGCTTTACAAAAGATATACATCGTAAACAGCAGCTTCATCGAAGACTCTTATGATTGCCATTCAGATTTATATGTGCCACATAGGCCTTGACTACCCTTGACTGCATCATCACGTCGTCGGTTCAAGCTTCGCGATTGAAAATTACTTTTCTAGAACCCCAACTATTATTTTTTTTATTTTCTTCTTCTACGTCTGTAACTTAAGTTTGCTTACAGATCTCCTTATTTTCAACTCGAGTTTGAAGATGAGTTCAGAATATGCCTCTGTTTGTCTATTGCTGTTTAGAGTGACGACATGTGATACGATGTAGGAGTATATTTTACTCAATGAAATCAATTATGAATATTAGGTATGAAATTTAACCAACTAATTAGAACCACATAGGAATAAAACTATGCATAATGGTAACGTATTGATTAAAAAAATGTACGAAGTTGAACGTTATATTAAGCTATCTACCGTTATCGACAATTCAACCTTATAAGTACATCCCTAAACTAGCTTGTTTTCTATTGAATATGTAAAAATACATAAATATAATGGTTCACTTTTCAATTGTATACTACATTCATAACAAACTTGTTATAGTTTACAGTTTCACAAACAACGACCGGACTGTTTGGAAATTCCACAAAAACAGTATAATGTTTTGTTTACATCACTAAAATTTCGACTGACAGGGCTTCTTAGCAATAAGCCCACTTTTACCCTAAAGTGGAGTCAACAGCCACTCCCTGTTGAGCTCTCCATATATTGTATATAGATCTCCATGGCGATGAAACTAATCGCATATATTTATATTGTAAGTTACTCTTTCAGTACGGTACCAAACTATGCAATAGTAATATGCGGTACTTGCGTTTATTTCTGACCAATATGGAATAGTTGGTAATATAATATACAGTGACAGTATGTACGCGGACTAATCGTTTATAGATCGGAATAGAGTTTAGACATAAAATGGTCAAATAATCGATATCAATGCCCACAGTTACAATACCTAAGTTTGAAACACCTAGCTATGCTTAAAATACCTTATGGTCAAAACTTTAAATGATTTACTGCTCGCGAACGAAAAGTACCAACTTAGTTAGTTAGACTAACTATCCAATTTCATATAGGTATTTTGATGAACGGAACTTTTAACTTTGATCAAATAACTGTAACCTAAGCTTGCCAATATAGTGGGATTAGCGCAAGCCGAGCAAACGAAGCGAGCGTGAGGCGGCAGTACCCGGGTAGGTAAGCACCAATGAAAAAATGGGTTAATACATATAAAAATCGCAAAAACTTTAAACGCAATTAAAATCGTATAAAACAACGCCATTTACTTTGAATAGTACTTAAACTATAATATATGTAATGAAAATGAGTCGATTAACAGTTCTTATAATAGGTCTTTACCTATGAAACTGCCGTTTTGCCGTACTGGCCATTTCAAATGAAAAATTTTTTTTTTTTGACTGATAATTCTAATTTCAAATTAATTTTAATTGACAAACATGGAATTCTTTTTCTAAAATCGTCATTTGTTTAATAGTTAGTGTTTTGTTTTCAACGCATTCGAACATTTTTCGTCATCATGGATAAGTTAAAAATTCGAGTAATTATGGAGTATGAGTACCGTCGTGGCAGCAAAGCGGCACAAGCGGCACCCAACATCAACGACGTTTACGGAGCGAACATTACAAACACTACCGCTTCCGTTCTGGAAATTTTGACCTGAAAAATGAACCCCGTGGTCGTCCGAAAACTTTGGTGGACAATGACGAATTAAAGGCAATTGTGGAAGCTGATGAAACTCAATCCACGGCTGAATTAGCAGCAGCTTTCGACGTTAGCATCAAAACAATATTGGTCCATTTGCATCAAATTGGCAAGGTAAAAAAGCTTGACAAATGGGTACCCCCACGAACTCAATGACCGCCAGCGTGAAGTACGCGTGGAGACGTGCCTTGCACTGCTCAGCAGGCATACAAATGAAGGAATTCTGAACCGCATTGTTACTTGTGACGAGAAATGGATCCTGTTTGACAATCGTAAGCGCTCAGCAAGTTGGTTGGACCCTGGTTCAGCACCCAAACAATGCCCTAAACGAAAACTTACCCCTAGAAAAGTGATGGTCACTGTTTGGTGGTCTAACGCGGGTGTAATTCATTACAGCTTCTTGCCAAACGGGACAAGCATTACTGCAGATGTGTACTGTGAAGAACTGAACACAATGATGGAGAAGCTCGCACGTCTCCAACCAGCTTTGGTCAATCGTTCGGCTCCACTGCTCCTGCACGACAACGCGCGATCTCATACTGCACAGCAGACGGTCTCCAAGCTACAAGAGTTGGGGTTGGAAGTTCTCCGTCATCCGCCGTACTCACCAGACCTTGCGCCTACAGACTTCTACTTTTTCTAGAATTTGGATAACTTCTTGGCGGGAAAAAAATTAAATACCCGAGAGGCAGTACAAAATGCCTTTGAAGAATTTGTTGCCTCCCGTCCAGCTGATTTCTTCAAGAAAGGCATCAATAAGCTACCAATGCGTTGGCAAAGATGCATTGATTGCATGGGTGATTATTTTGATTAATAGAAATAAAAAATATATAAAAAAATTACGCTTCATTTATTTCGTGAAAAACGGCAATTTCATAGGTAAAGACCTAATATATTTCATTCTAAATGTACCTAACGTTATATCACACACTAAACAACCAAAGTATTCTACAGACTATATTTTTTAAGTTCTTGTCAGGTGAAACCAGAGCAGTATACTTTGAAACCTGAAATTGCGCATGCTGATTACATTCTTGTATATTTTTGTAGTTACAGATTTAGAAATTGCATATGTATCAACGAATAGTTTTCTATGGCTGATTTCTGGCAGCAGGGAAAAAAATGCAGCAGAACTAATAAATAGTTATTTAATAGGAACATTTTACGTCATGTTTCCAATTAACTAGTTAACTACATACATATTACATATGCAGACATATACAGGGTGTCCCGTAACTTGCACGACAAACTGAAATGAAAGAAAGTTTTTTTGTAGGTGTGTGTACAAACAAGCAGATACATTAGTACGTGTTTTTTTTTTTGTAAAATGTGCTTTGACAGTCCGGTACATTTTTTTTCACCACCGAATGCCAAACCTGAGATAAGTCATTTTTGTAGAAAAAAAAATAATGAGAATAATATGTTCTTTCTAAAAGATATTTAATGATATTGATCAAAATGATATTTAAATGTGGTAGATCTACTATTTTAGAATATTTACAAAAAAATACAAACGTATCTGCTTGTTTGTACACACACCAACAAAAAAAATGACCAAAAGAGGCATTTTTCGAAAAAAATGAAAAGTCGGGATTATCTCGAAAACGGTGACACTTTTATTGAGGTAATTCTTTTTTATCTGGTAGGGCACACCTCAGTCGTTCTTTCATTTCAGTTTGTCGTGCAAGTTACGGGACACCCTGTATATTACACATTTTGGTGAAACAGAAAATGATTGTTGACAAGCGAGGCCACCTGTCTACCCTTTATTATAGAAGAGTCAAGAGCAAGTAAGTACCTTCAGGACGAGCGTGAAACAAGCTTGTCAATTCATTTCTATTTAAATTGATGAAAAACAAGACTATTCAATATCAAGTAAAAAACACATTACCTTGGCTACATGAGGCCAAATCAAAACGTCCAACTCAAATATTTGCCCATTACTTAAATGATACTGAATCTTTAAACCATTTGTAGCAGGACCAAGGTCAATGGGACCTGCTTCGCAATCGTGCCATACATCAATGTTTAATAATTCGAAAGCAAATGTTAGGTGAAATAAACTTCTAGATTCAGATTCATTGGAATTGCCCTTGCTTGAGCTTTTCGCCAATTTAAGCATTATGTGTATCACTATAAAACGCTATATTGTCTATTAGCGTTATTTTGTTCGACCCAATGCTTTAATTAAAACTAATAATCCTAACAATTTTCGTTGTAATTTGTTGTAAAACGAGTAACCTCGAAAACCTCTAGCTTATTCTGCGACGCGTTACATTTGGCATTTGGTTTATTTATATCAACAACTCAATTTAATTTTTTTTTAATTCTTTACCCTTAGGGAAGGCAAGGGAAATAGCCCATGTAGCCTTATCAACAACTCAATATTTTCTTTTATTTTACGTTTATTTTATAAGAAATGAAAAGGAACTAAGTCTTACAGCCTGGTCTGTAGTAAAAATGATTTTTCTGAATATGAATATGAATTTCTGACATATAATGATGATGTTAAAAGTGATAATGAAAGCAATAAAAGGGAAAGTCAATAGTAAAGTGAAAGCGTGACTTTTCTATCAATAAACTTCTGGGAACGAAACTAAAAGCTCTGTTTAAAGTCCTCATAGAGCCTTCCATTTTATGCACATATATATGAGTATTCACTGCTACAAAATACTACCAGAAATATATACAACTCTAATTTAGGTACATACGAAAGAAAATTCAATAAGAGCATGACTTGCTTCATCCATTTCACAAGTCCATTTCTTCGTTCAATTTAGCCCAGCCAATCATTACATTATAAATTCCTACGTTTCGAGTCATTCTCGTAGGTCTTGCTATATTTCACACATAGAATGGTATATAACCAAGTATATAGTAATTAACACACAAATATTCATAAGTACTTAAGTGCTTATGGTAAAACTTTTACGGAAATAATGATATAAGCATTTTTGTATTAAGGCATATTTAGAAGCGGGAAATTTAGGGATTTTGAACATCGAATCGAAGCTATATACCTATTACCGACATATAGGATATATTTATGTAATGCAAGTTATTTCTTGGCTAACAACTTAATCGTATACAGATATCGAACCGTACCTACTGAACAACTAGATATAAACACTATGTTTTTAATCGTATTCTCTACGGCTAAAATGGATAGACGATACGAATTATTTTTAAAATAAAATGATGTAAAGATACGAGGGTGGATTGAAAAGTACGCCGCTTAACATGATAGCGTTGTCATATTATTATAAAACTACCCTTATATGAAACCTAGACTCTTTCTTTGTCAGTCTCTGTGCAATTTTTCTCTGAAATACATGCGTAATTATCTATTTTATTAAACATTAAGTGAGAGTAAGTTTCATTAATTTTGAAAATGGATAGTTTAGAGCACCGTGCCGTGATCAAATACCTCCACAAGAAACACTTTACTGCAAAGCAGATTCATGAATATATGGTAGCTACTTTAGGAATATCTGCTCCGTCGTATACAATGATAAAAAAGTGGACAGCTGAATTCAAACGTGGACGAGAGAGCATCAAAGATGGACGGCGTTCGGAAAACATCGAAAAAATATGTAATCTCATCATGGGAGACAGAAGATTGAAGGTATCTGAGATAGCTGAATAGGTCTGAGATAGCTCTAGGGATTTCATATGAACGAACACAAAACATGATATTTAACGGATAAGGGTTCCACGGCTCCTTTCAGTTGAACAGAGACGAACTCGGCTCACGATTTTTAGAGACTGTTTAGAGCTTTTTCAAGCAGATCCAAAAGAATTTTTGGCAAGGTTTGTTACTATGGACGAAACATGGGTTCATCACTATACTCCTAAATCCAAACAATGGAAGAGAACTGGCTCTCCAACCCCCAAGAAAGCCAAGGTTTCTGGGATTCTAAGGGTGTCATCTTGGTTGATTACTTAGAAAGAGATCAAACTATAAATTCTGCATACTACTGCACACTTCGTCATTTACGCGAAGAAATAAAGTCTGAAAGACCAGGATTGTTGACCAAGAAAGTTTTGTTTCATCAGGACAATGCTCGTGTTCACACATCTGCAGAATCGATGGCTCAAATAGTGCATTGTGGTTTCGAATTCCTTCCTCATCCCCCTTATTCACCTGACTTGGCACCTTCTGACCTCCACCTATTTCCAAAACTAAAATAACACTCAGGTAAAATGTAATTTTCTACCAATGAGGAGGTCAAAGTCCGTATGTGCCTTTTTTGAAGACCTTGACGAGACCTTCTATTTAAATGGGATCAAGGCTTTGAAGGGCCGCTGGACTAAGTGCTGTGACCTAGGAGGAGAGTATGTACAAAAATAAATATAAAAAATTGCATTATTCCTGTGTTTTCTTATTTAGGCCGCGAACTTTTCAATCCACCCTCGTATATACCCAGAAGGGTATGAGGTGTTTTTCTTCTTTAAATTTTGATTTTACTTACGCGCAAATGAAGCAATCGAAACTAAAAAAAAATTTATATCAGTATTATTTAATTTGGCTAGATGCCTTGAAATTTCCAAGAAATCGACACTTACCACGATAAACGCCAATGATTAAAAAAGAAAAACTCAAATCAAAGGAAATATGCAAGATTAAATTGATACCCATAAGGTCTAAATCGCGAAACCCATCAATCAGTACAAGAGAACACACGATCCACTGTTACGATCGTTCGTACGTGGGTACCTACACTAGCGCATATTGTTTGTAGTTGGGAAATATTTGCTATACTTATCTATTTCATGCAAGTAATTTAAAAAAGGGACGGGAATAATCTGTGCCAAAACAAATCTGTAAACGCTACTTAGATTTTCGTAGGAGTTAAGATTTGGTATAATTTAAAGTCCTGTTGCCTTAGTAACCTATGTTCAAAGGAGATTTTGTCGCAAACTATGACTCATGACTCATAAAGAATGTAATACAAGCATAAAAGAAAACAATTTCTAAAAACATCCCACACACAACCTCAAAATACAATATTCTTAATATAATATCTCTGAAATTATGCGTCTCTGCTGGTGTCGCTTTAAAAGGGTGATCAATACCTAACAATCCTTATCAACCCAAAAATCGAGACAAGTATTTCTAATGCAATTGTTAAATGTAAAATATGTAGGTATCTATATTAGTTATGTAGGTACAATTCTTAAATATTTATATTTGTAAGTGCACCAATTCGTAAGCTTATGAAACAATAAAAACATTTTTATTGTTTTGTTTTTAATGCCAAACATATATTTTATTTTAGGTTAAATTATTGCAACTAAAATGAAACTGTCACGTTTTGTCTCGCGTATCGCCAAGCCAGTCGAACGCCAATGGGCGTAAGTATGTTTACCGGCTTTACGCTAGAAAAGCATTCTTAACAAAATCTCAAAATTCGATGATTCAGTTTCTTAATATTTTTTTCAGATCAACAATTTCTACAGTAATTCACAAACAAGCACAGAAAAGTAAAGAGCACGATAGTAAATCAACAGTTGATGCAGCTGATGTTCAGCATCATGCAGAGCAAATGGACCACTGGTGGGAGAAGAAGGGCCCTTTGAAAGCACTACATGCAATGAATTTGCTAAGGTTTTGTTTGTACTTTAATATATCGCCCGCATAATAAGTTTTAAAAATACCTCTTTGTGTAAGCTCTGGGTATGCCAAGCCCTGTAAAACCTACTAGGTAACTGTTGGAAATAATAATCAACGTTAAAGTGATCATGTATATAATATCAACCCATTATTCATTTTCTAGTCACTGCACTCCTATGAACACACATTATAAAAGTAAATAATAAAAACCTTTCACTTCTTATCAATATTTTTTATTGACATGAGTGCCCCAATAAGCAATTATAATTACTGAATTCTATTCATATTTTAAAGTAAAATATATTCCCTGGCTACATAAAAGTAAACAATAAAAAGCTATCACTTTTTATTAATATTTTTTATTGACAAGAGTCATACTGTTTTTTTTGTTAAAGAAGCATACATTGTGTGCATGTGTACATTGAGTTACTATGTACCTACCTATTGAAAACAAATTTTGTGTCACAATTCATTTTTTCCTATTCAATCATTTATTATTAGATGCAGCGCTACAACAATTTTAAGTTGTCTAGTCAAATGATTCAAACATGCAGCGCTTGGATTGGATGGACCAATCAACGAATTGCAATTTCTTTTGCTAGATTGTTATACCTCGTTGGATAGCTGATGAAACGTAGACATTTTTAAGTACATCTGCAAAACAGGTGCTATAATATATATATTTTTAGTTATCCTTTAAAAATACATAAGCTTTCAAATTTTTTTCAAGTTTTAATCGTCTACAACGACTCATTTTACGTATAATATTGGTTATGGAGCTAAACGTAATAATAAGACTAACACATTTAAAAATATCAAAGCTCAATCCCGCCGTTAATCGGGAAATTTCTAAAAAAAATAATTAAATTGAAATATCTCGAAAACGGTTGGATTTAGGATACGGCGTTGCATAGTCAAATCAGTCACAAACGATGTAAACTACACGCCCTTAACGGGAATAGGTCGTTTTAACCTGTAACCCTGTATAACATTCATAATGTAATGTATTGAAATTAAACATTTCGTGTTTGTCAACTTGACAGAGTGCCTTTTGTCAGAGACGGACTAGTAAGTTGCGCAGAAGGCAAACAAGCAACTCCCTTAAAAGGAAAGAAAATATTGGATATTGGCTGTGGCGGTGGTATTTTATCTGAGGTGTGAGAAATTTTTATTGACTCAATTGAATTTTACTAACCCACTTCTTCAAGTCTCGCATCACATAACTAATGGACAACCATACCGGTGCTGTTCAAAGTCATTCATATATAATATTTTTATCAGACCCATGTTACAGTTAAACTACAAATAGTAGAGCTTACAAATTTTGTACGGTTTAGTTATTTGTTAAATAATTAAGAAATTTCAGCATTATACAAATATACTAATTGTACTAATTTGGAATGTACATGAATGTTCTCGTTTCAGGGTTTAGCAAGAATTGGCGCCAAAGTCACGGGGATAGACGCTAGCAAGGATCTTATAGAACTTGCTAAACAACATGCCGACCGTGACCCGAAAATAGCAGATAATAAACCGGAATATATTTATACTACGGCAGAGGTAAATTTGAAGACGTAATAATTTAGACAAACCTATGGACAGCTTGATTTTTTTTTATTAAGGATTATAAAAATACTAAATCCGGAATTAACCAGTATGCGCACTGTATGCTGTACAAACCTTTTGCAAGCTGCTTTTACAAGGACATTTTAAGAAAATGCAATATGTGCAAAATTCCCTAACTATACATATTATATCAAGTAATTTTGAAGTATCTTTTTATAATTTTCCGAAAGAATAAGATATTTTAAGATAAAAATTTTAACTTTCCCAAGTTTGTGCCGTATTTAATTATAAATGAATTTCGTATGATGACGTCACGGAGTAGGCATTAAGTTTATTATTAAACCTGTGGTGCGTTCCGATAGCCGCTTACAGCGCTATCAGCCCTAAAACTGTTAAAAGTGTTAAAGCTAAAAGTGTTATTTGTGCTATTGCAATCGGAACGGTAAATATCGCGCTAACATTCTGATTTTTTGTCACTTGTATCTCAAGATTTATTTTAATTACAATCTTTGACCCTCATTGAAACAGGAGCCATTTTTTTACATTATTACAATAGAAAGTTAATAAGCAAGCTTTTAAAATCTTTAATCACCTAATAAAAACATCATCAAAAAACGTCATGTGTCAGTTTTGACAAGCCACTCAGATGCTGCGTTCCGTTTGCCGATTATAGAGCTCACAGCGCTCATATACCGTTCCGAATGCCTGTGAGCGCGCTCAGAGCAATATCAATCGTCATCAATGACGTCATAAACGCCGCCATCTTCCCGCTCACAGTGCCCAAGTTACGGAGCATGGTCGCTGTGAGCGGCCTGTCAAAACTGACACATGAAGTAACTTTGTTGATGTTTTTATTAGTCGATTAAAGACTTTAAAACCTTGCTTATTCATTTCCTTTTGTAATAATGTAAAAAAATGGCTTCTGCTTCATTCAGGGTCAAAGATCTTAATCAAATTGTAACTTTATACCTAAGCGACGAACAATCAGAATGATAGCGCGATATTTTATGTTCCGATTGCAATGGCACTAATAACACTTTTAGCGCGCTCAAACGAATCGGAACGGTTTTGAGCACTTTTAGCGCTGATAGCACTGTGAGCGGCAAACGGAACGCACTAAGAGTGACCATGCTCCGTTGGGCACTGTAAGCTGGAAGATGGCGGAGTTTATGACGTCATTGATGACATATCGATATCGCTGTGATCGCGCTCGAACGGGTATATGAGCGAAGTGAGCGATATAGTCGGCAACCGGACCGCGCCACTGGAATAAGCAACTCTATAACCTGGTTCAATCAAGAAAGGAATCATAAATGGCGGCTTGTACTTGCATTGACAGATAGTACAGTTAGCATAAAATCAAAAATAATTAAAAAAAGACTGGGTTTTCAAACTAGTTTCTGACATCGGCTTCGTCGGCGTGAAAGTTGAAAGATATGTGGCGTCATCAATTACCATTACAACGTTATTGTTGCTTTCATCGGAAACAGTGCTTTTTTCGGGATAAAAAGACCCTATGTCCGTTTCTGTACAAGTGGTAATTTAAATAACGAAATAACAAAACTTCAGGAGAATCCTTATTATGATGTTGGTTAAAATAAAACACGAATATTATTGAAATCAAGACTAATATTTTTTTTACTTAGCGTACGCGCGAGAGTGAGTATAGACGGCACTAGTGTGCGAGCGAGAGAACATGATAAGCACCATCATTTTCAATTCTTTTCTTTAATGAACCATGTTATACAGTTTTTTATGGATTCTTCTGACAGTTATGTATTGTAAACATTGACATGACAGTTTAACCAAAGAGTAATTTAGTATAAGTTTATGCTACCTACTTAATGGCGTCATATAGAGAAGAGTCAATTTAATTTGCGTATTAAAGGTTAAATAAGCTTAATCGCATTATTCTGTTACTGCCAAATTTGTTATAGAAAAGTGATATCTCCAAATGGTATTGGAATTAAAATCTGATTTTTCATTACATACCGAATTATGTTAGTTATGCCAAGAAACAAATAAAATCTTGGAACCTGATCTTTTCTTTTTCATTGTATTGTAAGTTTATGGATTCTTGCTAGGAATATGTACATAAATTTTAAATAATTTACAAAGCCAAAAAATTTAATAAAGGCCGATACACAGCGTTACATACTCAATTAACCTTATACTCAATGAGCGAAATATTGCATAACCTTTATATTATGTATCGGTTAATGTACATTTCAGGAGCATGCAGATACACATAAAGAACACTATGACGCAGTAGTCGCTTCGGAAATCATAGAACATGTAAACAATAAAGACTTATTCATACAAAAATGTGTCGATTCGCTTAAAACTGGAGGGCGGATATTCTTCACTACACCGAACAGGACGAGAATAACTCAAATAGCAGGAATTTATATAGCGGAATACGTATTGAATATATTACCTAAAGGCACACATCAGTATGAAAAGTTTATCACACCGTCGGAGATAACAATTAAATTAGAAAGAAGTAAGTTGGATTATTTTCTTGGTTCTGTTAAAAAAGTAAATTAACTGTGGATTAGTCTTTGTACATAAAAATATAGACTTAAAGGATTAAAATAGAAATAAATTGAATTAAAAATTGACAAAAAACCTTACAACAAAACTGAGTAGCTACAAAATATTTGCGACATTTTTTAACCCCTTTAATTTAGGCAGAAAAGTTTAATCCACATTGGCTAAGAAACATGTGACCCCACAATACCTTTTATTTCATCAATTAACACTCATCACTTTTAAAGAAGGAATTGTTTCTCATTATAGTTATAAAGAGTTGACTTTCTCTGAATACATTTGACCAAAGTGAAAACTCAGAGGTCAAAAGAGCTACCAATGCCCTATTGCACGGGAACCGGACGGTGCTCGTAAACTTTTCACTATTACTGTATCACATTATTAAAGCCAATTAAATCTACTCGCAATCACGCGATATAAATCATATGAATCATGCACTCACGCACACATACACACATAGCTTTTCTCATTTACGCTAGTGGTTGCCACAAAATTGTATCAATATCGACCAAAATAAAAATTATGTTTTCAAAATTTCACATAGATTTTTAACTTTTACATTCGAATCTTATTTATTAATTCTCTATACACTCACGTAATTAAAAAATTCAAACAATACTATTTAAATGCTGCTTAGACTTTCATTCAATATATTATTCAGATTAATTTCAGTACTTTATTACCTACTAAACGATGTTTTTCATTGTTTAGGATGAAATGCATTAGTCTGCACGCCACTCATTATTATTTTTATTAAGGTACAACACGTACAATGGTGAAAAAGTCATGTCCTTTACATTACGCGCTCCAAACGAAGTATCAAAATAGCACAAATATACTGTAATGTACATTAACAGCAATGTATGTTTATTGAGTCACAAGTCATGTTAGACTGACTTGTGACTTATTTCTTTGCTACAATTTTATGGATCTCGACAGAAAATCTATTTATTTAAGGATGAAACGAAATTATTCCGTTTGGTAAACTTGACACTAAATTTCTTGCGAGTCATAAAAAGAAGAAGGCTCTTTTCAATATTTAACACTACAGTGCACGCGCGTTCTACCGTGGTAGAACACCTTCAAAATTTTTCGCACCATTCCTTAATTTTTAGGTGTTTCCCTCCGCGCCTCTAGATAAGCCTCAAAAACAATATAACGCAACGGATCAGTGCTAGGCCAAGTGACTGCTTGGGCGCACCATTGCACAAATTCCTGCCAAAATGGACATTCTACCATAGTAGTACATGCGAGCATCGGTGTAACAAAAGTAAATTAAGGTAAGCAATAATTTAATCGCTATTCTTTTTATTCTTCTCAGTACGATTTTGATATTAATAAAACTTTGACTTAGAAATAAGTAATATATAATTAATAGCTTGTCTTGTTATGAATATAACTCATTTCAATTACGGTTTCAGCGATCTCTTATGAAAATTGGAGCCTCGTATGGATGACCGGATTTTGTGCAGGTTAGAGGAAGAGACAAATGACGACGAACTTATCCAGAGTGACTTGGATGACGGAGAAGTCAATACCTACACAGAAAGAGAGAAGATGTTGCGGTTTCTCAGACGAAGATGTTTTTAACTCTGTACCCTCATCGAACCGTACAAGTCAAAATGTTTATTAGTCCAAGAATGGAACATTATGGAGTAAAGAATGTCCACCAGAAACAAGAGTAAGATCGCAAAATATTAGATTTCAACCTCCTGGTCCGAAATTATTTGAATATAGCGGGTATCAATGCTTTGATCATCCATCAACTAAATATAGGCCAACAGACTGTAGTACGACGAAATTTCCTACTTGACATGTCATTTGAACTGGCTAAACCCCTCATGATGCGACGTTTGGCACTTGAATATCTTCCTCGGGAATTAAAAATAGAAACAAAAAGCCTTTTGGGGGTTTTTGATGAGATATCTCATGATCACAAAAACAAGAGAGTAAGAGTTGGCAAATGTTTCATGTGCTCTCGAGCCCGAAATCGCTCCTCAAAAAATTGGTGTAAACAATGTGCCAGGTGGATATGCCCTGATTACTAAGCTGTGTTATGTCTTCAATGTGAAGAAGAAGATAATTAGAAGTTAGAATATTATTTTTTTATCATTTTATCGAAGTTGATCTCAATCTATCCAAAAAGTTTGATTATTTCATAAATGTTTCTTATAATATTTCTAATTTGTAAAGTAACTGTTAATTTTGTTAACTTTTCTTTGAATTACATTTCATAATAAAGATACAACATATCTAAATTTGCTATTATTTTTATAAACCTTTTAGTTATATCGAAAATCATAATTACTTTTTCTACTATGGTAGAGCACGCGAGCAATCTTGTAATAAAATAGGGCGCGTGTTCTGTAGTGTTAAGGCATCGGTTTCACAGTACTTGCGGCAAGCGAGGTCGCGAATCACGATACGGCAAGAGCGCGCGATTTACTGACACTAGGAGCGCCAGCTCCTAGTAGTAGTGCCCACAGGGCTATTTGTTTTTTGTTCTGTGTGCAAACTACATTATCATTTAACCTACTTTTTCAAATATTAGTAAATTCACTTTTCGTTTTATCGTCTACTGTGCATAACATCTACAGACTTCTATTCTAATAAAGCTGTATATTAATTTCAGATAAATGTCACGTTGAAGCAATACAAGGATTATTCTACAATGTGTTAACCAACGAATGGCAGTGGATGAATTCACACTCCTTCGTTTACGCACTGCAGGCTGTGAAACTAGCTAAATCTAATTCAGACAAGTAGAACGACCGTAGTGTTAATATAAGTGCTTGTAAATATATTTATGAAAAAAGTTGAAATTACTTTCTGATTTATTAAATTGTGATATTGTAATATTTATTTACGTTAAAAATTTAGTTAAATATCAATAAAATATAGGTGCAGCAAGAAAATGAAAAAGACTCATTCGAAGATTGAAAATTTGTCGTCAAGAATAAATATTTTAAAGGAATCTTTTATTGTGGGTTTCATTGATCCTACACATTCTGTTTAGTCTATAAATCGTAAACCCTAGCTAAGTATTTTAAAATGTAATGTTGTTAAATCTTTAACCATGGGAATATCATCGCATAGAAAAACCAAAAAGAAAATTGAACGCGTTAATATGTAGGTTTATTCGTATATTTATTTTAATATACTTTTGACCCCCAGTGATAGGGCGGGTGTTATATCTGTCTGTGGCATCTTACTAATGTACTAATTTTGATGCGGTTTCTTTTATTTGCAAGGTGAATAAAGTTTGAAGAAATCAGTTGAGCCGTTTAAAAATTGTGCGAACTTTTTTCCGAATAGTTCAATCAAAGCTTTTCGAATAATTTATGAAATTAATAAGACAAGTGAATGGAAACTGTGATAAAACTTAAAATTAGTGTGTACCAAATATAATTAAACCAATATTAGTTATATACCTACATTTCAATATATACCTTCCTCGTAAATATAAGTACCACAATTTATTATGACGACAATCAAAATGCTTTCATTGATCCTACACATCCTGTATTTCATTATAATAGTTTACAAACACAATATTTATTACCAAAACTACATTTGTACCAAGAGAAAAAGTATGCATATAATATGAACATGGTAATCTTAGACAAGGACACAACACGATTTAGAACCTCCCTATCGGCTAGCGTTCCGAGCAGTAGTGAACCGTCCAGTATGTGTATAAGCTCCAGTATTGTCTGTCAATAGTAAAAAGTTATCACAACTGTCAATCAGCACAACTCAGCAATCAATCTGATGAGTGTGTGAAATGAAGGAAGGTGGAGTGGAAGTAAACAAGTAAATAAAAATATTGTGTATTATTTATTTTTATCAGTAATAAATGTTTTCAATTTTATATTTTACTATCATAACTTCAAACTAGTGAAATTATTTGCCATATCATCGTTTAAAGCAAAGTATCGCAATTTGAAATTTTTGCTTCCCTTTTTGATAAAGTGAAATTATTACATTACGTTAAAAGAATACATATTCAATGGCTATGGTGGCTACGAAGCGCGATGAAACTGTGCTCGAAGCAGAGTTGGATGCAACACAAGCCCTTAATGAGGTATGTGAATTCAGTTCTTTGCATAGTGCAAAATAAGTTTTTGTAACAAATTATTTTGAAGGAAGCTTTATATATTTCCAGTATTTTTTATTTAGATCGGCTACTTGATTTTAAGAAATAAAATCCATGCAGTAAATACTTTGATAATTATGCTAGTAAATAATTCTAAAGAACACAGGCAAAGCTTTGCTCTACACTCTTCAACACTGTTAGGTTTAAAATATGCAGAAATTATTAAATACTCAACTTGGTATTAGTCAAACAACAATCATATAAAAGTAATATAATAATATAATATAGAAGAATAATATTTTTTAAAGAGTTTCAGACGGGCTGAATTTGGGGTCAACCTTGTGATTCTTTACACAGTGTTATTATATAGTACTTGATTTATTAACATACAAATGATTTTGTAGAATCGAATCATTGTAAGATATTAAGGTGCAGCATCTTCAGGTTATTAGTTATAGCTTTCTACATCAATTTCTCATTTGTAAGAATGTTTTAACAGATCAACAGTAATTTATTTGTGTAGTAAGAATTGCTGATAGATGATACACAAACAAATAATACAAATGTTTTTCAATTGTGCTTAGTGTTTGACCAGTTACAGGCCACCACATCTAACACCAATAACAAGGAATAAAGTAGACAGATCTACATAAACAAATAGGATTACATTAGAATTACAATACTTACACCATTTAAAACTTAAAATTTAAATAACAGGCTATACTAATAAAACTGTAGGATATATTTTGTTTCCATAAAATTATATAACATTAAGATTAACAATTCAACTCTAGAATTCACTGTAAACACACAAGCATCATATATTAAATTACATATTTAGTCAAAGTAGAATAGAAAAATTATAAATAGGTTGGATATTATTGAAATATAATTAAATTTCAAATAAATAAAATTAACACTCAATATTTACAATACAAATACATGTCCACATAAATCAAGTAATAAGTCAAGTATAGAAGAGAAACATTTCAGTAAAGTACCATTCGTAGAAAAGGTATACTTGTAACATGGAAAAAAGTAATGATTCGGTAGATAGATAATAGTTTGGAATATTATTGTGAGACATGTATGGAAATGTTAATTACCATTTAGATTTCATTTTAATCATGTTAGTGTGGGTCAGATAGAACAGATTGTATTCAATTTACTTTGTTTTAAATATGTTTGTTTTTAAGGTACAAAATTTGATAGATCCAATTCTCAAGTGTTGAATGAATTTTTTTGTTATAATAATAGTATTTTAAGGTAAACAGTGAATTGTGAAGATAGTGAAAGTCATTAGCAAAGGAAAGAATAAGTTAAGATGCAATTACTATAACATCTTTTTTATAATTTTTTACATGTATATTATTGTAAAGCTTGTTTCAAAACTTGTAAAACTGGCTAGTTATTTAATTTAATATCAAAGGTTCAATATGATTATTATAGTATTTTTTTATCTTATACCCTAACCAGGACCTTCTTTTAGATTGAATAAGTAATCACACATTTTTCTACACATAAGATTTCACTGAGGACATAAGGTAAAAAGGTAAGGTACTAATACAGTACCTTACCTTTTTCCATACTTTACATTATTCTCCCATGACAGAGTGTACTAAGCGCCCTAGAATCATGCGCGGAAGAAGAAGGCACAGATGCGGAAGACGCTCGCTCGGGTGGCGAGGAAGGCTGGGCGCGGCGGCTTGGCACGCGGCTGGCCTCACGCCTAGCCTCCCTAGACGCGGCAAATGTCGGCGCCATGTTGGCCGCGGCCACTGACGGTGGTGGGGCCAGGCTTGCGGCGAGATTAGACCATGCGGCCAGTAATGCTGCCAGTCTTAAGCAGCGATTGGAGAAGTATGAGGTTTGTTTTTTTTTTATAGGTTTCTTTACAGTCAATTAGAGGACTTGTTTATTTATTTAGTGATTTGGTATAAATGTGGTCTATGTATTCGTGTAGATAGATCATAGTTTATCTTCTCATAAAATTCACAATTTTAATTTTGAAGAAGAATACATAATGTTACTGTGAATGATCTTCAATAAACTATAAAATTACTAAAGGGTTTGCTCAGTATCAGCCGGGTAGGTGGTAAACCTATGGGGATTACATTCCTACTGGTGAAATCATTGAAATATCAGATGAAATACCAAACAGGCTTCTGAAATCTCTCCCACTCATACACCTGTTAGTAGTTATATTCAATAACTTACTATCAAACTGCTCCTTTCTACAAACGTGGAACGTAGCAACTGTCGTAGGTATTAGAAAACCCGGAAAACCAGCTAGTTTACCCGCAAGTTACGGTCCTATTAGCAAATTATAGAAAAGGATATTTTTGAATATGCTTCACCAGTTGAAGCACCTGCTGCCGGACGAACAGTTCGGCTTTAGGTCTCGTCACTCCTACGTCCAACAGGTGCACTGCATCACGGAGCATGGATGCAAAGGAACGTAGGTCGAAAACTGATAGGTACGGGTGCGCTCCTCTTTGACGTGGTAAAAGCCTTCGACAAGGTCTGGCAGAATGGTGCCAGACAGCCTCGTGCATCGTACGAGACTTTCTACACTGTCGAACCATACGTTACAGATTGGAAGGCGCACTCCTTGGTCCACGCCCTGGTGTCCCCCAAGGTTAATGTAACTGTTTGGAAATAAATAATAACTATTATCTTATCCACCAGAGCACGCGCCGCGCGGCGGCGGGGTGCGGGGGGCGAGCCGGCGCGGCAATGGCGGAGGCGGCGGCGCGCGCACTGCTCGCCGAGCTCCAGCAGTTGTATGCAGTGCTGGATCCCCCGGCGCTGCAGGACTTGGAGGATTTAGCTGAGGTAGGTACAGTCGGGGACGTTTGTGTTAGTTCAGATCTGCATTAGAATTCCCTGTAGTATCGTCGTAACCTAGTATGTGGGGTGCCTAAAAAAGAACGAACAACGTGCAAGGTACTCTCGCCCTTAGACTGGGCCTTCTGTTATACTAATAATAGTATTATACTGGATACACTGTTATTACGGATAGATATTTTTTTTACATTCAATATAATTTAATTCCATCTAAAGTCACTATTAATATATTCGACGACCGAGTAGCGTAGTAGTTAGTAGCCCTGCCTCATACGCTGGAAGTCCTAGGCTCGAGTCCTGGCCGGGGCATTCGTTTGTGTGATGAACATAAATGTTTGTTCTCGGGTCATGGTTGTTGACATTTATATATGTATGCTTATTCTGGGCTCCCCCCCCCCCCCAGTGTATGGTCATCCATAACACGAGCTCTGCTTAGTTTGGGGCCATGCAGTTGGCGTTGTCTGGGGATTTATTGTTTATTATTATATAGGCATGTAATTTAAAATATTAACTACTGACCAAATACGACAAGCTTGCACAATAACATGAAATAGCCAACTTACACGTAACATGGACAGGAGTTACATTGCTATTTTCTTTTTTATTTTTTTGATAATTTTTTATAACTCACTACTATCTTGTATGACCTATGTAATGCATAGAATTCAATGCTAGATGCCTTCTGCGCTTTACCACGTTACACATAACATAACATACTATTTGTCATTTGATACTTTAATTCGATTTTAACTGAATAACTGAAGTTGTATGCAGTTCTAGATAAAAAGAATTTACTCAATCAGCAATTACAAAAAAAAGGTGATGTCATGATGTAATGTAAACATCATGTGTTATTTCAGTGCTTGATTCATAAGCATCGGTGGTTCAGTGGTAGAATGCTCGCCTGCCACGCGGGCGGCCCGGGTTCGATTCCCGGCCGATGCAATCAACTTTTTTTAAATATAATTCTATTACATTGGAACATTTAAGTTGTTTAGTACAGACAGCAGTTAACAGTTTGGAATATGAAATAAAAACTTTTTATAAGTATTTTTTATTCTTTTATAAAAGTGACTACAAAGCCCAATGATCACCAAATTACCATTAAGAAATCTATGTCAATAATTTGACTCATCAAGTTCATCAACTATTGAATGTCTGAACCTATATGGGCTAGGGATTTATATTTATAAAACAAAAGTTTGTTTGTTTCTTGAGGTTCTTCATGTACAGTTCTGGATCACCATTTCTATAATAAAGTTTCACTGTGGTGTAGGGAACCGGTTGCTCGTTACAATGATACATAAATAATGAATATTTTAAAGGTAATTATATAATACTAATTTTAAAATATTTATAAAGTAACATGACATGAGATCACAGGATGAGTGATAAGATATTCATGTTTTGGATGGAATTTCATCCTGGGCAGTTCATGTATGACAACGATGAATTTATTATTAGAAGACACGGTTCCTTAGAACTAATATCTTTACCTCCTATAGTTTCAGACTATCCCCTACCAACCCATCTTGATGAATTATCATGTATATATAACATCAGCACAAAAAAAAATATCAAACAAAACAGCCTTTGCAATTTTTTTTAATGATAAACCACAATAAAATTTTTCAATGAAAAATATTATGTGTGTAATCAAATGATTTAGCAAGGAACTTATTTTAAGTATTTTACTTATTGATTTTAATTCAAACGAAATATATATTTCAAATGTATGTATGCTTCGTTTGACCACGAACATTATGTCCGCTGATATCATCGTTTGACGTCATAATATAAACTATCACACAATTTCGCCGTTACTTATGTAAGCATCGGTGGTTCAGTGGTAGAATGCTCGCCTGCCACGCGGGCGGCCCGGGTTCGATTCCCGGCCGATGCAAGGTTCTTTTTCGTTTTTTGGATTTTTGATTTGATTTTGCACATTTTTAATCAAAAAGAAAAAAAAGATTCTCTTTATTTTCTAATCATACATTTAAGTGTAATGACTGCTATGACTTTTTAAATTTTTTTTATTTTTGTTTCATATTTTAAATTGAATGAAATAAGGATAAATAAATATTCTTTACTATATCTTTATAAATAAGTCTATAACTCTAAGAGCAATTTTTTAACAATAAGCAGAACAATCTCATTATACCGACACTATAATATAACATACATTGCCGACGACTTTAAAATATATTAGGCCTTTACCTATGAAATTGCCGTTTTTCACGAAATAAATGAAGCGTAATTTTTTTTATATATTTTTTATTTCTATTAATCAAAATAATCACCCATGCAATCAATGCATCTTTGCCAACGCATTGGTAGCTTATTGATGCCTTTCTTGAAGAAATCAGCTGGACGGGAGGCAACAAATTCTTCAAAGGCATTTTGTACTGCCTCTCGGGTATTGAATTTTTTTCCCGCCACGAAGTTATCCAAATTCTGGAAAAAGTAGAAGTCTGTAGGCGCAAGGTCTGGTGAGTACGGCGGATGACGGAGAACTTCCAACCCCAACTCTTGTAGCTTGGAGACCGTCTGCTGTGCAGTATGAGGTGGCGCGTTGTCGTGCAGGAGCAGTGGAGCCGAACGATTGACCAAAGCTGGTTGGAGACGTGCGAGCTTCTCCATCATTGTGTTCAGTTCTTCACAGTACACATCTGCAGTAATGCTTGTCCCGTTTGGCAAGAAGCTGTGATGAATTACACCCGCGTTAGACCACCAAACAGTGACCATCACTTTTCTAGGGGTAAATTTTCGTTTAGGGCATTGTTTGGGTGCTGAACCAGGGTCCAACCAACTTGCTGAGCGCTTACGATTGTCAAACAGGATCCATTTCTCGTCACAAGTAACAATGCGGTTCAGAATTCCTTCATTTGTATGCCTGCTGAGCAGTACAAGGCACGTCTCCACGCGTATTTCGCGCTGGCGGTCATTGAGTTCGTGGGGTACCCATTTGTCAAGCTTTTTTACCTTGCCAATTTGACGCAAATGGACCAATATTGTTTTGATGCTAACGTCGAAAGCTGCTGCTAATTCAGCCGTGGATTGAGTTTCATCAGCTTCCACAATTGCCTTTAATTCGTCATTGTCGACCAAAGTTTTCGGACGACCACGGGGTTCATTTTTCAGGTCAAAATTTCCAGAACGGAAGCGGGTAAACCAATAACGGGTGGTGCGTTCGTTTGTAGTGTTCGCTCCGTAAACGTCGTTGATGTTGCGTGCCGCTTGTGCCGCTTTGCTGCCACGACGGTACTCATACTCCATAATTACTCGAATTTTTAACTTATCCATGATGACGAAAAATGTTCGAATGCGTTGAAAACAAAGCACTAACTATTAAACAAATGACGATTTTAGAAAAAGAATTCCATGTTTGTCAAATAAAATTAATTTGAAATTAGAGTTATCAGTCAAAAAAAAAATTTTTTCATTTGAAATGGCCAGTACGGCAAAACGGCAGTTTCATAGGTAAATACCTATTATAAAATAATTGAAAATCCTAATGATAAACAGATGCTCCAAAACGATTTAAATAGAATAAATGATTGGTTCCGTGTGAATGGTATGGAACTGAATGCCACTAAATGTTTTCATATCACCTTTACGAAAAAAATAAACGTTATTCCTTCACTGTACCATGTGAACGATGCTGAACTAGCGCAAGTTAAAGAGATCCGCGATCTAGGTGTCATATAGATAATAAACTAAACTTTTCGGCACACATAGATAAAATTGTTAGTAAAGCAGCCCAAATGTTAGGTTTTATAAGCGAAAGACCCGTAGTTTCAAAAAAGTAAGTACAAAAATGGTGCTCTACAACAGTTTCGTCCGTTCCAACTAGAATTTGCATCTACTGCTTGGAACCCGATTTATGCCATATCTTCCCAGCGCGTAGAAAGTATTCAACGTGCTTTTACAAGGAATCTGGCCTTGAATTGACACGGCGTTTCTCACAGACATTCATATGACCTAAGGCTGATATATTTTAATATGCGTCCTTTAAACAGACGTCGTACCGCAGCTGATCTTTTATATCTACACAAACTTGTAAATGGCAAAATTTCATGTCTACCAATCCTAAATAAACTTAGTCTATCAGAATACCCCAGATCACATATAACCAAACTATTCCATATCCCCCCCCCCCCTCGTACTAACTTGGGCCTTCAGCATCCACTCTCCAGAATTATGTCGAAATATAACCAAATACATCTAAATACCCAGAGCTGGATATTTTTAATGATTTAATCGATCCTTTCAAAAAAAAGTTGTCTACAGCTATATTTAGTTGAATAGTTAAGTTTTTTATATATCTATATATTAAGTTATATTATTCCACATTACTTTACCACGCTTAAGTTTTTATAACAATGCTGTGTGTACCTGTAATAGGCTTATACATAAGAATAATACAGTATGTACATGACCAATGTTATCCAATAAATATGTATAATGCTGTTGGTATACCTTTTTTAATAAATAAATAAATAAACATAATACAACATTTACACTATGAGTAAAACTTGGTTATAACCCCCTACGCAAACAGAGTAATGTTATAATTTGAGTGTGCGTATATTGTTCCATACAATGATCAAATCAAATCAAATCAAAGTCATTTATTTACCAAAAAATACAGTGTATGTTACAGGTTTTAGCGTAGTAGGAGTTAACATTAAGTCTCAACTGTATCTACCCTTTTTAAGTGGGTGTGCAAATTTTTCTTAAACTAAGTAGATAATAATAAAAAATTACAATATATTTAAAACATATTTTTATAATGCTAATTATGTTTGTGTCGATTTTTTACAATGCAAATATCCAATATAATAATCATGTCAAATTGAGAGATAATACATATTCTATAATTAATTGTACATTTGCGACGTCATGATAATAATATTAGTAAATAAGTAGTAATTACAGCAATCATATTTTATAGCCTAAAAATTCTGAGACAGAGTAGAAATTCATTTCATGTAACCATTTCAGCAATTCGTTTTTAAACTTATTTTGATAGTTTGGTAAGTCTCGTATATTGTGTGGCAATTTATTATATATTTTTATACACATGTAAAAAGCATTTCTTTGAAAAAGCGTTAATTTACATTTTGGAATAATTAATTTGGTTTTGCGGGTATTCCTTACTCCTTGTCTTATGTCCTCGTAGCTTGTGAAAGAGTTCTTATTATTTCTAACAAAGTTACACATCTCTGTTATATAAAGACAAGGTAGTGGAATTTTAAAATTATTTCGACGTTTCGGCATCTTTGCAGTTGCCGTGGTCACGATATCGTGACCACGGCAACTGCAAAGATGCCGAAACGTCGAAATAATTTTAAAATTAACTAAAATATACGCGATAATATCCGGTAAAAAGTGTTTTATTTAAAGTATGAATCGTGAAAATTTAAGAAAATATATAAGGTAGTGGAAGTATTTTAAATTTTTTAAAATACGCTTTACATGACTCATCATATTTAATCCCAGCAATGGCTCTAATGCACTGTTTTTGTGCTTTAAATACTCTTTCAACCTCTACACTATTGCCCCAGTTTATCAAACCGTAGCGAAGGATTGATCCAATGTACCCATGATACGCAGTTAAAGCTTGTTCGACAGAAGCTATTTTCCTCAGTCTGTACAGAGCAAATACAAATTTGTTAATTTTTTTGCGAACACTGTCAACATGTATTTTCCAATTTACGTGTTCATCTAAGGTAATACCTAGGAACTTTGCACTGTCCACCAAATCGATATTATCGTTCTCATACTTAATCTGTATACTTGTCTTTAATGCATTTGATGTCCGAAAATGTATAGCCTTCGTTTTATTTATATTTATTTTAAGGTTGTTATTGTTCATCCATTTGATTATCGTTATTATTGTATTATTGATTTCGTCTTGTAATTCGTTATTATTTTTATTTTTGTCACCCTTAAATATGATAGTTGTGTCGTCGGCAAAAAGAAAACATTTATTTTTAGTGATGTCCGGTAAGTCATTTATGTATAATAAAAATAGGATAGGTCCTAATATACTTCCCTGTGGGACTCCGTTTTCGATTTTGGAATAAGGTGAGCATGCAGTTGTTCTTGTTTTAGTTTTCGGGTCTATTCTAGATATTTGGGTACTTTGTTCACGATTTTCTAAGTAGCTCTCAAACCAATCATATGCTATTCCTCTAATACCATAATTGTACAATTTTGACAGGAGAAGAGAATGATTAACGAGGTCAAACGCCCTTGACATATCGAGGAATAGAGCTACTACTTGCAGTTTTTCATTAAGGCATTCAGTTACATACTTAATGAGTGAGTAACTTGCTAAGGTCGTGGACTTTCCTCGCTGAAAGCCGTACTGCTCTCGTATGCGAATTTAATGCGGTTTTTTTTTTCAAATTAATGATTCGATTCAAGAGTGTGCTCAGCTATGTTTAAACAAAAATGGTTCAGAAGTATACACGCTTACAAATAACTTTTAAGTAATTCAATCCATGTCCATAAATTTTTATTTTTATTTCCCACAGTTAAATCTGAGCACAGCATCAGGACGCGCGCGCTGCACAGCCGCGGCCAACGCCCTGCACTCGGCGCTAACGGCGCCGCTCGCGCCGCATTTGGCGCGGCTGGCGGCTGTGCGCTCGCGCCAGAGGAAGCTGGGGAGAGCTAAGGAGCAGGTATTATGGTTGAGGAGGGCGATGGCTAGTCCCGCGTTAACCCGTGAACGTTTGAGGGTGTTCGTCGTTTGGATATGTGGAGAGGGAGACTTGCCAAGCTAACAGATGCGGATAAGAATAATTTTGTATAGACATAAAGAGGTACTGTGCATTTATTTTGAAAAAAAAATATACTCGTGGTATAATAAGGTTATTGGCGGGTAGTTTACGAGTGAACATCAAAATCTCTAACTCTCTGAATATTTTTTATTTAAATTAGTATTTTTATTGTTAAAAGTAGACTTTACATGTATCAAAATAAACTTTAAGTAGTTCTACTCACCGGCAGTGTGACTTTCCTTTGCAAACTTTCTTTCACCGTGACACAACAAGATGACCACTAATCACTCGCAGTTACAAGACAACATTAACACTAAGGCAAGGATGTTCGAAGAGAAGATGGCTGAGTTCCAGGCTGAGCTGAACCAGGCGGCTTCGTCCAACCGCAAGAGTCCCACCATTGCTGCGCTGAGCATGGAATTCCAGAGTTTCAAGGGCTTTGTCTGCAACGGCCTCTCAGTACTGCGCGCCGAAGTGGATGCTCTTCGGAACCGTGTCGATCGCATTGAAATGCACTTCCGAAGCAAAATGCTACTTGTACATGGCATTCCAGAACCACCCAATGAGGACACATGTGCCAGGGTAGTCTCCAGCTTGGCCAATAAGTGCAAGGTGCCTTCGCTCACAAGCAACAGCATATCCGCTAGTTACAGGATGGGGAAACTTGTCCGTAACAACACGAAGCCACGGCCTATCGTAGTCAAGTTTGCCGATTTATCTGTACGTAGTGCACTGTGGAGAAGTAAGGCTGCCCTCAAGGGATCCAGTGTAACATTGTCAGAGTTCCTAACTAAACCACGGCATGATGTGTTCTCGGAAGCAAGACAGAAATTCGGCGTTGCACATTGCTGGACAATGGATGGTGTGGTTAACATTAAAACCCCGGATGGCAGACGGTGCAAGCTTGAGACTATGGCAGAGCTCTCCAATATTATTTCTAGTGTTTCCACCCAAAGTAGTTGAGTGCTATAGTTTATTACATCACTTAAATGGTCGATTCACCCTGCATGCAACACCTTAATCTGTGCTTTTTCTTGCACACTATATCGTAATTGTTTTAACTTTCAAGTCGATTAATACAATTCACTAAACACGAGTGTAATAATTCTGCAACAATATCAGCAATGTCTATTTAGACGGATCGGCTGGCGCATCGCGGAGACGCATCGCTGTCACATAACCGGTTTGCATTTTTATGTTGTTTATCATCCATGTTCCATCTAATGCGCTGTATGCTTGTCTCCCGACTTTTATACTAATTATTGTTTTTAATTAATTTAATTAAATTAAAATTCATGATTTTTTTGCAATATTTAGTAGTTGTTTATTGTTGCGTGTATGTGTGAATTATGACTTTAGACTTTCAATTTTTATTTTCTGTTTTGTTTGTTATGAACACTTTTTGTAATCTTCAATACTTATGTGATTATCTTTCGAATTGCCGGCGTGTAGACTATCTATTTATTAATAGTTTTTATCTTAATATTATTATTATCCTTTCTTCCTACTTTATAGATTTTTATTATTAATTATAAAACCTTATTTATAGTAATTACCTTACTATATATATTTATTTACCTGTTACTTTTTTTTTTATTCTTTTTATTTTATTATTATTTTATTGTTGCATGATGTCAGATGATTCATTTCATTCCATTAGTACTTCTGGTAGTAAAGTTTCCTTCTGCTCCCTGAGTGATACTGAAACCGATTCCCTTTCTCCGCTGAAACTTAATAACTTTTTATCATTAGATAACATCAATATTTGTCATTTGAACGCTCAAAGCATTCCTCAACATTTCACTGACCTAAGCATTTTCAAACCTGATATTGTGCACGTTCTATTAATATCTGAATCTTGGCTCAAACCTAATCTTAGCAGTGATTTATATAATATAACAGGATACACTCTCATTCGTAATGATAGATTGGGGAAAGGTGGCGGTGGCGTAGCAATCTATCTCGACTCCACTATTAAACATAAAATTATTTCTATGTCATCTGGTCAATACGCACGCACCGCGGGATATATCTTCATTGAGTTGTGCTTAAAGGGATTAACTTGCTGCGTTGGAGTAATTTATTGTCCACCGTGTGCCGATTATTTCTATGATATGGAGACTGTTCTGGAGAGAGTAGCCTTTGAGTATTCATATCACGTTATCATGGGTGATTTGAATACAGACCTTCTTGTAAACAATTCTCGAGCACTTCGGTTACAAAGCATAACCAAAGCATTTAGCTTGGAAATCCTTCCACTCAATGCAACTCATCATAACTACGGCTCTCCAGATACCTGGTTAGATGTGATAATAGCTTCTCCGTCTGATTTCATTCTCAATCACGGTCAGGTGGTTGCTCCAGGTTTTTCAAGACATGATCTTCTCTATACAACAATAGAATCCAAAATGTTCAAGCAACCACCCAAATTTGTTAAAATTAGAAGTTATAAACAAATCGATTACGAACTCTTTAACAAAGAATGCACTAAAGTTGATTGGTCATTAGTGTTTGCAGCCGAGTCGATAAATCATAAACTTAGTATCTTCTGTAAAATAGTAACATCGATATTTGATAAATTCGCACCAATTCGCAAAATTAAAGTTAAAAGACCTCCTGCGCCTTGGCTCAATCAAGACGTACGGAAGGCGATGAATACTCGTTATAGAGCTTTTTTTAATTTAAATCTAATAAAACCGAAGTAAACTGGTCCTGTTTTAAATCAGCAAGAAATCGATGTAATCAAATAATTCGAAATGCAAAGCGCCGCCACTTCCATGATAATGTCACAGATTCATCTCCAGCAAATGTTTGGAAATTTCTTAGGTCTATTGGGCTGGGTAAACAATCCTCTACCGTGAATTACTCAAAATTCTCCCCTAATGATTTGAATAAACATTTTGCTTCTTCCTCGCCACTCAATAACCATGTCAAATCCAAAACCTTATCAACTAGAGTCTGTCGAGCGAGTCTAGTCCCATGGAAAAGGCGGTAAATTCAAAAATCTTTCAGGTGTCAACACTGATATAACACGCTGAAAATTCTTGATACTTGAAATTCTAATAAAAAAAAATTGTTAAGGATAAATAAAAGAAAAAGCATTTTAATGTAGGTATTTATTTGTCACTATCAGAACTTAGATCAGAATCAAGAAATTCAATGCCTTCATATGAAAAATCACTGTCAGTATCATCATCACGTACAGAAATTATGAAGGGTTCCAACTCTGTTTCTGATATCCTGTCTCTTACTTTGTACTTATTTTCGACACTAATAGTGTGATCTGTGCATTTTTCCAATCACTGGCTGTGACACTATTAAAACATTCCTTTATAAGATTCTCCATTTCTTAATAAAATTTAAATAAAATTTAAAGTAAATTTCAAAATCATGTATACGTCTGAATCTAAACCAAAACCGAAATGCTGATCACATCACTTTTAAAATACATAAAATTATACAATTGTGCTAAAAGTATCAACATGTTGTAGCCAACCTACCTGATGTTGAAACGATTTCATCCAAAAGTCGTCGTTTTTCCAATAACTCGTTGTCAATTTCATTCTTTACATGATTATATTTATTAATCATTGTACATAATAGGCTCCTGATACTACTTTTAATAGGTTTCGGCATTATAAAATTAAAAATTCAACAAAAACAGGAATATTTCGAGGATAACAACAGAATTTGTGACAATTTGTTTGACAGATAATAGTGTTGCCATTATAAGAAATCAGCAAAATAGTTGTGGACTAGACTCGCTTGACAGACTCTATCTCTTCTCTTGGTAAACTTACAGATGATATCTTTGAATTCTCACCGGTCACTTCAGACACAGTTCGTAAAATTTTTACTTCTTTAAAATCTAAAGCAGTGGGTACGGATGGAATTGGTCGAGTAATGGTTATACTAATGCTGGAAAATATTATTCCAATCTTCACACACATTGTGAATTTCTCACTTTCCTCTGGCAAGTTTTCTTCATTGTGGAGTAAAGCCCTAATTATTCCTCTTCCTAAAATAAGTAATCCTACACTTCAATGCCATTTTAGACCAATATCAATTCTACCTTATCTCTCTAAAGTTATCGAGTCTGTGGTGCACAGGCAGTTGTCTGACTTCACAATATCCCGTAATTTGCTGAGTCCATTTCAGTCCGGATTTCGACCGGGACACAGTACCTGTACAGCACTTGTTAAAATTCTTGACGATATAAGAGAAGGCATGGAGGAAACGAGAGTAACTGTTTTAGTATTAGTTGATTTTTCCAATGCTTTTAACGCTGTTGATCACGACCTTCTTCTTGCCACTCTCAACTTGCTGAACTTTTCTCCTCTTGTTCTTAATTGGTTCTCCTCCTACCTTCGTGGACGAACGCAAGCTATAAAAATTTGCCCTGATAGTCTTGCCACTTCGGATTGGATATGTCTGGATTCTGGCGTCCCGCAAGGTGGTATACTTTCTCCACTGTTGTTTTCAATTTTTATTAATTTAATAACCTCCAAACTAAGATGTTCATTTCACCTTTACGCGGACGACCTCCAAATAGCAGATCTTACTCACATCAGCCTGTGGTCACAGCAGTTCGGAATCAGTGTAAATCCCGCTAAGTGTCAGGCCATTATTGTGGGTAGTCCGCGACAGCTGAATAGGATGAATATTACTTCCGTGCCACGGTTATATTTTAATAATTCTAGGATTTCATTCTGTTCATCTGTCAGAGACCTTGGTCTACATATAGACACTGCTCTTAAATGGGATAGACACGTAGAGGAGATGAGTAGAAAAGTGTCAGCTGGATTACGCATGTTGTACCGACTCAAGAATTTTCTACCAGTACACACTAAATTACTTCTTATTGATTCTTTGATAGTGCCCATCATCGATTATGCTGACGTATGTTGTTCGGACCTTAACGAAGTACACCTTAACAAAATAGATCGTTTGCTTAATAACTGTATTCGCTTCATCTACGACTTGCGTAAGTATGACCATGTGTCTCGCTATCGTAGAAAGTTACGATGGCTGCCGATCCGACAACGTAGATATGTCAGAATACTTTGCATGCTATATTCAATTCTCAATGATCCTTGTGCCCCAGAATATTAAAAATCTAAATTTCAGTACCTTGGTTTCTCGCACGACAGGTGTTTGCGTTCTACGTACAATCTGAGCCTGCATACTCCTTCACATAACTCTGGATTTATGTCCTATTCTTTTGTGGTTCAGGCCATAAGGCTTTGGGATGGTTCGCCGGTAGAATTAAGGAAAGCTCCTAGTAAACTTTTATTTAAGCTACGCGTAAAAGCTCATTTTTTGTCAAGGGTTAATGAATTATATTCATTTTACTATTCCTTTACAAATTATTATTCCACTATATTTTTATTACATATATGTATCTTATATACATATATTTTATATAAATATATTTATATATATGAGTGACTGAATATATATTTATATATTTTCATTTTTATATTATATGTTTTTATTTTCAATTATTTAGTTATCTTTTTTTTTTCATAACTCCGCACTACTGACCTCTCCAATTGATCAATGGTTGACTGGTAGAGAATGCCTTGTGGCATTAAGTCCGCCCTTTGTACATTTCTTTTTTTTTTGTGCAATAAAGTTGAAATAAATAAATAAGGTTTTTCCGAACTGGTGGTAGAGTCATGTTTTATTTGACGTAATAAGAACAACTAATTGTCAAGTTTGAGAAATAAATATATTTTGAATATGAATTGTGTATTATGTTAGATCGAAATCTAAACAGCGAACTTGACTTATTTATTCGTTTCATTTACAGCTTGATTTATAAAGTAAATAGGAAAAGAGGGCTTATAACAATTTGTCCACATGTCGCACAAATCTAAAACTGGTTTCAGCTAAATGGTCAAATAAAATGCGACTTTGTCTCATATCAAATCAAATCAAATCAAATCAAATCATTTATTGCAACATAATATGGTGTACAATATGGTGTTATACATAAAAAAAAGTTCTACATATTATTACTATTCAACAGCATGCAATATTTATTACAATATTTAATCACTAAATTTTCTACCACCATTACACAAATTTATCTATTTTTTATATTTAAGAAAGTCATTAACAGAGTAAAAACACTTCTCTTTCAACCATTTTGATAGATCTTGTTTAAATTTACTTTTTTGTACACTTTGAATTTCCTAGGTACTATATACTGCGTCCTACTGTAATTGCGAACGTTCTTTTAAGGGGTGTTTGCGTATCATCTATAGATCCCAAAAAACTGGAATTTTTCTTGTTTTTTGGGGAACTTGGGAAAAAAGGACTGGATTTTTCAGGTTCAGTTCATTTTAAGACACAATAAAGTAATATTTATTCTTGACAAGAGAAAAAAATCTAGATTTAGTTCCACAATCTATTCGCCTTTCAAGTCCAAGTTACAAATCGAAAACTGCAATATTTTGAATATTTTATCCAGTACCCCTAATAATAAATATAATATTAATACTTTAAATACACACAGAAAACCGATTTTGTTGCCCGTTTTCATTCAAAATGTATAAAATCATAACTGCATAATCGAACATATTACAAACCTCGGAAACAATACGAAAACAAAACACGATTGTTTACGCGCATTAAGACATGTCTGCACCGCAGAGAAGCGTCACTATCGTTGAAAAATATTATTTTTAAATTTACTGTTAAAACAAATCACTTCGTTATCAGAGTGCACAAGAAACATAAAATTTCCGTCTGAATCTCGAGTCCGATTGACATAGGATTAATAGCCACTAATTACCAATGTCCTTTCCATTTAACCAAGAAGTCGTGCTTTATCTAATTTAAACTTTTTATTCATGAAAGTTTTCATAAATTATTGAACCTCACAAATTCCAGCTATGCGCTTGCATAGCGCGTCACGTGAACAACGCGCTCATCCACGTCGGTAACACCGACAGCGCTGACCAGCATGCAGCGCTGAAGCCGCTGACGCCGCTCACGGCAGCGCTGCGCCGTCTAGACCCTGCAGCGCTGACGGCGGTGTCGAGGCTGTGAGTGTTATGACAATAATGCTGTTGCTATTTTGATTAAAAAAAATTAAGATACGTTTTATGAAGCGACAGTGGCGCCAACTAATCTAGTACTGTCAAATTGACATAAGCGTACGAAATGATCAGTGAAAAGCCTATCTCAATTTCATACATTTAAATAAATAATAATAAATTAATAAATCCTCAGACAAGCTCTCCAAATATATGGCCCCAAAGTAAGCAGAGCTTGTGTTATGGATGGCCAAAATCGAACTGGGAGGATTTCATTTTTCATTTTCATTTTATTTATTTGCATATTAAGTGTTTTACAGAGATCTTAGTCTTCTCTATCTATCGATCTATTAACAGTATAGAATTTACAACTTAATCACCCATGCATTGGGTATTGCAAATGTTAGAGGGCTTTACAAATAATACAGCATGAAATATTCAATTAGTTTTTAACATAAAGATGAAATTTTTGTTGCATATATAAAATTTAATTCCAGATGTGATATTAACGTTCGACCTACACACATCAAAAAAAGTTTGAGATCACTAGCTAAAGATGGTTTTTTTTTTTAATTTTAAATTTTTTTAAAGTTGCTTATTAAGTTTTAAGTTGCTTAACATCTTTTATAAAATATACACTGTTTGAAATTAAATTATATTTTATTTTTTTATTAACAAAAATTGAATTTAAAAGTCCTAATGCAATTTCGACTAATGATTAATTGAAATAAAAAGAGAATTTAACTAAACATTATCAATATTTATTATAAAATAGTTTTTATTTAGTACAAGATAACTCCTGCCCTGGCTCGAATACATGCGGCAATCCTTCTGGGCATGCTGAGAATTAAGTTATCCAGCATTTCTTGTGGTAACCTGTTCCATTCTTGAATAACGGCTTCCCTAATCTCTGGCACCGTCTGGAGAGGTGGCTGACGGTTCCGAACAGCTCGCTTGACAGCATACCACGCGTGCTCTATCGGGTTTAAGTCAGGCGAGCCGGCAAGCCAGTCTAACCTGGTAATGTCGTATTCACACAGAGCAGCGTTGATTCGTTGAGCTCGATGTGCATTATCGTCAACCAATACGAATCGAAGGCCATGGTTTATTCTAAATGACCTGACAATTCCATCAATAGCAATGGTTTGGTACAAAACTGCAGTCATCCAGACACGATACGGGATCAACGGCGTTCTACACCAATTATTGTACGGCCCCCAAGGGATACCGATTTCCCGCCTTGTTGAACGGTGGCAGTTCTTTGTCTTTCAGCGTTCCCACGTCTTCTCCAGACACGGAGACGTCAGTTGTCCGGATGAGTGCTAATTCTGGACTCGTTAACGAAGAGACAATTCCGCCAAATGTTTTCCTCGTTATTCTTCAATTTGGCGTAGTCTAGCCCACTGGGATCTGCGGCGCTGTCGTTGCTGTGAGTTCAGGGGTGCTCGCCAGGATCTTCTCGCTCGTAATCCAACCTGGTGTAAGCAATTCCTGATGGTCTGAGTGCTGATTTCTAGTCCAGCAGCAGCCCGCAACTCAGCTTTCATTTTAGTGGCATTGATTGTTGCTCCGTAACGTGTTCACGGCACAGGATTGGGATACAGCCACTCTGCGTGCTATTTCTCTCGTAGCATGTCTTTTCCCCCCCCCCAAAGTAACAATTCTTGCTCGTAAAACTTCTGATAATCCCCTCGGCATCTTTTTGAATGAACTCCTTCTTTGAAAAGTCAGAAAAAACCCTTGAATCAAGTTGGTCAGATTTCTGAATGAGCGTAAACAAGGATTGAATCTCTTATACAGAAAAACAATTGATATTTAAAATCTTTTGTTATCAAAAGATTTAATTTGCAATGAAGAATCTTAGAAGAAAAGAAAACGTTGTATTCTACTATAACAAAAAAGATTTCGTATTTTCAAAGTGATCTCAAACTTTTTTTGATGTGTATACTTAATTTCAATATTATCTATTTATTACTATATTTAGATCTACCATATCACTGCATAACTGTTTTTATTATATCTATAAATTTATAAACATATAAACATAAATATAAACAACCGTGACCCGAGAACAAACATCTGTGTTCATCACACAACTAAATGCCCCGACCAGGACTCGAACCTGGGAACTCCGGCAGGTACTCCGGTATGAGGCAGGGTTACTTAACACTACGCCATCCGGCCGTCCAATTTGCCATTCTTTTCACTTTTCTATTCCATTGTCGATTACCACTTGTCTAGCTCCTCTGATAGCTGGTGGTACTGTAGATGTTGTAGTTTTGTTTGCCAAGAAGCTCGTGGTGAATTTAGATGTTTGATGTGTTCAGAAACAAAGGTTTTCCAAGATGTTTCAACTTCCAAACATATTCAGATATTTGATTGATTGAGTTGTGTGAATAACTTCTGTTTCACACACATGTGTGCAAGCGAACCACCAGGTGGCGAGTGGTGTAAGTATGCCCAAAGATGATGGGTAAACTCAATATGGGATTTTGACCTGCTAATGGTCAGTAGTACGCATGAAAGATTAACTCATGAGTTACCTTTTCCCCCTTAAACTTCCCTAATTTTTAATCTAAAAATCTTGTAAAAAAGTAATAAATAATTTGCGAAAAATTAATCATAAGTTACCATGTTGTTTTCTTTTGAGTGTATGAATGTGTCAAAAAAAGTAACAAAACGATGTCGAATGAACTCACAAGTAATGGACGCTATTGGCCGATTAGTTTTGACAGTCAATCAACAATCTGTCCGTTCTTTTTTCACATGAATTACCTAGAGTGAAGGCTGTATGGCTAAACTCCTTTGCCTATCCTAATAAAGGATGAATTGTAAATACTAGTACTACTACTTACCTAGAGTGAATCCTAAAAAAATCGGGGAAAAGATATATTTAAAAAAATATCTTACAATGGTAGGAAGGACTATATATTCAAACTAATGATTGTATGATAATCTATATTTATTGGCCTTTACTTTGAATACTTACTATTAGTAGGTCATCTTTTGTACTACCTGCTTTAGTTAGAATCGCCTTGGTTCCAGCAATTTCACTGGCTGCTCCTCTTACAAAAGACACTCTACTATTAGTTTATTGTGGCTTTCCTTGTGCTTCAGTACTTAGACCTCAACTTTGCGGCCATACAGATATGTGATTAGGGCTTATATTCATCATACTAAATGCATCTAAAATAGTTCTTATAAGCCAATTACTTTTGATTGTCACATTGTAATTGTTCTAGGTCAGCCATACTCAACCATTTTTGTAGGGGCCACAAACACGTGTCAGTCATGGTGTCGAGGGCCACAAGCTATTTAGGTCTTAATTGAAACGTTAATTACGTAAAGTTAGTAATCCCAAGTTGACGATGTAGTTACTTTATAGATGTTTATATGTTTTAATGCGATTTTTGATCTGTGAACACTGTTTCACTTTATCAAGATCTGGCTGGTCGCTATTACATTGTTTGTTTGTTCATAAATTAATAAATGACGACCGAGTGGTGTAGTGGTTAGTAGCCTTGCCTCATACGCCGGAGGTCCCAGGTTTGAGCCCTGGGCGGGGCGTTCATTTGTGTGATGAACATAAATGTTTGTTCTCGGGTCATGGGTCTGTGTGGTCATCCATAACACAAGCTCTGCTTACTTTGGGGCCGTACAGCTTGGGTGATTTAAATTATCGACAGACTTGAAATTAAGAACTAAACCAATTTTAAAAGTTATTTCACCATTTTAAATGTAGTCTATCCAGAATTTATTAAAATTCCGAACTTACCCTGATAAAACCATGCATCCCCTAGTAATAAATAACCTTCAGCTGTAATATGTAATAATGAATAATAAATCAAACTCCCAACAGGTACTGCACCACGTGGTCGGCCATCTACGCACGCCGCGTGTCGGCCGCGTGCGACGCCGTGCGCGCCGCCGCGCCCCCCGCCCTGCACACCGCCTTCAGCGATGTGAGTAGACAAGTTTATATTAGATCTTGTTGTTAGTTTTCGTTCAAGATATCCTTCCTTACCCGGGTGTCGCTCCGATGAAGGCTGCTCAGCATTCCCATGCCACAGCCAGCAAGGTGGTTTTTAGTGGGTACGTGCTACTCTGGTGAGTCCCACACCACCCCGCAGTTCGGCTGACGGCTGACGGCATGACGCATCTTCCATCTCCCTCCCCGCGGAGGGTGCTGCTTAGGCGGATAATGTCGCATATATACGTTTATGGCATTATCATTCGAATCTTAAATGTTGTCTAATGAAGGCCGAGTGATGTAGTGTAAGTAGTCCTGCCTCGTACGTTGGTCCCAGGTTCGAGTCCTGGTAGGGACATTGTTCTCGGGTCATGGTTGCTGATATTTATATATGTATGTTCAGTTTAGATTCCCCTCCAGTTCGCTGTATGGTCATCCATAACACAAGTTCTGCTTACTTTGGGGCCATGCAGGGTGTGTTTGTCTGGGGGTTAAAGAAATCATGCGCTACGGCTAAAATCTGTATTTAAAATTTTGTATTTTTGTCGTATGCAGCTTATTTTAGACATTTTTTTATTACATATATCGAACATTTAGTAACTTTTGACATTTGATACTTACAATCATAGAAAAACATAAAGGGTTCACTCCTACTATCAAAAATGTAGTAAATAACGCTCAGGAAGAATTTAGGCTCGAAACTCGAGACACAACAATTTTGGTTATTGCGTGTAATTAATTATTTACATAAAGAATACAAGAAGACGAATAATGAGATAAAGTGGTCGAGACAAACGCAACTGGCTTTTGTTTTTCAGTTACTTAAGATGGTGGAGGAGATGTGTAACGCTGAGCAAGACTTCTGCACGCAGTTCTTCCAGTTAGAGTTCGACGATAAGGTGAGTTCACGACATGTTCGTCCTTGTCGCTATTCACAGGATCCCACAGAGGAACGACCAAGTTTACTTCGCTTCACATTTCTCACCTGTAACGATGACTTATATAAAGAATTTAAATTTTTTTTATATATATGTTTTTTATAACAAACACCTTGGAAGTATTATTACAGGGTAAACCTAATGCTGTAGTTGATTTACATTTAGTATTTAATAATATTCATGTCAAAATGTAAATAGTAAAGCTTACAAATCACAAAACTAATATAAATAGGATAATTGCAGTGAAATATTATTTAGGTAATGTTTAAATATTTATAGCCTAAGGTTTCAGTGGGATTTACTCAATACTCAATCATTGATTGCTTCGATAATGTTACAAAGTTCTTAAATCTATTTTTACAATGGAGGATTGTACATATGAACACGTAAAACATGTTCACATAGACGTGTCACACATGGGCCTAATGTAGGCACTGCAACATACATAAGGAGGGCTCATAAACAGAAAGAACACATAACCAAGATGTTATTATTATTACGCGAATATCAAATTAATTAAACTACAATTTGTCGTCCATGTGTTCACAAATTTTGACTAAAAGAAATAAAGAAAAAAAATTATAAGAAATATTTTGCTAGCGTCCTAAAAATATATAATTAACGTAACTGATAATGCGTTGGTCTCCATTTCCTGGACGCAGGCTAGAGAAGCCGCGGACTCGGACAGCGGCGGCGGCGCGCGGCGCGGCGCGGGCGACGAGGCCAGGACCCTGCACAAGGCGTTGTTCCCCAACCTGGCTGCGGAGCTGTGCGCCGTGCTCGCCTACATCGACAAACAGCCTTAGTGGGTATCCGCGTTGTTGTCGTGACCGTCTTGATGGTCCCACTGCTGGGACCCCAGCCGAAACCAAACTTATGCAATGGTTTTTGCTAATGTATAATCCACACAACCAATACTCGCCTTCTATGGGCTGACAAGCTTTTTTTTTTAGATATATCGGGTCTTCGCGATGTTTTCCTTTGCCGTAAGAGCAATCGGCTTCAAGTACTTAAGTTGTTTAAACTTCATTGGTAAAGGAGACGTTTCATTGTCGGCTAGCGGGATGTACACCAGTTCGAAATGTATGAAAAAATGTGGTAGACATACACAAAATATTAAAAAAATTATCCTCTGCATTTTGTTCTACATTGAAACAAAAAACAAGGTGACGTTTCCATACTCCGCATTGTTGAATGAAAATATGAAACTGCATGCTTGTACCACTGAGTCTGTGACGACTTGTTGTCCTTCCAGTCTGTGGTTTGTTCAGGTCCTTTTGACAAAATAGAGTTGTTTGTATAGTTTCAATAATAGATATATACTGCGAGTTACGACTCTAGAATATTTAAAACTAAGGTTTAACTAACATTGGAATGACCTTGTAGGAGTTTAATGTTCGATTACAATAATCATAATCGTTTTGGCAATTTGAAATAATCAAAATGTCCTTTTACTTACTTCCAATTACTCGTGTATAAATCAAGATGTTTGCTGTTGTTGTATCAATGGTAAATAATAATAACGGTTATAGTACAATAATTAAATCAAACGAAAAGCTCCAAAGGAGCTCGTAAATTGGACAAGCGATAAATTGGAACATAAAAGGACCAACAGAATTATAAAAACATCAACATGATAGATGGCACCATGTTTTCTGTGGCTGATTTGTGGAAAATGTTTTCTAAGACAAAACTAAATGAAATTAAGAAATATTGGCTTATAATACTCGTTCTATTTATTTAATGTTCTTTAGCCAAGCTAGCCAAGTGCCCCTTAAACTTTGAAATGTCTCCTTTGGCTGTCAACGGGTATCGAACCCGTGGCCTCACGATCGAGAAAACAGCGTCATAACCACTGCGCCACTGACACTGTATTTTGCTCTGCGCGTTTGATATTGTTTCTAGGTTTGTGTTTTGATGCCAGTGACGTTAAGGATGTGGTATCGCTTTCCGGGCTAGATTTGTTTGGAAAAATAATACTACCGATAGTCTGCAAAAACTATTATCAACAGAGAGAATAAAAGAAAAATATTCTGTGGTATTTGATATTAATAATATGCGACTTAAAATATCCACTCTCATTATTTTAGAAACATTATTTCCAAATGGCCTAAACTGATTGTGCGCATTCAATTCATTAACATTCTCCAAGAACATGTTTCCTCCGGCTGTTATTCCCCTCGGTTGTGTGAAATGTGGTTATTTATTTTTTATGTTTCAATTGGTAATAATTTAAATAAATAAATGTATTTACACTGAAATAAAAAAGAACCAATAACTTGTAGGATTTAGTAGTTAAGTTAAAGATTAAAGATACGTAAATAGGTTTATTCCTTAAAATATGTAGGATATATAATGTTGATCGATAAGCTAGATGATATGATATGAGTACACGCGCCGCGGACGACACTTAGGGTAGACCGGGTACAATAGTAGCACGGGTCAATAGTACCAACATCACTATTTTTACTACTGAGCTAAACAGGTATGAGTGGGCCAGGACACGCGCTATATGAGTCCCGAGGTACCCAAGAGTTGCCGGCGCGCGCGCTTCGAATCGGACTTATCACCGGAGAATTTTTAGTTTTCGGCAAGCCGTGTTGAGTTTTTTCGTAAATTTTTTATGGCTATAATACATAATAATAGCCTTACCTATGAAACTGCCGTTTTGCCGTACTGGCCATTTCAAATGAAAATATATTTTTTTTTGACTGATAATTCTAATTTCAAATTAATTTTATTAGACAAACATGGAATTCTTTTTCTAAAATCGTCATTTGTTTAATAGAGTGTTTTGTTTTCAACGCATTCGAACATTTTTCGTCATCATGGATAAGTTAAAAATTCGAGTAATTACGGAGTATGAGTACCGTCGTGGCAGCAAAGCGGCACAAGCGGCACGCAACATCAACGACGTTTACGGAGCGAACACTACAAACGAACGCACCACCCGTTATTGGTTTACCCGCTTCCGTTCTGGAAATTTTGACCTGAAAAATGAACCCCGTGGTCGTCCGAAAACTTTGGTCGACAATGACGAATTAAAGGCAATTGTGGAAGCTGATGAAACTCAATCCACTTTCGCTTTCGACGTTAGCATCAAAATAATATTGGTCCATTTGCGTCAAATTGGCAAGGTAAAAAAGCTGGACAAATGGGCACCCCACGAACTCAATGACCGCCAGCGCGAAGTACGCGTGGAGACGTGCCTTGCACTGCTCAGCAGGCATACAAATGAAGGAATTTTGAACCGCAGTGTTACTTGTGACGAGAAATGGATCCTGTTTGACAATCGTAAGCGCTCAGCAAGTTGGTTTTACCCTGGTTCAGCACCCAAACAATGCCCTAAACGAAAACTTACCCCTAGAAAAGTGATGGTCACTGTTTGGTGGTCTAACGCGGGTGTAATTCATCACAGCTTCTTGCCAAACGGGACAAGCATTACTGCAGATGTGTACTGTGAAGAACTGAACACAATGATGGAGAAGCTCGCACGTCTCCAACCAGCTTTGGTCAATCGTTCGGCTCCACTGCTCCTGCACGACAACGCGCGACCTCATACTGCACAGCAGACGGTCTCCAAGCTTCAAGAGTTGGGGTTAGAAGTTCTCCGTCATCCGCCGTACTCACCAGACCTTGCGCCTACAGACTTCTACTTCTTCCAGAATTTGGATAACTTCTTGGCGGGAAAAAAATTCAATACCCGAGAGGCAGTACAAAATGCCTTTGAAGAATTTGTTGCCTCCCGTCCAGCTGATTTCTTCAAGAAAGGCATCAATAAGCTACCAATGCGTTGGCAAAGATGCATTGATTGCATGGGTGATTATTTTGATTAATAGAAATAAAAAATATATAAAAAAAATTACGCTTCATTTATTTCGTGAAAAACGGCAATTTTGTAGGTAAAGACCTAATATAAAAGCTTTTTCTACAGGTATTTGTTCTTGCCAGTTAAAATTAACTAATTTGGGGCAATAGATCCGACATCGCCGGGGACAATGGTACCGTTACAATTGACCCCGTAAAAAAGTGTACCTCCAGCCAGAAAAAGAAAACAGCAACAAGATATAATTCTGAAAGCAGTGAAGAAGAAAAAGAATAAGAATGGATCCATGGAACCATTTAGTTCCAGACGCCCTAGTGAAAGTGTGGGCTTTGGGTTCATGAAGAATTGAAGCCTCAGGAGTCTATTTATATTTGTTACATTTTCGAATCTGACTAATGAATTGTTTATCATAAATTTTCCGGAAGGGTCGTTGGTACCAGGGATCAGCTGTACCTCCGCACAGGAATTTTTTTTGATTATTTCTGTTTTGTGATTGTTATGAAACTTAAAAAATAGCAATTGTGGCATGTCTTAGCCATGAAATATGTCAAAGAAAACTAATTTTATTTTTGTTACAAGGGTAGAATATTTATGTTTTTATTATTCATTAACATTTCTGTTAAATAAAACACTTTTTACCGGATATTATCGCGTATATTTTAGTTAATTTTAAAATTATTTCGACGTTTCGGCATCTTTGCAGTTGCCGTGGTCACGATAGACTGTGATAGTCTATCGTGACCATATATATAGCAATATACGCGATAATATCTGGTAAAAAGTGTTTTATTTAAAGTATGCATCGCGAAAATTTAAGAATAGATTTAACATTTCTGTTGATTTAAAAGACTGATCTCTCGATTTCTTTGTTGTTAGTTATTAACGATGGTTATAACTAACAAAAACTTTAAATAAATGACTGAGAAAATGTGATTAAATAACATAATGTGACTTTTATTACCCTTTGTAGTTCTGTTATTTTGGCTATCTTTTGATTCTTATAGATTGTACAAATCTATAAGAAATTTTGCTGTACCCTTGGGTGGATAAAAGACAAAGGCTTTAAAATATCAAAAATAAAAACCGAATTCGTCAGCGAAACCTTTGTAATCGCCCGTTGATTTAAAAATTGGGGACAACAGTACCATTTTTAAATCATTTTGGTTTACCCTAATTGTATTCTACCCTATTTGTATCCTAGTTAATAAATCGATGATTCCGACCGCCGCGGTACCTAAAGTGCTGTTGCTTAGAAACGAACGTAACTCACCCAGAACCTTTTCATAACAGTGGATGTTTCCGCGCGCTCGCGTGCGTGTCCGACCTCGTGCTGACTTCCGGTGCCGCGACGGGGGGTGGCGCGGCGGGCGGGGGCGCGGGGCGCTGGGCCACGGGCGCGCTGGCGGCGGCGGCGGTGGCGGCTAAACGCGCAGCAGACAAGCAGCTGGCGGACCGCGTGGCGGGGCTGGGCAACGCTGTTAAACAGGTTCGCGGGTTCCAGCTGTTGACTGTTCTAGTTGGAAGTAGACAAGGATCAAAGATGTGACGTAGTTTTTATTTCAAACACATGCCCTGATAAAAGTTGTTTTCACTTAATTAACGTATGGCCCTTTGAGAAAAGAACAAATAATTATAATAAATAAATAATAATAAATCCCCAGACAAGCACACCAAAGTGTGGCCCCAAAGTAAGCAGAGCTTGTGTTTTGGATGACCATACAGCCACCTGGAGGGGGCCCAGAATAAACATACATATATAAATGCAAACAACCATGACCCGAGGACAGTATGTATGACAGTATGAGGCAGGGCTACTTACTAACCACTCGGTCGTCAAATTAGTAAAGATCTTTCACTCAAAACTTATACGGCCCTCCAAGTACTCTTCACTCCTACATGCAAATAGTACAAAGATGCTCACACGAAGACACGTCAATATCATCGGTTCTGCAACAATACTGGAAACACCGGACTCGTCGGTCAACTCGTGCACAAACGCGTGAGCTCTGCGCCGTACAACGTACCCAGATCGACCGCACGACTAGCTAATTATTTCGTTTATGGAGGACATTGCAACATTAATGGAGGGGCGTGCACGTTTAAAATGAAAGATCCATAGCAATGTTTGTTTTTCCTCCACTATGTTTGAAGGATCTTTCAACTTCCTCTCAAACCGTTTAACAAATATCTAACAAGCGAGTTCTGATTGAAATACTTCGGTCGCAGGCGGCCCGCAAGCCGAAGTGCGGCGTGTTCAGCTTCGTGCGCGAGCTGGAGGAGTTCTCGCAAGCGCTGGAGCCGGTGTTCGTGTCGCGCCGCGCCGAGCTGGAGCGCTGGTATAGGTAACGACGTCAATTGCAAGAATATCCATAGATTACAAAATTGTTCAACTAAAGTTCTATACTTAGCTGAATGTTGTATAATGTAGGTTTCTACCAGGCCATTCAGAAAGTTCGATTATTTAAAAGTAAAAATATTAATTGCCCTTTTGAGTTTTTTACCAGCGTTATAAAACTAATATTTTGTCATAGAAAAATGGATCTGCATAGGGAACACTTCCGGGAGACAACGCCGATGCAGCACAGTCCAAACCTAGTTTTTTTCTTAATTATTTCTATTGTTACTGTGTTTGGAAACTGCAGTGTTGCGTTCTTTAATTTTCGACGCAAGAGGTTTATTTTAAGTTGAAGTTGTGTCTGCGTCTGTCGTCGTATCTCTTTAACATGGAGTGGAGGGGTTTGGCTGAGTATTTTTCCGTTTGAAAGCTGAAACTTAGTCTTAGCTCTGGTGCAAAAGTTATGCTTGCTCTTTGATGTAGCTTTGTGCTTATATACCTACGCTGCCCATATATAGATACCATCTTTTTTACATATTCCTCGGAAGTCTTTGCTGACTATACGCCGCTTGTGTAAATATAGGTATGCATTCCTCTCTATAATAATAAAATTAAGGCCCTTGTCGACTTATCTAATTTAATTAAATTGTATATTTAACATACAAATGTGTTAAAATGTCTGCAGCACACTGGCAGAGGCCATGATGGAGCAGCTCTCGCGCGCCAGCCACCCACGCACGCCGCCCTTGGTGATGCAAATGGGTACGTCACTCATCTATTAGATTAATGTTATTTTTATACAAAATTCACTTTTAATATATCTAGTGTCTATCAATTGACTTTGGTTGCAATATTAAACTGAAACCTTAAGGAAATTCTAGAAAATTGTTTTTTGAAGATTTCACTTAAAACGTACCTGAAACAACTTCAATACAAATTCAAATATTTATTCCCAACATTGACAATTCCTTGTTCTTGTTGACGTCAAATAAAACATGACTCTACCACCAGTGCGGAAAAAACCTTCGTAAAGAAGAACTGGCAAGAAACTTCATGGGTATAAATTTATCAAAATAAATTTATAATGTCTCTTTATGTACAAATTCTTTTCTGCATCTGTTAGCTCGGCTACTGCACGTTCGAGTCGTCCTTCTTTACCAAAATTAAATTATTTGTGATTTTTTTGATAATTAAGTGTACGCTGAATATTAAAATTCTTAACCTAATTTAAGTTCTGAATACGTTTATGAAGAATGTCTGTACATTTCAGAGAACTACCACGCCCTGTACGCGGTGGTGAGCTCGCTGCGCGTGGCGTCGCTGGAGGGCGTGCGCCGCGAGTGCCGCCGGCGCTACCAGGAGGCGCTGGACAGCTACGTGCGTCTGTACAGCGCGCAGCCGCTCGACAAACTCATGCACTTCTTCGAAGTATGTGCTCTTCTGTACAATATTCTGCAGCTTTTGCTATAAGGAGTAAAGATATGCTTGCTTGCGTGTTTGTATTCGATAAACGCGTAAAGTACCGAAGGGATTTAAATGATTAATTCACCATCAGAAAGTTACATTAATAGAGATGTAAAATATATTTGTCCAGAAATTACCACAGGCTCATTATATACACGCACTATACATTATATACAGGCACGTAATACGCGAATGAAAGTGCTCGGAAACTTTCACGAGAAAAACATTGTATCACTCTCTTTGTTCAAAACGTGTTGCAACAAGATGTCTAACTACTAAACAGTGAATTGCTAAACAATAGTCCTCTCCTGCACAGGGAGTGTCGGAGGCGGTGGAGTCCGGCGTGCGCGAAGACGAAGTGTGCTACCGCGCGGCGCTCAGCAAGCACGAGCTGCGCCGGCTGCTCAACATGTACCCGCCCGCTGAAGGTACCCTCAAGAAACAAGCGTACTAATGTTAAAAACATGAGTTTATTATAGTTTAGATCAATTGGGTTTTGACTACTTTTTTTTGTTACATATTTAAATAGTTTATGAACAGCACGCTGCGAGTCGCCGCAACGCGCTCCGCACGAGTTGTGACGTCACAACGTGTCAACCATACTAAGCATTGTATGCGCGTTTGGATCAAATATATACAATAGCTACGTAGATAATGCGTTTACTTTTTGTCATAATAAACATTTAATGTCAGTAAGCTAATCATAATAAAAAATTAAACATATTTTATATTTAGTATTTTTGCTTCTTTTTTAGGTTTTCTAATCTATGTAATTTCGATATTAAATGTAAAACTTTATTTTTCAAAACATTATTTGGGTGAAAATAACGAATATTTTCTAAATAAATGATAACAACTTGCATGTTCAAATGGTGTCAAATATCCAGTAATTATAGATTTATGTTTATTTTTTCTATAGTCTGGTGAAAAATTATTATGACGATGCAAAATCGTTCAGAACACAACTGCATATATTCTAAGCTGTGGGTTCTTGGTAATAACGGGCAGGAGGCCCGTATTGCATCTCACTAAATAGCGTGCACCGTCTCGTGAGTGGGAAAGGACGAGTCAGCTGCACTGTTTCGGTAGCAATAATCATCCTTAATGCAACGATGCATGGTTTAAATTTCAAGTGATTTCACTTATTCATAATTCTGTAAATTTCCCACACATGTGCACTTTTATTTCGGAACACTTTTGACGCCAATTTTAGATCAGACACACAGTTAACCTCGATTACATTGCTCTCCGATATAAACGGGATAGAATGATCCAAAACATGGGCGTGCGAGCAGGACATAATATTTCGTGTCCGTACAATTTTGTTTGTATTCCTATCGTGTGGTATATTGCCGGTTACCGAACTACGCGTAATGACTCAACCACTTGACGAGTAAAATCAGACTGCGACGGGGAACAAGATTTCCGAGGACCTTGTCACCTGTTATATTTTAATTTAATCAAAATGTCGTCTTACGTATACAAACCAGCAGGTAGGTGTCGTGGATACGCCACTGAGGGCAGACCAGCTGCCCAGCGTATTGTTATTTGAACTCATTCTATCATATAACTCATAAATGGGATAATACAGTTGTTATAATATTCCTTGGCGTCGCGAGAGTAAAGTTTGCAACGATTGCTATGCATTTCGCTCACATAATACATGTCTGTACGATAAAGGTACTAAAAGTTACTGGTCTGTGCATGTTTCCTACTTATCGTGATAGAAATAAATCGACGATTCAATTGATGAATATTGCTTTTGGTCCGCAGTCCGCAAGTCACTCGGGCGCCTGTACCGCACCGTAGACCGGCACGTGAGCTCCGAAAGCGGCCTGCTGCAGGTGGTGTGGAGACACATGCAGCTGCAGCTGTGTAGACATCATCAAGTGTTGCAGGTACAGAGGCCGAGAATCCAATTCAAAGATTATATATCTTAGGAGAAATCGCTGGCAGCTTATTTGCCGTGGAATTGTTAGGTTCGTGTTTAGGTCACCAATTTACCATGAATAGGTGAGATCTCGGTCGACGTCTCGTAGTCTAATGTAGGAATTGTAAGGGCTCAATATTTTCGAAGAGAGCATTTGCACACTATCAAAATGGATCCGTTAAAATGCCGACAAAAAAGCGACAGCGCTTCGGTTTTTCAGGCTTCAGGATTTAGTTCGGGAGCGCGGGGTCGTTGATGAAGTTCGGCCAACTGAGTCCAGCGCTTCGCGTTGGTACTTTGCCGAACCATTCCCACAGTGACTACAGTACGCTATGCGTGATCGAGCCGGCCAGAATAGAAGCACCGCCGAACCTTCAAATTGGTTCTTAATGTTTTAAGCTATTTGCGCTGTGGTCTCAATCTAGTGCCCGAAGTTAAAATTGGATCTTACAGTAACATCCAAAACTCTAACTGTACCGTAATCGGTATGAAGACATCTTGAAATGTGCGTGTTTCCTCAGCATGATTTCCTTCACCGTTTGAGCAGTCGGCTTAATGTAGGTACTGAAGTTGTAAAAAGTCTAGAGCCAGCGCCTTAAGCATTTTGTCTTCATCGCTCCTGGTGGCTTGGTCTGAGGACATTTTACAAGGGACCGTCTGATAGAGAATCCAGCACTCTAACCAGCGTTGAACTCTTTCTGAATGGTCGATACTCTTTTTGTTTTGCAGATAAACATAGAATACGAGTCTTAAATTGTCAGTACCAATGATAAAATTAGTGACTTTGGATAATATAATTAGTAATGATTAATTACTTAATGTGATTTATATCTGGCGAAGTAAAAAATATTTCACACACAATTTTTTGGTAAGTATTAAGTAATTTTTTTTTTATTGAAAAAGGATTAGACGTTTGTCTTCTATCCCACCTGATGGAAAGTGACGATGAAGACGAAGGTGTTTCACGTCTATCCACGAGATACCTATCCATTCGACGCTTGAAAGAACTAGGATAGTTTTCTGGAAAAACAGACGCAGGCAGTTCATTCCACAGCTTGGCGACCCGCACCAAAAAGGAACTATCGAAGCGTTTGGTTCGACTTCTTGGGATATCTACTATAAAGGGATGGAGGGCCTGTCTGCGTCTAGTAGTCCGATGTAAGAAGTGTGTGGGTTCAACCTGATCAAAAAGAGCATTCGCGCACTCTCCAAAATGTTATCTGTAGAAGACTGCTAAACTGGCAACTTTCCGACGATGGATGGAGATGAAAAATAAACTACCAAAAAAGAAATTATATTTACCCGGTTTCATTCCATTAATGTAACAGATTTTTCCATCAAACCCTTTCCCAAATCTACAGATACCTAAAACTCTGTCCGCGACTGTTTACAACATAAACATAAATTACAAGCGATACAGTAGGTAGGTGTATAGCGCGAGCAAGTACATAGAGTGACATAGACCTGATAGCGTTTTGATTTAATCTTAGCTTACACACGAATACTATAGAGAACTTATACCTGAAGGTAATATAGAAATCTTACTAAGATTTAAACCTCTTTAAAATTTTTGTTATTCACATAACACTAACATATTATTATGACATATCCTCAGGAACGTATATCGGCATGTTACCCCGGTGCCGGGCTGAGTCTGCCGCTCACCACACAGGACATCCTGGACGCCTTCTCAGACATTGCTCGAGAACATTGACTAGAATAACAAAATCAAATCCAAAAAGGCAGAGCTAACTGTAAAGAATAATGCAGACACAGACGTTCTTCAGTTGTGCGTGGCGGCTAAGTGGTGTGTAATGAATAGTAAATGCAAGATACTCGATACAAAGTGAAATGGTTAGCAGTCTCATACATCTTCGGAAGGTTCACAGCTTTGTTAAACCAACCAAAGCATTGGAACTAAATGCCAAAGCGCTGAGTTCTATTTAAATTATAATTTGAATAGCACTTGGCTGCCCTCACAGACCTCAAATGGTCATTTAAGGTGTTCCTGAGTGTAGATTTTGTGCAGAATTAATAATTTATCTATAACTTCATCTGAGTCTAGATTTCCTTAGCAAAATCTACAATTTAAATCACCTGAAGAAACCATCTCAAGTCTCCGAGTGTGACCGTAAAATTTGTAATTTGTTTTAAATATTTTAATTCAGTTTTATGTACTCCTAATAAGATTATAGTAACTATGTAAATGAATAATATTGATATGAAAATGTAAAATAGTTCCTTTACAATTTTTATTTGTTGGTTTTAACTAGAGATGAAACGGATATCCGGCAACTATCCGGCCTATCCGGCTGCCATAATACTATCCGGCCGAATACCGGATAGCTACTGTTCGGAAAAAAACCGGATAAAAGAAACATATTTTTGAGTAATTATTTGCTTTATTTAGTAAGTCTTAGTATCACTTAACTTAAATATAATTAGATTTAGTTTTAAATTTTTTATCACACAATATTAAATTAATGTAATACAAAGAAAATGTATGAATTATTACTTTTAGTACTCATTCTGCACTAAGGGTAAATTATGGTGAATAAATACTAATTTCTCTGCATTGAGAGGTAGCAGGCGGTTGTGTTTCTCTTCATAAATAAGGCCAGCTTCAGAAAAAAAGTCTTTCGCTATACACACTGCTGCAAGCTGCAGAAAGGTAGATTTTGGCAAACTTTGTTAAATTTAAATACTGTTTGTCATTAGCTGCCCACCAAGAAGAATAAGGGTCGCAATTGCGATCAATTCGCACTGACTTGAGATAAAAATCCAGCTCACAGGTTATCGCATTTCTTTCTTCACGTTGAACCTGGTCAGTGTTGTTTTCATTTGCTACTTCATCAAAGCAATCCCAAAATGTGTCGTGAGCTTTGCGAGATACAGCTGACTCTGTCTCCTCTCCTCTACTCTTTTTAGCCGGTGTTGAAGATGAACTGCTACTTGAAGACTCTTCACAAGACATTTTCAAATATTCCAATAAGATCTCCTGGCGTGCTCTTGCAGCTTCAGTCACCCCCAAGTAGTTTGTTTTGAATCTGGGGTCTAGGTAAGTTGCAATCAAGTAGTTTGAGTCTTGACTCATGGAGGTAAAACGAGTTTCTAACTCAGCTTTTAACAAGGCTCTCATATGCGATAAATCAGGAGTTCTTTGCTCACTTTCGGTTTTAACTAAGTTTTTTTTTAAGCAGTAACGTGTGGTATAACTTCCGACACGCATGATAGTCCAGAACTTGTTATTTTAGTCATTTCCTTGAAGGGCTTTAATAAATTGATACACTGCTCCATTAAACTCCACTGTTGAGCTGTCAAATTTATGAGTGTATCGTGATCAGCAACATACAATGATTTAGCCCGCTTCTGTTCTAACAAACGCTCAATCATGTAAAAAGTGGAACTCCACCTAGTGCTAATATCTTGCACTAACTGACGTTCGGGTAAACTTAGCTCTTTCTGGATCGTCAGCAGTTTTTCTTGAGCTAAACCTGAGTGATTGAAGTGCGTCACAAGTCGCCTTCCAGCAGCAATCGTTGCTGTTACTTCAGTCTGAACTTTGAGCGACTCGTTTATGGCTCTTTGAAGCGTATGTATAAAACATCTAGCAGAGTCGTACTTAGCCAAACAAACGCCCTTAACCATATTAGCACCACTATCGTGAATGAATAAATGTATTTTAGTGTGCTCAATATCCCAGCGGTTTACGACATTGTTAAGTTCCTTTGCTATATTTTCTCCTGTGTGTGAACCTGAGAAAGGCTTCATGGCCAGAACTCCGTGTTCTAGTTCAAATTCAGATGATATCCAATGAGCTGTAAAGCTCAGAAAGCTAGCATTATTGTGTAAGCAAGTCCATACGTCAGATGTCACTGAAATAGCGAAGGCTGTCGAAATGTTACGTTTGATTTTCTCGTAAATTCTGTCATATATATCAGGAACGATTTTTTTGGTAATATAAGTCTGGCTTGGCAGTTTATAGCGGGGTAAGGCTTGTTCTAAGAGTCTGGTAAATCCGGTTCTTTCCACTATGTACAATGGCTCGTTGTCGAGTGCAATCATTTCGGCTATTAAAAAATGGTACTTTCTTGCTTTAGTATAATTTATATCCCAGAACAATTTCCTTTCGTAAGATACTGTCATAGTCAATTGCTTTTTTGCTACTGAAGACGAACTTGTCCCCGCAATGGGTAAAGAAACTGTAGTAGGCTCGACAGCGGCCTTGCTTTATTCAATGCACGAAATTCATCTGGATGTTTTGATTTTAAATGATTTTTCATAGCATAAATACCTAGAAAAAAAATTTAAATACTTAATTAGGTATAAATAAAGGTAAAAAAGTAGGTATACCATAAAAAGACTACTACAAATAAACTTTAAATAATATGTGCCTAACAACTAGATAGTTGTTATTCTAGACTAGATTATAGTTAACTAGATAGAATAATTGTAAATCAATAAATTACAATTAAAAAAACACAACTTCATAGCTAGCACAATCATTTAAGCAATGCCTATCGAAAAATACCTAAAAAACGAAATACTCCGAAACAAACAATTAATGAATACGTTACGAAACTTGCAAAATTATTGCAATTAGATTATTTTTATTTATTATAAGATACATACCTGCTTTTTTCCCTTCGCCGCCACGAGAAATGTTAACATTGCATAATAAACAAAGAGCTAACTTATTATTTCCATTTTTTATATCAAAGTATTCCCATAAAGGCGATTTTTTCTTCACCAATGCCATTTCTCGCTAAATCTTTTAGAATTATGTATATATTGTTGGATCCCTCTGCGAGCCCGAGGAGAAGATTGACTCCACCAAAAAAACTCTTGGTCCAACAGTACAGATCTGGACTTGAGGAGAAGATTAATTTCACCACAGAAGTCGGATGATCTGCTGGAGTACGTTGGTTCTTATGCTGCCACCATCTACTCCTCCTTTACGCATGGAGCAGAAAAAATGCAAGACTCCGCATTTGATGGTGCCCGAAAGAAACAATTGGTTTAACTTATAAATTGTTCTTTATTCAGGACAACTTCTAATTTCAGACTCAGACTCACACTAAGACTCAGACTAAGACTAAAACCAAGATAGTAAACAGGTATTTATAAGGATTGGGGATGTCGCAATGTTTACTTCTAGTATATTCGAAATAATGAGCTTGTTTACATGAAATATGACACAAAAGTAATTAATTCTTCCTAGAAGCTTCGTTTAATGAGCTTTTTATGAACTTGTTTACTAGTAATCTGATGCCTTGGAAAGTTTTAAGTTTCGCATGGATATGCAACATCTCCCTCCTTAACAAAATTTTTGTACAAGTTTTTATGTAGTTACAAAAATTTGAAATTGGAATTTAAAATTTGAAATTACAAAATTTAAATTTAAGTAATATACAATATCTTAAAAATATTTAAGTTAATTAAATTGAATTGAATTAGAATATAATGATTGAATTAAATTGAATTAGAATACAATTAAAATGTTTAGAAACTAAGTTTATACAATAAAATCAATGAACATAGTAAGTTTCGAATTTCGAAGTAATTCGAAAAAAATGTTTGAATGATGAATTGTATTAGATTTGTCAAGAATAAAATTCGTAATATTATGAAAAAGTTAGGAATTAAGTTAATTATATACGTTAGTTTGACAAAAAATTAGAAAACAATGATTAAGGATAAAACTTTGATTTCAAAAATTTTAACACTTTATCACTTAAAGTTTATTCAAATATAACTTCTTTCTTTCTTGAAAGTCTTTTGTCATTTGAAGTTGAACTGATTGATGAAGATCTTGATCTTCTCGAAGTTTCAGGAAGTTCACGCATGGAGTATCTCGGAGGTTCTTCAAGTGCAGGATACGAAGTATGAGTTTGTTCTTCATTTGGGTGATATCGAACAATGTATTCTTCTCTTGATAAACTGGGATTTCTTTCACTGCATTGGTTGAATATTTGGACGCAGGCCCCGCAGAATGATTTAAGTCTTCTTTCTTGATCTGGATTTTCTTTAATACAGCAAAATATTCTTTTTAATAATGAAATGATTCCGCACCATTTGAAAAGATTATAGATGATGCTTAGCAGGAAAATGCCCAAGATGATCATTAATAGTGAAGTATACCATTGTGAATGTTTAATTATAAATGGTTCCTTCAATCTTTGTTGTAGAATTTCATCATACTGTTGTAATTTATGTTGGGCATATTTGAGTTCTTTGAGATCCAAATTTGATAATTTTATAGGATCCAGTTTGATTTCTTCAGTAATGTTGCTTCGAAGTGGAATGCAGCAATCGTCTCCAGTTATGTCAGTTAGTGGAATCTTGTTTGATAAATAAATTGGCATCTGCTTCAAGAATTGCATAATTTGTGTAGGCTTTGCAATTTTTATCAAGTTGAAGAATTCCCGTAGATGAAATAATTTGTTGTTTTGTTTCTTCTTCATAGCACAGTATAGTAATAGTCATTGGTTCTGTTAGAATATAAAGCCATTGATTATGACGTAATGGATACCATATTTCCGTTTGTGCTATGACTGTGTGTATTTGGCAATCCTTGGGAATAATTCGAGTTTGAGATGTAAGTAATTGAACCTCGCATTGTGGATGATCAACTCTTCTTGAAATGGTAATCTCGCGACAGATGAATTTGTCCTCTTCATACTCTTGGCAATCTTGCAAGTTGTGAAGTAATTAGTATACCGTTCCAGCCTTAGAAATAACGATATAGGGCTTGGAAGGCTCAACATAGGAGAGGAAATTAGGATCTGTCTTATGAGGAGTTGGTAATGGAATTGGAATTGGAATTTTTACAATTGGAATTTCAAATGAAATAACAAGTAATTCGTTTTGTAAAAATGCTTTAGGTTTAGTAATTCTATAGTATTTGTAGGTATTCTCTAAATTTGGTTCCATTGGTAGAGTATACCTTAATGAAATTTTCTTTAATTCTGATTGAAAATCTGATGGAGTTAAGATTTCATAATTAATCATACCATTGGAAATGAAAGTAATTGAATCCATGTATTTTCTTAAAACGTTTTGATTTTCTGTCAACATTTCTATTAATGAAATTATTTGATCGTTAATATCGAATTCGAAATTTAACCTTTCTTCGTTTGAAGCAGTTTGTTCGGTAAATTTATTGAATTTTTCAAAATTATTATTCATAGTTTCTATATTCTGATGTAAAGATACAACAGAATGATTAAAATTAGTAATTGTGGAAGAAATAACGTTAATTTGATTTTTCATTAGAACTTTCACTTCTCTTTGATTATTAATTAATGATTTAATAGAATCTGTATAGAAATTTGCATCTTCTGAATCTGGTGTACCAAATAACCATTTAAAAGCTTTGCCAACACCATCAATTATGCCTCTTCTGGCTCGATGGTTCATAGTCATTGAAGGAGATTGGTACTGTAGTTTGAGGGTGTTCGTCGTTTGGATACTTGGGGGGAGGGAGACTTGCCGAGCTAACAGATGCAGAAAAGAATAATTTTTGTATAGACATAAAGAGACTGTAAATTTATTTTGAAAAAAAAATATACCCGTGAAGTTTCTTGCCAGTTCTTCTTCACGAAGGTTTTTTTCGAACTGGCGGTAGAATCATGTTTTATTTGACGTCAATAAGAACATGTAATTGTCAATGTTGAGAAATAAATATTTGAATTTGATGAGCAATTATAAAATAGTCTTTCATTATTTCCTTCAGATTATTTTTAATGTATCTGAGGGAATTAATAGTGTTTGTAAATGTTCTCTAGTAAGTCTATCGCATAGTATCAATGATTTAGTATAAAATTGATTGATAACTTTTATTCTTTTTTCAATTAAAGCAATATTATTGAAAGTTAGTAAAGTAAATTTCTGATTACTTAATTTAGCTGAACCTAACTGATAGAAAAATATTCCACTTGATTTGTTAATAGGATAAATATTAAATGCAGAGATCAGGGAAAGGTTAAGGAGAAGGAGGACAGGTATTTTGTTTATTTTCTTCATTAATGTTGTTTTCTCCTGGAACAATATAGGGTTTTAATAAATTGAAATGATAAGTTTTTTGTTTATTGGGAGAAATTTGAATTGTTGCCGTTTTGTTATTATGAATTTGAATTATTTTATAAGGACCTTTATAATTCTTTTTAAGTTTCTTATTTTGAGCTTTGGAAACAGCGTCATAAATAAGGACTAAATATTTTTTTTTAAAGTTATGTTCTTGGTTATGTGTGTTATCGTAATTTTGTTTAGAAATTGTTTTCGATTGTAATTGTGCATTTCTTGCAATTTCCCTGATTTTCTTTAATTTGTTTTTTGTGTTTTCAGAAAAATCATCATAATTTTTGATTTTAGGATTTTTCGTAATTTTTGGATCTTGTCCAAATACTAATTCATAAGGTGTATATGATATACTTTTATGTATATGAGAATTGTAAGCGTAAATAGCTTGTTTTAAATATTCATCCCAATTATTTTCATTTTCATTTATAAATCATTTGAAATAATCTTTAATGGTTAAATGTACTCTTTCAAGAGCACCATTTGTTTGGGGATGATATGGGCTTGTAGTAATTTTATTAACATTAAGAGTTTTATTGAATTCTTTAAACATTGCGGAAGAAAATTATTTTCCTTGATTATTAGCTATAATTTATTAGCAATAGTTTGAGCGTTATGATTTTGAATAGCGTATGCTTGAATAAATTTTGTTAAATCGTCTTGAATTGTTAAAATGAACCTTTTACTGTTAATCGTTTTAGGTAAAGGACCTACGACATCTAAGGCAATTCGCTCGTTAAATTTTGTTGAAGTAGTAGTTATTTCCATTGGAGATTTATTTGGTTTAAAATTTGTTTTAGATTTTTGACAAATTGAACATTCTCTTATATATTTTTCTATATCGTTTTTCATATTTTCCCAGCAGAAATATTTTTTTATTTTATCATAAGTTCTTTGAAAACCTTGATGACCTGCTACTGGATGATTATGATGTTCTTTAAGACAATTTTCAATTTCATTTCTTGTTTGTAAAGGTATTCTATTATTATTGAATAGTTTGTAATCATATTCGTCAAAAATGTATTGTAACATTGAAAACAAAGTGTCAGTTTGAATATTTGGGTCGTTAATGGTTATATCAGTGATTGAAAAGGCTTTAATTTTATTTACTGGAAGCATTAATTTTAGATTAGTTAAAGTTTCAAATAGAATGGGATATTGGAGCTCATCGTCATATGATTGTTTTATGCAAAGTAGGAATATTTTTTGTCTTGGTTTTGTAAGACAGACCATTTCTTTAAAATTAGTTTTAGTTAAATCTTTTTCAGGGAATTGGTTTTTTACATAATCAATCCCAATGTTATTGTTGTTTACATCACAAGAAATAGGTAGAATTATAACAGGGATTTGTGAAATAGGTTTTTCATTATAATCAGGTTCTTTGATATCAAGAGTTTTTTGATGATAATCGCAAAAATTTTCAAAATTTATAAGTAGAAATTCATTATCAATAACATGAATTGGGCGACTTAATGCATCGGAATTTGTATTTATTTTACCGGATTTATGAACAATATCATATTCATATTCTAATAATTTAAGTCTCCAACGAATAAGTCGACTAGAAGGATCTTTACAATTTTGTAACCATACTTAAGGGTTATGGTCTGTAACAATAGTAAATTTTCTTCCAAAAAGATAAGGTCTAAAATGTTTTACAGCTTTAACGACGGCTAAAAGTTCTTTTTTGGTTGTGCTATAATTTGTTTCAGGTTATTTAGTGTTTTCGAATAGAAAGAAATACGGAAGATCTGAACCAATCTTTCCTTGAGATAAGATAGCACCAATAGCTTCATTCGTCGCGTCTGTGGTAAGTATTTCGTTGAAATTTGGATATTTTAAATTAACTTCATTACTCAAAATATTTTTAATGTTTCGAAAACATCTTGACATTTATTGCACCATTTAAAGTTTGTTCCTTTTTTAATAGTTTTGTTAAGGGTTTAGAGATTTGAGCGAAATTGGGAATAAATTTTCGATAATATCCTATTAATCCGAGAAAAGATTTTATGTCTTTTTGGTTTTTAAGAGTTTTAATAGATTTTATGGCTTCAATTTTATCTGGATTAGGAGCAATACCTTCTTCGGTAATTATATGACCAAGGTAAGTAATCTTTTTCTTTAAAAATTCACATTTATCTGGTTGAAGTTTAAGATTATGATCTTTTAATTTTTCAAAAACTAAGTTTTAAACTAAGTATTATTTTTAAATTTTCAGTGTGGTTTTCTAAATCTTTGCTGTGTACTACAATGTCGTCTAAATATACAAAAACTTTAGTACCGATTAGATCAGAAAGAACGGTATTCATCATTCTCCGAAAAGTTGCAGGGGCATTTTGAAGTCCAAAAGGCTTTCTTAAAAATTCATAATGTCCGTAGGGGACTGTAAATGCCGTTTTTGTTTGATCATTTGGATCTACTGGAATCTGGTGGAACCCTGAGGCTAAGTCAAGTGTTGAAAAATATTTTGAATCTCCTAATTGGTCGAGAATTTCTTCGATATTTGGTATTGGATAGTGGTCATCGATTGTTACTTGATTTAGTTTTCTATAATCAATGACAAGTCGCCACTTCTTTTCTCCAGAAGCATCTAATTTCTTTGGAATTATCCAAACTGGAGTAGACCAAGGTTTGAAGGTTTTAATTATATTTTGTTCTAACATTTTATTGATTTGTTTTTTTACTTCTTGTTCATGAATTTTAGGGTACCGATAAGTTTTCAAATGAATTCGAGTTTCGTAAGAAAGAGAAATTTTGTGCGGAATAGAATTTGTATGAGTTAAACGATCTCCTGGTAAATGAAAAATATCAGAGTATATGACAAATATTTGTTAGATAGTGATTCTTTTTCATCAGGTTTTAAATGATCAATTCTAAGATTTTCGTTTAATAATTTAATTCTTGGATATACTGAATTAAAATTTTCGGTTTTATTTATATTTTTAATTTCATCAGGTTTTTTTTTTTTTATTTCATTTGGTTCTTCAAAATAAATTGAAATACCATTAATTGTCAAAGTACTTTTTGAGTAATCAATGTTGGAATTTAGTTCTTTAAGTAAATCATTTCCTATGATTCCGTCATAGGGGATAGAAATTTTAGAAGCATTGATGATATTAAGTTTTGGGTTAATTTCTAAGTTATCTCTTTTTAAGTTAATATTTGCCGTGCCAAGAGTTGTAACAGTATTTTGATTTGGAACGATTCCTCTTATTATTTCTGTTTCTTTTTAATTCAAATATGTTCTGTTTGGGTTAAGTGCATCATGTTTAATTAAGGTGGTTCGATTTCCATACAAAAAACAATCGGTATTCACTGATACAGGATATAGAATAAAGCTTTAATTACGAGTTCTACAAACTATTTTCTAGTTAAATTTGTCGCGAAATGAATAAAATACCATACTTTTCATTTAGAAATCAAAAATAAAAACTGAAAATTTTCATCTAATTTACGAATGTGTGTGTGACAATAACACGATATGCGACGTTGCCTCTTCGTGCGATCACCGAAAAAGACAAACGCTCGGGGGATGGTTGCTCGTGCGCTATGTTGCCGTTCTTACTGTCTGTCTGCTCACTACTTAGTTAACGCTTTGTTTTGTTGGTTCTTTCTTTCTTACAAATAATATCAACAACGCGTCTTTAGATTCATAATTTGTTTTTGAATCCCTTACGCATTTACTGTGTCGTTTATACGCCAATCAGCCGTCGTGAAAATCAAATTAATCATGGACGGAACTTCAAAGGCACTTTATGGAAAACACAAATATTCCGGCCCACTGAAATCTAAAAAAAGGGCTCGAGCTCAACTAAAACGCCATTACCGGGATGGTGTATCGTAAGTAATTATTTGTTTTACTTCTTGATTAGGTACCTACCTATATTTTCTGTCATTTGGCCTGCATTTGGGTAGCTAGGGTTGGAAAGGATGATATTAAAGTACTTTAGTTTCTTTCTCCTTTTACATAGTACCAGTCAACAAATATTCTACATATTTTGTTCTTTCAGTCGTGTGGAGGTATGGCATACAAAAGAGAATATAGCTATAGTAGAAAGTGAGGAAGTTAAAAGTACAAGGTTAGTTTTAGTATCCTATACCTACAATACATGTTATGTGTACATGTCATAGCGAATACCATATTTTCTATGTTTATTATTTTCAGACCTGTTTTGAAAACATATACCTAGTAGGAAATTGTGGAGTCAATATTTCTAAAGAGTTTTGAATGATATGTTTAAAACTGTATTTTATTTCAGGTGTAGTGCTAAATGAGGAGGCAATTATTGAAATACAATTTTTTTCTTCACTAGCAAGAAAATCAATAGACATCCTGACTGCTCTGTGAGAGATGAGAAGAATTTTCCCATTGTCGAAAAGAATGGAGTTTTATCATTGAAGGAAAATCACAATTACTACTACCAAGTAAAACATGATATTATCGCATCACACTTATTTTGTAAACTTTATTTTTATTTTAGTAAAGCCAGCAAACAAACACTGGAGCAATCTGATGGTAAAAAACAATCCAGGCCAACATATATCTCTATGTATGTATGCTAATCAAAGGTGAAATTATTGAAATTAAATGAAATTATTAATAATGCATTAGTGACCAAGATTTAAATGTTCAAATTCAAGTAGGAATTTCCCTGATTGGTCTTCCCTTTTATCTGAAAGGCAACTCCTTTACACATTTTTCTTATGGTGGTTGAAATAGGGAACTGAAACTGAGCTTCATCTTCAAATTCAATTATATCATGTTACCTGTTTCATTCCACCCAGGGGTGCATTGGCATGGCTATATTAATATAGTAAATCCTGGCTATGAACAACATGTGTGCTAAATTGTTATATATTATTTGTATTCTACCAGGTACTAATAATGGTTTTCTTTTAGGTTCAGGGCAACTAAGGATTACAAGAATAAAAAAAATGTTATATCATTGGTTTTGTGAATTCAACCACGCCAATAACTGTAATTGAAGTACAAAAAAATGAACCATTTATTAAGAAAATGATCCATAAAATGGTTTGCTTTTATAAAAACTCCATATTGCCATAAATAATACATAGGCGAATACAAAAGGGAGCTAAATGTATTGATCTAGAATAAGTGCATAAAATAAAAACCCATTCGACCTATTGTGTGTTTCTTGATTTTTATTATTGACAAGACCTCTTATCCCAAATATTCTACTTTCTACATAAAGAAATATACAAACATTTTCTGCTGCATATTTTTTCATACTTACACCTAATTTATTTATTACAATATAAATAAAGTCCCCGGACAATCACACTGCCTTGCCTACTGGCCCCCAAGACTTGTGTTACCAAGTAGCGAACTAGGGGGAAGGGAACCTAAAATTTTAATAAATATAGGTATATCATCCAAGACCTGGCTTTTTTTTTGTTTTTTATTAATTCTTGTTCCGTGCGAGGATCGAAACCGCGACCTCACGATCTTACGGCTAGCACTTTCATCTCAGTGTGATCCAATAAAAGAAAAATTATTTGGTACCCCTTCTGTCACAAAGATATTGCGTTGGATAGGGACCCATAACACCACAAACATCGGGTTTTGAGGGCCTCCATAGTGCAGTGGCTAACTCACCAAGCTGTTGATCAAGAGGTCCTGGTTTGATTGTCACACATAACACAAAAATTGTTCCGGTTCTAGGTATATATGTAAATAAGTACCTGCTAGTTGGCTATACATATGATAATCCATAACACAAACCTTGGTTTTCTTAGGCGCCATGGATTACTACTTTGGGGATATTATAACAGTAACATACGCAAAAAGAATAAATTTTAGAGAATACCAGAATTTCGCCTCCTTTTTATAATCTGGTCTAAATATAGCTATATTATAGTTAGGTACTTATATTTCTATCCGAACGAAAAAAAAAATACTTCGGGGTTCGAACTGACAACTTGCCGCTTAGAATCTAGGCGCACGCATAAAACGCCAGCATGCTATATTTGTGTCGTATTACTACGTAAACTAAATATCAAACACTCGCTACGAGGAGGCCATAATACATGTAAAAAGGACGCCGTCTGTTGCGCTCTCTATCGCACTTGTAGGAGTTTTGTTTGCTTGTGTGCGATATGCTTAAACTACGTAAAGGAATACATAATTAACTTATTTGGATAGTACAATACAACAACACGTGTAAAGTAATTTTTGGCAATTCTGTATTTATATTAAGATGTCGCGAAACATCTTTAAAGTCAAAATTTTTTAAAGCTGATTTCACAAATAAATAAAAACCAGAAATTTGTGGAACTAGCGCCATCTAGCGGGACTTTAGCTTTTTGTAGGCTCATCGAACCACCTTAAAGATATGGATGAACTAGTATCAATTAGTAAATTCAAGTTTTTTTAAATAGAATTATCAGAATCGAATATTAAGCTTTTACAATGTTTATTATTTAAAAAGAAAACTTGCGACTGAAAAGTTTTAATTATTTTGGCATCGTCATTATTTTTTAAAGTTTGATTGATTGATTGATTCTTGATTGAATGGCTTCTATCTGTTGATAATTCTGCCAATGTCACGTGGAAGAGTAAACAAAATATTGAATGGAGGATGTTCAGTGAAAAATTTTTTGTTTAAGTATTTGATGCAACCAGTCTGAAAATAAATTACATACACAAATATAGACAAACAAAAACGAACACAACATTTAATTACAGTTTAATTTTGTTAAGTTGGATATAATTACACAAAAGATTAGTTAGAGTCGAACTATAGAGAGTTAATAGATAGTTCATGTTAACGGGTCTAGGACAACATCGGGGTAAGACATCGTAGAGGGAAACATTATATTTAGGACAGGAAAAAAAGATGTGATTAAGGTTGCCTTCATCGAGTCCACATTCACATATGGAATTGTCCTTAATCCTTATTTTCCTCAGGAAAACTGGAGTGCACACATGGCCGAGACGCATTCGAATGATGGTTGAAGTAATTCGTTTGTTAAAGTTTTTATATTTAAAAAACCAGGGATTGGGTGGGATATTAGGTTGTAGAGAGCCATATGATTTTCCTTTTATAGTCATTGATTGATGCCAAACTCTGTTCCACTTGTCCCTACAAAGTTGCTTGGAGTGGGCCTGGAGGTCAGATGAAAAGCAAGTATTTAAGTATATGTCACAGCCCATGGTAATAGCCTCCTTAGCAAGCCTGTCAACTGTCTCATTTCCAGAAATACCAGAGTGTCCTGGGATCCATCCCAGGGCAACTTCCAGTCCTATAGAAAAACAATTGTAGAGAGACTTTCTCTGCCGTGGTATATCTATAATGCCGTTATCTACCATAACTCAATTTTGAGTAAAGAGCAAAAAACGCGCTAAAAATTGAAACCTACGTAACTTCTCGATAACAACGTTAATTTGAAAAATAAAAGCACCAAAAAATACGTCAAGTAAAATATTTTTTAATTATTCTTCTGATATATGACAAATATATTTATAATAAATAAAAAACGATTTTTTAGATTTAGATAATCATTAATGTTTCTAATTTATTATGATTTATTTACTAAAATGCCGCTAAGTATGATTTAACGGCATTGTAGTGTTTCTATATAAAATAATAGTATTGACTTTTCACACACTAAGATAAACATTGATATATATTTATCTAAAACGTCGCTATAGTACATAACCCTGGTTTAGCTTAATATTAGGTTATATAGAGCTGACTCATATATAGACTTTAGTGCCGTAACTGTCAATTTACCGCTTTTTAGTCTAGTAAACTACAAATAGTTATAAATTTAATGGCAAAACTTGATTCAGTGTTACGCTAAAATGCCGTTGAACTAAGAACCTTTTACGTTAACGGCATTCTAGCGATGCTATAACAAAAAATATTTAAATATTATATGAAACGGGAAGATAAACTACAACGTAGAAAGACAATATTTTAGTAATTAAAAATAAATACACAATATTTATTTTAACTTTTATAATTGAGCATCTTACTTGCCTTAATAGAATTTCACTTATAGCTAAACTTGTTAGGAACTTTCAGTTCTTAAAATACAAATATCACATCAATTAGGTAGGTAATTAGGCACTTGTACTTTTCATTAAACATTAACTAATTAGTCACTTTAAAAGAGATCACTTTAGTAGAGCTTAAAAACAAGAAGTTTTCTTCAAGTCTTTTTTTGTCTATATAATAAAAAGCCACTATACTCTAACAAAAATTTACTTTATAATCGTATAGATCGAGTCAAACTCAACTTGAAATCGTAATTTCTATAAACATTTTAAATAAAAAACAATAATTAAAAACCAAAAAATATTAACCTCAAAAAAACAAACTCGTTTTTAAATCTTCTTTTTAAGTAAAACCTATATCTAAAAAAAATTTGAATCAAAAAACTCAATAGAGCAACGTTACTGAATAAAAAAACAATGCTTATTAAAATTAACTTATTATAAAAGTAGTCAAAATACTAGAGAAAGTCAGTCTCAAGAAACATAGGTAGGTACACTAATTATTTATTGTTCGTGTTAGAACTTGTACCGGCACTTGCGTTTTCTTTTATGGGTAGTTGTTTCCAAAATAATAATTTGTGCGAGGGAATTATACTTGATAGTTTGTCAAGTATATCAGCTTTTCTTTTAGGTTCAACACATTTTGGTTCGGTTCTGAATTCAAATAGTGACATACGTGGGTTTTTTAAATATTTATCATTCATAAAACGGAGAGAAATATATGTTGTATCTTCGAAATTGTTTTTATACATGAGATCATAATTATCACGCGTAAAACATACCTCTACCATATTTTTTAAATAAGCCCTTGGGTTCGACATTTGGATCCTTCTTTGTGAAACGTAATTTGGCAAATTAAAAAAATTTTCGGGAGACATAGTCTGCACAGTGACTTTCGAATTGTTGATTGATGAAACACACTCTTCAAAATCTGTGAAATCGTAGAGTTTGCCTTTTTTTTCATGGCCAACTCTACCTGGTGATGCACTTGGTCACTGCTCATAAACGTGTGGCCGGGCTCAAAGTAATGGAGAATAATTTTTTTTATAGCAATAGCTTCACTGTTGATCATATGGACCAGCATTGAATACAGGAGCCAATTTTTGTTCTGCGCACTGCAATTGTCTAGCCAGATATGTACTTGCTCAATGTCCCTAGTACGCAAAAGAAAATGATAAAAGGCAGACATTATGTCTTCTTGTTTTCTGCCCGCAATGCCATCATGCCAGATAACCGTAAGGGGCTTACATTCTGTGGTGATCTTGCCAAGTGGTGCAAATGTTTGGTTGTATGCAATAAGACGCTGACAGAAAATTGCAGCTTTAAACGTTTCCAATCTTGGCAACATGATCACCTTTTCCAGGTCAGCACTATAGAATACCTGTGAACTGTTTTGAGCTTCCTCTGTATGTGCTTTGTAAAGCGCTCTTGCCTTTGTATATCTTTGGTGATGTTGAATCCAATTCACGCAATCTGTACACCCTTCTATTAGCTGGCTAGTGGCATTATGTGATGAGTCTTTTTGGTGCAAATTATATGCTGCGCATAATTCACATTCTTCATTGCCAAGATTTGTGAAAGATATGTTCATTTTTTTAACATGTGATCTGTATAAGCTGTACGAAATATGTTTATCGGGGTAAGACTCACAAAAATGTTTATGCATCTGAGTTATGCTAATGTCACTTGGTAGGTATCTACGCAAAGGTGCATGTTCACGCCTGTAGTGTGGTTCTAATGGGTTAAACGATTCCACGTGTTGATTCAGTAAATTTCGATCAAATTTTGGTGTTTTTTGGTGTCTACCACGTTTATCTATGGAAGGATCACTGAATTTTCTATGCAGGATCCTGTCATTTACTTTCAGATAACCAAGAGTAGTAAGGAAATATACTTTGCATACATCTATTTTAGTACCATCTTGTTTTTTGAACGTAAAGCTTCTTTTTGGTTGCCGTTTTGGTTCACTTGTAATTTTTCTTTTAGGAATTGCAACATATGTGTGTGCTTCTACAAATGAATGTTGTTCCTGCCATGACATATTCCAATAGGCTCTATTTATGGTCTTCCTTTCTTCTTCATTAAAAAATCTCATACATTTCTTTACACACTTTTCGTTACACCCGGGCTTGACAGAATGTTTGTTTCTTTTTTCATTTTTGGCATCCAATTTTCGCTGTTTTAAAGAAATATCAAACTTTTTTCGTTTCCGTGGTGGTTGTGGTACTTCAGGTACTTCATTATTTACAGGTAATATGCCACAAAAATTGTCATTCACTGAGTTGCCACGCTTGCGGAAGAATGGTCGCTTGGGCATAGAGTTTTCGCAACAAATTGAGTATCTACGTGTTTGCTTCAAGGTTTTCAGACTTTTTAATGTTGAACTACTCGTAACATCCATACACAAATAGGTTTGCCGTCTGCTTTTCTTTTTATTTATTATCTTTTCAGACACACCGGACAAAGGGCTTCCTGAGGAATCAGACGGACAGTAATTTTTATCACGCACGGAATCATCGGAATCAAAATCATAATGTGGACTTTTTTCACTTGTTATATTTGTATTAATTTGGACTTCGATAGGAGAATCTGGTGGCATTAATTCGTTGCACATTAAAGTAATGGTACTTTCGTTGGATAAGGCCCCTTTTAATTTATTTATATTTAAATTTGTTAAATGATGCGAGTTGTAGGTTGTTTGTGACTCACAAAATTGGTCAAAAACGCTACTGTTCATGGAATATTGTCTTGAATACATGCTGTCCACATAATTAAGTGTACTACCATTTTCATTTTTTTTTGTTTCTGTATTTGGTGACAAATTAATTACGGGAATCTCAGGGGGGGAATTACGGGGGTCTTTAATCATGTCTAGTATGGTTTTAGCTCTAGTGGCAATAGCAGAGCTTCTGTAACAAGAAAAAAATTATATATTTTATTAAAAAAACAAAAAAATTAGGGCCTAGTGCAAAGTGGACTTTTAAAGAGCCCCGCTTAAATATTTACTTTACTTACTTTTTTTTTTACCCCTCAAATTTTAGCAAGAAAATCATATTAAAACAGTATGGTAGCCCTAATATTTATTCTAGCTTTCAGTATTTATTAGAGCGGCAACTGAAAAACATCATCCGTGAAAATTTCGACTGTCTAACTATCAAGGTTCATAAGATACAGCCTGGTGACAGACGGATAGCGAATTCTTAGTAGGTAATAGGGTCCCGTTTTAGCCTTAGCCTACGGAATCCTAAAAAGATAGAATTGAGATGTTTCATTGGAGTTTCTAAACTTGCCCTCTAGTTCCATGATCTGATCATCTTCATCATATTATAAAATTGCAATGTCACATTGCAAAATACCTATAATTCAATCAGTTGAAGATGACTACTTCAAAATCCCGTTGCAATATTAAACCCAAATAACAACCACAAAAAACACGGCAAGTTCAATAAAAACTAGTGAAAATCGAGCTTACCTATGTTTACGGTCAGCCATCGTTGTAAAATTGGCGGGAACACATGCGAATTGACACGCGTCCTTCTTAGACAAGCGCATGCGACGCACTAATTTAATCCCCGACCCCGTCGGTACCCCTCGGGCGAGATTAGTTAACGGCATTATAGCGTATTATTGTGAGATAACGACCTTTAAATCTAATTTTTAAGGACTCATAATATTAGTTTTACTTAAGAAATGTCGTTACTGGCACATAACGCACATAAAGTCAAAATAAAAGTATATAAAATGTTACGCTACAATGCCGTTAAGATGCGTTAATCACGTTTAAGTCTTCCTCTTTCAGTTAACAGCATTATTGTTTAACAAATGTAAACCTATTATTTAAAAAAAAAGTTATGATAAAATGGTTAAAGTATTTTAACCGCATTAAAATGTGCAACAGACCGTGTAACGGCAATCTAGTGATGCAATCATAGGATAAAAATAAAACAAAAATGAATGTTTATGAACTTTAGCGGCGATATTAACTCTCAATGTTACTTAACGACAGTTATGCTTATTACAAACGTGAAAAATAGGCATATAACGGCATTTTTTATATTATTATTTCCGAACCTATTCAAAATATTAAAAAACCGAGTATACAGGTCGATAGAGAATTTTTTTCTTAATAATATGCAATATAAAGTTGAAAATCGCTCACATGTCAGTTAACGGCATTTTAGATATACCAGGGCAGTTCTGATCTCTAATGTAAGGGAATTTGATTTAGACCTTAATGGGAACCTCTGAATATCCTGGATGCAGCTCTTGCAATCAGTAAGAATAATTGATTTATCAAGTTTATGTGATTCTATGAAAGAAACAGCCTGCAAGATAGCCACTGACTCACCAGAATACACAGAGGAAGGGTAGGGAAGCTTAAAATTAAGTATGATATCAAATTTAGGAATCCAAACACACGAACCAACATCCCCATCAGGAGAAATTTTGGAAGCATCTGTGAAAATTATTGTCCAACCATCAAAATCTCTGGCTAATAAAGCATTCAGGTTCTTATTTGCTGAAGGGTCATATTTGTCAATACCAGTGGAAATAATTCTTGGTTGGAATGTTAAAGAAGCAAAATTTGAATTGAAAATGATAGCTTGAGGGGATTTATACATTATAAGATTTAAATTTTTAAATGTCTCTAAACTTTTGATTAGACAGGGAACCGATTGGCAAGATCTTACATTAGAGGAGTTAATAAGGTTAGAAAGACATGATACAAGTAAATGTAGGGGGTGATCTTTATTTTGAGTTATTTTAAAAAAGTATTTATCAGCTAGTAATTGACGTCTCAGGTTTCGGGGAGGATCGACACACTCTACTTGTAAAGCATTAATAGGTGAGGATTTCATGGCACCTGTTATTATTCGGAGACATTTGGACTGAATTTTATCTAGTTTAGCGAGACAAAGTTTATTGCATGGTTCAAGAAGAAAACAAGCATAGTCGAAATGGCTTCTGACTATGGCATTGTAAAGTAGTTTTTGGGTTATAGGGTGAGATCCCCACCAAACTCCTGATAGACAGCGTAGAACATTAATGCTTTTTTCACATTTAGAAATAATGTGATTTATATGGGGTCTACCAGTTAGTCTTCTGTCAAGATAAACCCCCAAAAATTTTACTTTATCACTTGTAGGAATTGGTTCATTATAGACTACAATATTAATGTCTGGGACTTCTCTCTTTTTTGTGAACACTACACCCTTACTTTTTGATGGGGATAGAGATAAACCATGATCATCTAACCAAACAGAAAGATAATTTAAAGCTATGTTCAGATTAATTGAAGCCTCCAAGGCTGACTCATTGGAAGAGTATAGACAAATATCATCCGCATATTGTAAGATGTTGCAGAATGGTTCAATAGATTTTTGTAAGTCAGTAGTGTATAGGTTGTAAAGTATTGGACTAAGAACTGATCCCTGGGGAAGGCCTTTCCAGACGGTTCTAGGAGGATGTAGTTTACCATCAAGTCTAATTTGGATGGATCTCTCCAGAAATAAACTGAATATGAGATTGGTAAGCTTCGCAGGAATACTCAGCTGTAGCATTTTCTGCCTGAGTAAAGGAAGCATTACATTATCATAAGCAGCGGAGATGTCTAAGAAGGCTGCAACCATGGATTCATTTTTGGAAAAGGATATTCTTGTTTCTGTGACAAAGATGCTTAAATTGTCCAAGGTACCAAAACCTCTGCGAAACCCAAATTGAGAAGTAGCCAACAAGTTTTTACTTTCTAAAAACCATTCTAATCTAGATTTTATAAGGTGTTCCATGATCTTTGCTAGTGTTGACGAAAGGGCTATAGGACGATAGGAGGATGGGTCTAATGGGTTTTTACCAGATTTAAGAATTGGAATGATTATTTGAGTTTTCCAGTCCTCTGGAGGAACACCAGTTTCTAATATTTTATTAAAAATTTGGAGAAGGACTATTTTTGAAGAAATGGAGAGGTGAGTAATGAATGAATAGGGAATTCCATCAATTCCAGGTGAAGAGTCTACTAGATGACTCAGGACAGCATCTAACTCTTCAAGGGAGAAAGGGTCATTGAACCTGTCATAAGGAGATAGTGTATGTGTTGTATGGTTGCTGAAAAAGTCTTTGGAGGGGACAAATGGGGGAGCAATATTATTTATAAAATCCTCGATCCAGACTGAGGAGTCATTGGAAGAGATAGAAAAAGATGAAAAGTGACCACGAAATCTTTTGATGTTTCTCCAAAGGACAGTGGGATGTGAGCGGGGAGAGAGGCTTTCACAAAACTTATGCCACCCATCTCTTTTCTTTTTAGTTAGTAGTTTTTGTGTTTCAGCCTTTATCTTTTTATAATTTAGATAGTTATCCATAGTCATATTCATGGAATATGTTTGTTCTGCAATCTTTCTCTTCTTAATACTGTCCGAGCATTCTTTGTCCCACCATGGGGGAGACATCTTTCTAGAGGAGAAGGAGTTTTTAAGAGGGATAGAGTCATCAGCAGCTAGTAAAAGTACATCTCTAAATTTATTATAAAGTGAAATATGATACTCATTAATATCTAAACATAAAACACTATTGTCTACAGAGGCGGAAAATTTTTCCCAATCAGCTTCGTGGGTTCTGTATTTAAGGAGTGGAGTGGGATTAACAAGGGAGTAATTAGTTTGGGTCATAAGATTTAATACAACAGGATAGTGGTCACTGCTAAAAGTGGAAGAAAGAACATCCCAATTTATCATGGAAGATAAGGATGGAGAAGCTATTGAGATATCCACTGCACTAGGATTTTGATTAGGAGAACCTCTTCTGGTTGGCTTTCCATTGTTTAGTATGCACAAATTATTGTCATCAACAATGTCAATGAGGACTGAAGAGATAAGATCAGACGGAGGGGGACCCCACAGAGTGTTGTGGCAGTTGAAGTCTCCTAGGACTAAGATGGGAGGTTTTATAGTAGAGAGAAGAATATTAAATGTAGACAATATAGAAGAGTTGGGGTAAGGAATATATAATGAAATAATGGAAATGCCCATTACTTCAGCTGCAATAAGATTAAAATCAAGATTATGTTGTGAAACCATAATTTTTGAGTACACTATGCCACGCTTGATAAGGAGTGCAGATCCTCCATGTCCATCATATCTGTCATCCCGCAGGCAAGCATAACCAGGAACTCTAAAAGGAGAGCCAGGCTTTAGCCATGTCTCCGAGAGGGCAAGTACAATGGGGTTGAATTTATAAATAAGATGCTGAATTTCATGTTTTTTGTTATTTACACTATTACAATTCCATTGAAGGATCAGATGATCCATTATGTTCTAAAAATTTTGATTTGGCAAGTGAAAGGCATTGGTCAAGGTTTTCTATGACATTGTACGGTAGGGCATCGCTAAATTTCTCAAAAATGCAGATCATGGCTTCTACAATTTTGGAGATAGAGTTATCGTTAGGTGTTGTATGAGAGGGATAAGATGACCCATTGGGAAGGCAGGATGAGGGAGTTTCGATAATTGCATTATGAGCCTCCATGTCATAACTTTTATAGTTAGAAATTAAGGATCTTTTAGGAGTTGTGATAGTTTTTTTATAAGATTTAACTGGAGTGGAAGGAGTGTGAGGATTAGTGGGAATAATAGGGGAGTTAAGAGAAACTACTTTGTGAGGGGAACTGGGAAGTTTAGTAATTTCTGAATAGGACAATCTAAAGTTTTTCTCTGCTTCTTTGTAGGAAATGTTATTAACACTCATAGATTGTTTAATGGCCTTTTGCCTCTTGTGTTCTTTGCATGATCTGTCAGTGGCTAGGTGAGATTCATTACATAAAATGCATTTGAAGTAATCCTCAGAGACATTACAATCTGAGCCACTATGCTGTTCGGAACACTTGAAACATCTGGGTTTCGAACGACATTGGGCCTTTACATGACCAAAGCGACAGCAAAGAAGGCACTGGATAGTTGGAAGTTGATATATGTCCACGGGTAAAGATGCCTCAAAGCAAAACACTTTATCCGGTAAGTTTTGGCCTCTAAAAGTCACTACCACAGATTTTGTTGGCACCCAAGTTGGAACGCCATCTTTGTATATTTTCCTATTTAAGCGGCGTAATTTAACAATTTTACTTTGTGAGGATTGGGGACACTCTAAACCTGAAAATAATTCTGACATAGAAATATCAGTTTCAATATTTCTAATTACCCCCATTCTAGTAATATTAAAAGTTGGAATTGTAGCCGAATAATTATTTTCAGATAAAATGGGGTTGGTTAGAAAGTCATTTGCGTAATTGGCATTAGTAAACTCAACCGAAATGCGGCTGCGGCTAATCTGAGAGATACCTCCTTTAGCAATTCCATTTATATGGTTTTTCAGTAAGAATTGACCAAATTTAATGCAGCGAATGTTAGCCAATTCCAAATCTTTCCTAAACACGTGAATAATAAATGATTTGTTGTCTGTCGCTTCGTATTTTAAGTTTTCATATTGGAATTCTGGGCAGGTAAAAGTGGACTGAATGGAAGCAGATGGCAAAGGATTTTTATTTAGTATAGGGGAATCCAAAATAGGATCTCCTTTTCTTTTACGATTGTGGGGAACACTTAATAATTCCTGTGGGTCTGGTGGGTCAGGAGGGTCGGGAGGCATCACCTCCATTGTTTACACGGTTACACAAAGACACTTACCAATACAATAAGGTTAGTTGGAAAGACAACACAAAACACACTGGAAGATTCAAAAAAACACTGAAAAAAACTAATGGATTGTCGCGGTACTTGTTTACCCTACGAAACGCAACGGCAGAATCTTTTTTAAAGTTTCTTAAAATTTTTCCGCATATTGACGTTTACGACATTCTGAAATGTCATGTCCTTTTAATTTGCAATAACGACAAAATTTATTAGGATCGTAATTAAATTTATTAAATGTGCCGTTATTAGGTTTTTCAATTCTTTTCTTCTTACAATCGCGAATCTGATGACCTACCTTTTTGTAAAAATTAGAGTAATTAGAATTAGGAGGATTATTCCTTGAAAGGTTAATTTTCATAAGTTTTTCCTCTTACTGGGCTACCGAGAAAGCTTCGTTTAATGTTTTAACATCGCGTGCTCTAAGCATTTTTGAGATTTCAGGATGAAAATGTAAAATAAATCGTCTTAAAGCAGTTTTCTGAATAGCCCGTTTCAAAGCTGGTACTTCATCAGGACAATCAGCTTGATTTTCTTCCGCGAGAATACAATCATTTTTAATTTTGTCTTAACGTATGAAGAAATCTGTAATGGATTCATGTGGTAATTGTCTAATTGTTTCCAATTCTTCGTGAAGTTGAGAAACATCTTTTAAAGTAGAATAGTAATTTTGCAATGTTTTCTTTAATGTTTCCCAAGATGTGATTTCTTTTAAATTTATTTCATTAATTACGTTATATGAAATTTGCGAAATCACGTATCTTAATAAAATTTCAACTTGATTTGGCACTGCTAACGCGAAAGCACTAGAAGTAGTTGTTAAGAAATGTTTTAAATTAAATTTTTTCTATCTCCATCAAATTTTTGAATAAACTTGAATAAAGTATTTATGTTTAATTTTTGGAAACTACTTGATATTTTATCCTCAGATTCCGAAATAAAATATTTCGAATCTATGTTTTTTGATGAAGTAGGCAAATTAGATTTATGAGACATGTTTAAGAATTGAATTATTTAAGAATTTAATAATTTAGGAATTAAGTGATTTACGGGATAGAACCGGAATATCACTAAATAGTGTGGGATTACGGGAGAATCCGGATTACCACAAATTAAGGCTGGGAAAGGTAACTCACACACCCAACGTCAGATGTGGCTCGATGTCTTCTTTGAAGTACTTGCCAAATATTGGAGATGACCTTGATTGCGACAGCTGCAATAAGGAGTTGAAACTCGCCTTCCACTTATGATTTCGGCCAGGAAGTTGGACACACGCGAAGTCGGTGCTGGAAGTCTGCAGGGGTTGACCTCTTGTTTCTTGATTAAGGCCAACAGTATCCCACCGCTGCCATCAAAATAACTTTGTTGGATCCCTCTGCGAGCCCGAGGAGAAGATTGACTCCACCACAAAAACTCTTGGTCCAACAGTACAGATCTGGACTTGAGGAGAAGATTAATTTCACAACAGAAGTCGGATGATCTGCTGGAGTACGTTGGTTCTTATGCTGCCACCATCTACTCCTCCTTTACGCATGGAGCAGAAAAAATGCGGAGTCTTCTTTGATGGTGCCCGAAAGAAACAATTGTTTTAACTTATAAATTGTTCTTTATTCAGGACAACTTCTAATTTCAGACTCAGACTCACACTAAGACTCAGACTAAGACTAAAACCAAGATAGTAAACAGGTATTTATAAGGATTGGGGATGTCGCAATGTTTACTTCTAGTATATTCGAAATAATGAGCTTGTTTACATGAAATATGACACTTAAAGTAATTAATTCTTCCTAGAAGTTTCGATTAATGAGCTTTTTATGAACTTGTTTATTAGTAATCTGATGCCTTGGAAGCTTCGATTAATGAGCTTTTTATGAACTTGTTTACTAGTAATCTGATGCCTTGGAAGCTTCGATTAATGAGCTTTTTATGAACTTGTTTACTAGTAATCTGATGCCTTGGAAAGTTTGAAATTTCGCATGGACATGCAACAATATATATATATATATATGTACTTCAAATAATAAGAGCACAAATAAAATTATAACCTAAAAACGATCACGAACGTGTCTGCACTGCATGCAATCGACACAATAATACAATGAATGATACAATTGTTAACTTCACTCATCAACGAAAAGACCCGAATCCAACCGAGTCCACCCGATCGTTCGCGCGCCGCCTACGCAAACGGCTAAGTTTCGCCGGATATCCAGCCATCCGGTCACATGGTCGGCCGAATATCCGGTATCCGGCCAAACTGCCTTCCGTTTCATCTCTAGCTTTAACTGTTGGTATTACAAATTGCACAACATTAAATAATGTTATGTAAAAATGTATATTAATGTTCTACACTAGTTATATGAAACATGAAAATTATTATTATAATTTATTTATTCTAAATAAAAGCCAAATAACAATTAAATAATGCTATTTTATTGATTACTGATTCACTAAGGAGTTGGTTACATTATAATAATACATGATGTGAATGTAATTTAATCCAGGGATTTTGGGGGAGAGAAGTTCAGGTACAACAGTCCTGAGGATTTAGCCTGCAACAGTAGAAAATAAATATTATAAAAAAAAATGTAGATGTAAATAAGTTGAAAAAATAGAATTTGTCTTTTCTCACAGGTGATTATGTTGCTTTGCTATTACATCAATTACAACTAGCCAACTTTGAAAACTCAAATGTTTGGCACTCATTTATTTTAATTTTATTGCAAATGGATTCATTCATGTATACTAGATTACCAAGTCAGTTTATTTATTAGAAAACAAGAAAGAAAGAAAATTTTACTGACCAATATCTTACATTATTTTTTTCATATGAATAAAAAAATCTCCTAATTTATTTGGTGGCATAAGATATATAGTAATGCAGGATGTCTGTCAAAATCAGAAGTATCAATTGACTACCTACCTACCTACCTACATACCTATAATTATAATGAATAATGAACTGCTATGCTGTTGGCATATTAAAGTATTTTATTATATATTTGAATTTGAAATTTTGAACTAAGAAAATAGTTTTTTCATTAATATATAAAGAAAAAGTAAAAAAAATGTCTACAGATAACTTACCACAGCTATTGAGACAATGGCAAAGACGATGCCAGCTGCTAGCTGGGTGTTGTAGCGCCTCTGTCTCTTGTTGTGCAACTCCTGCCAGGAGCCACGAGGCACAGGCAGCTCCTCCATGGTAGGAGGCTTGTGCTCACCAATATGGTAGCGGCGTACTGTCAACATGAACAATATGGAATTGTAAAAATGTATAACATAAAAATAGACAGCTTAAACATTATTTATTTTGGGATTACTTTTATATCTCTTTTATTAGTTCTAGGGTTTTGTTTGAGTAATATAGTATAGAATAGTAGAAATAATAATAGTTATAAAAATACCTGTATAAAGGAGCAGACAAAAGTAATTATTAGCAAGTTAGAAAAAACACAGGGTTATAGTAAAGCAAAGGGTGTGTAGGATTCTGGGACTTGTAAAATTTTCTACAGATTTTCGATGCGACTTTAACCCCTATTTTTTCATTGTTATCTTTAAGATGATGCTAAAACAACCATAAAATGTCAGATAAACTTTGCTTTTGTACCAACCCCTTCAGAGATATGGGGCAAGTGATGGTTGCTTGAGAGTTTGATTCTTTTTGTGTTTATAACCCCCATTAATTATGATATCTAAAAGATACTCCTAAAAAAAGTATAAAATGTCACAAACTTTTTAAACCAAGAACCCCACATGAAATGTGAAAATGATGGATTGAAAATTGTACCCTGATGGTTCCTTTAGCAGAGTATTACCGGAAATGATGGCCGAGAAGGATAAGGGTAGCACCGGAGATGTAAAATACTCACTAAGTTAGTATTAGTAAGATATTGCCTAATTTATGTTTCTGATGATTTGTTGGGTTCAGCCGCAAAACACTTGCTTAACCTAAACCTAACCTAACCCACATAAGGTAATCTTTTTTTATATCAGTTTTTCAAATGAACATAACCAGCATTTACATTCACTTGCAAAATATTAAGTCCAAGCACCCTTAATCACGGGCTACAATCAAATGCAATTTACTGAGAAACTATGGGTTGGAGAGAACTGAAAAGAATAAAAAGCGTTTATTTCAGGCAGCCTATCAATACAAAACCAGCATTTATTGATTTATTGAAAAAATTAAAAAAAACATTGTGTCCCAGAATCTTGCACATCCTTTGCATTACTCCAACCAAGCAGACGTGAAAACTGAAGAGAATTTGAACTATCAGCAGAGTAGGTAACTAAAATAATATATCAAAGCAAGTCGCTTTGCCAGGTTCACTGATAAGTTTCAGTTCATAGGTAGGTTGAGGTTAGATTTATTTGTTATGTAACTTTGTCAAAATACTCAAAATTATTAACAACATAAACAAAATTAACAATTGGTCCTGTGACAGAATTAACTAATGAATTTGAATTAGAGTATTAAAACAGATGTAATATACGTACAAAATTAGAACAAATTTAAAAATAAACAAATGAATAATAGGTTTTTTTTACAGATACTAAAAAAATTACCTGATTGTTGCATAAGCCTGGAGATAATTTGGCGAGACGCAAACATTTTGGATATTTTAATATTTTCACCGAAAAATCTACCACCGTGAATCAGATCCAATCAATATGGATTTTATTTTTCTTATCAATCGAAATGATACTGACTGACTGATAGTTATGGTATTGCTACAGTAAAATAATATCTTTTATGCTGGTTGGTTAAAGCGTAGTAGTCCGCGACAATATAAATAGATAAATACAATAATGATAATTTACTTACAATGCAAATTTTGAAGTTAAAAAAAATATAATAATCAGATAAATGTTTCTATAGCTTCTGATATTTAAATAGTTCGTAAATAAAAAAGTTACGACAACGGTGAGAAAGTCGCTACGTAAATGGTGCGGACAGGCGGGCGCAGGGCGGTTAGGCGCACTGAGTGCGAAGTTGTGGAAGAGCAAGAATGTAAAAATGTATCAATTCAGATTTTTTTTTTCAAATTTTAGTATTATTTCCCATTTATGTTCACGAAGTTGCTTTACATTTTCATTATGTTTTGCTTTATTTGATAATAAATTATATACGAATACCTACCTATCTACCTACAATAAAATTTACCACTCTATTATTTTACTCATAAAAATGTTTATCCGCAACAGTTTCGAGAGAACTAAAATGCAGATTCCCGAATTCGGTGGATGAAAGATGCAAGCTATTGCAAAGAGTGGAGTGTCAGTTGTTATAAGTTTGTTTATTACGTTACTGTCGTTGGCAATTTATCTGGCACAGAATTATAAAATGCATTCTTTGATGTAGCCTTAAATGTTTCTGATGAATAGTGATAAAATAATACTTAAATTATTTAAAATAACTTTAATCCATCGCTTATCTTGACTGTCTTTACTCACCTTATAATTAGTTAATATTTGAACTGATTGTAATAAAATCGAACTTTAGAAAAATTTTATACTGCTATGACCTGACTTATAATGACAACCGAGTAGCGTGGTTAGTAGCCCTGCCTCATACGCCAGAATTCCCAGGTTCGAGACGTGGCTGGGGCATATATTTGTGTGATGAACATAAATGTTTGGTCTCGGGTCATGGTTGTTGTTATTTATGTATGTTTATTCTGGGTTCCCCGCCAGTTCACTGTATGGTCATCCATAACACAAGCTCTGCTGGCTTTGTGGCCATACAGTTGCTGCGTTTGTCTGGGGATTTATTTATTTATTTACCTTGTGAACATCTAAATGGTTTATAAATCTCATAGGGCGCAGCAACGAAGTATAATTTGTGGTAAATTAAGCTTTCCTTTAGTGAACTTTGACCATAATTATTCGAGTTGCTGAGTCCGTTAGCAAAAAATGTACAGTAATACAAAGGGGAGTATTAACTTCAAATGCAATGATTTATGTATGTGGCATATTAAGGCAACTTTTTCAAAACTTTTATCAAATAATTTCAAACTATTCCCTAAATCATTTTTCTACCAAAGAAAATAGTAGTGTAAGCTCGGCTCTTTGTGTCATTTCCCGCTTCAGGAGTTTATTATACACATAGAGTAATTTAGACACCAATAAGTCTATGTAAAGGTCATTTCTTTGAATCACAATGGGGTAAAAGAGAAATTACATTAAATAAAGTGAGCGGGTCCTGTACCTACCCAATAAACGCATGATTATTATTACTAACAAAGCTTAGGTTAATTTACATTAAGAGAAAGAATTACTTAGGTCAGGGCTACCCTAACTGTGCGTCGCTACGCCCTGGGGCGTCGTGAGCACTGCAGCATTGAGGGTTCTGCTACCATGTGCGACATCGTACTTGTGCAAAACAGGCTTTTCTGCAGTCGCAATAACAAAGAACAAGTACAGATCGAAAATAAATGTATAGAAAGAGGTGAGACATACTTGATCCCCATTTTGAGAAGCTATGCTTAGAAAAGCAAGCACATCCTTCCATTAGTAGCCATTCAACAAAGAAAAATAATATCTCTTTTAATTTTAATTTTAATTTATTATTTTTGTTCTTATTTTGTAAAAAAAACATTAAAGTTATTTAGAGTTTTTCTGATAACTTGTTACTAGGCTAGAGCTACAACTGGTATGGTTGAAAGTTTCTGACCAGAGAAAAAATGCAAAAAAATTACAAATTCCCAAGGGCGTCACGGTAAAAAAAGTTTGGGAAGCACTGGCTTAGATTAAGATCTGTCAACCTTATGTAACTGCTGTTTTGTGGAGTTTAATTAATTGACTGATGTTTGGTCTCGGAAACCTTCTTCATACTTTAGTTTTCAAACTCAAATTCTTTATTTAATACACTATAACACAACGTAATAAAAGTTTGATACACAGCGATGAAAGAAACTTAAACTTAAATATCTTTGTGTAATAAAAAAAAATTAATTAATGATATACAATTAGGCATACAAACAGTCATAATGAAATAAAAGCAAAGGTGAGATTTAAATTCATAAAAGCGAAAATTGTATCTTGGTTTGTTCACATAAGGTTCGATTCTATTATAAGATACAACTTATACAACCTTAGCTAGTAGTAAACATTATAAGTAATTTAGGCGTTGAATTTTATCTGTATATAAATTTCTCTTTAATTTTCCATTTACTATTGATAACTTCTAAATATTCTTGTTCTGAAACAAGAGTAACTCAAAGGATTTATTGAATTACTTTCTGTCCCCCGCAACTTCGTCCGCGTGTTTTAGTTTTTTAGGTATTTCATGTTTTGCGCGGAACCTTAATTTCTCAAATTAAAGTAGCCTTTATCATGCCCCATAACCCCAGCAATCTGCCAGTGAAAGTCCCATTAAAATCGGACCGGCCGTTCAGCGTGATGCCGTGACCAAGGGAAATAGGGGTTCATTTTTATATACTAAGATAAACCATATGTTTTTCATCTAGGATTATAGAAATATGAATTTTTGAAACCCCCAGCTTCGAGTGAATCCCATAACAATGTGAGACTCACAGTACTGATGGGGTGATTATCGACTGGTTTCACAATTGAGAATAAAAAGCAATAATTCTACTTATATTTTGAAGGAGAATTTTGTAATCGTAATTAGTAACACCATTAGGAAGCTAGCTGTAACATCTAGGCACGAGCTATTATACGTGGTTGAATCTTCAAAAAATGTCTAGTTTGTACTGCTGTACTATTTTTATAAAGAGGAGATTGTTTGTCCGTTTGTTCGTATGTTATCGATAAAAAAGAAAGTATCGGACCGATTTTTAAAAATTATTTATTTCTTGGAAAGCCATATTTTCGCCTGAAATTCTTAGGGGAGATTACATTACCTCCACCGTATTGAAACCACATCACGTTACAAAGTATAAGAAAACAAAAAACTTTATAACGATATGTGCATTGTTAGAGGGTTGCAATTTTGATCTAAGTTCTGATTAGTTTTAATGTACATTTGTAAGAATTGTAATCTGTACTTATATTTAATTGTAAAAATAAATTTTCCCTCGGAAAATTAGGTGGGGTTGAATCGATCAGTAAAATTTACAGGTACTTATTTATATATTCTATTAACACTGGACAGGCTTTGTCATACAAATAATGGCTAGGTTTTGTTCTAAGTTTTCATGTTTCACCTATAGCAAGAACTTGTAGGAAGCTAAGACATAAAATTCAAATGTTTTAAAGGACAAACCCCGTTTTGGGACTATCATACTCAGATGAATTATACCCCAAAAAGACGTTAATGTTAGTTGATAAACCCATCTTAAGTATTACTTATGTAGACTAATACAGAGAAGATAGCGGATTTGAAACTGTTGATTATTTAAAATAAATATTGTGCCATCAATTATGTTATTGTTTAATATTTCATTAAAATTTATTTATGATTTTTACAATATCATCCAGGGTTGTAAATAATTTCTTATACGATAACTGTGAAAAATACCGGGCTAACTTTTACTAGTGCCACCTGTAAAAATATTTATTTACGATGTTGCCGAGCTGTCAGAAAAACCTCATTAATGGTTTTGTCAATATTTTCCTAACATACACATTTACATTAGCTGGAAAAAATGAGATATAAGGATATTTATTTAAAAAAGTATACATTTTCACATTTTTATTATTGTACACAATATTACTAATTGCTAAGCAAAACCTATACTTAAGAGCTCCTTACTTAATGATTTGACATCTGCCATTTGGCCGTTATTTATATAAGCCCATTTGTCCAACCAATTTGTTTTTTTAGTTAATGTTGATTTCATATTACTCTTACAAACAACGTACTTTTCGGATAGGAATAATATAATTATTTTACTTTGCCAAATGTGACTGATTGATTGATAACATAAAAAAATAACCTAACCTAACCTTAAATACTGTTTTGTTTATTTTCATAAAAATTATAGTAAATATCCAAGGTGTAAATAAAGTATAGTGAGGAAATTATTAAGTTACATAAATTAAATTTAACTGACAAATATGGCTTCAATATGGCAAACACCAGGACTATCAGACGAGATAATAAAAAATGATGAAATTACCAAAGAAATTCCTAAAGTTTTATCTGGTGAGATCTATTGACAAGTGTCCTCTACTTACTACTTGAATTTATACCTAACTTACGCACATGACCACCGAGCCATGTCATGCCTAATATATTATTCTTTTTTTATTTTCAGACATAATGTGTGATAGCTTGAGTATTGACCAGTTGGTTGAAAATATGTCTGGAGTTTTAACAAGTAAAGAGGCTGAAAATCGTGAAAAAGGAATGCACTTCTTTTCATCCGTTTTAATGAGTTTACCTCATGATTATCTCACTGAGAATCAGCTAAATTTTATATCAAAATTTTACACTGATCGCTTGAAGGACAATCATAGAGTAATTCCAGCAGTGCTCAATGGCTATTTAGCTATAATTAGTATGAAAAACTATAACATATTCAAAAGCTTAGAATTCTGTACTGTTCTGTTCAGAGAAGTTCCCTGCCAGTCTCAAGTAAGACAAGATAGGCAAAAAATTTATATGATAATACAAAAAATAATAGACAGAAATCCAGAGTGTAAGTATATAAAACAACACCCTTTTTCCCATGCAGTTAAGCCCAAAACTGTCTGATCAAAACTAAGATATGGATATCAAATGTATCTTTTCATAATAATATTAATGAAAAGCTTTTTTTATATATGATCTAATATACATACTAGATAGGTTTATATGTTATAATATTTGTTAACTTCAAACAATATAATCAAGTTATGACAAAAAAATCTGATAATGTGTGATAATCATTATACCCACAGAACTTCTAATATAGAGTTAAAGCAATGGTATGTGATCCAGTAGTAGTATGTGCCAAGTGTAAGGCTTTAAAGCCATATATTTGCTTTCATCATGACTCGTCCGAGTCATACATTTTTAGATTTTCATTGCTAATTGGATTTCAATACAAAGCAAGTATTGTAATTTTCAGGCATTAAAGTAAGTGATAGTATCCTTCTACGCCAGTAACACAGGGCAACTGAGGTTTCAATGCTATGCCTCGGTAATCTCGTTTATTATTCCTTGTTTGAAAGTATTTGAATGTACGGCTGGTATGCAGTATGGTTTAAATTTATTTGTTAGTGTGAGCTAGTGCCAAGGAGTGGGGAACAATTTGGCATTTGTGGTAATGCATGCAAATTCAAAGCATAGCATTTCTATTTCTCTATATAAGAAGTTCTTTGATTATACCAAGGAAAAAAAAAACCTTTTGCTAAATTGGCTTTAACTAATCAAAAGACATGTGTAAAATCACTTATTTCTGTTTATATATTTGATTTGAAAAAGCCTGTATCTTCAATTAAATTCTTATTGTGTAAGTCAATCAGCCGGCATTACAACGGGACAGACTGTCAATAATTGCCCAATTGTACTTGCCTACAATACCTGATTATTGGAAGAGTCAGCCTGTATCTTGGGTTTTATGTACATTAATCCTTAAAATAAGAAGTGGTTTGAAAATTTGGATTCATTCAATATTTTCTATGATTTTTTATAACAGATTGCACAGATATTGTGTAAAAGTAGTCACACAGTCACTTTATTTAATTGTTGTTGTTAGAAACTATTGTTGTCAAATCACGACTCTTAAGTTAATGTTTCATTCACAATATCCATATTTTTCAGGTATAAAATTAGTAAGTCCAGATTTTATTTATGGATTCATATCATGTATGGATGGAGAGAGGGATCCAAGAAACTTGTTATTTTTATTTTCACTGATTCCCAAGCTGGTGAAGCAAGTGTCGCTTGGGACATTGGTTGAAGAAATGTTTGAGGTGGTTTCTTGTTATTTCCCAATTGATTTCCATCCATCGCCGAACGACCCGGCGCCGGTGACGCGTGACGAGTTAGCGGCGGCTCTGGCGCCATGCCTGTGTGCCACCCCGGAGTTTAGCGAACTTTGCCTGGTGCTGCTCATTGAAAAGTTAGACTCAGCTTTACGGGTGGCCAAACTTGATTCATTAAACTTATTGGTATGAATATTTTTTTATCTTTACAAAATAAAATAAAAGAATGACTAATAAAACTTTTTTTTGCATTATCGTTTTGTCTTTTTCAGAAAGAAAGCTGTAAAACTTTTAAAGCAGATTCTTACGGACCTTTCTTGAAAGCATTATGGTCATCTATAAGTACAGAAATCATGAACAAGAGTGATGATGAGCTGCGTCGGGTCGCACATGAGGCTTCATCTGCACTGGTGGCTAAACTATCCAGCTCTGCCAACACAGACCAGGCATTTGAAAATTTTGTGAAAGGTATTATAATTGTGACTCAGTCGTTTATAGCGGAAGCGTCGACAGTGGCTCAGTTCGTGCAAGCGAGTAGGGTGGTACTGACCACAGCGAATGCCTCCAAAGAATCTTGCGTAGTGGTGGTCAAACACATGATACCCGCCATTCAAGCATACTACGATTTCAAGCAGTCACCTAAACTCCAAATAGCCAGTCTGGAATTCCTTGCAAACCTCTACGAGATCGCCAAGCATTGGGACGTGGTGGCGGAACTCGACTCCCAGCTGTCAGAAATACCACAACTCTGCCTGACAGCCATCAGCATACCATCTAAAGATTTTCAGATTGCCGGCTTCAAAACACTAATAAGGGTAAATAGAGTATTAAAAAGTGAACTTATAGTTCCCTTTGTTGAAGTTCTAGTGTACAATATACAGCATTCCCATGATAGTGATTTACTTTGCACGAGCGTGGAGACCGTGCACATCATTGCGCAACGGTTTCCGGAGATTATAATGAGTCTTGTCGTGAATGGAAAGTGTGACCTTGAAAATGTGATGCAGGACAAAGAGGGTCTAGAGAGGAGGTTGAATCTGTTGTGTCATTTGGCGAGCGTCAATGACTTCACTAAAATCATAATCGAGTCTATGTTGAAGATAATTTCAACGAAATCTGAAGATGCTACTCGAGTAGTCAGTGCGTTGAGCAGATCTTTCTCTGACACGAGTGTGTTCAGTAAAGAGAAGGTCACTGAGATTGAGAGTGATCATGGGCTGGTTACATCGGTGTTAACATGGCTCAAGTCTGAAATACAAGTCGGTGCGGGAGATTCTCTGAGTCACGGTTTCTCGTTAATAGCGAACACAATGTGCAGCGTATCTCACGAAAGGCAGCAAACGATTTTAAACTTGTATGTTCCTGACATCCTAGAGCAATGTAAAACTGACGAAGTTTACTACCACATATTACAGAGCATATTCTGTTCCCTCCACAAGGATCTTTACGACGACAGAATGCTGGAAGTCATGGCACTCTCGCTTCGGATAGGCCTGTACAGCGAAGATGAACAATTAAGGCAGAAAGCTCACGCTTTGGTAGCACATTTTTTGAATAAAGCGGAGTATGGCGAGCATTTCGATTCGTTGTACAAACAAGTGGTGAATTCTCTGAAGAGCTGCAGCAAAGATGAGTTGAAACTGTGCGAGCGGCTGATAGATCTCTACGGCTGGATTACAAAGAGTTTGATAATGAGAGGGCACGAATTGTTTTCGTTTTGGCTTCAGAAGGTAAATATTGAAAATCCTTCACGGTCCCTTCTACCTATGTACTTACGCGATATTTATTGGTGTAACATTTTATTCACATAATTTTCCAGTATTAGAATAGTTTTGAGAATCTCAAAATTTCTTTTAAGTCTTTTTATTTATGAAGAAAAAAGTATGAATCTACATTGACAATTTCTCTTAAAACGACTTGTTCATTTTTCAGAAGGTGTCTTAATTCATTCATTACTCAATCAATGATTACATAATTACAGATAATATCATCATTGACCTGCGAAGAGTTCGCAATGCACGGAGCCAGCGCCGTCCGGCTAGTGATGGCTGAACATCCAGATTATCTAAATATCAAGCAAAACTGCCGCGTTAGTTTACTGTATAAGCAGAGGATGTTCCAAGTTTTCTCCAAATTGACCCAGCCGTTGGTGGCCACCGGGGAGGTCGTGCAAGAAGCGTACTTGCTATGCTGGAGTTACGTGCTGGGGAAAGTCCCTAAAACAGTACTTAATAGTGAAATTAATAAGGTTGGTGTTCTTATGTTATTATTTATTTATTTTGAAGGTTAAAAACAAAAACAGAAAGAGATTAATTTGAAACCACATAATATAGAATAAAAGGTGTAAAGGAAGTTTTCGCATGAAGGTAAAAAAACGACAAGTATTATTATAAAAACATACGCAATTGCGATTTTGACACAATTTGAAAATTGAAGTTTTTATCATTTTATTATAATTATATTTATTATAACTTTATTTTACCCAACCCAAACAATGTTTAGAAGAATACACAAAACTTATTATAAAGTACGTTAAATTCTTTTATATTATTAGCTTACTGCCGTTAAATATAACAATTTTTTTTTATTCAGGAAACAAACAGTACAATAAAGACAATAAATAATACATATTAGAAACAGATAAACCAATAAAGTTTCCACTATGAAACCTATATAACTGTATGCATGTAAACGCATTATCTACGTAGCTATTGTATATATTTGATCCAAACGCCCATACAATGCTTAGTATGGTTGACACGTTGTGACGTCACAACTCGTGTGGAGCGCGTTGCGGCGACTCGCAGCGGCTCTCGAACACATCGCTGTATCTAGGCAACTGGTGATTGTAAACATACTGTTACTTCTGCAAAATGACTTTACTGTTGAAAAACTATTTAAATAATTTATCAATAGTAAATAAATATTAGTTTTAATATAGTATTAATATATATAATATTAGTATTACTAGACACCAGACTCTCACACAACATATAGGAACATTTGTGATTAATCTTAACTCTAGTTTTAATTAACTTTCCTATTGTGAAGAATAAATAAATAAATAAATTAAATTAGAAAAAAATAGATATTGTATTATGATCGCGACGATTGAGGACACCCGAAGTCCGGACACGACTGATTTTTACCTTCAGTAAATAGTGTAATAGATTACCTGCTTTTAAAATGTCAAACAAACCGTTATATTTGTTGACAACGTTGGGCCATATATTTAACTTAATATTTTTGTAAAACTTAATAAACTACAAACAAAAATAGTTAAACATTTGTTTGTCTTCAGGCACTGTCTAAATGTATAACCCTGCTAAACTAAAATCCCAGACTCTGGTGATTGTCCTAACTTTAATTGGTTTAAATTTACCTGTGTTATACCCGGTAACTATACGGTTTGGAAAATGGCGCTTGCGCTCAGGCTACAACTCTGAACAACGTCCCAAAAGACACCATGTAGCGAAATAGAAATCGACTCCATGCAAAAGCGGCCGCGACCCGCATGCTGTCAACCGGCAAGGTAAACCATGTTTGACTTTTTTCGTGGTGGACTGTATCTTCAACAAATCCGATTGCTGCCTTCCAGGTTACAGATCTAGTCGTCGAGGCGCTCCAGTACGACAACAAGGAGTTACTGCTGACGATGCTGGACGTGTTGTGTCATTTCATTCGCGACAAGGTGGACGCGGTGGCGGACAGCCTGCAGACCGTCGTACCGAGGCTGCTGAAGTGGACGGGTTATGTGGGCTCTATGGTAGGTTGTATTCAGTTTTATGGCACTAGTTTTTACCAGCGGGTTTGTTCGTGTATTTCCTAAGAACAGTAGTTTTTTTTAAAATAAAAAATAACGAATTTCACGATGTTTGTTTAAAGTTATGGTAGGAAATCGTTAAAAACAAACTTATTTGTAATTATTGTGTAATAAGTGCTCATGAAATGCCGCAGGCAAGCTGTTTACATTGTATGTATTTTTTATTTTCACAAACAGAAACAGAACTAGCCTGTGGGGATTTCAATCCCACGCCCTTTTGTCATCCTAATAATATTTGATCTTATAGTAAGCTCTTCGTAGCATATCTTTTTGGCATTTTTTCCTTAATAGTTTGTACTTATTGAGGGGCAGGGATATTAATTTCGGTATTTTATTGTCACAACGTGTTGACATTCCAATAAATGGTTTGCTGCTTTTAGCCAGCCCGAATTTTTCTTACAGATTGATCCTAGTTCTTACAAAGTAATCATTGTCATAGTTATCTTTATTAGTATTAAATTTATTATTATTCTTGTGAATATACAAAATATTTTCATAAATATATTGTGAACTAATATTCCAATTTCTTTAAAGTTTCCTCTCAGAGATTCTCTATTTCCTAATTGATATATTACACGAATAGCCCTTTTCTGCAGAGCGAAGATCGTTTCGATGTCTGCGGCATCATTACAGGTGTGGAGCCGAACGCTTGTCACTCGTTATAGTTTAGATTTATTATAATCTTACTTTATTATTATACCAGGTATTAGCAATTTAGAAAAGTGAAATACTTTCCCAACAATGTAATTTTTCCAAAACAAAATGTAAACCTTTTATGTAAAATTTATTACCATGAATTATACAATAATTATTTCAATCCCATTACAGGACGTCCGCATAAAGTCCCTCCAATGTTTGTTCGAGATCGCAGAGTCTTACTCCACGTCACAACTGCTGCAATACAAGGCCGATGTCGTGGCTTCCCTCGCCTCCGCCTTAGACGACCGCAAGAGATTAGTTCGCGGAGTCGCCGTTAGAGCGCGAGCGAGGTGGTATCTAGTGGGGGCGCCTGGAGAACAGAAGAGCAATTAATATTTGGAAGAAGAAAAATGAAAAAAAATAATAATTGGAAAAAGTTAAGTGATTGAAAATTTGTGGACAAATAGTGATGAGACCTTAGTGTGACTTGGTTAATAAAATCATATATTGTAAAGACCATACAGCTTATTTCGGTTCGTAGTGATGCGTAACTTTATATATATTGAAATATTTATGTTGTTGTTTAATTTAATGATCGAATGGTCCAAACAAATAACTCGTGGCTTCAATACTAGCAGGTACTTAAATTTGACCATTCTAAAATGTTGGGTGTCCTAGCTTTAGAGTAAAAATCTGTACCAAAACAAACATTATCCTAACTTGGTAACTTGTTTTCAAGTTCATAGTTTATTTAACAAATATCAAGGTTTTAACAGCTGTCCTATGGTTGATCTGTTTACTTTTGTATATTTAACAAACATGATGTAGTCAGGCCTAAACAGGCCGAAATTTGTCACACGAAGGTGCCTAAAGATCGAAATCATTTAGCGATGAGTCTAATAATTGATATTGATGATATCAATTGTAAATAACACTAATTGAATTACGGGCACTACAGATGTGTAGCGATCATATCCAAGAATTGTGTTAGCAACATTCATTTCTAAAATCAAACATAAAGAGGAATATTATTTTGATCATAGTGTCCTTTAATAATGATAGTTAGCTATTAATTTAAATATATAAGGGATGCTATGATTTGGATTATGAATACAAAGCCTAACTTCGTTTGAACTTCCTTTCCGATATAGTTAACCTAAAATAATGGTCATTTAATGAAAAGAAGCAGTTTAAGGTTCCAGCGCCAAAATGAATATCAATTTTAGTTCCACTAAATTGGGTGTGACTTATTTCGGAAGACAATCTGTCGGTTTCGTTTTTTTTAAACTAACCATTCATAATATGATCCAAGGAGGTTAGAGCAAATATCTTTACATACGCAAATGCACACTCTGTTATGTATATATTTTGTCGATGCCATGTAGGTTCGTTATTCCGACAATTGTTTTGCATTCAGACACCGTGTGTATATTAGTGGTATTGAAGGCGATGCGAACTTTTTTATTTTCATTTACTGTTGTAGCCATGTTGTCAATGGAATATAGCTCCCGGTAAACTTTCTTTGTGTTCTGTAGAAAGAAAGAATCTATAATTTTATTTTACTGATTTAAATATTAAAATGTTTAAAAGAATTTAAGGTATTTTGACCTATTTTTATCACAAGAATACAAGCATTTTGTTACTTATTAGAGAAGGTATTAAACATGTTGTTAGTTTGAATTGATTAGATAACCCAGAAAATACTGCCGCTTTTTTGAGTACCTAGGGACTTAAATAACTGTTAGTCCCTGATCTGAATCTGAAATCCTTGTATATAAGTTGTCATAATTTTAAGGAACTTCTTTGTTGGTACTGTTGTCAACAGGAATAATAAAATGTTTATTTTATTAATTTGTTTTATATTGTTTTTATTTACCAAATCCTCCTTTCACCGCGAATTTATGTGTGATCCTACATATATTCTTTTCCTATTAAATGTTTGTAATATGTGCATGCAGTAAATCAGAACGGAGGTAACGCTCGCTTGCGAACAACATAACACTCTGTCTTGGAAGTTACTTCTGGTCTTCTCTTCTCATGGCAGTAACAGAGGGATATTTTAACTTAAAAACTGGCAAATCAGCTTAAATTCGTAACTTAGGCTTGGGCAAGTGCGCCTCGTAGTGTTATCAAACAGTGACTAAAAGAGGAATAACCTAGTTTTTATGCAACACGAAGTAAATGATCCACTACACACATTATTTAGGTTGATATTAAGAATATTCAGATGGGTCGCCGGCTATGAATACGGTAAAAAAAATGCTTTGCAGAAATAGCTGTGTTGGTTGAAGGCGTAATTTTGTAGCGCAACTATAGTATCGTTATTTTCTCGCTGCAGACTCGGTCATAAAAGTGGTGCCGTGAGTGCTTCTCTCTCTTTCCCACTCACGGGCCATACGGGATGATGGAGACGCCGCGTAGTGCTGTGTATTATTGCTGTCGATGAGTAATATCGATAGTGTATTTTTATAGGTGGCTAATAGAAATTAAAAACATGTGTAATTTAATATGTTAAAAATTATAATTTGTATATAAATTATTAAGGTCACCATAAACAATACATTTACCCGGTATTTTTCCGTCTTTATAAAGCCTAGCGTCAAAACTAGTACTGTCTTTGATATTCATAATAAGGTTTTGTCGATAACGGCGTTGCGTACGCGCCGCTAGTACAACCCTAGCGGACCGGACCCTCGCGGATGATTAATGACCAAGTCTGCAGCGAGAAAATAACGATACTATAGTCTTGTTGATCGTGCGCATTACTAGCGACTGAGCACGACTGTTTGAGGAATTCCTGTTACAGTGGGGTATCATTACAACCCCTTAGAGATTGACTTTCCATGTATCTTTCCTTGTTTCTAACACAAACTTTTACATGGCAGGCAAACCAGCGTGCTATCCACTCGATGCTAGAGGGGTCCCTGTTTTATTGTTTAATGCGGGCATTATATTGGAAAAATTAGTAATGATGCAAAGATAATCTACCATAGGTTTCATTGTCAGTTGAAATGTTTCATACATAAAGTTTTTGAGGGGCGCGTCTTCGTGGGTAACACTATCTATAGTACTGCCTCGACGAGACGTTAACAAAAGAGATTGTATATACAAAATTGCAGCTTCCTAGGTCCGAGAGATAGGGTCGAACGGTTTTGAATATGTACGCTAGTCTGGACTTTGATTTATATACAGGATGGAATTTTGAAATGCTACCTATAGGAAAAGTACCTACTCATAAATACTGGAGATTGAGTTTTACTTTAATGAGAAGAGTTGAGAGTGAAATATACATGATTTAACCCTAGAGCGCGTATAGATATAACTTCAACAGCCGCGAGAGAACTTCATCCAACATAGTACCAAGACTAACTAATAAACCACCCGCGGAAATACGCAATAGCCTACATTAAAAAATATTAAACCTAAGCTTTGATTTGTGTATTACTGAATGTGTATTGCTGATTATCACAGTTTAAATTCCCTTTTTAAATATGTATACTTTTATTTTAAGCCACCAATGTATGTAGACTTAGGTTAGCTAAGATAATTATATAAATATAAGATAATTCTTATAAACCTTTGTGGTTTTCTTATGCTAATTTGTATAATGATAATAAATGGAAAAAAAGAAGAACAACAAAATTGTCTTTGCTGAATAAAGATATTACAGTTCAATTGTTTGTTTTTACAAATAAGTTGATGCTAACTTAAGAAGGTATTTAATTATGTGCGTAAAGTCAAAATAATAATGAAGTAGTCAAATAAAAAGACTTACGCCTTACACAGACTTACAAGCTGAACAAAAGAAGAAGAAAGGGTTTTGAGTTCTCGATTATCTACTAGTAGAGGTATCGATACGTAGAGTGGAACCGTAGACAAAAACAAAGTAGGTAGTGGGCGCGTCTTCCTGGATGGACTCGTTGTATTAGAACGAAACTCATTTAAGAATGGCCTGCCTACGTCTGACGTTTGTTTTTCTTAGGTCTTTTTTTTTAATTGCCTGATCGCCTAGGTGCCTATAGGTTTTGTTTTCTTTTGTTAAGTCCTTTTATCCTATTTTGACTGCCTTAATTATAACATTATTAATGTTTTATGCTCAGATAACTTTTAACTGGAGAGTAACTGTGACACTTGAAAAGACTTCATATAAATTATGGAAAACTCTCGAAATTGTTGTACGAAGTGTATCGATCGCGTTACATCACATCTATTGATAATAAAATACATATACTTTTTGATTTGTTCTTTAACTACAAATCTCTACTAGTAATATCTTAAAATATTTACATAAATATAGGTAGGTATAACTACAAAAATACTGTACCGATTTCAATAAAATTTTACTTGTTTGTAAAGCTGTACTAAGTATTTCACAAACAAATCAATTTATCAGTAGTTTTAAAAAAACCGAGATCATTAAGGCGGGGGTAATTTGCATTTTATTGTACATAAGTTGCTTAAAGCTAAAAAACTTTTATGCTTTAAAAACTTAAATTAAGCAAATAATTTTCTAGGGTAATAAAAAAATATATTGTTTTTTGTAATAATTAGTAGATATTTTTACAATTAAAATGCAGCCCTACCGCCCGGACTAGCGTGAGCTGTATGGTGATAGTTCCATCTGAATATTTTTTTAACTACTGCCATGAATTATGCCGAAGTTTATTACGAAGGCTATTACCGAAGAAATTCTCCATTTTCACCATTTGATCTTGGTCCTTTAAGTAATCTTGGGACCACAATAGAGCGTTACCCCTAATTCCAATATTCTCGAGCGAAAGCAGGATGGATATTGAGCAGTGTCAACCCCCTTGTGCAGGCACAGGAAAATCTCCACGCATTTTTTGTCTTTATCCAAATGGGAAATTATTCTGGAAGTTGAGGACCGAGTGGTATAGTGGTTAGTAGTCCTTCCGCATACCCCGAAGGTTCGAGTCCTAGTCGGAGCATTCAATTGTGTGATGGACACAGATGTTTGTTCATGGTTGTTTGTATTTAAATATGTATGTTTATTCTACGTTCCCCCTCCGTTCGCTGTATGGTCATCCATAGCACAAGCTCTGCTTATACTATGTAGCCATACGTTGTTGTATTTGTCTGGGGATTTATCATTATAATAAAGTATAAAACGGCGTCGTCCGCAGATTTGTGACACTCAATAATTTGTGTACTTCTATGTGATTCATAAGTTCAAAGCTTTTCGTTAATTTTTTTAAAACTTTTGATACTGAACTTAGTAGTGAAGTGGGCCTCGATTTAGTAGGTCGATTTAGTTTATCGCTTGGTTTAAATATGGGGCATACAACTGCAGTTATAAAGCTTTAGGGAAAAATATTATATTCATATTTTTCCCTAAAGCTAAGATTAAAAATGAAGGAGACAGGTGTCGAGAAACGCTGATGGCAATCCTTAAGTAAATTATTATTAATTTCATCATAACCCGGAGCACTGCTACTTCTTAAAACTTCTAATAACATCTTCTTCTTCCTTGGGATCAGTTGGATAAAGCACCTTACAAGTTGGTTGTTTCGGGAGTTACTGTTTCGGATCGGTCGGGAACCGACTACCAGGTGCCACCACTGCGACGATTGCCTCGACGAGACGGCCCAGCACACGCTGGAGGTAAGCCTCGCGTGGATTGCGGAGCGCAGCACGCTCGGCTCTGTTTTGGGTGCCGAAATCTCTCTCCCGACCGTGGGTCGTGCTATGGTCGAGAGTAAGAGGTCGTGGCAGGCGGTGCGATTCTTCTGCAAAGCAGTAATGCTCGCGAACGAGGCAACGGCATATTAGTTCTATAGCATTGTACTGGCAATGATACGGCGGAAGTCGAAGAACCCAATGACCACATTCGGCAGCTATTTCGTCGATAACATATCTTTTAGGGAGGCTTTCCTCGATTTTAAAATATTCACTAATTGTACTTTTAATCAAGTACTATCCACATTATTGCCATGACGTTGGAGACAGTCAATTATCTCTTGTTTTTTATTGGCCTGCGTCGGCATTTTATCAATTTGTCTGGAGTGATATGTAGCGTTGTCCATAATAATTATGGACGGTTCTTCCAGAGATTGCATCATTTCTTTAAACCATCCTTCGTAAATCTCCGCGTTCATTTCTTCGTGGTAGTCCACTGTTTTCTTGGATTTAAAGGCCAGTAAAGCATCTGACACGAATCCTTTCGTAGACCCTGCATGGCATATGATAAGGCGTTCACCTTTTCCCATTGGCACTGAACTAGTGGAAGTGGCGGTGTCGTCAGTCCAGTTCTTAGATACTGTATGTTACCCAAGTCTAGGCAGTGAAAATAACATTTGACCAATCCGATATCTTTTTGGCTTCGTTTAAAAATTCGCAGCGAGCCATAGCAACGTCGTGACGCTCCATCAATATTTTACGTTTGTCCGTTTTTTATAAGAAAATCCAATTTCTTTCAAAACTAAGCTTAATAACGATTTTTGGCCATGGAACAAACCACATTCACGTAAAGAAACAACAAGTTTTTTAAGTGTTGGAATTTCTTTGCGCAAGTAATAGTCATATATGACGGCGAATAGCATCAGCGTTGAAGTTGTCAACCGATGTCACACGACGTGGTTGGCGTTTTTTCTTCGGCGTACGAAGCTTATTTTCCTGCATGCCGCTTGTACCGTAAGCCTCGGTAGTAATTTTTGAAACAGTAGGTCCACTAATTCCTAATGCGGCCGCAACACGCTCTCGCACTTGCGACAGTGGTAATAGCGGGCCACCATTTTGATACTCTGCTTCAAAGTAATTACGAACCTTGTTCACCAGTTCTCTCGCCTGCCTTTTCAGAACAGATCCTTACGGCATTTTGATATTTGACAGCTGGGCAGCATTCAACACGGAGGAACACAAAATATACAACGTAACGTATGGATAATGTGAAAAAGCTCAGCGAACAGAAATGTAGTGACTAGTACGACCGTCTTGTTGCGGGTGACAGATTAAAACAAACACAAAATGGCGGTGGGCAAACAAAAAATATATTTGAATGTTTTTGTTGTATTTGTCTTTGTTCAAAATATAATAAATACTTATATGCGATCGATTTCATTACTTATTTGGTCACAACACTACATTATGTCAAATTAGAACTGTCATCGAGAAAATAAAGAAATGGAAATAGTATAGGATCTCTAGTATGTTGTTTGCTACTTCAAGGTCACGTAGACAATAAGCTATTCCCAATTCAAGTGAGTCAGTTGTGTTAGATTTCGTAGAAAATAAATCGCTTTCATAACATCCCAAGTTCTTTTCAGGTTACCTTTGTTTTTAATTAGTGTTTTACTGCAGTATTCCTCTTGAAGTCTTTTACGTAATTAATTTCTGTACTTTTTTTTAACTCTATATTATTAGTTTCTCAAGTTTTTGTGCAGGTTGTCACGTTTTAGATCTAACAATACCTTCGGTAATCCATAGAGCTTTGAAGGCATTTTTCTTTTAGATACATTCTTCGCATTTCCGTATTAGTTTTAAATATTAGTTGCAATTTATTTAAAATTATTCATGTGTCTTTATTAACATCTATTTCACTATAAAGTTCGTCCCTCTCTACCTTTGTCAAATCTTTCTTTACTGCGTTCAAATTGATTTTGTTCCTGTTATATACTATGTTTTTAGATCTATTGAAAAGTGTATTCTCATTACGTAGTAATTATAGGCACTTGGTCGGCCAATTCATCAAACGCATATATGTATCTGAGTTATGAGCTGTTTCCACCATGAATGATGCGATGAAGGCATGCGTTTATTCTAGTGGGATATGTTGTATCTTGTTTTAGGTTGTGAACCGCTACGATGTCAACTTATGTTGAAGCGTGATGAATGATGTTTTGTGGCATAATATCTAGGTTTGCGTCTCCGGTGAGTATAATGGTTCTTTTATTTTTGCGCAACCGTAAGGTACTCAGAGTTTAGGTAATTAGTTGGGTACTTAAAACTTGGGGGTCGATAAGTACATATTAACATACTTATATGGTTCATCAAAAAAAAAGGAATTGAAAATGGCGGTGCTTATCATGTTCTCTCGCTCGCACACTAGTGCCGTCTGTACTCACTCTCGCGAGTACGGTAAGTAAAAAAATGTTAGTCTTGATTTAAATAAAATTCGTGGTTTATTTTAACCAACACCTTAATAAGGATTCTCCTGAAATTTTGTTACTTACTTTGTCAGGTGTACAAAAACGGACATAGGGTCCTTTCATCCCGAAAAAAGCACTGTTTCCGATGAAAACAACAGTAACGTTCTAATGATAGTGGATGGCGCCACGTGTCTTTCAAACTTTCACACCGACGAAGCCGCTATCTGAAGCTAGTTTGAAAACCCAGCCTTATTTTTATTAATTTTGAATTGAAAAAATCTTTTGAAAATTTGTATGCTAACTGTACTATCCGTCAATGCAAGTACAAGCCGCCATTTATGATTCCTTTCTTTAATGCATCGGCTTATAAGTAATAGAGTAACCGTTTCATGCAACACTCTTTTGGTTCATACTCTTTGGTTTCAAGACTACATCGTTTGGATTTAAATATTTACGATTCTGGTTCACTTTATTATTGTTTAGAGTTTTAGGATGAACTGAAGATGAAGATAGTCCAGCATTCGGTCAACGTCAATACGGTGTTTAAATTGTGACAGTTAAAGAATTAATTGATTACAGTTGGCATTAAATACTCCGTATGTTTGCCGTAAATAGGCAGTGTAAAATATTTTTGTGAAATTTAAAGATTATTGGAATCTTCTGGGGCGCCTAGTTTTGTGCAATGAATGATTCCAGTGTCATTCATTTCAATAATGATATGATTGTTATTTTGAGATTATTAAATTCCATGATAGACTTGGTCGACACAGGCGTAAGACGCATCTTAGCTGTGTATGAGCCAATATCACCCATAACCATTTCTGCTAACGGAAAAATTACGAAAACATTAATTATGTAATTAATGAAGCAGTTTTTTACAAAACAGTGAAATAAAACATGATTCTCAAGACTGTCTGCGTTAAATTTACTACATAAACCCTCGAAAATCGTGCTTTATTTTGTCTATAATTGAAAAAACTTACATATTTTTTTACTAACAGTAGGGTTCTGGGCACATAGAAAATAAACAGCCATTTCTTATTTATCAACGCGATTAACGGCGTCACTTATCATAACGCCATATTGGAAAAATGGCGGTTAAAAGAAGTTTTTTGACAATACTTTTCTTTGCGGCTCATTTCACACCAAAATGAAACTAGAGTACTAGTATTTAAGGCGTAACTACCTATATGTTAAGTAGGTATTTATCTTGCTTGTAGATTGCGAAGATTTCGATGTCCAAGGCTTTGAATTTCCACTATGTATTGCAGTGTATATTCTTAATAGGTACACGCATGTGCGTCTAATACGTAGACATATTACGCATAAACCGTCTTGGTCAGAGGGCTAAGTCTACCCGATGTACGCTATTTTGACCACTCATTGTCAAACAGAGACGACGTTTTGGTGTAAGCGGTTGTAACCGTAAGACTTGAGTTCACAGGTTTAATTACGTACAGGGAGGAATTTTGGGGGTACTTACAATCTGAATATGTAGGCAGGTTTACTACACATTCACAAATACTTACAATCTCAAATTTTTACACTTACATAGGTACTTACAATCGGAATATGTAGGCAGGTTTACAACACTTACTCAGATACTTACAATCTAAATATGTAGGCAGGTTTACTACGCTTACACAGGTAATTACAATCTGAATATGTAGGCAGGTTTACTACGCTTACACAGTTAATTATAATCTGAATATGTAGGCAGGTTTACTACACTTACACAGGTACTTACAATCTAAATATGTAGGCAGGTTTACTACACTTACTCAGATACTTACAATCTGAACATGTAGGCAGGTTTACTACGCTTACACAGGTAATTACAATCTGAATATGTAGGCAGGTTTACTACGCTTACACAGATAATTACAATCTGAATATGTAGGCAGGTTTACTACACTTACACAGGTACTTACAATCTAAATATGTGGGTAGGTTTACTACACTTACTCAGATACTTACAATCTGAATATGTAGGCAGGTTTACTACACTTACACAGGTACTTACAATCTAAATATGTAGGCAGGTTTACTACAAATTGACACATACTTACAATCTGAATTTTTAGGTATGTTTATTTATTTATTTATGTTTGAAAAACTTACAGCTAACAAAATAATATAATATAAGTACAAGAATAGGCTGTGGAGGCCAATTATTCGTTTTCACTTTAAAATTTTAAAACAAGAAACTGTGGTATATTTGTGCGGGTGCGCACGTAATAAAGTTAGTTAGGTTAGCAACTGACCGCTGTGTTTGATTGACGTACACTACACTGGCGACGAGCCGGATTACAAATTGGCGCGTGGACAGTAATTTTCGTCGTACTTGTTATTAGTTATTTTTTAAACATGCCAATTGGAAAAATAGAAATGTTTGACCTATTCTCGGGTCAGTGGACAACGTAAGTGCGTCGTTTAGAGCAATATATGTTGCTTAACGAAATAAAAGATGAACTGAAGGTAGCCACGTTAATTACACTGGTCGGGGAGCACACGTACAACCTTGTGTGTGATTTATCGGCACCAATTGAACCTGAAAATAAAACATATGAAGAACTAGTGAGATTAGTATCGAAGCATTTGGAACCGCAAAGATCAGTTATTGCTGAGAGACAAGTATTCCGAGAAAGGAAGCAGCCTGGAGAAAAAACTATGGATTTCATGCAACAATTGAAACACCTCAGTATGCATTGTGAATTCGGCAATAATCTAGAAGAGAACCTTCGTGATCAATTGGTGATCGGACTATCAAGCGCGGATATAAAATCGCGGTTATTTGCAGAAAAAGATCTAACGTACAAAAAGGCGGTGGAGCTAGCTTTGAGTCTCGAGGCTGCAGATAGGCATGTGGTAAAAGTGAGTGATCGCGGAAGCTTCAGCGAGTCCAGCTCGGCTATGTCCATGCGGTTGAGCAGCGGCGGAGACGGGGCAGGTGCCGGTAGCGGCGGCGGGGCCGCGCCGGAGGCCCTGCATGTGATGCGGCGACAGCACGGTGCCGGCAGCGCGCCCGGCGGCGCGCACGGTGGTGGCAGCCGGGACCCGGCCGCGGCTGCGCTTCCGACATGTTGGCGGTGCGGGAAGCCGCATCGGGCAGATAAGTGTCGGTTTACGTATTATACTTGTGATAAGTGCCTAAACAAAGGACATTTAAAGGCTATGTGCAAAGTCTCGACAAACAATAAAAGACACAACTTTATTCACAATTATGATTTCGATGAGGAAATGTATAACATCCGTGCTATTTCGGTTGGAGATAAACCATATTTTATATCTGTTAAAATAGGCAACACAATTTTAAAATGCGAACTTGATACGGGTAGTCGGCCATTAATGAACATTGTTATAAAGAATCGTTTTCTAACTATGAGATTTTTAAAGATAACATAATATTGTTATCTTATTCGGGGTCAAGTATTGAACCGATGGGTTATATTATACTGGTAAATGCTGAAATTGAAAATATTAGCCATGAAAATTTAAAATTATACGTTATAAAAAATGGTAGCCGTCCTAGGCTCGGTCGTTCATGGATACGTCGATTCAATATTAATTATTAGTTGATTAATAATATAAGTCAATGTAATAAGGACTATAGAGATCAGCTTATTAATGAACTTAAAACGAAATACCCATCGGTGTTTACAGATACACTGGGTACGTGCAAGAAGGAGATTCGCTTACAGCTCACAGATAACGAACCGGTATTCGTGCGGGCGAGGCCCGTGCCGCTGGCGCTGCGGGCCGCGGTCGAGCTGGAGCTGCGGCGGCTGGAGCGAGAAGGGGCTATCTATCCGGTCGAGCATTCGGAATATGGCACTCCGATAGTTCCGGTAATCAAACAGTCAGGAGAAATTCGTATTTGCGGCGATTATAAATCAACAATAAATCCTAAATTAAAAATGGATCTTTACCCACTCCCGCGAATAGACGAACTGTTTGCAGCCTTAAGTGGGGGGCAAGAATACTCAAAGATTGACCTCACAACCGCGTATATGCAGGTCCGGCTCCACCCCGACTTGCAAGCGTGTACAGCTATCTCAACACACGTAGGAACTTATGCTTTTCGTAGAACGCCATACGGGTTAAGTTGTGTACCTGAAAAATTTCAGAAAATAATGGAGGAAAAGCTCAGGGGCTTGCCTAATACTGTGGTATTTTTGGATGATATTTGCGTAACGGGAAAAGACCGAGAGACACATAAAAAAATCTGCGACCTGTAATCGAAAGTTTAGCACAAATGGGTTTAACTATTAAAATTAATTAATGCCAATTTTTACAAGAGAGTGTATCATACCTAGGGTTTGTAATTGACCGACACGGGTTACATCCAGATAAGTCTAAAATTGAGGCTATTGTTAATGCTCCGACACCACAAAATGTTACTCAAGTGAAAGCATTTTTAGGCTTAGTAAACTACTATGGGAAATTCGTTCCAAACTTAAGTTCCATACTTCCATCCTCTGTACGCATTATTGAAGAAAAATCAAGGTTGGTTATGGAATACTCAGTGCAAAGAGGCGTTTACAAATATAAAAAACATTTTAACTAGTGACAAGGTTCTATCTCATTATGATTCCTCATTACCGTTAGTGTTGGCTGTAGATAGTAGCGCGTACGGCGTAGGGGCGGTGATCGCGCATCGCTACGCGGACGGTTCCGAGCGCCCGATTAGCTGTGCTTCAAGGACGTTGTCAAGCGCCGAAAGAAACTATAGCCAACTAGACAAGAAAGCACTAGCTATTATGTATGGCATACAAAAACATCATCAGTTTTTGTTTATACTTAGAACGGACCACAAACCATTGGTTTATATTTTTGGTCCTAAAGGGGGTATTCCACAAACGGCAGCTAGTAGGTTGCAACGCTGGGCAGCAAAGTTGGCTGCGTATGATTATAAAATCGAGTACGTGGCGTCCAAACATAATGCACATGCAGATGCATTATCTCGATTGCCATTATCATTGGCGAGTGATGTCACGACGAATACACGCTCAGACTCGAGTTACGTAATGTATATGTACGATACCTTTTTATTTTTATTTTTTTTTTTTAATCATTTATTTAGTTTAGGGAGTTTTTCCAATGGAAATGTCACTCCCATTATTGCTTACATTTTATAAATTTATGAAAAAACAAAGTAGTAATACTAATTTAAAAATAACTTAACCTACCCTCAACCTTAAACCTAATGAAATTAATTGAAAGAGCACCTTGGCTTTACCCGATAGAGGTGAAGCCAAGATGCTATTGAAAAACCCTACGTTAAAATCTCTAGTTCCAAAGGCGTGACGTCTCTGAGCCTCGACCCGAGTGCATTCCGTCAAGATATGATGAGCATCCTCAATAACTCCACACTCCCCACAGTTAGGGGAGTCAACCTTGCGCATCATGTATCCGAAGCTGTTGAGAGGTATATGCCCAGATCGAAGCCTCAGAAGCGTCACTATCATTTGTCTGCTAGTTCCATCCACATCGAACCAGAGAGCTAAAGGAAGGGATGGTTGAATCACTTTATACCAAATACCCTTTGATACGGACCTTTCGTCAAAGTATTCCGACCAAGTTCTATAACAGAGCTGTCTTAGGTTGGGAAGAAGTTCCGTATAATAAGGAAGACAAGTATGCAATACGCCGTCAGCCCTGGCCTCATTTGCTAGCTGGTCTGCCGCTTCATTGCCCCTTACCCCGATATGGGATGGAACCCACTGTAATATGATTTTCTTATGATTAGAAGCAAATATATACAAACTTTTTAAAATGCTATACGCCAATGGTAGCCCTTTGAAAGTTGGATTGGTACACTGCATTATATGGAGAAGAGCACTTTTAGAATCTGAGAAGATAACAATTTGGCAAACATTCAGAGATTCAACATAAGACAAGGCTTCTAGTATGGCAATTAATTCCAGATGCATTATGGAAATGTTGTGACAAAAAACTTGAAATTTTATTGAAGCTCCTGCTTGTGGATCTGTGAATGCAGCTCCCGAAACATTTACATGTCTTGAGCCATCGGTGTATATATGGTAGAAAGAAGTATATAAATTATTTAAAGTATTATAGCATAACATTTTAAGGTGATGTGCATTGTAAAAGCGTTTAGGTTTTAAAATTGAATCTATATTTGGTTTAATAACACTGGATAAATCCACATTGCTGACCCAAGTGTCCATAGAAAATATTTCAAACTTGTTGCTACTAAAGATAGGTTCGTCCTTCAAAAAATCATGAAACAGCACTAAAAGAGGTATTTTTTATTTATTTTTTATTTATTTATAAAGACACACCAACAGTGTACACATATGAATTTCACTATACTAGATAATAATTAAGGTATAACAACCTATGTGCACACCAATAATGGGCATGTACAAATTGCACCATAAAAATAACACAATAAACATCATTAATTAAATTATTCGTTCAAATTATGTGTGATGAAGTACAATACATTAGAGAAAACATAACTTAAATTTAAAAGGAAAGAAGAAGAGCCAGGATCTAGAAACAGCCTTTAATTTTGGAACGGAATTTGTGAAATGAGTCAAAATGAATATCAATATCTGGTAATTTGTTACTGACAGCATTAAATTGATTTACCATTCTAACAGTGGGTGAGTTTTCCCCTACATTAGTACGCACAAAAGGAAGATTAAACACTTTAGTTACAGGATGGCGTGGCAGTGTTCTGGGGACGGTAAATCTAAGTTGTTCCAAAATTTCTGGACTATGATTATAGCCCCTGACAATTTTATAAAGGAACATAACGTCAAGCAGCTTTCTACGATCTCGCAATGAAGACAATTTAAAGAACAAGAGACGCTCATCGTAGGGTCTCCGACGTGAAATATCTTGAGATACAAAAGCGAGATGTCGGGTGAACGCTCGCTGCAACCTCTCCACACGCTGGGAATGAACAGCATACCACGGGTTCCACACTGTACTGGCATACTCCAAATGACTACGCACCAGTGCATTAAAGAGTACCATCTTAGTGTGCTGATTAAATTCTTTAGTGTTACGTTTTAAGAAACCTAGTAACTGTGAAGATTTTTTAACAATGGTATTTATATGAGAGATGAAGTCAAATTTTTTTTCAACGATAACACCCAAGTCGCGAACTTCATCAACCTGTTGTATACTAGTACCATTCAGGACGTACGATGATGAAAATGGTTACCTTTTCCTGGTTATTTTTATAAAGTTACATTTCTTGACATTTAGGTCCATTAAATTATCATCGCACCACGCTTCAATTCTGTTCAAATCGCTCTGCACAAGTATGATATCATCCAGAGAATTTATGGTCCTGTATATCTTAAGGTCATCAGCAAACATGGAATATTTACAATGATGAATGTCTTTAGTAATGTCATCAATAAACAATGAAAACAATATAGGTCCAAGATGAGAACCCTGCGGTACGCCGGAATTAGAAAAATAACTTCTAGACTCATATCCTTTTACTGCTACCGTTTGAATTTTATTTTTAAGATAAGAAGCAAACCATTTTAAAAGAGAACCATGGACGCCCTGCATCGCAAGCTTGCGCAAAAGAATGCTGTGATTTACTCGATCGAAGGCTCTACTGAAATCCGTGTATATGGCGTCCACTTCGTGACCAGTATCAAGTTGAGCACTCACATCAGATACAAAGGAGACTAGATTTGTTTGCACAGATCGACCTTTGCGAAAGCCATGTTGACTGGAATTAATAGAATGATCAATATGTCGAGTTAAAATAGGGCATAAAAGATACTCAAATACTTTAGAAATACAAGATAATATAGAAATTGGACGATAATTTTTTACATTATCAGTTTCGCCTTTTTTGTGAATAGGTACAATTCTGGCCTTTTTAAATTCTGACGGAAAAATCCCTTTTTCTAAGGATCTGTTGTATATAAGTTTAAGGGGCAGGCTCACAGCAGGGCAACACCGTTTAAAAAACACCGGAGGGATACCATCGGGTCCACTACCTCTGGAAATGTCAAGAGATCTTAGTTTTTTGGCTACATCACACTCAGTTAATCGTATATTACATAAATTTATTCTATTGTTTGACAGGGAAGCATAGGACGTGTTCATATTACTATCAGTGCCAAAAACTGATGAAAAGTGTTGCGCAAACAGATTGGCAACATCTTGGCCAGTCTGTGCAACCATGCCATCCAAGTGAACTGAAGCAGGAATAGATGAAACGTTTTTCCTCTCACTATTAACGAACTGCCAGAAATATTTGGGGTTTTTTGTGATGTTTGCTTCTACATGTAGCCTGTATTCTCGGTAACACTTCTGGTATAATTTATGACAACGTTCTCTCAGTAATTGATATTCATAATGATCACGTGGATTATTATATTTACGATATTTGATTCTCGACTTTTCCTTTTCTGACAATAATTTTATTAAAGCATAACTGAACCATTTTGGATATTTACATTTTATAGGACGACGTTTTGGTACAAATTTTTCTATCACACTGTACAGAATATCATAAAATTTAGACACCATTAAATCAATATCTTGAGTCTCCTCGATGACAGTCCAGTCGATTGATTTTAATTCAGTAATAATGTTATCATAATTTGTCGTATGAAAATTATATTCAGATTTTCTTAAACACTTTAAATATTTAGGTTTTATGTTTGGCAAAGTCAACACAAATTGAGGATGGAAAGAATCAAGTTTACTCAAGACATCGAGAGGTCGATACATATGTGCACTCGTAATGTTAGTAAGAGCTAGATGAAGAATTCTACCGTCACTATTGCAAATATTATTGAGTTGATACAAATCGTTAACAGATGTAAAATCTATAGTCTGTGCCTAATTGGCTCTTATGGTAGTTTAAGGGAACAGAAAGCCCATAACAATTTGGCCATGTCCACTCAATAAACCACAAATTGAAATCCCCCAAAATTACCACATCATCTACACTAGGCATAACCACATTGTTTACTTTATCAAGAAACTTAGCTTGTACATCGCGGCGAGCAGGGGAAGGCAAGTAGACGGAACAAATTGCAATTTTATTTTTTAAATTATTATTATTGCAAACATCAACTGATACCCATAAATCCTCAAACCTATGATCATTATTTTCCCAATTAATAACATGAGATGACTTATAGCGCTTGGAAACGGCAATCATGACACCTCCACCGTCTTTTTTAGAGTTCTTGGCATTACTACCACTCTCTGCGCACACCCTATCCCTTCGATAAACACAGTATCTAGAATCCATTAATTCCCCACTAGCAATTCTAGGATGAAGCCATGTTTCAGTAAACACAATTATATCGTAATTACATAGTAAGATACTATTATACACATGATTAGTTTTACTTTTGAGGCCTCGTACATTTTGATAATATATTTCTAGCATTTGTATAGAAAACATTAACAATAATTAATTCCATAGTTTAGATAACTTATCCTAAAAGCTTCAGTCCATCATTGTTACGAATATCAGACGACCGAGTGGTGTAGTGGTAAATGGCCTTGCCTCATACGCCGAAGGTCCCAGGTTCGAGTCCTGGCCGGGGCATTCATTTGTGTGATGAACACAGATGTTTGTTCTCGGGTCATGGTTGTTTGTATTTATATATGTATGTTTATTCTGGGTTCCCCCCCAGTTCAATGTATGGTCATCCATAACACAAGCTCTGCTTACTTTGGAGCCATACAGTTGGTGTGTTTGTCTGGGGATTTATTATTATTATTATTATAATAATCAGGGCCTGGCTATACTTATCCTTGCGAACAAAGATACGACCACTGCGCACCCACACAAACTTGTAGCCGCAATCCTTTGCCTTAGCACGTGTCTCAGCATGCAGTTGTTTATTCGAAGGAGTTAGATATTCTGACACAAAAACCGCCGATCGCTGTCCACCAATACCTAGATGATGCGAGTTGAGCTTACTGTCAGGGTTCTTTTTATTGTAAATTGCAACTGCAGCCAGAACAGCATCCCGCTGACGAGTACTTTTAAATTTTGCAATAATTGATCGAGGACGGTCATTATCCTTATTAAATTTAGCAATTCTTGTAACATGAAGAATATCGCCAGCATCCAAAGGCGTATTAACCGTTTTTGCAAGTTGCAGTAGTGTGTCACATAAAATTTCACTTATTTTCGGGTATTCCATTAATCTCTATATTGCTTTCTCGCATTTGTTGCTCAACAAGATGAAGCCTCGAACCGAGATCACGGATAGTGTATTTTAGGTTATCATTTTCAGCCTGCAGTTTATCAACTATGACACTCCTTTGATCCACACAACACTTTAATTTCTCAAATTGATCGTTCAGAAATGTTATGGATTCACCGATACAAGTAATCCTCTGTTCGATGGTTTTAAACTGTTCAGTGACCAGCTGCCTTATAGTAGTTCTAAAGGATTTCTCAAATTCGTCTCTCAGTATACTGCGAAGATTGCCTACTGTTACATACTCATTTTCATCTGCCATGCAACTACCTATCGTTTGTTGCCGAATTTTGGATTGCGCAGTAACGTTCTTATGTTCAGGGGACGTTTGTTCGAATACTGTTATTGCCTTGTCAATAGGAGGGGAATCTAAATTTTTTGAAAATCGAATGGGAGTGTTAGTGTTATCAGCCCGGGGCTGTTTACTAACGCATTCTTGACACTTCCATTTATTTCTGTGCTCCTGGGTCATGGTATTAAGAAACCTTTTACTGGAAACGTTCGCACATAATAAGTCATATTTTTTCTTACACTGTTGACAAGTCAGATACCCTTTATTTGGCATAAAATGGATGCCAATAAGAATTTTTACAGAGGTCAGATAATGTTTTCAATATTTCTATAATTGGGAAATTGTGACACCTGGACTTTAAATAAAACTTTCCAGCTAAGTATTTTCGGCGCACAAATAGAGGTGGCAAACAAAGCTCGGACTCCATAACGTGTATGGGCGTGTTTCTAATAAAACCACCGATCAATCGCAAACATACGTTTTGCAGTCGGTCTAGTTTTAAAAGATGAGTATTGGCACTGCTACCAAACAAGAAACTAGCATTATCCATCGCAGTAGCTTAGTGTGTCCAACGATACCAAGCGTAGCCAAGAGTTCGGGAACATCTATGCGATTATTTAGTATTTTTATAATATTTTACTACACTTACAATCTGAATATGTAGACAGGTTTTTCTATACTTACACAGGTACTTACCAATCCAATTTGAGAATATCTGCGTTTCTGATCTTGTTTTATTGTGTTAACAAAGAAAACAAGTGTTCGCATTGTGATATTGTGAACAAGAGCAGAGCGTGACTTTCGTCAATAGAAATGTGAATAGGTTGACTAATGTATAAAATTGACAAGTGCGTTTGATTGAACGTTACCTACGCTCCTCACTTTTCTATTCCATCGTCAAACGACACTTGTGCAGGAGGGTTGGTTGAAAAACACTATCGGAATCCGGATGCCGGTGGATCCGATCTATATTTGTTTGTTTATTTCTTAAATGTAAACTTCAAAACATTAGAACCGATTCTAATAAGATGAAGCTGCAGTAATCAGGAGTAAACAGATTAATATGCCCGCAAATTATAACAGAATTTCTTCAGCTTGTGTTTAAAGACGCTCATTCCTAAGTTGAATAACAGTTTCTCGGGCTAGCTCGGCTCTCGGGGCAGTTTCGACAAGCATTTGAGAAAATTTCCGGAAACGTTCCAAATTACGTTAATTTATGTACTTACATGAGCATGTTACTTAGAAATAGGCAACGGAAGCTTATTTTAAACGCTTTGTCTGTTAAGCATCTCAAAACGTAACAATTTTAAAATTTACTGGAAATCTATACTACAAAATTATTTAAAAACTAATACATATAAAACAATAATGACATAGTGAAATTTTTTAAATGCTTTTTTTAAGAAATTTCATTCATTGTTTATGTAAATAAAAACAAAAATAATTTTAAAGCTTAAGTTGGAGACGTTTATGAATCTTTTCTTCAAAATGGAAACTTTCCAATAACTTTGTATCGTTATGTATTTAAATGTGTACCTAACAAGTTCACCACTTTACATTAGATTTGATTACCGAGAAAATAACCTACTGCAATAGGCTTGTTTGGTATGGAGAAACATGGCAACAGAGGGCCCGGGTTCGAATCTTGGTAGGGGCAGACATTTTATCATATTTTGCTTTCTAGTCATGGATTTGTATGTATGTTTATCTAAGTTTATTTATCCGTTATCTAGTATCCATAACACAAGTTCTTCATGATACTTAACTTGGGCTAGATAACGTGGTGTGATTATTAGAAATATTTATTGTTTATTATTATTTATTAATAGGCACAGACCACATGATACTTTCGTTTCATTACATGGACTTAATCGATCACCAAGTAATTTTTAAGAAAGTGAAACAAACGTCATAATCTCAACAGTGCAATAACTATTTATTTTTAAAACTATTAACGCATTTTTAAAGACTATATCATTTTTTGTTATCTAAAAAGGTACTGCTGAGATTATGAACTCATTTATAATAAAAGGTTTCTTTCAGGTGACGTGAGGCAGCTAGCTACACAGCGTCCAAGTAAAAAGTTAACCGCTTTCTCACAATCCGAGGTAATTAAATGAACGTATTCTATTTGTTGGATGTTCCTCGTACGACACTTAAATAGAGGTTAAAGAAAAATATATAGTAAAGGATGAGTAAATCATTTATTCATTAAAATTTTTTGAGTATTCTTGCAATCTGCAATCAAATTTTAAGCTTACAGCCCAAGGAAATTGAGCTCAAATTACAGTAAAACTACTAAAAAGGCTGTGTCTAAGGCCACTCATTTAGAAATAAGGTTTATAAGTTATAATAAGAATGTATACATTACAAAGTGTACGTTTGCGAGTTAAACTACATACAGCTTAGGTAACCTGTAGGTTCTACGGTTACAATGTTATATGAGCATACAATGTTATATGAGCATAAAATGTTATATGAGCATACAATGTTATATGAGCATACAATGTTATATGAGCATACAATGTTATATGAGCATACAATATTATGTGAGCATACAATGTTATATGAGCATACAATGTCATTACACAATTTTAATTTTCTTCTCTTAGGTAGTGATTACCTTACTTGTGTTTGTTAACTCGCTGTTAAATCAATTAATTCTTTTCACAATAATTGTGGCAGCACTAGAATATATAAACTATTAGGTACTTTGTACCGTTAGGTATTGTACATATTGCACATACATGATATAGGACATATATGACCAAGTATACAGGGTGTTCAAAAAAGTATTTTGGAAAAAATATTCCAGATTAAGTAAGTCTTCGCCATTCGACTACAAAAAACTATTTGTTATTTGGACTGATAGTCTTTCCATAAAAAATTCTAAACATTTAAAGTTAAAGCGCGGCCACACACCTATCCAGATAACGCGCGGACCTTGCAATCAGCTGGGAGGTCGTTGCACAATAAAAAAAACTTAAACGTAGATTTATACCTTACTACTTACTTAAGTGGAATAAGTCCAAAATACTTTTTTGGACACCCTGTATATTACAGGAAGGAAATTTGTTTGTTCGTTTGTATTCGATAAACTTAAAAACTACCGAACCGATACTAAACAATCCTTAACGCTCAGAAATCTGACTTGAGCCAAATGGTAACCAATTATGTAATATGACGTATTGATAGTGAGACCATTAAACAAGTCATACTTCGACGAAGCAAATACATTTCAATGAATAATTCGAATTAAACAAGTATTGCTTTAGTAGTGTACAGTTTAACAGCTAGCCGATTTATTTTTCTAGATTTTGATTTGGTATTATGGAAGCTCAGCTTTACACAATTCAATTCATGTCTTTTTACAATATCATACATGAAACATGATACTTTACTCATCTACCGAAACATTCATTTACAAAACATACAATTATATCAACCAATTAAGATTGGTCCACGAACTAAACCAATTTTAATTCTACTTATATCAGAAGTCATAATATGAATCATTAGTTTCTTAAACTAATTTTCCACTCCTTACCATACAACGAATTCTTCCGTTATTATGCGAGCTATGCGACTGTGAGTTTATCTACTTTAACCCCCCCCCCCCAACCCGCTCCTTAGTACGCACTGTGCGCTCGATCGCTTTACACATTCGCTCGCTCAAAAGTTACAGGTAATAAGTAAATATAAATAATAAGTAAATATTGCGGTCATGGTGATTACGAAATAATTTATAAAATCTATTCTTTCTTTTGTAGTTATATAATGTCTGATGGATGTACGATTAAGCCGATGAGTTAGAACCAATTTATAATTCGGAGACAAACAGTGAAAGAAATGAGCCAGAATTGCCAAACGAAGACTGCAGCGACATCAAAGATATTCCAGTGGATCATGTCATTAGAGGCGAGTGTCAGTCTGACTCAGAAATAATGATAATGATCGTCGAGGCGAAGATGAAACCAACATTAAGCCGCCGTTAGTGGAATATTCATCATCTGATGATGACGTTCCACTTGCAAGATATAGAAATTACTTCGGCAAGAATCGATTCCGTTGGTCTGCTTATCCGCCAGTGTCAAGGTCGAGAACTATGCAGCATAATATTATCCAACAACCACCTGGACTCAAACCTAACTTCAGGGACGTTCTGCATACAAATACAAAGCCCCTGGATTTATGGATAATGTTTTTTGAAGAATAGAGGTTGACGAGGGAGAGAACCTCACAGTGGAGCAACTTAGGGAGATCCTCGAGGAAGAGGAAGGGTCCATGGGTGCAAATGAAGAAGAGGGCCCCGACACCGGTTTCATTTTTTTTTGGAACCAGAGTCATTTGCAAAAGAGGTTGGTCCCAAAATTTGAGGAACTTAACCCTCTAAAATATTTTGTGAATTTTGGGACCAATCTCTTCTGCAAATAATCGTAGAAAAAACCTATCGATATGCCTGGAAAACGATTGTCCAGAGTTCCGAGTTCAAAACGGGCATTTTTTCCCATTCTAGGGTCAACGACTAGGTGGAGACGTCCGTTTCGGAAATGCACCGCCTTTTGGCACTAATTATTTTGATAGGCATATGTTTGATGGGTAGGGTAGACGAATACTGACGATCCATTTCCAAAGGAAATGCTCGGACAAAAGTTCGGACTGTTATGTCTAAGGATAGATACGGGACTCTTAATGAGGTTTATCCATTTTGTTGATAACAATGGGATCTTAAACCGGGAGAATGACAGGAAAACCGCCAAAATAAGCCCGCTTTTAACATACTTAAATCATGAATTTCAGTCCTCTTACAGTACTCGCCAAGAGCTCTCGATTGACGAGTCGTTGCTGCTTTGGGAAGAGCGCCTGAGCATCTAAGTTAAGTGCATCCGAACCAAAGTAGCACGATTCGGATTCAAAAGTTATGAGATTATTTACACGGGAAAACTTTCAACAAGCCCTGGGCCATGGCTTTTTCAGCAAAAGATTGAAGAAGCACAGCAATGATTGTATTAAATTTAGTGACAAATTATGTTGGAAAGGCCTACACATTGTTTTTGAATAACTTTTATAATTCTGTTGAGTTATGTCGACATTTAAAATCGCGTGCCACACCGTTGTGGGCCCATCAAACCGCAGGAGACAGCGTACGCCTCTTGACGTAAAAAATATAGACGATCGTAGAATGGCTCGCGGAAAAGTGCTAGCTAGACACTGTGGTGACATTTCCGTCACCACAAAAAAAGAAGTGAAATTGCTCACTATAGTATCTACCTACCATAAAGCTGAGATGGTGGAAGGAGGCCGAAATGGACACTGTCTGAATCCAGCCGTGGTGGAAAAATACAGTAAGTTCATGGCGGGCATTGATCTCAAGGATCAAAAACTATCAACGTGCCTCCTTGAACGTTAAAGGGGTACCAAATCGATACCCCCGACGCATAAAGTCTTAATTCTATTTTTGAATAAAATAAGAAAACTACATTAAAATGATGATTTGAAATAAATAAAGGTATTTCTGAAAAGAAAAAACAAATATGTTCATTTTTATCGATTTTATAGAAAGGCCGATAGTCGTAACATTTAATTATTCCGCGCAAAGGAACTTATCACTAGTTACAACGTTACGCGTTGTGTGGTTGGACCGCGTGCCAACCAATCACAGGTCGCGGAAGACATCATACGACAGTTTGCTTACGAGAAACGCGTGAAAAGTGACGTTAATTAATAATTTCTTAAATTTTGTTTGTTTGCCTATATTATTGTATAAAATGAAAAGATCAAGTAAACTTGTGCATCTGGCAATAAAAAGCAATGTCGATTTAAGTGTAAATGATGATTTAATTACCCTGGAGGACTTACAAATAGGTTAGTTTTCTTAGTTTTATTTCAGGTATTCCATGTTATTGCTAAAGTTGTGTCTAGAGAACACCTTTTGTTACGTGTGATAAATTTCAGATTTTAACTATTGGGACATTTCATAGCATTATTCTTATAACTTCGACGCATAAAGTCGTATCGTTGGATATTACGACTTTGTGCTTGTTCTAAAATAAATATGTGACGTCGTAACTTAGACTTACGACGATATACTTCGGAGAAAGTTAAATGATGACAGTGCGTAACGTCGTATCTTTAACTTACGTTTTTATGCGTGGGGTTGATTCAGAATTAAGGTGTTATGCCATAGTTAATTTGCATGTATTCTATGAATAATAATGTATTTTTAAATATTTGGTTGCTTTGATAACTGATCTATACATTTTACATTTTAGAATCTCCAATTCCTCCGGATGCTGAATGGCAATGGGAGTTGTATAAGTCTGAGTTTGGCAAATCTTTCGATGTGACTTCATCTGATATTATTATCGATGAAGCCCAAAGCACTAAAAATACGTATACAGTCACTAGTTCATCAAGAGCTTCTGCTGAAAACTCATGTTTCGATCTCTTTAAACCCTCAGCTTCAACTAGTTCATCAAGCGGTACTGTTAAAAAGAAACGAATATCTACTGAGGAAACTTTGATCGTGCCTGACCTCAATTATAGTTCGTCTATCTCTAAGAATCCCTCTTCAGTCACAACTCAAAGTGTCTTAGCAGGTGTAGAACAAAATGTATCTACAGAAGTGACTCCATTGCCATCCCCATCTGGAAGTGACATAGAGTTTGGTGCTGATGCTGTAGATACTAGGTCAAGATGCAGTAACTTATCTTCTCCTGCTTATTCGTCTGAAGCTAGTACACCAGCTGGAAGGACTTCTCGCAAACGCCAACGTAATCGAAATGAGTGGAAAGATGTTAAAAGGAAGGTTTTGGTAAATTCTGGACAAGCGTACGTAAGCAAAACTGGAGTTTCTAGAGATGGTAAAAGTCTAAAACCTTCGTGCCCTTCAACGTGCCGTCTGAAATGTTCTAATAAATTCAGTGAAGAACAGCGTAAGAGCATTTTCAATTCTTTTTGGATGCTGAGTGATCATACACGACAGTGGGATTACATTGCAAACCACACTGAAGTTAATAACACACAATTTCCTTCACGTTCACGAGTTAATTCTAGACGAAGTAAGACTTTCACCTATTTTTTTACCTCAGGTTGATACTCTAGAAACTACCCCTAATAAAGCAGTTGTTGAAATAAATGTATGCAAAACGATGTTCCTTAACACTCTATCCGTAGGAGAAAGAACAGTACATACAGCTATTCAGAAATGGTGTTCTGGAGGTGGAGCCATATCGCCAGATTGCAGAGGAGGCTGCAGGGGTACTAAGATTGACGATGATGTGATTCAAGGAGTTGTTAAACATGTAAAATGTTTAGATCCTGTAGAATCACATTACGTCCGCAGTAAAACAAACAGGTTTTATCTCGATGGCACTCTTACGTTTCGAAAAATGTTTTACTTGTACCAAGAATGGTGTAACACAGAAGGTATAAAAAAGCAAGCTACTACAATCAGACAATATACAGACATTGTAAACTCAAACCTAAATATTGCATTTCATAAGCCAAAAAAGGATGTTTGTGATCAATGCCACGTGTTTGAAGCAAATAAATTTACCAACACCATTGAAGAAACAGAGGTGCAGCAAAAGCATTTAAGGAATAAAGAATTAGCTAGAGATCTGAAGAACAAAGACAAAGAAGACGCTTTGAAGAGTAAAGGAAAAATAGTAACGGCTTGTTTTGATTTTCAAAAAATACTAAATTGCCCTCAGGGCAACGTAGGTCTGTTTTACTACAAACGAAAATTGTCTTTGTTGAACTTCACAATTTTTGATCTTGCGCAACAAGAAGGTTATTGCTACATGTGGCCAGAAACTAATGGTAAACATGGTGCTTGCGAGGTGTGCAGTTGTTTACTTAAGTTCATTGAATTAAAAATAAAGGATGGAGTCAAAGAATTTAGGTTCTGGTCCGATAACTGCGCAGGACAGAACAGAAATAGAATAGTATTCGCATTTTACGGCTTTGTTGCTAGAAAATTTAATATTGAAATTACGCACCGGTTTCTTGAACGTGGCCATACGCAGAATGAGGCTGATTCTGTGCATGCTTTAATTGAAAAATCTTCGAAAAACAAGGATATTTACACACCGCATCAATGGTATGCTTTGGTAAGATGGGCGAAAGTGACTCCTCCTAGCTATAATGTTTTCGAAATGAGTTACACAGATTTTTTTAATTTCAAAGATTTATTGATTGGCCAGAATTGGGTAAAGAACACAAAAAAAGAGAAGATGTCATGGAACAAGATAAGAGAGATATCAGTTTCACCCTCGTACTCAAATATTCTAAATTATCGTTACGATTTCAATAATGAACAAATTATGTCGATTGTTATTGGCAAAGGGTATTCACGTCGAAATAAAAACCACCATCAGGTTAATTTGAATCAGTGTTATGAAAATCCTCTGCCAATAACAGCTGCAAAATACAAAGACTTGGTAAGTCTTTGTCAAAATCGTATTATTCCAAACGAATATCATCAATATTTTCTTAATTTGCCTCATTTAGGAGATGATCAAGAAACTTACAGTAGTTCATCGGACAATTATTTCAATTGTAATTTACCTCTCTTTTCTTGGTGGTCTACAAACCTAAGTATCTTATTAGGTGACCTCAATTTCTAGTAATAATGAAGACTGATTATCTATTAAATTAAAGATACTTAAAAAAGCTTTTTTGTTACTTTGAATTTAGCTTTATTTATAACTGTAAGGGTAACTAAGAATTGTTATTTACGTTGACAAAAGCCTATATACCTTATTTTTTAAGCCTATCTTCCTAAATAATTAACACAGTTCCTGGTTCAATTAATAAAAGATTAAGTAATTTAGTTTCAAGCTCTTTCATTTCATATAACATCCGACTTCCAGCAATTGGGAGTTTTTAAAATTTACGTCGCAGAACATCGTATCCTTTACTTACGACTTTATTCTATACTCATCACGGAGCAAATTCCGAAACCTAAAATCGCAAGTTAAACATACGACCTGTGCTTAACATGCATAAAGTCGTAAGATTAGTTTTCTGTATTTTATTTAAAAATCAATTAAGATAATGGAACATTGTTAATATATATAGTTTTCAATCATATAATTTAGCAGATTTTCATATCAGGTGTTTCTAAAAATATGATACACATCTTTTTTTTACGGTAATGACTTTGTAACTAAGATATCTCAAAACTATAATTATTATCTTAAGACTCTATGCGTCGGGGGTATCGAAATGGTACATTAAAATTTTTAAAAGATTGCGCAACATAACTATTTTGAATTCATATATTGTATATCTCTCCAACATTGGCCAGGGCAAGATGTCGCATCGGGAATTCCGGTACGCGCTGGCAGCAGAATTGTGCGAAAAATATGGCGTTTCGTCCAGACCACGCACGCAGTATCAAGGCTCTTCATGCGCTCGCCTTGATAAGTCCCAAGACTAGGTCTCTGAAAAAATGGAAGTGGAGAGAGAAAGGCAAAAGAGCCGCATCAATCTTAAAAGGGCTCATTGCGTGCGTTGTTTGGCCTTAAATAAACCAACGGAATCCAGCACTTTCTTCAGTTAGTCCAAAGTCAGTCTTTGCCTGGGCCAATGTTGGAGGGACAGTGGAAACATTGTAAGTTATTTTAATTATTTATATGAGATATTTAAATATCACAAACTATCGCCTCTTCAATTCTTTCTTTCTTACACTTCTTCCAAAATGCATAAGATGCAGCTGGCACATTCTATTGATATAAAATTTAGTATTTGTGCCTAAGAAGAAGAGGTCTATACCCAGCAGAGGGATATTATAAAGGACTGGCAATGATGATGGTGTATTGTGCCTAAAATCTTGGAAGATTGTGATATTCTCATATCAAGTGATAAATAGTGGAGGCTAAAGCGATGTTGATACCAGTGCGAAGCACGGGCGGGTCGATAGTAAAATAAATAAAATTACCAGATAACCACACCAACTACATGTCCCCACAGTAAGCAACACTCTGCTTGTGCTAAGGAATAACATATAACGAACTAGGGGTTACCTAGCAACCCCCGATGGTTGCCCGCCTTGTCGTGGCGGGGGGGCTTAGTAACCGTGGACTGGTCACCCACGGTGAAGCTAAGAGGCAACCAGGGCCGGCCTGTTTGGGCCGCCGGCTGGCCCGAGGAGGGCACTCCCAGCGGGCTGAACAAGCCCGCTGCGGACACGCTTGGAGGTGGGCGATCGGACGGGGAGAGGCGTGTTGGTATTACGGTGCGCCACTCTCCCTACCCTTGCGAGCTGGCGGGACCGTTCCGTCGAAATGGCACTGGTGGGGCCGCAGAGGAAGAGGCATGTCGGTATTGCGGTGCATCGCTTGCCCTATCCTCTGCGACCGAGGTGTGGTCGGGTGGCAGAACCACAGACCTGATCTGCCACCGGGTACCAGTTATCTGGTATCCATGGCCTCCTAGTAGCAGCCTCGGGGGGAGTCTGCTACAGTACTGGTGGAGGCCAAGGAGGGAGGCGCACCTTACTATCTGGTGCGCCCATTGTGGTCACGGATGTGTGCGAAAGCGTTCCCGTAACCCCGTCACAAGGCGGCGAGGAGGAAGATGGGGGGGTTTTTAGTGGGTATACCAGCCTATACGGGAGTCCCACATAACCACTCGGGTGCCCCCTGCGCCCGGGTGGTACGCGTAATGCATTTTACCCCCCGAAAAAAAAGGGGGTTACCTAGCATATACCTACTCAAATATACATACAGGGGGTCCCAATATTCAACGTCGAGCCGAAACGGGACGATAGGATAGACGGTAACCATCATCAGAAAAATCAGGAAAAAAATCCATCCCATGTTCTTTAGAAATTATGGTCAACATTTTTTAAAGGACTGATTCACGAAGCTATGGAGCCAGGGCCGTGAGCTGTACCACGAGTTCTGATTAGAATAAATCAAATTGATATAACTTTCATTCATCATTTATAGTAAAACATCTTAGTTGAGTGGTACAACTAAAATATAATTTCGTTGTTTAGCAACACAGATATTCGGCGCCATATTAAAGTGTTTGATGTCAAATAATGTCAATGTCACATATGTTTAGATCATGATCAATCAGCTGTTCAATTCTGTTGTGTTTTGGCAAAGTGTTTGAATATTAATATAAAATGAATCTAGGTCTCTGATTCTTTCTGTATTTTATGCAATGATATCTAAATAGTATGTTCGCTCACATAACAATGCATAAATAACAGTTAGTAAGTAGTTATTCCTACAAGGTTGATTTTACACAACTTGCATTTCATTCAGAATCAATACTTTGAAGACTACTATGTATCGTATGCATTCGATTGACACTTCATTTTGGAGTTTATATAGAAAAACCTTCCTTTAAAATCAGGTGTGTTGTGATTTAAATGATGTACACCGGTATCAACCAATCTACAAGTGCTTGGCATAACTTACTATCAGCCTTAACAAGTTTAGTAGTCTCATAACATTACTGATTTAAGTGCCAGCCCTTATCCAACAATACTTTTGGCCAATATGAACCAAATAATTATAACCAACACTTATATGAGTACCAAAATATCAGAAGATAAACATAATATGAGCAGCCATGACTAGTTCCAGGGGCTTCGAACCACCAACCTCTGGTGTTGTAGTCACCAGAACTATCTACCACTCCACCAAGATGGCCATCAACTAATATACAATCTTAAATCTGGAAACAAAGCAAAAAAATGCACTTCAACATTTTATATGAATCTACTCTTCATTCCAAGTACTGTTTCCTCAATGTGAATCTAAAGTGCTTTTATCATAATGATGAATTAAGGAAAGTTCTTAAAAAGCATTTGATCGCCACTAAACTGTTAAAGGATTCCAACACGCTACTGAATTGAAGAAATGTTACACTAATAAGATTAAGATTTTTAGATTTAAATCTATATTAAATAAAATCTCTTTAATAATCAATTACTTTTGATTACTCTAACCTTCTGAATCTGACCTCAACAGCTACTAGGTTGATTCTGAATTTTTAATCAGTCAAGTTTAAACTATCAGAATATTGGTAACACATTAAATAAAACAAAAATATATTAATATTTTTTTATTATTCCTCTTCATTCTCTTCATCTTCTCTAACCAAAATTCCATCCAGAAATGGTCCTGGTGCTCTTAATTTCTTTGATGCCAAGCCCAACCCAAATACCATACCACAGTCATCAGGTGAGCACAGCATGCCATCACATATCACAATTGGTTTTTTCTCTTCCATGTTGCCAAATAAACCCTCAGGTATAATCAGACTTCTATTTATCAATTCATCTCTTGAAATGTTGTGAAGCCCTATGTGGAACGGCACAAATAAAGATTTAAGTGCTTCTCTAGCTTTTGATATTACTCGAGTAACTTTTGATTACCTTATATTGAGCAGTGAAGAAATTCTTTATATGAGTCTCCTGTTCTCATTTGTATCAAAAATACTCCCAAAGCAGTTTAGGGCTTTCTCTTTCTGCTAATGCAGACCTAATTACGTTTAACATAATATATTTATCTTTATTAAGCCCAGTCCAATATTTAAAATACTTTTTTAACTATATCTTCAAAGAGTTCAAAATCTAAAATCATTTCAACATCTTCCATACTGAGCTTAAACATGGCTTGTATTTCCGCTTTGGTGAAAGTATTAGAATACTGCTCAAAATCTAAAAAGTTCCAGTCATAAAATGATCTATGCTCGAGGCAAACACGAGCTTTTTCGGTAACAAATACCTTTTTACTTTTTAAAATATGTTTTCTTATATGATTAGGAACATTTAAACGTTCTGCATTTGTACACCCTGGTACAAAGATCTAGTTGTGTGGGAAAATTCATCCCATGTAATTTCCTGCTCCTGATTACCAACAATGGTCTCTCTAGCTTCAGGTATTACTCCTGAAGCAATTTGTACATAATCTTGAGCTCTGCTCCAGCATCTTGATCACACAAGGATATTTTCGGATAACTGTAACATCAAAAATACATAAATATTTTAAAATTCACACCAATTATTTAGCCCCAATTAAGTTCTTGTACTAGTTATGGATACAATTTTACATATAAATGATAGGCCACTCTTGCACTCATAGCCTCAAATATAAAATAAGAAATATATTTCTAAAAATATAAATATTGATTGGACCTTGTTGAATTATTGTGTAACTCTTGGACCATATCATTAAAACAAGGCGAACATACTGCACCATCTTCAAGGATCTAAAAATTAAAGTAAAACATAAATTATAAGTAATACATTAGCTATAACATCAAAATAAAAAATCACCAACATTATTTCATTCCTGTAAAAAATTCATGTCTATCCTGAGTCCTGACGGTGACGACAGACAATGTAAATAAACAACACGTAAACAATTTAAGCATCTTTGATACACTTATATGAATGGTTTGGACTACGGGCGGCGGCGGCGGCGCGACGCTTTTTGGCTTGGATAGTAGTTATGTTCCTTGGTTTGGATGCTGAGTCCACCATTATGAAAAATATATATTTTTATATATTATAGGTATATCCATTACATATTATTTCTTTTATTTTAATAATATCTTTTGCATTCATAATCCTCAAATAATGCCGTAAAGTTCTACGCTATCACCTTACTGTTGCTCATCATCGTCACCCTTCACTATTTTCATCATCATCATATTACATTGCTGTGAAGAATTGAAGTTTTTTCTATTGAAAATGAAGATTTCCACTGAAAGACTTGCTTAATGGCAAATCTATGGTCATGAGTCATGAATAAACATTGTTAAAAAAACGGACTCGGCCTGCACACAAATAATAGTCTGTGGGCCTGCATCCAAGCCAAAAAGCGCCCCGCCGCCGCCGCATCATTGTTTAAATTGTTTTGTTACAAAAGAACAATGAAAAATAATCAAAATACTTCGTTCTGCACATCATTCTGCTCTTTACCTTTGTGAACGACAGAAGCGCTCTTAAACTCTGATATCTCTACCTTCGTTTGACCCGGCTTTGCAATTTGGACCTGTTTTTTCTGCTATATTTATTGGACTATTGCGCGATATTTGGACACGATTTTCTTCTACGATTTGGACTTGTCGTTTTGTGTATATTTTTGTTGGTGTTTCAACTTTCAGGTTAGTTACTCTCAACCTTTATAACATGTACTTGTAACTTTGTATTAGAGGTACCTATTTTTCATTTATAAACATGGCATGTACTTTTTCTTAGAGATTAGATTAGTCAGTTTGGTGCTAACATTATATTTTTCAATTAGGTGTTTCTGGTTTCATAGCTAGATATGTTTCTTTCAGTTTTAAAGATGCATTGCATTAATTGCTCTTCCGCAATTAGAGAAGATGCTCAATATTATCTAACTGCAGATATTGGAGTTGAAATAATTGATGTAATTCAAAGAAATCTTGGATATGAGGTAAGTTTTTTGTATTTACATAGGGCTAGCAAAAAATGTATTAGTAATAGTATGCATTACATGTTATTGCTATTATTAAATGAAATATTGTAAATTGTACCTGGAAATGGATTTAGGTACTTTGCTACATGATTTGTTTTCTAAATAAAAGTCTTTATTTTGGGTACATTAAATTGGGGAAGTTACAAAAGAAGGGTCACAAAGGTTGCGATATTTATGTATCATATTCTCCCAAGTTCGCTGTATGGTAACACATAACATAAGGTTTGCTTAGTTTGGGGCTGTGTAGTTGGTATGTTTGTCTGGGGATTTCTTATTTTGATGTTATATCTAATGTATTTCTTTAATTTTTAGATCCATGAAGATGGCTCAGTATGTTCGCCTTGTTTTAATGATATGGTCCAAGAATTACACAATAATTCAACAAGATCCAGAAATGAGTCTCTGTCCCTTGTTTGTGCTTGGTGTCAATCTTTATTAACTAGGAGAAGAGTACACAGCTTGCCTGAAGGACCCGAAAGGAGTTATATTTCGGAGGCAATACTTCCCAGAGAGGTACTCACATTTTTTATTTATTTATAAGATTTTGAAAAAGTACACAGAAATATGGTAAATACTTTTGCAACAGATACAATAGAAAGCTGAAGCCAATTTTCTTTTGTATATGATAAAAACAATTCAAGCTGTATTTATTTCTGCTGGAATAATTTGACCAAATGATATCACCTAATATGTCATAGTATAACTAGTTTAATAGGGTTAGCACACAAGAATTTGCCATGATATTTATTACTCTTTACAGATATCATCTACTGCATTAGTTTGCTATTCTTGCTGGATATATGTTCGGAGACTGCTCAGTACAGATGATGGTACTATGAGTTATCCCTCAGTAAATACAAATGTCTGTGTTTGGTGCCATGTATCACTTAACCGTAGGCGAAGGCATTCTATTCCTGAAGGACCTGTGAGAGATGAAATTGAACAAAGAATACACCCCAGACAGGTAAGAAATTCCATATTCTGTAAGCTAAAATTAAAGGAGTTTCCATTTTGATAATTTTCAAAAGAAAATTATTTATTTATATACCCTTTGTGGCTTTGTATTTGGGTATGGCTCTTTAGTACAGAGATTTTTGGGTTTTGAGTATTTAGTTTCATCATTGTGTGATGGCAAGACAGGATATAAGCTATTAATATTTGTTTCAGTGCTGTTGGTGTGTTCATAATATATTTTTAATAAATGTAACATTATATTTTTGTTACAGATTCCATCAGATGGACTTGTTTGTTATGCCTGCTGGGTTTCTGCACGTCGAAATGTGGAACGTTCCACACTTAATCCAAACCTAGAAACCGACCAATTAGTTGAGCCAGGTCCATCACATAGCCACTTCAATGTCTTTTGTGTGTGGTGCGGTAGTCACCTATTTCGGAGACGTACACATTTATTAATTGGGCCTGAAAGAGATGTAGTTGCCGCCAGAATTCACCCCAGTGAGGCAATTTATATTTTTCATGCCACATTTTTCTACTGAATTGTTTATATTTTTCATACTTGTATTTCTAACTTTGACTATAAAAAAATATTTTTATTTAACTTTGTAATGCTGCTTAAAAGCCATCAATATTTATATTTTCATAAATATATTTCTTATTTTATATTTGAGGCTATGAGTGCAAGAGTGGCCTATCTTTTATATGAAAATTGTATCCATAACTAGTACAAGAACTTAGTTGAGGCTAAATAATTGGTGTGCATTTTAAAATACTTATGTATTTTTGATGTTACAGTTGTCGGAAAATACCCTTGTGTGCTCAAGTTGCTGGAGCAGAGCTCAAGACTATGTACAAATTGCTTCAGGAGTAATACCTGAACCTAGAGAGCCCATTGTTAGCAATCAGGAGCAGGAAATTACATTGGATGAATTTTCCCACACAACAAGATCCAGTAATAATTGCTTTGTACCAGGGTGTACAAATGCAGAACGTTTAAATGTTCCTAATTATATAAGAAAACATATTTTAAAAAGTAAAAAGGTATTTGTTACCGAAAACGCTCGTGTTTGCCTCGAGCATAGATCATTTTATGACTGGAACTTTTTAGATTTTGAGCAGTATTCTAATACTTTCACCAAAGTAGAAATACAAGCCATGTTAAAGCTCAGTATGGAAGATGTTGAAATTATTTTAGATTTTGAACGCTTTGAAGATATAGATGAAAATTATTTTAAATATTGGACTGGGCTTAATAAAGATAAATATAATATTATGTTAAACGTAATTAGGCCTGCATTAGCAGAAAGAGAAAGCCCTAAAACTGCTTTGGGAGTATTTTTGATAAAAATGAGGACAGGAGACTCGTATGAAAGAATTTCTTCACTGCTCAATATAAGCAAATCAAAAGTTACTCGAGTAATATTGAAAGCTAGAGAAGCACTTAAATCTTTATTTGTGCCCCTCCACATAGGGCTTAACCACATTTCAAGAGATGAATTGACAAACAGAAATCTAATTATACCTGAGGGTTTATTTGGCAACAGGGAAGAGAGAAAACCAATTGTGATATGTGATGGCACTTACATTTATTTACAAAAATCTTCAAACTACTCATTTCAAAAAAAAACATATAGTTTGCACAAATATAGGAATCTTGTGAAGCCTTTTTTAATTGTCTCTACTGATGGTCACATAGTTGATGTGGTTGGCCCATACCCAGCGACTACTTCGGATGCAGAAATCATGAAAGCCTTATTCCAGAATGAAAATGAAGGTTTCAGAACATACTTTCAAGAAAATGACATTTTCATTCTGGACAGAGGCTTTCGGGATGCCATTCCATATATGGAATCGCTGGGTTTTAAGGTGTATATACCAGAGTCTCTTGACCAAGGAGAAAGACAGTTAACTACACTCAAAGCCAACAAATCACGCTGTGTGACACTGCAGATGGGTAGTAGAAGTTGTCAATGGACGTTTTAAACGGGACTTCAAAATTTTTCGGCAAGAATATTTTAACTCAGCTACCACCTGTCTAATGGATGATTTCCGTATCTGTGCAGCTATTATTAATGCATTCCATCCAGAAATTGTAGACAGACCTGATGCCCAAATGATTTTAAATCGAGCATTGGAAAGAATCAATTTACCAAATAATTTAGGTATGCTCATAGAGAGTAATAGAATTAACCGTTTCCGAGCCCAATTCACTCGAATCGATGCACAACTGCCAGAACTGGATATTTTCCCTCAAATGACCATGTCTGATCTGATTCTCTTCGGATTAGGTACATACCAAATCAAACAAGCACGAAGCTATTATGGAGAACATTTACGACAGCATGGATCATTTGAGGTGGAAGTATCCAGTCAGCTTGAGATTATTTCCAACATGTCATCAGGTGAGACAGTACTTGTTAGGGGTCGAATTAAGTCTCGTCATCATTCTGGCAAAATATATTATACCTATATATTGTTGGCGAGACAGGGACTGACTTGGAATGAAAAAATTATAGGCTATTACTGCAACTGCATATGTGGACAAAGAACAGTAGGATGCTGTGCTCATCTGATGACTGTGGTATGGTATTTGGGTTGGGCTCGGCATCAAAGAAATTTAAGAGCACCAGGACCATTTCTGGATGGAATTTTAGTTAGAGAAGATGAAGAGAATGAAGAGGAATAATAAAAAAAATATTAATATATTTTTGTTTTATTTAATGTGTTCCCAATATTCTGATACTTTAAACTTGACTGATTAATAATCAGAACCAACCTAGTAGCTGTTGAGGTCAGATTCAGAAGGTTAGAGTTATCAAAAGTAATTGATTATTAAAGAGATTTCATTTATATAGATTTAAATCTAAAAATCTTAATCTTATTAGTGTTACATTTCTTCAATTCAGTAGCGTGTTGGAATCCTTTAACAGTTTAGTGGCGATCAATTGCTTTTTAAGAACCTTCCTTAATTCATCATTATGATAAAAGCACTTTAGATTCACATTGAGGAAACAGTACATGGAATGAAGAGTAGATTCATATAAAATGTAGAAGTGCATTTTTTTGCTTTGTTTCCAGATTTAAGATAGTATATTAGTTGATGGCCATCTTGGTGGAGTGGTAGATAGTTCTGGTGACTACAACACCAGAGGTTGGTGGTTCGAAGCCCCTGGCACTAGTCATGGCTGCTCATATTATGTTTATCTTCTGATATTTTGGTACTCGTATAAGTGTTGGTTATAATTATTTGGTTCATATTGGCCAAAAGTATTGTTGGAAAAGGGCTGGCATTCAAATCAGTAATGTTATGAGCCTACTAAACTTGTTAAGGCTGATAGTAAGGTATGACAAGCATTTGTAGATTGGTTGATACCGGTGCACATCATTTAAATCACAACACACCTGATTTTTAAAGGAAGGTTTTTCTATATAATCTCCAAAATGAAGCGTCGATTGAATGCATACGATACATAGTAGTCTTCAAAGTATTGATTCTGAATGAAATGCAGTTTTGTAAAATCAACCTTGTAGTAGGAATAACTGGTACTGTTATTTATGCACTGCCATGTAAGCGAACATACTATCTAGTTATCAAAGTAGGTATTGAATCTGAAATGAAATGCAAGTTTTGTAATCACCGATTTGATGCGCCTAATTCCACCGGAATGGACAATATAAACTAAAATTGGCACAAGTAGTGGTTGACATTTTTTTATTCAGCGCCAAAATAGACTTGATTAAAATGCCATAATATGTTCGAGCAAGGCATTTTACTGTATCTGCAGGCCAGCTACCAATTCAATTCAATTTTGTAAGCTAGGCATGGCAACCAGCCGTCGTTGCTACGCGACAGTTTATTGGTTACTTTCACAATCAAATGGTGTACCATCCTACATGCTTTTATTGCTCAATCAATTTAATAATATAATAATGATTTTGATTTGATTTGAAGTTTGAACGTATTCTTTTTTTTTTGTTTTAAGTTTTAATGGCTTGGATACAGCGTTCCTTCAAAAGTTTTTTTTGAAGGATGCTTACTTTTAGTGTTTCCAACTTTTATCTAGAAGAGATTTTAAATTTTTTTGTGCCCGAAAATTAACCATTAAAACTAGAAAATACAATTTTTACTCTGATCTGCTCAACTTCCTTAATATTTTGTCACTGGTACACTGTGACGGCCGGTTATGAAATGGGTCCTTTAAACAATTTTTTGGTTAAAAATTGAGAAATTCTGTTTGGTTTGGTTGGAAAAAGTAAACCAAAGCGGATGAAACCACGATGCAAATGCTTGGAGTACAAAAATGGGGTACTGAAATGTCACATGATTACTGAAGAGAACAGAATCCTTTTTTAATCAATTTTGAGCGATGGATTGGGGAGAGAAAAGGGTTTTTATTAAATGCTTAATCAAAATGGTCCCTCTTAGAAGAAAACGAGACAGGAAGTATCCAAATATGTCAGAAAACATACGATGGTCTATAATTTCCAGAAAGACAATGACTTGATAAGAGTGTGCAACGCGTAAGCACCTTTTTAATTAATAACTTTCAATGTTGGAGTTGGAAGTCGGAATAAAAAACAATTGCACCAGGCGATCATCAATGTAGTCTGCTCGGCGTGTCCGAACTTGTGGACCAAAATCAAATCTGCCGATCGAAGAGGAATTCTCCTCCCCTTCACGGAACAATCCCAGGAAGTTGTACTCGTTCCATTAACCAAAGAAGTTGCAGCAAATGTCATCCTTGCTTTTTTCAACTCCACCATGGACCCCTTAGATAAGATAAGAGAGGTCCTGCCGACAAATAAACCGGATTTGAGAGCTAGAACTGGAAGAATCTTAACAACATATTATTTGTGTTGCCTCAAATATCTGACTAACCTTGACATGGCAGAAGTAGTCAAAGGCGACATCCGGTGTAAAATATTGTTAGATGACCTACAACTTGTCTCTTCTAGGTTCAGAGGGACATACCTCGCTTTAAAAGAGACCGGAAGAGAGATTCCTAAAGAAATTGTCGCATTCCAGGCAATGTATGGAGCGTATGTGATGTGTCGCCCGGTTACAACGAAAAGGAGCTTTCGAGAGTGGGTGGCAAAACGATATTCATCATTTCTAGCATCGATTCAATACACTCCGGAAACCAACGTCAGCCTACCTCTCCAAGAAGGAGGAACCCAGGTCAACGAAACAGTTGTAGAACGATCTATACTAAGGAAGATTGTATATCAAGTAACTAAGTTGAATTCAGACGACATAGTTGTCTCAGCTATCAGGACTCATATTCGATTCTTAACTTCCTTGTCAGAGATGACAACATACTCGCTCATTAACCAAGTCATTAACAAAGGGGGAGCTGTCATTTGTTTAGTTCCTTTAGCAGGACAAATCTCTTACTATGCCAAAGAACGAGAGGAAGTAAACAGAATGATGCTTTCTGAAAATATCCCAACAGAAGATATTGTCTATCTTCACCTCATAAAGCCGAATTACCAGTGTTTTCGTTCTGCCGAATACGCCGATTTAATCAAGACAGCTCAGATCATAGATAGAATGGAGAACCCCAACGACAAAACACTAGATAATTATAAAGCAAAAACACAGGGGGCGACATGTGACGAGGGGAAAATCCGGCAATTCTTACGAGCCCAAAGTGCAAGTAGAGGTTTCGAGATCGACGAGAGAGCCAGAGACCAGATCGGGAACCTCCTCGGGGACTCTACGGGGGGGATTTCAAATGCAAAAGTGGTCCAGTAATTCTGAAGAAGTCCTAGATTTCTTGAAAAATGAAACAAACAAAGAGGATACCATAGAAATAAAATTACATAAAATTTTAAAGATACTAGGTTTAACATGGGATAGAACAAATGATACATTTAAAATTACAGTTGTAGCGAGTGTTCAGCGCCATCTACGGGCGTCTCGTGGAAAGCCACCCAAACGATATATGATTGAATAATCATTCATCTGAATGAAGAGATTGAACGTGTGAGAAATGTAATAATGTTTGAGGATTTTTTTGTCTTTTGTAAGATTATTAAAAGTGTGAACAATTACACCATTTTTCATTAAGAACACCCACTATAAATGATCGCCCAACGTGTGTTTATGGTTGTAAATTACGGGCTTGAACAAATCTTCAAGACTAGTGTGTTCACAAATTACTGTTTCGTTCGTGGAGTATCCGCCATTACAACATGCCGCCACGAAAGCGTCTGTCTTCAAAATCCCCGGAGCCTGAAGAGGCCGGTGAAGAAACTCCAAACATCACAAATATTACGATGACGCAGGAGTCACTTAATATCTTGTTGTGCTCGCTCATACGCGAAGTACGCGCGACATCGACGCCAACGCCAAACGTGCACGTACAAGCTGATACTTCGATTTTAGGCAGTGGAAACTTTTCAAGCTGCACATCACGTTTTAGCGGCGAAGAGTCAGTGCACGCGTTTATTGATGCTATACAGACGTACAAGGATTGCGTCCAGATTACAGATGAAAATGCTCTTCGTGGGTTATCAATGCTGCTCACTGGCGATGCAGCGGTGTGGTGGCAGGGTATCAAGCGTACCATTACGTCTTGGCAGGATGCCCTTTCTCGCCTAGCAAGTGCATTTGGAAATACACTTCCGGCTTACCGGATTTATCAGGAAATATTTACCCTTGTTCAAGCAGATTCAGACAACACAGAAAGATTTGTATCAAAAGTGAGAGCTCTATTTGCAAGGCTACCTGAAGGAGATCTAAGCGAGAAAGTAGAGCTAGATATCACATATGGCCTCCTTAATCGCCGGATAAGAAAGAGAATCCATCTTCTCTATTGAAATTTGGTTGGAAACTTTCATCAACATGGGATCCAATACTTAAAAACATCAAAATGAAAAACCAGCAAACTGTTAGACTGCAAACTCAGGACACAGTCAGTGCCTTTTGTGTCAATCCGGGACGTTATGCGAGAAGACTGAGAAACAGATGGCGTTAATATGTATTGACAATCATGTAGTTTTTATTACTGGCAATAGATGAACAACACCTTAGTCTATCGTGACCACGGCAACTGCAAAGATGCCGAAACGTCGAAATAATTTTAAAATTAACTAAAATATACGCGATAATATCCGGTAAAAAGTGTTTTATTTAAAGTATGTATCGTGAAAACTTAAGAAAATATTCAAGCAATTGCATTTGCCAAGCTTAAAACTCTTTTAACTTCGGCCCCTATTTTAATCCAGCCAGACTATTCCCGTCCATTCATTTTACGCACTGATGCAAGTAACTATGCATTAGGTGCAGTGTTACTTCAGGGAAATGACAAACAAGAACGCCCTATCGAATATTGTAGCCGTCTTTTGAATAGTGCAGAAAAGAATTATAGCACAACGGAAAGGGAGGCCCTGGCTGTTGTATGGGCAGTTGAGCGTTATAGATCTTATCTGGATGGACACCAAGTGATCGTTCGCAGTGACCATCAACCCCTACGTTGGCTATTGACTCTTAAGTCGCCAACGGGCAGATTAGTTCGATGGGCATTAAAATTGCAGTCTTTTGATATTCGTTTAGAATATACACCTGGTAAAGCAAATGTTGTTGCTGACACTCTTAGTCGCCCCCCTTGTTCGGAGGGGAATCAAGATATTTGTGGTATTTGTTCAACCATTGTTGATATTCCTCGATGGGACGAAACAGAGGTTCGTGAAGCCCAACTTGCAGATCCAGAGGTTTCAAAAATCATGAAAGTTTTAGAAACAGACGATGAGGTCAATGTCAAGACATGGTCAGAGCGCGGTTATTATTTATGTAATGGAGTCTTATATCGTTACGTTCATGATGTAGATACCGACGACCCTCAGCTTGTTATTCCAGAAGCCTTAAGAGCCAAGGTTATTGCAGAGTGTCACGATTCACGCACTGCCGGCCATGGAGGCATCGAAAGGACTCTTAATCGTATATCACGGTCTTACTATTTTCCTGGTATGAGACGTTTCGTAACCGATTACCTTAAATCCTGCGTAGAATGTCAGCGTTATAAAACTTCAAATTTAAAACCAGCTGGACTGTTCCAAACACCGGGCCCTTCACAACGTTTCGAGGTGGTGGCAGTGGACCTTTTAGGTCCTTTACCCTTGAGTACTACAAAAAAAAAATGGATTTTGGTAGTAGAAGACGTAGCAAGCAAATGGGTTGAACTATTTGCACTTCCAGAGGCGACAGCAGATCTCTGTGCGAAAACACTCATCGAGGAAATATTTATGCGCTATGGTGTCCCAAGACACCTTATCTCTGACAACGGAGTACAATTTATAGCTGAAATAATGCAATATGCCATGGCGGTTTTAGGAGTAAAACAAAATTTTGTTCCTCCGTATCATCCACAAGCAAATCCGGTAGAAAGAAAAAATCGAGATCTTAAAGCGCAGCTCGCGATTCTTGTCGAAGGACACCATGAAAACTGGTCCCAAGCTCTCCCTTTCATACGGTTTGCGATGAATACATCTGTGACTGCGTCTACTCAATTCACACCCGCATACCTTACGTTCGCTCGGGAACTTAGATCTCCATTAACTGTTCAGACAGATCTTCGTACAATAGTTGAGAATAAAAATTATAATAATCAAATAGCACCTTACCTTGTTAAGCTTGCTGATACTTTAAAGTCCAGCGTTGAGTCTATTGAGCGCCAGCAGGATAAAAGAAAAGAGTACGCTGATAAATTTAGAAGACCTTTGGTCGCATATAAAGTTGACAATGCAGCTAAGCATGTTACTTCGAAATTTGTTCCTAAACGTGACGGACCTTATTTTATAAAAGAAAAGTGTAGTCCTACAACTTACCTCGTTGCATCTGTAGAAAATCCAGATAGCGTTATAGGGAAGTACCACGTTGAGGAAATTTATCCATTTTTTACTCGCGACCAGTCTTTACCGAATCCTGTAATACCAAAACAGAAACGAGGCCGACCTCCTCGCCCTCGTAATACTTGTTCCTCTAATCCTTCTCATTCGCGTTCTGTTGTTGAACCTTTACCAGTCCATGAGCGGGGACGACATACACATGAACTGGAGGGGGAGATTGTAGCGAGTGTTCAGCGCCATCTACGGGCGTCTCGTGGAAAGCCACCCAAACGATATATGATTGAATAATCAATCATCTGAATGAAGAGATTGAACGTGTGAGAAATGTAATAATGTTTGAGGATTTTTTTGTCTTTTGTAAGATTATTAAAAGTGTGAACAATTACACCATTTTTCATTAAGAACACCCACTATACAGTTAATTTTAAATGTATCATTTGTTCTATCCTTTTTAATTAATAACTTTCAATTTTGGAGTTGGAAGTCGGAATAAAAAACAATTGCACCAGGCGATCACCAATGTAGTCTGCTCGGCGTGTCCAAACTTGTGGACCAAAATCAAATCTGCCGATCCAAGAGGAATTCTCCTCCCCTTCACGGAACAATTCCAGGAAGTTGTACTCGTTCCATTAACCAAAGAAGTCGCAACAAATGTCATCCTTGCTTTTTTCAACTCCACCATGGACCCCTTAGATAAGATAAGAGAGGTCCTGCCGACAAATAAACCGGATTTGAGAGCTAGAACTGGAAGAATCTTAACAACATATTATTTGTGTTGCCTCAAATATCTGACTAACCTTGACATGGCAGAAGTAGTCAAAGGCGACATCCGGTGTAAAATATTGTTAGATGACCTACAACTTGTCTCTTCTAGGTTCAGAGGGACATACCTCGCTTTAAAAGAGACCGGAAGAGAGATTCCTAAAGAAATTGTCGCATTCCAGGCAATGTATGGAGCGTATGTGATGTGTCGCCCGGTTGCAACGAAAAGGAGCTTTCGAGAGTGGGTGGCAAAACGATATTCATAATTTCTAACATCGATTCAATACACTCTGGAAACCAACGTCAGCCTACCTCTCCAAGAAGGAGGAACCCAGGTCAACGAAACAGTTGTAGAACGATCTATACTAAGGAAGATTGTATATCAAGTAAATAAGTTGAATTCAGACGACATAGTTGTCTCAGCTATCAGGACTCATATTCGATTCTTAACCTCCTTGTCAGAGATGACAACATACTCGCTCATTAACCAAGTCATTAACAAAGGGGGAGCTGTCATTTGTTTAGTTCCTTTAGCAGGACAAATCTCTTACTATGCCAAAGAACGAGAGGAAGTAAACAGAATGATGCTTTCTGAAAATATCCCAACAGAAGATATTGTCTATCTTCACCTCATAAAGCCGAATTACCAGTGTTTTCGTTCTGCCGAATACGCCGATTTAATCAAGATAGCTCAGATCATAGATAGAATGGAGAACCCCAACGACAAAACACTAGATAATTATAAAGCAAAAACACAGGGGGCGACATGTGACGAGGGGAAAATCCGGCAATTCTTACGAGCCCAAAGTGCAAGTAGAGGTTTCGAGATCGACGAGAGAGCCAGAGACCAGATCGGGAACCTCCTCGGGGACTCTACCAACGCCATATACGATGAAGCAAAGCGAGTTGTAGAGATTCTAAAGAAAAAGATGCAAAATGAAGAGTAATCGCTCCCTCAGATCAGTTTAGAAAAAAAAAAGGGGGGGCGATTTCAAATGCAAAAGTGGTCCAGTAATTCTGAAGAAGACCTAGATTTCTTGAAAAATGAAACAAACAAAGAGGATACCATAGAAATAAAATTAGATAAAATTTTAAAGATACTAGGTTTAACATGGGATGGGATTTAAATGATACATTTAAAATTACAGTTAATTTACCCCCGTTAACCTACCCTATAACAAAGCGATCAGTACTTTCCGATGTTGCTCGACTGTTTGATCCCTTTGGATGGCTGTCACCAGTCATTATTACAGCAAAATGTTTTATACAAAGATTGTGGGTTTCTAAATTGATGTGGGATGACTAGCTACCCATTCAGTTTTGTGAAGAGTGGAAAAAATATAGAGAAGAGCTAATTTATTTACAAAATCTCAGAATTCCACGCTGGTTGAGAACCACATCTAAGAATAACAATATACAACTGCATGGTTTTGCTGATGCCTCTACTCAAGCATATGCTGCTGTTATTTATCTAAGAGTAATTACAGATCAAGAAATACATATAACAATGATTGGATCTAGAACAAAGGTGGCACCTGTAAAGCAAATATCTGTTCCAAAATTAGAATTATCTGCTGCCGCCTTGTTAGCTGAACTTATTGAAGACATAGAGGGACTGCTTTGTATTCCTAAAGACAAGGTATTTGCATGGACCGATTCCATGGTTGTGTTATCATGGCTACAGTCTCCTGCAAATAGATGGAAAACATTTGTTGCAAACCGGGTAGCAGATATTACTCGAGTGCTGGATTTCAAACAGTGGAGTCATGTTCACTCTGTTCACAACCCAGCGGACATAGCGACAAGAGGTATCAATGCAAGTGCCTTATCTGAGCATGAGATTTGGTGGAATGGACCAGAGTGGTTACATCAAAGGGAAATAGCAGTTATAAAAAATGAAATTCCACAAACAGATATAGAGTTGAAGGTTTCTTTACACAGTACAATTATAGATGATAAACCATTATGGGAGAGATTTTCATCTATATCAAAAATGAAAAGAGTATTAGCATATTGTAGAAGAACACTGAAAAGAAAGGAAAATGAAACTAGAGAGAAACATATTACACCAATTGAATTGCAAAAGGTATTAGATGAATGTATAAGATATTATCAAAATTTAGTTTATGTAGAAGAAATGAAGGATTTAAGAGAAAATAAAAAAATAAAAAAGAGGAGTTCATTGATAACACTTGCCCCATTTATTGACGACAATGGATTATTAAGGGTTGGAGGTCGTCTAAAGAATGCTGATATAGAAGAGGAAGCAAAGCACCCAAAAATAATACCCAGCGGTCAGCACATCACAAGGTTATTAGTTACTGAAGCTCATATAAGAACTTTCCATGGTGGTGTACAAGTAATGATGACTTATTTACGAAGTAGATACTAGATAATTTGTCTTAAATCAGCTGTTAAGAAATGCATTCGCAGTTGTAAAATTTGCATCATTGATAAAGCTAAAGGAGTCAATCAATTTATGGGGCAATTGCCAGCGGCTAGAGTCAACCAGGAACGAGCATTTAAAAATAGTGGAGTTGACTATGCTGGACCCATATCAATAAGAACATCCAAGGGACGTGGCCACCATGCAACTAAAGGTTACATTTGTTTGTTCATCTGTATGGCCACTTGTGCAATCCACCTTGAAGCAGTAACAGATTTAACTTCACAAGCCTTTATTGCTGCTTTTCGAAGATTTGTGGCGCGCAGAGGACATTGCTCTCATCTCTGGAGTGATAATGGGACCAACTTTGTAGTTGCTGCAAAAGAACTGAAAGAGTTGTTTACAATCACTAAAAACAGTATGGCTGCTGAAGTAGCTGAACTTGTAGCAAATGAAGGTACAACATGGCATTTTATACCACCAAGAATGCCAACATGTGGTGGTCTGTGGGAGGCCGGTGTACGGTCGGCTAAAAGACATTTAAACAGAGTAAATAAAGATATGAAGCTTACTTATGAGGAATTATCAACTCTATTAGCACAGGTAGAAGCCTGTTTAAACTCTCGCCCTCTTTGCCAAGTTGATAACACAAGTATGCCACTGACACCAGGACATTTTTTGGTAGGAGAAGCCCTAATCAGTGTTCCGGACAATACTTACGGCAATAAGGCCATTAGCCCATTAACAAGATGGCATTTAATACAAAAAATGACTAAGGATTTCTGGCATCGATGGCAAACTGAATATCTCAACACACTCCAACAGAGGTATAAATGGCAAGTTGCAGTTCCATCCCCTGCTGTGGGAGATTTAGTAGTGATCAAAGTGGCTACTTGGAAAAATAATAAAACTTCATCCTGGAGCTGATAATTTAGTAAGAGTGGTAACAATACAATGTAAAGGAAGCCACGAGTTGAAGAGACCTTTATCAAAGGTAATTCCACTTCCAAAGGAATAATACATTTTGAGTAAGTTAATTGAAGAGGTTCAGATAATAAAATAAAATTAATAATAACTAGATAATAAAAAAAAAATAATAATAATAATACAGTCCATTGCTTTGTATAGAGTTATGTAAATTATTATGTTTTGGTCAATTAAATAAAAAACAAATTTCAATATCATTAAGGAACACCAGTGAGAATTTTCCACAACCGAAACAGTCAGCTCAACCTCAAATAACTACCACAGAGAAACAATTTTTTGATGTATTGCCTAAACAACCATCGCATTATTGCCACCACATAATTTCTCTGCTGTATTTGCAACCTGATATAATTTCTAAGCAACAGCTTTATAAATTGTACAAGGGGGAATGCAGTTCAAAGAATATCAAATCCTCAAGCATCGCCCTATTTCGAAAAAATTCACTCAAAAAAATTTTGTTATTTTAATCTAAAAAGATCTTTGCGAAACCGGCAATGGATATGCGTTGGGTCATATCACTAGAGATGTTTATAATGAACACACACGAAGGAAAAAGGAAGCTAGAGTTGGAAAAAATAAGACAAAAAAAAATTGTATGCACAATTTCACTATTCACAATCAATTGGAACTTTTTCAGTATGGGTAAAAAAGGTGACCTTTTACCACGTAAGAAAGCTGAAGGATTTTCGAATCGCAAAATGTCACGGAGATTGAAGGTGTCTGAAGCAAGCGTACCTAGCATAAAAAACAAGATTGATCAGGGGACGAACTGAGCCCAAAACGAAACAACCGAGGCGGCAGATAGCCCATTTTTACCCAAAACAGATTTGCCACTACTAAAGTGATAAAATGATGCTAGTGTGGATGCATCTGAGCGCACTGTTCGCAGAAAATTAAAAGAGTTAGATTCAAAGGCCTGCCGCCCCGCCAGGAAGCCCGGGTAAACACCTGCAATAAAGGCCAAACGTCTGAAGTGGGCAAAACAGTGCAAAGACGTGGGCTTCTGGAGATCGGTAAGTTTATTTATTTGGAGAAAAAACAGGTGTTTACAATAAGGTTAGTAAATAAAAAAACAACAAGTTATTATATTTTCATCACAATGGATATACTTAATAATACTAAGTATCATTTTTAATATAACGACTTAGTAAATTAAGAAAGACCAGCAAAGATTTTAACTCTTTTTTACAGGTCTGCGACGAAAGCACGTTTGAAATATTGCAAAACAAAGCTCAGTTTGTGCGTCGTCGTCCTGGAGAAAAGTTCCATCTTGTGTCGTTCAGTCTTTTAAGCACCCTACAAAAGTCATGATTTGGTCAGTCATCAGCAGCAGGTTACTGAACGTCTGTACGTGGTAAAAGGAATAATGAGGCAAGACCAGTACAAAGAAGTCCTAAAAAATCGGTTAATTCCCTAGCTCAGAGAATCGTCTCCAAATGGGGAACGACGAACTTATGAAATACTCATATGGCTGCAACTGGCTATGTTTTGAATTTTATTATTTACACGGGAACACTTTCAACAAGCCCTGGGCCTTGGGTACATGGCTTTTTCAGCAAAAGATCAAGCACAGCAAAGATTGTATTAAATTTATTGACAAATTATGTTGGAAAGGCTTACACATTGTTTTTGGATAATTCTTTTATAATTCTGTTGAGTTATGTCGACATTTACGAGGGCGGATTGAAAAGTTCGCGGCCTAACATAGATAGCATGTCATATTATTATAAAACTACCCTAATATGAAACCTAGAATCTTTGTCAGTCTCTGTGCAATTTTTCTCTGAGATACATGCGTAATCATTTATTTTATTGAACATTAAGTGAGAGTAAGTTTCATTAATTTTTAAAATGGATAGTTTAGAGCACCGTGCCGTGATGAATCAAAGAAGATTCATGAAGATATGGTGGCTAGTTTAGCGGGGCCGACAACGAGAGAGAAGGCTACAGATATCTCGCTTGCCTGGCGTGTGTGATGCGTTTCAGATGATATTTTGGAGCTTTTATCACTAGTTTTCACGTACACGTTACCGGCGTACACTATCACGGCAAACAACAGTGCTGAAGGCACTAGAAACTACAATATTTTGAAGTTTTCCATGAAGCTTACTCTGGTAATAGATACCTTATGGTTATGTATCGAGGCTCGTATTAGCTTGGCAGTGAAGCCGTGCTGTATATAGGCGTCGTACATTCGTGACGCACAAACAGCTAAACAAGCGTGGCAAAAATTGAGTGCTGAGTTTGAGGATAAAGGCTTCAGGTGGAGGTTTATGCTGTTAAGGAAAATTCATCGCGCTAACTATAATGTCTTCAATAGTATGGATAGTTATTTGAAATACATCGCAACGTTGGTACTACAGCTGGCAGCTGGCAGATATTGGACGCTAGATAGAGGATGCTGAGGTGGCCGAGTTGGTAATTTGTCCTGGGTTCGAGCCTCGAGGCAGTGGCATGTGCAGGTACAACATCGAGTGAATTAGTTCGAACTCGTTCTGTTGTCCAAACAAGGACAGAAAAAGAAAGCACTTGTATGCCATGACTGCACCCGTCCCGGCCACAACGAAAATGTAAGTTGGGAGTGAAAAAAGGACAAGTAAAATAAACAAGATAAGGAAACCGTTTTAGTGGCAAAATGTTACGGTGATTTTGACAAGACTAGCTCCTATGACTATGAAAGGCCTAGTGGCCGAATGAAATCATATAACAACAAAATAAAAGCCACTTTTTTTAAATAAATGTACTCTCTATGGTCAACACCATGTGGCAAAAAAGATATTAACATTACAGGTTATCATTTTTACAAGTTTTGTTAAGTACATTCGTTGTGGGCTGTAACTCTTGCAAAACTTTTGTGGTCATGTAATAGCATTGGGTGATATCTTCTTCTATTAAAGTTTGGGCCCTACGAGGTTACACGATTTCACGCAATTTTTACTAAAATAAAAATAGTGGTAAAACCCCCGTTCATTAATTAATTTATAAATAAACCTTTTTTGCAGTGATTTCAGTTTTTCGGACATTGTAGAGAAGATAGTATGAGCGCTTGAGCGGGCGGCAACAGCGCCGCGGTCAACGACCCCAGGCCGGCGACCTCGCACGCGCTGTGGTACTCGCTGCCTGCAAGTTATTCATTACTGTTTAGTTTTTTTATAGTAAATAAGATTGCAGAATATAAGATAAAATGGCTGACAATATTTATAATAACTAAATACACAGTTTCATACAAATATGACACTTTAACTGTCCACGATGGCATAGAAGTTTGTCAAGAAACGACAATTGGTACAGAACAAACGATGTTACTGCAAATACAACCCTTTGTGCATGACTTGAACTTGAAATAAACGAAACTGGGTTGTACTTTAGCTACTCGTAACTTTAGCTGGTATTGAATATGAGATGTTTTTATACTGATATACTAAAGTCATAAGTATTTTATATTGATAATATTTACCATATGTGATTTATTCTTTTTTAAAGAACTAGACATATAATTTTATAATTTTTTGACATGTTTACCATCGGAGAGACCAAAACCTACTAAATTGAAAGAGAACCCAAAATTTCATTTGGAATTTCATTTGGGCACTCATTTGGTAAGGACGTGTTTCCTAGAATGTATATAATGTAATGTAGAAGGGTAGTTCCGACTTCTCTTGTGGCAGACGTATAAATATTAGCTCCGTTGTTTAAATTCTGTAAATACGAATACATTGAAGTTATAAAGTGCAGTGGTCGTGCAGTTTCACAAGAAGCGCCATAGTAACACAAGGTAAGTACATTTCTAATGCAATATTATTAATTACTTTAGATACAATATTGCTACAGTGGCCGTTGAACTTTGACGGTCACTAATACTTGAAGCATAATTTCGTTACTTGTCACTCATAATTTCGCCGTTTACGTCACAGACTCATTGGTCCGAGTGGATAAGGCGCTGTAGACAATTTGTTAAACGCCTGCACATTAGACCGAGGTTTCGAACCCCAAAACGAGCAACAACAAAGTTTTGGCTTTTTTCAAATAAATCTAATAACTTAAACCGACGTCACCATGCCTCCTATGTCAAAATGTGGCGCCTGCGGCAAGTTTACCTCGACGACAACAGGTGTCGCTAGTTGTTCGAAATGCATGAATGTATATCATCGCAGTTGCGTAAACTTTTCGTCATCGAGTATTATTATACCTAAGGATTGGTTATGTCCGGTTTGTAGAATAAAAATGCCAAAACCTAGCAATAATAGCGAAACACCAGTCAAAGGAATAGACACATCATCGGATACAAGTGTTTGTCCGGCCACTTCTCATGACTTGCACTCTCCCGTATTGAACGATAGAGTTAGTTTAGAGTGCCTATTATCAGAAATAAAACTGTTAAGAAAAGAGTTGCTGCAGACCAAAGACGAGTTGTTACTACAGTTTAATAAGCAACTAGCAAGTTTAGATGGGAAAATTACTGACTGTAATACTCGGGTGGGAAGAACTAGACGTAAAAATTAAACAACTAGAATGTAATAATGATAACGAAATTACATTACTTCGTAACTCACTGGCTGAGATGAAACTTGCAGCAAACTTGCGAGAGCAAGAGACACTGCAAAATGATATAAATATTACGGGTATACCTGAAAAATCTGGCGAAAACCTCAATCAATTATTTCGAGTATTATCCCATAAACTTGGATTGACTACTGATGATCGTGATATTGTATTTATACGTCGCAATGGTCTCGTAAGACGGAATCAAACTGAAGAAAATCGGCAGCCACGCCCCGTAGTTGTGAGACTATGTCGCTATGAAATGAAAAATAACGTTTTAAAAACGCAAGAGTCCGGCGTAACTTAACAACCTCTGATATAGATGTTGGAAAGGCGGGTGCGTCACAGAAGGTTTTCATAAATGAAAGACTTACCCCAACGAACCTGCGTCTTTTTCAGACTGCGAGAGACAAGGCTCGAGAATTGGGATGGAAGTTTGTCTGGACACGTAACGGCGTGGTTTATGTCAGAAGGGAGGAAAATAAACCTATTTTTCGTATCCTCAAAGAAAGAGACATTGAAAGCGCCTTTGGTATGGACAATAAAAAAAAATAGATTTAACCCGAGAAACATCTTTTCATATTGCACTTTATTATTAGCAGTATTTTACACTTTAAACGCAATTTATTTTCAAATTAATTTACAATATTTTAGTGCTTATATTTTTTCGTGGCATCTGTTTTGTGTATGTTCTCGTGAGTCACATTATCACACTTTTTTTATTTTTTTATATTTCATTTTGCCTTTTGCACATTATGTCGTTTATCGAATATCGTGGCCCATTTGGACTGCCTGACGATAAATTATTGTGAATGTTTAATACTGCACAGATTCTTAAAAATTATGTATTTCGATTCATTTACCTCTTTAATATTTTTATGCTATTTTGTTGAATTAATTTCATTGTGGTGGCTCAACATATTTATATTGTATTTATCATATTTAGCGAATATTATTATATCTTATGTGTATTATATTAATAGTCTAATGTATTTCAATTATGTATAATATCAAAAAGCTCCTAAATATTTGCTTTTTTAATGCAGGATCTTTACGGACTAACCAGGACAATTTTATACAAATGATAGAATTAAACAACCCTGATGTTGTTGCTTTAAATGAAACCTGGTTGCGATCTGATCAGGAGTGTCTTGCGCCCACGCTGTCACAATATAAACTTATTTATACTCCAAGACCGGGCCGCGTATGCCACGGTAGAGGAGGTGGAGTAGGGTTTTACCTGAGAAATGGTCTTGGTTATAAGAAAGTTAAGGTCATGCCATCGAATATTGAACAAATGTGGATCCGACTGAATGTTAATTCTAAACGAATAATTATAGGAACAGCATATCGCCCTCCTACTTTTAACATTGACAATTTCTTTGACAATTTAACCAATACTATTTCTACATTTTCTGGACATGATAATATTATTTTAACTGGTGATTTTAATATTGATATGCTTAATGGTGATATTAATAAAATTAAACAATTTACTTCTTTTTTGACATGTTTTAGCTTAAATCAGATAGTAAATGAACCAACACATTTTACTGACCATAGTGAGACTTTAATAGACGTAGTTTGTACAGATGCACCGGTTCGACATATATCAGTTATAAGTGTCTCAGGTTCTGGCCATGCATTGGTGCAGGTGGTTTTTAATTTCAAAAAAGAAAAATACACTCCCAGATGGGTGACATATCGCCCTATCAGAGATATAGATCCAGCAACCTTTGATAGGGCAGTAAATAGTTATGAGTGGGAGAGTATTCTCGAAGAATCCTGTGTTGAGGCTATGGTGACCAGACTAAATAACAGTATACTGGAAATCTTTGATAAAATTTCACCTACGAAAAAGTTTCTTGCAAAGCAGGCTCCGAAACCACGGTTGACTAGCAACCTACGTTTCATTATGCAGCTTCGTAATCGAGCTCTCAATAGATATCGAAGGACACGCAAGGAGGCCCATAAAATTTACTACCACGAACTGAAGAAATTAGCAAATAAAACGCTGCACCTCGAAAAACAGGCTTATTTTGCTAATTATGTTAATAAAAATATACACGACTCCAAAACATTATGGAAAAACCTAAAAAACACGGCATTTAGTCAACAAAATCGTATTGCCGAGTTACCATCAGATCTTTGCGATGAAAATATACTTAATGATCATTTTATTAATGCTCCCGGTGAGGATTCGATCGATGCATCCTTGCATAGATTTTATGAATACAATAGATTCAGCGACAAGACATTTTCTTTGGAGCCGGTAAGCGAATTTTTTGTTGGCAATATAATTTTAAGCATAAAATCGAATGCAATAGGTCTTGACGATGTGTCTAGAAATATGATACTGATGACTTTACCGCGGACACTAGGAGTAATTACCGGTATAATAAATAGGTCCATCACTGAAGGCTATTTCCCTGCCCAGTGGAAAGTTGCTAAAGTGAAACCGATTCCTAAAATCATTGACCCTGCTTCTTTAAACGATATACGGCCAATCAGTATTCTTCCGTTTCTCTCGAAAGTTGCAGAAAAAGTTGTTTGCCTTCAACTCACGAAGTACTTGGAGAGAAATCGAATTCTAGATTTACATCAATCAGGCTTTAGGCAAGGACGTAGTACAGCCACGGCGTTATTAGACGTTGTGGATAATATGAAGGACAGGGTACAATGCTTGTTTTATTAGACTACTCACGCGCGTTCGATTGCATAAATATTAATTTATTGTTATCTAAATTGTCATACTATGGGATAGAGGGTTGTAACTTGAAATGGTTTTCGAGTTATCTTCTTGGTAGGTCACAAAAAGTTCAGGTGATGAAGTCGGATGGTTCTTATGTCTTTTCTGAGGAAAAGACTGTACTAAGAGGTGTCCCTCAAGGCTCAATATTAGGACCACTTCTTTATATTGTATACAGTACGGATCTTAGCAAGGAAATATACAACTGTAATTTTCATTGTTACGCTGATGATGTGCAAATTTATAGAAGCTGTTACATTGATGACCTGGATGCGTCAGTAGAAAAACTTAATGACGATCTTAGAAGTATCAGCAAGTGGTCAAAAAAACACTATTTGGTTCTCAATCCTTCTAAAACAAAGTTTATGCTATTGGGTTCTAAGGCTAAAGTGAATCAATTCAAAGATCATAACCCTTAAATAGTTTTAAATCAGACAGTAATCGAACAAGTTTCTGAAGCCCGAAATTTAGGATTGATCTTTGATGAACAATTAAGATTCGAAAAATACTTGAATGAAGTGAGTCGAAACTGCTTTTTAGGTTAAAAACGTTGTACAATTTTCGAAGCTATCTCAGCGTTTCTTTAAGACAAAAACTCTGTGAGAGCCTTATTTTGTCTAAATTAAATTATTGTGATGTCGTTGTTGGGCCGTGCCTCCTGAGCAGATCTAAACGTTTGGCGCAGCGGATACAAAATGCCTGTGCTAGATATTGTTATTCAATACCACCGCGAACACATGTGACTTCTTTTCTGAACCGAGACAATATATTGAAAATCGGAAATCGACAGAAATTGCATCTGGCATGTTTACTTTTTGATGTAGTCCATTTCAACAGACCTGAATATTTATACAGCAAACTAAACTGGTCCTCTTGATCAAACAAATATAATAGACTATACTAGAGCATCTATATATTTATTAAAAACTCCACGACACAGAACTACGGCATTTCGAGGAAGTTTTCGCTACCAGTCAAGCAAGTGCTGGAATAACCTGCCTCCGCCACTTCGACGGGTTTACAGCCGTGTATCTTTTAAAAATAAATATAAAAATATCTTGCTCGCCCAGCAAAAAGCTTGCCCTGTATAGTGAGGACTGACTTGAATTGTGTTTAGTATTTTATTATATTATTATTACCTATTTGATTAATTGATATTTAATATGCGCTATAATTATTAATATTATTTATATTTATTTCAGGTTTAAATTAAATCCTATTCACATATTTATTAAATTATTTATACCTACTGACAAATATCTCAAATATTATAACGTTGCCACAACCCTCTTGTAACCCTAAACACCTTAAGGGGTATAGGGCACGACAGAAAATCAGCGTCGCTTATGCGGCATTATGCTGAGTCGCTTACCCTTTTTTAGAAATAAGTTAAAAATTTGTTATTATTTCCTTTTTTGTTAATTTTTAAGATTATTTCTAAAATAAAATATTTTCTTTCTTCTTTCTAGAATGGTTGTGTGAACAAAAATGGTATTTGTCATAAATTTACCTAAATAATATTATCTACTACTCACTGGTAAACAGAAAACTGTATGTTGAACCATTTATTATCATGAAAATCTTATGTCTACATACTTCGACTCATCTTTGCGTGTAGCGCTATGTGTGCGTTAAGCTTGTGTCTACACACAGTGACTGTGTGTGCGTGACTGTAAAATGTACTGATCGTACACGCACACCAGAGCGACGAGAACACGCGGTCACAAGATGGCGGCTGACACGCGAAGTTACTTGTTCTTATTGACGTCAAATAAAACATGACTCTACCACCAGTTTGGAAAAACCTTCGTGAAGAAGAACCGGCAAGAAACTTCACGGGTTTATTTAAATAAAGTTAAAGCATGTACCTACCTGCACAAAATTATCTACAGTCAATTAATTTAAATTTAACAGTTGTTTCTTCTCAAGTCATGAATATTTTCCACTAGTTTCGCCCACGAATTCGTTCGATAAGTTCTCATTAAAACTTGGGGATAAAAGTAACGTAATTCCTGGATGAATTCTCACAGGATGATATCCTCACAGTTTACCAATTAGAAACAAATTCTCGCAACATATCAAAATATAGTACAAAAACTATAATATACCTAGTAAACATAAAATAATATAGATATGAGAAATGTTACAAATCGCTGTACCTTTACTCGCAGCGGCGACTGCGACAGCGTGCGCCGCGCTGCGACACAGACCGCCGCAGCGGCCGTACAACTCCGCCGTAGCTACGCTCGCACCCGCCCACAATATCACTGCAACATATCGTGACGTATGCTTTGATTGAACCAGAAAACTGTACATGTTATTACACTTTAAATAAAACACTTTTTACCAGTGAAAAGTGTTTTATTTAAAGTATGTATCGTGAAAACTTAAGAAAAGATTTATGTTATTACACTCTCGGCCCAGCATGAAGCATCAGCCAAACAGTTGCATAATTATGAAAGGCGCTTACTATCAAGCTAAGCAAGCTTATGTACCCAGAATTTAATAAGAAAGGTATTTGTAAACACAAATTAAAAACTGAAGAGAAATCCATGCATAACTTTAGAACGGCTGTACCGGTTTTCCTGAAATATGGCTAAGGAAACACTCAAATCATTTAGCTTTAGGAAATACGATGCTATAGAGAGACATGGCTTCATTATTATGACTTCTTACGACCATATACTTCTTATAATACCTTAAAAGTATCAGTTTTTACACAAAAATACAATTAAAATGGTCATACATATTAACTGATGGGCTTGAATGTATTTGTTGCAAATGAATAAATGAACACCCAATGGTTTGCTACTGTTTGTGCAGCAAATCGAAAATTCAATAACAAGTTTATAACAGATAAGATAAATAACAGATAAGAAAAAGATAAATACTTTATTTTTAGGATATTTTTTGCTATAATATTACCCGCACAATTGAATTTAAAATTAACAAAGTAGAAAATGTATTATGTCTTGTTTTTCACAATAATAATAAACAAAGGCTTAGACCGCACTATATTCATTTTCAGCAAATAATCGATAGCAGATATTATATCATATTTGCTTCTAGTCATAGTTTATTACTAATATTTATATAAAAAACATCTAAGTGTGTTTAAATATTTCTTAAGTTTATTTATCCGTTATCTAGTATCCATAACACAAGTTCTTAATTATACTTAATTTGGGCTAGATGATGTGGTGTGGTTGTTTGAAATATTGATTTATTTATTTAATACAGATTGAACTGTCCATAAAAAACGTTAAGTTACTGTTTTCACTAGTTCCATCTGAAAAACAGAGAACAACCTGGACACAGTGTAGGATCACTTTCTTACCTAACACGGCAGCTGGCATCAAAATCCCAAAATCCAAAGTTCCCTCAGCGACCCTCAGGGTTCGGCAACACTCTGCATACAGCAGTATCAATGCCGCTATTCTTCTGTATGTTGGGTCTATTGGAGCACTACGCGAGCGGAGACCAAGCCAGAATGGCAGTAGAGCTGCTGCGGTGTGTGTTAGCATGGATAGAGGAGGACGGAGTGTGTTACACTGAAATGAATAGGTAATGAAATAAATATATATCGAAGATAAATATGAATACTGTAGCTCCAAAATAGGTCACGAAGCCTTGTCAGGATTACTTGCTTTTTCTGAATGAGCAATAATCATATCGGGAGAGAGGGACCAATCTGAACAAACTTCTATAAATAGAAGACATCCACATTTTGGTCGGAAAAGTATAAACCAGGATTAGAACACGGGACTTAAGGTGTCATGTAACAGGCATTGACATGTATTGGTTAATGTAATTAGATAATCTCGCTAACAATATTAAATATTATATTATATTAACGGGTTCTAAATTATTTTAAGCTACAACTTTGGAAAACAAAGATTAACATTTTTAAGCTAAGAAAAGCTTGCAATTTAAATCAATAGAAGAATGGTTTAGAGCCACTTAATATTTAATTTAGCTACAATTTATTTTATTTAAACAGTGACAATTTTCTATTTTCACTTAACGTTATAAGAGCCTCGTAATTTGGATCTATAAATCGTCCACAACTTACATTTGTATAGACATACAAAAAATATATATATTGTCACTTAAATATCATTTATTATCTAGAGATGGGGCCTTAAAATATTCTAACAAACTTGCTAGCAACATCCAGAATCGTAACCTGCAAGTTGCGCTTAGCTTCAAAAACGTGGGTACTCATATTTTGTCATCCAGCTCTCGGTCTATTACTTAATTTTACATCATATCAAAATAAACAATTATTTCTTGGAGGTTGTAACTCAGTTTTGTTACCTCCATTATCAAAACACGTAATATTACTTTACAAGTATGTAAATTTGGTGTTTAAGACTGATAAGGTAATTTACTTAAGATTTACATTTGTTAATTTGTTGTTTCGATAACAGGCCGACATAGCCGTTATACGACTAAGCTCTTACAAATAAAGATTATAAAAAAAGAAACAATTGGGTACATGACAAATTTTTTTTTTCATATTTAAATAGTTTATCAACAGTAAATAAATTTTGCAAAAGTAACAGTATGTTTACAATCAATAGTTTTCTAGATACAGCGATGTGTTCGAGGAGCCGCTGCGAGTCGCCGAAAAACGCTCCATACAAAACGGTACTGAGCTGTGACGTCACGACTTGTATGGGCGTTTGGATAAAATGTATAATAGCTACGTAGATAATGCGTTTACATGCATACTGTCATAGTAAAAATTGTTATATTTAATGTCAGTAAGCTAATGATATTTAAAAATTTAACATATACTATAATAAGTTTTTAATTCTATATAATTTCGATATTAAATTCAAAACTATATTTTTCAAAACATTGTACCTGTCAAAATAACTAATATTTTATGAATAAATTATAAAAACTTGCATTTTTAAATTGTGTCATCTACCCAATTATTGACGAATGTTGACATATTTTTAATTCTTTTTATAGAAAATGGTAGACACTCTGTAGGCACTTTTGTATTCATGTCTATGATATTTGTTTTTTTTATGATGTGTTTACATTTCAATGGAGCATACAGTACTAAACAGACATTTTAGCATCAGTGTTATTTTTGACAAGGCATCAGCGAAAGCCTGATTAAGAATAGTTTGGTGAAATTGAGTCTTAGTGATTTTGTAATTGTTCAAACATTAGCTTTTCTACATTTGAGACAACATTTAGTCTTTTGTCTACGTCAAAAAATATTAGGTTAACATAGGTAAACCTATGAAATTGCCGTTTTTCACGAAATAAATGAAGCGTAATTTTTTTATATATTTTTTATTTCTATTAATCAAAATAATCACCCATGCAATCAATGCATCTTTGCCAACGCATTGGTAGCTTATTGATGCCTTTCTTGAAGAAATCAGCTGGACGGGAGGCAACAAATTCTTCAAAGGCATTTTGTACTGCCTCTCGGGTATTGAATTTTTTTCCCGCCAAGAAGTTATCCAAATTCTGGAAAAGTGGAAGTCTGTAGGTGCAAGGTCTGGTGAGTACGGCGGATGACGGAGAACTTCCAACCCCAACTCTTGTAGCTTGGAGACCCTCTGCTGTGCAGTATGAGGTCGCGCGTTGTCGTGCAGGAGCAGTGGAGCCGAACGATTGACCAAAGCTGGTTGGAGACGTGCGAGCTTCTCCATCATTGTGTTCAGTTCTTCACAGTACACATCTGCAGTAATGCTTGTCCCGTTTGGCAAGAAGCTGTGATGAATTACACCCGCGTTAGATCACCAAACAGTGACCATCACTTTTCTAGGGGTAAGTTTTCGTTTAGGGCATTGTTTGGGTGCTGAACCAGGGTCCAACCAACTTGCTGAGCGCTTACGATTGTCAAACAGGATCCATTTCTCGTCACAAGTAACAACGCGGTTCAGAATTCCTTCATTTGTATGCCTGCTGAGCAGTGCAAGGCACGTCTCCACGCGTACTTCGCGCTGGCGGTCATTGAGTTCGTGGGGTACCCATTTGTCAAGCTTTTTTGCCTTGCCAATTTGACGCAAATGGACCAATATTGTTTTGATGCTAACGTCGAAAGCTGCTGCTAATTCAGCCGTGGATTGAGTTTCATCAGCTTCCACAATTGCCTTTAATTCGTGATTGTTGACCAAAGTTTTCGGACGACCACGGGGTTCATTTTTCAGGTCAAAATTTCCAGAACGGAAGCGGGTAAACCAATAACGGGTGGTGCGTTCGTTTGTAGTGTTCGCTCCGTAAACGTCGTTGATGTTGCGTGCCGCTTGTGCCGCTTTGCTGCCACGACGGTACTCATACTCCATAATTACTCGAATTTTTAACTTATCCATGATGACGAAAAATGTTCGGATGCGTTGAAAACAAAACACTAACTATTAAACAAATGACGATTTTAGAAAAATAATTCCATGTTTGTCAAATAAAATTAATTTGAAATTAGAATTATCAGTAAAAAAAAAATATATTTTCATTTGAAATGTCCAGTACGGCAAAACGGCAGTTTCATAGGTAAAGACCTATTACTTATATTGTACTGAACTGAAATACTGAACATTGTAAATGGTTTTTAAAGATGCAAAGAAACATATACTCTGAACACTTACAAAATTTTGGCAAATAAATAAAACTGTATTTAAAAAAAGTAAAGTACATTGTACTGATATTACAATATTAACTTGGACTCAGTGGTCAGTTTGATAATTTCCTTTTACAACAAGAATGCTTAACAAAAACATATTTTCTCCACTAACCTTGTACAAGCTATATAATGGCACAACAATGAACGCTGCAGCACAGTTGACAAAGATGGCCGGCACAACACCCTCACATTCACACAGCGCCAGGGACAGCCAGGGACTGCCACCTCCCACTGAATGTATAATAGCTCTGAAATGATTGAATGTTGTCTTGTTAAACAATTAGTAAGATTCGTTTTTGAGAAACATATGAAATATAGAACAAGATGTAAGAGTAAAATACAAGTAACAAACTTGTTTCTTAAAAACCACAAACTCTGTATAGAATAATCAAAGAGATGTATATGTAAGTATGTGCAGAAAATGTCTTCTTGAATATATTCGGTATCCGTAATTGCCTGAACAGTTGTGAGTATCATCAGCTCAGTTTAGAATAACAGTAACTTATATACACATATATGTGTGTATGTATATTTAATGTTTGTTGCTAATATACTACAGCCCTGGGACTGACACAGTTTTGCAAAGATAGTTAATTTATGGTCTGATATTCTGTAATCAGCCTGGATTAATTAACCATGTTTGAACTTGTTTTTTGTTCAATATGCTGTTAGATATCCTAATAGAGAAAGTTAATTTAAATAATACTTAAACTGACTGTTTCCATATTTACAATTGCCTAGTTCCTGATCTCATCTTGCACAATATGGCGTGTTTCTTTAATAATATGTAGCTTCCTAATGGTGAATCATAATTAGAATCAGTTTAGTGAGCAGGTAAGTATATTGACATGCCAAACAAACAAATCTTTCCTCTAGTTCTAAAACCAACACTTTGTTTTAAAGTGAGTTACCTACATATTTGCTGTCAAAAACACCTAATCAGCTTTGGACTATAAGAACATTTTATTACATAAATTATGTTTTTCCAAATACAACTTCAGACGCACACAATAATGGCAATAAATTACATCATAGAAATTTTATGATTTTCGGACCCCATCCTTGTTACAAGCTTACACTCTCATTTTTGCTACCTTAAATGCATGTAAATATCAAAATAAAAAATTGTCAAATTGATGTCACAAATTATGTTTATAATCGTACCCTTCAACAACTCTGTAATCTAAGGTGTCTCTGAACATAGTTACAGCAAATAGACATAACGCTGGCGACACAACATGAGCATGCACCATTGTCAACAGCAGAGTTCTTCTGGAGACTTTCTGAGGCAGTGGCCTCTGTCCCGCACTAAAGTAGATGTAGGACAGTGGAATATAGGACACATACTCCATGTATAGATGACCTGAAGTTGAGAAAAATATTGTCAAATATTAATAATAATAAACTTCTTTATAAATGTATTATTGAACAAAAAACTGGCATTTAATTGAGATATAAAGTTAAAATTAAGTTTATGTTATTTAAAGTCAATGTAAATCTAAAACAACTTCATGTGTTTTTTAATGCTAGGAGAATCTAACCTTTCTAATCTAAGCTAATGAGAAAAAGATTTAATTATCTATCAAAACATAGCTAAATGAAGCATTTATAAAATGGCATAACTGTTGAACAAATAATATCTTTCACAGTGTAATGGGAAGAAACACTCTAGAGCTATAAAATTAATGTTTTTTAACAAGGACAAGAGATTTGGTTTCAAATTCAGTAGTTTTTAATTCTGCTCTATTATAAAGCTTTAATTTATTTGAAAAATTTCATTTGTAAAATACTATAAAATAATGAGACCTTATCAGCCAGCATCATTAGACACTTGCCAGTATCATTAAGTTACAATATCAAATATGAATATAACTCTAGAGCTAGTTGCAAGATTTCAGTGTTTTGAATATGATTTTAAACCATTAAATCAGACATGCTGAGTGTTCATAAGTGCAATAAAATATCCCAATGTAAAATGTTTTCAATGGAAAATGAATTCAAGGTTCATTGAGGTAAAATGTTGCACAATAAGTGAATATTTTAAATGCATCTAGCGAAAAAGGATCTTGCAAATAGCAGTTTGATAATAAATAGAATTTCAATTACATGGTCGAATTAGGTGCAAAATGCATACTATAATGATCTAAGTGTTAGCATGCATGTAGTTGCCTCCAGGAGCTCCCAATTTTGATGTAATAGTAGCCATCATCACGGTAAATAGGACAGTAAACACCATCCAACGGTTTTTCATCTCCTGCCAAATATCTAATCGGTATGCATTCCTGTTGTTATTATAACGCTTCTTTTCAATTACTAATAACTCAGTTGAAACATTGACACGGTTGATTTCTAATTCTGTGGTAACAGACATAGTTCTACACAGTTGCTTGGTCTGGCTGTTGCCGTTGTGACTGTGTGTGAAAACAGAACACTGGTTTCTAGTGCCAATTATAAGTTTTGATTGTAGATTTTACGACAAAAATTAGTAATTATTTACAAATTTTTTTAAATCGCGCATCTGCAACGTGCTGCAGAATCTTTTTTTTGTTATGTTATAAGAAAGAAAGTGGGGGACTACGCCATACAGCCTGGTCTGTCGTAAATAATGTTTCTTCTTCTTTTATTCTGATGATATCCACGTTAGAAGTAAGTCCAAATATCTGGACGTAGCTCGCAAACGAAGGACTTCGGTTTGTCTGCCTTCGTATCGAACCCTGAAAATAACTTAAAACTAATGGCTGGTTTACACGCGTTAAGGGGTTAAGTTAGTAACTCAATTTTAACTAAATTTTAAGTTAAAAGTTGCATGTAAACAGTCAATTAAGTGACAAGTGGTACCTTAAAATTTAGTACGCAAGTGATTAAGTAGATTAGGATTCGTTCTATTTTCGTATAAGTAGGTGGGCGGAGCTTCTCACTTAACACGTTTGGACGTGATTTTTAGTTAAGCGCATAAGTTGACAAAGCGGGTGGCGGTAATGGCTGGTTTACAACTAAATTTGGTAACTAAATTTTAAGTTACTACATGTCACTTGTGTGTCCAAACGGATTAAGTAGTTAAGTTCATAAGTTCAATGAAGATGAGCAGTGATGAATGTCAAGGAATTCGTCAATTCTGTACTTAGATATGTGGTAAACGTGATTTTGGACAAACTTAGAGAAGAATTTGATTCGGAAATTAAAATCTTTGCAAAATTATGTATTTTTCTACATTTTTTACGTCGATGGGTCGACGTCGACCGACGGACGATCGATTGGTGTGGTACCTTTACCAATTAGGTACCCTTTATAATCACTGGAGGGATATCAGCCTCTCCCAACTCAGGGGTGCCGTCAGACAATTGTAGGCCATCACGCCAACTGCGGGTTGGCAGACTTACCAACTCAGGGTTGGTGTCAGACAATTGTAGGCCATCACGCCAACTGCGGGTTGGCAGACTTACCAACTCATGGGTGGTGTCGTCGACCGGTCGACGGTCAATCAATTGGTGTGGTAAAACCAACTCTACTCCAACATTTAAAAAAAAAGACAAAATGCGACATAAATACGAGCTCTTGCCGCCACCCGCTTTGTCAACTTATGCACTTAACTAAAAAATCACGTCCAAACGTGTTAAGTCAGAAGCCCCGCACACCTACTTATAAGAAAAATAGAACGAATCCTAATCTACTTAATCACTTGCGTACTAAATTTTAAGTTACCGCTTGTCACTTAATTGACTGTTTACACGCAACTTTTAACTTAGAATTTAGTTAAAATTTAGTTACCAACTTAACCACTGTACGCGTGTACACCAGCCATAATGCGTTTCAAATAACAATAGGACCGACTTAGCGCCATATTGTGACGTCATAGCTGGCAATTCAAACCGGTTAGGTAACATGAGCAAAAAAAGATTTTTTTAAAACAGAATTTATTTGAACAAGCAAATGCTATAGCGTTAAACTCTCAATTTGGCTTTCTAACTTTTGACGTTTTTGTCATGCCATTGTATTTAAATTAGAATTGTAAGGTGGCAACCTCAAAATTTCAAAACCGTGAGAGATGAAAATGTTATTTTTGACATAGTTTTTGGTGATTTGTGTCTTTTTATTTAATACAGTGTTATTTCAAAAAAATTCTTTTCGATATAATACTTTAATAAATAAAGTAAAATAAATCATTATTTTTGTGCAAAACAATGTTCTTTGCAGACCATAATTTTCAAGTGAAATTTGACAGATAGAGGTCATTGACGTTCCTATTCTCATTTGAATCGCATTATACATGTAAACCGCACATAACCGTAGTTAGCCGAAGTAATCTACCTAGAATACTAAAAGAGTACGCAGGTAAAGAGTCGACCGCGTTAGGGTCGACCTTTACCGATGAAAGCAGCCAAATGTACACCAATATGATAAATACCTAAATAAGAAATAGAAAAGTAAATAAATAAGAAAGAAGATGATGATATTATGTACGATAATGAAGTCGATGAAAGTGAATGTCACTAGTAAAGTGATAGCATGACTTTACTATCAACTAGAGGATTTCTTGGAGCAAAAAGAAAGACACTGTCCATACCCTTCATTGGGTTTTCTGTTAATGCACATGTCTATGAGTATTCCCTGCACAATACACTATCACCATTACACACTAATGCGCGGTTTACATGTATTAAGTAATTAAGTTGGTAACTAAATTTTAACTAAAATTTAAGTTACTGCATGTCACTTGTGTGTCCAAACGGATTAAGTAGTTAAGTTCATAAGTTCAGTGAAGATGAGCAGTGATGAATCTCAAGGAATTCGACAATTCTGTACTAAGATATATGGTAAATGTGATTTTGGACAAATTCAGACAAGAATTTTATTCTGAAATTAAAACCTTTACAAGAATATGCTTTTTTCTAAATTTTTATTCTACAAGCGTATCCATTTTAAATATTCTTCAACAAATAATTTTAAAGTTGAAACTAAACTCCACTCCAACATTTAAAAAAAAAGAGTAAATGCGAAATAAATACGAGCTCTTGCCGCCACCCGCTTTGTCAACTTATGCACTTAACTAAAAAATCACGTCCAAACGTGTTAAGTGAGAAGCCCCGTCCACCCACTTATACGAAAAATAAAACAAATCCTAATCTACTTAATCACTTGCGTACTAAATTTTAAGTTACCAATTGTCACTTAACTGACTGTTTACACGCAACTTTTAACTTAAAATTTAGTTAAAATTTAGTTACCAACTTAACCACTTAACGCGTGTAAACCGGCTATAACACTAATTTAGGCACACTAAGGAGGATTACATTGGGAAATTGCCATGTCAATTCGCTGCCAAAAAGTACTAAATAAGAGAGAAAACAAACGTTGTAGTCATTATTGTAAACTGTACAGATTACACTTACTTGCATATTCTAAAAACACTAGACGGGCCTCTAGCAATTACTCACAGAAGTTTTTAAAATAAAACTGAAATATTATTTGTCATGTTCTAAAGGACAAACTTGGCAGACTCGGATAAATAATGCAAAAAAATCGGTATTTTTATGACATAAAATGGGTGTAGTAATAGCTACTCTTAAAAAATAGACATGTGCCATCGCAAATTTTTCTGTAGACCTAGAAAAGATTTTGCCTGTCGGTCTGAACACAATAAACTCAAAGACTACCAAACGCATTTTCATACGGTTTTCACCAATAGATGGAGTGATTCAAGAGGAAGGTTATATGTATAATTCTGGTGCGTTTTGTGTTAATTGGTTGAAATATAATTATGTGTTTGCACACCATACTTATGGTCGTTGAAGTTTTGATAGGTAGTGGACTGTATGTGTTTTTGAAATGTGTTGTGTAGTGCTGAGATGAAGGTGTAGTCGACCTTCCCTACAATTGGGTAGAACAAAATCATTCACTTTGAATACTGCTTAAATGCCAGTATCTTATGTCTGTTAGTAGAAATGAAATTAAGAGGGCACTGCACTACGATAGAACACGAATGTAACTTCAAATGTGGTTAATCTTCACAGCTTTATTCACAGGTAAAATGGCACATAGACAACTGTATTCATACTGGTATTCGAACTGCGTACTGACTGCTACAGTACTATGCTGCGACTTGACCGCCACTGAGTTACCGACTTACCGATTTACTGTTAGTCAGTGAGTGTGAGCGACGAGTTCATACGAGCGGCGAGGTTCGTTATATGGCTTGTGGAAGATGTGAACTACCCTTTTTTCAGAAAGATCGAACGATAGTTATTGTTCCATACTGGAACAGATTTCATTTAAAGTTATCAAATTACTTTCATTTTTTTTTATAAGGACAACACATTTGGTAGTTTGCTTTTATGAATGGGTGAGGCGATTTATTGTATATTTTTCTGGAAGCTACTACCTGTCAGTTGGGTAATGGCAACATTTCGCGCGACACTAGCGCCAAAACCTACAGTTGAAAAAACACGTTGATAAGACCGGCCGGTGCGCTCTTAACATTTGAATTTATGTGAATTATACCATATAGACTGCAGTGATGTGTCCCTCTTTCGATGGAAAATAAATGAACTTGCGTCCTGTGGATTGATATGTGATACTTTTGCTGGAAGCAGCTGATGAGCCCTGTCGCTGTTTTTGCCTAGCCCTCGGACTGCGTGGCGGTAGAAGGAACGATTGCGGTAAGTCGCCAAACCCCAGCTTAATATCATACATATATTTCTTTGGTCCGTTCGATTCGGATTCTTATTTTCCAATTGTGTTGTCTATTCCAGTACATACGTGCTTAATATTCCATACGCATTCTCAAGTCGCCATCTTTGCTACGCAAAATGTCCGACGAAGAATCGCCGTGTGAACAAGATTTATACGAAAGAGAACTCATTCTAGATGAACTTAAACGCACCTTACAGTTTGCAGCGACAGATGAACAACAGTTTCGCTCGCGAACTAGTGATTTAAATTCTCATCAACGTAAATTTAATAAAATTCAAGCTAAAATTGAAAAGACCCTCATAAAATCAAAATGTTTCAACAAAGAGGAACAGATTAAGATTCGCAACGATTTTAACGATCTTTATTACGCAATTATTACACATTTAAATAAATTGAAGAAAGGGGACGAGGATAAACGACGCATGAGTCGACCCTCGGCACCATCTATTCAGTCACACAGTAATAAAAATTTGCCTACTTTGCCTTTGCCAAGTTTCCATGGCGATCCTACTGATTGGCCCTCATATTTCGATTTATTTCGTTCACTGGTTCATTTCAATAGTGCCTACACGGATGCAGAAAAATTCAGATACTTATTGCTTACGGTTCACAAGGAACCGCATAACTTAATAAAATCTATTCCAATCACGGACGAGAACTATTCAGTAGCACTCGATATATTAGTGTCTCGTTATGAAAATAAACGAGTTATTGCTTCCAAACATCTCGATAGAATTCTCGATATCGAACCATGTTCCGATAAATCCATTCACAGTGTACGGCAATTGCTAAATATTTACCAAGAAAACATTAAGGCACTCGAAATTTTGCACTTTCCCGTAGAACAATGGAATTTTTTATTGCTAAATATTTTGTTACGTAAAATAACAATAAACACACGTAAAGATTTCGAACGATCATTAATTAGGTCATCTGACATCCCCGATGTTAAACAATTAATTTCATTCTTAGAACGAGAAATTTCTGCTGACGAAATTATACATTCAAATAGCGGGCAGTCCTACAATAAGTTTTTGCAAAACGGAGGTATTCGTCAAAATCATTCAAGCGGCAGCGCTCCGGGTACCGCTTCCTCGTCACCCGCACGACGACCGCTTCGTTCACTTGCAGCTAACGTAACTCCGGTAATAAAATCACAAAACGATAACCGTATTCATGATATAAATGCAACAAAAAACAAAGCTAACTGTCTCTGTTGTAATGCTCAACATTTATTGACAAAATGTTCGCAATTCCTAAATTTATCTCCGCAAGAAAGATATTCATTAATTCGTAATAAAAATATTTGTTATAATTGTTTGCATATCGGTCATGATGTCACTAATTGTAATTCCAATTTTGTTTGTCGTACATGCCACAAGCGGCATCACAGTTTAATTCATTTTTCTAATCAACAAACTGGGTCATCGAACTCTGTTACGCATAAGGTATCGGTAAATAACGCTATCTCCCTCCCACCTGCTTCGACTACGACGGAGTTGGAGCCTACGGGTACGATTGCTACGAGTGACTTGCCGCGTGTCATAACCGGCAGGGATATCGCTGTTCAAAATTGTTGCGCGTCCAATGCTCCGTTAGTTCGTACAACTACGGTCCTTTTATCTACGGCACTGATCGATGTATGCGTGGGTGGGTTGAAACTATCAACTGTTCGTTGTTTGGTAGATACTGGTAGTCAAGCCAGTTTTATAACTGAAGCGTGCGCGCAACGTTTAGGTATCCCACGTAAACATGCAAATATTCCGGTTTACGGCATAGGCGATACTAAAGCGGTTCATTCTAAGGGTTTCATTTCGTGTAGCATAACCCCTAAGGGTAAACAACAACCCGCAGTTCCAGTTAATGCCTTAATTTTATCAAAATTAATATCACAAGTGCCAAGTGTACCATTGCCTTATACAGGGTGGTCACATTTGAAAAATATTAATTTAGCGGATCCAGATTTTCATACTCCGCAACCCGTGGAAATGTTATTAGGTGCGGATATCCTATCCCACATACTATTAGGTAACGTAATTATGGGATCACCGGGATCTCCGATAGCGATGAATAGTATTTTTGGTTATTTATTGTTAGGTAAGCTTGAGACCGAGTCTAGTCCAACTTCACTTCAAGTTTGTTTTAGTTCTTTTGATGATGACAATCTTCAGAGATTTTGGGAGCTCGATTCACTGCCTGAAAAACGGAGTTACACTCCTGATGAAGAATTATGCGAATCCTTTTTTCAAAAGACGCATACCCGAGATAAAACAGGGCGATATGTAGTTGCCCTACCGTTCAAACCCGACGCTCCGCCGCTTGGCGAGTCACGGAAAATCGCATTCGCTCGCTTTCGTAAATTGGAGTATAGACTGGAACGTAACCCTAAGCTTAAAAAAGATTATCACGCCTGTCTCCAGGAGTATATAGATTTAAATCATATGGAGCCCGTCGATAGTGAGACAGCAGTTGTCGGTTCAAGCTATTACATCCCGCACCACTGCGTGGTTAAAGAGTCGAGCGAAACGACTCGCACTCGCGTTGTTTACGACGCCGGCTGTAAGACGTGTAGTGGTTACTCTTTAAACGATATTTTATTAATAGGTCCTAAGCTTCACTTGGACATAATAGATGTTATTTTAAAATTTAGAAGCCATGCCATTGCGTTCACCGCCGATATTAAACAAATGTTCAGAAACATACTTATTCGAAAGGAAGATAGGGACTTTCAACGTATCCTATGGCGTCAGTCCCCAGAGGATCCTATTCGTGACTATCGTCTGCGTACAGTCACATTCGGTGTGAGTTCATCACCTTTTCTCGCTTTACGAACAATTCAACAGCTCGCTCGCGATGAAGCCGTGCGATTTAAGCTCGCTTCTTCCGTTTTATTAAATGATATCTTTGTTGATGACGTCATTTCCGGTGAGTCTACGCTCGCTAAAGCTCTCACGCTTCAGCAGGAGCTTATTGATATCTGTCGAGCAGCTGGGTTTGAGTTGCGCAAATGGAATAGTAATTCGCCAGCGATACTAGCTGCAGTTTCATCACCAGATTCACATGGTGAGCGGCCCGAGGTCGTCCAATTCGCAGAAATAGAAAACGACAAAGGGGTTAAAGTTCTTGGTCTTCAGTGGAACCCCGAGGCCGACTGCTTTAACTTCAAGGTACAAGTCACCTCCACGGCGTATACAAAGCGAGCTATACTATCCGAAATAGCTAAGATCTACGATCCTTTAGGCCTTTTAGCGCCAGTTACTTTATACGCCAAACATTTAATCCAACTTTTATGGATGGCAAACGTTGACTGGGACGAACCTCCGCCCATGGATATTATTAATTCTTGGAAGTGCTTTATTAGCGAGTTAACAATCTTATCAAGCGTAACTTTCCCTCGTTATATTTTACCTGAATCAAAAATTCAACTTCACGGTTTTGCTGACGCTTCAGAGAAAGCTTTCGCCGCCTGTGTTTACATTCGCCTTATGGGCAATGATAATAAAGTTCGTACCTTTTTAGTTATGGCAAAAACTCGAGTGGCTCCAATTAGAGTACGTCTTACTATTCCGCGACTCGAATTAATGGCAGCCCAATTATTATCAATATTATTGGAAAGAGTAATACTTACCTATAGTGGACGTATTAACTGCGATCAAGTTTACGCTTGGTCAGACGCTTCCATCGTGCTAGCATGGCTACGCTCACCACCACACGAATGGAAGACCTTTATTTCTAATCGCACCAGCGATATTCTTTCGCGGGTTCCCGCAGACCGCTGGCGACACGTTCCGTCGGCAGATAACCCTGCAGACGCTGCCTCACGGGGCATGCTCCCTGCAACTTTTGTGCAGCATGATTTATGGTTTAACGGCCCCACTTGGCTATGTCAAGATCAAGATTCCTGGCCTGTACTTAAGTCAAATTATAGCACAGACGAAGAAAGGCGTAGCGTACCAATCCAGTCTAATTTAACTTCAACAAATACCGTTGAAATTATTTCTAGATTTTCAAGCTTAGGAAAGTTAGTTCGTGTTACCGCGCTAATATTTAGATTTTTTTATAAGTGTAAAAGGATTAAAAAATGTTATCCGCATTATGTAACCGTTCCTGAATATAACTTCGCCTTAAAAAGACTTATTTATTTAGTTCAACAGAATGTTTTTTGTGATGACATTAAGAAAATATCCCAAGGTAATTTGCCTTCTAATCAGTTGCGCCGTTTAACACCATTTCTAGATAAAGACCAGTTTTTACGCGTAGGTGGTCGCATCCATAAATCATTTTTACCGTTTGAATCAAAACATCAGTTAATTTTACCTAAGAAAAATGCATTAACCAATCTTATTATTGATGACGCACATATTAGTCATTTACATGCCGGCCCTCAAAGTATACAATATTTATTATTACAGCGATACTGGATATTATCCAGCCGTGATATCGTACGCCAGCGTATACATCGCTGCGTTCCTTGCTTCCGAGCACGACCCGCCCGTAACCAGCCACGGATGGCACCGTTACCTGCTACACGTTTGCGGCCCGCGCGACCATTCATCAAAACCGCGGTAGACTTCGCCGGCCCTTTCTATGTGCGCGCAAATAAAGTACGAAATGCTAAAGTAGTTAAATGTTATGTTTCGGTTTTCGTGTGTATGAGCGTTAAGGCTATACATTTAGAGGTCGTGTCAGAGCTTTCTACGGAAGCTTTCCTTGCAGCCCTGCGACGTTTCACGTCCCGTCGAGGTTTATGTACAGACATATTTTCGGATTGCGGGAAAAACTTTGTCGGTTGCAATAATTACCTTAAAGACTTGTATAACTTTTTACGCAATGATTCCGTACAATGTGAATTAAATAAAAACACCCTTCAACAGGGCATAACGTGGCATTTCCAACCACCATATGCTAGTCATTTCGGTGGGTTATTCGAAGCTGGTGTCAAAAGCTTTAAGCACCATTTGCATCGTGTTATTGGCACTCGTACTCAAACGTATGACGAGCTGCATACACTTCTATGTCAAATAGAAGCAGTGTTAAACTCGCGCCCACTATGTGCACTAAGTGCATCTTCTGCGGATCCGCTTCCCTTAACTCCGTCTCATTTTTTAATTGGAGAGCCCTTAACAGCTCTACCTGATGTTTCCTTGGTAGATGAAAATACCAACCGACTTACACGTTGGCGTTGGGTACAGCAATCGGTCCAACATTTTTGGAAGAGGTGGAGTAAGGAATATCTCCATGAAATTCAACAGAGCCAAAAGTGGCTTCATAATCGTGGTTCTACTATACGTGAGGGCACTGTTGTAGTGGTTAGTGACGACAACCTACCGCCACTTCAGTGGAAGCTTGCGCGCGTTCAAGCTTTGCACCCCGGTTCTGATAACATTACTCGCGTAGTAACCTTAAAGAGCGGCAATACATTATTTAAGCGACCCGTAGTTAAGGTGTGCCCGCTCCCCGAACAATAGTTTTATTTTTATTTTATTTTTTCTTTTAGATTCGTTGCGCATCTAATCTTAGTACTTAAGTTTTTGTTCTCTTTTAGTTTTGAATACATATATGTAATTTTCTTTTTTGTTAAAGCAACTACGTTCCTTTAAGGTGAGCGGCATGTTCCATACTGGAACAGATTTCATTTAAAGTTATCAAATTACTTTCATTTTTTTTTATAAGGACAACACATTTGGTAGTTTGCTTTTATGAATGGGTGAGGCGATTTATTGTATATTTTTCTGGAAGCTACTACCTGTCAGTTGGGTAATGGCAACATTTCGCGCGACACTAGCGCCAAAACCTACAGTTGAAAAAACACGTTGATAAGACCGGCCGGTGCGCTCTTAACATTTGAATTTATGTGAATTATACCATATAGACTGCAGTGATGTGTCCCTCTTTCGATGGAAAATAAATGAACTTGCGTCCTGTGGATTGATATGTGATACTTTTGCTGGAAGCAGCTGATGAGCCCTGTCGCTGTTTTTGCCTAGCCCTCGGACTGCGTGGCGGTAGAAGGAACGATTGCGGTAAGTCGCCAAACCCCAGCTTAATATCATACAGTTATAAATGTAGAAGAAATCGGGAAAAATCCAGCCAGCTGGGAGCTTTCATCAAAAACGCACCCTATCCCTTTGAGATAATATAACAAAACAATGTACTATGAAAATGTTTCTCTTTCATATAAATTTTCTCTATAGAAATTTCCGCAATGGTCTATCTTTTACCTGTAGCTTACTTAACCCATTTGAATGTGGTAATTTTAAAGCCATTAAGATGATTACGATATGAATCCTAATCCAACTAAATACGTTAGTTACTTTGAGCATTTCATACTCATAATGATTTCCCTCTACACCACACACTTTAAAATTATATCTTTGGAGTTATGGCAAAAAAAAAATATTATAGGGAGGTGGCAACCAATACAAACAACTGTCATCGAGTAAAGTTGGTTTATTACTGATCTATTATAAATGAGTTACAATAAGTATTACATACACATAAGTGACACGTAGTTTGTATACTACTACATTACACCACCGGGGTAATATCGAAAAAAAAAAAAATTTAATATTAGCAAAATTTTTTTTTTTTTTTTATAAAATGTATACTTACACAACAAAATTATTATATTTATTGCTTATACAATTTGGTTCTGTTTTTATGAACAATATCAATTTTATTATTGTTAGCGATTTTTACATTAACACCCATGTCTTCAATTACAACATATGGACCAACAAACTTAGTATCTAATTTTGTGCCAGTTTCATTTTTTACAAGAATTGATTGGCCTGGAAAATATTCTACATGGTTAAGATTTTTATCATAGTTACATTTTCGTTTTATTTTGCTTATAATTAAATTGTTACGAGCGTCTTGTTGTGCTATTTGTAATCTATATCTTAAGTCTAATAGATAACTATCTGGGTTATATAAAGGTTCAATACAATTACTTATTCTAGAAGGTATTCTACTTTGTTTTCCAAAAACCAGTTCATATGGAGTATATTTAGTTTCAGTATGGACAGTATTGTTAAAACTATAACACCAAAATGGAATCCAATGACTCCAGTTTTCCTTATGACCATCACATTGAATTCTCAGAAATGATCCTAAGTTTTTATGAGAATTTTCTAACGCTCCTATTGATTCATGATGATAAGCCGTTGAATAAATTTTTTCAATTTCTAGCAATCCACAAACTTGTTTCATTACTGATGACATAAATTCACTCCCACGATCCGTTGCTATATTATTGGGTACCCCAAACCTTAAAATAAAATTATTAACTAATTCCTTAGCAACACTAATTGTTTCTTTATTTTTTAGAGGATAAGCCTCTACAAACTTAGTAAGCTCACACTGGAGAGTCAAAATATACCTATTATCTTCTATATCTCTATCCAGTGGACCAACAATATCAAGAAACACTTTATCAAACGCGTGAGCTGCAGTCGTAGTTATTTGCATTGGCTCTTTAACGTGTCTAACTTCTTTCATTTTTTGACATTTTGTGCACTTACTTACAAATTCTTTAACGTCTCTGTCTAGTCCTGGCCAGAAAAACTTTCTTTTTATATTATTAGTCATCCTACGCACACCAGCATGACCACTGGTAGGCAATAAATGAAAGTCATGTAAAATAAAATCTTTGTCTTCTTTACTTTCAATTCTCTTAATACCTCTAATTATACAAATTCGTGGACCGGTCCATTCCTTAATACTTTGTATTTCAAGTAATAAATCTTTTATAAAAATATCATTATTCTCATGCTTAACTATGCATAGTTCTTTAACATTTATTTTCTTACAAAATTCTCTTAACTCAATCACAAATTCGGCTCGCGTATATTGTGCCTTAAAGTTAAGATTTATGTAAATTGTACGTTTATTTTCATCATAAATAAAACAATTGTATTCAAGGTATACCTTATTTTGTTGTCTAAATCGAGTTAATTCGTCATATCCGATAAAAGTCAATTCAACAGAATTGCTAGGCATTTTTAATAACTCTACAACTTTTGGCTGATCAGACCAATCGTAGTTAGGTATACTAAAAACATCTGCATTTTTGTTATCTAATTGTTGTCTTTGCGCTCTAGTCAGTACTAACATAATTTCCTCATTCATTTCTTTAAGCATATCTGACGTTATGCACACTCGCGATAAAGCATCAGCAACACTATTATCTTTACCTTTTACATACAAAATTTTAAAATTATACTCTTCTAATAATAACCTAAACTTTAATAATCTACTTGAGGGGTCTTTCATCGAAAACAAATATACCAAAGGCTTATGGTCAGTCATAATTGAAAAAGTTCTTCCATATACATATGGCCTAAAGTACTTAATAGCCCATACTATCGCTGCTAATTCTTTTTGAATCGTAGGATAGTTTCTTTCTGCTTTATTAAGTGGTCGACTAGCATAAGCTATTGGTTTCATATTTTTATTACATAATACGGCACCGATTGCGAAACCTGATGCATCTGTTTGGATAACAAATTCATTATTTTCTGAAAAATCTGGATATTCTAATATTGGTGGAGAAGTTAACATCTGTTTTAAGGATTCAAAAGATTTTTGACATTCCTCTGTCCAAACAAAAGATTCATTTTTTCTTGTCAATTTATTTAAGGGTGATGTGATTTCAGCAAAATTTCGTATAAATTTCCTATAATAATTACAAAAAGCTACAAAACGTTTTACATCTTCTACATTTTTAGGTTGTGGATATTTGTGCAATACTTCAATTTTTGCAGGATCTGGTAATACACCTTCTGAACTAACAATATGACCTAAATAGAGAATTTCTTTTTGCAAAAAGTTACACTTTTCAGGATTCAATTTTAAATTCACCTTTTTCAATCTTTCCAAAACGTTAATTAAGTTTTTATTATGTACCTCAAGGGATCTTCCAAACACTATAAGATCATCTAAATAAATAAAACACTGTTCATAATTCAATCCAGACATAGCAACTGACATAACACGACTAAATGCACTTGGACTAGTTTTAAGTCCCATTGGCAGTCGTTTCATCTGATATTGACCAGTATTTGTAGTAAAAGCTGTATATTTCCTACTGTTTTCATCTAAATCCAGTTGAAAATAGCCTTGATTGAGGTCTAAATGTGAGAAATAGATAGCACCAGCGAGTGAGTCTAATATTTCAGAAATATTTGGCAAAGGGAATTTATCATCAACTATACAATCATTCAATTTTCTATAATCTACAACTAATCTCCATTTATTTTCTGGGTTTATACTTTTCTTAGGCACTAATAAAACAGGACTTGACCATTCGCTCTTTGCTTCCTCTACGATGTCACATTGAATTAATTTTTTAATTTGATTGTCTACTTCCTTCTTTAACGATTGTGGCAGTCTGTACTGCTTCACGTAAACAGGACTAGTATTAGGCTTTAATGTTATAGACTGTTGGTAAATATTTGTTGTAGTTAATTTATCTCCTGGCAAAAAGAAAACATCGACATATTTAGAACATATTTCCTTAATAGAGCCAGCTTCCTCCGAATTCAAATGATTTAAATTCAGTATATTTAACAACCTATTAAGTCTCTGTACATTTTTCGTACATGGATCAAACTTACAAATATCGTAATTCTGAATTGAATGTAATTCAGGATGAAAATAAGGTAATATGACGTCATAGTCACTAGTATTTAAAATTTTTACTGGTACCCTATTATTTCTAATTTTTACTATAGCTCCGGCAAGAAAAATATCCTCCTTTAATTGTTGAGGCAAGATTAAACTATCTTCATGTGATTCTAAATTAATATATAAATAATGAATCGATTCACTTCGAGCAGGAATAAATAAAATTTCCTTTGAATAATCAATAAAATCACTAAGTTGAATAGAATATTCCATTCCATTTTTGTAAAATGAAATAACATTTAAGCTTAAGTCGATATTCGAACCGTATTGACACAGAAAATCTAAACCTAAAATTCCATCAGCCTTTAAAGGAACATGATCGAAAACATAAAAGTGATGACTAAATTCTGTTCTAGATCGGTTGCTGTGGATCAAATTTAAGTTTACATAACCCGATGACTGTATCGGACCACCTATGCCGTTGACTGTAGTCTCGTCTCTAAATATGGTAATGTTTTTTGGCAAAGCTTCTCGTTTAATTACACTAAGGGAAGCCCCTGTATCAATCAACCAAAAATATTTCTTATTATCTACGTAAAACGATATGAACTTGCTATTACCACTTAAAGATAAAATACTATTCTTAAGATCGAAAAAACTGATTATTTTCCAATTTTGAAGTCGTAGCTGCGCTATCTAAATTATTAGTATTTTGTTCCGAGTAAAATACACGATGTTGAGAATTATTACCTCTACTACTTGTATTTCGATAATTCGATCGAGAAAAATTTTTCGATCGGGAACGACCCGTACTACGATTTGCGTAATTACGAGTTTGTGGAAAACGAGTATAATTATTTTTTCCATGTTGTAAACCACTTGACATCTGGGGTCGTGGATGATAAACTTGACGGTTTAGAGCTTGACCACCGTAATGCCCACGAGAATAATTAAAAGGCTTACCTCTACCCCGACGTGAAAAATGTAAGACACCTTCACCTTTGGACGTGGAAGCTCCATAAAGCTCCTCGTCCTTCGCAGCTTGGATAGCATCATTCAGGTGCTCATAATTTCTCGCTGAAAGAATCGCGCAGACCGTCTGAAAAACGTTTTACAGCAATTTTTTCATTTAAAGGTTTTAAGATAGAATATTTTTCCTTATCGTCATCTGCTTGGGCTATGGTTAATTCCGAAAATAGTCGTTCTATCTCTGTTCCGAACTGATCAATAGTACGATACCCATGCGTAGCGTTTTGTAAACGCTGTTGTATTGCGGTAAAAGACTTTTTAGTAATTAATGTTCTTTTTATATCTTTTACCAACTCGCTTACTGACGAATACTCTGGCCCTAACCGTAATTTTGCATTTTCGGAAAGTCTACTCTTTAGTACGAACTTAATCAATAATTTGTTACCATTTTCTGAAAGCATTTCGGAATACATCTCTATAGCATCAATTATAGTTTTAACAGTTTTTTCATTACCGTCCATAACTGGAACTAAATTACAAGCAGTTTTCAAATCGAACTCCATTGTCGCTGAAAAATATTCACTAGTTTCACTATAATCACTTAAACTACTACTACTAGAATGTATTTTAGTACGAGTACATAATTGAATAATATTCCTATAAGTAATTTTAATATTATCCCAGTTAGAATTAACTATCTGTAATAAACTAGACTCTATGTTTTTCTGATTAATAAAATACTGAATTATAATCTCACTCTTTTTATAAATATTTTCTGCTTCGGATAATTTATTTTCAGCTATTTTACCCGAAAATCTAGCTTTTCCCTTTCTTACTAAGTTTTTCTTAATTTTTGTAAGTTCATATAAATATTCTAATAATTCTTTTTCCATACCCTAAAACATAAAATAATTAAATTCAACTTACCATTTTATGAGTTACCAATAGTAGGGGACACGTTTGTTACATGGAATTCGCCGCGTTATCATAATATGATAATCTACATGGAGTTAAAATCAAATTAGAGTAACACAAGTAAAATAATAGAGTGTTAAATTATTCACTTAATGTCCCTAAATATATAATTATGTAGTTCTTTTCTCATTTTAGCTCAAAATAATATACGTAGGTAATACTTATATTTAATACATTTTAATTTTTAATTTTTTTTAAATTTTTAAATTTTATTTATATATTATATTTACGCATTTTTGCAACATCACACTCTCACTAATCACTATCACTCCACTAAACTTTTTCCATTCTGGCTGCTGCTGCCGACGCTGGAGACAACTCGGGCAGGTCTCTGGGCAGGTAACCTTGTGCAGATCGACGGTGAAATGATCGTCCCAGATCATTTAGGGTTATTTCTCGCCCAATCAATTTCTTATGTCCTTTTTTATAATATTTGTAAAAAGGACAATGGCAAATAATGCCAGCAGAGTCACTATAATTATAAGAATTATATTGGTCGAATAAAGATGGAGCACTAAGTTTTCTGATGTGGCTTCCTGTTTTGATTGAGATTTTCCCATATTTTCACCACTTAAATACACGAGTATGTTGAAGAAGTCATCGCAAGAAAAAAATCATTTTAATAAATTACGCGTAATGAGTTACTTGTTATTTTATCCCGTTTGCTGCGTTTGGCAGGGTCGCCATATAGGGAGGTGGCAACCAATACAAACAACTGTCATCGAGTAAAGTTGGTTTATTACTGATCTATTATAAATGAGTTACAATAAGTATTACATACACATAAGTGACACGTAGTTTGTATACTACTACATTACAATATCACGCCTCAATATGAATTCGCCCACTGTCAGGCGAGCGGTTACCCGCCGTAAGGGCTTTAATGATTGTATTTGTTTTATTTTGCTTGCATAATTTAGGTCCTTATTTATAAAAACGTGAAGGGTTATCGAAGACTGAGGTAGCCAAATATTCAAATTTGTTTGATAATATTTATATAACGGTTTTTTGGAAGTTTCACTCTATCGTTTAATGTGCAAATAGTTTTGTGTTGTCTTTAGGTAGGAATTTACTTATTTCAAAACTTAAACTTAAACTTTGTTTTTTTAATATGTAGCTATTCTTTACGTTTTAAATACTTTGAATACTGACTTTTCCCAGGTTCGATCCTGTATGGAGTACTGCAGCCATCTTTGGCATGATTCCGCTTAGTACCATCTTGAAGCGTTGGATTCTGTCGACCGAAGGGCCCGTAGACTCATAAGTGACGACAAACTTACTTCTCCGAGACTGCAAAGTCTCGAACATCGTCGAAAAGTTGCTAGTCTATCGGTTTTTTACAGATTGCACTTTGGAGAGTGTGCGAATGCTCTTTTTCAGCTGATCGAACCTTCCCCTTTTCTCCACCGATCAACCAGACGCAGACAGAAATTTCACCCGTTTGTGGTTAGCGTGCCGAAGAGCCGAACTTAACGGTTCGATAGCTCATTTTCGTGCTCCAGAGTGGAATGATTTGCCTGCGTCTGTTTTTCCAGACAAATATAACCCTGGAGCTTTTAAGTGTAGAGAGAATAGGTACCTCTTGGACAGGCGTTATGATCCTCGTCTTCATCGTCACTTTCCATCACGTGAGATGGAAGAGAAACGCCTGCTAATTATTAATAAAAAAAAAAAGAATACTTGTAAGATAGCAAATAATAAGTATTATGGAGGGCCATACAGCGAACTGGATAAACATACATTTATCAATATCAACCGTGACCCGAGAAGAAACATCTGCGTTCATCACACACATGAATGTTCCGGCCAGGACTCGAAAATGGGACGTCCGGCGTATGAGACGGGGCTACTAACGACTACGCTACTCGGCCGTTATATTTAAATATAACCTGCTTGCTCAATGAGACACTACGACATAAAAGGAGTTAAGGCATCTATGCTCTGTACACGTGCGAAGCCGCTCTCGGTCGGCTTGATTTCTTCCGACATCTTGTACAGTCGTCGTCATATTTCATATTAGTAGGGACTCATGGCATGGCGTTTAATTTTACAGCTGAAATGCAGATCAATGGTTTTAAGCAGAATCACAATTTCGATAGCAAAACATTTATGTTGCTATCAGTATTTGATAATAATCTCAGTCATTAAGTGGTAGTACTGCTTTTAATGACATATAAAAATGTTTACTTTACATCTTATTCACGCAGGTAAAGCCGTGGGCAACAGCTACCTATTAAAGAAGCGTGAATATTAGTATTTTATATTTTCAATTGCAATAATAAAATGCTTTCCAATAAAATAAAAAAAAGTTCTGTAAGCATAAACATTTATAGCGCGTATTACGCTCGTGTGTAAACATCTGTGACCTTTATACAAAAATCAGTCTGACTTGATTTAAATTACGAGTATAGCACTCGCTGGTTGACCACTGGTCTACTAGAGGACGCTGGTCTACTTTGACTGCAAAAGTCGGTGATCCTTTAATAATAGGTATCATCATACACTCTCAATAGGATGAGGAGCAGAAGAGACTTGCTGAGAATGCACGGTATGGTAGTTGGACGAGTACGTAGGTAGGTTTTTATGGGTAACTATTAATCATACATTAGTCTTTCTTTAAATTCTTGTTTTTGTATTCATTGAATTGACAGGCATTACCTAGACAATTCCATCGTACAACGCATATATTCCACCAGCCAGCCCAGTTTTTATCCATGAGCACACTACTAAATTAGATCAAATCAATCAAATATATTCTGAGATTAAAAACTGCATTAGTGGAGATTTTAATCTCCTATGCTAGAATGGAGGGTCGTTGCATATTTCGATTCAGCCTGTGTCCATAATGAAAGGAAAAGAATCCTTTTTCTTAGATCTGCAAGAGTATAACCATCTTTTGAACAAATTTAACAAAATATTTTGGGTTTGATTCTGTGTTATGACAAATGTGTAATTAATGAACCGGCTGTGCCTTTATGCAAAATTGACAACTTTTATCCTTCATTACAAATTCATTTTGAGGTACCTACCCAAAAGAATTTCGTAATCAAAGAAATTAGGTAGATGACGATAGATTCTACAACCATATTTTACGAATACGCTCTCATCAAGCGTAACCTAGAATCACTTTTTATATTTTCATACAAATATGATTAAATCTGAGTAACATTAACACATTCTACATAAAACACAATCTGCATACTTTATTTTTTATGTTGATTGTTGAAATAAGGTGGGTGGTGGGACTCACAACTGTGTACTGGGGTGGGAAACTTGGAGTGGATTGCGAGTTTAATGTATTGGAATTATAATTAGTAATAAAACGTACCTATCTAGCAATGCAGATCCATACGTAGATAACGCTAGATATCTAATACAAGAAGTCTTCCAAATATTATGTCAATAATACAAAAATCCACGGAACTGATTAACATACATTCCCTGTACTCAGTCCAACTTGTAGTTTAACTGAGCACTGCGCTATTGTTTTGCCTTTCAAAAATATCTTTTCTTGGGTTACCATTACAAATAAATTAAGTATTTTTATGAGGGTATTTGGGTATTGACGGTATATCTATCGTAGCTGGTCTACGAGGCGACGCTACGGTGTGAGGCGTGTGCTACAAGTGCTACGAGGCACGTTGTATAAAAATGTCTGTATAATGTATTATAAATATAATGTCTGTATAAAAAAAGTTATTTAATTTTTACCTTGTAAGTATTTTACATACAAAATTAAAACAACTTTTTTTCAGAATATATTTAAATTTCATTAAAATATTGATATATGAAACATTTTGATTAATAACCTGTGGACATCTTCTTGTTAGTGACGTAGATATTTTAAGACTTCTCTTTTAGTAGAGAATCGCAAGGGAGTGACGTTTTGTTTCACATAGTATTTACCTTAAATTTTCAGGATTAATTTAAATAATACACATTTTTAATCGTATTTTATCGAGTTAAACTGTATGTTTTACCTTAGTATCTTTTAATATTTATGAATTGTGAAAACTTAAGGAAATAATATTTGAAACAAATCGTTTTTATTTCGATCGTCACAATTTAGGTTCTAAAAATATACGGTAACTGTTAGAATAATGCAAAAAATTAATCTTGATTATAAATAAGTATTGTATTTGACTAATTCCTATTATCACTTTCTGTTAAGTTGGCACAATTGACAAAGCATTAATCCCCTCCTTAAAGTTTATATAAGTTACGGAACACTGCCACCGGCTTCATTCTTTTGATACTATCTTGTACAGACGCGTAGTAACTTCTTGTGTAATAAAATTAAATATCTATTTGATTCCACAATACAAGTTTTCTTTGTCACCCATAACCCAATTCCAATAGGTTATGGTTATGGTTAATTAAAAAAAATATATATAGTAACTTTATTTTTTATGCGGCTCAAGGAACAGATTTATTTCTATTTATTTATAAACTTTTTGTTTTGGATCTGATCGATTTACTATTTTACAGATACTATGAAAACGGCGTCCGTTTTTCTAAGTTGCTAATGATTAAATAATTAATTTATTTTAGCCTCGATTGTCAAATTCTTTTACATATTCTTTTTCTTATTCTCTGCCGACAGATGACCACTGCAGGACGAAGGATCTCCACAGCGCTCGATTTTGTGCGGGGTGCATCCACTGTTTTTCAGCGACTCGAACCAGATCGTCGGTCCATTTTGTAGAGGCGGTTACAAAAAAAAAACATTATTTTTATTATTTCTAGTGGCGAGCGTGTATTTTTAATATTACTTGTTAATATATAAATCGTGCTATCTCTATTAATTCAATGGTTATAGAATTTACTTCCCTAAGAATTCGTCCAGGGCAGAATCCGCCCTTCTTGTTTTAACGACCATAATAAATAAGGTGAATCCTTCTGGTCTCAGCCGGAAAGGTTGAGGAGGGCGAGGGCTGGTCCCGCTTTAACTCGTGAACGGTTGCCGTTTGAGGGTGTTCGTCGTATGGATACTTCTAAGAATAATTCTGTATAGATATAAAGAGACACTGCAAATCATTTTGAAAAATATATACCTACCCGTGAAGTTTCTTGCCAGTTATTCTTCACGAAGGTTTTTCCAAACTGGTGGTAGACTCACGTTTTGTTTAACGTCAATAAGAACTAGTAATTGTTAATGTTGAGAAATAAATATTTAAATTTGAATTTTGAGTAGTAAGTCGTCGTAAGTGAGAGTCGTAAGCCGTAAAATACGCCGACGTACCGGCAGACGGTAAACAGTTGTCAGCCCTTAAGAACGGGTACACTACATAAATACGAAAAACTTTATTCCGATAGTCATAATCACGAATTTCAAAATTTCGAATTTTATAACACCAAGTGGTTCAAAATTCCGTATTTCATAATTACTAATTTTTCTTCTTCGAAACTTCAAAATTCCGAACGTTTATAATTACGAAAATCAATATGCCGAATTTGAAGATACCGAACCATAAAAAATCCGAATTAATAATAATCCGCAATGTCATAAATACGCATCCCGAACATCAAAATTCCGAATAATATAACCGCGAATAACAAACGCCTTGTAAAACCGCATGAGCAAATCAGCTAACCACCACAATGATGCTTAGTATTTATCAGACACAACAAAATCCACCATTCTGGAGGTAGAAATAATAAATGCAAGTCCCTTTTTGAAGCTTCGCAGGCCGCTGCCGCGGACGCTAGCTGCGTTCGCTCGGCTCGCATTGCATTATCTACAAACAAACTAGCTGCTCCTCCTCGCTTCGCTCGTCGTCGCGCCTCATTTGTATACTTTCAAAATGTGCCTTCATAATTTTTATTTGTGTTACAGGAGATTTTTTTTATTTTGTTACAATTTTTCTTACCATGTGATGTCGGGATTATAGATTACATACTAAATAATAAATCAATATTTGAATTGAAGTGAATTGAATTTATTTGACTGACACTTGTGTTTTATTCTTAACTCTATAATTCATTATAATACTTGAACCTTTACCTGATAATAAACAATTTTTTATTTATTTGCAAGACTAGGAATTAGTTAAAATCCGAATTTTAATGTTACGATTTTTAAAAATCTGAATTTCACAATCCCTATAAGACTAAATTCCGATTATTCCGTTCTGGCGTTGTTGTTTTTATAATAGGTCTTTACCTTTGAAACTGCCGTTTTGCCGTACTGGCCATTTTAAATGAAAATATTGTTTTTTTTTGACTGATAATTCTAATTTCAAATTAATTTTATTTGACAAACATGGAATTCTTTTTCTAAAATCGTCATTTGTTTAATAGTTAGTGTTTTGTTTTCAACGCATTCGAACATTTTTCGTCATCATGGATAAGTTAAAAATTCGAGTAATTATGGAGTATGAGTACCGTCGTGGCAGCAAAGCGGCACAAGCGGCACGCAACATCAACGACGTTTACGGAGCGAACACTACAAACGAACGCACCACCCGTTAATGGTTTACCCGCTTCCGTTCTGGAAATTTTGACCTGAAAAATGAACCCCGTGGTCGTCCGAAAACTTTGGTCGACAATGACGAATTAAAGGCAATTGTGGAAGCTGATGAAACTCAATCCACGGCTGAATTAGCAGCAGCTTTCGACGTTAGCATCAAAACAATATTGGTCCATTTGCGTCAAATTGGCAAGGTAAAAAAGCTTGACAAATGGGTACCCCACGAACTCAATGACCGCCAGCGCGAAGTACGCGTGGAGACGTGCCTTGCACTGCTCAGCAGGCATACAAATGAAGGAATTCTGAACCGCATTGTTACTTGTGACGAGAAATGGATCCTGTTTGACAATCGTAAGCGCTCAGCAAGTTGGTTAGACCCTGGTTCAGCACCCAAACAATGCCCTAAACGAAAACTTACCCCTAGAAAAGTGATGGTCACTGTTTGGTGGTCTAACGCGGGTGTAATTCATTACAGCTTCTTGCCAAACGGGACAAGCATTACTGCAGATGTGTACTGTGAAGAACTGAACACAATGATGGAGAAGCTCGCACGTCTCCAACCAGCTTTGGTCAATCGTTCGGCTCCACTGCTCCTGCACGACAACGCGCGACCTCATACTGCACAGCAGACGGTCTCCAAGCTACAAGAGTTGGGGTTGGAAGTTCTCCGTCATCCGCCGTACTCACCAGACCTTGCGCCTACAGACTTCTACTTTTTCCAGAATTTGGATAACTTCTTGGCGGGAAAAAAATTCAATACCCGAGAGGCAGTACAAAATGCCTTTGAAGAATTTGTTGCCTCCCGTCCAGCTGATTTCTTCAAGAAAGGCATCAATAAGCTACCAATGCGTTGGCAAAGATGCATTGATTGCATGGGTGATTATTTTGATTAATAGAAATAAAAAATATATAAAAAAATTACGCTTCATTTATTTCGTGAAAAACGGCAATTTCATAGGTAAAGACCTAATATTAAACATACGCGTCAGACGTGCACTAATCTACGCGTTTCGGTTATGAAAAATTTTCCGCAACAAGGGTTTTTTTAAAATATATACCCGTTTTAGATACAAAATCTGAATGTAAGCATTGAATTTTCGGAAAATTTAAATTCGGAATACCATATTTCGGACTAGTAACACAGCGGATTTTTAATTCTTCGTACTAATGAAAGTCGAAAAAAAAAGTAAAAATTTCATTAAATAAAAATAAGTTTTTGAATAGTCGGAATTTAGTCTCTTAGGGATTGTGAAATTCAGATTTTTAAAAATCGTAATATTAAAATTCGGATTAAAATTAATCCTTAGTCTTGCAAATAAAAAAAAATTGTTTATTATCAGGTAAAGGTTCAAGTATTATCATGAATTATAGAGTTAAGAATAAAACACAAGTGTCAGTCAAATAAATTCAATTCACTTCAATTCAAATATTGATTTATTATTTAGCATGTAATCTATAATCCCGACATCACATGGTAAGAAAAATTGTAACAAAATAAAAAAAATCTCCTGTAACACAAATAAAAATTATGAAGGCACATTTTGAAAGTATAAAAATGAGGCGCAACGACGAGCGAAGCGAGGAGGAGCAGCTAGTTTGTTTGTAGATAATGCAATTTTTTGGTGTTCCCCGTAAAAACAACAAAGGGTCTACAAAAACATTAAATTTCAGTAAGAATCTTTAAAAAAAAATGTGGTCAAAACTTATGGAAAAAAACACTAACTTTAAAACGCATATCTTTACTGTTTAGAATAAATCGAAAGATCTACCTCCAGCAATATACAGATACATTAAAAAATAAACTATTTGTTTTCAATATAAAAAAATATATTTGTTTCTTAAACAGTTACTGGAAATTCCACCCATTCGTCTCGGAGTGTTACAGTAGAGCTTATTTGCGATATATTTTATCATGTTACTCCACACATAATCCTAATAGATTACCCATACTAGGCGATCTGGCTCGAATCGTTGCATATAAGGTTAAGAGCGTATCATATTGCAACTTAAGGTGCTAACGACAAGCTCTTTATAATGCTCTAGACCCCTTATGCAACCGATATGGCGCTAAGTGGGCACATCGCATAGTAATGCGTTTGCCCTAACATTTGCTGTGCAGGCAGATATTTAAAAAAACTTTTGTTTGGTAATTAAATTATATTTTAACTTCGGTCATATCTGTTTTTATTTTGTCCTTTCTATAATATTTCACATAATGTATCTATATCTTGTTATTTAAATAGAAATGTAATCTACAAATTATTAGAAGCGATCTTCACAAGGATAAGTACATTATTTGGTTTTCATGTAAACAAAATGTACCTACATATACCTACACTCATATCTCCCGTGACGGCTGCAGCGCAAGTCTAAAGCGCAACAATAGTGAATATAAGAATAAGAATAAGAATAAGAATAAAATTTATTTCCGGAAAACTTACATCTAGGAATACACAATAAGAACTTACAAATTTATTACTACGATAAACTACATAAATATCAATTATAATATGTGTCTAAAAATTTACAATAGATACTATAATTATGATAAGTCATCATATCGGTTTATCATGATCTAGGGTAACAATAACTAGGCAAATACCTAAACTAAGTAATTATGAATTACCTGTTTTTTAGGTACAAATTATTAAATTAAGTACAGTATGCTGTATAAACATTAATTCTAAATCTAGTAAGTACATTAACAATTAAATGCGCAAAGTGAATATTACATAAAATGTGTTTCATAATTCTCGTCCCACTATAAACATTAGAAAATAATAATAATACTAATACTACACGAAAAAATAAATAAAAATACAACAAAAAATTAATTAACATTTTGGAGACATTAATTATCTTATTTTAATACTATTAATAACTTCTCTGTATCTTCGTAGGACATACTCAAAAGTGATGCTCGGATTATTCGTTTAGTGTTGTTGTAGGTCAGAGGATATATGCCAAGATTGGTGTTTAATCTTTTATATAGAAGTGGTCCTAGGAAAATGTAAAATCTGGAAGAAAATGCCGTTTTTGTGCTTTGTGGACAAACAATGTCAAGCCGTCTTTTGTTAGCTGTTTGTGTGCTATAGTTAAGGGTGCTATGAAGTTTTAAAGTTGTGCTCATTATAAATAACTGCCTGACTGTCAGTACTTTACACTCTTTATAGAGAAGTTCAGTGGAGTAAAGGAAAGGTCGGAAATGGGAAACTTTCAAAATTGCTCTTTGGGCTCTTTCAACGTTAAGGAGAAGAGTTTTAGCTGCTCCGCCCCATGACGTAATACAGTAATTTAGTATCGACTGACACAATGCAAAGTATACCTGCCTCATAAGTTTAGAGTGTCCTATGCTGCGCAATTTTTTAAAAACAAATATTAACTTGCGTATTCTGTTGCTAACCGCATCTATGTGTAGTCTAAAAGACAGAGTTTCGTCTATAATGACACCTAGGTATTTTATTGTTTTAGAAGCAGTAATGTGAGGACATGAACACGAATGATTGATTTGATCAATACAATAGTGCGCGTATAGGTTAGGGTTTTCTGAAATTGATTTTCGCATAGAAAACTGGATGAAATAAGTTTTGTCTGAATTTAGAGTTAGTAAGTGTTGCTGTAGCCACTTGTTTACTACATTGAAGCCTCGTTGTGCAAGCTCATATAATTCTGTATCTGAGTTTGCAGAGAACAAAAGAGCGGTGTCATCAGCAAAAGATATGATTTTACCACCGTTTATTTTCAGGTTACAAAGTTCGTTAATGTATATTAAGAATAGTGTGGGACCCAAAACACTTCCTTGAGGAATTCCATATTCCGTGTTTACTAGGTCAGAACTTAGGATATACCGGACAGAAGTTCATTTTATAGTTAGAAGAACGCCCTACGTTTATGTTCTTCTGCAGAAAGGTATTGAAAGTCATCGAGGTTTCAAACAGTAAAAAAGGCAGGATAAATTTCAAACAATATTTTACAAAATATAATAAAGTCTAACAGGTCAAGCCCGGTCACGAATATGTCATGATCGGCTGCACCTCGATATCGTTTTGAAGAATCTCTTTAAATTATTGGTAATTTCTATGGATGTCATATCCTTTAATTCTTATTCTCTGGAAATGTAAGGGCAGAGACTATAACTTTTTGTGTATACCACCATGCCTATCCCTATTGGCACGTGCGGTATCGCTATACAAGGCTAGAACGCAGCCATATAAGACTCGTGTTTACTTTTTAATGACTTCTAAATCAGGATACTTCTAAATCTGTGAATAGAAAGTTATCGTTAAGTAGTTAATATGACTATTTAACAAATGAACACAAACAATATTAAACTATATGGATAAACCTTCCTCTTGAATCATCATAATGATCTATTCATGAAAACCGCATTATAATGCGTTGTGCAGTTTAAAAGTTAGTATAAGCAGACAGTGGGAATTTGATTTGTACTATGTAGTACCTAAAAATTATAATAAAGAAAAAACAATAGAGACATCCAATTACAGCCGAGAAGGTTTTATAACATGCGAACGGGCCTACGAAACTCTATGTGTAAACAACCAGCATCAGTATAACAAGCTTTCAGCTTCAAACAGTTTTTTGTTTCAGAAATTCGTCTCAATCTACGACTTGATAATAATAATAATAAATAATAAAATCCCCAGACAAACACACCGACTGTATGTGTGATGTTGCATGTATCAGCCGTACACCACTACAATTGGACGCAAGGAGTTATTATATACGTATTAGTAAATGTAATTAAATACCATAGCAGAATAAAGCTGTCAAAATGGAATATGTAAACCAACAAGGTACATTTTTCAAATAAAATTTTAATTAAGATCAGCCATATAAAGATGCGAGGGAGCATTGACTGATTTAATGTATTCATAAAATAATAAAAAAATTATAAATATTACTTCCAGCTCACTTACAAAATTAAAGCATCATAGTGCATTCTTTTAGTATAAGCCGTCTACGATGGGATTGCGGTCTCCAGCCAGGGCACACGCAATGAGCCTGAATGAGCCTTACGGACGCCGCCGCCGCGCCGGCGACAGCCCGCCGTGGCGGCGCCTCCGTGTCGCCACCAAGCAAGAATAACGAACAACATAGATGCTATACTTGCTTTTAAAATTTGACCTTCCGTCATTAGTTTTATATCTAAGGTTGTTATGTGTGCTCTTAATGTTAACGATTCAGTTTTTTTCGTAGTCATACAATTTTGTGTAATGCAGAGGTACTTATTAATAAAGGTTTCGATTAGTATCTCAAGTAAAAAAATACATTATGCAGTTTATTTTTTTAATGATAATCATACGTTACTAATTTAATAGAAACATGCACTAAATTTGAAAATTTTTAATATACCAGCAACACAAGGTAAAATGCAGACATTTCAACATTGCTTTCAACCTATACAAATTAGGCTTAAATTCGTAGCCACATTCAAAGTTGATATGCGACAGTTTTCTCTGCGGAGAAGAATTTCGAATAGAACGTCGTCTGTGATTGGTAGATTCAAATGAAACTTTTCAGCCAACCAATGAGGTTAAGTAACATTTTCTCTGTACATGTTTCAACCAATTGGTATTTAGTAATATTACCTCAATTTAACTCAAGACTTGGTATGTCAAATCTGAGGAAAAATTCGCAATCAACATGAATCTCTGGACTGTTGTTGCATATTTGAACTCCTCGACAAGAATTCGTTCATGATTTTTGCATTTAACGCAGTGAAAATTACTAATAGTGAAAAATAAATATGTCGTGTGCAGTGATAAAATGATACTCATTTACATTGATATCATACTTCTTATTATTTTGGTAAGTGATGAGGTGGACGCAAAAGTGAAAGAAAGTGGTGTACCGCTTCTGCCAGTATATTACAAGAATATTATTACAAGGGAAAATCAACCTTGTGCTAAGTTAAATCTGGCGACGGGGATAATATTCAGGCTACTTTAAGGCTTTTTTACTACTATTAAAGTTGACAACTACTAATGTGTTAGATAAATAAAATATCAACTATTAAACAAATTATTATAGAATTATCCAGCTACATAATGTGGCGTGTAATTCTTTATTATGATAACCAATGTAGGTTAAATTGCAGTGTGTGTGATGCTTGTCTCTAAAATTAGTGGTTCAGTTTCTTATAGTAATACTGTCTTAATAAATTTTAACTGCCGCAATAACCATATAATTTTTGTTCACGTTTATCTTATAAGAAAGACCAAGGAACTACAGCATACACCCTGATCTGTCGTAAATTGTCGAAAAAACCATAGTTTCCCCGAAAAAAGGTATGAATTGAATAAAGCGGCTTTAAAAATATATCATTTCACTGAGGCCGTAAACTAACGGTAGTCAACTAGCCAACTAGAAATGCTGATGTTTTGGCCGTTTTGTTTTCCTTCGTACAATTTTGAATAATTCCCTGAAACTTTGCGGAGGCGCTTCGCCTGCGTCAAATGAAACGCAGATTTGAATTTGACGCGTACTTCACGCAGCGCGCAACGGTGACGGTTGTGTGCTAACTTTATACTTCTCTTCCTACATGTGCTGTGATGAGAAAGTGATTTATTGAACTTATTGAACATTATCTACAGTTTATTCGTACTAGTGTCGACAGTCTAAACGCTACGTATAAGTGTGACTCGCCAGCCAAGAGTCGTAACCGGGACCCGGAACAACGAATTGCTGAATCATCAAGTAAGTGTCTCCACTTCTTCTTTGGTGAAGGGTTGATTTCGGGGTTGTGCTAGGGACGACGAAACGGCCTACAACAGGGTTTAATAAAATTTCAATACCATCTCGTAGTTGCGCTGATACGGATTTCTACCATCGTGCTACCCGCTCCCTTAAAGGCCCTGGAGATTTCTGGAGCTTAGTACGCCCAGTATGTGGCGCGTACAGCTGATATTGCGATGTAGAATACGCGTTATTGCGTTCACATTGTTTTGTTGCGTAGCGCTTCGCTACAGATCCTTTAAATAACTTTTTTACAACACATTAGTTTTCTTTATTTGTCGTCATAAAATTGAAGGACGTGAATAGGGTGTGCAATGGTGGTCACGGGGCGCAGACGCAGGGTGCTAGACCGTGTTAAAACTAAGCTCACTAAAGTACAAAAACCCTGTAAACTAAAATTAACATTACGTAAAATAATATTATTAATTTCATAATAAAAAAATATCGGAAATAGAAATACCTTTAAATATAACCAAACGTATTGTTATTTTCATCTTTCATACAGTTTTGTTTAAAAACAGTACAATACAATATGTTATTCTCTATTCACAAAACAAAAAGAAGCATGGTACAATTTAGGCGGCCTTATAAACAGTCTGTTCCAGGCAACCGATTAGGTAAAACAACTATAATAATAATAGGACTCTGATGGACATTGCAACACATATACATACATAATATAGAAAACAGATTGTGTGTTTCAGATAGCGCTGACTCTGTTCAGCCTCTGCTTCTGTGTGTTCCACATGAGGAGACTGTATCAAAAAGGCAAGGTGAGTGAGGGCGACGGCACCACCACTTGTTTCAATTTCCGCAAATTTTGCTGGCTTTAGCTAATTTTTTTACTTTACTTTTATGAAAGCGAATTTGTTTCTGACTTTATTACGCTTTCACTATATTAACACTTAAAGTATCGTCATGCAATTTCTCTAAAGTTTGTCAGGGGCACAGAAAATAATATAGGTTAAACTTCCTCATCAAGCAAAAAGGAAAGCCGTTGTCACGGTAGTAAGCTACGGGATTGACGGATGGTGCCTTATTTGAAAATGACGGCAACAGGGTTTCCATTGACAACGTTGATCTGTCCCTGACTTCCCGCACTTCACCTTCGTTCTGACGGCGACAGGATCTGCTTATAACGTTGATCTTCACTTTGAAGTGACTTAGACGATTATAACTTCAACTTCTAACGTCGTCTTCGCAGAGATGTTAAAATTACGCCCTTATACTTGGTATCCCTTCTCTTCACTGAACCGCCTCCAGCAAATTTCCACTAGTTCTTCGTCTTCTCGAGTTCACGTTTTACGCGGCACTCTTCAACTTTGTACACCTCCTCTTCAGTATCACTTTCAACAATCCTCTTTACGCAAAGGTCCCGATCCCATCTGCAGATAGTGCGGAATCTCGTATGTGCTTCGTCAGTTTTGTTGAATGTGATGTTTCACTTGTAGCACGTTTTTTCCTGTAATAATCGTAGCAGTCAAAGGACGACCACTTCTTTCTTCATCTTTCAAATTTAAGCGACCGCCCTTAAAATATTTACGTCGTTATATCAGCGGTACATAGTTGCTTTAGAAGGCGCCTAAATTCAAATTCAAATTCAAATATTTATTTCTCAACATTGACAATTATTGTTGTCTTGTTCTTATTGACGTCAAATAAAACATGACTCTACCACCAGTTCGGAAAAAACCTTCGTGAAGAAGAACTGGCAAGAAACTTCACGGGTATATTTGCATACGTAAATACTGTTTTTCACAAACATTTCTGAGTGGCCTGGTAACATTTTATAGGTACATATTTTTTAATGACCACAAATTCTTTTGTCCATTCTTTATGTAGGACAAAGTATAATTTAGACTTTGTTCCAGGTGACCATCTTAGTGAATCAGAAGAAGGTGCTATACGCTCAGTACCAAGACGACCAGGATGAGCAGTTCAAGTGAGTAGCGACCTCTACACGACTTACTTCTATTATTAGATAGTATGCAATTACCCGTCATGTTACTATATTCAGGTACCATTATATGTTCACATATTATGTACACAAAAAGCAATAAATACCCGCTTTGTTTTTCTGCGAGTTTGATTAGAAGTCTAAAGGAAAAATGAGTAGCGTAACTCCAAACTCGGATAAATCCACTCTATCTACTTAGGAGATATTTCAGAAAAACTGATAATAATCTGAATTTGATGAATTAAGAGGCAGTATTTTTTTATTAGGACAACAGCATTGAAAGAAATGGTCATGTGCAACAGATTCAACAACATAACCACACATTCTTTTAAAATTATAATTTTTAGATTGGATTTACCTGCATTAGATAAAATTGAATGTAATTTATCTATTTTTGAAAAAACTCTAAGTGGATTTATAGAATTTTGATTAAAAGCTCTGGATTTATCTAGATTTGAAAAAAAAAATAAAAATAAAAAAAAAGGGGATGTGGTGATGGTGCAGTAACGGAATACTATCGACAGTACAATTTGTGGTAGCTAACTAAATGCCTAATTTAAGTACTTATACAAAAAATAATACGAACTAATTGCGGATATTTAGTCATATTTACAAAAAAATTGGAAATTTTTCAATCACTTTAAAATATTTTAAATAAAATTCAATAACTCTTCTGAATCATCTTCTTCATTTTCTTCTTCGTTCATCGCGCGCTCTAACACACTTTCACTGCGAAGCACTTTTTTGCACTAATTTAATTGCGCCAAAGATCTTGAGCAATATTTCTGTTGTTTGGCTGACTCCAAGTGCAGTTTTTCTGGATAAAATTTTTGAAACGTTTGGCCGCGTTTATTGATTGTTTTAGCAACCCCTGTACTAGAATAGTATGACATGAAGATAAGACTGTAAGAATACTAAGTTCTTTCATACTTATTGCATCCAAATAATTCTGTAACAGTGGAACAACAAAATAATAAATACATCGATACATCAGTGATGGTTTGCACAACACTAGTGTTAACTCAGGATTTTGAAACGACGCCTAGCAGGTGTACTACCATATCTTACCATATCTTCGCGCTTTCCTATTTCTTACGACGGATTTCTATATTAGGCCGTTTGCGGGCATTATTTGGTGGCACAATTTTGATGGAATTATCCATTGGAACTCGCTATTTAATATAAATAAACAATAAAAAGCAGGCGAACACAGTGTTGTTTAAGCAGAGATTACGTCAACTGACGGCCATTTTGAGCAAAATGCAATTGGCTGATTGGCTCGTATGGATTTACCGACATTTGAAAAAATCTGCCTAATGGATCTATCTAATTTTTATAAAATATAAAGTTTTTTACGGTTTTTTTCTCCAAAACTATGTGGATTTATGTCCAACTGATAAAACGGTTTGAAAAGTTGATTTTTACATTTTCTATTGATACCAAAATCTTATAATTTCTCATAATTGTCTTAAATTGAAAATTTTGAATGCTGCTAGTAAGCAACGATGAGCCATTTTACATATTTTTTGTATTTTATATTTTTTCTACATGTATGTTATTAAGTATTCTACGAGTTTATAATTTTTCTCCTGTATACTTGACCTATTACTTGATTTATGCTGACATGTATTTATATTGTGAATATTGAGTGTTATTTTATTTTATAAAAATAAATATAGGAAATAATATAAATTATTTCCTCGATTCCTCTATAGGCCATATAGGCCGTTATTTAAATTTTAAGTTATAAATTTTAATGATGTAAGTAACTAAATATTGTAAATAATGAAATACTATCTGTTTATGTATTTCGGTCTACTTTGATTTATGTTGGTACTAGCTGTGGTGGACTATAAGAACGATTATGTAAAATATTTGTATTTTTTAAATTTTTTTTGTGTATCATCTGTTTGCAACCCCAAATGGATAAATAGCAAATATTGAACTTTATACGGAAGCCTCCTCTGAAACTTAAGAAGAAAATTATAAGAACCTACAATGCCATAAAGGATCATTTTAGAAGTTCCATTCTAGAAGGGCTCTAGATATTCCAGTGGTTTAAGAGTTGATTTTGCTTCCGTTCGGAAATGTTTGCGTTATGGTGATTATTGCCTCTCGTTTGTAGCTATAAGATGTAAAAGAGGTAAAAGATATTAATTACCACTAGAAGTAACAATTCACACTCATATGTAGCTTAGAGTGGTACAATAGTGGTACAGTGCTCAATTTTAACGCTGTTGGCGGTATTAATTGAAAATTCAATTTATAGACTTTATTTATATGTATCACTACTAAACAGTAAGAAGCTGCATTTTACCCAAATAGCACCTGTATAGAACTTTGAGTCATAAACTTAGCTGCAATTATCACTAACGTGCTAGTTGGGTCTCCGCTGAGTTCCTTGAGAGTACCAATAATTTTTTACAACGTAGGTAAGTGTGAGGAAATCCGTAGAAATTTTTTAAATTGTGGATTTGTTTAATCGTCGACCAACCCACAGTAGGCAGGCGTGGTGGACGACGCATTGTCTGAAATCACCCCTTTAGTTGGGAGAGGCTGATGTTCCAGCAGTGGACTAATAAAGGGAAAATAGCCGAAAAATAAAAAAATCACGCTTTTGTCTGTAACGATACATCGTCAGCCACTCGTTTGCCAGTGTAATATATTCGACTCGTTAAAAAAATCTAAATGGAAAATGATCTGATCAATATTTTCCGGGTCCGCTAGTAAACAATAAACAAAAAAAGCTCCCTAGACAACATTACAATTATTTGTTTCTCTGCCCCTTATATCGAACAACCTACACAAGGGTCTCTATTGAGTAAAGTTCGCATGTTTGTGCAGTGTGCCGGAGCTTTACGGCAGCGAAGACGCTAAGGTTAGTTATAAATATAATTAGGTACAACGATACGATTCTGACCGAGAAACCCTTAGGATTGAAATACAATGCTATTCCTCAGATTTGAAATATACAGGGTGGTTTTTTAAGAAGGGCGGTGATGGTCAAGTCTGTTACCACGAGAGTTAGGGAAAAGTCGTGAAAGGAGTCATGCCCTCAATTTATTAGAAAACAATAACTGCATATTTATTTTTTTCAAAAATCTTTTACTTTTGACGGTAATGGTCCCGAATGATTTTTAAAAAAAAATTACATCCAGTTTTGTTTAACCAATGGATTCTGTTGCTGAAAAGGATCTTTGCAAATAAACGTTTTACTAAAAATGGAAGGAAATAGCAAATTTTTACGATTTACTTTTAGTATCTCAATTTGACCCTACAAAATGGTTTCCATTGACTCCAATGCCTAAGTTTATACGTCTCTCTGGAGACTTTACTGCATTTGATACCATGACAGGATTTATCCTCGATAAAATATCAAGCAGTGAGCTTTGTTTTCGTTTAACTGTTGGTGTGGAATCCTAGGAAGTGAAATCCGTCAGAAGTAAAATATTTTTGAAAAAAATAAATTTGCAGTTGTTTTCTTATAAATTGAGGGCATAACTCCTTTCACGACTTTTCCCTAAATCTCGTGGTTTCGGACTTGGCCATCACCGCCCTTCTCAAAAAACTACCCTATATTATCAGAACCATATATTGGGTGACTTTTAAAATATTTTGTTTATTGTGATAAAGCCTAAAAGCTTTGGTACACATTTTGGCAGCGTGCGACACAGCGTTCACCAAGATTATAAAAGGTTCAAATTGAAATTCAAATATTTATATCTCAACATGGACAAATACTTGTTCTGATTGACGTCAAATAAAACACGACTATACCACCAGTTCGGAAAAAACTTAGTGAAGAAGAACTGGCAAGAAACATCACGGGTATATTTTTTTCAAAATAAATTTACAGAGTCTCTTTATGTAAAGTAAAAAAAAAGTAAAAATCAATTAATGTCTATACAAAATTATTCTTATCTGCATCTGTTAGCTCGGCAAGTCTCCCTCCCCCCAAGTATCCAAACGACGAACACCCTCAAACGGTACCCGTTCACGAGTTAACGGATCCAGCCATCGCCCTCCTCAACCATATTAGAGGGAAGTGAGCAATCCGTCACCCGACTCTGCTGGTTGCTTGATTTTCCTAATCAATAAGACAAAAATAAAGAAATTAACTGGTTGAATCATTGCCTCCCTGCCTTGCGTGGCGCTGCTGCTCTGTGGTACTTTTATATTCCTTGTATGAGAAGCTTATTACAACTGTTCCAGGTCAGTGGCGTGCCACAGCCCGGGCTGGGGGCCATACGAGGAGCTGCAGCGGGGCACGGCTCCAACTGCGCCGCCCTCACCCGACAGTGGCCTTTCCGAGGCCTACGAGCCGCTGCGCCTGCCCGACGAACAGGTCAGAGCCACACAATATCAAACGAGACGGTTCATCTTTTAAGTTTGGCAAACGCACCTAACATTTCTTGATCAGATGTGTTATAATCCATTGCCTCGAATGTAATGCAATGTCTCAGACCGAGCCTCCTCTTACAGCTGCTCTGGACAGCATGGCTTAGTTCAGAGAATTGTCAGTAGCGTTAGTTGAGCGTCATGCAGGGACTTCGTGCAAGGTCCTCAAAAAGCTTGAAGACCGTTACAGAACCGTTTCAGTCTTCATTAATTGCTTTCTGTGTAATGGACATTAGAAAAAAATTTCAGCTAGAAAGTTCTTAGCAACTTTGTAAATTACCCTCTTGCATGTACGATCAAAAGTGGTTTCCACTTACCGCCTTGGTACAACGGGTATTAAAGGTTATTTTTAAATACGAAACTACGAATTACGAAAAGAATACAGCCTGTAAACGAGTTGTATATAAATATGTATCCCCTCCTTTGTCTGCAGGCGGCACCGAGTCCGGGCCAGTACAACGGCGTGAGCCGCACACGCCACTGGAACTACACCGAGTACCAGATATGACGTCACCGCGCCGTAGTCTTAGGGGTTTTATAATATCTCTATAACACTATGCTAAACTTTAACGTCGTTACCACTTAGACGTTAAAAACCTGTTTATCTCCAAACACTGTACAAAATGCATAACCCAGCTAAATTAAAATATCAGTCTCTAGCCTGAAGACTATTTTGATGGTTTAACATTTTTATTAGGTTTGCCGGTTTTGTACGTTTTGACATCTTTCAAAGTACAACGGGTGCATGAATTTTTTGTGGTGAGTCTGCATATTTTCCGTGGTATATACAGGGTCTGTCGTAATGAATGGATAACCCGTTAACTGCAACTTGTTCCGGATGTTCCGTTAACTGCACCTTGTTCCGGATGTGAGACTGTAAAAAAATCGTATCTTCTTGCCAGGGTTGTCAACGATATGGCGTAGACTTTTATACTTTTTTATAAATTTCGCAACATTTTCATTCAATCTGTTGCCATTGCATCAAATTAAGGTATTTTATATTATATTTTAATCAAGGTGTTGAATTAAGTGACTGATCAAATAACTATTCTCCAAATAAAATTCTGACCTTGATTAGTGTTCTCATTCCTGTAACTTTCCTGTAACTTGCTTATAAAGTACACATTGTTATACGTTTTTAGAATCTACACATACTAGATCATGGGCAGCTATAGCGCTGTAATTTTTTTTTCACAGTAGATGATCAAAAGTTAACATTAAGAAAAGAATTGAAAAGAAAAATCTTAAAATGACAATTTTGATAATAATGTTTAACGTTAAGAATACCTAAAATTGTATTAAATTATACGTCTTCAAGAGTATAATACTGAAAAAATTACACAATAATACCTACATTTGATGAACGGAATGAATGAAAAAAGTAGCGAAATTTATAAAAAAAAGTATAAAAATTCGCCATTTTCATATGGTTAACAACCCTGGCAAGACGATTTTCTTACAGTTGGTCCGGCAACTGCAGTTAACGAGTTATCCATTCATAAGGACAGACCCTGTAGATTAACAAATTCAATAGAAATGATGATAGAAAAGGATGGCAGCTAAGATTTCCATTACACAGTAAGAAGATTATGTTAGGTAGCTAAAAATTAAGGTGAAAATAAAAATAAAGCAAATACATCAACTTTACATCAATTATAAACTTAACAAAAATTTTTTGGTCGAAAATGCGCAAAAAAGACGAGAGCACAGTTTGTCAAGATGGCGGCTGCCACACACACACTTGAGCTGCATATCTACAAGCACACACACCAACACACAGCGCTGCGCGCACTGATTTTGAAGTATTTGAAGTATTTTTATTTTGGTGTTTGAGCAAGGAGCCGCGTTAGCAACATCAAGAGATGACTGAGCCTTACTTCGTAAATTATTCCAACCATTTATTCATTGTTTTTTTTATATTTCATCAAAATTTAATTGATCAATTAATGTCTTATAAAGAGTTCAGTTTAATATTGGTAGCTGTTGGAGAACGTGATTATTTTTTGGCTACTTAACGCTTATCTGGCCAGATTTCTTTGGTGTTTACGGTTTTATGTACGTTTCATTTCATTTCATTATGTTCACATAAATACCCTCCAGCTTCAATGTTTACTCCAGGCTAAACTGAGTGTACCTCTGAACACAGCCGTTTACGAAAACCGTTTACGTTTTTGTACTCGGAGTAGTTTAAATATCCGCCTTAGCACCGTCAGGCTTAGGCCACAAAGTCCGGCGTTTAAAAGGCTATTAGAGCCATAAATAAAATGTCCATTTTGGAAAAAAATTCCCTTGGTTTCTAATAAATATATTCAATGTGGAACGTTTTACAATTGTTGTAGGTATCTATAGGAAAAATACTATGTGATATGAGGTTATTGACGTTGCAAAACTTTATTGAATTGCATAGCTTTTGACGTAGGTATAGAAAATAATTTTAAAAACTTGTTAAACCTATATTAAGTGTCAATCTCTCTTTGATGTGCTTTGAAAGTCTATGTATGTTGAAATTAGCATGAAAATAAAGTTAATATTTATTATGTAATAATGTTTTTTTTTTCGAAACGAGAAGACGGCTTATGTTTGCGGAGTTTACCATGACAATTTGCCGATAGGAACTTCTAACGAATAGAATTGCCGTTTCTCAGAGATAACAATGTTAAATAAAAGGTACCTAACACCACCGTCGGTCGCAATTCTGGCAAGCGAGGAGCATTCTGTCAAAATATACATCAGGAAGTTTATCATAATTGAAGACAACTGTTTATAGGTCGCTATTGTAAAGTGCAAAAAATCTGAACTTGCAGAAAAATAACAACAACAACATGATAAATATGTGTAACTGCCAAGCTTTTGAATTTGCCAGGTTTTGAATTGCACATATGAAAATTGGACATTCCACATTAGTGGCCTTCTTCTAAAGAATAAAATGTACAAAGTAGGTGCATGTGTATACGCTATTAGAAGGAAAACATATTGCAAATGAAATAAACATACTAGATCGTTCAATAAGTCCTGAAACTTACTTGGAAATGGTGCCATTTACTAAAATCTCTTCGATTTTTACAAAGTACTGGCTGTCAAATGAGGTGTGTAGTTTTTTTTAATTCGAACATTAATACATATTCTGACTTAGAAATTAGAAAACAATGGAAAAAATCGAGTTTCGTGTGTTGCTAAAACATTATTTTTTAATGGGAAAAAACACCACTTAAGCACAACAATTTGTCAATGTGAAATCAATGTAGGTCAATGAATTCTTGGAAAGCTTGAATCTCCAACAGATAGTAAAGGATCCAACTCATTTCTCGATTAGTTCTGCCACTTTGATAGATCTTGTATGTACAAACTGCAGAACTCGTGACGTTACTGTTTCAAATATAACTGGAAACTTAGGTCACGCTATGATAAATGTTACTGTCTGTCTAAAAAAGGTCAAAACGCCCCGCAGATATTTTACTTACAGACCCTGATGTGGTAAAAATTTAATATGGATATTAACGCGATCGATTGTATGTATGCGAACAAGTAACAATAGAAGACATGGTTGAGAGATTCAACACGCTCATCCTGAGTCTAATGGACAAACATGCTCCACTTGTCAAGGTTAGGATAAAAACAAATAAGAATGTACCATGGATCACAGACATGAATAAATACATGATTGGTTTGCGAGATGAGGCCTATACAACCTATTGCAAGTCTAAGTCTGATGTAGATCTTCAGTATTATAAAGATCTAAGAAAAATTGTAAAGAAGACCATTCACTATGAAAAGCGAGCATACTATAACTATATTCTAAATTCAAATGTGAATAGTGGTAAAATCTTTTGGAAAAACTTTAAGGAAAGAATAATGTTTGGTTTGGAGAGAAATGTCGGCCTACCTGACTATTTTGGTGACGTTAACGCTATCAATGACCACTTTTTGAAATTTCCTAATGATAAAAAATTCCTCTCTCGCAGTTAAGTTTTTTTGAATTTCATCGACACAATCACTCTACACCCCATTTCAAACTAAACCCGGTTTCCGAGCAAGAGGTTTCAAATGTTATAATGACCATAAAATGTAATGCTGAAGGAATTGATATGATAAGTAGGGATATGGTTTTACTAACTCTTCCTCGAACTCTGCCTATTATTACATTCTTGGTTATTGAGTGCATCATATCTGGTGTTGTTCCTCGTCAGTGGAAAGTGGCAATTGTGACACCAATACCTAAAACTAAACACCCTATCGATATAAAAGATCTGAGGCCAATCAGTATTCTACCATTTATCCCAAAAATACTGGAAAAAGCTATCTGTAGCCAGTTAATAAAATTTGTAGAAAGTTCCAACATACTGCCTTGCTTTCAGTCTGGCTTTCGTAAAGGTCGTGGCACTGCTACTGCGCTCCTGGATGTAAATGACAATATTCTGACTGATCAAGATGTAGGACGCGCAACTCTATTAACTCTTCTTGATTTTTCCCGCGCTTTTGACAGTGTTAACGTGCCACTGCTTTTGTTGAAACTTGCATACCGGTTTTTCGATAGTTGCCTTCGTGATCGATTTCAGTGTGTCAGACTCAAAACTTTAGATGGTTCCATTCTTACATCACAATCTAGGCCAGTTAGTCGTGGTGTGCCTCAGGGGTCCATTCTTGGACCACTGTTATTTATTATTTATAGCGCTGATCTTCCATCAGTGATTAAGCACTGTAGATATCATTGTTACGCGGATGATGTCTAACTATATCTGTCCACTACCCTAGGTCAATTTCTGACGCCGTGCGTAAAATAAACGAAGATCTTGTGGCAGTGACAGCATGGTCAGCTAAAAAAATCCTAGTCTGTAAATTTTAGGTTCAAATATTGAATGTGTTAGGGAAGTCAGGAACCTAGGAATACTTTTCGATGATAAACTGCGCTTTGAAAAACATGTGTTATGTTTAGTCAAAAACTGTTTTTATAGGCTAAAAATACTCTACAAAATCAGAAACTATCTCTCCGAACAAACGCGCATCCTCTTATGTGAGTCATTGATCGTGTCAGTTCTAAATTATGGCGATCTAGTGTATGGTCCTCGTCTGCCCTCTAGTTTCCAAAGGATGATACAACGGGTGCAGAATGCTTGCGGTCGCAATATCCCTCCTCGTACTCACGTGTCACCCTTTTTAAATAACGCCTCAATGTTGAATATGAATTCACGCAGACGACTACACTTGGCAGTCCTTATGTTTAATTTACTGAAACATAAAAAGCCTGAGTATTTGTTTCAAAAATTGCAGTATCCGACGTTTCATTTGCAGTATGGACATGGATTCAGTAGGTCAACACGACCCCTACGTGTGTATGTGTGTGTTGCAGTATATAAACATGGGACCGTGGATTTCACCGGTAGTTTTCGCTACCAGGCGTCTAAGTGCTGCAATAATATTCCACCACCAACGAGAAATCTGCAGTCAAAATCAACTTTTAAAAATCAAATTAAAATTGCCTTGTTGGAATTTCAAAAACTAGGTTTATGCACTTATGGTCGTTTAGGTGGCGGTGACTCTAGGTGTTTGCAGGCCCTGTGAACTTGTGCCTGGTCGCGTAGTATATTACTTATGATAGTTTATCATTATTTATTAACCTGACATTTTAATCCAATATTTTTATTATATTTTTTAAATTATGATAGCGATATTAAAGTTATTTTTGTTGATGTTTATTTCGTTTTTATTTGGCTTTTTTTATGTATATAAAACTGAGAATGTTTCTTTTTGTAATTTTTATTTCTCTCTCCTCTCAAGGTAGAAGCTGAAAACCAGCGAATTGCTCATTGAGCATTATACCGTTGAGCTTCTGCCGTTTTGCGTCGCCGTAGCACACAATCATATATGTAGTTCTTTTGTATTTTATAACTGTTTACTAATGTTTAATGTGCTTTTAATTTAATTTTTCTATTGTAAATTTTTTTTGAGTGTGTGATATTGTGATGCAAATAAATGATTTATCTATCTATCTATCTATCCATAATAGATAAGGATCTAGGCAAAGTTCCATATCTAATGAAAATTTTTCAAATTGCGAACAATTTAGCAAGGTGGAAGATGTCCAACATTTGCTGATTTGCGAACGAGAGACCTTGTTTAGAATAATCGCCATCAATCTCATGGATTTTAGTCTATAATGGCGAGTGCTCATTAGTATTAAAACTTGTTTTAAAATTTTATAATCTTGTAGTGTGTACAATGGGGCTGACACGTCATCGTAACAAAAGCCCCGCCAAAATAAAGAAACAAAAAAGCCTTCTTTTTCAAATGTTACGAACATTGGGGAACATTTGAACCATATTTTTGTAATGTCAAGCGATTGACAAATTATTTCCCACCGTATAAGCCCATGTTTTCAATTTAAATGAGACAAAAACTTTCAGAGATACGATTCTTTTTTTACATACATAGGGAATATTTCAAGAAAAATCAAAATAGCTGCCAGAGACAGAGTGAAGTGGAGTGGACCCCAAGGTTAAGTATATTGGTGTATAAATACAGTTGTATATTCGGTACTTAGTTTCTCTTCAAATAAGATCTACAATTAATTGTAAAATTAAGGTGCAAAAATATTCGCAATTGACATTTTTTTTTAAATTTATTTTTATAAAAATTTTACTTATAAAAATTATATTATTATTGTAAAAATATATAACTAAATATACACAATATAGGTAGATGCTCTCTAATAATCCCCTGCAACTAGTGATGTTCTAAGAAAATCGTTCTAATGTAACATCAAATATTTAGTCTAGTAAACCACCCGTATTCATAATCCCCCAATATTCAAAAAAAGAACAAGACTGATTTTACGTTAGTGTCTTATCAAGTGTAAATAACGATAGAAAAATAAACACATTTGGGGTTCACTGAAGTACTCTTTCTGTACAGAAAACCCCTGCTATTCTTGGAAGTAATTATTGTCTATGAATGAACACGGGCCGCAGACCAATATAATTTGACAGACACTATAAAGTAAAGCCCTGAGCACTCTCTACACACTGAACTATTTCTAAAATAAGACTAAGGTAACTATGACTGATTGGAGAAACTGCATATTGGTTAACTTAACGAGTTACGACCAGTCTGCACTGATTATGGCTAATTGTACTGTTTTCTTTCGTGGTATTTTGTTAAAACTAAAATGACTGCATGGAGGTTATCGGTTGACTATGCAGGGCTCGCAGGTACCAGGCTTGAGGTAGGCGGGGTGGCACTGCGGGCACGCGGGGTTCTCGCCGTAGTTGGCGCGGCCCTGGCGGCCCAGCTTCACGCGGAACGACGTCTCCGCGTCCTCGTCCTCGTACCCTGGGTGCGGCTTGTCCAGCGGGAAGATGTAGTCGGGCACCAAGTACGAGCTGATGTTGTACTCGGTGTTGCCGGGCGTGGGCTCCACCGTGGTGGTCGTCGGCCGCGTCACGCTGTCGAACGGATTCTTCCCAGTTTTCCTATTCTGATTTAAAGCTGAAGTTGCATTCGTGGAGTTATCCAATTTCGGTGGTTCCAACCCGAATGCAGGCACGGCCCACTTCCATTCGTAATAGATTGGCGGGCCCATTGTAGTAGCGGGTAATTCCGAGAAGTCTTTCTTTGGTGGGAGCAGCTCTCGGCTGGGTTCGGGGATCGCACTGGTGTTGACGTCGCTCGCTGGCGCAGTTTGGGTTGAAAGCCCCTTTTCGAAATTGATTTTAGGTTTATCTGAAATGTTTTTAGTGTCGGTCCTCACGAAGTTGAAGTTGTTACCTGTGTTTTTATTTTTACGCGGGGTTCGGTCTTCTTCTGCGCTAGACTGTCCGGGGGGCAGTTCTTTGTTGATGCTTTCGATTTCCTCTTTGGTCATGGAGGTCTTGATGGAATCGGGGGAGTTTGGATCGAAACGTTTGATGAAAGAAAACACTCGGTCTTCGTTTGCTGGTTTCATTCTAGCATCAATATTGAATTCAGCGGAATTGTATGCTTCTGTGGTAGTAGAAACTGGTTGGAAGGGAGGGACGAGTTCTATGGAGGGGGGTGACACGCTGGGCACGGCGGTGTTCTGTGTGAAGTCCTTCTGGCTGGGCGTGGGCTGGTAGGTCGGCTGCGGCTCTTGTGAGGCGGATCCTGTGAGATTGTCTTCTTCGTTCAGATTAGTGGGTTTGTTCACAGAGGTCCCGGTGGACCAAGAGGTCGGCGGCCTGTAGTTTGGTTTGGCACCGTCTAACCCATTATTGTTCGTGTTAGAAATGGAATCTGCAACTCCAACAATGCTGTTTCCAGGATGGACTGGGTACTGTTGATAAAAGAAAACAAAAAAATTAATCAGTAGAAATACATTTCTTAAGAAAAACTCGTAGTACTGTGCAGTAATTATAAATTTTAAAATATTCTGGTTAAATTATTAACACCATTTATATGATTTTATAGGATAGAACTTAAACCTAAGTAACATAACGAGATTTAAAGTAGATTGACAAACAAGCTTACTGGGTAATACCGGTGAAAGCGGTTTTTTTTAATCAAATCTCACGGCATTGTGAATATTGAATAAGTTATTATGATTTAGTTTCAAGCCACCTAATGAGATGCGTATGAGGGAGTCACTAATAAGTGGTTGAATAATACATGTTATTCTTTAATTACCCTGGACTCTGCCTCCTTCTGTCCCTCGAAGTAGTTGCTGGAGAGCGGCACGGTGAGGATGTCAGGCCGCGGCGTGCGCGCGCGCATCTCCGACTCCGACACGAACGGCTTGTCGCGCTGCCCTGCAAGCGTTAAAGTATGTCTTTTAAACGAGGTACTTAATTCAGCTTCACAAAAAGATTCTTGAAATTAGGTAGGTTGTATTACTTCGGGATAAGGTAGTTTTTTAATGATGGATGAAATTTAAAAATTGGTTCAGTAGTTTAAAACTTTATTGATCATGTTGAGGTTTTTCCTATAATCTAATAGTACCTACCTAGGTACTATGTACCTGTTGATAAAAACTTATTCAACAGAAGTATGCCTTTTCTTAGTTAACAACTATCATACTTGTTACTAAGACAGGAAAATTTAGATGCCTATAATAAAGCCAAAAGGATATAGTTCAATTAAAATTTTGTTCTTATTTTATTACCTATACAAATTACACAAATCATTACGACATTTGAAAATTCCTTTTCTCTGTAACCAACTTGGCTTGTTTTACAACACATTCCTCTACGTGAAGGAAGGCCAGACCACATCGTGTCCACGCTGACCCCTGTCAGTTCATCCTAACCTATAATTTAACTATGTATTAATAAATACGGTCAAGTACTGGCATCGCCTTCGATTCAACAAAGAGCGTCCATCTTGAAATCATCCATATTCAGTAATGAAATGACATTGATGAAGGATGAGTTGTTATATTTATATTATTTCTTATTTCTATCTGCGTTGTCTATAGGCAACTACTTATGTAAACTATTGAAAAACCTTGAAAGCCGGACAAATCTAGATCAATATAGAAAACTATAAATGTATTCTCTTTATTTACTGGATTCTTTTCTAGGATAGGAATGGTAAATGGTATGATAGATTTTAACGTACCTATAGGTACCTAAAGTGGGTTAGGGCGGTGGCAAAGCCATAAAACATTAACTGGCTGTGGAGCGGAAAAGGTTGCAGTCTTAAGTGTGAAAACCTTATTATATTTAATTACATAGGAAAGCTGACAGCTACATTCTATATGTAAAGTATACTAGGGCTATATTTTACTAATAACAAGCTTTAAAAGATCGTAGTTTTATATAAATAAGAAAAAAGTTGATAAACAAAGAAATGCATTTTTCTTTGCCATATCATAGAATTACCCACATCATGAAATGTTCTGACTGTCGTTTGGCCACATCACGATGTGTTGGCCAAATCAATGATAAGTAGTTTGTCGATATGGCTAGCTAACGCGTGGCCTACTTGATGAAATGACAAAGTTTATTTGATCGTATCGTAAAATGAACTACCTATAAAGTTATAAAGTTCCTTCAACTACCTATAGAGGCGCTGGAAACGCTTTGTTTATGTGTCAATCTCGAACGTGGATATAATTAACAGATTTTTCAAATAAATGCCATTTTGTTACACATGTTTTTTTTTCATTATGGCGCTCACTTCGTCCGCTCGGCTTGCGGAAATCGCAGGTTGAAAACATTTCACGATATGGTCACTCGTCAATGACCAAATCATAAAACGTTTGCGATTCAACGATGTGGCCAAATATAGTTGGCCACATTACGAAATACAACCACTTCACGAAATGGGCAATTCTACGATATGGGCACGATTCGTACACTAATTAATATAAACTAATAATTCTTTATAAATTCTTTATACGATACAAAAGGTCCTAAGCAGTAGAATTTCTTGTTATTTTTAAGTCACAGTTATCATTTCATTTGACTTTTATTTCATGTTTTTTTCAAATATTATTACGATATGAACTGAATGCACGGCTAGTAAGACGCAAGAATCAAACGGATTCATAATTATATCTTATTGCAAATAAATATACGATATGATGGCCGAGTGGCGTTGTGATAAGTAGCCATGCCCAGGTTCGAGTCCTTGTCGGAGCATTCATTTGTGTGATGAACACAGCTGTTTGTTCTCGGTTCAAGGTTGCTTATATTTATTTATGTAATTTTATTCCCCCCAGTTCACTGTACGGTCATCCGAAACATAAGCTCCGCTTACTTTGTGGTCCATGCAGTTGGTGTATTACACTAGGAATTGATTATCTATAATTAAACAAATTAACGGACTACTAAACTATTACTAAACTGAAATGACGATAATATTAGGAGCCTTTTATTATTTATAAAACCTGAAAATATCTTACCCAATTTTCCGATCTCCGACCAGCTTTGGACCCTTACGAAAACCTCTTAGAAACGTAAACCTACAGGGCCTAAATGAAAAACCAGGCTTCGATGCAGTGCAAAGGCTTCTTGAGACAGTGTACTTGACAATGGCCGCAATCAGCTGACTGCGCGCCGGCAGATTCAAGGTCATTGACCTCAGTCGTACCGAGTCTCAAATCTCGATGCAATTTCGACGTTAGATAAGTACCCCAGAGCGGTGATGAATTAAATTGACGAACTCAATTATTCTATACCTCACTTTGAGTGAGGTGCGTGACATGATGGGTGCACAATGTTATTTGTTAACTATTCGTGAGGTTATGTCGATATGTCAAAATTAATATTCGATATTTGAAGGAGAAAAATAAACAAAAGAATGCGTGTGTAAGTAGGTTTTCGTTTGATTTTACAGCACGTCTATGTTACAAAAACAATACAATTAATACTATAATAATGTGCACGCTAGTCAAATTACCATCAATTTTTTTTTATTCGATTAGAAATCTATACTAACACGTTTCGCATTCAGTCTGACTGCCCAATACATTAAGCATTTCATGCAGTTTGAAGGTTTAGAGTGTTTCAAAATGCAATAGACCCTTTAGTGACGCTGCGCTTAAGTTATTCAGAATTCCTTAACAAAGTCCACACTTCTATTTATCGGAGTGATTCGAAGTTATTTTGTGTTTGGATTCATTCATTCATGAATTCCAAATATGTTCTCTAACATATTATGAACAGTCATTCAAAGAGAATCAACCAAAATATGATTGCATTTTGCCTGGCGAGATACTTCAGTAACGTGAGGTCCTTAATTTCCCTCAGCATTACAAGAATTGAACGACCTATTCAAAAGTTTGAAATGTATTTGGTTCTTAAAAGCTCTTATTGAACAATAGAAATGGAACAATATCTTATAAGTGGAGAAAAAATATGTATTCATATGAAAATATATCGCTTATAATCGCTTTTAAATATTACAAATAATTTGCAGTAATTACTTTGGTCGTAGCCATCTATTATTTTGTAAAATTATCAGGTAGTAATGAACTGAAGGATTGATACAAATAAACGGATTAATCATAAGCTTGGTTGGCACAGAAGCCTTGCACGCCGACAGCTGCGCGTGAGCAAGAATGACATGTCAATCCTTATAAGATGACTTGCGCCTTCCACATGACCTATTCTTTATTAAATTTTAACAAAAAACTTAACATACACAGTTGATAATCTATAATCTGCTTCGCTCCGAGGACTGTGTTACACGTGACAGGTTTCAAAAACTGTGGACTAACGACCTTTGTAAACTAAATAAAAATAGGAAGTAAACAATATGACATTCTGTCAAATGCTTTCGAGCGCTCGGTGCACTCTACATCCACTTTTAATCTAGAGTCTGAACAGTTTAACAAAAGATCTCTTAGCTTTGTCATGTGTGAATCATCTAACTGATAAAACTATGCTGACTGACTAAAATAAAATGATTAATAATATTTGACAGCTGTCCCGTTACAATGTTTTAGAATTACCATAGGTTTATTTATTTATTTATTTAACAATATTGGGGAAATTAACAGCTACGATTTTTTTTACAGAAAGATTTAAATAAAAAAAATAAAAATAAAATAAAGATAGATACAGAAGGCCAATTACAAATTTCCGCAGACAATGTTATTTACAATGTTATTTAAAATGTTATTCTTTCTAACAAGAGCTTCATACTCCAAATGGCTGAAAAAATAGCGCTCTTTGATTTGAACAACTGCCGTCAACAACGTCATAAACTGTAAGTACGAGTATATTAAGCTGGGTGATCTGATGATAAAGGAAAACTTTTCAAATTCTGCCATCCCTCACTTGGGCTTCAAACACGGCTCGGGACTAGGGCTTTCGGATTTTTTCAATACCGGTATTAATACCGTATGTTTTTTTGTATATGATATATAATAAAATATAAAATAAAATGTTTATGTGCGCAGTGATATTTTATTACCATGAGTTTTGTACTAAAAATAAAAAACAATCAATAATTTTGAAACCGGTATTGAAAAAGTCTAAAACAAGTCCGGGATCCCGGTATTGGAAGCTCTAGTCGGGACATTCAAGTGGGTCGCCATAACTCACCGATGAGCAGGTTGGCGCTGTAGTCGCTCTCGGAGCTGGCGCAGTTCACCATGTACCAGTGGTCGCAGACCAGCATGCGCTGCTGGAACAGCGTGGTGTTGGGGCACGTGTAGCTGAACTGCCGCCCCAGCCCGTCGCACATGTGGTACACCTGCAAGCAACAGAACACCGCTGCATTGTTTGCGTTTAATGCCACCAGGCACACATTTACTAATATTGCATCCATCGATCACATACAAACAGTGCAAGAAAATAGTCTTCACAAAAAGATTGCCCAAATGAGTATCTAGGTTTTACTAAAAACTAAAAATTACACGTCTAGTTCAACAAAAACTAATGATTACCATATTACCTGCCGGAAATAAGTTTGTAATTATTACTATGTATTAAAATACTAATGAGTTTTGTTAAGAAATCATTAAATTCAATTCCAACTAAAAATCAACAGCCGTGTTTCGTTTATTTCAAGTTCAAGTCATGCACAAAGGGTTGTATTTGCAGTAACATCGTTTGTTCTGTACCAATTGTCGTTTCTTGACAAACTTCTAACTAAACCATTGTAGACGATTTAAAGTGTCATATTTGTTTAAACTGTGCGGTTAGTTTTTATTTCCGATCGAAGATTACATCAAATGAAAGTAAATAAAAATGATAATATCACAAGGTCCTATTGCTACAGATCCTACCTCCAAATAATGACTCTTATGTTACCTCTTCTTATGTTTTAAATTGATTGACGACGTCTCACTAACGCAATTAAATATATTATTTCAAAATTCGCTATAATAGTACCGTAACCATGACCACTTTTTTTGTTATTTCCTATATTTTTAACTAATACGATTTGATACTCAACAAAAAAGTATAACGTATAATCATTATCTTTGTGTGTATGATTATTGAAATATAATCTATCTTGTTATGTGAAGATTGCAAGGAGGACATGTTAAAAACGTCATTTATCGTATAATATCTGTTTTTATTTTCACGGTTCAACCAACACATGTCGGGTCGGCGGTTGACAAGATCGACCAAAGCATTACTACACATATTCGGTTTTTGCCGATCGGGTAGTGTGTCGATATGTATGCCGATCGGCACATTTGGAGCCGAAATAACACCGCTAAGTTACGAGGCCACGATTATTAGAACTGGTACAAGAGGTTATCAGAGATGAACCTGCATCTGAAAACCAAACGACGATCATAATTAATGTAATAATTATATTTTATTTATTTATTTATTTTATCGTTTTTGTAACTAAAATATAAAATACATAATAAAACTTATAAAGATACAGCTTATTTTTAACAGAAATCTCTTCCAGGAGACTTGAGACTGGAGAGTGTGAATAATAGCAAATTGAGTGTGTACTAAATACACATGTAAAACAAAACAATACATACACATAAGAAATAAATCCATATAAAATACAATAAACATACATACACGCATACATAAATATATACATACCGTACTTACTTACACAAATATAAAACAATAACTTGTAAATAAACTAGTGAAATAGTGACAGAGACTTAAATATTCGACTGGTAATGTACTCTTCGTTTCTTGAATGAGGATATAGTGTTAGATCCCGGATTTCGTAGGGTAATGAATTCCACAACCTTATATATTATTTACTTCTCCTAAAAAACCTCGCGTGACCCGACAATAACGATCCTGCCATGTGTTGCACAACTCCCGAGCGGCTGTGACATTACGGATGAGACACAGCTTAAAGGTAGACTGCATTCTGGTGTCGCTGGAAGATTTTGGCGATTATTGACTGCAGTAAGTATTTACGTACTGTGAGTCAGGTTGGTAATTATGCGCAATATGGTGCCGAAGGAAGGATTTAAGAAAAATATTCTGCGTGATAATTTTATTTCATGCTGTTTCAAAATATTTTTTAAATAAAGCGACGTTTGCTTTTAAAGTAGTTTATTTATTTATATATGTTATAATATTTAGTAAAATTTAAACAAATGTGGTTCATAAATGCACGACCCTCAAATATGTTGTTCCCAATCGCCTGATTTTACTTTTATTTTCATTTTATTTTGTTTAAAAAAGAAACAAACAGTCATTTACACAAAAATAACAAATACATGTAATTAATGTAGACCAGGTAAAATATGTAAATTTTTATACAACACTCATAAAAAAAAGCCGACAAACATTCAAGAAATCATAGCTTAGTACAATGTAAAATTAAAGCTAACAAGATAAAACATAAAGCTACTTATTTTAATATACATACACATTTAATTTATTAATTTATTGTTTTATTAACAATTTCTTAATTTTGTTCTTAAATTGTGCCAATGTAGTGGAAAAGATATCTATTTCTTTAAACTTTTCTACGGCCACGAATTATTTTATTTTGCTCGGAAGCATCATTCTATTCTTATACGTCGTTAAGCAATATAATTGGGTTTGTGTGAGTAAATGTATCTGTGTGTACATTAGGTCACCTATTTTCAGGCATTTTATTTTCAACAAGACTGGCCGCACGTCACGTGGTGTTGGAAGCGCTGCGTAGTGACTTCACGTTTACTAGTTACTTGATTGTAAAGTTATCTCAACGCCATCCTTGACAGCTTTCGGCTTCTGAGTTAACCCAATACTACAATGACCCGTGATTACCGACATTCAACCTTAAACTAATTAGCAGTATGGTAGATAATCACGATCACGCCTAGCTTGTGATCTTTGATGTAATCACGCGTCTCGATGTTACACTCGTGCGTTACGGTCGCCACTTGAACTTTGTGAAGTGCGGCGCCAGGGTCGAGGGCGAAAATGTTAAATTAACATTGTTTTTAAAAATATCAAACCTACATTCATTGGGTTCTGACTAAATTCATTCTAAAACACTAATTTGTACAAGATTTTTATAAGTTCTTTTTCGCATTCAAGTTATGCTGCTGAGTTTTTGGAGTTAAGACGGAGAATATTTTCCTTAAATTTTGTAAATCATATTTGTTCAATGATGAATGATAATTTTGACTGTCTTATGGCCATCTATCTCAAAAAGTTATTTAAGGAATTCTTAATCAAAGACTTGACTTTGCAAATATAGAGTTAGATACAGTACAGATGAAATATGAACTCGTTAGACTTTCTAAAAAAAAAAAACCGTGTAAACAAAATACACAAAATTTAGATAACAGGATAGAATGAAGTTAGTAACAATAAACTGGACAATATAGAGTAAACAGCATTAACCAAACAAATCACTTGTGTTAAAAGCGACAATTGTTTCAACAAACATTTCCAAATGAAGAAGTGATAAATGCAATACATGCAGTGTTTACAACGCATTTAAAAAAGTCTGATATTGTGTAACAACAACAAGACTCTTGTAAATGTAAACAAAATGCTAATGGCTGCAGAAGATGAGCAAGGTCACGTGTCTTCCTCATTCCAACACGCTGGGCACGATTTGCAAGAACGAAGCGACGCCGCCGATAACGCGCATATGTAAATCTATATGCATATGCATACGCGTTATGTAATTCTTACTAGAAATTTAAAAAAATGTAGTAGAAACAACAACTGACTGTTGCTAAGATCATTTATCTGTCTAAACATATTAAAATAATGACTGAAAAACATCATAACGCAGTGAGAGGAGCGTGCCGAAGAAGTTAAAGAACTTTCGTTGGGGACACCCAAAAATTCCGAATGTAACTCCGAATTTGAATGTTCCGATTTTTGAAATTCCGAATTTCACATTTCCTAAGAGACTTAATTCCGACTACTCGAACACGATTCTTATTTTATTTCATTATTATTTCATAAACACGAAATTTAAATTTTTCGACTTTCGTTAGTACGAAGAATTAAAAATCCGCTGAGCTACTTGTCCGAAATATGGTATTCCGAATTTTAATTTTCCGAAAATTAAATGCTATCATTCAGATTTTGTATCTAAAACGAATATATATCAAAAATTATAATCTAAATCTCTTGTGACACAAATTAACATTAATAAGGCACATATTGAAATTTTACAATTAGGCGCGACGATGAGCGCAGAGGAGGAGGTATGTAGATAATACAGCAAGAGCCGAGCGAACGCAGAGAGCGTGCCGCGGCAACGGCCGGCGAAGCGCCAAAAAGGGATTTGCATTTCAGTACATAACCTATATACTCAAGAAATAACTCAATACAAAAAACTAAAGAAACTTTCTCATTTCCAGCTGACTACTTGAATGCTCGAACGTATAAATTGGTGTGCTCATGCAGTTTTACAAGGCGTTTGTTATTGCAACTAATATTTTTCGGAATTTTGATATTCGGTATTCGTATTTATGATATTGCGGATTATTAATAATTCGGATTTTGTATGGTTCGGTATTTTCAAATTCGGCAATTTGATTTCCGTAATTATAAACGTTCGGAATTTTGAAGTTTCTTAAAAAATTTGTAAATTAGGAATTATGAAACACGGAATTTTTAGTACTTATTGGAATTTTGAAATTCGTGATTATGACTATCGGAATTATGTTTTTCGTATTTATGTAGTATACCCCTTTCGTTGCGATAGCAATCCAAAATTTGAGTTTTAGCTAACGACCAATAAAACATCAACACAATGATATAAATGTATATAACATACAAAATAAACTAACATTTTCATTACATTACTTAAATACTTTACTGTATAATAATGGTTCATTAAAATTTTAAACAAAAGTGTCCCTATAATATTAGCGGACAAGAATGTAAACAGCAACTTATGTGTATTTAGGTCACTACCCACATATGGACATATGGAAAAATCCCGCCGGCCAATGTTATTTGGGTTTTAGCGGGACAAGCCGAATGTCACGACCTGCATACAGCCCGAACGTAGTAGTAGAATTTTTATTTATTTATTAACTTTTTTCTTCGGGCCGGCCTGGTTGTTCGATAATTATTTACGAAGAGAATGTGCCCGAATAAATATGATTCGCTCAACTGCGATTCTAAACAGATAAATTATATCATCAAAAATATGAAACAATAACTAAATAATTTACAACTTCTGCAATGGATACTAGATATCAAATTAGAAAACATATATCTAGCAATCAAAATATTCAGTGCAAGTCGAATAAATATGATAACTAAAATAAGAAATAAATTTACAACTGTATCTGTGTTCTGTAGGTTTCGGATCCGGAGTCTCAGTACTTCCGATGTTATCCATAAATAAGCCTTAGTGTTATGTCTGCAATTTGGTGATGCTAGCAACAAACAATCTGATATATTTTTTGTCAAGTTCACATATTGAACGTGTAGAGACCTACTGACCGGTAGCCAGTCAGTCAGCCAGTTTCAGCCCGTTGTGCGAAAACATTAGATCGTGCCGCACCGACATAATCTATTCGTAATTACTTCCGCTCGTCATGTTATTTTAATGAACAAAAAGTTTTATAATCCTGATGTTGTGGCCTTCTTTGCAACAGATTATCTCATTAATAATATAAAAAACACAATTTTTTCATAAAATACATTCATAAAAGTAATTAGATTTATCTATCACGGCTTCCCTGTGCGTTCCGCAATGACGAGTCACCGACGATGGTCCTGCCTATAACACAGGCTAACAGAGAGATAACAATGGATGACAATTATAAATTCTTTCTTTTTCGGTATTTAGGTAGATATGTCTATAATGGGTTTCCCGACAATGTTGCTTATTCCTCTGGAACAAGAAATAGTAGGCTAATAAATAATTTTGGGAAAGAAACAGACTTTATCAGTTCAAGACAAACGCCTGTGAACGGAGACACCAAATGGAAAAAATTTAGAATAAAGTCAAGTTTGTGGGTATATTTTTAAAAACGCGTCCGGGGCCAAGCCGCCTCCGCTCCCCATCATCCCAACCCGCTGGTCAATAAATCAGCTAACTACGCACCAACCCAGACGCGCCGGTTCGTTACAGCCGTCCGCGTAACGTCTTAACAGATCCCGACGGCGCTATTACAAGTTTTTTTTGTACCCCTCCACGGGAAGGGTAGGATAAAAAATGCTCTGACGCATACACTGGCGCGCGTGATCCGATTATGTGGGACTCGTTTCGAGCCTACCAGAACCCTACCCACTAAAAAACCCCCTGTCGGCTCGTGCAATTTTTTGCCACTCAGCCTTCATCTGAGCGACGGCAAATTGGAGAAAGAGGCCGCGCTAGCGGGGCCCAGAGGGGTCACCCGCTGGGATTTACATAGCACTGAAGGTGCTCAAAGCACTGAAGGAAGGTGAATACGTGGCACTGAAGGTGCTCAAAATGAAAAGTAACAAGGAACGCCAGCGTTCCAGTTAGATATAGGGCAACACGGCATCCGAATCGCCCAACCCTCCGAATCAGTGAAAGTATCAATGTACTACGTCCGAAGCAAGGGTCCTTGTCCTCTCGGGTGCCCGGGAATAGTTAAAATTCCGGCTATGCCCCAAAATCCAGTGAAGCTTAATAGGCCCATAAATAAACAGTCCATTTCGGAAAAAAAAGCTTTAAATTTGTTGTGAACTATGTTATATTTTAAGCTATTTGTATATCAATCCTTATATTACATTTTAAAAGGAATCGAAGTGTTAATGAGAATGTGGTGTTTACCTTTAAGCGATGATGGTGCAATAAGCTAATATTTTATTTAGAGTTTAGAATAGTATGAATGTATGTATGTACTAGTAAACCTTGCAAATAAAATAAAATAAAGTAATTTATTTATTTAAATCTTGTGCTAAGAGTTGCATATCTATCACATTAACTATTAACTTAATAACGTATGCAGAATTGTTAATATTGTTATAAGCAAATTTTATTTAAACATTTACCGACACGTAAATAGCCTATGAAAAATGTAAACTTTGAAGTAATATAAGTAATTTGCGGCATACAGCTGGTGTGTTGTCTGGGGATTATTATTACTATTATTAAATTATATAGGCACTCTTCGGAATAATCAATTATATTAGGTAAAGCCTTTTCTTAAGTTTTCACGATACATACTTTAAATAAAACACTTTTTACCGGATATTATCGCGTATATTTTAGTTAATTTTAAAATTATTTCGACGTTTCGGCATCTTTGCAGTTGCCGTGGTCACGATAGACTAAGGTGTTGTTCATCTATTGCCAGTAATAAAAACTACATGATTGTCAATACATATTAACGCCATCTGTTTCTCAGTCTTCTCGCATAACGTCCCAGATTGACACAAAAGGCACTGACTGTGTCCTGAGTTTGCAGTCTAACAGTTTGCTGGTTTTTCATTTTGATGTTTTTAAGTATTGGATCCCATGTTGATGAAAGTTTCCAACCATCTTCTCTATTGAAATTTGGATGTTTTTTAATTTCAATAGTTTCTCTGACCATCCTAGGTATAAAATGTTTCTCTTTTGCTAGGATCTTCACGGTATCAAATCTTAAATAATGGTTGGGCTTGTCTATGGAATGTTCACAAACTGCAGATTTTGAGGTTCGTTTATTTTTAACATCAGAGATGTGTTCTTTAATGCGAGTTGACACATTTCGTTTGGTTTGACCGATATAAGAGAGCCCGCAGTCACAGTCGATTTTATAAACGCCTGGATCTTGTAAAGGGATGCTTGATTTTATTGGACGAAGATGCTGGCTTATCTTTGAGTGCGGCTTGTAGATAGTTTTGATTGAAGCTCGCCAAAGAATGCCTCCTATCTTGTCAGTAACACCCTTTATATAAGGCAGGAATGCTGGTCTTCGTTCAACTGTGAGTGGCTTTACGCGGTTTCTGCGACGGCGACGCGGTGTTTTTAAATCGTTATCCCGCAGCACTTTAACCAGGTGGTTGAGTTCCTCATTAATGTGTTGGGGATCGCAGATTCCATGTGCTCTCTGAAACAAAGAGTTGCCTACGGCAGATAATTGGCTCGGGTGGTGATGGGATTTCCCATTTAGATATCGGTCAGTGTGGGTGGGTTTCCTATAAACAGTATGGCTAAGTGTACCATCAGGATTTCTTTGTATTAAGACATCTAAGAAAGCTAATTTGTTCTCCTGCTCCAATTCCACAGTGAATTTAATTTTAGAATTAAGGGAATTGAGGTGGTTTAGGAATGCAGTCACTTCATGCTTAGGTAATATAGTGTAGGTGTCGTCAACGTACCTCTTGTATATCTTCGGCACAACAGGTGCCATTCGGAGCGCTTGCTCCTCGAAGTTCTCCATGTAAATGTCAGCTACAACAGGTGACACCGGAGACCCCTAGGCAACACCATCAATTTGAATGTAGTAATTGTTATTCCACATGAAGTAGCCAGATGTTAAACATAGCTCTAATAGTTCTGCATATTCCTCGGGCAAGTTTGACTCACTTAGCTTCCTTTTTACTATATCAATGCAGTCTCTAACAGGTAGTGAGGTGAATAGAGACGACACATCAAAGCTAACCATAGTTTCATTGTTAGTTAACTTGAGATTTTTAAGGTCACTAACAAAATGGTAAGAATCCTTTACATATGCACTTGTCTTTCCTCGCAGTTGTGAGAGCACAATTGCTAAGTGCTGGGCCAGCTTGTAAGTTGGTGTGTCTAGCTGGCTCACAATAGGTCTCAAAGGTACTTTAGCTTTGTGTATTTTTGGTAACCCATACAATTTTGGTGGTTTTGCACTTGCTGGTGTTAACTTTTTCACATCTAAATGTAACAAATCTTTGTGTTTTTGTATTAAAGTGGATGTTTTCTTCATAATCCTGTTGGTGGGGTCGTAATTCACCATTTTGTATGTGTTTTCATCCGCTAACAACTCCAAGATTTTTTCGTTATATTCAGATGTATCCATCACTACGGTAGCATTTCCTTTATCTGCACGGAGAACTGTTAACTCGTCATTATTGCGTAAGGTCTTCAATGCAAGGCGTTCTTCTCTGGAAAGATTCGATTTCGGTAGACTATTGCGTCTTAATACGCCGGAGATATCTTGCCGTATACTTTCAGAATCTTCCTTTGAAAGTTTGTTTGTGAAAAGACAGTCTTCTACGCGACAGATTATGTCTTCTACCGGTATTCTAGACGGAGTTGGTGCAAAATTTAAGCCCTTTGATAAAACTTTTATAACATTTGTTTCCAACGTTTGTTTTGACACATTGACAACTGTACGTTCAAGCGAAAAAGTTGATTGATTCTCTGTGGTTGAGCTGATTGAAGGTTGAAAGGGTTCATGAGTCATCCTTTTGTTATTGAGTTTTTGAAATTTGCTAATTTGTTTATTTTTATAGATGTTGTAGACATAGTACGCCCTTTTATTCGTAAAATCTTCAACTTTCGCGAAATCCGAATGGGACAGAGTCAATGCAAGATCGATTTTTGAATTTTGAATAATTTCGTCTGTTCGAAATATGTCATACCGATGTTGTTGTATTAACTTGATCAGTAGTTTTTTGCTTGCTTGGTGAAGGTAATATTAGGTAGCCGAGTTTCAAAAACATGCCGTTTCATAGACGCTTGGTAGGACTATAATGAATTTTTTTAACGTTTTATAATTGTTGATTGTTTGCTGATTGCTTTTCTTACTGAGTGTTGATCGGACTTAGCCCCACTTTATTATTGCACTATTAAACATACTTCATGTCAACTTGCTAGCCCACCAACCTGTTTTGTGTTTGCGGGAATTTAAAATTGGTAGGTATTGTTAAATAAACACAGGCTACCTTAGTCATTAAAGAAAAAACCGCGGCCAATTCATAACGTTTGAAGAAAATTAACACATGGCCGGTGATTTGCTGATAAAGTGATCGTTTGATAATTTATTAAAGGCTCCAACACCGCCGACTAAGCGCGATGTATGATCTGCAGAGGAATGATTTCATAAAGTGCGCAAAAGAATGTTTTTTACATTGAGATTTTCGACGGCAATTCTCGATCGCAAGCACGGTTCGAGTCAAGCGCATGTTGGCAATGATAACGCCAAATTAAATGTGCCAAACATTAGCAATAACATACAAATTCTAGAGATATGAAGAGGTAAACCGCAGTAAAAATATGTCTATGTCACTAATGGAGCCGTAGAAATATCGTTCGATATGACAATAACCACTTATAAAAATATCAAAGAAAAATTGTATAAATAGCTATTTTACCAAAGTTCACTTGATTATTCCGACGAGTGTTCTTTCACTTCCCTCTAATATGGTTGAGGAGGGTGATGGCTGGAGCCCGCGTTAACTCGTGAACGGGTGCCGTTTGAGGGTGTTCGTCGTTTGGATACTTGGGGGGAGGGAGACTTGCCGAGCTAACGATGCAGATAATAATAATTTTGTGTCTATACAAAAATTAACTATAAAGAGACTCTAAAAATTTATTTTGAAAAAAAATATACCCGTGAAGTTTCTTGCTAGTTCTTCTTCACGAAGGTTTTTCTGAACTGGTGGTAGAGTCAAGTTTTATTTGATATCAATAAGAACAAGTACTTGTCAATGTTGAGAAATAAATATTTCATTTCATTTCAGTGTAACTATTTTTCTACATATACGAATCACTGTCCGCTGCCGACAGTGGCTTGCGCCAGAGAACAAGACGATCAGTTACGCAACGAAAGGTCAAGGCGAGCGAACTGGTTCACTGGGTGACGGCGCGGCCGCAGCGCAGCGGCGCGGTGCGTAGGCTCCGAGAGTCATAGGTAGGTAGCGCCGATGCTCTTGATATTTACAAAGCCTCCGAAAATAATTGAATGGGCAAAAATCAATCAATTTACAGCTACAGAAAAAATCAGTTACAGAAAAAACTCAGTAAAAATAAATTGCAGTGACTATAATAATAATAAATAATAATAATAATAAATAACTTTATTGACACACCAGAAATAATAATAAAAAACTTAAAGAATAAATACAGTAGTAAAATTAGTGTGTCAAAAAATTAGGTATTTTCAGCGAATGTGTTGCCTTGATTATAGGCAACGCTGGTTTTCAAAATACCCCTTGACTATAGAGTGAGATAGCATCTTACGTGTTTGGTTTACGTGTTCGATTATAATGTATCCGCATTTTATACCACGCGTCTCTAAATGCAATAAAATATTCACCCATGAAGCCCCAATAATGCGACTAACATAAGATATTTGTGTCGACGTTAATGTGACCCTTTAGCCAAATAAGCGGAACATGATGCACGAAAAAACTGTTCTAGTCGTCCGGAAATTTATATTGCGACGTTTTGTTGGAAAATCCCTCTCGTTTAAGCGTAGTTTTTGTATTTAATTGTACTTTATTTAATATACTATATTTACTCTTCACCAAAGCTATTCTCAACATGTCAATATTTTATGTAAAACAGAATTGGTTTTACTTACCTAGAACACTGTCTTTAAAAGTTGTGCTCTTAATAGAAAATTATTATAAGGAAAAATTTTAAGATTAATCAGAGTTCAATCTTAAACAGGCTGCGACTTCAGTAAGGGCTTCGCTATCTACCAATGAACTGCAATATTTGAAAGAATTTATCGTGGCTTTGAACCGAGAGGTTATTGTCGAGCAATAAACGCCGCGCGTGATCTGCGCGAGCGCGTTTGCCAATTCACTGGAAAATTGTTTTTGCATCGTTGTGCAGTTCGATTTAGCAATAAACTTTTATGTTTTATTGTGCCTATAGGAAGTTTCACTTTGGATAAGCTTTTTGTTTGAAATGAGAGCTGTTTTTATGAGCATTTGGATTCGTATAGAAAATATAGTAATGCTGGCATTCTGACAAAAAACTTTCAACATTACCCTTATTTTTTTGTACGATCGGATTCTGAATATTTTTATACCCTCGCCAACTGTACGCCCTTGAGTGTCAGAGTTTACCAAACGCATCTAATATTGATATATTTTTTCATCTCCATGATTGACCTGCATTACAGAGATCGTGATCACGAAGAGGTTAGTCTGTATCACAAAAAACTTAATTTATTGAAATAAAAATCGTGTCACCAAAAAGAGATGTTCCTACGTACATTTGGTATCTATCATAAAATATGAGATTTTAACTATTCCAAATTCAAAGTTATTAATACTTCAATCCTTAAATGGTCATCAAATATTTTTTTTTAACCAGCCAATCGACTCCGTTTATTTTGAATCAGCAAATTGACCTTTTATTGGAGTAGTATTTTTAACTTCATTTATACAGCTTTATGAGGATAGCCAAATAAAATAATTTATAGTTCAGATTTAGAAAAATAATTGTATCTATCTATCTATCTATCTATCTATCTATCTACTATCTACTCTCGCTCAAGTTTTATTTTTTGTTCCCCTCCATGGGAAGGGCAGGAGGATAAAATTGCTCTGACGCATACTCTGGCGCGCGCGACCAGAGTTATGTGGGGCTCTTCCCGACGCCTACCAGAACCACTACCCACTAAAAAACCCCCTGTCGGCTCGTGCATTTTTGCCACTCAGCCTTCATCTGAGCGACGGCCAATTGGAGAAAGAGGCCGCGCTAGCGGGGCCCAGAAGGGGTCCCCCGCTGGGATTTACATAGCACTGAAGGTGCTCAAAGCACTGAAGGTGAATACATAGCACTGAAGGTGCTCAAAATGAAAAGTAAATAATTAAAAACATTAAAAATTGAAAAATAAAATTGCATTAATTCGGATTTACGTTAAAATTAGAATTTACGTTAGAATTAGAATTTGCGGCCTGAAGGGCTTCGAGATCTAAAGTTAATTGCGTGGGTTCGCCAGTGTCCGCGTTTCTCGGTCTAGCGACTTTGAGTTTCGAACCTATGACAGGAGCAGTATATGAGACTGAATGTCGAACTAGAGGATTGGGATGGGTTTCGGCGCGTTTGAAGAACGATTCTGAGAGTGTTTTTAGGTGCTGTTGCACTGTAGGTAGTTCGAGATCTCTGTGCAGGTCCGCGTTGCGCACGTACTAAGGTGCGTTTGTGGCCCTGCCGCAGAAGAGATTTTGAACTACCTGCAGTTTGTGCAGAACGGAGGGTTTAGCGTGGGCAAAGACTGGCGAGGCATATGTCATGACTGGTCTAACGCAGACCTTATAAAGCGAACGTTTGTTTCTGAAGGTCATTTTACTTTTTCTTCCTAACATACTGTAAAGGCGGCCTAGATAAAAACGCGCGAGTTTCGTTACTCTATCGACGTGAGGGTTGAAAGAAAGCGTCTGGTCTAAGGTGACGCCTAAATATTTGGTAGTGCGCTTCCAGGGGATGGGAGTGCCTTGCATTCTAACGTGGAGATTGTCGGCGATACGACTGCGTTTGTAGTCGAAGTAAACCGCAGAGCTCTTCTCTGGGTTCACATTGATACGCCATTTTTGAAACCATGCACCGAGGGCATTTAGAGCCTCTTGGAGTGTGGTGGTGAGACCCGGGACTCTGCGGCCTTTGGTGTAAAGGGCAGTGTCGTCGGCAAAGAGGGCGAGTTCGACGCCTTTCGACGGGACGGGGATATGGTTAGTGTACACGGTGTACAATAGAGGGGCGAGGAATGAGCCTTGATTGATGATCCAGCCTTTATGACACGGGGCGCGGAAAGCGCACCTTCGTGTTTAAATCGAAACGTACGGTCTTTAAGAAACGACGCGATTATTCTAACTAGTCGATCCGGTAAGCCTATTTTGTAGAGTTAATAGACGAGGCCGCTGTGCCAGACTTTATCGAGAGCCTTGGCTACGTCAAAGAAAACTCCGATCGTTTTAAAACGCCGCGGGTAGAAGCCTTCGAGTATGTACTCGACGATTCAATGGACTTGCTGAGGGCAGGAGTGCTTAGCGCGAAAGCCGAACTGATGGGAAATTATGAGAGGATCGCTATCCGTTGGAAACATGGTTCCGCATTCGAGAGAGTATGACTCTCTCGAGAAGTTTAGACATTACCTTGAGGAGGCTGATGGGTCTGTGGTTAGCCGGGATATTGAGAGGTTTACCCGGCTTCGGAATGCCTATGACAGTCGCTTCTTTCCAGGCTTTTGGAAAGTAGCTATGGTCGAAGCAGGCATTGAAGATGATAGCTAACAAGGTAAGCTCCTGCTGGGGCAGGTGCTTAAGTGCGTGGTTGGAAATTCCATCCGCACCCGGAGCCTTATTGGACTTTTGACTTCTAATGAGAAGCAAGATTTCATCATTAAAGACTCTGACGGGGTCGGCGGTGATGGGGAGAGAGTCTCTACGGAGGACTTCATCCTCCACCGCCTGGATGTGAGAAGGATTCGCGGGTTGCGTGCTGGGCGAGCATTGAGACACAACGCTGTCTTCGAAGGCGATAGAGCCATCGGGACGAGTGAGAGGAGGGACGTGAGAGGCGGCGCCTACGCGTAAGGCTCGGGCCATACTATAATACGCTTGGTGGGACGGGGAAATATTCACCATAAGATCGTTCATCTGACCGTCTCGGAGTTCCACGAGGCAAGATCTAACTTTGCGTCGTAGCTGATTTGCAGCTGTTCTATAGGCGGGCTCGGGATATTTCTTGGCTCTCCGGAGAGCCGCGTTCTTAGCTTTTATAAGATTGCTAACGGCTATGGGAAGCGTGGGTTTGCCTTGCTTAGCAACCTTTTCGTTTTCACTGATAGCTGAGTTGATAGCATCAGTGAGAGAATTTACTAATGAATCTATTTTATCCGGGCTATCTAATTGATCGGGCGAGATCGCGAGCGGAGAGTTCGGGGCCTCGAAGGCTGAAACTATCGTATTTTTAAAACCTTTCCAGTTGGTAAAGGTCTTAGGAGAAGTGGCGTTATCGTTAGGCGGTCCTAGCACGAGGTAGACGGGGCGGTGGTCAGAACCTAGGTCATCGAGCGGTTCAGTAGACCTGAGATCGAGGTTGATTTGCTTGACAATTGCAAAGTCGAGGATGTCAGGAGAGTGGTTCGGGTTCGGGATAGTGAGTGGGAGTGATGGGAGGGATAACGTCTAAGTCGATCGAGTTGGTGATGTCGAGGAGAGCGCTACCGCTGGTGTTGGTTGATAGGCACGTCCAGTCAGTATGTTTGGAGTTAAAGTCTCCAAACATAATGACTGAACGGCCGAGGACGAGAATGGTTTTCAAATTCGCTGCGGATAGGTCTGGTGCCACTGGGTATGTAGACTGAAGCTATGATGATGGTCGGATGACCAGTCATAGCCAATCTACACACAGTGGCTTCCATGTTGAGGAGAGGAGGGGTAGGGAGAGGGCAGCAATGGAATCCTGTTTTGTAATAAATAGCAGTGCCACCGAAACCGTCGGAGTTGGGCCTGTCGTTACGAATAAACGCGTACTTAGGTATAGCGAATCCCCTGGAGCGGTTTGGAGTTAGCCACGTCTCTTGAAGAAGCAATAAGTCTGGCTCGTTGTTCTGAAGGAACAGTTTGAGCTCAAGAAGGTTAGTACTGAGACTGCGAACGTTAAAAGAAACTAGGGATAAGCCCTTGGGTTTGATACAACCGGACGCGGGATTTGCTGGTCTAGACATTATATTTACTTATTTACGAATTTATACAAAAATAAAATTTATAACGAACTAAGTAACGAGTGATGCTCAGCTAACGCAAATAAACGCTCTTGAGGAGAGCGGGCGGCTCGCAGTTTGCGTGCGATCACGGAAATTTCGTTAATATCGACGTTTTGAATAACGTCGAACACGGTCTTCATTTCCTCAGCCAACGACTGAGGTGCGGATGACGGAGCAGGACGCGGCCCTACGGAAGCTACGGGAGCTGGGATGGGTCGGGAAGGTGCAGGCGGAACGGCCGGACGCTGCCTCCAAGACAGAGCCTGAGTAGGCGTCGGCTGAACGGGCTTTGCTTCGCAGCGGTTGCGCAGCGGCGGGAAGTTAGCGGGAGTGAGCGGCGGCGCCGGTTTAGGCGCGGCCCTCTTAGCGGTGGAGCGCGGAGCGCGCGGGCAACCCCATTAGTTAGCTGTATGGCCGGACTGGCCGCACAGCACACAGGCTGGGGGGGAAGTGGTTTCGGGAGTGCGAGTGCACTCCTTAGTGATGTGAGGATCCAGGCACTTTACGCACCTGGGGGGAGCTGAGCAGTTAGCCGCTGCGTGGCCATAGAGCTGGCAGCGGTGGCACTGCCCAGGGTGACCGCGGGGGTTGGGACGCTCGACGGAGATGTTCGAGAGTCCGCAAATTGTGCGAGCCTTTATGAAGATCTCCCTCGAGTTAGGAGTATTAGGCAAGATAACTAAAGCTAACGGAAAGCGCCTACCGCGGTTAGAGTGCATCTTGTGCACTGCTTCAGTCGGGAAGCCCTGAGACTTAAGATCCTCGAGAATGTCTTCATTACTGAGTTCAAACGGGACGCCCCGTAGTACTGCGCGGATCTTACGCTCCTCCGAGAGGGCGTAGGTGTGATACGCGATTTGTTTGATCGACAGAAGCCTAGTGAAAGACCGGAAGTCGTCGACGGTCGCAATCTGAATTTTGATTGTTTCGCCAGCGTTGGCGGCTTTTAAGTAATTAATTTTGTGCTCTTTGCACAAGTTAGAAACGGCGGTCCAGCGCGCTTTTTCACGGAGGAAGACGGGCGGAGGGAGCTGAGGCTTCGGTGGGACGGGAGCGCAGCGCGTCGTTGGCTTCGATGGGACCGACGGAGACGCGGTTACTTCGAGCGACGTTAATGGCGCGGGGGCGGGTGTTGAAGACACCGGGGATGGCTCGGGTATTGAGGATACCGAGGCTTTCTTCGAGCGCTTCTTGGAGCGTTTGGCGACTAGTTGAAACGCGGGCTCAGGAGAGGATGTGACCGATTCACAGTCCATCTCGGACGGGACGCGGGAGACGCTGGACGCTGGACGTTGGAAGCCTGAGGGGCCAGGGCTGAGGCCTGAGGGGCCGGGGACGCGATAGTTGCCTGTAAGGCCTGCGTTATTACGTCATCTGTGATGGGGACGCTGGACGCAACGAGCGTCTGGGCGAACGACCTAGCAAAGTTTACCAAGGTTCCCTAACAAACCTAGCACCTAAACCTCCCTACCCGTGGTAGGGGGGCTGGGGATGACGCGAAGTGGTGTCCCTGATTCGGACAGCACTGTACCGTCACCCTGGGAAAGGCCCAAGTGCAATGGGATTGGGTCAGCCGATTTCTCCTTAGCCTGAAGGGCCTTGGAAGCGCACCAGGGCAACGCTTTCAGGCTTAGTTGTCACCGTTAAGTATCCACCTGATCAAACGCGAATCTACTACGGAGTGTGTTGCCAATAAATTGACAACAAAACCGGCCGTAGACCTGACGAGGTTGGGTTGCACTGAAAGTGCGGGATTGACTACGTTACGACCTGGCGGGGCCGGCCTTAGAGCGAGTCTCTGACTACGTTACAGGCGCCAAGCGTCAAGTACGCAGCCAGAACGAAGAAAGCCTTGCGAACTACTATCGAATTTAATCGACCGTAGTAAGCTCAGCTCTGTTGTTGCTGCGAGACTGACTTAGTTGCAGCCGATCGAAACCGGCCGCAGCGTAAGTCCTACAGAGGCTTATCTCAAGTCATCGAGGACGAAGCGAGATTTGTACGAATCGCAGCGTATGAGTATTGCTACTAGTTGTCGTCGTGAGACGACAATCGTGACTCAACAGCTGGTGCGACCGCAAACACGTCCGAGTGGGGCCGGACGCAGAACGGATCTGAGAGTGGCGTTGGAGTATTGCTACGAGAGAAGTCGTGAGACAACAATCGTGACTCGGCAGCCGGGAGCGACCTTCAACACGTCCGAACGGGTCCGGACGCAGATCGGGTCTGAATGCTCGCTCAAGGCGTTATGTCCTCTAAATAAGCAATGTACACTCGCGGAACTTGTGCGGGCTCAGATTCGCATTCGAATCCGCACAACGCGCAAGGTTCGCCACAGTCTGAACCTTCCCCTACTGTATCAACATGGTACCGACCCACAAACAAGGACAAATTTTTACAAACGTGAGATGCAGAGATGCAGATTTATACAATTAAATAAATAAATGCAGGTCGTTGACAAACTGTCTCTTCTGAACCAGTGGTAGTTTCAATATACGGCGTCCTAAGCCGAGGCCCGTGCCCTCTTGAGTCCCTTAGGCGTACCGTATGTAGTAGTTTGAGATCCAGCTAAGCGCCGTCAGCGCTAGGCTACAAAGTCCGGTGAAATTGAAAAGTCACACGTTATAGTAGTCCGTGTAAATAAACAGTCCATTTCGAAAAAAAATCGTTGACCAGCTTAACGAGGTTGACATCCAGCACTTGTGATGATAGGCTGATCGAATCCTCACAGAGATAAAACATGATGTGTTTATTTATCTACTTATAATATGCTACTCATAATATGTCTACTCATTTCTTAATAAAGAATGTGCATCAGCATTAACACCTCTGGATTTGTATTGACATTACGTTTCTACACTTGGCCACCCGCACTAACTAGAAATACGAAGATTGTATTGAAACAAACATTTGCAAATGAAACCAAACCATGAATTCAGTTTCGAGTAAGCAAGCAAACCCCTGATTACGTTCGTTACACTCATTCAGTTTAACCTGGGGTTAACTTTACCTAACAATGTTCTAGGTTTTTATACTAATAAGTGATTTTCGCGTATGAGGTCGAGGCTGCCTCACGCCGCGATATCTGCGAGGAGCCATTGTTTTAGGAACTTGCAACATATCTACTTGGGAACATTTTTGTACTGGCGTGAATATGTTGAGCTAAAATGTATGGAGTTTACGCGGTATATGAATAAAAAGATTTATTATTATGTTTAAGAATTTTATTAATTATTGAAATTTGCATTTATTGTCGTGAGTATTTAATGTCTCAAGGCATTCTCTTCTTAAACCTAGTACTAAACTTTAACGTATCCAAAAGAGTGTGAAGAAGTGTTTTGAAGCTACATCACTCGAGTACACCGTAGGTATGTCCAGAAAGACGGGGGTAATACTTAAGCTATGGGGTGTGCGAGGCACAGAGCTATATTGCCAATTCATTCAAGTCACGGGTCCATTAAAACTTATCGACGGCGATTGTATGTTCAAAGACAATATTTTCAGCTTCGTATTCAAAAGAATATCTTGAGGTGTTACTAAATATGTATAGTAAATATTAAATACATAATTATACTAAATAGTAAATATGTTACTGACTATAAGTTCAGAGCTGTGTTTAGCACCAAGTTATGTTTTAGATGTTCGTATGTATCATTGGTCTAATATAAAGAAATTAATAAGTATTATTATTACAGAAATATGTATAATGTCGAAGCAGGGTCGGTAGATAGGAGCCAAGTACGGGTTTACGCCCAGTATCCTTGTTCCGGTGTGTGTTGGTGTGTGGGTTTTCTTGTATTTCTCGGGACTATAGCGCGTTTTTATTGTAATATTATTAATGTAGATTATATTTTATACCAATGTCCCACGGGATTAAGAATTGCGCTAGTGAAATCGCGCAGGGACCTCTGATAAAACATAATTAGGAACTACGAAAGAAGAAACAAATATGGATATATTAAAAAAATTATGATGTAATACGCAAATGATATCTCCTTATAGGGCGGCGCGGGCGCAGGCGGCCTTGGCGCGTAGGAGCATCTGCCGCGCCGTTACAACCCACCATACAAGCGAAATGCCGATAATATTTATACCAATTTTAACGCATAGTGGAGATAATTTACATTTGTATGGGATTTCTTGTTAAGGGAAAAGATGTATCTGTTTGTTTGCCATCGATTACTAGATATTCATGGTAAGAGTGGCAGACATTTTAAGACTTTTTAATATTAATTCGTTACTATAGGTAATAATTTTATTATTTTTAATGAAGTAATTACATATACAGGGTGTCCCATAACTTGCACGACAAACTGAGATGAAAAAAAGATTGAAGTATGCCCTACCAGATAAATACAAAAAAATTATCTCAATAAAAGTGTCACCGTTATCGAAATATTCCCGACTTTTCATTTTTTTTCGAAAAATGCCGCTTTTGATCAGTTTTTTTGTTGGTGTGTGTACAAACAAGCAGTTACTTTTGTATATTTTTTTGTAAATATTCTAGAATAGTAGATCTACCATATGCAAATATCATTTTGTTAAATATCATTAGGTACATTGAGAAAAAACATATTATTCTCATTATTTTTTTCTACAATAATTATTTACCTCAGCTCTGGGATTCGGTGATGAAATTTCTTTTTTGTCTACTAAAATATGAACAGTATTATACATTTCTAAAATCTTTATTAAATACTTAATTTATTTGTAAAATGCGCAGTGACAGTCCAGTACATTTTTTTTACAAATATATGTATGTATATATATTTTCATTTTATATATCTTGAATTAAAATCTGAACATAAATATTCGCAAATGAAAATAATATGGTTTATTGAGCAAGGAATCAAGTAAACAACTAGACAACAATTCATTTGCGTGTTTGCTTGACTTCGCAAATGTGCAACGAAATAGTTTTTATGTAAGAAGTGATAATAGATAGCTCGCCAAGTGGAACTTGCTTTCATACTAAAAAAAACTTATATTTGCGAGTTCACGCAATGGTTTATATTGATTTATTTATTAATTTTTGTAACTGACTCGGCCACTGAATTGAGCTGGTTTATTTTACCGATGCCGAACTAATAACTACGGACTGTACGCATCAAAAGTAGTTCATCATTAGTGACAATTTAATTTTTTTCATGATTAGATGAGTTCATATTTCATGAGTTTTTTTTTTAATATTTTTGTTACCAAAAGAATCTATAAATCGATTAAATGCCCACAATACTTGTAATCTTACTTAATTTCTGATGAAATAAAATGAAGTCTTTTTTTCACTTTAGTAAATTATATAATAATAAATAATAAATGCCCAGACAAACAGTGGTCGGGGTGTTCATTTTTGAACATCACAGTTGTTTGTTCTCGAGTCATGGTTGTTGATATTTATATATGTATGTTTACTCTTTCCCCCCAATTCGCTGTATCATCTGTCACACAAGCTCTGCTTACTTTGGGGCCATACAGTTGGTATGTTAATCTCGCGATTTTTTTAAAAGTTTGTTGTTTGCTCAAAAGCTGGATTTCGTTAACGGATATGCAAACGAACTTGAATTATCAAATCATTGTGTTAGAAACTCGCTGTCGATAATGGGTTCTAAAAAATAGATCCCTACTTGGATCCTTATTACCTTCCCAATTTAGTAGAATTATCGAAGGAACCTATTTCTTTGCACATGACAGCGTGAAGGCCTTAAAAGTGCCATAAGAACGCCTCATTAGCTCGATGGAACTATAGCCCCTGCAGTGGAATAAAGAAGACCCTTGGATAGGAATGAACTACATAACTCACTGGTAGAGAAGTCAAAATAAAAATAAACGAAAGGGTAGTTACCTGGCAGCCGGTGTCGATGTCCGCGTAGTAGCCGGGCGCACGGCCCTGGCACGAGAAGCGGGACCGAGGCGCGCGCGCAGGGGCTTGGCTCTGTGAACAAAGATACTCGGTTAACAAGTATACAAATAATGAAAGTATCACTCGAAGAAGACTAGTAGAAGAGTGGGCGTGGTGTTTTCTACAAAAACAGAGGTTCGGGGTTGGGATAAGAGGTAAACACATCTCTGATGGACACTGGATGTTCCTGAATAAAAGGAGTTGTCATGTATAATACATATATCTTTGTTTTTTTTACACGTCACTAGTATACATTTATTTTGGAATCTCAGCTAGTTAGGCTCAGATTCGCATTCGAATAGCCTGCTGCGTCATCGTCTCTTAGTACGCGCATACACATTATCGAAACATGCGCAGGCGGTTCTCGCCTAAGCCTGGGCCTCCGCTAACTTCCCCGACTGTACGTATTGTAGTACAAGTAGGTACCGGTAATACGAGTGCTTAATTTGGAGCTTTTATACTTTTAAAAAACAGTAGAAGTGAGCACTTCCGTTCCTTTTTGCAATGGGTTCTCCTGCCTCTTTGTGTAAGTTTGATATGAATTTTTTTTTTTTTTTTGGTTCCCCTCCACGGGAAGGGCAGGAGGACATAAAAAATGCTCTGACGCATACTCCGCGCGCGCGATCGGAGTTATGTGGGACTCGTCCCGACGCCTACCAGAACCATACCCACTAAAAAACCCCCTGTCGGCTCGTGCATTTTTGCCACTCAGCCTTCATCTGAGCGACGGCCAATCGGAGAAAGAGGCCGCGCTAGCGGGGCCCTTAAGGGGTCACCCGCTGGGATTTACATAGCACTGAAGGTGCTCAAAAAAGAAAAGTAAATAAATAAAAACATTAAAAATTGACAAATAAAATTGCATTAATTCGGATTTACGTTAGAATTAGAATTTACGTTAGACTTAGAATTTGCGGCCTGAAGGGCCTCTAGATCTAAAGTTAACTGCGTGCGTTCGCTCGTGTGCGCGTTTCTCGGTCTAGCGATTTTGTAAAACGAATCTAACACAGGAACAGTATATGAGACTGAATCTCGAACAAGATGATTGGGATGGGATTCGGCGCGTTTGAAGAACGATTCTGAGAGTGTTTTGAGGTGCTGTTGCACTGTAGGCAGTTCAAGATCTCTGTGCAGGTCCGCGTTACGCACGTACGCAAGGTGCGTTTGTGGCCCTGCGGCAGAAGAGATTTTGAACTACCTGCAGCTTATACAGGACGGAGGGTTTGGCGTGGGCAAAGACTGGCGAAGCATATGACATGACGGGTCTAACGCAGACCTTATAAAGCGTACGTTTATTTCTAAAAGACATTTTACTTTTTCTTCCTATCATACTATATAGACGGCTTAAGTAAAAACGCGCGAGTTTCGTTACTCTATCGACGTGTGGCTTGAAAGAAAGCGTCTGATCTAAGGTGACGCCTAAGTATTTGACAGTGCGCTTCCAGGGGATGGGAATACCTAACATACGAATGTGCGGATCGTTGTGGCGATTACGACGTTTGTGGTCGAATTGAATAGCAGAACTCTTTTCTGGGTTGACATCGATACGCCATTTTTGAAACCAAACACCGAGGGCGTTTACGGCCTTTTGGAGTCTGGTGATGTTATACGGGATCGCTTGACTTTTAGTGTAAAGGGCGGTATCGTCTGCAAAGAGGGCGAGTTCGACGCCTTTCGGCGGGATGGGGATGTCGTTAGTGTACACGGTGTACAGCAGAGGGGCGAGGACTGAGCCTTGCGGGACTCCAGCCTTTATGGGACGAGGCGCGGAGAGCGTGCCTTCATGTTTGAATCGAAAAGTACGGTCTTTAAGAAACGACGCTATTAATCTGACTAGGCGAGCCGGTAAGCCTATTTTATAGAGTTTAAAAACGAGACCGCTGTGCCAGACTTTGTCGAAAGCCTTGGCTACGTCAAAGAGAACCGCGATTGTTTTTTTACGACGCTGAGAGAATCCTTCGAGTATGTACTCGACGATTCGATGGACTTGCTGAGGGCAGGAGTGCTTAGCGCGAAAGCCGAACTGGTGGGGAATGATGAGAGGGTCGCCATCCGTTGGAAACAGATGGTTCCGCATTCGAGAAAGTATGACTCTTTCGAGAAGTTTAGACATTGCCTTGAGGAGGCTGATGGGTCTGTGATTAGCCGGGACATTCAGAGGTTTACCCGGCTTGGGAATGCCTATGACTGTCGCTTCTTTCCAGGCTTTTGGAAAGTAGCTATGGTCGAAGCAGGCATTGAAGATGGTAGCTAACAAGGTAAGCACCTGCTGAGGCAGGTGCTTAAGTGCGTGGTTGGAAATTCCATCCGCACCCGGAGCCTTTTTGGACTTTTGCTTTCTAATGAGAAGCAAGATTTCATCATTAGAGACTGTGACGGGGTCGTCGGTGATAGGGAGAGATTCTCTGCGGAGAACTTCGTCCTCCACCGCCTGGATGTGGGAGGGATCCGCGGGTTGCGTGCTGGGCGAGCATTGTGCCGCTATGCTGTCGGCGAAGCATTCGGCTTTCTCTTCGACTTCGAAAGCAATGGTGCCGTCGGGACGAGTGAGAGGAGGAACGTGAGAGGCGGTGTCTACGCGTAAGGCTCGGGCCATTCGATAATACGCTTGGTGGGACGGGGAGATATTTTCCATGAGATCGTTAAACTGAGTGTCACGGAGTTCCGCGAGGCGAGACCTAACTTTACGTTGAAGCTGATTCGCAGCTGTTCTGTATGCTGGCGTGGGATATTTCTTTGCTCTCCGGAGAGCCGCGTTCTTGGCTTTAATGAGATTGCTAACGGCTAGTGGAAGCGCGGGTTTGCTTTGCTTAGCAACCTTTTCGTTGTCGTTGATGGCTGTGTTAATAGCATCAGTTAGAGTATTGACTAATGAATCTATTTTATCCGGACTATCTAATTGGTCGGGCGAAATCGCGAGCAGAGAGTTAGGGGCCTCGAAGGCTGAAACTAACGTATTTTTAAAACCTTTCCAATTGGTAAAGGTCTTAGGAGGTGTGACGTTAACGTTAGGCGTACCTAGCACGAGGGAGACGGGGCGATGGTCGGAGCCTAGGTCATCGAGCGGTTCGATAGACCTTAGATCAAGATTGATTCGCTTGATAATTGCAAAGTCGAGGATGTCAGGAGAGTAGGTTGGGTTGTTGGGATAGTGAGTGGGAGTGATGGGGGATATGACGTCTAAGTCAAGGGAGTTAGTGATGTCGAGGAGAGCGATACCGCTGGTGTTGGTGGATAGGCACGTCCAGTCAGTATGTTTGGAGTTAAAGTCTCTGAACATAATGACTGAATGGCCGAGGGCGAGAATGGCCTCAAAGTCGCTGCGGATTGGATTGGAGCCACACGGAATGTAGACTGAAGCTATGACGATGGTCGGATGACTAGTCATAGCCAATCTACACACCGTGGCCTCCATGTTGAGGAGAGGAGGGGTAGGGAGAGGACAGCAATGGAAGCCTCTTTTGTAATATATAGCGGTGCCGCCGTAACCGTCGGAGTTGGGCCTATCGTTGAGAGTAAACGCGTACTTAGGAATAGCGTATCCCCTGGAGCGGTTTGGAGTAAGCCATGTCTCCTGGAGAAGGAATAAGTCAGGTTCTTTGTTCTGAAGGAACAGTTTAATCTCGGGAAGGTTAGTGCTAAGGCTACGAGCGTTAAAAGATACTAGGGATAAGCCCTTGGGTTTAATACGACTGGACGCGGGATTCGCGGGTCTAGACATTAAAATTTAATTTATTTACGAATTTATACAGAAATAAAAGAATTTACAATGAACTTAGGAGCGAGTGATGCTCGGCTAACGCGAATAAGCGCTCTTGAGGAGAGCGGGCGGCTCACAGTTTGCGTGCGAGTACGGAAATTTCGTTAATGTCGACGTTTTGGATGACGTCGAACACGGTCTTCATGTCCTCAGCCAACGACGACTGAGGTGAAGATGACAAAGTGGGACGCGGCCCTACGGAAGCTACGGGAGCTGGGATGGGTCGGGAAGGTGCAGGCGGGACGGCCGGACGCTGCCTCCAAGACAGAGCCTGAGTAGGCGTCGGCTGAAGGGGCTTTGCTTCCGGGGGACCCCGGTTGCGCAGCGGCGGGAAGTTAGCGGAGGTGAGCGGTGGCGCCGGTTTAGGCGCGACCCTCTTAACGGTGGAGCGCGGAGCGCGCGGGCAACCCCTGTAGTTTGCTGTGTGGCCGGACTGGCCGCACAGCACACAGGCAGGGGGGGAAGTGGATTCAGGAGTGCGAGTGCACTCCTTTGTTATGTGTGGATCCAGGCACTTAACGCACCTGGGGGGAGCTGAGCAGTTAGCCGCTGCGTGGCCATAGAGCTGGCAGCGGTGGCACTGCCCAGGATGACCGCGGGGGTTGGGACGCTCGACGGAGATGTTCGAGAGTCCGCAGATTGTGCGAGCCTCTCTGAAAATCTCCTTCGAGTTGGGAGTATTTGACAGGATTACCAGAGCTAAGGGAAAACGCCTACCGCGGTTGGAGTGCATCTTGTGCACTGCTGTGACCGGGAAACCCTGAGACTTAAGGTCCTCGAGGATTTCTTCGTTCTCGAGCTCGAACGGGACGCCCCGTAGTACTGCGCGGATCTTACGCTCCTCCGGGAGGGCGTAGGTGTGATAAGCTATTTGATTTACCGAGAGTAACCTGGTAAACGCGCGGAAGTCGTCGACGGTCGCTACTTGGATTTTGATTGTATCGCCAGCGTTGGCGGCTTTTAAGTAATTAATTTTCTGCTGTTTGCACAAGTTTGAAACCGCGGTCCAGCGCGCTTTTTCACGCAGGAATACGGGCGGAGGGAGCTGAGGCTTCGGCGGGACGGGAGCGCAGCGCGTCGCTGGCTTCGATGTGACCGACGGAGACGCGGTTACTACGAGCGATTCTAACGGCGCGGGGGCTGGTGTTGAAGACACCGGGGAGGGCTCGGGTATTGAAGATACCGAAGCTTTCTTAGAGCGCTTCTTGTAACGCTTGGCGACAAGTTGAAAGGCGGGCTCAGGAGAGCCGGTTAAGGTGACGGCATCTGACGACGTGTCAGACGCGGGTTCGGAGTCGCTCCCGGGAGCGGTACGCTTACGACGCGACGCGTGAGAGGATGCGACCGATTCGCAGTCCATCTCGGACGAGGCGGGAGACGAGGAAGAGCTGTAGACCTGAGGGGTCTCGACGTTGGAGGCCTGAGGGGCCGGGTTTGAGGCCTGAGGGGCCGGGGTTGAGGCCTGAGGGGCCGGGGTTGAGGCCTGAGGGGCCGGGGTTGAGGCCAGAGGGGCCGGGGACGCGATTGATGCCTGCAAGGCCTGCGTTATGATGTCATTCGGGATGTAGACGCCTATCGCAGCAAGCGCCTGGGTGAACGCGTTAATAGCGCTTAGCGGATCCATAAGGGAGAGTTGGGACAGTAATATTAATAAATATAAGTATAATAAAAGATGCCTTGTTCCTAAAAACCTAGCAAAATCCTAGCGGCTAACCTCCCTACCAGCGGTAGGGGGGCTGGGGAGGAAAACTTAAAATGAACAGTAGTATGCCGAAGGCCGCTACCTAGAAACCTAAAAAAGGGTACGCAGGTAAAGAGTTGACCACGTTAGGGTCAACCTTTACCGACAGCAAGGACAAATACTACACGAAAACACACAGATATGATAAAAATAAATATGAAAAATAGAAGAAAAATAAATAAAATAGAGAAGAGAAATAAATAAAAATAAAAAGGACTGGTTCAGTACAAATTCGTTGTCACCGTTAAGTATCCTTTGCACTGAAACCAGACTGCTTACGCTGGGCACAACACTGCACTCAGCACAAGCACAACACTACTTAGCACAGCACTTTGAAGACTAAGGGGCTTAGTCGCAAAGAAAAATCGCACTTCGAAAGCACTCAGACGGAGTAGAAAAACCTTGTAAACCGTAGCACGGAACCAACACGCTAAACTGTGACGTCAGTAGACTGAGCGCCACGGAATATCGGGAAGGGACCAAACAACGGAGAACGGGGACTTGCACGTCCGCACTGGGCGGCGGTCGGAGCGAGAATGTGTTGATATGAATAGAAAAGTCCCATTTTTGTATATTGGTGCAATGTGGGTACTAGTTAATTAGTTAATTTCATATACAAATGAACACTAGGTAACAAAAGAAAAACAAGTAAAGAAATTTCGAGACTTTCGGCGTCGTGATTACGACGTTCTGCGGTCAGGGCGCTAATACATTTTTTTTTTAAATTTCGAAAATTATCGGTGAATGAAACTCGTGCCCATTTTATTCTAATCGCTGGATATTATTTTGCACAACTTTTATCGACAGCGATGCAACGTTCCAATCCTGCCAGCCTTTTGGCCACTTTGCCCTGTACAAAGTAATTTAGACGTTATATTCTATATTAAATTAGATTTCTTTCAACTTAAAACTCTCTTCGATAACAGGTATGTACATGCCCTTTTTCAAACATAAAGTTATGTATAAAAGATAGAATTTCCCAATCTACACAAAGTCCACATAATTTAAAATAGCCATTAATTACTAAATCAGCTGCGAACAATAAACTCAGATCTTACAAAGCAAGTACAGATACAAGATAACCGCCGTTGTTTTACTTGTTACCTCATCTATTGTTCAAGTAGGTACCTCGCTTTCTGACTGCTTACAGTTGAATGTAGTTCAAACTATTCATAAAAACATTTGGCTGTACACGCGGGCTGCATTACTCGTGTACAAGGCACGTTATTGAAAATAAATTGGAGAAACTGAAAAGCTCACCCGTTAGTAACGCTTCGCATTAAGGAACGAACTGTGCTATGTTGTGTAATACAATTGAAAGATTGATATATGCACCATCCTTGTCTGCAGCATCACTTTCCATCAGCTCAGATGGAAGACAAATGCCAGCCAATAAAAAATTATAGAACGTAATCTTAATTTGAGAATGACAATTAAATAGGTTGCACTAATAAATTATTTTATGTGTCAAATCATCTTTTTTATAATTTAATCACTTTTTTTTGGTTTAATGAGACTTCGAACCAAATGTTAGTGTCACCTAATACTAATAATGTGATCTTAACCTTTGTTTAAGCTGCTTGTAATTTACTAGAAAATATGATTTTATGCCCCCTTTTAAATAAGAAATATTGATACACAAAAGTGAAGATATGTTAATAGCAAAGGACTAAATATCTGTCAATTCATGTATTACTACGTGTCTGTAAATCTTCTTAAAATGGATAAATAAATAAAAATAAGTAGATTTGGTAATAGTTTCATTATTTTAAACCTGAAATTATTTATTCGACCATTTTTATCCCTTCGCATTGTCGTATCTCGTTAATTTGTACATATAAGTACACTCACTCAAGAAAGTGGTCTAACAATTTTGACAAAACTTCCTGAGTAACCAAAATAACTTAATGGTTGAGTCAGTAACTGTTAGGATATTATTATAAGGGAAAATGAACCTTGTTGTTTCATAACGTGCAAATGAATTTCAGCTGTAAGTTAGACCACATTTGTGGCAAATTGTACTATTTTACACATCAAAGTAATTTCAAAATTGCTGTATATGTAAATTGATGAAAGACATTTGTTATTGTAATTATTTATTTTCGTATAAGCATGATCCGATAATAGGACATTAAATATCTAAATACACCGCAGCACTTATCGTGCTATAAAACTGAACGCGTCAACGCAACAACAGCGCAACTGTTGCATACAACGCTCTTCTTACACTACCCATTCTCATTACGCACGTTACGTGTTCTATATCAAATTGAAAGTGACCAAGCAGATACTCCCTTTTCCCACCATTAAACTAGATAGCAAAACGAAATGCGATCCCCATCACAATAAACTAAACACATAAACCTACATAGTACTCATTTCACACAGAGTATCGTAATTACATAAATAGTTACCTTCTCACACTCGCGGTCTCTCTCTGTCTCTCTCTGCGTACTTTTCGATTGGAACTTGTGTCAATCCGCGATTCTTTTTTCAATTAATGTAGTCTTTTACTCTTGGATAAAGTAGCATTCTTATGGTTCTAATTATGAATAAAAATGGTTCTGTTATTTCGGAGGTAGTCGATTAAAAATAAAAATAAACTTTATATTATCAGTCTATACTAATATTATGAAAACTAAAATTGCCGAGGTTTCCTTGAGTTACCATACTTGACAATAGGAATTTAGACGTATTTTTTACAATTTCTAGGTTTATTGTGGTGATATTTTATTTATGATTATTGATTGTCCTTTTTCCTCGTGACAGTACGTGCAGCAGCACAACACGGCGCCGTACGATGTTGATTACTTCACATCGCACGATGTTATTTATAGCAAATCTTAAAGTAAGTCATTGGTTGGCCAGAGCGAAAAGGTTAATTATAATGATATCATAGTTAAGAAATTGTTATACAATCGCAAAAATGGTTTCGAATGTTAAAACAGCTTAATCACTAGAAATTATTTCACCGCGAGATCTGCCATGTAAACTTTTATTTGTAAATACCTATGTATAATTTGAGCTTAAGCTCTTCGAAAATTTCAATCGAAAAAAAGTTATTTTTCGAGTTTTTTTTATAAGAGTTCGTGTCGCTCACGTCGTATAGTCTATATGACAGCCTTTTCAACTGCCATACGACATTAAAGATTGTGTTGCGGTAAAAGAAAAGTTCAGTAAAATAACTGAAAAGGTCGGAAGTGCATAATTAACTGATGTTCTAATATATTCTAATTAAACGGCTACAAAATGTATCATATTAGATGCCATTTACCAGCTGTGAAAGCTTTTGAAACCTGATGAAAGAGCTCATTTTGAAAAAGATATTATCTCCACGTAGCTAATCTAGCTTAGTATAATTATTACAAAACATATACGGTTATACAAAACTACGCAACAAAACATTTAACGTAATTTTCTATTGTTTAAATTATACAAAACGTTACTCTGTCCGTCTATACTAATCTTTGTTAAGAAATACTGCGACAGTTTGCCATACGGGGGTCATTTCATCTCCCGATTAGGCCTCGCGGATCAGATTATGTTAAACGTATTAAACCTTTTCGGGACTAAATGTTTTGTAACTGTATGTAATGTGGCTCATGGGATTAATGCTACTAAGAACCTGTCGGTACAGTCAAGGAAAGTGCAGGCTCACTCTCGCATTCGAATCCCCTGCAGAGTTGTCGCGCCTCAGTAGCTATGCGGAGCGCCTACAAAAGACCATACAACGCGCAAGCGATTCTCGCCTTTACTTAAGCTTCCACTGACTTCCTCGACTGTACCCCGACTGTTGTGTCAGCTGTGTTCAATTCATTTTGTTTGCTAGCATAAAGCAATCTTAATTGCTAAAACCGCCTTTTTACTTCGAATTTCAACTAATAGGTTCTTCTACAATAAATTGAAGCTGCATTTACTACCCAATTCAAAACGGTGGTGACATAACTTGCAGTTTAGGCTTATCCCGTTTTACCTTTGGTCAAAAATTATGGGAAAAGAGTAGATAATTTAGATATATTTAGGAACTGTATGCATTATTTCTTGACTGACGGATCAAGATCGACTTATTAGTTTCACAATTTATCAATAATGAACACACGAACGATCTTTTTCTTTTCTATCTCAGTACAGAAATAACCAATGTAAGACGTAATAGTGCAGTGTAAGCGGCGGCCGCCACCGGCGCAGCGTGGTGCACGCGCACTGAATTGTGCAATATCGCGGAAGCCGGCGACCGGCAAATTGCTGCCGCGAAACGCTGCTGATTTTGATCTGATCGATCACTTGCGAAGGTTTAGATAAATATACAGGGTGGAATTTTGCAATACCACCTGGACAAACAGTACTCTTAATAATGGAGACAGAAAGTTTTGCTCTGAGGAAACTTTCCTTTAGTTTTAAAAATAAGAAAAATGGCTTTCAAATATATTTTGAAATAAGCATGCCAGGCCCTCGTTTCAACAAATAAGAACTTTGTTTATATTAAAATTCAAAATTCAAATTCAAATATTTATTTCTCAACATTGACAATTACTTGTTCTTATTGACGTCAAATAAAACATGATTCTACCACCAGTTCGAAAAAAACCTTCGTGAAGAAGAACTGGCAAGAAACTTCACGGGTATATTTTTTTTTCAAAATAAATTTACAGAGTCTCTTTATGTCTATACAAAAATTATTCTTTTCTGTAATATGTTATTATAATATAAGTTTATTATGTTTCCTCTTAGTTTTTCCTCGCAAAATTTATGTGTCATGGGTTTTTTTTTTATTTCCCCATGTCTAGAGGGATTTGATTCTTATGATTCACTATATTGATTGATACTATAAAACTACAGGGTGTTATTTTCTCGGATTGTAGCCGGTTCGATTCCCGGCCTGGGCAACCTTATTTTCAAATATCTTTTGCAGTTTTTCTTCTATTTGAAAACAAAGGGGTGTTTCCTAAGGGTAAAACTTGCTATATCCAGAAATTAGAGTACTCGAGGTGGCAACGCAAAATTCCATTAGCTTATATATCTTAGCTTATTTTCTTTTAAAACTTTTAGACTTTTCCATCTTATTTATCAACATTTTATTCTATTTCTTCCTCTAAATAATACTGATTGTTCACAAATTCATTTATAACTCATCATAATTTTTATGTTCATGAATTCTGTATAAATGTTATGTTGATATACATACATCAAAAATGTCTAAGCAACATATACAAATTTGAATTTTACAATGTATTCTCACATTAAATCGTTAGTTTTTTATTTAGTTATTATTTTTATATATATTTATATTATATTATTCTTTAGTGCCTTTTCAAAGTAAAAAATCAATTGTTTTTTTTATAATTGGGCGTGCTCGATGGGGTTGAGGTCTGGCGATTGTGCAGGCCAAGGCAATACCCGGATGTTTTCCCTTGACAAGTACTCCCTGGTGTGCAAAGCTATATGCGAACGCGCATTATCATGCATCAACGTAAATTTGACGCCAAGGGTTTGTGCAAATGGACAGACATAAGGCCTTAGAACATCCTCAACGTAATTTGCAGCGTTCATGATTCTATTTATAAAAACGAGCTCAGTTCGTCTGTTCTTCATAATAGGTCTTTACCTATGAAACTGCCGTTTTGCCGTACTGGCCATTTCAAATGAAAATATTTTTTTTTGACTGCATATTCTAATTTCAAATTAATTTTATTTGACAAACATGGAGTTCTTTTTCTAAAATCGTCATTTGTTTAATAGTTATTGTTTTGTTTTCAACGCATTCGAACATTTTCGTCATCATGGATAAGTTAAAAATTCGAGTAATTATGGAGTATGAGTACCGTCGTGGCAGCAAAGCGGCACAAGCGGCACGCAACATCAACGACGTTTACGGAGCGAACACTACAAACGAACGCACCACCCGTTATTGGTTTACCCGCTTCCGTTCTGGAAATTTTGACCTGAAAAATGAACCCCGTGGTCGTCCGAAAACTTTGGTCGACAATGACGAATTAAAGGCAATTGTGGAAGCTGATGAAACTCAAATTGGCTGAATTAGCAGCAGCTTTCGACGTTAGCATCAAAACAATATTGGTCCATTAGCGTCAAATTGGCAAGGTAAAAAAGCTTGACAAATGGGTACCCCACGAACTCAATGACCGCCAGCGCGAAGTACGCGTGGAGACGTGCCTTGCACTGCTCAGCAGGCATACAAATGAAGGAATTCTGAACCGCATTGTTACTTGTGACGAGAAATGGATCCTGTTTGACAATCGTAAGCGCTCAGCAAGTTGGTTGGACCCTGGTTCAGCACCCAAACAATGCCCTAAACGAAAACTTACCCCTAGAAAAGTGATGGTCACTGTTTGGTGGTCTAACGCGGGTGTAATTCATCACAGCTTCTTGCCAAACGGGACAAGCATTACTGCAGAAGTGTACTATGAAGAACTGAACACAATGATGGAGAAGCTCGCACGTCTCCAACCAGCTTTGGTCAATCGTTCGGCTCCACTGCTCCTGCACGACAACGCGCGACCTCATACTGCACAGCCGACGGTCTCCAAGCTACAAGAGTTGGGGTTGGAAGTTCTCCGTCATCCGCCGTACTTACCAGACCTTGCGCCTACAGACTTCTACTTTTTCCAGAATTTGGATAACTTCTAGGCGGGAAAAAAATTCAATACCCGAGAGGCAGTACAAAATGCCTTTGAAGAATTTGTTGCCTCCCGTCCAGCTGATTTCTTCAAGAAAGGCATCAATAAGCTACCAATGCGTTGGCAAAGATGCATTGATTGCATGGGTGATTATTTTGATTAATAGAAATAAAAAATATATATATAAAAAATTACGCTTCATTTATTTCGTGAAAAACGGCAATTTCATAGGTAAAGACCTAATAATACCCGCCCATACTATAACTGTTAAACCGTTGTATTGATGAACTTCTTGAACGCACCTCAGCCTCCCAGTATTTCCAGGACGACGGTACACTCTTACCCTTCTAGTATCAGGCCTAAACCCAAATCGAGACTCATGGCACAATAAAATTTTATCCCATTGCTCCTGGGCCCATGTTATGTGTTCTCTACACCATTCATTTCGACGAGCGCGATTCCCGTGATTTATAGGTGGGCACGTAATTGGTCGTCGTGCATGTAGGCCGTACTCATGCAGCCGATTTCTCACGGTTTGGGTGCTAACAACAACACCACTTGTATTTTGTGGTCTTAAACCTATCTCTCGGGCGGTTAACATCGGCTGACGTCTTGTGGTCAGTTGAATGTATCGGTCTTGCCGAACGGTTGTACTCCTTCCGCAGCCTAGGTGCTGCTTGGCAGGATCTCCTCGTGTTAATATAACACTGATAAAGACGGCAAATAAAGCTTCTACTGACACCAAAATATATTGATTTCTCTGATTTATTGATTCCCGCTTCCAACATCCCGACGGCGCTTAGCATTGCGTGTGAGGTCAAATGACGTCGCTCCATGTCTTAAAGAATGTCTTACAATTAAATTTTTTCTCAATTAATCAATAAAAATTAATAACAATAAATGATTTCCAACACTCACGCGACACAAAGAAAATGCATTAAAATCGAAAACATGAATTTTTGAAATCGTAGAAAAACGTAGAAAACATGCTTTGAATTTTGTGAAAAAACAAATGATAGTCGAAATTTTTTTTTACACCCAGTATGTCATCTAGAACAAAAAAGTTTACTTTTGTACTACCTACTTGGTAAGAAAAGATATAATAACTGATTAATACATTTAAAAAAATGCGTGTTGCTTAGACTTTTTTGATGTAACAAACAGGATCACAACTCAAAAATATTATCAACATGGAGAAATTAGTCTTTCCCAAGGAGTCTTTTTGATAACATCATACATTTCTCCTGCGTTGGGATATACGCATTTTTTAATATATATCTACATTTAAAAAGAGCTCTTATAAAGTAATAATAACCTTTAAAAATGTCATTCAATACGTATCAACCAGCAGCATTATCTACACCAATGAGTTGTCACACCGAGAGACTGCAGCCAACGAGCCGCGACGCATCGCATCGACCCACAGCGTAGTTCGACCGGCGTCTCGTACCGCAACGTGACGCAGCCGAGTAAGACCGCAGCCTCGCTCCAGTGGCGGCACTCAAGAGACGTGTGAAGTGAAGTGCGTGTGGGTGGCTTTATGCTTGTCCACTAAAATATGACGGTAGTTTTACATCTCATTGTAATCAGTGTTGATGGAAAAGGAAGCAGTACTAATGTTTACATACTCGTACACATTATTTTAAATAAAATATGGCTTCGTACTGCTAATAGTTACATAAATTTCAATCAGTTATGGATTCTTAAAGTATACAACTTGATAAGATACCGTATGTAAACTAACCAGGCGTATGCATCATTTGATTTCAATACAATTTTTTACTAGAACTGTTTTCACACTTAGTAACATCCACCTCTTTCATAGTTGGTTAACAAGTTTAAATCATCTTGTAAAATTAAACCTTGTAATGCTTACCAATGTTTTTGGAATCCTTTTTATTTTATTTATTTATTGGCTGCTATACAGAGGCTGCCAAGCAAACTAAGCCTGTTACACACGGATTCTTATAAAACTATTGTAAGAAAACATACTTGATTCCTGGCTAATAAGATTAAATTGAAAATTTCAAATTGCGGTTCCAAAGGAATGCGATCCCGGCGATATAAGCCGAATGCTGGCCTAAGAACGGCAGTCTATTTCAAGCCATCCTACCAATAACATCTCCAGTCTATTTCAAGCCGTCCTACCGATAACATCTCCAGTCTATTTCAAGCCATCCTACCATTAACATCTCCAGTCTATTTCAAGCCATCCTACCAATAACATCTCCAGTCTATTTCAAGCCGTCCTACCGATAACGTCTCCAGTCTATTTCAAGCCGTCCTACCAATAACATCTCCAGTCTATTTCAAGCCGTCCTACCGATAACATCTCCAGTCTATTTCAAGCCATCCTACCCATAACATCTCCAGTCTATATCAAGCCATCCTACCGATAACATCTCCAGTCTATTTCAAACCGTCCTACCAATAACATCTCCAGTCTATTTCAAGCCGTCCTACCGATAACATCTCCAGTCTATTTCAAGCCATCCTACCCATAACATCTCCAGTCTATATCAAGTCATCCTACCGATAACATCTCCAGTCTCTTTCTAGCCATCCTACCGAAAACATCTCCAGTCTATTTCAAGCCGTCCTACCGATAACATCTCCATTCTATTTCAAGCCATCCTACCGATAACATCTCCAGTCTATTTCAAGCCGTCCTACCGATAACGTCTCCAGTCTATTTCAAGCCTTCCTACCGATAACATCTCCAGTCTATTTCAAGTAACTCTGCAAGTCCTCGAACTCATGCTCATGCTGAAGCTACCGGACTCCGAAGCTGCTTCATGCTGAAGCTACCTGACAGACGCTGAAGCTACCTCATGTTGAAGCTACCTGAAGCTGCCGCATGCAGAAGCTACCTGAAGCTGCCTCATGTTGAAGCTACCTGAAGCTGCCTCATGCAGAAGCTACCTGAAGCTGCCTCATATTGAAAACCCCGACATTAACGCCTGATCCTGCTCCTGCTGCTGACCCTGATGATCCTGCCTACCACCTCCTCCTGCCTGCTGATCCAATTTGCTCCTCCAGTTCCTGCTCTCGCTGATCCTGCACGCGCCAGTCGGCGCCTGAGCGTCTGCCAGTGACCCTGCACGCGCCTAAGCGCCTTCACCGTGGATGCCTTCGCGGGGACCCTTCCGACTAATTCATGTCCGTGATAGTTTTTTTTGGAATAAAAACTTTTATTACGTGACAACCTGTGACAGTTTAATTTGACTTTTGTCAATTTTGTTTAGCTATAATTAAGACTTGCATCGACCTGAGTTTACAATTGAACTGGAAGGTATCCGGTTAGTCAGTCAAAATGTCCCTTGAATACTGTCATTCAATTCTGTCAAACAATTCTGTTTGACAAAGACATACAACAATATCTTAACATGAGTTAGCTTAAATTTTCACTTAGGTCGGAGCAAGTGGCCGTTACATGATTCGTATTTTAAAATTCAAAGTAAAATTTATTCATTCCCCACAATACAGTAGGATTGTAAGTTTTTTCCTAAAATTAATTACAAATGCATTTTTTAAAACTAAGTAGGGTATTCAAATATAAGTTAATATGTGCCACAGCTTCGATTCTTAACACAGCCGGGTTAAAAGGACTGCCTTTAGTTCGCTTATTACATACTGTATGTATAATAACTTAAATTATACAAAAGTGAGTTGGTGGAGCTTTAGAAAATATAATGTTTAAGTGAGTGTATGAGGTATGAGTAGAACGTGTGAACTTCTCTGAGAAAACTTATATCGAATAACTTATCGATTGTCAGCCAGCAAGTATTTCTGCCAGCCTTTTGGCTATTTTGCGTTTTGCAAAATATAATTTAGGCGTTGTATATATTATTCTATAACTATTATCTTTTCTTTTGGAGAATATAATTAATAAGTAATCTCACTTATTATGCCATAGCGGAAAAGTTAAGGTCTCAAACCTTGGACTCAAATTACAAAGACGTAACCAACAGAGTTTAATATAAATGACTGACTAACCTTTATCTAAAACCAAACTACCATTACCGCTAATTCTGCTTTACTCCCGTTTAATCCATCGATATGACTTCTGAATAACTTTCCCGAGTCTAATTGCAACTATCCGTTCTGATTTAAATATAATGTTTTTTGAACAGGATTATCCGTCTAAATGTCGAGACTCATTTCGTATAAGCACATGAGTTATATTATTTACTGTAGGCATTATTGAAATTTACATAAATACCACCACGACTTACAATGTGCAATTCGGGGCATCGTCATAGAGGACCTTTTACGCACGACGACAAATTTTGTGATGTTAGTCACATAAACGTTATCAAAACGGGACTTTATCGATATAGGGTTTTAGAAACTGACTGATCAAGACGTTGAATAGTTTAAACTGCGTTGTTTAAGACTTTTTAATTTAAACCGTACTTTTTTACATTTAGACGTCAGTAATAGGTTGTAAAAAAAAACCAAAAGCGAATCTTGCAGGTGGCCTACACGTAACATCTTTACTAAACAACAAACATTCTAATATCAACATATAACTAATACATCTACATGTCAGTAACATATACTATATACTATTGTATAAGTAGCTCGACGCGATTTCATATAAACAGTGTATAAGCCCCTTAAGGACTACTTATGAGACAAAAGGTTGCATACTATCAAGTACTCATTTAATGTTTAACTATTTTAAGTCGTTACTTGTCGAAGGTAATCCGCGGCTCTGAGACTTATCATTGGGCAATTTGCTATTTAAACAGTAAGCAATGGGCGTCGTGGTTGCTGGCATTTTTATCTTAAATTGGTTAAATATGGCTGTTGAAACGGTTATTGTTCGTGTTTAATGGGTGGGATTTATTCCATTTGGATAGTTTCTTCATGTGGATGTGACCTTATTTCAAACAGTGCATTCTTCTAATAGTAACCTATTCTGTGAAATCATTTGTTTTTGCATTAAGGAAAGATTCTTTTAAAAGTTGAACACGTTTAGAATCATTTAACTTAGGATCAACAACGTCGAAGGACACACCAAATATAATATTATAATTCGAGCTAATTTGCTGGTCCATTTCCAACAGATTCACTTTAAACCGTTCAGTGCGTTCATCTACCCTTTATACCGGGTGATATTTTTAAATTATATGGGTGCCATAGTACTAAAATTAAAAATATTTCCTCTTCATAAATACTGGCAGCTGACCCATACGTCATAGTTGAGTTTTTTTTTTCATTTTTGCTAATTGGTTTCTTTGGAAAAGTTGCGCGGAATTGTGTTCGAAGCCGTAAAAAATTTCACCCTGTATAATTAAATAACGGTAAAAATAAATGTTCTTTGATCTGCTTAGAAGACCGCCAAATAAAGTCCCAGGACGATTAACGAGTTCACACATCTCCAACGATTGCCTTTTTAATGGAATCCGCACCGCACGTCGCAGCAGCTGCCATTGATGAAACACACACACTACGCGCCAAGGTCGACGAGGTTGCCATTATTGGGTGATGATCCGTACGTTTAATTTATGTATATGTATAATATTTAAGCCTCCCTTTTATTATTGTTTTATCCGTTCTAATGTACTAATACAACATATACCTACGACCGCACTCAGGTTTTGCTAAGTACTGTGATACAAAGATTCTGGTAACACAAAGTCCAGATTTCCGTAGCAAAATATCTTAAACTAGCCTTAATTAACCATTTGTCGTGACTGTGACTGCGGCCCTAAGTATCGAAGAATATCTACTTTCGTTCGATAAGACCGGCTTCCGACAGTCCGACCAGTTTCGAGCTCGCATACTTTTTCTGGAGACGAGTGCAGTCACGGCTCCGCATCGCTGTCTGAGAACCGGGTTCTGACAGCTTATAATCGAGACAGTTCTACTTATCGTTTATAAAACATATCGTATGGTAATACACCAAAAGTATCAACATCATTTATCATCAAATTCTGCACGCAAACAGCATGTGTTTTTGGTTTATTTACTGTGGTAATTAGCACCGGCTATTAAAGCGCTAATGCGCGGTTTACATGTATTAAGTAGTTAAATTGGTAACTAAATTTGAAGTTACTACATGTCACTTGTGTGTCCAAACGGATTACGTAGTTAAGTTCATAAGTTCAATGAAGATGAGCAGTGATGAATGTCAAGGAATTCGTTAATTCTGTACCTAGATATGTGGAAAACGAGATTTTGGACAAATTCAGAGAAGAATTGTATTCGGAAATTAAAATCTTTACAAGAATATGTTTTTTTTCTAAATTTTTATTCTACAAGCATATCTGTTTTAAATATTCTTCAACAAATTGTAAAGTTGAAAGTAAACTCCACTTCGACATTAAAAAACGAAGAGTAAATGCGACATAAATACGAGCTCTTGCCGCCACCCGCTTTGTCAACTTATGCCCTTATCTAAAAAATCACCACCTACTTATACGAAAATTAGAACGAATCCTAATCTACTTAATCATGTGCGTACTAAATTCTAAGTTACCACTTGTCACTTAATTGACTGTTTACACGCAACTTTTAACTTAAAATTTAGTTACCAACTTAACCACTTAACGAGTGTAAACCAGCCAAAAGTATATGGATACGCGAATGCAAACTTATGACATGCATAACACATTGATTTACGTAGCTACACTGTTTTTTGGATTTCTCGTAAGACATAATATAATTGCACGCGGCGCAAGCGCTGGTGAACGTGAGTCTCGGTCTGCGTGCGTTCTCGAGCGCACGTCGATCGCAGACGCCTTCCCGCTCTTTTAGCCCCCGCGCTAATTGAGCACCCAAATTTCATAGTTTACCGTATTAAGTTTCTAACGCCGTTTTCACGGCGGACAGTGGCTCGTTAACCGTACTTCTAATAAGTTTCTAACGCCGTTTTCACGGCGAATAGTGGCTTGTTAACCGTACTTCGTGGAACGTGAGCTTCGTCGACGGGAATTCGTTGTTCCAGGACCTCAAGTGCCGTGTTCGAGTAAGTTATCCGCGTCGTTCTCAACCGCCCTACTGCGTGTAGGGTGGTTTTAGGAAGTTAGTCATCGTTGCTAGGTTCATATACTGTCCCTCCCCAACCCCTCCGCAATGGCTTCCCTAAGCTCTGATGAGATTAGGAAGAAGTTAGTTGATAGTACCGGTGCTGAAGGCATACATATAAATGCTGACAAGTTCCGTTTCTTAGATTCTCTCATCCCTCATTTCATGACGATAATGTCCACAATGGCCCCTCAGGCCACCCCAGTTCCCCAGACCCCTCAGGTCTTAGGCCCTCCCGCGTCCCCTTCCTCCAGTGACATGGAGTGCGAAGTAGACGTCCCTCTGCGCCGCAAGCGCGCACCCGCGACTGAGTCTTCCTCGGACGCCACCCCAACTGGCCCTGAGTCTCCCTCTTTCACCCTTGTTAAGAAGCGCTCTAAGAAGCGCTCGAAACAAGACCCGGCGCCCTCCACGCCCGTCCCTACACCCCCTGCGGCGTCTTCAACGCCAGCTGCCCCGGTGTCTTCAACACCCGCTCCGGCCCCAACTTCTCTCAAGGCCAAGGTCCCACCACCCGTTTTCCTTCGGGAAAAGGGTAAATGGACTGAGGTCTCGACACTGTGCAATGAGCACAAAATCCATTACACCCGAGCGGTAAACTCGGGTGAATCTATTAAAATCACTGTCTCGTCGATAGACGATTTCCGAGCTTTGACTAAGCTCCTCACCGATAAGCAATATGCTTATCACACTTATGCTCTGTCAGAAGAGCGTAAGATCAGAGCGGTACTCAGGGGAATCCCGTTCGAATTATCGAACGAGGCCATCCTGGAGGATCTGCAGTCCCAAGGCTTCCCGGCACTCGCGGTGCATAAAATGCACAGCAAGTACGGGAGGCAACACCCTCTCGCTTTGGTGATTCTCGCCAACGTCCCCAAGTCCAGAGAGATCCTGAAAGGGGTTAGCTCTATTTGCGGCCTCTCTGGGATCTCAATCGAGGCGCCTCATCGCCGCGGCCATCCCGGCCAGTGTCATCGGTGCCAGTTGTACGGGCACGCGGCAGCCAACTGCCGCGCACCGCCCAGGTGCGTCAAGTGCCTGGTCCCGCACTTCACTAAGGAGTGCAATCGCACTCCTGAAACTCCCTCTCCTCCCGATTGCGTGCTTTGTGGCCAGTCCGGCCACACCGCAAACTACAGGGGCTGCCCTCGTGCACCCCGTTGTATGCGCTCCAATTTCAAAAGGGCGGCGCCCAAACAGGCCCCCCGCCTTTCTCAAGAAAACTTTCCGCCGCTGCGTAGCCGGGTTCCTCCGGCTGCAAAGCCTACTCAGCCCAAGCCTGCTCCAGAAAACTGGAGGCAGCGTCCCGCATCGAATCCCATCCCGGCTCCTCGCCCATACAAACCCACTCCTCAATCCTCCGTAGCAGACGATATGCGTATCGTCTGCGACGCTATTAAAAATGTCGATGTTAGTGAAATCGCAGTCTTAGCCCGTAAACTTAGGGCTTCACGTACTCCGACAGAGCGTTTGCTAGCTCTGGCGGAGCATAGTTCCCTTCTCAATTCATTGTAGGTTCATTTAAATGAATTGATCCCTAAATCATGCTTCGGCCGACCTCTGCCCAGCCCCGGCTTCACCGGAGGCTGCCCAGAACGGCCACCAACTCATGTCCCTTTGAGCACCTTCAGTGCAACTTTCACTACAGGCGGAAGACCCGCTAGCGGGTCTCCGCCAGCGCGCCCAACTTCCCGACGGGTGTCGCTTCCGATGAAGGCTAACAGTATACGCTTACTACAGCCAACAGGTGGTTTTTAGTGGGTAGGTGCCATTCTGGTGAGTCCCACATAACCCCCCCGCAGAGGAATTTACCTGCGGGCGGGTATGCATGACGCATCTTCCACCTCCCTCCCGTGAGGGTGCCTCGGCAGCAAAAAAAAAAAAAAAAAAAAAAAAAAACGCTGGTGAAGGTCACTTTGTATAATAGAACAGTATGACAGTTTTGACGTATTTTGAATATTACTTTGTAGTATTGAAATTTTTATTTAAACATTTGAAACCTGCACGAATAAAACTTCGATTGCTTGTAGACCTTTCTAGCAATTAAACCCTTTGGAATCATTACGAAATAAAGTCCTAAAAACGATTGTTTAAATGTAACAATAGATGTACTTATGTGAAAAAAACATTATAAAAAATTATGAAGTTGATGGCCCTAAAATAATCCAATCTTGTGTTATGCACCATAGAGACCATCGATTGGAAACATAATATAATTGCTATCAAGCTTTAGAAGCAAACAGCGGCTCATAATCGGCTCCGTGAGATCTCCGACATAGACCGCCACCGCTGCGTCGGAAGCGCTTATCGCTAATACCTAACCTCATTCATTATATATATATATAATTAAAAAACAAGTTACTACAAAACAGATCAAATGAATATTGTGCATCTGACGCTTTATTGTAAATTAAGTCATATCTCACTAAGTTTAGATACGAGTATGGATAAATAAGAATCAGTTAACGATTATCATTTTCAATCAAATGCTTTTCATTAGTAGTGTAATTGGACGCTACGGACACGTTCGGCACAACATTTTTTTAACGTCAAGACCGGCTGAGACCAAATTCAGTCACACAGTTAAACCAACTCGTGGTACCTACTCATTCTTCTTATCTACAGGTCTGTGGTTAATTCTGGCAGGAGACAAGAATTGTACGTAAATACTGGTTTATTAGTCATGGGTAGATTTGAGGTTCGCCCTCGCAAATATTAGCACTGGAATTCGTCTTACTCACTACTATGCTAGCTATTCAGCAGCTACGGTGACCTAATTAGGTACTTGTTTTTTTTACTTGAAATAATAAGTAGAGGGTAATAATCCATCAATTATAGCGGTGGACTTTCTTTACCGTGCGGAAAATCCGCACATCCTTTACATACGCCGTCAGCGGCCAAGTTTGTATGAAGATTCGATATTTTTTTGTCATCTTTGCTATGTGGTTTTAGGGGAAGTCGTTCACGATTGTGGTTTGGGCCAGCAGGTAAATTATATAAACACAATTATTTAAATCCTTTTTCTTCTGTAATATACAAAAATGTCATGAAATTATTTTAATTACTGTAATGTAAGAGTTTGTAAATTAAAGCTTAAAATTGAGTGCCGACACATCGACGACCGTAAATAGAAATACATGAACAACCAAAAAGGTTCATGAAATATGAAACTTTCTAAAATGACAATGACATGACAATTTATGAACCAAAATTGATTATGGTTTTCCAATGGTAAACTTTAACTATGGCCGAATGTGCTGAGAATTGATTTAAAATATGAATAAAGTGGGGGTCTGCATCTTGACAACAGTGTTCTCATCGCTTTGATGTGAACAAGGTTTGTCAAGATTTATCATCTACATTTGTATCACGCAGGCACATTGCTTAACTTACACGCTTAACCTGAAATATACCATTTCATTCAAGCTAAGTGTTTTTGACATCCATTTCACGACATTAAAAATGAGAATGCCGTGAAAATTTTCCCGTCTATTAAAACAGTTTTTTGTTAGTAATAAAGAACGTTTGATTAATATAAAATAATAAAACCATATAATAATGTTGATGACAATAAAATGAGAAAATGTTGAATACGACTTTTGTTTCCTTTCATGAGAAAGCAAAAACTACTTAAAATCCTACTTAACTAAAACTATAATTGCAAAAGTTAGTTTGTAAGCTTCGCTCTCACAACTTTTTTAGCATAAATTTCGGGGTTACGAAAGGTTCTTATAATCCAGTATACTTCACTAACCCCAGCTTATACATTAAGTCGTCCAAATATTGCAACGCTTACATTACGTGATACATTTGTGCTATTTGGTTAGTCGACGTGGATAGTCGACGAGTCGAGGCGTATTGCCTCCGAGCTAAACGTCAACTTAAGCTTAACCGAACTCGATTATTATTGATAATCCACAATCCATGTAATGCTATGATAAAACCAATCGACTTAAAGTTTAATTGATTTGCAGGAGTCTCCCTCTGGGCCTTTGCAACACGTTGCGGCAATATTTTTTGCAAAAGGTCGCTCTGCCTAATTTACCTGAGCAAATGCCAATTGCATTCATTCAAGTAAACATCACGAAAGAAATGTGTTTTATTCGGAAGCCTCACTAGGCAGCGTGAGCGGCGTTAATGCAGAAGAGATTGAGCAGTTGCAGAGTTTATTTCTCTCTTCTCATATAAACGAACGAATATATATTTTATCTTCATAATAATATGAGTTATAAGTATTTTGTTTCTTTTTTACTTACAGCCGGCAAAAGAGGCATATGGTAAGGGGCATACGTGTCCATGGACATCGTTAGTCGTAGATGTTATTGATTAATCATATTATTTATTTATTATCGATTAATGATGCGTTGCCGACGGTGAGCTTACGTTGTAATGGCGTTTGTTCCAATAATGAAACTGGCTGTTATTTCTCTTTATCTGGGACACAACGTGTCCCAGGCAAGATCTTAACATAGGAAACTCCACCATCGCTGCATAGTATTAAGGTACAATGAATATACCAGCGATCACTTGTTATCACTTAATCACTTCATATGGTCGCGTCGGGTGTCGGGTCGCTCACTTCCCTCTAATATGGTTGAGGAGGGCGATGGCTGGATCCCGCGTTAACTCATGAACGGGTGCCGTTTGAGGGCGTTCGTCGTTTGGGGGTAGGGAAACTTGCCGAGCTAACAGATGGAGATAAGAATAATGTTACATAGACAAGAGTTCTTGCCAGTTTTTCTTCACGAAGATTTTTCCGAACAGGTGGTAGAGTCATGCTTCTCTTGAAGTCAATAAAAAACAAGTAATTGTCAATGTTGAGCAATAAATATTTCATTTCATTTCATTTCATTTAGACGACACAAAATATAAAAATGAATTCGACAAGTGGACGAACTTGCGTTACTCGCATATTCGGTTCGGCATTAATGGCACAGCCACATGGCTAAATCGAACGTAAGAGATGAACGTTCGGGTAAAAAGCCGCCCGGCTTATGTCCAGGTTTCGGCGAATATAATTAGCCTGTGTTATATTGTTAAAGTAGTTGCTTGCTAAACATTGCCGAAACAAATGTGGCGGCCCTGACTGGACATTCAGCCTGGATAGTATTGGAAGCTAAAACTACGGATGTACACTTAATAAAAAAAAACATGCAGTGTGTGAGTAGAGCTTTTATAAGATATACTGTCACTTAATTTATTCATGTCTGTAACATTTAAAAAGAAGATATTACACCGACTTTGACATTTACTCTGTCGCAGCATACTGTCCCACGTTACGCTACTCTTAGAAATCTAGTTATAACCTAAGTGAGAATAGTTGTCGTAACATGCCCAGTACCATCCCAACGCCGCTACAATAGGTTAATAAAGTGTTTGAATATAGTCATGGGAACTGACAGCGATTTAATTCGATAATTTAAATGACATTTCGGTGGAATATTACAGTGTGTTACAAAATGTGATACATCACCCACGTATGTCAAGTTATCAAACTATTACTTAACAAGCGCCTTGTATGGCGCGCACAGACCCGTGAACTCCTAGCCTTTGATGATGATGGCTCGGATGCAACCGAAATGGTTTAACAATCATTAATTTTATTAGATAGGTTATAAAATAAATTGTATGTTCATTTTGTAATAAGTGAGAGAACATTAGGTAAGGTTTGAAAATTCTTGAAATCAAAATCAAAAAAGGAATCCTAGTGTTATTCTATTATTATAATCCTAAATTACTTTTATGTTATCCAGCTTATTTTCGCATAATATTACTGAAAATAATTAAAGCATAGATTTCGTTAGAAAAGTTTTGAGCACTACGAAGCTTTATCTTTTAGGGAACTTAAAAATGATTTAAGCACAGTATGAACCATGTGTAATAAAAAGGAAAGACATTTACCATTGGGTTCATATTTCAAAACTATAAATAAAAAATTTACGAAATTTACATTCAGACAAGAGTAATAAGTGCGAGTCGTAACTGCAAGTAATATTTAGCGTCTATTGTGTGTGATGTGCCTTCGAAGCGGGAGCTCAATCTTTTCGTTGCAGGTCTAGGGGTACCATAACAATTTCTGCTTAAAGAAATATTGAAGTATAGGCACCATAGCAGTTTCATAAGGGAGGGAGTAGAGTTCCTTTTTTAAGATCTCGTCTGGGGCAGTACGACAGTCATTCCTATTTTAACCACCATAAATACCACATTGACGTGGCTGAGTTTTGGGTGAAGGGCAGGAACAGCCAAAGAATTACTGGCACAAAGGCAATTCCAACTGAAGCTACCTGTCCGCAACCTCAGCGCCATTAGACATACAATAATCACATAAAAAAATGATAAGTAAAAAACCTACGACTAATGATGTCCATGGGCACGTATTCTAGTTACCATCAGGTGGGTCGCGTGCTGATTTGCCGTCTACGAAAATAGTAAATAGTAAAAAAGGGAAGTTGTAAATCAAGCCACAAATTTCTTTATTGGCCACGTGATCAAACGTCTGATTTTATAACTAAGCCACGGGAAAATGATCATTTATCGCGTGCGCGAGCCGAGCGAGTGAAGCGAGTGTGGTGCAGGAGAAAATTGGATAATTCATAATTTTATAGCAAAAACAACATGTAACAACATATTTTTAGTGGTGAAAATAGTATCGTTCAGACGCTCGCAAATTGTGGCTGACTTAGTTATTTAGAAGGCAATGTAGATTTTTAGAGGCGAAAAATGCTATTAAAAAGAAGTTTGTTTAAGTAGCACACTAAAAAAAATATCTCCTCAAGGGTAAGGTAAAAAAACAACGGTACGTCTTTTTTAGGTTAACACATATATCAGCAATTCTCTAATAGTATTTAAATATAAAAAGATAAAAGTTGACAAAAATAATAAACACTGAGTCGCCTTCAAATTCGAATACGTTAGAATTTTTAAATAATTCATCTTACTCTACGATATTAGTAAGTTATTTATTTTCCAGCTGCTTCTTCAGATACTAATGCTTTATAAACAAGCTATAAATGACCGTGTAATATGTTTATGAGGCGTTAAGCAGCAAACACCTTCGACAATGCAACGCTGTCCCGCTGTCACTGCCAACATGACAGATTGGTTGCCGTCCCGGAGTTCTTCTGTGCATTTGTTTTGTTGTTCATTATTGTTCATATTGGTGTGTTTGTCTATGAATTTATTAGATTATTACTATTATTATTATAAGTAGGCATTTCATAAAGAAATTTAAAAAAATATTATTGCTTTCAAAATGTTTAAATAGTGCATTTAACTGTTAAAAAGATTTTATTGGTATCTCCGTAATTGCTTGGTAATTTTTAAGTTCACTGAGCATGGTCGCTGTTTTAATATGAATTGAAACGTGAAATGGTAAACCGGTTACGGTTACTTTTCAAACTAAGGTCAAACAAAAGTTTGGTAAATTATATAACCAAACTTTTTATTATAAAATAGACTGCGGTGTCCGCACGGGTTGAGGAGACAATCCAGGTCTTTAAGTGATAATCGTAGGTACTCTCCTTTAGTAGTAACTTAACTGATTTTGTAGTTCCAATTCAGAAATTTTCGATTATTACTTTTTTATTTACGAGGTGGCTCCTCAATTCGAATCACAATATTACCACTTAAACCTGGATTGACTCCTCAACCCATACGGACACAGACTAAGCCATTCTAATTTTACCCAACATTTTGTTTACCCGATTGACATATTAAATACTTATGAGCTTTATTTTACATCATAAAACTACCTACGTATTCTATGTCACATTTTGAAATTCAAGCATTTAACTAAATCTATCACGGTGTATTACAAAATGGAGTCAAATGTGATCAAACTAAGTTGCACTAAAGTAACGCCTCCATATCGACAAACCAAAAAAAGGTGAGGTGCCCAAATGTCGCAACGCGCAATGCTTGTCCGTATGTATACAGTTCATTTGTTTATCCGTATGTCTGTTAAATCGACCACCCACAGGTTAAATAAATATACTTTTGATTCGTTTTATGCAGTTAATATTTATTCATATTAATTTACATTTGGTAAAACACAGTCACTTATCAAAAATTTGAATATTGAAATCGGTCAAAGGTGAGAGTTTTCGTAATGAATAATTATAGCGTTATAAATGTATGAAAAATAAATTATAAAATAATTTTAAACAAAAGTTGAAACTGACTTGAAATAAAACTTAATTAAAAACATAAGTAGGTGCATATGCCAAATATTTCATTTTGAGGTCGGTGCCAGCCTTTATGCCGAGCCACGCGCTTTTTCAGTTATTTTTTTTTATTTTGTGCCTTCAAACTGTTGTCTCATTTCCTAATGATTTGGCTAGCACCGTCGTCAAACCACAATAGGTACCTATTTATGTAGACACCCTTTTCGCATGAAAAATTATTACTTTAATTTTAGTTACGTTGTTAAGTGACACGTATACCTAGTAAAGATGTTTCTCAAATGGGTGATTTATTGTATTTGTGATTGTATTGTATTTATCAAAACAAATTCATACTCGGAGATCACACTACAAGCCAGTTAAGTGTCTATGTAGACACAACTTCGTAATCAGAAGCTTGTAATATGTTGTCAAGATGAACCAAATGAGCCCAAACATATTATGTAAACATGTGTATTAGTAGTCGTAGAAGAGTTAGGTAAGAACATATCAACTTCTGAGCTTTGGCAGACCTTCATCCAAAAGCTAAATAAGCCCTAATCAATGGAAATAATTATCATAAACGATACAGTCTCTATGCACGTGTTGTTTGATGTTGACACGTTCGGTTGTCTGCGTCCAAGCTCAGTCCTGGATATTCTTGATAATACTTATATTGTTTTTGATCACCACCAGGAAAAAAAAACGTCAATCAGCAAACTTTCCCATTTGATTTCGAGGAGTTCTGTGGCATACCTCCGCAGTTCAGGGTGAAGTTCCCATGAAATTATAATAAGACGAACTTGGATAACGGAAGTGAACTTAAATAAAAACGACCCTCTTTTTTAAAGTTGGTTAAAATCTTTAAATTTATGCAAAAGTATAAATTAAAAAAAAAGTAGATGATTAAAAATTAACCTCTTACAAATAAAATCTCTTAAAAAAAACAAATCGGTGACGAACATAAAGAAATAAAAATTACCGGATGACAATACCATGCAGGGATAACGTTGTTTCAAGTAGGTTATTGTATTCTCCCCCCCGATGGTTGCCCGCCTTGTCGTGGCGGGGGGGCTTAGTGACCGTGGACTGGTCACCCACGGTGAACTAAGAGGCAACCAGGGCCGGCCTGTTGGGGCCGCCGGCTGGCCCGAGGAGGGCGCTCCCAGCGGGCTGAAGAAGTCCGCTGTGGACGCGCTAGGAGATGGGACCGCAGAAGAAGAGGAGTGCCGGTATTACGGTGCGCCGTTCTCCCTATCTTCTGCGGCCGTGGAGGGATCGCAGGGGGAGAGGCGTGTTGGTATTACGGAGCGCCACTCTCCCTACCTCCTGCGAGCCGGCGGGGCCGTTCCGTGGAAACGGCACTGGTGGGGCCGCAGAGGAAGAGGCATGTCGGTATTGTGGTGCGCCGCTTGTCCTATCCTCTGCGGCCGAGGTGTGGTCGGTGGCAGAACCACAGACCCGATCTGCCACCGGGTACCAGTTATCTGGTACCCATGGCCTCCTAGTAGCAGACTTGGGGGGAGTCTGCTTCAGTACTGGTGGAGGCCGAGGAGGGAGGCGCAACTTACCATCTGGTGCGCCCATCGTGGAGGGCCTTCGGGCTGTTTGATGGAGCCGCACGTGGGCGGCTGCCGCCGGCGGGGTCGCGGATGTGTGCGAGAGCGTTCCCGTGGCCCCTTCAGAAGGCGGCGAGGAGGAAGATGGGGGGGTTTTTAGTGGGTATACCGTGGGTCTCATTAGCCTATACGGGAGTCCCACATAACCACTCGGGTGCCCCCTGCGCCCGGGTGGTATGCGTAATGCATTTTCCCCCCCGAAGAAAAAAAAAAAAAAGGTTATTGTATTCTGACAACATATCCCCCCGAGGGTTGCCCGCCTTGTCGTGGCGGGGGGCTTAGTAACCGTGGACTGGTCACCCACGGTGAACTAAGAGGCAACCAGGGCCGGCCTGTAGGGGCCGCCGGCTGGCCCGAGGAGGGTGCTCCCAGCGGGCTGAATAAGTCCGCTGAGGACGCGCTTGGAGGTAGGACCGCAGAGGAAGATGAGTACCGGTATTACGGTGCGGCGTTCTCCCTATCTTCTGCGGCCGTGGAGGGATGGCAGGGGGAGAGGCGTGTTGGTATTACGGTGCGCCACTCTCCCTACCCCCTGCGAGCTGGCGGGACCGTTCCGTCGAAACGGCACTGGTGGGGCCGCAGAGGAAGAGGCATGTCGGTATTGCGGTGCGCCGCTTGCCCTATCCTCTGCGGCCGAGGTGTGGTCGGTGGCAGAACCACAGACCTGATCTGCCACCGGGTACCAGTTATCTGGTATCTATGGCCTCCTAGTAGCAGACTCGGGGGGAGTCTGCTACAGTACTGGTGGAGGCCGAGGAGGGAGGCGCACCTTACCATCTGGTGCGTCCATCGTGGAGTGCCTTCGGGCTTTCGCGATGGAGCCGCTTGTGGGCGGCTGCCGCCGGCAGGGTCACGGATTTGTGCGAAAGCGTTCCCGTAACCCCGTTTAGTGGTTTTATGGGTTTAGTGGGTATACCGTGGGTCTCATTAGCCTATACGGGAGTCCCACATAACAACTCGGGTGCCCCCTGCGCCCGGGTGGTATGCGTAATGCATTTTTCCGAATGAAAAAAAAAAAAGAAAAAAAAACGTCTGACAACATATGACTTAACTTGGAATTTATGTTTGACCCGAAAATCATAATTGAGGTCAACCTTTACGTCCAAACGCATTGTAGTTTCAAACTATCAATATAGGTAGAAATAATAATTAAAAAAACACTTGTAATGTCTCAACACGATAATCATAACGCCAATAATTCATCTCCATTGTAATCCCTACATGCACACTAGATATAATCTAATTGCCTTTTTTTTAATAATTAAAAATATAACTAAAATCGTAACAAGTTATTTATTTCTAAAGTTTATTACAAACCAATATTTGATCAAACGATTTCAATAGCCTTTATTAACCTTGTAACTGTTTAACACGACCACGTCTGCACTACGCTAACGAAATAATCCTAAAGTGTAGCGCCCTCATAACTAGTCACAGAACTATTTCGCAACACCCATAATGCCAGCCAACTCGATACCCAGCCAGGAAGTACCGCGATATTCGATTATGAAATTATCGATATAATTGTAGAGATTCGTGACCGATGGAGCCAGTTTTCGGCAACTCATCCGACGGTTCTTTCTTATGTTGTATTGTGTTCTGTAGGACAGCGTGAAGCAGATAAAGCTGTTTTGGTAAAGAATACCTTACAAAACTATTTTTTTTACAACGACTACAACAAAAACATTTACTAAATTAAAATTTAAAATATTTATTTCTCAACACTGACAATTACATGTACTTATGTCATTAAATAAAGTTCTACAACCAGTTCGGAAAAACCTTCACGAAGAAGAACTGGCGAGTTACTTCACGGGTGTAATTTTTTTTAAAGCTACAAAAGGACAACTGTTTTACAAAGGTACCGAAGAATTCTTTGATGATTAAAAACACTTTTCAAACGTCTAAAAATCAAGAAAGGAAAACTTTACCTCTTGGTAATCAGTAGCTCAAAAGATGCAAGGTTTTTATATAGGTACTACTAGCCTTTGGCTGCGTTTTCACTCGGGCATACTTGAGAAACGTATTTTTTTTGATACGCGGTACCCTTTTTCCTTTTTCATACCACATTTTAACAAACGCATGTTAAAATTTCATCGGTACAGCAAAAAAAGTGTAACAAAAATACTCATTGCCGCATATAAGTTAGGATGTATTTCTTAAATTGTCTAAATTTAAGAAATACATGTTTTTTGTTCAATTGCGTCAAACATTGAGTTAGATTAGTTTACGGACCAGAAAGCACCAGGTTCCGTCTGGTCCGGTGAATGAATTTCCTAAACAATGACATTGATGAGGTCAAACTGAACAGAAGTAGGTCAGTAGTTGTTATACAACCACCATTTTCATTTTAACTTTGAAAGGAGAGAATAAAATGAGCCTACGTAAAATAGAATTACGGTTTATTTATACTTGCTTTGAGACACGAGTTAGATTATTTTTAAAGTATGTACTCCATCGAGTTCGAAGTAAACTGGGTTATCTTTGGACTTATCGACAGCTCCGACTTGTGCGAACTTTTGGCCGACTTGTGAGCTGATAATGTTTCATTCCTGGGAAGCGACACGTAGTTGTATTTATTTATTTATTGTAATATATTTTTTTAATTCTTCTGTTTCTGGTGACAGCATTAATGCCACAGGCTTCTGGCCAAAACGACACAACCGCTACTGCGTATCTAAGTTAAGATATTTCCGGATAAGCCGGCAAGTATTAAGAATAACTGCTTTTTGCAACTGAATGTAAGCAGCCGCAAAATTTCTTATAAATCTGCAAAGTTTTCAGGCTGTTGTGGATGGATTTTGAAATGACGCCGGTCAAGGATATCACAATGGGAGCTGTTCGCACTGTCTCTACCTTTAGTCTTTAGTTCTATTGACAAATCGGTATACCTTCTCTGCAATTCATCAGTGTGTGTTATTAGTAGGTTGTGGATGTTAGGGATGGCAATATTTATGAGGAATACTTGTCGTGTAAGGTGATCCCAGGTCTATTATTATTAACAATGTCGACGTAGAATACATAAAATTTTGAACAAAAAGTAAATGATCACTTTTTATTTCAAAAATATTGCTTAGAAACTGTAAAAGCGGTAACTTTTCAGCACAAAATTGATTACGACCTGTGCCCACCGCGATAAACCTAGCAGCTTTTTGGCTACATGGCTTTAAAAAACACATAAATTAGTAATTTCATCATTTAATTAATGGTAACATGTTAACATAAAATCATTGTTTACATAAAACTGTGAAATTAGTAATTTATTTATACACAACTTTAAATAAAGGCATAACTAAAAGTGTCAATAAAGCATTAACTAAGAAAATTAAGGAATGTTCAACGTTTATTCACAAGAAATGACAAAGACAACTGATGTTAAATGATTAACTTTAATAAAAGTGATAAGATTTATTCTTACTCCATTATATGTATTTAATATAAAATAAAAATAATAAAGGTCTACATGAAAAGCTTTTAACAATGCGCCATTAGTTCAAAGTCATCGCGAGATTCGCACAGCGCCGTGAAAACATCGATGAAGGCATCGCGCCGGGACATTGACACATATTTTTAAAAACCGGTTGATTGTTCATTATCGCTTTTTTGGCTTAAAGCCATCGTGTCTGTCTCAAATGACATAACTACTTACATCGATGTTAAATTCAAAAGTAGCCGCCGATCACGCCCCTCCCAAATCCTTTTGTTATTTAACATTGTCAAAGCCGGCAAACAAATATGCGTTCTACCTGATTTTTATTTTATTTATTTTCACATTTTCGGAAAAGTAACAGCTAAAAATAGAACATTACAAATAGAAGGAAAAGGCCAATTATAAGTTTCCGCATGTAAGATATAGAGAGACAAAAATATTACAATAACAATAACTTTTAAAAATAACTTATACTTAGACAGATAATAACAAAGAAAAATCAAAAATCACAGATAAACAAAATAAGAAAATAATGTATATCCATACATATAAAAAAAGACGTTCGCAAATGGAGATTTTAATGTAATTCGTATTTAATATTGTTTGTACGATTACAAAACAATTGTTTGATGGTGTCATCCGTGCCCGTACATCAGTAATCGTATATGTTATTGTTTGATTATTTAGGACTCTATTGACTGGCTGTATCCCTGGTATTCCTTTTATTCGGAACATAACCAAGTACATGTGGTTATTATGGTGGTTAAAATTGGAAGGACTATAGTACCGTCCCAGACGAGATCTAAGCATATGAAACTCTACTACCACTGAATGAATGAATGAACGAACGAAAAGATGAATGAATGAATTTTAATTTTCTTTTAAAGTTTTATTCAATGTATGAGTAACGGTGAAACGTTAGATCCTTTGTTTATATTTTAACGGTAACAATACAGTTTGTGGTTAATAATCTCCAAAAAAATGTTTAAATAATCAATAGGCCAGCTATAATCATAGGTTAAAGCAAAAACTCTTCACAGAATTAATTTTTGAACAGGAAATGATATAAGTTTTGGTATTCCATAATTAAAAGTAATATGAAATATTGTATAATGTATTTGAATTTGAAATTTGCTCCAATGTATTTTTAAGTTTATTTTAAAGCATATTATAGATACTCAATGGCGTCTTGTTCTGGTCCTCATTTAGTAATGTAGGTACGGAAATTAAAACAAGTCTAGCGAGTGACATCTTTCGGCCTGTCATGAAGATGGGCTAAGATAAAATTAATCATTTTAATTTTTAAACCGGTATTATAACATATATTTAGACATTGAGATTATTCGTTAGTTTCGACAATATCAAAGGCATTTTGAAATCGCATTTAATACTAGGTACTTTGAGTACGGGATTATAAAAAAATACAACTTCCATTAGTCTTTGGATATTTTTTAATTCACAGAGCCGGCAAACGAGCATGAACCTGATGGTAAGTGGCATTCGCGCCCATGGACATCAATAATCGTAGTATAAAACATCTATATAAATCGACTAATGATGCGTTGCCAGCCGTCAGTTTTGTTTCAGTAATTTCACTTTAACCGGAGCGAGCTATACAAAGTGATTATAACGGCAGGCACGGCAATAGGAAGAACTGTACTACCACGTCAGATGAGATCTCAACAAACGAAACTCTACTCCTCTTCTACTCTACTACTCTACTCCTGTACTACTCTACTCCTCTACTACTCTACTCCTCTACTCCTCTACTACTCTACTACTCTACTACTTTAATACATCTTATTACTTTACTATCAACTCGTGGACCTACCTACTCACTACACTTTCATGATTGAAATACTTGAGATTTTTGCTCCATTAATCTTTTATTAGTTTGTGAGGGTCGCCGATACATCCGTCGATACAAACAGATGCTCCATAGACACAGAGCACGATGCTGGATACTCTTTGGCAGTAGATGACCCTTCCGAACCAGTGTCAGTTTCAATATACGACGTCCTGAGCCGAGGTCCGTGCCCTTTTGGGTGCCCTTAGGCGTATCGTATGTAGGAGTAGTTTAAGTTCCGGCGAAGCGCCATCAGCGCTAGGCCACAACGTCCCATAGAGCCATAAATAAACAGTCCATTTCGAAAAAAAAAGCTGCTGGATACAATGTTCAGGGGATCTGTTCAAAATGTTCTCTCTACATTTAAATTTGTTATTTAGCACGTAATTAATATAGAACAAAAATACCTTCATAAATTGTGCCATAAAGCACTTAACATAAAATATAAACAAATAACACAGCCTGGTCTTGTTGACCAAAACAAACTTGTACTATTTTCAGTTCTTTACCTACTCGTGTTGTTATTGTCAAGGTTTTTTAAGAAGAACTTTATCACAAGTCGTCGTGGGTAGGTACGTGAGACGCCGTCTGATAACCCCGCCTGCGCGATATGGGCCGCGATCTTGTTTACTCCATGATGGAAGTACTGTACCTAGTCAGGGACGTCAGTATTTGTGAGAGATAGTTTTTCTAGCATAAAAAATATATATTCCTCATGCGTAGCTAACTCTTATGCAATTGATGAAACCTTAATTAATCTTCTCATGTATAAAAAACAAACGAAATATACAGATTCATATTTCACCCAAATAATTTTCTCAGCGAGTAAATTAACAAATATTCTATAACAGTTTTAAAACCAGATAGTGATATGCTTAGTTATCGATAGTAAATACTTTTCAGGGTCGATGTTTCGTTATTCAGATGTTTTAAAGTTTATTTTACAACCATAGCTAAGCCATGAAAGCTGGCATGTAAATTAACCTTTGCCTAATATTTTTATGGTAAAAAGTGACCTCGTTAACTAGTGAACTCTACGCAAATGATTGGAAATGTAAATTTATAAAAAGTAGCTCTTACCTGAGAAAAAACTGCAAAAACACCCACTGTTGCACACACCAACAAAAAATGTTTATTAAACATTATTACACTTTTCACTCACTTTTGTTATTGTTAAATTATAATAGCACTGCCTCTCACGGTCCCCGCTGGAAAAAAAATATATCAAAAGAAAGGTTAATTAGCTAATTAGCATAGAATCTAATTCGAGTCTTCAAGCAAATGAAACCTACTCAAACAATAAATTAAAAAACTAGTTTCATCCTTCAATCTATCAAAATCCTACAACTTTATTGTCAACACATTTACTTATAGACTTCACCTTTTGAAAAGAGAATTATCTAAAACGACAAAAAACAGACGGTGCGATGAACAGATGTGAAATGTCAAACTTGTAAATAAAAACACGAAATCTATCGTGATTGAAAATCGTGACGCATTTGGAATGGTAACAACACTAATGTCACGATTTGTTTTTTAATTTTTATTTTTGTTTGAATATTGTTATTATTTTCGTTCGAGATTTCGTTGATGGCCAGAGAGCGCGCGTTTTGCGCTGCGTTCGGCGTGTTACTGGCTGACATTTGACTCGAGTAGCCTGAATAGAGAAGTGCCTTTGCCCCTACCCTGCCTGGAATCCTGCGCTCGTCCTTGGCAGCACAATGTTCAGTATAATGATCTTCAATTGCAACTTACCTTAGATGAGCTTAAAGACTCGTCGGGGTTGCATCGCCTTATTATAAGAAGACTTTAGTTCGCGATCGAACCGTGTAAGGTCGAGCTCGAAGTTGTTATTGGTATTAATATATATAATAATGTAATAGGTACAGAGTTAAATACAAATTACATTAAGTATGCAAATTGAATAAGTACAGATATCGGTTAATAATAATTCGAGAAGATTATGATTTTTGCGTGTTGAACGTAAACTTCGTAAGAACGTAATAGCCCTGCTTCCTACGCTGGATCTTCCAGGTTTGAGTTCTGGCCAGGGCATTCATTTATGTAGTGAACATAAATGTTTATTCTCGGGTCGTGGTTGTTGGTATTTATATATGTATGTTTATTCTGGATTCCCCCTAGTTCGCTGTATGGTCAATCATAAGACAAGCTCTTCGTACTGTGTATATCTAGGGATTTCAAAAATAGATATTGCTATTTATACTAAATCTGATTATATATATATATATATATATATATATATATATATATATATATATATTTACTATACCTATCAGTTATAAATTTAAACTTAGTGAGAACAAACTTATGATATTTTCCCATAATGATAAAGATTGCTCCAATTTCAAAAGAAAAATAAAATGTTCATTTTTATTATTTTTCTGTTGGTATTTCCCTTTGACGCTGCATCGGCGAGGCATCGCGTGCTTTACATCTTAACTTTTACCTTATTACTTCAACAATACAGTTAGTAGATGTATGTTGAAATGCAGTGAAAGGAATCCTTTAATTACTGTACATGGATAAATTGGATATAGATAGTTGTTGACGTCAAATGTATACTCGTGCATACAATGCGAGAGCACAAAGCTAATCGATATTTTTGTCTCCTTTCTTATTCCCTATCTTCTTCCTTCTCAAGTTTATTTAAGTAAAATTCAAATTTGATTAATCAGTAGTAGTTGCAGGCGACGTATTCAGCTCGCAGGGGTCATCGAATGCTGGTGGAAGTCGCTTCGGAGCGGTCTAAGTGTGTTATCCGGCGCACGCAGTAAACAGTCTCGACGCTAGCTACCGCGCTTTTATTTTTGTATATATTAGAGATCACGACGACGACCGAGTGGTGTAGTGGTAAGTAGCTTTGCCTCATACGCCGAAGCTCCCAGGTTCGGGTCCTGGCCGGGGCATTCATTTGTGTGATGAACACAGATCACTATCACGGTTTTCTTATGTTTTGTACAAATCATTCATGGATGAATCACGAATTTCTAGAATCAACTCCTACACATGAAAACACTAAGATTCCACTAGAAATCTATATACATTCAATAAATTGAGAGAATAACTAAATAACTATTTAAAAAAATCTGTCTAGGAATTACAATTCTGCTAATGTATCGGCTTAGTTAAAAAATTATTACATCTTAAACACAAAAGTTAAACCAACAAATAGGCATAATACTCTCACATATTGACAAATTAACACAGTGACGAAGACGTCAGGGAGTCACTCCCACGCCCCGTATACGCGGCACAACGATCTTACTCGTGGATCGATATCGCCGAGTTTGGTCGATAGCTCGCAGGTGTATCCGGTGTGACGTCATCCTGCAGAATACCACGATGGTATTCAACTTCCTGAGGGTTTGATTTGAGGTGTAGGGAAACTGCACTTTTAAGTTAACCTAATTAATATTATTCATGTAAAAGTCGCTCATTTGTAAATTTGTTTGTGTGTTATACTTTGTAAGGAATACACAAAAGTCAATATATGGGGAAAATAAATTACTTTGAATAACTAGTTCTCGTTATTATATAACTAACGTTCTTTCTGTAAGATCTTCATCCGTACATATATATAAATGAAATGAAATTAGTAATGTAATATTATAAATTTATTAACTGAAATCTATTTCATAATTTAATTTAAACTTACAAAGAAATTTGATTTCACAACTGAAGTCAATCTTTGTTCCAATTTTAATTTTATTATGAAACTAAATTTTTGTTATGCTGAAATATTATAATTTTAATCCTTGTTTTAATTTTATTAAGTAATATTGTAATTCCTATTTATCATTTAGCTTTACTTTATGTAAAGTTTACGCACAAGTCATACTGTTGTGAATACAATTGTTGGGTACCGGTCTAGGCCTTGCTTGTTTTATATCCATATTCATACATATACCTATTTATTACTTTCTGATTGTTAATTACTTCTGAGTAAAAGGCTATATATTCGGGCCCGCTTTAATCGGCACTGCTGGGCTGCAAAGCCAAAAATATATAGATGTACGTTCGGTAAAAATGCCGCCCGGCCAAAGACGTCCAAGTTTTGACGAGACGACCCGAATGTGCCACCCTATACAAAGCCTAAATGGAGGACACAATCGGCACAAGTCGAATGCGTGCAGAGTTTATTCGGGCCAACGTTTACCTTCCACAAATAATGCGGACCATAACAAAACAAGTCAGCCTAATCGTCTAGGTCCAAAGTTTAAAGACTCGATTTTGAACTCGTCCAAGCGCAGAACCTCGACAACATGGTGGGGAGTTAAAATTAAAATTAAGAGTTTACAAATCATCACTCTTAAATAGGAAACATTTGATTATCCCACAAATTTCGGTCCGTACTAAGATCTCCTTCTTCTTCCAGTGCTTATCCATTAACGGCTGGCCGTCAGCTCTGTGAACTCCCCCTAGTTCTATGCCAGATAGAAAAGTTGTTATACTTACGTTATGAAATGAAATGAAATATTTATTTCTCAACATTGACAATTAGTTGTTCTTATTGACGTCAAATAAAACATGACTCTTCCACCAGTTCGAAAAAACCTTCGTGAAGAAGAACTGGCAAGAAACTTCACGGGTATATTTTTTTTCTTCACGGGTCTTATCTGCATCTGTTAGCTCGGCAAGACTTCCGGCAAGACCCTACATTGCTGTGTACGGGGCAGGCCGGACTACCACGCACGTCAGCTGTAGGTCCCCGTAGTGGCTCTGATAAACCCAAATAGCTTGATACAATAAGTTTTGAACCGTACTTCAGTGATTGTAGAGCTTCTCTTGTTAAGAACTAATCTAGGGCTAATAACTGTTTTAAACTATCGCGGTTATTTTCACTATAATTTAAGCAGATCAAAACGAACGAGAAGGAGGGCAGATCGATTTATCGCCTCTAACTGTCATCGCCACCTACCTACATCTGCCAGTCCGCGATCAAGGTGCTTGCAACAGCATCGCAATATCGGACGCGCGAAATAAAAATCGAAAATCGTGGTAAGAATCCCGTAAATTCATTAAATTATAATCTAGGGCTTTATTACGGTCCTTTCTATTTTGACCAGCATAATAGCCACGTGGTTGTGTTCTGGTTAAAGGAAAAGAATAGCCAGTGCATATACGGTAACAAAGGCAATTTCAACTAAAGCCTACGGCCGGCAACGCATCATTAGTCGATGTAATAATCACTTTCAATATTGATAAATAATACACCTACGACGTACTGCACCTATGTCTATGGGCGCGAAAGACACTCACCATCCGGTGAGCCACGTGCCCCTTTGCCGGCTATGTAATATTAAAACAATTCAAATAACGATTCTTTGAATCTTTACGCAGATATTAAAACAACTATGTAATTGTAAAAACACAATATAAAGGAGCAGCGACCAAATAAAGAATTATCTTATTAAATAAAACAGTCACATTTGCATGTACCATATAATGTAGATTTTTATCGTCAGTCAAATTGAATCGATCACAGCGTTCGATTGCATACATCGAATAATGAAGCCGACGTAAAAATCGATTAGGATCGGTATCGTAATGATATCGTGTGGCTGCGTGCGAGCAACTAATTGTTGAAACTATCCATTATGAATGCTGAAAGATAATTATCGATGTTCTTGGTGAATGTACAGACAGCAAATCAAGCTCAATCTCTATTTCTGCATTACTTAGAATGACCTACGAATCAGAATATCTTAGAGTTTGTGCGATGTGTTCAAATACTGAATGTGCGTTCTTAAGTGAAATTTAACAAAGTTTATTATGCAATAGCTTATTAATAATTAAAATATTAACATTTGAGCTGTAAACAAGTAAAAGCTAATTATTTATATTTTTATTTATAAATAAATTATAATAATTAAATAAAAATAAAAAAAAACCCCAAAAATTATAATAAATTTATAATTTTTGGGGTGTAAGGGGGAGTCGCCTACCATCAAGACTCTCCAAATGCCAACCTCACCTGCCCGTGGTGCACCCTGCCGGACAGCGGACGAGGCTCTGGCGACCGATGAATGGCGGGATAACCATTTTGCAGGTGGTAGGTTTCGACCGTGGCTTGCAACCACCCTCAAGACAAAGCCATGCCGCCAAGTGACCTAGTCACGTTCCGGCATGATGTCTTGAGTAGCCATTGGAGGAGAATAGGTCCGAGTAATTGCGCAGCGTATGAGAGCCGTTTGAACTCGATAGGTTATGATGCACCGGGTGGCTCATTCTGGAGGGCAGCGGGATCCAAAGAAACGGTGCACCGCTGGCCGACCGCAGGTTGTAGGGGGCCCAACTAGCGTTCTAGCCATTCGCGAAAGGCTGCCCCACCGCCTGTGTAAAATCCCGGGATTGCTCCATCGTGCCGGTTGGCGACCGGATGGAGAGGGCCCGATGGCGATCCCCGGGGGGTTTTGGGCGTCCCCGCGGTCTCCATGTGAGTCCCCCACCAGTGGGTCTAACCACTCGAGTTGCTTGGTTCCAAACGTTGCGCCTCACTCAACTTCTATTCCTCTCCCCTATTCACCCTAACAACAACATAATGGAAAAGTCCAAAAAGAAAAATAAGTGCCGACAGCGGATGCACTCCCTCTCCCTAAAAGTACACTTCTCTAACATCCGAGGAGTGCACTCAAATCTCCACGATGTCCACCACCACCTTGAGACAGAGAGACCGCACTTATTCTTTCTGACAGAGACGCAGATCTGTGATCGTTCGGATCTGGCATACCTGCATTACCCAGGCTATATCCTGGAGACCAAATTTCACCCCAATGCGGGCGTGTGCGTGTATGTCAGAGACGAGATCTGTTGTCGGCGTCTCCGATACTTGGAAGTTCCGGATTTTTCTGTTTTATGGGTCTATGTAGATACTGGCCTGGACCGAATTGTATACGCCAGTATTTACCGATCACACACGGGAGCTCAGGAGACAACTCGACTCATTGAATATCTCAGTGATACTGCAGATAAGGTCCAACGACGCTATCCCTCTGCGCAGTTGGTGTTCCTTGGGGACTTTAATGCCCACCATGGAGAGTGGCTGTACCCGTTCAAGGACACCGACCACGCTGGCAGAGAAACCTATCGGTTCGCAGTAACTCATGGTCTCTCCCAGCTCATCCACGAACCTACGCGCATTCCTGACGTTGTTGACCATACTGCGTATTGCTTGGACCTTCTGCTGACAACCGATCCAGACAGATACTCGGTGTCCGTATCTCCACCATTAGGGACATCCGACCACTGTCTGGTGAAATCTGTGTCGCAATACTCGCCAACCGATACCAGCCCAAAAGGCAAAAGGCGAGTATGGCGGTACAAGTCAGCAGATTGGGATGAGATGCGTCACTTTTTCGCCTCTTATCCTTGGCGGCAAGCTTGCTTTACTTCTGATGATCCATCATGCTGTGCTGATGCTGTCTCCAGTGTGATATGTCAAGGTATGGAATACTTTATACCGTTCTCTGATGTATCCCTGGAGTCCAAAGCCCGCCCATGGTTTAATGCTGATTGCCTCCTAGCTGAAAAGCGAAAGCATGTAGCATACCAAGCCTGGGCTAGCGCTCGCAGAAGCAAAGCTATGGATCTCCCAGCTAAGAAGCAGGCGTACAATGCTGCTGCCAAGTCCTGCAAAAAGGTGATCAGAAGCGCTCGTTTCGACCACATTGGCCGTATCGGGAACAAGTTAGCATCCTATCCCACGGGGAGTAAAGCTTTCTGGTCCCTTGCCAAGTCGGTTGAGATGAACTTCTGTCGCCCATCACTGCCACCACTGCGGAGGCCTGACGGGTCTTTGGCCCACAGCGCAAAAGAGAAGGCAGACTTGTTCGCAAATCTCTTCGCGGAATGTTCACGTCTAGATTCCAAAGGTAAAAGCCCACCCACGTTACCTCCATTCGGCCCCAAGATGGAGGCCGTCCAAATTCACCAGAAACAGGTACTCAAATGCTTACAAAATCTAGACGTGAATAAGGCCAGTGGTCCGGATGGCATTCCCGCAGTGGTATTAAAGCACTGTGCCGCCGAGTTGTCTCCTGTTTTGACACGCCTATATCGACTCTCTCTAAGGACTGGAAAAGTTCCAAAATCATGGAAGTTTGCAAACGTACAGCCCGTACCAAAAAAGGGCAGTCGAGCCGACCCAGTCAACTATAGACCTATTGCAATCACTTCCATAATTTGCAAAATTATGGAACGTGTATTGAACCATCGTCTCCTGACGTACCTAGAGACCAATGAGCTCCTCAGTGACAACCAATATGGTTTCCGCGGAGGACGCTCAACAGGAGACCTTCTAGTGTACGTCACGCATCTATGGAGCATGGCCTTGGAAGGGCATGGAGAGGCAATAGCCGTATCCTTGGATATCTCCAAGGCCTTTGACCGGGTATGGCACGAAGCCCTTTTGAGCAAGCTTCCTGCGTATGGCATACCATCTGGACTCTGCGACTGGATGTCTGATTTCCTTAGGGAACGGTCAATTCGAGTTGTCGTCGATGGCTTCTCATCGGACCTAATGGCGATCAACGCCGGCGTACCTCAGGGATCTGTTCTCTCTGCAACATTATTCCTGCTGCACATTAATGACCTTCTTTTATCGGATGGCATTATTGGTTACGCCGATGACAGCACTGTTGTAGAGAGATATGTCTCCAATGCGCGAGCGAGTCCAAACCAGATCCAATTTCAGAGAGAGTCGATGATCGAACGGGTTGATTTGACACTTTGTAGGGTTTCCGATTGGGGTGAAGCCAATCTTGTCAAATTCAACCCTTCCAAAACCCAGGCGTGTCTCTTCTCCGCTAAAAAGAGCACATTCAACTTAACGCCCACTTTCCAAAGTGTATCTGTACCGATCACAAACCAACTAGGGCTTCTAGGCATGACCATCACGTCGAAACTTAATTTCGGTCAACAGATTGAAACCATGGCACAGTCAGCTTCCAAAAAATTGGGAGTCATCGCAAAGGTCCGGCGGTACTTCAACTCCGAACAGCTGCTCAACCTGTACACAGCCCAGGTTCGATCTTGTATGGAGTACTGCAGCCATCTTTGGCATGATTCCGCAAAATACCATCTTGAAGCGTTGGATTCTGTCGACCGAAGGGCCCGTAGACTCATAAATGACGACAAACTTACTTCTTCGAGACTGCAAAGTCTCGAGCATCGTCGAAAAGTTGCTAGTCTATCGGTTTTTTACAGATTGCACTTTGGAGAGTGTGCGAATGCTCTTTTTCAGTTGATCGAACCTTCCCCCTTTCTCCACCGGTCAACCAGGCGCAGACAGAAGTTTCACCCGTTTGTGGTTAGCGTGCCGATGAGCCGAACTAAACGGTTCGATAGCTCATTTTTGGTTCGTGTTGCCAAAGAGTGGAACGATTTGCCTGCGTCTGTTTTTCCAGACAAATATAACCCTGGAGCTTTCAAGTGTAGAGTGAATAGGTACCTCTTAGACAGGCGTGTACGATCCTCGTCTTCATCGTCACTTTCCATCAGGTGAGATGGAAGACAAACGCCTGCTAATTATTAATAAAAAAAAAAAAAAAAAAAAAAAAAATTAAAAATAGTATGTGAAGCTAAACATTAGATAAACGTTTTACAGCTTTAAAAGTAAAGGTTTTTGTGGGTGTTTTATTTAATGAAAAAGAATTAATTTTATATTTTTAATACTTCACCATCTCTCACCTTGTTTATTACGTATTCCGGCAGCTTTATTGTTATAAAATGTATCTGCTATTTCAATAATCGTCTTATAAATATTAAATATACTAAATGTTTCCTTAAGTAATTTTAATGAAATTGATTTGGCTGTCGGTACATAATAATGGTCGGCGATTGAAATCTCTATTTATTTTATTGTTTTATCGCCGATCCGCTGCCGTCAGTGCGGTGAGTTGCTCAAGACATATTGACTTATCTTCTAAATGGTTTGTTTGCATTCTTAAACGTTCTGCAACAAACATTCTTAGCTATTAGAATTGTAATTGAAACTTTTCTTCGATTTTATAAATCATTGGACTTATTATTTTGTTTAGTCCCCATACATGTTTTTACATTATGTAGAAGTTGGTATTTAGTTTTATACAGTCTGTGTTACTAAATAACACTGTACCTATACATATAGAGAGCCGTCTCCTTTAAAACATATCTTCCTAGCTCAGGATACGTGGATCATTTTATAATTGTTATTTGTATTTATTTGAATAATAAAGATTATTATTATTATTACTATTGTCAAATAGCTTGGGCATGCCGATTTGCTCACTTACAAAGGACACCTTTATAAAAGCATTAGTATGTACTAGTTGTTTGTAAATCTTAAGCAAAAACAAATAATTATTTTTTAATGTTTGTATCTGTGGGCTTATCTATGATACTGGAGTTCCTAACTAGTTTTATTACCGCCCGGGCAATGCGGACTCGCCTGGTTCCGCTTTAGCCGGAAACTCATCATTACGTTGTGTCATGTGATCACTCAGCATAGCATCAGATATGTTACATAAAAGTACCATATTGGTCGTCCTAAAAATTTTGATCCAATTACAGTTACATAATAAAATCTTTACTTCGGAGATGATGCTGAATACAGATTAGTTTATAACAAATCGATGGTATCTCGATGAAGCAATCACGGCCTGTCATCGAGGCAATAACTGATTCTTTGTGGAGACGGTTTTCGATTGTTCGATTCAAAGAGATGCTCTAGTTATTGTGACGGAAAACATTCTTACATTGTGCGCTAGTTCCTAATAGAGGGAAAGGATTAGAGCGGTGCGTTGAGAGCAGTTTGGCTTTAGAGGAAGTAATTTCCTATCGGGGGCTACGTTTATAGATCTACAAATGACTTTAAAATCAATTTTGGGAACAAACCGTTTTTAGTTAAGTGAGAAGTTTCAGTATTTTTATATTAGGTCTTTACCCATGAAATTGCCGTTTTTCACGAAATAAATGAAGCGTAATTTTTTTATATATTTTTTATTTTTATTAATCAAAATAATCACCCATGCAATCAATGCATCTTTGCCAACGCATTGGTAGCTTATTGATGCCTTTCTTGAAGAAATCAGCTGGACGGGAGGCAACAAATTCTTCAAAGGCATTTTGTACTGCCTCTCGGGTATTGAATTTTTTTCCCGCCAAGAAGTTATCCAAATTCTGGAAAAAGTAGAAGTCTGTAGGCGCAAGGTCTGGTGAGTACGGCGGATGACGGAGAACTTCCAACCCCAACTCTTGTAGCTTGGAGACCGTCTGCTGTGCAGTATGAGGTCGCGCGTTGTCGTGCAGGAGCAGTGGAGCCGAACGATTGACCAAAGCTGGTTGGAGACCAGTCCGTTCAGAGGAGTTCAGTCATTCTTCACAGTACACATCTGCAGTAATGCTTGTCCCGTTTGGCAAGAAGCTGTGATGAATTACACCCGAGTTAGACCACCAAACAGTGACCATCACTTTTCTAGGGGTAAGTTTTCGTATAGGGCATTGTTTGGGTGCTGAACCAGGGTCCAACCAACTTGCTGAGCGCTTACGATTGTCAAACAGGATCCATTTCTCGTCACAAGTAACAATGCGGTTCAGAATTCCTTCATTTGTATGCCTGCTGAGCAGTGCAAGGCACGTCTCCACGCGTACTTCGCGCTGGCGGTCATTGAGTTCGTGGGGTACCCATTTGTCAAGCTTTTTTACCTTGCCAATTTGACGCAAATGGACCAATATTGTTTTGATGCTAACGTCGAAAGCTGCTGCTAATTCAGCCGTGGATTGAGTTTCATCAGCTTCCACAATTGCCTTTAATTCGTCATTGTCGACCAAAGTTTTCGGACGACCACGGGGTTCATTTTTCAGGTCAAAATTTCCAGAACGGAAGCGGGTAAACCAATAACGGGTGGTGCGTTCGTTTGTAGTGTTCGCTCCGTAAACGTCGTTGATGTTGCGTGCCGCTTGTGCCGCTTTGCTGCCACGACGGTACTCATACTCCATAATTACTCGAATTTTTAACTTATCCATGATGACGAAAAATGTTCGAATGCGTTGAAAACAAAACACTAACTATTAAACAAATGACGATTTTAGAAAAAGAATTCCATGTTTGTCAAATAAAATTAATTTGAAATTAGAATTATCAGTCAAAAAAAAATATTTTCATTTGAAATGGCCAGTACGGCAAAACGGCAGTTTCATAGATAAAAACCCAATTATATTGGCAAAAAAAATACTTTTAATACTAACTTCTCTATTAGAACAAGATCCCAGGGCCGCCAGATGTCACTTGAACGAAGTTGTGTTAGTACGTACAGTGAGGGTACGCACATCAGGTAGCTTGTGTCGACCAACTTATCTGTTTAGTTGGAAAAAATGTAAACTAAACCCTTTGTGTAGCATTTACATTGAAAACGTCATTCATGCATAAAATGTAGCGCCACCTTTGACTGCAGAGATACGTTGGTCGGACTTGTTTGTTGAGAATGTTTACCAGTTTAAGATTTCAGTTGCTTCATAGCACACGGTTGATCTCTCAGAACATGAGCACGGTAACATACTGGCGGCCCTGGGTTCTGGTTCTACAAGCGTGACGCAGTGAGGAGACCACATATCGAAGAGGTTTCTCAGAAAATACTTACGCTCATAATGTTTGAAACAAAAGACGGCATTCGTCTACTGTAGCGACTAAATTCTGTAGACTGGTTTTATAATACTGCAATAAAGAATATTGGCAAACTCACATACATTGTTAGTACCGCTTGTATTTCCGCAGAGTATCGTATTTCAAATTAAATATGTAGGTTTGACTGTTTGAATGATGAATAATCGAAATGCAATCATAAGATTTATATAGAAGTTGGGAATAAAAAGTCGAAATTATAATCTAACCTCAAAAAACACGTGAAAAAGACGTGAAAACGTTGTTTACTCAATAGGACGGATACGGTTAGGTTAATACGTTCATAGGATGATCAGATGAAGCTATTCAAATTAGAAAAACACTCTTATTTCAATTATTGTTCATACAACAGCGAACCGTGACAAGACAATTGACATAAGGGCTCATTGAAATGGCGGCTCAATGTCTTTGAGGTTTGGTTTTCTAGATGTCGATGAAAAAATAAATGGCGTTGTTACGGGAATAATTGGATTTTATTATATTTCTAAATATCGGAAACAACTGTCTCAATATTTGAGCTTGGTAAATACGTGTCTAATATGGACCTATACACTAAATATAGCCCGGTTTTGATATGATTACAATTTATAAATATTACAGGGTACCCACTCTGCCATTATCTTTTTGATTAGTTCAAATTGCAAAATTTATAAATAAACAATCAGATGTGAATCATTTAAAATATTACTATACATTTCTGTATAGGTCAAATTGCGTCTTAAAACGAGATAAATTTAAAACTATAGCCAGTTAGATCTAGAACAGTCGGAGCCTTTGATCACTGGTATTTACATTAATACAAAAAAAACATGGCGGACCACTTCGAAGACACATATTTTGTTCTCACCTTTGATATTTGTTCTATCTCTAGCGAGGGGGGAAGTGCCGGCCATCAATTAAGCCAACCGATATATATTTCAATGCTATTTAGGACACTTTTGCTATTTAGCACATTTTTGTTACTCCATTTTGTTCTCTAAAAACAATGATACACTTAAATTGATTGGTAATAAGAAGGCAATCGTGAACCTGTCTCGCACACAGAACGTTCCGAATCACCTCAGAGCCTGTCAATTTAATGTAGCAATTATAAAAATTCTACCATCTGTAAAGTTTTTAATGATGTACAAAATAGTTATCGTGAACACACAAATACCCAACTAACGGGTAGTTTCAGAGAATGTTTGTCCACCACGTTTGCGTACTGCGTGTTGCGTGTTGCCAGTCTGTGTACTTACATTCGAAATGAATTCTCTCCTCACGATAGCTCTGTTGGCAAAACCTATGAGCTCTTGACTTCGTCGCTATCGAATCCATGACCCCAGATCCAGAATCCAGGACACTCATATAAAATTGTACAGTTATAACAGTCATGTAGTACAGGAAAATAAGTAAAGAATATTCTTCATTTATAGACATTATTTTTTTTCTTATGGAATAAGGATACCACGTCGTTTTTTATTTTTTTACTCGTATTTGGCTGTTAGCGTTGTCGACCGACGCTGTATAGTTTGTTTGCGTTAAGAATACAGTGAATCATCGATGCAACTACAAATACTAACCACTGAGATTGCCGTATTAGAAAAAGTTTTCTTTTTGTCGGTGACGCTATTGGCTGTCTTTAACCTAATGCTGAGAAGATACGTCACTGTATTCTTAACGCGAAGGAACTATAGTTAGATGGTAACAATAAATTAACCTGACGTCAACATCTGGTGAATAATTTAAATTAAAGATACATTTACGTCGTCGGCTAAAGTGTGGGCAAACCAGGAATTGACCAATTAAGTTATAAATTGAAAAAAAAAAATCTTAGCTCCTATCTTGCATTGGAAATATACTCATAAGTGCGATAACGACCTTCAGTAGGCGAATTAGGTATTTAGGTACATGGATTAATTTCTTGCCATTATTACAATTAACGTGCCAATAATTTTTAAGACCAGTTAAGCTCACAAAGTAATCGCGTCTTTATACAATTTTTGCTTTATAAACCGAAAAATTAATGATATTCACCACAGTCTTTATTAAAAGTAATCCTCACATTATGATCAAGTTTGTCTCGCAGTGAATGCTGAAATAAAAACTTTTTAAAGGTGTTCTATAACAAGAGCACCTTTGCCATATATAAGCTCGAGTTCCTACTGCGCAATTAACAAGCAACAATTTCATTTGATAGCCACGTAACACTCGCTAAGGGCACCAGGTTGCAGTCCTCCATTGAGTGTTAATGTCTAACTTTGTTGCCAATTGTACTCAAGTGGCATTTATGTCGGTTCGTAATATATGGCCTACTGAGTAAGGCGACACTTCTGCCGCAAAGATGGCAACATTATACATACCTGAATAATTAAATATTTAATTGCGATTCCTTGTTAAATGGTTAGATATATTGAGATAGATAAATGGTTAGTCTTAAGTTTAAGATTTATTGTATATGTATTTCCGTTGATTTGTCGTCATAATGCTTCTTTGTATAATTTAGAAAATAGGGTTTTTGAAGTTCTGCCGCACCTTAAGTAGCTATCGCCCGGATGTCAACGAAAACGACGGCCAAGCAAGCGATGAACCATCGCTCGTGCGTTCTACTGGGGCCGGGTTTAATACAATTTATGAAAATAGCAACTGTTTACGTTCGCACAGCCAACATGAGCAGCGAACCAGCCGGTTCGTGGCTGCAGCCACGCTGTTGCCTAGCCATGTTGGCACTGCCCTGCAAAAGAACACTGAGTATTATTACATCGAGATATGTTTTTCTCAATCTTTTTTTTTCAAATCCATGTTTACACATTACGTCTACCGCGGGAACATTGACAGAAACACACCTTTCTGTCAAGTTACTTAACCAAACCGCTTCAGATTACGTCTTGTCGCATGACAAAGGCTCACGAAGATAACATTTTGATTCTGTCGCATTATACAACATAGTGATCCCTTGTAATCCCTACACGAACTTGACGCGGTCATGTTGGCCTCCCACGTCAACACACACGGACACTTGGGCATGATTTGAAAAACAAATTTGGGTAAACTGGTTTTCTACTAATCAAACTTCCTAAGCACATAAAGCATCAATTAAAGCTTTTTTATTGATGAATCATTAAATTTATAAGTGGCTGTTGCTTAACATTTCCAAGTTAATAAAATATCCCTCCCGCCTACAGTAAACAGACTGAGAGGTTAGACAGAAGTGGTAATCTTGAATTTATAGCTTAAATCATTCGGTTGATAAACCATGTTAGTACTTGAAAAAATATTTGTGAAATTACTTGTAAGTACTTAGGTACCTAATTGTTGTTTTTAATTTTGTTCCCAGATAGAGTATCCGTGAAAATGGTTTATTAACTTAGTCTATTTTGAACATCTACATACTAATCCACATACAATACTATTTTAGAATGGTAGGCTATCGATAATGTATAGTACTGCATCCATATTTTTCACATGCTAGTCAGAATCTCTGACCCGCAGAGATCTCGTCGATAATATCGCCCTCAAATGAATTTAAAATTAGTCCATATTAATGTATATTTATTATAATCATATATTTAAATATATAATAAAATAATATATTTATTCTGTAGTTGGTTCGAGATTCCAGAGCGAATACTTAACAGTTTATTTTCTTTTACATTGGCCTTTTCATTGAATTGTCTTACTCTCTAATCTAATTGATTGCTTCGATTGAGGTAATCTTAGAAAAGGCAAATTTCTGTCAGTTTTGATAGAAAAAATTGTAAAATGCTTTAAAATATGTATCACGAGAACCACATTTACATAAAAAAATTAATGTACTTAATTTTGCATTACCTAGAGACAGACAGATAGTATTTACAATACTACAATTTACCTACAATTTATAAATGCTCGTTATAGGAAGTCCAAAACTAAATTCTATTAATTAACTCAATTTTTAAAATATTTGCTATTCTAGAATGTATAAAGTTATATTTTATATCAAGAAAAACATTTCCTATACAACTATAGTATCTCAGTACTCTGTGGACAAAATGAGCTTCAGTAGCCAGTATATCGTGTACTCAGTTCGTACGTGAATTATATTAATGTTGTGATCACAGCGATGGCTGAATCCCGCGTTAACTCGTGAACGGGTGCCGTTTGAGGGTGTTCGTCGCTTGCAAACAGATGCAGATAAGAATAATTTTGTATAGACATAAAGAGAAACTGTAATTATATTTTGAAAAAAATATACCTTCGAACTTTTTTGGCAGTTCTTCTTCACGAAGGTTTTACTGAACTGGTGCTAGAATCAATTTCTTTTTGACGTCAATAAGAACAAGTAATTGTCCATGTTGAGATATAAATATTTGAATTTGGATCAGAATTTGGATACCGTTTCAATCCCTACGATGCTAACTACATCTTTACTTTAGTTTCATATAATTAGAACTAACTTTTGCCCACACCTTGCGCTTGTCCGAAATAACTTTAATTTTTCATTGTTAACATAACATATTAAAGGAGGTTTCACGCCCGCTACCCTGCGGGGCAATTTAAAATTGATGGTCGCAGACCCTTTAGAAAATAAATGATTGCTACCTATCCAACAAGCCTTAAAATATTTTAAAATATTGAAGTATCCAAAAGGAAACAATCTTTAAAGCAATTATTTTTCCTATCAGTTAACCATAATAATAATTAATAAATCAATTATTTTGGCAAAAAATACACAATGAGCCATGCATGGAAACTCCAAACATGCGTCATAATAATAAGTACGGAAATATTCTCACCGAAGAATTACTGACATCTATTGTTAAAATAATCGAACCAATGTCTCATTAATTTTAATTTTAAACAAATCCATTATAATAAACTTCTTCATACAGAACTATAAAGAGCTAGCACCGTTTTGCAATACATGTGTACCTTTCATACCGCTTCAAAGTAATTTTGTAATTAAATCATAATAATACATATCATGATGCTCGTGAGGCTTCAATCTCGATCAAGCGGGGCAATACCATTCGAGTTACAGAATTGTATTAATTGCGTTGTATGCAGGCTCCGCCAGCCATTACCACTGTTTGTTGAATTGCGCAACGAAGCTTTTATGGTAATGATAATTCGTGCTCATCAAAGTTCTTTACAAATTGTAATTTGTTTGAATTAATTTAGATCAATTCTGGGGTTAAAGGTCTTTGAACTTAATTATAACTCTAAAAGCACTACCTATTGTATTGCCCGTTAATAATCGAACAAATATGGAAAATATGTTCGAGTAGCAAATCTAACAGTTCTATTGAGACCAGCACCCCTTTTAATTGGCTCATTTTTGTTTTTCCAAACGTATTTGTAATCACCAAGCTTTTGTTCTCAAAGTTTCTAAAATAAGAAGACTTGTTTTAGTCTATGGATGGTATAAGAAATAGAGTTCCGTATAACGATCCTTTTCCCCATATGACCTACTACCAAAGTTGACCAAAGATGGTCAACAGCTTAAAATACTTTATACAAAAAGAAAGCCGGGAAGTAGGAGATAATCACTTGCTAACTCGAGGAGGGCTTGCTTAAATAAAAAACTAAAACAATGGTGCGGTGATCATCATCAGTTAGAATGTGGTGACATCCAGACGTTTAGGTATTTATGGCGCACAGTTCTTAATATGACTTTTCACTGGCCGCGTTCACAATGGATATCGATACGTCATTAATGACGTCATAAACGCCGCCGTCTTCCCGCTCACAGTGACCAAGCTACGAAGCGAAGAGGTCACTAAACTGCTTGCTTATTTATTTCTTTTGTAATAATATAAAATAATGGCTCCTGATACTATCAGGATCGAAAATCTTAGTATCTTAATAAACTATAACTTTACATTTAAGCGAGGGACAATTAGAATTTAAGCAGGCCGTTTACCATTCCGATTCAAATAGCAAAAATATGACTTTTAGTGCGCTAAGTCGAATCGTAACGGTTACGAGCAGTTTAAGCGCTCATAGCACCATGGGTGGCATTCGGAACGCACCGTATATGTCAGCATCTTGACGAGCCTGTCAGAAGTGAGAGGCCTCAGTCTCATGGGGTTGTCATATTGCCTCAACTAACTAACTATAGCGAAGAAGCTCTCTTGACCGCCAAGAAAAGCGTGTGGGGGCAATGCGGGGGTGCTCGAGATTTCTATCAATTAAAAATATACCTTTCAAAACTTACTCAATAAGAGTTATTTACTCGAAGATCTTCAGATAAAAAAATTCAAGTACGCACCACTCATGAATTTGATATGCCTCTAAGGCAAAATGTGGAGTAGGTACAGCCACCACCACTTCATGAAACACTACGGAGTAATATCGATCTTATTATAAAGGCCATAAAATCTGAAATGGCGCCGAAAGGCGGATGAACATTAACTTACCTTGTCATATGCGCCCACGCAAAGTATCGGCGCCATATTGCGTGTTCTGATATTTGTTTAAAAGTCGTGTATTACCATGATCTCACAGCTCACTCGGAGACGTACATGGATGCTGATGTGGCTTGAAGCCATTCCGTTGATTCATGTTAATGATGTTGAGAAATGCTGGTTTGGATACGACATGTCAATATAAATCACTACAACACACTGCCATTTGCATGAACTTGATCAACTGCCGTAACCGGGGTGATATCTGTTAATGTATAAGGCAAATTACTTAGTCAACCTCCTAGGTACTTCCTGCAATTTATTGGAAATAATGAAAGCATTTATATTTTCTATTCTAAAAATTAGGATATTTACATGAATGCAAGAGATATTGAATATTTATATGCTACATAAACTCCTAGTACGGGATAAAACATGGAAATATCCTAGTTAATATAAATAAATAAATACTGTTTATTAATCATCATACATACATACAGGGTGTCCCAAAGATCGGCGTCAAGCCGAAACTGAGTGATAGGCTAGGTCATAAAAGTTATCAGAAAAATATGAAAACAAAAATGTAAGTCATGTATTTTTCAAATTATAGTGCATTTTTGTTTATAGAAGAGGGAGATTAATGGAAGCAGTGGAATTCGTCAATAACGGACGATTCGCCCTCTTATATTAAGATCTTTTTAAGGAGATGTCGTGCGTGTATTGCGGCTGAACGAACATTAACTATTCAGGAGGTCGCAAGAAAAATTGGCAAAAAGTAAAGATTTGTTGCAACAGCAGTTAAAAGACTGACACAGGGTGTAATTTTTTTCAAGAAAACAAAAATGCACTATAAATTGAAATATACATGACCTAGCCTATCCCCCGGTTTCGCCTTGTCGTCGACCTTTGGGACACCACGTATATAAAATATATATGAAGTTATAATATAATGTGAAGATGTCGTGGTTCGTGTCAGTTCAAAATATTACAAGAACCTTCTATAGAACTATATAATATGAAAGAACAATCGCAGTGATAGACATTTATGTTGCGTTTGTTAAGTTTTTTTTTTTTAAGTAATGTCTATTTTTTCTTCTTACTTCTTATAACCTAACTAATACAATAAATGTGAAAGTTTTTATGTATGAATGTTTAGATGAATGAAGGATGTATAAATAGAATATAACCTGGAAATAACATATAGGTTCACGTTTATCCCGATATTTTGACGGAACCTTGAGATTCAAATGAATTTAATAATATATTTGTTAGTAATTAAGTATTATAGCATGTATGATTGCTTGTGAGCACTATTTAAATCTCCGATGTAAAAATACCTAAGGTTAGTGCTCCAGTCAATAATAGTTTAATGTCAAGGTTGTTTGCTGGCACACCAAGCATTCCTAGCGCGCCCACGCCATCTCTGACAAGTTGCCAGAAACCTATTGCCGTCGTACAATACTTCAGGATCGCGCAAACACCAGCTTCATCACTTGAAGGAAATTGTGTCTTTGTTGGAAATTGTGATGATTGATAGAAACGACAGCCGAAAACAGAACGGCAAGGGGCTGTTCAAGACTATTCATTGAATCATTACAAGAAAATTAAATGACTATAAAAGTCAATGAACCTATTTATTCAGACTGTCTGTATTTCAAGAACAGAGTTAAATAGCGTTCGTTACCTTTGTCCGACATACTTTTATTATTATAATATTATAGTATCTTATTTAATATATGCATGTATCATATGTATTTGTACATGTTTATTGAAAGTATTTTATTTAATACATTTATTATTGAAGTACGCACGATTGCAATTTGAACTAAACTTTCGAGTCCCAGATCTCCTGGAAGAAATTTCTTAAGGAATAAACCTTTTTAACAGAACTTCTTTAATTTTGTACTGTTATTTTTTTTTCTTCTTCTTTTTAGAATCTTTTATCCTTGTGGATATATCAGCCCCATCGTACCCTAATTCTTAATATTATCTAAAAAACGAAAACATGATGATTGATGATGTATTACCATGTTAATGAGTTATTTTGCTGCCTCTGACAAGGATTTGCTAATATCGAGAAGTATGCACCCACATCGTATTTGTCTATGTTAAACTGATTCATCAATGGTTCTCTTTCCGTTTTATATTTCACACACTCCATGGTGATGTGTTGTACATCGTCTAGTAACCCGCATAATATGTCCTACTGTTATTTCTAAAGTGTATTTTGTGTGTGCATTATTTATTACTAAAATTACCGTTACATACATGTTATTCTTACTAAAAAATTCAATTAGGAAAATAGCAATATTCGATTTGGCCGCGTGGCAGTGCCGATTCATACCGGCCTGACTAAGTACCTAGGTATTTTTATTAATAATTGTGAACTCGCAAACTGGCAGGTCAAATTCAAATTGCTTTCACTACTATAGCCTGCACTGGTTATTCATCCCTTTAACCGTAACAAATCAACGCAAAAGAGGCTACAATGGCGGTAAAAATAACTAAAAAGAAACTTTCCTACGTCCAAAAAACGTCTAAATAAAATAACTACCCCCTGTATATTTCATTAGTTCTTGCTTGCTACACAACTTAGACTGCAAAACTGGTGTTTGCTGTATCATCGGGCACGTCACAACAATGCCCTCTATTTCAACACTTAATAACAGTTTAATTTAAAAACGAAATAAACTATAAATTATTGCTGTTGCGTGATGCTAGACGCAAGTTCGCGTGCGGCCCTTCCTGCTTGAGATATTGGCGAAACACTTTCAGACATGTTAAGCTGTGTAGTTCGGTGTTGCCAAATTGTTCGTGCTAATCTGCGAACCTGCTATGGGAAATTTGATTTTATTGTGTTGGCAAAGGTCATTGTAGGGTGGATCTTATGGTTACCTACATTTGTTTGAAATGGTTCTGTTTTGTAATTTTTAAGTTGTTTTTCATTGTGTTGTCACTATTGTCTTAGATTTATTATAGTTACATTAAGAAACGTAATAATATCTTACTGACGAGAAGTATAGCAATTATTTTAATATTGTAAATTAATTTTCGAGTGAATTTATTTAATTTTTTTTTACTCACAGATTCAAACATGAATAATATAAGTCAGCCAAAATTTCCAAAGTAGTGCTGAAGACCAATTTCAAAAACATGAAACTACAAAGAGGGTGCTTTTTGTAGGTTATTTGTCTTATTTTGGAACTTTCAGCTACTAAGAGTATTTAAATAGCGTATTTATAGAATTCAGCCAATTGTGTAAATACAAATCACACATAAAAAGTGCAAGAACTAGACTAAATGCGGATAAATACTAAGATAAATGCTATGATCTTCGTCTGATGTGAATCGTCGATTAGAGCGTTATAAATGAATTATCATCACATCAGCCTTACTGTTAAAGTTTTTCCTTGTGTTACTCACTTAGCCCTTTATAATAATAGTTCTGTTACAACAACAAGTGACGGGTTTTGGAATTACCAATGAATCTCACACACAACGTGTTAATTGATGCACCAACAAAAGGTTCTCGAAAACAAGTGAATTACTCGCAAAATCCGGTGAGATCCTGATACGCAGGAAAAATAAAATATGATTTAAGTTATTTATAAAAATTGGTTCTTCTAATCTGTGTCTTCGCTATGCTGCTAAATTGCCTAGGGCTTAATGTTTGAGGCTTCAGGCGATAATATGGTTGAGGAGGGCGATGGCTGGACCGCGCGTTAACTCGTGAACGGGTGCCGTTCGAGGGTGTTCGTCGTTTGATACTTGGGGGGAGGGACACTTGCCGAGCTCAGAGATGCAGATAAGAATAATTTTGTATAGATATAAAGAGACACTGTACATTTATTTTGAAAAAAATATACTCGTGAAGTTTCTTGCCAGTTCTTCTTCACGAAGGTTTTTCTCAACTGGTGGTAGAGTTATGTTTTCTTTGACGTCAATGAGAAAAACTGATTGTCAATATTGAAAAACAAATATTTTGATTTACTGAAAATTCTAAAATGTTAAATTCTAAATGAAATCGTCCTCAACATTTTAACTATATTCTGACTGACTACTCCGAACCAAGTATATTTCACTAATGTCGCAAAGGCTCTCAAGAGTTGCCAACAGCCAGCAGGCATTCATCACAAGGTTTTCATTTAATATACACATGTTACAACGAAACTAAACTCGGATCAGCCGGAGCACGGACTGGCGTGGGGGGGGGGGGCGTCGCGACAACACGGCTGTTGTCATCATCAACATACAATGGCGGCAGGTGTGAAGGTATTTGGGCCAAATGCTTTGATAGGTCACGAGCTAGGTCACGTTTGAGCTTCGGTTTTGTATGGATTGCAATACTGATAATACCCTAAAGTAGACACATAGAAGAGACAAATAATTTATTTAATTACAGTCTTTGACTGTTCCGCCTAAACTTCAATGTGTTTTACAAAAAAAAATTTGGTAACTAAATCAGAATCAATCAAAGCAATTGAAAACAAAAGCTGCTAAAAGCTTGGTGAGTTTAGTGCCGTGTGAGGGTGTTCGTCGTTTGGATACTGGGGGGAGGGAGACTTACCGAGCTAACAGATGCAGATAAGAATAACTTTGTATAGACATAAAGAGACTCTGTAAATTTATTTTGAAAAAAAATATACCCGTGAAGTTTCTTGCCAGTTCTTCTTCACGAAGGTTTTTTCGAACTGGTGGTAGAATCATGTTTTATTTGTCGTCAATAAGAACAAGTAATTGTCGATGTTGAGAAATAAATATTTCATTTCATTTCATTTCAGTTTTCTTTATGGCAGAATTTCCACTATTTGAATACGTTTAAATTGGGAGGTCCTGAAAGGTTACAAACAGTACTCGGCAGACGAAGTATTTCATAGTTTATCAAACGTTGTACGAACACTAGCTCCCAACTCAATACGTAAAGAAAAAGTTTGATATTTCGAGATATTAGTTTTTTATTATATATTTTCTTATTAAAAGCTTGCAGGCAAAAGCGATTAAGCTTATTTTAACGAAAATGAGTACAACAATTTGATTTAAAATTAAATACTGCGAATAAATAAGTAAAATTTAAATTGTTTTTTTACAAAATACTAAAATACCGATTTTAAAATCGCATTGCAATATAACATTGCACACTATGGATTCTAGGTGACAGATATATTTATTGAAAACACTGACATGACATTTCAACCATTGTAGTAAATTATGCTTCTTTATGACGTCAAATAGAGGTGGACTGTAAGTCAAATTATTTGACGCATTTATAGTTTTTGCCAATTACTTTTCCGGATAATTTATAGTAACCCAACATCTAAAAAACTCAAACTTCGCCAGATTATTCCCATATTAAATTGTAAGCAAAGACTAAAAAAGATCCAAACCTTTACATAGGTCATCCAAAGGTCGCTCGCCATGAACACAACAAAGGATATAAGAAACGTTTAATACGATATTGATAAAAACAATAAATACCGAGGAAAACTATTAAAGTGTTTTTATGAAGCTTTGTTCAACACGTGGCGTTGTTGTGTTCGATGATACAACAATTAACATTCATTAAGAGACCTTTAGTTGTTGGTGGAGACTTAGCGATGAATGCTGCAATCTGTTGGCGCCAAAGCGACACAAAAATATTAAATAATACTTGGACATATTTTTGGAGGGTCAAGTCAGTTCGGCCATGAATAATTTTTTAAAGCTTTTGACGTAGTAAGCTTGCACGAGCGGAATGTTCTTAATTTTATGTAAAATAGATTACCTAACAACAAATATGTATACATTATAATTCTATTGTCTACGTTGATACCGCGGTCTAGACAAGGTGCATTGTGCGCAGGCGCTACATGCGCAACTATTGGTTTTATCTCACTTTGATCAATTTTAATTATCATTGGATCTTATTAGACAGTTTAGAATTATTTTGCATTGTTGTTTTATTATTATTATTGCATAACATGTATCGAATTCCTGTTGTATGAACGAAAAACCACAGTACCTACTTGTCAGTAATATCCCTCGTGATTCACTTTATTACAATGCATATATTTGCACTATGTTTAAACAATATTAGTCTATAAAAAACATCTCCGCCCAGTAAAGGATTTTGAATTTTCTAAAGAACTTGTTAATTCGCGGCCTTACAGAATAATTAAGTAACTTAAAATGCGACTGTCCAAGAAAACAATGAGGCTGTTAACATTGGCTCGAATTAACAAAACAATATAAAATAGAAGGCAACGCGCATCGCCTGGTCTGACCTAAAACTATTACTTTGCTGTATCCATTTTGTTCTCGATCTTACTAATTGTGCTCTGTGAACAATCGCTTCGGGTGTATCTGATATGGCTCCATTAGCTTCGATGGGAAATACCCTGCAGGTACGAGTATTGTTGTGCTTAAGATAAATAAACTAACGTTATTTGTATAAGCACATGTCTTAAAATATTTGGTAGATGTAATGATGTTGTAAATGTTGGCTCACGAGACTTAATCTGTTATAAGAAATATACATATTTATATTAAATTACAGTCGATTTCGTTATAAACCATCTTTACACGATTGAGTTATTTTCTACAATACAAATGTGTCTTATATGTTAATATACATACTTCACATTTGATCTATTAGATAATTCTCTGCGCATACAGCCTCGTGAATTATTTGCATAGCTACGGAATAAATTGCGAATTTGATTTAAAATTTCGGCGGGTATAAGACTTAAAACGTCGGATCTTATTCAGTGACATTATGTCTCGGATTCGAGGTGCAAGCCTATAGACATTTCCATTTAGTCGACAGTTTACCAGGTTCGTCACAGGTTCATCACTCTTTGAGCACCTCCAGTCGGGTGTCGCGCTTCCGATGAAGGCTAACAGCACTAACAGTAGGTGCTACTCTGGTGAGTCCCACATCACCCCGCAGTTCGGCTACGGAGGTATGCATGACGCGTCTTCCACCTCCCTCCCCGCAGAGGGTGCTGCCTAGGCGGCAAAAAAAATCCTGGATCATGGATCTAATTTTCGAGATCAAATCGAAATTTGAGAAACAAAAAGAAACATTCTGTAAAAATGTTTGTGGCTTTCTTTATCATAATTTGTTGGTATACTTTGATAATATTTATGACAAAGTTCCAAACGTATGTATGTATATATGTATTTACTTTGGGGCCATACAGTGGGTTAGTCTGGGGATTATTATTATTATTATTATTAACTGGAAAATGCCCTACAGTAGTTCCGAGTCACTTTTTTAATTTATGAATTTCAGGGTTGCCTGGAAGGGATCACTCTTTTTGCCATAAGACCGCTCAAATATTCATCCTTTTTTTTTGTGAACTATTTATTATTGTTTCTTTTAATTTTTGTACTGGTTTGGCAATCAATTGCCAATTAATAAAATAAAATTTAATAAATTAGTAAATTTCATCAATTTACTTGATTGATTAAAAATTTCAAAAACTTGATGAGACTTAAAATTTTATATTTCAAACTCGACATTTTACGATGTTTACCGATCGACAGGCAGCGAGCGCTAATCAGCGGCAGAGATGATGTAATATCAGTTAATGAGAATTCCCCTACTGGATTATATATTTAAGTAAACATTTAGTAGAGTCCCAATAAAAAATACCAAGGCACAAACAGTCCACTCTCGCGGCCCCGGCGATCAATGGCTTCACACCTCTTATCTGTATCATTGAGCGGGATCGGCCTCATGTTGAAGCGAAGACAATGGGTCTAGTTTACGGCATTTCTCTAACAATCGCGCGTTTGCAACGTCCGGCGGAGAGATGGTGCGGTCGGCTGGCTTGCGCAAGCCAGGACCGTGCGTGTAGGTTGACCATGTGCTTGGCACGCGGGGTGGGAAGAGAAGGAAAGACTTCTGAGTAAGTGGTGCATACAGATACAGATCCCTAAGTGTAGGTTCTTTAGTTGTATCTTTTTCAATACTTTGCAAACTAGTTATAAAGATTCTTCTAGACGCACTGAAGTTAAAAAGTCCGGTAACATTTAAAAGCCTTTACTAATAAGTATTTATTGAACATATACGAAAATGTGTCGGTACGTAATTTTTTGGTACAAGGAGGCAATTTTTACAATGTAGTTCTCTTTCTTAAATTTGTTGTGCCAGAATTTTAATATGTGTAAAATAACGTTTAAATAAGGTAACGTTTTACATAAGAAACAAATTTTATCTCCTTTAAAATTGAGCATCAGATTAAAGACTGTTATAATATTACTTTTCGATAAATAAATCGATTCAAATGTAGCTACCTTAACAACTTCATATTTCACAAATGTTCTCCCAGAATCATGGTTACCCACTAACCATCACGCTTTATAACACCGAACATCCTTGCATTCTACGAATACTTAATTAAATCTCTTAACGAACTTCAGTTGTATCATTTAGCATAATGCAATCACGTAATGGATCCATCTCATTAAAAATAAATCCAAACAATACTTGAAACCGATACGTTCCCGTCAATCACGCGAACAAAGGAGGCGCAAGGATGCCCGTCGGTGGTCAAGGTGGCTCTTGAGAGAAAAATTGCCGATTTATCACCTCCAAGGCAAGAAGGTTATAATATATCTTAATTTATTTGCCTGTAGGTTCGTTAAGGTTGACTTGGCTGGATTAAATACGGCGCCCGATGAGTTTATTGTTTGTTTAAAAGTATTGGACAGGATTTTTCATTGATGTAGGTTTCATTGGGTGGGTATTTTTATATGGAATGGGATTTGACGCTATTCGTGATGTTGTTGGTAAAAGTGGAGCTTCAGGTTGGATCCTGGAAGGGATAGACATTTCCGTGTTTAGTTCAAAAGGGTCCAAGTTTTCTGTTTAAGTATTTATATTTGTGCGAGTATTATTTTGCTAACTACCCCCGTACAAGCTTCGACGATATGATGAATGTAGAACAAAAAAATGTAATAATATGATTGAATTAAAATCAAAATTAGATATTATGTTTTCACGATTCATAAACAGCCCATTGTTTTACTATTAAATTAAATTATTTTGGTAACATACTTTGTTTCAATCGCCTCGTGATCACGAACGAAGGTGATGTGAGTTGTTGCCAGATGTAGAAACAAGGCAATTTTCTCATTATAATTAGCCTAATCTTTTCTAAATTGCAAGAACTCATTCTCTCTGTAACTACAGACGACTGGTCTGAATTTGATCGTACGCTGCGGTGATGGGTATCTCGAACTGTCTAATCTTATGACGTATTTATAGACTTTCACATTGGTAGACTAGATGTTAATCTGATGGTGAGATGACCTGTTGGCTCAGCAACTTGATGCCTTAAGATCGGAACATTACGGTAAAATCATTTAATTAATTTGCTGATTAATTTACTGTGTAAGTAAGTTTATTTCTTGCTTTACTTTGCTAGGTAATTTACTTGGTGCCATAATTATCGAAAATTTAGTTTCATAATTTAGATGTATCTTAAAAATATATGTTGTCGTCTAATCCAATTAGTGCATCTACAAACCATTAATTATATTTTTATTTTATTTATTTATTACAAAACCCACAGCTCTCATAAAATTATTAATTTTATATAAATTTATAAATTAATTATTAATTCTTAAAGCCAATTATGGGTTTAAATTTTTTTTTCAAAGCTATACAGACAAAAATAAGCATAAAAAATTTAGTGAAATTGTGTTAAATATGAATATAAACCAACAATTAAAATAAGGCATACAAGGAATAGTTTGAATGATTTGAAAAGCTACAGTTTAAAGTAAATTTTGAGTTTGAGTTTAAAAGTCAATTCCAAATTAGATTATTATGTCAAAATATAACCAAATGTCAATTGCTATAAATGAAAATCATTGAGTAAATGTCAAAAACAAAAAAAGTACATGGCATATAATAAATAGTTTTCATAACAATTCGAAGCAATTTGTATGTATGTGTGTGTATGTGTGGAAAATGAAAAACTGGGCTGAATGAATTATTTAAGATTTTTTAATATATTAAGCTTATAGCTCCTTTTGGTGTCGTGAAATAGGTCTGTAATGGGGGCGAACATAGTATTATAAGTGTGTTTTAATTCTATTAATTACAGAATTCTGAGTAAAGATGTTTTCATTTTATCGATGTTAAACAAATTTGTGTGCCTTGTTCTTTTCTTGGGTGTTTTGAATGTCAAGATTGAATTTGTGATGTCAGTACTATCAATCGCACCATTGCAAACGTTGTAGAGGAATGTCATGTCGAGAAAAGGCGGCTGTCAAGTGTTTTGACACATAAATAAAAAAAAAGTAAAGTATAAATTATATTTTCCTATCACCGACACACAGATCACAATTTCAATCAACCATTTTTACCGCACTAAACTAATATGCCCAATAAAATGTTCGCTGTAATTTCCTCTCGGTTGCAGTAACTTAATAAATGATCTCGTTCGCTTCGTCACTCAGATGGAGGCTGTGAGGCAAAAGATTGCCAGAGTCATTCAGGGGGTTTTTTAGTGGGCAGTGGCTCTGGTAGGCTCGGAGCGAGTCCCACATAACCCCGAACCGCACGCGGCGGGGTATGCGTAAAAGCATATTTTATGTACTCCTGCCCTCCCCTTGGCGGGGAACAAAAAACTATTCGTTTGTATTCGCTAGGATGCATGCAGCAGCGGCCATTACAATAGTCGTTGTTACTAAAAAGTATTATCTTATCTCGCGTTATCTACGTGACCATCTACGTAAATGTATTTAGATCAAAATATTTTTATTTGATACTACACAATCTTAGAAATTCACATGATTATCTATCGGTCAATATTTTGTAAGTCGTACTTAGTCTAACTTGAGTGAGTTCGTGATAGCCAAGTCATGAAGTTTATCGATGGAACTGATACATGTAACTGGGATTGTAAGTAACATTTTTAATAATAGGCAACAGGTTTCGAAAACACTTAACTTCGCATTGGATATGGTTAGGTTCAGTCGATTAACTTGATGGCGGAAGTGTCGCCGTTCTCTAGGACGCGGGGTTCCTTCAAAAAGACCCGATTCTGGCCCTCAGCCTGTGCTTCCTCCTAGTGATCCAAAAGTCGCGATAACACTGGTTTCAAGGCTGCGGTGGACTCCAAAAGAGAACATCTGTGTTTGATATATTTGTGTCTCGTTTAAACTTCTGTTCCATCTTATCTACTAACTGATTTTAATTAGTTAAGAGTTATTATATAACTTGCACTGGGCGTATTAAAACTACTTTAAAAATATTGTTTGTCTCATATTGTCTATATTTTTTGCTTTTTAACGTAATCTTCTTTGAAATTATTGTTGTCATACTTGCTGATGTATGCTGAATACTGAGGAGCAGATTGACCAGTAAATTATGTGTCTGTGATAGTTTTAAAAAACCATAACGGGAAATATATTATATTCGGTATCTGCTGACTAAAAAGCTGCAGTTCTTATCTATTCTTTATTAATTAGCATGCACAATACCTCACAAAAAATCTCCTTACAATGTGTCCGCAGCGGGGCTCGAACCCGGTTCCCACGCAGGCGCGCCGATAAGCCACATCTGATAACGCTGCAGCCCGCACTTTGTCCCACGCGAGGCGAGTCGACGACGCGTGATTCAATTACTTTGTAATTATTTTTCGCCTTTTTTATCATGCTAATATTGAGTAAAAAAAAGAAAACATTGTTTGTTTATTTGATAAACTCTGAAATTGTTATTATTATTAACAAATCCATCATTATAACATTACGTAAACCCACAGTAGACAAGCGTAGCGGGCTGTCAATTGCCTAAATATCCCCTGTTAGCTGATGCCCCGCAGTGCGATCCTTAAGGCTGTTGAGGATGTTAAAACTGAAATCGGCTGCGTATTATATATTATTATTTTATATCGATAAAGTACCAAGGGACCAATAGCGATTCGGGAACAGTTATGTTACAATTAGGTTTTGAGTTTCTCGAGACTGCGTGCGAATTATCTGCAACACATAATGTAAAGATTTTTCGACTTTAAAAAACGTTTCTCAAGTTACTATTGAATGTTTCATGAATTCAATTAAACATTCGTTGAAAATTTAATTAGTCTTCTAATTTGAAAATAATAAGAATTAAGTTAAATGTAAGTATATTAGCATTTGTTTATATCTTATGTATATCTTATGTAGATCTTATGTATAACAATGATGCTAATTCTGTCCGAAAACCGATTAAACTAAACTATGACTAAAACTTTTCCAATTTAGTTTAATTTGGTCAAATTGCTATTCTGTTTTTGACTTCGAACTAAATTTAGTTTATGAAATGGCATGACTAAATTGATTTGGCCGTTTCCAAATTAAATGCTCAGGTGTTGCCACCATTTTCCAAAAATCACATAAAGAAGTGTGTTCATTAGACAAAAATGACCGAATGATCACTAAATTCCATAGATTTTGCCAAATTTAAAAATAAAATTACGGTTGACATTGGAAAAAAGCGCGGGAATCTCGAAAGAGAGAGGCGGCAATTTAAAATTTTATTTTCCAAATTATTATATTTTTAACTTATTTTTACTACTTTTTCGTGTTTTAATAACTGTACATACTGGGAAAACGAAAAAAGAAGAAGTTGAAAGATGATGAGGAGTGTGAAGCTAGTATCGAGGAAAAGACCAGCACGGAAGAAATTACTGACAATTTCTGGAAGAACAAACCCTACCTACTTATGTATCTGATTATAGCAGAAGATATCCTGAGGATTCTTCTCTTAAATATTTTGTAGTAATTGTAGAATCAAGAAGATAGAAGTGAAGATATTTTAAATATAATTTTAAATTCTATTAAAAAATTAATAACCCTAAATAAATCTAAAGAAAAAATTATGTCTTCCAAATTAATAAAAGATGTTCTCATAGAAAATATAAAATCTAAGTAGCATCATTTTCTTTCTTTATTTACAGTGGAATGCGCAGAGTTTAAAAAATAAAAGTCAATTTATACATTATATCTATGAGAATGATATATATATTGCTCTTATCTGTTTAAAGCTAATAAATGCCAAAACTATAAACTCTTCCATCTTTACAACAACTTACACGTTCGTCGCGACACTTTTTTACATAGTTTAGTTTATTCCACACCTCTCGACATGTAGATTAAAATTGGTCTGACAACTTTAATTTTAGTCAGAATTTGATGTAAAATAGGCGCAACGGAATACCAAATGTGCAGCCTGAACTAAATTGAGTAACTAAAATAATTATAGTCCTGTCAAACTAAATTTTGGTCTAGTCCTCCGTTTTCTGAATAGCAAACAAGAATAAACCTAATTTAGTCCAAGTTTAGTCTAGTTAAGTTTATTTTGTGGAAACAGAATCGGCACCAATATATAATTTAGCACACACTAAATTTGCTATTATTCACACTCTCCAGTCTCAGGTCTGTTGGAAGAGATTTCTTTTAGACATAAGCAGTACCTTTGTACATTGTTTAGTAACTACTGTTTATACTTTTATTAACACCTGTGTACATTAAATATTGAATAAATAAATAAATACAAAACTTTTAAAAGCTATGTTATAGACAGACATGAAAGAGACCCACAGAACTAGCTAGGTTTAGAGTTTTTCTTGGAACCAGATTGATGACCATCGATCAGACCATGAACTAGTAAAGTGTAATATGAAAAAAAAACTTCTTTTGTTTACAGACCAATGTAAAACACAGTGCAATATTTCATGCAGCGCGCATCACCTGGTTGCCAGACCTTCCTTACGGGCGTTATAATAGTCGTGGCTGAATGTACTCAATTGAAACTCTACCTCAATTCTATGGCAATGGTAGTTAATTGTCTTCCAACGAATGTTTTCATTTATGCGTCTATAGATGCAAGTATATTCTGTGATGAATAAATATAAGATAGATAAATAAAAATAGAGATAGATTTATTCTGTGCGGAGGCGGATGCGCGATTAGTCTCGCAAGACTTTATTTACATAAATAAGTAAATGAAAAGAAAAATTTTGTAAACACAAAAACATTTACATTTAGAAACTTAAATACCTTATAAGCTAAGGCAAAGAAATAAGTTCGATCGTTTATAACACAAAAGATTCGTCTTATCTCCTAGATATAAAGCCTTCATTCAAACATTAACGCGAGACGGTGACTTCCACACAGTTCTTTTAAATTTCTGCTTTTCAATCGGAAGAAGACAAGACAAAAGCCACCCGCGTTTATTGTTTTCCAGCGACCTTGACCAGTCACCAGCCGTCATACTGGTTTGAAGGCCAGTCTTTCATTCATGGTGGCTATTCCAAAACTTTACTGCCCCATCGATCAACTTGTCTTAGCTATGCATTTTGCATTATTTAAGTTTGTATAGACTTTAGCACAAAGACAAAACAAATTCATGAATTTACTCATCACCATGAACCGTTGCACAACCTGCAATTACTTCGATTACTTACCAAAAGTACAAGAAAACTAATACTATTAGTGCAAAGGTGAGCGTGAATAAAACCATCAATTATTTTTAATTTTTATTTAACCATGCCCTTTTGACTGCGTTCAATAAGAACGTACCGATTAATTAAGCATTTTCGTGCTGGCAATATTTTTAATAGGATTAATTTCGAGGTTTAATTAAACATCAATCAAGATTTTAAGGATTGATCAATATCTACACATTGTCATGCATAGAATGCTCAAAAATGTGCTTTCTTAAATTGGGAATTCCGGCTATAGTTTTTTTATAAAATATAATTTCCTTGTTCTTTAATGAAATCCTTCTCACGCTATTTAAATTGGAAAAGACGAAGGTAGGTACTGCAACGTTTGCTTGTGCCGTATTTATTAAAAGAGGTTATTGCACAAACAAACTTGCCGACATTTATGACTGGCAACTTATAAGTCTGTCATTATTTGATTTTTATTTGTAAAATGTAAAATATAGAGAATATCGAAGATTGTTCTAGATCATTCCTTGACGGGATTCCTTACGGAATGCTATTGCGGGCTTCGTCCCCAAAATAGTCTAATAATTATTCTTGTATGTTATTTTAAAATAGATTCATTTTAAATAAAAGTGGATTAAGTGTTATATGTGTTTCTTTCTTATTAGTTAGGAAGACCTCCCTAGATTAGATTAGGTCCATCCCGGGTACCGAACCCCGAGAGTACTTATAGCTGATAATATTAGGTCATTACATATGAAATTGGCGTTTTGTATGGGAGGAACATAAAGTTATCAAAGTATGTACCATTGGTATCTATGCACTTTTGTGATCTCATAGGTAGTTCATTGATCCCTTTACTAAAAAAAACCATTCGGACAGGAATCAACAAAATCTTTGAAGGCGCTTTGGACTGCCCCATCGGAGTTGAAATTTTTCCCTTGCAAGAAGTTATCCAAATTTCACAAAAAATGGTAATCTGTTGGAGCAAGGTCCGGGGAGTACGGTGGATGTCTTAGACATTCCGACTGAAGCTCTTCTAATTTGGTAGCCGACTGTTGTTCAGTGTGTGGTCTAGCGTTGTCCTGAAGCAGCAGTGGCCTAGAGCTATTGACCAGGCTCGGTTGTTTAGCAGCTACCTTTTCCATCACGTTTTACAGTTGCTGACAATAGACATTTGCCGTAATCATCATCAAGAAAGCTGTAGTGAACGACACCAGAACTAGTCCACCAAACGCTCGCCAGTAACTTTTTTTAGTCAATTTTCGCTTGGGGCAGGATTTGGCTGGTTCGCCAGGCTTCAACCATTGCGATGCGCGTTTCCGATTATCGTCCAGGATCTACTTTTCATCACAGGTAATGATTCGATTTAAAACCCTTTCATTATTGTGCCGGTTGAGTAATGTAACACAGCAGCCGACGCGCGTTTGTCGGTTTGCTGCACTCAATTCTTGCTTTGCACATCTCAAGCTTTTTCACCTTCCCAATTTACTTAAAATGGATTTAAACAGTTTAATTAATGTTTAGTTTAATTTGTGTTGTCACTAACACCGCAGTCTACAGCTAACTCGGACGTGGTTTACAATGCATCCGCTTCCACAATAGCCTTCAACTTTGGTCTTCGGCCGTCCACGGGGCTTGTTCTGCAGGTCGAAATTTCCAGAACGAAAACGTTGGAACCAAAAACGCACTCTGTTTTTTTTTGCAACATCGCCGCCATACACTGCGTTAATACTCCGAGCCGTTTCTGCAGCACTGGCACTGCAGTGGAACTCGTACTCGTAAATAACGCGATATTTCAAGTTTTCCATTTTGTAAACTAAGTGACGCAAAGAAAAAACCAAAAGAGGAAAAATCAAATGAATTACCATTTTCAAAACACAAATGCATGAGTAAATAGCTGTATAAATTTTAAATTGGAATTCTTAACCAAAGGGGAGAAAATACAGATCAAAGTGGCCAGTACGACAAAACGCCAATTTCATATGTAAGGACCTAATATTTAGGGACCAAATTATTGATTTATCTTTTAAGGTCTACGACTCAACATATTCAACATCTTGCATAACAGGAAGGTAAATGTCCTGCCTGTAGATATATAAAACGACTGTCTATTAGTTAAAAACCTAGATAGGAACTTACCATAAGAAGATATTTTAATAAAATCATTTTGCATTCAGTAAACATTCTATTTTCAGCTAAAAGGAAATGCATGGTTTTTATTATATTATAGTATATTGACAGTTTCATTTAATTATTATTGAAACTGTAAATTATTTACAATAGGATATAGAGATATAGATTTATTACAAATTCCAAACAAATAACATTTACAAGGTGTTTGTTTAGCAGCGAGTTTCTTTTATTGTTGGAAAATCAATCTTTCCACTGGAAACAGTGCAAGCACTACTCGAAAATACACAAAAAGTAACTAGGCATACGTAATTTGAAAGCAAAATCTAAGTATTTGACAAAACAGTTTTTGTTTACAGGACCTCTCGAGGAGGACGTGCTGCCACATGATGACGGCAGTAGTGTTAGAAGCACCATTATAAGGTATTGAAAAAATAACTCCTAAATTATGCAGCTTAGGACTAAGATTTTGAAACTTCTTTTTTCTAAAATGTAAAGATAATACAGAAATCAACATTATTAGCTTATTTCTTTGATCGTAGGAGCTACAGCTTTTTACGCTATCTTACTAAAACATTTACGCTATCTTACTAAAACATTTACGCTATCTTACTGAGCTTCTGCCTCCAAAAAATTTCATCGGCAGCCATTTTGTAATGATTGGAGAAAAATTACATAAGATCGCTGACTATACTCATTGTAGGTATTATTCTGATTTATTTAACATAGAATTAGCATCGAAGTAATTGGTCGTTTCTAATACAAACATTCAAAAAAAGGCCGTATTTTGTGTATGAAACTAGATAGTTATATGAATTATGTATCATTCAAGTAGCATCAACGCGAATTTATATGAATATTTATTACTTCAATGCGCGTCAAAAAACATTTTATCCTAAAACAATAAATAAATAAATAAATAAAAAATAATTCAATATTCGTTTTTGACTTTTTAAGGTTATGTTATATTTTTGTTGAAACTATGTGTTAATTTTATTAATACGTTTATTATACTAGTACTTGAAACTGGCAGAAATAGTTATTGTGTAGTAACAACAGCTGATTGCCATAACACACAATACGATAATAATTAAATACGTCACGTAGGTATGGTACCTACATCTAATTGTATACGTTAATTTCACTGTTGCTGTCACTGGGGGCGTAGCTCAGATGGTAGAGCGCTCGCTTAGCATGCGAGAGGTACCGGGATCGATACCCGGCGCCTCCAATGTTGGTTTTTCGTTTTAATTTTTATTAAAAGTTGTATTTGTAGTTTTACGTTTTTTTTCACGTTTATCTAGTTCTTTCAAAACTTATAAAATGTCTGTTTTGATATGAATTTAATCACGAGTCGCCTTGTTCCGTTAATAATGTAGTTTTTGCATAAATTGTTATATTTAGGTTAATGATATTTTAATAATTTTGTATCTCAGGTCGAGTCTTACAGAAATAGAAGCGCAGCCTTCACATTGCCGGGCCTTGACTCCAAGCCACATTATCATCCAGTCATTTGAACTCAAACATATTGGCATACTCATTAATATTCCTATTAAATTAATTGCTACAGTCTGATAAAGTACAAAACTATTTAACTACGTCTTACGTACGGACGTAGTTTCACATTTTTATTATCCTTTATTATATAAAACAAATATACTCTACTTGTTTATTTATCTATTCGCCCCATCGCTGCGGCTGTGGCCTAATTTATTCCTATAATTTAACAAAAACTTGAATTTTAAATTTAATTCATTTAAATTACACCGCGGCGCTAGTGTATCATAAAAATCGTCTTAAATATGAAATAGAATCGAAAAATAAGGTAGGTATCTATTCCGGGTGACCAAGACAAAACAATGAGCATGTAATTTTTCTATCATCGAGTTGCCATCAAACTGTCACCAACGTGGTAACGATGATGATTGGGTAGATTCACCATTTAAAAATGCAAGTTTTTATAATTTATTTATAAAATATTAGCTATTTTGACAGGTAAAATGTTTTGAAAAATATAGTTTTGAATTTAATATCGAAATTATATAGATTTGAAAACTTAAAAAAAGAAGCAAAAACTTATTATAGTATATGTTAAATTTTTAAATATCATTAACTTACTGACATTAAATATAACAATTTTTACTAGGACAGTATGCATGTAAACGCATTATCTACGTAGCTATTATATATTTTATCCAAACGCTTTTGTCCAAAATTTGTCATGTACCCAATTATGCTTTCTTGATATTGGAATAGCATTTAATGGTTCATTCATAATAAATCTATGGCCCTTTTTTCCTTTTCCCTCGGATATTGCTGAACGCTAAGGATTTATGACAATTACTTTTAACGCTGTGCGTTGACCTTAAGTTTAGTTGTCAACTTAAAACCTTTTTTTAAATCAATTCGGTGTCCTGGCTTTGTGATTTACTATATCTACTTTAAAAAATTACGCTGCAGGTTAGTGTTCATACCTTTGTGTTCTTTTTTGTTTATTTTCATTACTGTTTTTAGTGTTTTGAATTCATTATACTTATTCATGACTAATTTTTAACCAATCATTGTATAATTGTACTAATGCCATATAGAATAGTTATCTAAAGTGTAAAATAGCCGATTATTCGGTAAGTGTGTAAATTACTTCCACATCTGTTTTCATAACCATTAATTTTGTTTACATTTAAATGTAACAACAAACGTTGTTATAAAGTTAAGGGGTAATTATTATATTTTTCACACCCTTTCATACGATTCAGCTTTACTGCAGTAAACAAGTCCGCGAGTGATTACTTGTTTTATTGAACCAATGTAATGATTCTCTTTAATACAGTGAGGTATTCGAGCCGCACTAATTTTTTGGTGTATGCCTCGTTACGCGACCATAGACCAAAAATGTGGTAAAGCAAGACTTCGCGAATTACATTCAGTAAACTTTACTTATCTAATATTAATAATCTATATAGGTCTCGAGGAATCAACAAACCTTTTTGTTTTCGAAATGGACAGTTTATTTATAGGTCTATGGGCCTTTGAAATTTCACTGGACGTTGTGGCCTAGCGCTGAGGGCGCTTAGCAGGATCTTAAACTACTCCTACATACGATACGCCGAAGGGCACCCGAGAGGGCACGCACCTCGGTTTAGGATACGTCGTATATTGAAACTACCACCGGTTCGGGAGGGAAATCGACAAACCAATACTTACTCATTATTCACATAACATGTAAAATATATTTATATCTTTCTGGAATAATACAATCTACATAATAAGTATGTAGGTATTTTAACTTGGCCCTCAATACAGCTACTTCTCCATCCAGGATTCCATCGGCAATATGAGTTCAAGATAGTTTCCAAGATAACAAATGAACAAAGATCAAAGTCAGATAGCGAGGTAATTACCATTAATACACTCTAATCTACAGTTCACGTGTTCGTAACGATGTATATACACTGAAGCAAGTATTCATTCATGCTGCCTACTGACTTTGACAGTGGCAGTTGAAGGGTTCAGGGTTCCGAAACTGGCAGCCTTGCATGCCAGGTTGCCCAGTCATTAGGGTAGCATGTTCGGTTCGGCAGTGGTTTTCGCAAGACATGGCTGGCCAAAGCATATATTTTATTTTATTCTATTCCGTCTAATTTTTCGTCCGATTGTCATAAGTTAGCTTTTTACCCGATTCCATTTTGGCACCCGCCCTTTTGATTAATGGCAGCGCGCATAAGCGGGTAACTTACGGGCATAATTTTATTGGTAAGAATAAAACAAAATTTAAACTAGCGCTATAGAAAAGTATTATGCAGATACACCGATAATTTTTATTTGTCTTTATGATCATTGTCTACGCACTCCCTTGATCCTGATCATTTTATAATTTAATATCGACTTTAAATATATTTAAGTTATATTATATGAACTATGATTCTACCTATCTTATTTACTCAACCGTGATTGATATTGTAGCAAGCGTATGTAGGTATATCACCGTGGGTGCTTGCTAAAACTCAGTGGTTCGCGTTACTGTAGACAAAGCACTGAAGCGGACATGATCCTTCAGTTATGTTTCTTTTGATTTGAATAATTATTATGATTATTTTCTTTGTGTTTATTTGTGTCTACTTTTGTAACTGTTTCGAATGCAGATAAACTATATATCTATCTATCTATGTGCGTAACTGCCGCTGGGTGTTCGTGTGAGGCCGTACCCGCGGGCCGCCGCGCACGACGCGCCGCCAGCGCCGCCTAGCGTCGTGCGCGCGCAACGTGCGATCTTCTCACAAGAACGATTCGACATCCTTGAGTTTGAACCAATTTCATTATTTTTTCAATTTGTAGATACGATCTGAGCTAATGTATTTTGTTATTATTGTAAAGTTCCCACGGATAATTTAAGTAAGATTTTTGAATTTGTATCTTTTAACACTTCTTTTTAATAGTTCGAAGTGATCGTCGTAAACAAATATCTTTTACTAACGATGGTACGATGCAATATAATAGTAATGTATAAAAAAGACTATCACAGACTATAAATGTTAGAAAACCTTTCACTTGACTGAAGGAAGAATTTAGCTAATTTAAAATCAAAATTCGGCGCAGGTACTGAAAACCGATGTGAGTAATTTTGACTCATTTACTCACTCACAAATGTTTCATATGAACAACATACATGACTAATTTATCGTTACCACGTAGGTATAGTAGGACATAAAATTATTGATTTATTAAACACTAGCTGGCGGAATCCCCAGCGGCCGTATTGAGATTGTTTCATGACGAGCCTGTAAGCTTCCTCAATAAATGATTTGTAGAACACAAAACATATCTAAGTTTTCCAGTAACATGATATGCAAGGAAACATTATTACAAGACGCCTGTTGGAAACTGATTAAATCTAAATGTATTTTCATTCCATTCTATTCATTGATTTAACAGAATGTCCTATTATTGTCGATGGCATCAGTTTGACATCAAACTAATCAACAATTCGATAGTATATTAATATACTGTACAGATAAGTTTACGTTTATTTAAGTTTATTTCAAATATATTTATATATAAAAAAAAATATCTATGTGTGCTTATATATTTCTTAAGTTTATTTATCCGTTATCTAGTATCCATAACACAAGTTCTTTAATGATACTTAATTTGGGCTAGATAATGTGGTGTGATTGTTAGAAATATTTATTTATTTATTATTTATTTATAAGTATAATGAGTTGTTTGCATACCGGATCTAGTATGCGATAACATTTGTAAAAAGTAGCAAGCACAAAACAAATGTTGTTTGTTTGTTGAAATGTTAAACTTTGGACGGTTTATTCACTAACAATTAGCTCCTATTGAGAGTGGACTATTGAGAGACCATGTAGAGCTTCTGGGCATGACCATCACGTCTAAAATTAACTTCAGTTGGCAGTTTCAATAAACCACTGCACCATCAGCTTCGAAAAATTAGTACTTACCTCGAAAGTCCGGCCAGAACAGGTGCGATCTTGCATGGATTACTGCAGCTGTTTAGGTATTCTGTTATGTATCAACGTGAAGCGTTGGAATCTGTCGAGCCGAAGATCCCGTAGACTTATTAACGACGACACACTTACAGTCTTGAACATTGTCAAACACTCTCAAGTGTATCGGTATTCTACAGAATGCATTTTAAAGAGTGCAAGAAATGAGAATACGCTGTTTTAAAAATGTGCTATAACATTCAACCTTTCTCCGATCAACTCAGGCGCAGACAGAACTTTCATCCATATACTCGTACATATAGTCGACGTCCAAAGAAATCGAAGAAATCGTTTTGATGACTCTTTTATGGTTGACGCCGCATAATAGCGGAATAAACTGACTACAATGATATACATAAACTTTATCATACAATTTGTCTTGAATTTGTCTACAATTGACTGAATTGTATGAATTGCCTGTGTCTTCGCTACGTTGCTAAATTGCCTAGGGCTTCATGCTAGGGCTTCAGTTCCCTGTAATACGGTTGAGGCGATGGCTGGTCCCGTTAACTCGTGAGCGGGTGCCGTTTGAGGCTTCGTCGTTTGGATAGTTAGGGGGACTGGCCGAGCTAAGAGATCCAGATGAGAATAATTTTGTATACTTAGACATAAAGATACACTGTAAATTTATTTTGAAAAAAAAAATTTACTTGAGTTTCTTGTCAGTTCTTTTTCACGAAGGTTTTTCAGAACTTGTGGTGTAGTGTAGTCATGGTTTATTTGACGTCAATAAGAACAAGTAATTGTCAATGTTGAGAAATAATATTTGAATTTGAATTTGACGTGCAGAACCTTACTTTTTGGTATCGTACGATAACATATAAAATATTTCAATTATAATTTTTAATGTTGTATTTTAGTTTTTGATAATTCTAATTAGTTTGAGAGCCGAAACAACCTTGACCATCATCTGCCATTGGTGTTAACTGCCGTTTTGACAGCTCGTAATTGTTGCCGTGAATAATCCGTCGGATAATCACGTCGGTTGTATCGATATTATTCACTGTAATAACAGTGATCATTGTTCCACGGCGGAATGGGAGGTGTTTCGCGAGCGGAGATATATAGTAGCCGGATCAACGCTGCTTAAATGTTACGATTGTTGAATTATGTTACTATCCGTCTCACTATCCGTTTATTACAAATATAAAAACATGCTAACTATACATCGCATTAAAATAGATGAAAGGCCGGTCCTGGCTAATGAACCATTTAAAAGTTGTTGACTTTTATGATTCTACAGTTCAGAATGGCGCACACTGCGCGGTGCCCAGCTTCGAACTTATAAAACTACTTCTTAGTCTACTATAATACTTCCTGAACAGGATATTATACGATTTAAAAAGTACACAGTTTTATTCCTAAATTCCATGTGCCTATTCAATATCAACTCAACAGTAATTTATATAGCGTACCGTAAATAATAGGTCTTTACCTATGAAACTGCCGTTTTGCCTTACTGGCCATTTCAAATGAAAATATTTTTTTTTGATTGATAATTCTAATTTCAAATTAATTTTATTTGACAAACATGGAATTATTTTTCTAAAATCGTCATTTGTTTAATAGTTAGTGTTTTGTTTTCAACGCATTCGAACATTTTTCGTCATCATGGATAAGTTAAAAATTCGAGTAATTATGGAGTATAAGTACCTTCGTGGCAGCAAAGCGGCACAAGCGGCACGCACCATCAACGACGTTTACGGAGCGAACACTACAAACAAACGCACCACCCGTTATTGGTTTACCCGCTTCCGTTCTGGAAATTTTGACCTGAAAAATGAACCCCGTGGTCGTCCGAAAACTTTGGTCGACAATGACGAATTAAAGGCAATTGTGGAAGCTGATGAAACTCAATCCACGGCTGAATTAGCAGCAGCTTTCGACGTTAGCATCAAAACAATGTTGGTCCATTTGCGTCAAATTGGCAAGGTAAAAAAGCTTGACAAATGGGTACCCCACGAACTCAATGACCGCCACTGTTTGGTGGTCTAACGCGGGTGTAATTCATCACAGCTTCTTGCCAAACGGGACAAGCATTACTGCAGATGTGTACTGTGAAGAACTGAACACAATGATGGAGAAGCTCGCACGTCTCCAACCAGCTTTGGTCAATCGTTCGGCTCCACTGCTCCTGCACGACAACGCGCGACCTCATACTGCACAGCAGACGGTCTCCAAGCTACAAGAGTTGGGGTTGGAAGTTCTCCGTCATCCGCCGTACTCACCAGACCTTGCGCCTACAGACTTCTACTTTTTCCAGAATTTGGATAACTTCTTGGCGGGAAAAAAATTCAATACCCGAGAGGCAGTACAAAATGCCTTTGAAGAATTTGTTGCCTCCCGTCCAGCTGATTTCTTCAAGAAAGGCATCAATAAGCTACCAATGCGTTGGCAAAGATGCATTGATTGCATGGGTGATTATTTTGATTAATAGAAATAAAAAATATATAAAAAAATTACGCTTCATTTATTTCGTGAAAAACGGCAATTTCATAGGTAAAGACCTAATAGCATGTTGTAGTCATAATCTGACGACCGAGTGGCGTAGTGGTCAGTAGCCCTGCCTCATACGCCGGAGGTCCCAGGTTCGAGTCCTGGCCGGGGCATTAATTTGTGTAATGAACATAAATGTTTGTTCTCGGGTCATAGATGTTGATATATGTATGTTTATTCTGGGTTCCCCCCAGTTCGCTATATGGTCATCCATATCACAAACTCTGCTTACTTTGGGGCCACACAGTTTGTGTGATTGTCTGGGGATCTATTATTATTATATTGTGAAGCAAATGACTCAAATGTAGAATTAGTCAGAGGTTATCTTCAAGAATATTTAACCGACAGCATATCAAGCTACACATATGGATAAATGGAACACATTTTTACAGCACATTTCTCTCATAATAAACCCAAATTAAGTAACACACCGACAGTTAGTCATCAGACCTCGCAGTGTGATCTTGTTGTTCCGCCGCCTTGTGTCCGCGGGGTGAAGGCGCTGCTCCCATGTTGGGCTCAGGTCATGTCAGGTACACTCGGCCGCCGAAGAAGCGTAGGAAATTCATATTGTTTGTGATACGCCCATTCTTTTTATCCCGCCATAATGACCACTTGATTACACACAAACATTACGTGGTAAAGAAGAGGACAATAACACTAATTAATATAAAAATTATGTTAGAATATCAAATTCAAATATTTATTTCTCAACATTGACAATTATTCTTATTGACGTCAAAGTTCGGAAGAACCTTCGTGAACAAGAACTGACAAGTAACTTAACGTGTATATTTTTTCAAAATCAATTTACAGTGTATACAAAATTATTCTTATCTGCATCTGTTAGCTCGGCAAGACTCCCTCCCCCAAAGCATCCAAGCGACACCGGTTCACGAGTTAACGCGGGATCCAGCCATCGCCCTCTCTTCCATATAAGAGGGAAGTGAACGACCTACTTATCAGACCTCATCTGCGTCCGGACCCGTTCGGACGTGTTTGACGGTCGCTCCCGGCTGCCGAGTCACGATTGTTGTCTCACGACTTCTCTCGTAGCAATACTCAAACGCCACTCTCAGATCCGTTCTGCGTCCGGCCCCGCTCGGACGTGTTCGCGGTCGCCCAGCCGTTGAGTCACGATTGTCGTCTCACGACGTCAACTCGTAGCAACACTCATACGCTGTTAGCCTCTGTAGGGCTTACTCTGCGGTCGGTTTCGATCGGCTGCAAGTAAGTCGGTCTCTTGCACAGCAACAACAGAGCTGAGCTTACCGCGGTCGATTAAATTCGATAGTGGTTCGCGAAGCTCGGGCTGTTTTTCTGGCTGCGTACCTGACGCTTGGCGCTTGCTACGTAGTCAGAGACTCGCTCTGCGGCCGGCCCCAGGCCGGTCGTAACGTAGTCAATCCCGCACTCTGTGCACCCCTCGAAGCAAAAACCTCACTTCGGTGAGTGCAGCAACAACAGGGTCGAGCTTACCGCGGTCGATTAAATTCGATAGTGGTTTGCAAGACTCGGGCTGTCTTTCTGGCTGCGTACTCGACGCTTGGCGCCTGTACGTAGTCAGAGACTCGCTCTGCGGCCGGCTCCGGCCGGTCGTAACGTAGTCAATCCCGCACTTTTAGTGCAACCCAACTCCGTCAGGTCTACGGCCGGTTTTTGTTGTCAATTTATTGACGACACACTCCGTAGTAGACTCGCGTTTGATCAGGTGGATACTTAACGGTGACAACTAAGCCTGATAGCGTTGCCCCGGTGCGCTTCCAAGGCCCTTCAGGCCAAGGAGAAACCGGCAGACCCGATCCCATTGCACTTGGGCCTTTCCCAGGGTGACGGTACAGTGCTGTCCGAGCTAGGGGCACCACTTCGCGTCGTCCCCAGCCCCCCTACCGCGGGTAGGGAGGTTTAGGTGCTAGGTTTGCTAGGGAACCTAGGCATTCTTATATATTTATATATTTTATATATCGTAGGACCAAGCCCTCCCAATGGACCAGCAAAGCTTGGTAAACTTTGCTAGGTCGTTCGCCCAGGCGCTCGTTGCGTCCGGCGCCAGCATATCGAATGACGTACTAACGCAGGCCTTACAGGCAACTATCGCGTCCCCGGCCCCTCAGGCCTCAACCCCGGCCCCTCAGGCCTCTAACGTCGAGACCCCTCAGGTCTTAAGCTCTCCCGCGTCTCCCGCCTCGTCCGAGATGGACTGCGAATCGGTCGCATCCTCTCACGCGTCGCGTCGTAAGCGTACCGCTCCCGGGAGCGACTCCGAACCCGCGTCTGATACGTCGTCAGATGCCGTCACCCTAACCGGCTCTCCTGAGCCCGCGTTTCAACTCGTCGCCAAGCGCTCCAAGAAGCGCTCTAAGAAAGCTTCGGTATCTTCAATACCCGAGCCCTCCCCGGTGTCTTCAACACCAGCCCCCGCGCCGTTAAAATCGCTCGTAGTAACCGCGTCTCCGTCGGTCACATCGAAGCCAGCGACGCGCTGCGCTCCCGTCCCGCCGAAGCCTCAGCTCCCTCCGCCCGTATTCCTGCGTGAAAAAGCGCGCTGGACCGCGGTCTCCAACTTGTGCAAAGTGCACAAAATTAATTACTTGAAAGCCGCCAACGCTGGCGATACAATCAAAATACAATTAGCGACCGTCGTCGACTTCCGCGAGTTTACCAGGTTACTCAGTTTAAACAAAATCGCGTATCACACCTACGCCCTCCCGGAGGAGCGTAAGATCCGCGCAGTATTACGGGGCGTCCCGTTCGAACTCAGCAACGATGATATTCTCGATGACCTTAAGTCTCAGGGTTTCCCGGTCACAGCAGTGCACAAGATGCACTCCAACCGCGGTAGGCAATTTCCGTTAGCGCTAGTAATCCTGTCCAATACCCCTGAATCGAAGGAGATTTTCAAAGAGGCTCGCACAATCTGCGGACTCTCGAACATCTCCGTCGAGCGTCCCAACCCCTGTGGTCACCCTGGGCAGTGCCACCGCTGCCAGCTATATGGCCACGCAGCGGCTAACTGTTCAGCTCCCCCCAGGTGCGTAAAGTGCCTGGTTCCTCACTTCACAAAGGAGTGCACTCGCACTCCCGAATCCACTTCCCCCCCTGCCTGTGTGCTGTGCGGCCAGTCCGGCCACACAGCAAACTACAGAGGTTGCCCGCGCGCTCCGCGCTCCACCACCAAGAGGGTCGCGCCTAAACCGGCGCCGCCACTCACTCCTGCCAACTTCCCGCCGCTGCGCAACCGGGGTCCCCCGGAAGCAAAGCCCGTTCAGCCGACGCCTACTCCGGCTCTGTCTTGGAGGCAGCGTCCGGCCGTCCCGCCTGCACCTCCCCGACCCATCCCAGCTCCCGTAGCTCCCGTAGGGCCGCGTCCCGCGTTGTCATCTTCCCCTCAGTCGTCGTTGGCTGAGGACATGAAGACCGTGTTCGACGTCATCCAAAACGTCGACATTAACGAAATCTCCGTACTCGCACGCAAACTGCGAGCCGCCCGCTCTCCTCAAGAGCGTTTATTCGCGTTAGCCGAGCATCACTCGCTCCTAAGTTCATTGTAAATTCTTTTATTTTTATAAATTTTAAATAAATAAATTTTAATGTCTAGACCCGCGAATCTCGCGTCCAGTCGTATTAAACCTAAGGGCTTATCCCTAGTATCTTTTAACGCTCGCAGCCTTAGCTCTAACCTTCCCGAGATTAAACTGTTCCTTCAGAACAACGAACCAGATCTTTTTCTTCTCCAGGAGACATGGCTCACTCCTAATCGCTCCAGGGGATTCGCGATTCCCAAGTACGCGTTTACACGTAACGATAGGCCTAACTGCGACGGTTTCGGCGGCACTGCTATCTACTACAAAAGAGGATTCCATTGCTGTCCACTCCCTACTCCTCCTCTCCTTAACATGGAAGCCACCGTGTGTAGATTGGCTATGACTGGTCATCCGACCATCATCATAGCCTCAGTCTACATACCTTGTGGCACCAAACCTATCCGCAGCGACTTTGACACCATTCTCGCCCTCGGCCGTTCAGTCATTATGTTCGGAGACTTTAACTCCAAACATACTGACTGGACGTGCCTATCAACCAACCAAAGCGGTATAGCTCTCCTCGACATCACCAACTTACTCGACTTAGACGTCGTCTCCCCTATCACTCCCACTCACTATCCCGACAATCCGAACCACTCTCCGGACATCCTCGACTTTGCAATCGTCAAGCATATCAACCTCGACCTCAGGTCTATCGAACCGCTCGATGACCTAGGTTCTGACCACCGCCCCGTCTCCCTCGTGCTAGGACCGCCTAACGTTAACGTCACTTCTCCTAAGACCTTTACAGACTGGAAAGGTTTTAAAAACACGATAGTTTCTGCCTTAGAGGCCCCAAACTCTCCGCTCGCGATCTCGCCCGATCAATTAGATAGCCCGGATAAAATAGACTCGTTAGTAAATTCTCTCACTGATGCTATCAACTCAGCCATCAGTGTAAACGAAAAGGTTGCTAAGAAAGGCAAACCCACGCTTCCCTTAGCCATTAGCAATCTTATTAAAGCTAAGAACGCGGCTCTCCGGAGAGCCAAGAAATATCCCACGCCCGCCTATAGAACAGCTGCGAATCAGCTGCAACGTAAAGTTAGATCTCGCCTCGCGGAACTCCGAGACGCCCAGATGAACGATATCATGGCGAATATCTCCCCGTCCCACCAAGCGTATTATCGAATGGCCCGAGCCCTACGCGTAGACGCCGCCTCTCACGTCCCTCCTCTCACTCGTCCCGATGGCTCTATCGCCTTCGAAGACGAAGAGAAAGCCGAATGCTTCGCTGACAGCGTTGCGTCTCAATGCTCGCCCAGCACGCAACCCGCGAATCCCAATCACATCAAAGCGGTGGAGGCCGAAGTCCTCCGTAGAAACTCTCTCCCCATCACCGATGACCCCGTCACAGTCTCTAATGATGAAATCTCGCTTCACATCAAAAGTCAAAAGTCCAGAAAGGCTCCGGGTGCGGATGGTATTTCCAACCACGCACTTAAGCACCTGCCTCAACAGGTGCTTACCTTGTTAGCTATCATTTTCAATGCCTGCTTCGACCTTAGCTACTTTCCAAAAGCTTGGAAAGAAGCGACAGTCATAGGCATACCCAAGCCGGGTAAACCTCTTAATGTCCCGGCTAATCACAGACCCATCAGCCTCCTCAAGGCAATGTCTAAACTTCTCGAGAGAGTCATACTCTCTCGAATGCGGAACCATCTGTTTCCAACGGACGGCGATCCTCTCATAATTCCCCACCAGTTCGGCTTTCGCGCTAAGCACTCCTTCCCTCAGCAAGTCCATCGAATCGTCGAGTACATACTCGACGGCTTCTATCCGAAACGAAAGAAAACGATCGCAGTTTTCTTTGACGTAGCCAAGGCTTTCGACAAAGTCTGGCACAGCGGTCTCGTTTATAAACTCTATAAAATAGGCTTACCGGCTCGCCTAGTTAGGATAATCGCGTCGTTTCTCAAAGACCGCACGTTTCGTTTCAAACATGAAGGCACGCTCTCCGCGCCTCGTCCCATAAAGGCTGGAGTCCCTCAAGGCTCAGTCCTCGCCCCTCTTTTGTATACCGTATACACTAACGACATTCCCATCCCAGCTAAAATCGTCGAACTCGCTCTCTTTGCCGACGACACTGCCCTTTACACCAAAGGCCGCAGAGCCTCGGGTCTCGTCACCAGACTTCAAAAGGCTATTAACACCCTCGGTGCTTGGTTCAAAAAATGGCGTATCGATGTGAACCCAGAGAAAAGCTCTGCGGTTTACTTCGACTACAGACGCAGTCGTATCCCCAACAATCTCCAATTGAGAATGCAAGGCACTCCCATCCCCTGGAAGCGCAGTACTAAATATTTAGGCGTCACATTAGACCAGACGCTTTCATTCAATCCTCACGTCGATAGAGTAACGAAACTCGCACGTTTTTACCTAGGCCGGCTTTACAGTATGTTAGGTAGAAAAAGTAAAATGTCCTTCGTTAGATTAGTTAGTTCGTCGTTAGACCAGTCATGTCATATGCTTCGCCAGTCTTTGCTCACGCCAAACCCTCCGTCCTGCACAAACTGCAGGTAGTTCAAAACCTCTTCTGCCGCAGGGCCACAAACGCACCTTGGTACGTGCGCAACGCGGACCTGCACAGAGATCTTGAACTGCCTACAGTTCAACAGTATCTGAAAACACTCTCAGAATCGTTCTTCAAACGCGCCGAATCCCATCCCAATCCTCTTGTTCGAAAATCAGTCTCATATACTGCTCCTGTCCTAGATTCGGCATACAAAATCGCTAGACCGAGAAACGTGCACACGAGCGAACCTTCGAAGATAACCGTAGATCTCGAGGCCCTTCAGGCCGCTAATTCTAATTCTAACGTAAATTCTAATTCTAATTAATGCAAATTTAACTTTTCAATTTTTAATGTTTTCATTATTTACTTTTCATTTTTAATGTTTTATTTTACTTTTAATTTTTGAGCACCTTCAGTGCTATGTAAATCCCAGCGGGTGACCCCTTAAGGGCCCCGCTAGCGCGGCCTCTTTCTCCAATTGGCCGTCGCTCCGATGAAGGCTGAGTGGCAAAAATGCACGAGCCGACAGGGGGTTTTTAGTGGGTATGGTTCTGGTAGGCGTCGGGACGAGTCCCACATAACTTCGGAATCGCGCCGGAGTATGCGTCAGAGCATTTTTATCCTCCTGCCCTTCCCGCGGAGGGGAACAAAAAAAAAAAAAAAAAAAAAAGACCTACTTATATGATCACTTCATTAAGAATCACGTTTAAAAACACGACAAGAAATATATGAGAAGATATCACAGTCGATGAGGTAAGTCCCTTTACCAATTTGTGGAGTAGACCGATTTTAAAATGCAAGAAACTTAAATGAATGTTTGTTTAAACAAAAAGATAGCTGCAACATAACATCTTTTCGATTACTTACTTTTAAGTATTAGTGCCGCTTAGTGTACTTGGTGTGGTATACAGCAAGTTATGATCCAGTATCACTGGGTGAAGGTCGCTGACTGACATGCGCGTACGCTTCGGCTAGCTGTTTTATTTGAATGAATTACGTTTTGAGAAAAGAATACGTGGCGCAGAATAGTCATAACATACCAGTAAGTATATCTGCACCTAGTTATGAATAAACTGAAATAAATTGCTTCATTTTAAACTGGATTCAATTCATTGGATTACACAATTCTTAACCGCTTTCTACACAGCAATGACAACATGGAACTAAGGTGGAGGTACTTATAGGCATTGTCATCTGACTTTAAAATTACAAAACTGTATCTTCGAAGGATATTCACCGCCTTCAAACTCCTAGCCTCATTCAAAGAACAATTTACATCAAATGCAAAACCCTGCCAATATTCCCTTCTGCTGCTGCTTGCTCTTTGCCCACAACTGAATTCGGTGCGGGTGTCAGTTTGACAGCCGCTGTCACGCCGCCGCCAGAATGTCACTTTGCTTGCTCAGCCCCTGTCACTCTTATTATGTGATTATTTCGTGAATAGCTAGAGATTACATTGTGTTCGCCTGTTTCATTCGTCTCACAAGTGCGATTTATATAATCAATTGGTCACGAAACTGTACAGGCAACTGTTATTTTAAATAAATATCAACTATGATACCCGCACTTCACATCGCTATTCGTGTTCGCGTATTCGTCTTATTTGCGCAAATATGACGTTGCGAAATGGCTATTATTTGCTTAACCGTACAAACCAGACGCATACGCAAATACACGAACACCCGTATCCGCCAATTGTCGGTTTTTAGGAACACATCAAAGGATATTGCCAATACGCCGAATATGTTCGTCGCTCAGAAGTGTGTGGTGCGCGGCAGCGTCAGACGAGTTTCATATTTTTAAGGCTTGCTACCAGGGGAAGTCGACTGTTCACGATAATCAATATCTACCTATGTGGGAAAAAACTGACCAATCACAGACGTTATGATTTCTACAAATGGTAAAATCGATTAATAATAATTTTTTTTTGATACGGCAGCACTATGTGTCACCGACTGATAGATTGAAAGAAAAAAATATGGCGTCCAATACGGCTAATATGGCGTTTGAAACCGGCTATTCCGATAATTTAAATATAATTTATAGCTTTTTCTGCAATTATTAGAATCTTAACAAATGCATTCTTGGGTATGGGACCCGAAACATGGCCGTTATAATAACCGAACCAAAGTTAATGGACATTTTAAGAAACCGCTTGAAAATATGGCCATGTTTGCGTTTGAGAGTAGCAAAAATGTTCGTGAATGTTCTGCATATTCCCTGTTCATGACGATGTGTGGATGATGTGTTCGTGTTATTCGGACTTCAACACGATAAGTCAAAAAAGGGCGAAAAAAAAGGCGAATCGAATACCTACCGAACAGCGATGTGAAGTCGCCGCATGATATATGTTTAACTTTTTAAAAGTATTACATAAAATGGGTACATGGGTACAATTATCTGGTAGTGAATAAATATAGGTCCACGTTTGCTTTCGATAGTACCTACTTAGTTTTGGTATCACACTAAAATTGTAAGGTTTTGATACATATATATGTAAAATAGTTATATGTAAAAATACTTGGACGAAAATAATAACGATTCTACAACAAACAAAGGGTTCGATTTCTAGTCATGACATGTCAATTCAAGAAATAAACTTAAGTATTCTTGTTAGAGATAAAACTTTGCAAACTTTTATTTAAATGGCTGATGTTATAAATTGAGTTAATACGTTTTCTGTGATATGAAATAAGATTTCTAGGAGTAATAGGTAGTTCGATTATTACAACGGCTTTAATAAACCTACTGACGGCCTCATCCAAATCCGGCTTGGTTTTAGGCAATCACGATTGCTTTCTGCGCTTTGGTATACTTTTAACATGCTTTTATAACATTTTAGGTACATATGTGGATTTCCTCATACTTCACGATAAAAACTTATTGGTACGTTTTCCTCATATTGTTAATTCCTCATTCCTCATTCCTTAAACCTCATATCGAAAACCCAGCGCCTTAACCAATGCGGCAACGACACTTGGAATTTTCATTTCACCACATGGTTATAGTTACCATGCTTACAATGGTATGGTTGAGGAGGGCGATGGCTGAATCCCGCCTTAACTCGCGAACGGGTGCCCTTTGAGGGTGTTCGCCGTTTGGATACTTGGAGGGAGGGAGACTTGCCAAGCTAACAGATGCAGATGAGAATAATTTTGTATAGACATAAAGAGACACTGTAAATTTATTTTGCAAAAGAAATACCCCAAAGTTTCTCGCCAGTTCTTCTTCACGAAGGTTTTTCTGAACTGGTGGTACGCATGTCTTCCTATTTATAGGAAACCTTCTTCAATATTCTTTGAAAACTGAAATCCCCAAACCCTAAACACAGTTCTTACAACGAAGAACGCAACATTCGTAGATAAGAGCAAGATTACCATGATATCACGCGGAGATCCACCGCTATCACGCGTTATCACTCGCTACGGCAGTACTTTTAAGCCTTTCTGGGCGACTGGTATTGTGATCATGTGCGACTAAATTGACGAAATTATGGTGAGTTTTAAGTGCATTGCAATCATAGAGCAAATAGATAATTCCAGGCTTGCGATCGGGGATTACGATCATTGGCACTAGATTATCCTGTGCTGTTGGCGGGTTGTTTCGTGAGTTTGACTTCTTTGTATAAACCGAAACCTTGATAGTTAACCAGATTGTAAGTTACGTTTGCTTTCGTTGCTTGTGAGACTCAGTTCTGAGTATTTTATTATTACGTTTTTTAGTTTCATATCTAGCTTAGATATAGATATAGGTGACTCATAGAACTGTTAATTAAAGACTGCAACTTCTTTACAAGATTTGGCTTGTTTGAACTTGCAGGTTATTCATTTTTTAATACAGGCAAACTTTCAAAACAACACATTCGCCACAGTTTGAGAAAATGAACTGAAAAGATCATTTTAGTTGTAAAGAAGATTTTAATGTATATTGTAAGCCCGTGTATGTATTAATGGAACTATTCAAAGTTATCTAACGCCTTAGTTAGCAGATTTATCTTTATTTAAATGTGTCTACGGGCTACGGGAAGTCTTTCACTAGAAAGAGCTTTTACTTACATAACAGTTCACCCAATATCACAGTATTGTTGTATTAAACTTGCAAGAATATTCATAAGATAAATACTTAAATGAAAATCCTAAGCAGTCAAAAGACAAATCAAGCCGACTCGAGCGTCATACAGAAATCGGGTAATGGATAAATGCATAACTAGGAAAAACGTTTTTCAGTACTATCGGTGTCTTCGGAACTCTCAGAACTTTTGTGTAAAAATTATTTTTCTTTTCGATGCGTGAAGTTTATAAATGACGTGCGTATGTCCTACTTAACGAAGTTACGATCGTTATCTCGCTGTCTCGATTGATAGCCGGGTGATAAATGACGTGTTGTGTTTTCCAACATTCTAGTTTAGTTACCTGCCTCACTTGAATGGTGTTTATAATTCATATTTTAATTTGACCTACGTGACGTAAAGATATTCAAAGCCTTTACGAAAGAGGTTCATTACAAATAATAAGTATCCACTAAAGAAAAAAAAAATTTTTTAAGTATTGGCACTATTAATGCATTTATTTGCGAGAATCGTGCGACAAATATGTGACATGTGGTTCCATTGTAATAAGTTTATTAATTTATTCCATTGTAATAAGTTAATAAACTTATTCCACGAAAATAATAAAACTAGAAACTTAATACACTTTATAGTTAACAAACGTTTTGTGAAACTATTAAAAAGGTGGATGAAGGATGAAGGTGGATGGAATAAACATTTTAGTCGTGTTACTTCTGGATAACTTAGCTTTGAAAAGTGGAAATTTTAACGGTTACAAATAAACAATTCTTTCATTTTTTATTTAGTCCATATTGTAACAATAATATACCATTATTGTCACAATACATTATTAACAATAAACAAAACATTATTCTTCATACCCGTTAAAAGTAGTGCGAGCAATAATCGCTTTAGTTATGGTTGCCCAGTAAAATTTTTCTGGCGCGGTCATTTACTTACATACAAGAAAACACACGGACACGTTTAGTTACTGCTGAAGACAAACCGCAAGAGAAAACTTAAGTAGCTAGTGACTTATTTCGGGTAGTCACAAATCGTAAAAAATACAACGATTTAAAGATTTGTTAATAACTTGTACGCTTGCATTAAATCCATAGGAACTTTGAAAATTAATTATCTTGACTAAATTGTTAATTTTTGTAATTGCCTTTTATTATTTGTATGGACATATTTGTAGGGTTGTAATCTAGTTCAACACCGACGAACAATTGCATTGATTTTGTAATTGTTTGACTATAACCTGCTTTGTTCATCGTAAAATAAAATAAATAAAAAGAATGTACCAGTATAACTATCCGACTTCAAAAGAAGGAGGAAGTTGTTCATTCGTCCGCTATATTTGTGTCCGCATATGTATGTTTGGACGTAACTTTTTCTTTTCTGAACCTGATTATTATTAGTATTATTAATGGTCCTATCCACGTACTCGGACCTGCAGGTTCGGTTCGGCAGTATTTGTGGAGCGACAGAGCTGGGCCGAATCAACTACTCCACGTACTACTACAACACGTACCGTATTTTATTCGTTCTCTAATAGGTTGTCCGTTCGGGTTTCCAAACCCAACTCGCATAAACAGGATGGCTTTATCCCGGCATTTATTTACACAGGTATATTCGATTTTGCCGCACGGAATGAACGGAAGCGTGGGTTACTAATACTGTAGCCTACGTTTAAAATACCTAATTACGTGGAGAAATTATTCTGAGACATGCATGGCCAACTCACGCGTAGCTACTTCATGAAGTGGCCACATTTACTTGATTATATCGTAAAATGGTTTGTTTAACAAGAAAGGCTTGGTTAGGCGCAAGCGCTTGAAACGCTTTGTTTTTATGTCAATGTCGCACGTGAATGGTAAAGTTAGTTGATGTATAAAACAAAATGTCGTTTTGTTAAACATTTTTTTTGCCTGTATTGTTAATTTAATTTTCAATTAGGCGCGTCGCCGGGTGCTGCCGCACCAGCTCATTTTGTTCGCTCACTCGCGCATATCAACTAGGTTGCAAGAAAAAATTTCACGATATGACCAATCGTTGATGACTAAAACGTTTGCGATTCAACATAATATGTGGCCATTTGGCCATACTATATTTATAGTATGTGGCTACATAGGTACGCATCCCTTCCTCTGTTAGTACCTAAACTTTATCCTCAGGAGAGAGAGTCCATCATAATCGTGAGCTCGCTGGGGTCGGCCATCTTGTTGCTGCTGGTGCTGGTGGCGGTGCTGTTCGTGCAGGTGGCGCGGTTGCGGCGTCTCGTCGCCGACATGCAGGCCACCGGCCGCATCCGCGTGCAGTAAGTACCGACCAGCCGTGGTCAGAGGGCGTTGAAGGTTGTGTTGTTATAGACCTGGGCTTTTTGGGGTCTACAGACCGCTCGATCTTATGTATATTCATACATATGAATTTTTTTAATGTTTGTATTTAAGTGAACTTTTATAATTGGATTTAAAGTTATTAATGAAGTTACAAATTTTACCTAAGTAGATTATCATTTGAAATTTTGGGATATAAATTAACACATAGGCTTAATTTTATCCCAGACTTTACAAAAACGAAAGAGATTTAAAAAGGTACGAACATAGAGTTGAAATAGACAATAATTACTTAATTTAAAAAACCTTACAGACCGCTGCGTAAAATTTGTTACAACAAAACTTTCTGTTTTCTACCACAGTGGACACAACATCTATTCTGATGGTTTAATAGAACTATTACTATAGTTATATGTATATTTAACACTGCCTTTGAAAGTCTCTTCTATTTCAAGAGACAGCTTAACATCGACGCGACGTTAGAAACAGCAAAATAAAAGCTTCATGTTTCAATGAAAATTCAAATACTTACACCTTCTTACCAGGAAGCTAAAGATGAGCTCAGACAAGAACCACGCGTTCAACAACCCCGGGTTGGTGCCGGACGAGGAGCTGTCGCGGCGCGGCTTCTCCATGTACCCCCCCGAGGACGTGGAGGCTGGCCGATACGGCGAGCGGTACGTAGCTTGCGCTGGTGCCTATGATCGTTTAATGCCATCTGCCTCGCGATAAAAAGATTGTGATAGAAGATAGGTTGAGTTCCTTCTGGGGATAATAATTCGACTTTTTACCTATCAAAGTAAATTGAGAAACTATAAATCTGTTAAGAAAACCAGATAATTACAAATAGATAAATTGAACCAATCTGATATAATTGGGCTGCATTTATAGGTCATTTTTTTTAAATCTTTATATTTTTAAAAGGGTCTTTATCCACAATGGATATATCGACCCCATCGTATAATATATAACTAAATACAACAATAAAAGAAAAGACACAGCAAAGAAAGAAAAATAATAATAATCATGTAACTAAGTGTATTAAAAGTGTAGTGTGAACATGCTACATTCAAAGACAAACTAAGTGACGCCTTATAAATAGTAGTAGCAAAACTCATGACAAGACACATAACTGTTCAGTAAATGTTTAATCGACGCTTCCACTAAGATGCAAGGAAGAAGTAACTTTTTGTTTTAATGAGCGGTGCTATGGATAGCGAAGTTTATTCGATTCCTTTCAATCGAAGTGGTGAAGAATGCAAATGCTTGCGTCACCTTGAAAATTAATTAGTAGTGCATTCCGGTGCAAGGACAGGATTAAAATACATAAAATCTTTGATATGATATAAGATGTGATAGTATAGGTATCTTATTAATTCTTTTACCATTAAAACTAAACTAATTATCGTAATCAATGATCCACTATCTAATCTGTTTATGTTCGACAGGGATTTACAAGCATGAAACAAATTATAACAAAGCATAACATATTATTATTTATTCTAATGATTGATCTGTTCTTGAATTTGTTTATATCAAATAACTTAAATGTTTAGTACCTAGCGTAAACCTTGTTTTAACAAAACCTCTTATCTGATATCCAACACATAGTTTTTCCTTTCTTCCAGGCAGACAGGGCAGTTTGTAGAGGAGTTGTCAAAGGAGATCGACCAGCGCCTGGAACGGTTGTCAAAGGCGCAGGGCTCCTCGCCGCCACCGTTCCTGCTGCAGAGCATCGAGGACAACAAGAAGAGATCCAGGTCACTCATCAACCCCAACGCCAACAGCGCGGCGTCCGGTCGCCAGAGCGATACTAACCCCAACTTCATTTATTGATTTAAACACTGTATTAGTTAACAAGGCTTCTTATGTGGAACTACATACGGTTTCTACGGTCGTTAAAGGGTAAAGTTCAAAAATCTCTTACCTCTGTTATCTGCCTTTGAAAGCGGCTCAGCTTCAGGCCATTTGAATCTAACGTGTACTGTGTAACAGTCTCATAAATTGAAAGTAACAAAACGATTGTCTCCTAAATACTTGCATTTACACCGAGGACGCGAATGCTTTTATTCATGCGGCAATCTGCGAATCTAGCTGGATTAATGACGCTGATTCAAACAATGGGGTGATCGGTCGTGACGTGGAAGGAGGGACAAAACACTATTTAGTGTAAATGCAGTGAACAATAAGTCTGATCCACTAATTTTTGCAAGAAAATTAGATTGGAGATGATTGTTATAAATTAAGTAGCATTCATCGTCATGGTGGTGTTCCATCACGTGACGTGATGAAGTCCAAAAAAATATATAATAATAAATAATGCTAAGGACACTTTGTTTTTTATTTCCACTACAGCCTTAATTCCCTTTCTTTTGTTTCCCTCCAAGGGGAGGGCAGGAGGAACTAAAAATGCTCTAACACATAGGTACCCCGCGCTTGCGATCGGGTTTATGTGGGACTCGCTCCGAGCCTACCAGAGCCACTACCCACTAAAAAATCCCCTGAATGGCTATGGCAATTTTTGCCTTACAGCCTTCATCTGAAGCGACGACCAATTGGTAGAAAAGGCCGCGCAAGCGGGGCCCTGAAGGGGTCACCCGCTGGGTGACTAAACATAGCACTGAAGGTGAATTCATAGCACTGAAGGTGTTCAAAATTGCAAAGAGAAATTAAATTAATTCGAATTAAAATTTGAATTTGCGGCCAGAAGGGCTTCGAGATTGTTTGATAGCTGGGTGGCTTCGTACGCTTGCGTATTCCTAGGCCCAGCGACTTTGAACTTCGAGTCAAGGACAGGGGTAGTATACGAGACTGAATCTCGAACTAAAGGATTGGGGTGGGTTTCGGAGCGTTTGAAGAACGCTTCCGAGGGTGTTTTGAGGTGCTGTTGCACTGTAGGTAGTTCAAGATCTCTGTGCAGGTCCGCGTTACGCACGTACCAAGGTGCATTGTAGCCCCGCGGCAGAAGAGATTTTGAACCACTTGCAGTTTGTGCGGGAGGGAGGGTTTGGCGTGGGCAAAGATTGGCGAGGCGTAAGTCATGACGGGTCTAACGCAGGTCTTAAAGAGCGTTCTTTTGTTACGAAAGGACATTTTACTAAGTCTACCTAACATACTATTTAGTCGGCCTAAGTAGAAACGGGCGAGTTTCGTTACTCTATCGATGTGTGGCTTGAAAGAATGCTTCGGATCTAAGGTGACGCCTAAGTATTTAGCACTGTGCTTCCAGGGGATGGAAATACCTAACGTAGAGATTGTCGGTGATGTGACGGTGTTTGCAGTCGAAGTAAACCGCAGAACTCTTGTCTGGGTTCACATCGATACGCCATTTTTGAAACCATGCGCCGAGGGCGTTAACGGCCTTTTCGAGTCTGGTGATGAGGTGCGGGACACAGCGGCCTTTGGTATAAAGGGCGGTGTCGTCGGCAAAGAGGGCGCAAACAGTCTCGGTCTGCGTGCGTTCTCGAGCGCACGTCGATCGCAGACGCCTTCCCGCTCTTTTAGCCCCCGCGCTAATTGAGCACCCAAATTTCATAGTTGTTTACCGTATTAAGTTTCTAACGCCGTTTTCACGGCGGACAGTGGCTCGTTAACCGTACTTCTAATAAGTTTCTAACGCCGTTTTCACGGCGAATAGTGGCTTGTTAACCGTACTCCGTGGAACGTGAGCTTCGTCGACGGGAATTCGTTGTTCCAGGACTTCAAGTGCCGTGTTCGAGTAAGTTATCCGCGTCGTTCTCAACCGCCCTACTGCGTGTAGGGTGGTTTTAGGAAGTTAGTCATCGTTGTTAGGTTCATATATTGTCCCTCCCCAACCCCTCCGCAATGGCTTCCCTAAGCTCTGATGAGATTAGGAAGAAGTTAGTTGATAGTACCGGTGCTGAAGGCATACATATAAATGCTGACAAGTTCCGTTTCCTTGATTCTCTTATCCCGCATATCATGGCGTTAATTCCACCAATGGCCCCTCAGGCCACCCCAGTCCCCCAGACCCCTCAGGTCTTAGGCCCTCCCGCGTCCCCTTCCTCCAGTGACATGGAGTGCGAAGAAAACGCCCCTCCGCGCCGCAAGCGCGCACCCGCGACCGAGTCATCCTCGGATGCCACCCCAACTGGCCCTGATGAGCCTCCCTCTTTCACCCTTGTTAAGAAGCGCTCTAAGAAGCGCTCGAAACAAGACCCGGCGCCCTCGGCGCCCGTCCCTACACCCCCTGCGGCGTCTTCAACGCCAGCTGCCCCGGTGTCTTCAACACCCGCTCCGGCCCCAACTTCTGTCAAGGCCAAGGTCCCACCACCCGTTTTCCTTCGGGAAAAGGGTAAATGGACTGAGGTCTCGACATTGTGCAATGAGCACAAGATCCTTTACACCCGAGCGGTAAACTCGGGTGAATCTATTAAAATCACTGTCTCGTCGTTAGACGGTTTCCGAGCTTTGACTAAGCTCCTCACCGATAAGCAATATGCTTATCACACTTATGCTCTGTCAGAAGAGCGTAAGATCAGAGCGGTACTCAGGGGAATCCCGTTCGAATTATCGAACGAGGCCATCCTGGAGGATCTGCATCCTGGAGGATCTGCAGTCCCAAGGCTTCCCGGCACTCGCGGTGCATAAAATGCACAGCAAGTACGGGAGGCAACACCCTCTCGCTTTGGTGATTCTCGCCAACGTCCCCAAGTCCAGAGAGATCCTGAAAGGGGTTAGCTCTATTTGCGGCCTCTCTGGGATCTCGATCGAGGCGCCTCATCGCCGCGGTCATCCCGGCCAGTGCCATCGGTGCCAATTGTACGGGCACGTGGCAGCCAACTGCCGCGCACCGCCCAGGTGCGTCAAGTGCCTGGTCCCGCACTTCACTAAGGAGTGCAATCGCACTCCTGAAACTCCCTCTCCTCCCGATTGCGTGCTTTGTGGCCAGTCCGGCCACACCGCAAATTACAAGGGCTGCCCTCGTGCACCCCGTTGTATGCGCTCCAATTTCCAAAGGGCGGCGCCTAAACAGGCCCCGCGCCTTTCTCAAGAAAACTTTCCGCCGCTGCGTAGCCGGGTTCCTCCGGCTTCTAAGCCTGCACAGCCCAGGCCTGCCCCAGAAAACTGGAGGCAGCGCCCCACATCGAATCCCATCCCGGCTCCTCGCCCACACAAACCCACTCCTCAATCCTCCGTAGCAGACGATATGCGTATCGTCTGCGACGCTATTAAAAATGTCGATGTTAGTGAAATCGCAGTCTTAGCCCGTAAACTTAGGGCTTCACGTACTCCGACAGAGCGTTTGCTAGCTCTGGCGGAGCATAGTTCCCTTCTCAATTCATTGTAGGTTCATTTAAATGAATTGATCCCTAAATCATGCTTCGGCCGACCTCTGCCCAGCCCCGGCTTCACCGGAGGCTGCCCAGAACGGCCACCAACTCATGTCCCTTTGAGCACCTTCAGTGCAACTTTCACTACAGGCGGAAGACCCGCTAGCGGGTCTCCGCCAGCGCGCCCAACTTCCCGACGGGTGTCGCTTCCGATGAAGGCTAAAGGTATACGCTTACCACAGCCAACAGGTGGTTTTTAGTGGGTAGGTGCCATTCTGGTGAGTCCCACATAACCCCCCCGCAGAGGAATTTACCTGCGGGCGGGTATGCATGACGCATCTTCCACCTCCCTCCCGTGAGGGTGCCTCGGCAGCAAAAAAAAAAAAAAAAAAAAACAAAGAGGGCGAACATTCTCGCTCCGATCGCCACGCGGTGCGGACGTGCAAGACCCCGTTCTCCGTTGATCGGTCCCTTCCCGATATTCCGTGGCGCTCAGTCTACTGACGTCACAGTTTAGCGTGTTGGTTCCGTGCTACGGTTTTCAAGGTTTTCTACTCCCTCTGAGTGCTATCGAAGTGCGATTTTTCTTTGCGACTAAGCCCCTTAGTCTTCAAAGTGCTGTGCTAAGTTGTGTTGTGCTTGTGCTGAGTGCAGTGTTGTGCCCAGCGTAAGTAGTCTGGTTTCAGTACAAAGGATACTTAACGGTGACAACGAATTTGTACTGAACCAGTCCTTTTATTTTTATTTTATTTCTCTTCTCTATTTTATTTATTTTTCTCCTATTTTCATATTTATTTTTATCATATCTGTGTGTTCTTCGTGCGTATTTGTCCTTTCTGTCGGTAAAAGTTGACCCTAACGCGGTCAACTCTTTACCTGCGTAACCTTTTTTTTAGGTTTCTAGGTAGCGGCCTTCGGCGTACTACGGTTAGTTTTAAGTTATTCTCCCCAGCCGCTGGTAGGGAGGTTAGCCGCTAGGGATCGCTAGATTTTTATTTAGGAACTCTATGCATTTTTTATATAAATAGGTGCTAGGTTTGCTAGGGAACCTAGGCATATATTATATATTTATACATTACATATCCAAGCGCTCCAATGGACCAAAGCGTCGTTAACATCCTTAGGTCGTTCGCCCAGGCGCTCGCTGCGTCGGGCATCCCCATCCCAGATGACGTACTAACGCATGCCTTACAGGCAACTATCGCGTCCCCGGCCCCTCAGGCCTCAACCCCGGCCCCTCAGGCCTCTAACGTTCAGACCCCTCAGGTGTATAGCTCTCCCGCGTCTCCCGTTCCATCCGATATGGACTGCGCGTCGGTCTCATCCTCGCGCTCATCTCGTAGGAAGCGTACCGCTCCCGGGAGCGATTCAGACTCCGCCGCGTCCGAAGCTTCGTCGGTCGCCGCCACCTTAACCGGCTCTCCTGAGCCCGCGTTCCAATTAGTTGCCAAACGCTCGAAGAAGCGTTCGAAAAAAGCCGCGGTGTCTTCAACACCCGAGCCAACCCCGGTGTCTTCTACACCCGCCCCCGCGCCGCCCATGTCACTCGAAGTGACCGCGTCTCCGTCGGTCCCGTCTAAGCCAACGACGCGCTGCGCTCCCGTCCCATCGAAGCCTCAGCTCCCTCCGCCCGTCTTCCTCCGCGATAAAGCGCGTTGGACCGCGGTTTCTAACCTGCGCAAAGAGCACAAAATCAATTACCTCAAGGCAAATAACGCAGGCGACACTATAAAAATCCAAGTCGCGACTATCGACGACTTCCGCGCGATCCCTCTTTTACTTTCGCTTAAACAAATCGCGTACCACACTTACGCCCTCCCGGAGGAGCGTAAGATCCGCGCAGTACTACGGGGCGTCCCGTTTGAACTCAGTAATGAAGACATTCTCAAGGACCTTAAGTCCCAGGGCTTCCCGGCTGTAGCAGTGCACAAGATGCACTCTAACCACGGTAGGCGCTTTCCGTTAGCTTTAGTTATCTTGTCGAATACTCCCAACTCGAGGGAGATCTTTAGAGAGGCTCGCACAATTTGCGGACTCTCAAATATCTCTGTCGAGCGTCCCAACCCCCGCGGTCACCCTGGGCAGTGCCACCGCTGCCAGCTCTACGGCCACGCAGCGGCTAACTGCTCAGCTCCCCCCAGGTGCGTTAAGTGCCTGGATCCACATATTACGAAGGAGTGCACTCGCACTCCCGAATCCACTTCCCCCCCTGCCTGTGTGCTGTGCGGCCAGTCCGGTCACACAGCTAACTACAGGGGTTGCCCGCGCGCTCCGCGCTCCACCGCCAAGAGGGTCGCGCCTAAACCGGCGCCACCACTCACTCCCGCTAACTTCCCGCCGCTGCGCAACCGGGGTCCCCCGGAAGCAAAGCCCGTTCAGCCGACGCCTACTCCGGCTCTGTCTTGGAGGCAGCATCCGGCTGTCCCGCCTGCACCTTCCCGACCCATCCCAGCTCCCGTAGCTTCCGTAGGGCCGCGTCCTGCTTTGCCATCTTCACCTCAGTCGTCGCTGGCTGAGGACATGAAGACCGTGTTCGACGTCATTCAAAACGTCGACATTACGGAAATTTCTGTTCTCGCACGCAAACTGCGAGCCGCCCGCTCTCCTCAAGAGCGTTTATTTGCGTTAGCCGAACACCACTCGCTTCTAAGTTCGTTATAAATTTTATTTTCTTTTTTGTATAAATTCGTAAATAAGCAATATAATGTCTAGACCCGCAAATCCCGCGTCCGGTCGTATCAAACCAAAGGGCTTATCCCTAGTTTCTTTTAACGTTCGTAGCCTTAATAGTAACCTTCCTGAGCTCAAACTGTTCCTTCAGAACAACGAGCCAGACTTATTGCTTCTTCAAGAGACGTGGCTAACGCCAAACCGCTCCAGGGGATTCGCTATAACTAAGTACGCGTTTATTCGTAACGACAGGCCCAACTCCGACGGTTTCGGCGGCACTGCAATTTATTACAAAAGAGGATTCCATTGCTGCCCTCTCCCTACCCCTCCTCTCCTCAACATGGAAGCCACTGTGTGTAGATTGGCTATGACTGGTCATCCGACCATCATCATAGCTTCAGTCTACATACCTAGTGGTACCAGACCAATCCGCAGCGACTTTGAGGCCATTCTCGCCCTCGGCCATTCATTCATTATGTTCGGAGACTTTAACTCCAAACATACTGACTGGACGTGCCTATCAACCAACACCAGCGGTATCGCTCTCCTCGCCATCACAAATTCACTTGACTTAGATGTCATCTCCCCCATCACTCCCACCCACTATCCCGACAACCCGAACCACTCTCCTGATATCCTCGATTTTGCAATAATCAAGCGAATCAACCTCGACCTCAGGTCTATCGAACCTCTCGATGACCTAGGTTCTGACCATCGCCCCGTCTCCCTCGTGCTAGGACCACCGAACGATAACGTTACCTCTCCTAAGACCTTTACCAACTGGAAAGGCTTTAAAAATACGTTAGTTTCAGCCTTAGAGGCCCCGAACTCTCCACTCGCGATCTCTCCCGAACAATTGGATAGCCCGGATAAAATTGATTCATTAGTAAATTCTCTCACTGATGCTATCAACTCAGCCATCAGTGACAACGAAAAGGTTGCTAAGCAAGGCAAACCCACGCTTCCCTTTGCCGTTAGCAATCTTATTAAAGCTAAGAACGCGGCTCTTCGGAGAGCCAAGAAATATCCCACGCCCGCATATAGAACAGCTGCGAATCAGCTTCAACGTCTTCTTGCCTCGCGGAACTCCGAGACGCTCAGATGAACGATTTCGAGGCGAATATCTCTCCGTCCCACCAAGCGTACTATAGCATGGCCCGAGCCTTACGCGTAGACACCGCCTCTCACGTTACTCCTCTCACTCGTCCCGATGGCACTACTGCCTTTGAAGTCGAAGAGAAAGCCGAATGCTTCGCTGACAGCATTGCCGCACAATGCTCGCCCAGTACGCCACCTGCTGATCCCTCACACATCCAGGCGGTGGAGGACGAAGTCCTTCGCAGAGACTCTCTCCCCATCACCGCCGACCCTGTCACAGTCTCTCATGACGAAATCTTGCTTCTCATTAGAAATCAAAAGTCCAAAAAGGCTCCGGGTGCGGATGGAATTTCCAACCACGCACTTAAGCACCTACCTCACCAGATGCTTACCTTGTTAGCTATCATTTTCAATGCCTGCTTCGACCATAGCTACTTTCCAAAAGCTTGGAAAGAAGCGACAGTCATAGGCATTCCCAAGCCGGGCAAACCTCTGAACGTCCTGGCTAATCACAGACCCATCAGCCTCCTCAAGGCAATGTCTAAATTTCTCCAGAGAGTCATACTCTCTCGAATGCGGAACCATCTGTTTCCAACGGATGGCGATCCTCTCATTATTCCCCATCAGTTCGGCTTTCGCGCTAAACACTCCTGCCCTCAGCAAGTCCATCGAATCGTCGAGTATATACTTGACGGTTTCTATCCGCGTCGTTATAAAACAGTTGCGGTTTTCTTTGACGTAGCCAAGGCTTTCGATAAAGTCTGGCACAGCGGTCTCGTTTATAAACTCTACAAGATAGGCTTACCGGATCGCCTAGTCAGGTTAATAGCGTCGTTTCTCAAAGACCGTACGTTTCGATTTAAACACGAAGGCTCGCTTTCTGCGCCTCGTCCCATAAAGGCTGGAGTCCCTCAAGGCTCAGTCCTCGCCCCTCTGCTGTACACCGTGTACACCAACGACATTCCCATAAATACTTAGGCGTCACATTAGATCCGACGCTTTCTTTCAAGCCACACGTCGAAAGAGTTTCGAAACTCGCTCGTCACTACTTAGACCGCCTAAATAGCATGTTAGGAAGAAAAAGTAAAATGTCTTTCAGAAACAAGCGTACACTTTACAAGGTCTGCGTTAGACCCGTCATGACGTATGCCTCGCCAATCTTTGCCCACGCCAAACCCTCCCTCCTGCACAAACTGCAGGTAGTTCAAAACCTCTTTTGCCGCAGAGCCACAAACGCACCGTGGTACGTGCGTAACGCGGACTTGCATAGAGATCTTGAACTGCCTACAGTACAACAACATCTCAAAACACTCTCTGAAGCGTTCTTCAAACGCTCCGAAACCCATCCCAATCCTCTAGTTCGTGATACAGTCTCATATACTACTCCTGTCTTAGATTCGATGTTCAAAGTCGCTAGGCCTAGGAATGCGCAAGCGTACTCATCCACCAGACTGTCAGCCGATCTCGAAGCCCTTCTGGCCGCAAATTCTAATTCTAACGTAAATTCTAATTCTAACGTAAATCCTAATTCTAACGTAAATGTGAACTAATTCAATTATATTTTGCAATTTTTAATTTTTTTTTTGTTTTTAAATTATTTGATTTTCATTTTGAGCACCTTCAGTGCTATGTAATCCCAGGGGGTGACCCCTTCTGGGCCCCGCTAGCGCGGCCTCTTTCTCCAATTGGCCGTCGCTCAGATGAAGGCTGAGTGGCAAAAATGCACGAGCCGACAGGGGGTTTTTTAGTGGGTATGGTCCTGGTAGGCGTCGGGACGAGTCCCACATAACTCTGGAATCGCGCCAGAGTATGCGTCAGGGCATTTTTATCCTCCTGCCCTTCCCGCGGAGGGGAACAAAAAAAAAAAAAAAAAGCAAAGAGGGCGAGTTCGATGCGTTTCGGCGGGATGGGAATGTCATTAGTGTACAACACGGTACACACGTACACGTACGGTACACACGGTGTACAACAGAGGGGCGAGGACTGAGCCTTGAGAGACTCCAGCATTTATGGGACGAGGCGAGGAAAGCGTGTCTTCATGTTTAAAACACGATTGTCCTGACTAGGCGATAATTACCGGCAATTTAAAGTCCACCACGCTTAGCCTCTACAATTTCACAAATTTCGAGTTCAAAAATACCGAACAAAATGAAAGTGCAATTTAGAAAAACAATTTATTGCATAATAAAAACAATAAATATTATAACAAGAACAACATGCTTATCAACTATGAATGTAGCTTAAAACAACATAGGCAATCTTCAGAGCTGAGTTTACGTAAACCTTAAATTAAATAACCTAATTTGTAACGTAGTTTATTTGGTTTCTTTAATTCATAATAAAGAACTATAGTTTAATAAAAAATAAATTAAATTCAAATAAAGTAGATTGTAGTCTTTCTTGATTTTTAAATATGAATACCAAAAATACCTACTGTTATTTTTAACCGTCATTTAGAATATCTAATGGTTACAAGATTTTTGTTTTATTTGACATAATATTACGAGTATTGTACAATTTTATGTTTGACCCTCCTGACATACGGCCGGTACCGCGGCGGCGGCCGGGCGGCGCGCTTCTTGCACGCGCCCGCGACGCACTTCGACGACTTGTTTACAGGCAAGTGGTTGCTTTTTATCAACGTGGGGTTGATCTTGTTCGCCTTCCCTTTCAAGGCTTTGCCGGGGTTGTATCTAAACCTGCTGCTATCAACGTTAGTTCTAGCTTTATTCGCTTCGTGCGCGTCGAGGATATCCTGGATATTCTTGTAGGCGGTGGCGCTGTCTACTGCGGACGTGAATGGCTTGAAGCCGTTGGCAGTTTGCGGGAAATCGACTTTAGTTTTCTCGAATTGTTCCAACTGTTTCAGATAGTCGTAAGTCTCAGGATCCGCAGCTTTCGTGATCGGCTTGAAGTCTGTGTAGCTGATGTACTTGAGGGCTGGCTTGGATCGGACTTTGTCGTCCGGCTTGATGGATTGCTCGGCGAGGTACTTGTAATACTTGTCTCCGTAAGGGCTGTATTTGGTTTCTGAGTTGAACAGGTCCTCGAGTTCGAGTGCCTTTTCGTTCTTGTCTTTGGCCTGGTCGAGCGGCGCAGGGTCGCGGCCGTAGGTGAGACTGGGCGGCAGCGAGTCCCCGTACAGGTCCTTGTCTGAAGTCTTGCCATATATTTGCTCGAAAGCCTTAAAGTCATCCGTCCAGAATTCTTCAAGTCCTGAAACAAAGATCATTGTGCAAGTTGAATATGATTACTACTTGTAAAAACGAGAAAAAGAGGCGCAAATTTGATTTGCTAAATATAATATCTTCTCTACTGTAGTCAGAAAAATTAAAATTAAAAATATTGATATTTCGAGTTGGCTGCGTGTCAAGCGTGACGAGTATAGTCAGAGGAGTAACTAAAGAGATCATGTATTTAGACCAAATCATAACTCTCCCTCTGAGTCAATATATAAGATCATGATAGATAATACTATAATAATAATAGCTCGGTTGGATTGGCGCTACAGGCATTCCTAATTTGATCACCACAACAACCACACCAACGTGCTTGTGTTCCGGTCAAGGGAGCAGCCAGTGCTTCACCTGGAACAAAGGCAACTCGAGCTGCAACCGCCAGCGCGTCAATAATCGATCCGTAATAGTAATCGCAACCAATTCCCATTAATAAATCAAATTGATGGTGCCAATTAACATCGAGTAGATATAAAATAGTATATACAAATACCTACTCGTGTAATCGCATGAGTAATCAAATTATAAACTTATAATAAACTGCTACAATATCAATTCGAAACACTTAAAATTTGAGTCACTAATTCATACAATTGCTCAATTCCATCATTATTTGTAGAAAGCGCGCTTTCATGTTGATATTACTTTTAAAACCAATAGAAATACTGGAAGCGAGCACTTTCTAGATCGCGTTACAATATTCTGCGAACAAGAAAATCGACATCGTAAACTAGCCGCTGCCTGCGACTTTCCTTTTGAGAGTTCATCGAGGTTTAATTAAGTTGCGACTTTGCACCTACGCTCCAAATGAGCATTCGTTTTCACTTTTAATGCAACTTACATTAAACCTCAGGTTGCGAATTCTTAAAATAGCTAAAAAAAATTTGCAACTCTTCAAATCAAGAATATGTTCTATTTATAAATGTTCTATTTTTGAGTAAGTAATTATGTTGTTTGATAACATCGACGACGGCCTAGTGGCGCAGTGGGAAGCCCTGACTCATATGCCTGTGGCCCCAGGTTCGGGAGAATACAAACTTTTGTTGTCGGGTCATGGTTGTTGACATTGCATGTTTATATTTGTATATTTGCACTGGGTTCCCCAGTTCGCTCTACACAAGCTCTGCTTACTTTGGGGCTTAACGGCTGGTGTGATTGTCTAGTAGTTAACGTTATTATCTATTATATCTTCAAGACTCGGAAGTCAATTTACGTCATCTAAACGGCGCGATCAGTCGCGCAATGTAAAATTTGAAAAATTTTAGCATATCAAAGAAACAATTTATTAATAAATTATACGCAAATATATGAAGCCATAAAAGCTCTCTTAATAAATCGGAAGTCGATGTAACTTTTACTGCGTTTTAACACGTTACTGAGATGACGGGGCATCTTTTGAACGCATGACGTCGCTGCTCGTAAGCCTCAACTACCGGAGAGAAAGAACCGTGATTTTGACTTTTGCAGTCAATTATAGGAGCATAAATATCTTAGTCGTTATGTAAGAGCAGCCAGATATGTTCTTATTTTGGAGATTGTAAATAAACCAGAACGATACTATGAGCAAAGACTACATACTAAACAGATACACTAAGGGTGTTACCATAACAAGAGAGCATTATTGCAATAATTTTTTTGTTTCTAAATAAAAACATGTATGTACAAAAATTGTCGTTTTTTTTTAAAATAATGCTACTTTATGGCCTCATATAAAGGTTGACAGTAATTCAAATAATGCATTTTCGTTAAAATAAGCTTAATCGCTTGTCCCTGCGAGCTTTTTGTGCTGTTACTAAGAAAATATATTTAAAAAAAGTAATATCTCGATATGGTTTCTGAATTAGAATTAGATTTTTCTCTGCATACCGAATTGCGTATGTACCTATGTCAAATGTGCTATAATATATTCATGCAAATTATAAACAGAATCACATAGACCTAGATCCAGTGGGGAGTTCACCAGCAGGCGGAGCTGGCCGCAGCCTAGAGCGGTAGATTTTAGGCGGCGGCAAAGCACAATTTTTTTTTGTCTTATTCAAATGAACAAAAGAACATTATTACACGCACGGAGAAAACCAGTCTTGAGAATTTAACAAAAGTACCAATACTTTAGTACCTACTATACGTCAGTAGGTATATGAAATATTACTAAACAGCCAGTAGGGGAACAAAAAGTCAGTAGGGCCGGCAAAATTTGAATAGCCTAATGGCGGCCAATGTGTAAATCCGCCACTGCCTAGATCAGTACACATTAGCACTTTTGATTAATCGATCTTTCCACTATTCGAGCCACAGAGATCATCATGCAAGTAACAAATTAAAATCAAGTGACGCGTAGGATCAGCAAACTGCTTTAAAAGAGTATTTTTTGAAGAAAACAATTTTCACGCATTTTTTCATTTTATACCAAGCGGTGATTCCATGTTCATTGGAGTCATTCAAATGAAATAAAAATTGACTTGTCGGTAAAATAGTTGTTACATTATTTAAAATGTGACAGTTTATTTGTTTTTTACTCTTTCCAGTTTACAGGTATAATTGTTAGATATAGATTTTATGTCTACTGTCCACAGCACACAACACCACATCATGCGACCTAACGTAACAAGAAAGAACACGTCACATCTTGTGAGTTCGTTACAACAAAAGTATTAACGTCTGCATTGTCGGATGTCGCAACATCTGTAATTATCGGTGTAGTTCCGTGAGAATCGCTCTCTTCCTATCTGAACAGGCATTCTACAGATTATAAATAAACTTTTTTATTAGCACAAGGAAAAGAAGTAAGTTGTAAGAAAATAAATTTTCGATTAAACAACAGGAAATTATGTCTTGAATGCAGGATCAGTAGCTATTAGCAATGGCGTTGTCTATATCTACTCTATTTCTGGCACTCAATCATCCAGAACAACAGTTCTTAGACCAGGTGAGAGTAATTGTGATATAACCGTCCTATTAGCTTGCTTAGCGCCATAGGTTAATTATACCAAAGAATCATTGAAAGGCCATAGATTCGAAACACCTGGACGAACAGTTCGGCTTTAGGTTCCGTCACTCTTGCGTCCAACAGCTGCACCGCATCACGGAGCACATCTTGGAGCAAAGGAACGCAAACTCACGGTAGGCCGCAAAGTCCGGACCTAGGACCAAAAAAGAAACAGATCGTTCCGAAAAAAAAGGAATTCTGATAAAGAAAAACCGAGCAATTGAAATTACAGTTTAGGGCGTTATTACAACTTAAGCCTCCTGCCAACAGCGCACCGCGAATGTACGCCATAAATAATATTATTTCAATAGTAAATTAAATCTATCGCTACTATCCATGAGATAGTTCCGGCACTTTGTACCCTCGGCGCACTCGCCGGAGGTCCAGACCTCTAGGCCTTGTTCTTTCTAGCCCGTGATCTACGCTGAGGGCGTTGTTCGGTGTTTTGTAGCGCCCCGCATCCTAGGGAACGATGACGCTACAGAAGATGCGCACAGAAAATAACTATATATCTTCTATTGCAACCAACTTTTCTGCCAAATATTTTCAACCCTTACAATCCCGGATAAATATTGTTTATAATCCATAATATGAATCAAGAACCACAAAAAAGAAAAACCAAAAGCTTGGTCTAAAACAAAAGTTGAAGCTACACTTAACGGCGTATACTTAAAGTATCTTTATTAACTTTATAAGTAAGCTATGAAGGTTCTGCAGTAAAGTGACTTGTAAAATTAATACGAGAAACGCTTTCTTTTTGACCGCCAACTGCCAACTAATCTTTTCTTAATGTTATGGTTAGGTAATAGCGCAGGTATCTATTATGATGTTGAAATATTAAAGTAGTTATGGTTTGATTTCATGCCTGTAAGTAAATTCTCGTTTTTTTAACTTACTACAGTTTTTCCTGTTTTAAAAAAGCAAAATGATCAATGAATTTAGTGGACACGGAAGGCAAATAAACAAGTGGATAGCCCGCGCGTTTGATGGCACGATTTTATTATATTGATATCATAAAACACAGTTATTTTCATTACAAATAAAGAACTTAATGTTAGTTAATTATGCTATGGTAGTACACCTCACACACGTAAATCGACTTGATTTTGGTATATAGATTTTATCAAAGAAAAGATGATTTAGGGTTTTCCCATGCATACATAATTGACAAGTCCTGTACGGCTGCGCCAACAACGCTCATTATATAAATTATTCTTAACTCGAAGACACAATCCCGGTGCCTGTTTCCAAATATGTATACCCGTAACGTATTAATCCCACGTGCTTAAACATAGTTTGTACTTTAAACAAAAGATAATATTGTAAACAAAATTTTCTGAAACTGCAAAAGTTCAACGCACTGCTAAGTTTAAAGATGGTGCGATCGAAATCCTCGAGGCATCGAAAATTGTATTCTTTTCTGTTTCGTCAAAAAGTGGTTTAAATAAACTTTAAAAACCAACGAAAATAATTAATCGAAGTTTCTGTTACGAATTAGTAATCTTACACCGGTCCTAGGTAATTCAACCCTTTTTCATGCAATACCTATTATTAAAGCAATCCAAAAATCTTAGATTTATTAATTAACTTATTTAAAACCGCCACTTCAAGCGCACTTCCTTTGGGAATTATATAATTATATGTTTTATAGCGAAATAATCAAATTTAGCAAAGTAGTGATAATTTAAAAGAATAAAATCCTACTGGGTTTTCCTCGCGCATTGTCAAGCTTTCTAGCACGGCCGAAACTATCGCATAACGCTCATAGTTGTTATTTTTTTTTTCTGGCCGGCAAAGGAGCACGCGCTCCGCCTTATAGTCAGTGGCTTCCGTGCCCATTAGTCGCAGGTGTGTTCAGTTTTAATATAGGTTGTGATTATTATACCGTGTTGTTGAAATTGCCTCTGTCGCAGTAGATGATTGCACTGGCGGTGTCTCCGTTCTGATCGGAGCGTCATTGTTATTGTAGTCAAAATGGAAAGGACCTTATTATCCTTATAAGGAGGACTAAAGGACCTAATAAGGAGATTATTTTTAGTTAAAATTTGTTTGAATAATAATATAATTTTAAGAAATAGTAACTATTATTGTAGGTAAATGTAAATGGCTTCAATTTATTATAATTTCTCTTGCTTGACATGTCACATTCTGTAACGGAGTTTCTGTTGCAACCCAGTTCCTACTATGTGTATTTCATTAATTTATGTTTTGCATTGGTGGTAACTTGTTTTGTGTATTACAAAATAAATAAAGGACCGTAATAGCGCCACAAGCGAGATCTTAACTAAAGAAACTACAATGTAAGAATACAATCAATATGATTAGTTCAAATTTGGTCAGTCATCTGTGACGTAGATTTATACAAACTCACCCGCAGTGTGCGCGACTCCCGCGCAGCTCGCGAGCGCCGCAACGCCCACCACCAACCACACGCTGAGCTGATGCATCTGCAAGTATGTATTAATTCATAAAAGGACTATTTAGACCTGTATCGCACAGATCATTTAACACTTTGTTTTACAACATGACATTTAGTACCTATTTAATAATTTGAAAAAAAAATTACGTCCGAGTGGCAGTGTGGGTAGAAATTAGGCCCCGCCTGATACGCTGGAGGTCCCAGGTTCGAGTCCTGAGCCCCCGCCCATTCATTTATATGATTAACACAGATGTTTGCTCTAGGGTCATGGTTCTTTGTATTTTTATATGTATGTATATTCTGAGTTCCCCCCGGTTCGCTGTATGGTTACCCATAACTCGAGCTCCACTTACTTTAGGTTCATACAATTGGCGTGTTTGTCTGGAGAAAAGTAAAAAAAATACAATAAACTGGTAAACTGGGTTAACAAGGAGAGAATGACGTTAAAACAAGATTACGGCTTTGAAGTTTTATATATACTCGTACACATAATTCGAGAAGTCTTTTTTGTGATTTTATTTATACACAGTGTTAGTAAGTATAAAGCGTACACATTTACTGCAACAAAATAAATCATTATTATTTACTTATATAGCACAAAAAGATACACATATAGATACTCACGACTCATTTTTATAACCCCTATCTTTTTGCATCGCACTAAAATTAACGCGTTGACCTCTTTGGTAAAGGCGGGTGTGAAATCGCTGTTTAATCGAAATTGTTTGGTTCATAAATAACTTTGGGACTCCATTCCATAACGTTTTTTTAAAGCTTCAGTTTATTATTAATTCAGAATACTAATCCTAAAGTAACCTAATAATAAGGATTGCAGCCAACAAACGCTGGCAGTACAAAAGCTGGGACAGGTTATAAAAATCCGTCAAATGTATTAACCTTAAAGTATCGGTTATTTAAGATCGAGCCGGAAGCAATGAATCAAAGTAAGAGTATCAGCCTTACCTTAACACAGTACACACATAACTCCACCGCGCAGGTCGTGGCGAATGTAAGCTGCGCCGGCGCCGCGCCGCGGTATTTAAACTTGGAACGTGGTGGAAGGAAATGGGGGCTTCTGTAGCAGAGATGGTGGCTCGGTGGTTCACAAACTGCCTTGTAAGATGACTATATTCCGTACAAACCCCCGGAGGGATAAGGAGGTTGTTAAGGCCTACAGTCCAGCACGCTTGGGTGTACCTTTGACTGTACAAAAATAGACAAATCTAGATATATATCGTGATGGTTTGAACTAACGAGGAGCTAACAGCTGAGCTGTGAACTATTCTCAGGTTTTAGATCGGTAAGGATTCAATGAAGTTCAAAACGACCACCCACACATTGTCCAAAGCGCAATCTTTGATAGACCATAGTTCAGTGCCTGCGCGACGGCACTCGACACTTCGCAGTGCTGTGCCGGGCAGCTGGAATGAGTCCAGCGGCTCAAGTTGATGCTTTGTAGAACCCTAGGGCTATATTAGGCATGAGCACGATCTATCGAAATTAACTTTATGTTCCTACGATGTGGCGTGAGCTTTTACGCGTTGCTGGATTAAAATATATAAGATTTAAAGATAGAAAACACAAAATACTATTTTTGCAAAACAGAAAAATCTAAAAAAATATATTTGAGAAACAACTGGGGGCGCTACGATATAACCGTAGTCGAGACATCATTAAGTAGATATTTCACATACAAACTTAATCCAAAATCGAATAATTATTTCCAAGAAATCTTTAGAGGTGAAAAAGCCTAGGTTTTGAGTTAGTAAAATAGCCAAACATTATATCATTTAATAATTTTAGTCCAGTCCCTCGTCACGCCACTTCTCTCATTTAATAATTTTAGTCCAGTCCCTCGTCACGCCACTTCTCTCATTTAATAATTTTAGTCCAGTCCCTCGTCACGCCACTTCTCTCATTTAATAATTTTAGTCCAGTCCCTCGTCACGCCACTTCTCTCATTTAATAATTTTAGTCCAGTCCCTCGTCACGCCACTTCCTTGAGCGCAAGCTACCAGCCTCCAAAAACGTAACGGACATCGATCTAAATGCAGTAAATAGTAAAATTCAAACTCAACTCTATAATTCCATCTGATTCCTGCTGTGTGGGTTTCTAGACGGAACTCTTATGTTGACGCAAGTTTAGTCATTTCATCCTCTAACATTTTTTATTTATTTTCATATGGAAAACTTTTACATTTCTTAAATACCCGAGATACCGGCACCTGACGGTTCTTCATGAATTTCCCAAGATTTTTTCGTGCTTCAATCCAGAGTTATCTTTGTTTATTATATCATTTTAATTTGTGTTTACGATGAGCCGAATCAGACATCTAATAAATTTGGAAAACAGCCTGAATTACGTAGATAAAAATTTAAATTCCCAAAATGTAATTCCAATGTTGATTAGTTTAAGCCACCAACGATGTTACGAGGTTCAGTAAGCGATCCACAAGCTTGTTCACACCCCATGCAGCGATCACAGAGCCCACGTAACATTGGGTAATGACCGTCATTTGATCTCATTACTCGCACGCTGGCCTCTGTAGAAAGTGGTCTAACTTAGCATCTGGAGGTCCTACTCCGGAACTTATAGCCGATCGAGCTTACATTGATAATTACTATATTTTCACACGATAATATGTTCATACATTTTAGACATCGGTCATAATGATAAATAGTAAAAAACAAATATATATAAAAAAGTTCTAAAATCGCGTCATACAATAAAACGTAGATCTTGGTAGGCCCTCTGTACTTCATGAACTGGCTACACTCGTCGCATTTGGCGGAGGCCCAGGCTAAGGGCGGAAATCGCTTGCGCGTTGTTCGGACTTTTGTAGGCGCACAGGGGATTCGAATACGAATCTGAGTGAGCACCAAGGCACCCAAGTGTACAGCAGCAATGGCAGTAAACGGCGAATTTTTGCAGTGAGCTGTGCAGGATGCTTCGACTAACTTTCTACAGTAAAGCACCGGTCTCAGCACTTTTTGTTGTTAGGGACACGGTGTATGAGTGTGTGGTTGAAAGGTGTCTCAATGTTCAAATTAAATAAGTAAACAAGGATGTGTGTCATTTTAATAAAAGTTTTCGTTAAGTAATATTTTCATCTTAGGTAGGATAATCAAATAATCATTTCTTCGAACCCAGGATTATTATGATCTTTAATGCCCATAGGAGTACGCTCGATTTAATAAGCTAGGTAGGAAAATAATCCGAATCATAAAAAAATAAAATATGTAAGCGCCGATTCAGGATTCTTCTTTTTTATAAATTTAATAGTTTTTACTATTCGTATCCTAAGTAAATGAGTTTGACAGTTGCCTCGTCAGCTTGGTTGAATTACCTATACCTAACAAGAGATCTTTAAAAATTTTCATTCATTCTAAACGTAATAATTAATGGCAAGTTAAGTATTTTTATGCAATTGTATTGAAACATTTCTTAAAATGAGATTACATAACACAAATCCTATAGGTAAGTAAAACGAAATTCATAAATAAAAATCAAAAACACATTGCAAACCAACTAGATCAACGCCGCACGCTGGCACCAGGAAGCCCGGTCATGACGTCTCCACATTCCGTCGACGCTCCAGTCACTTCCACCTCATCAAGTTCGTTTGTTGCTGTTTTTGACTCAGTTCGCTAATGAACTGAGAATCGTTCACAATGAATAATTACTCCGCGACTTTGTTAGAAGGTCTGGTAAAAACTAAGACAATGCATTACACATGTGACTGTCGAGACAACCTGATTATAGACATTTTTGATAAGCCAATTGATGTTTTATGATGATATTTTTAAATAGAAGAATTAATAGGATACTGTTGAGTTGAGGTAAGTCTATGTTGTTAGATAGATCTTCATTATTTCATCCTAAAAGTTTTTGATAAGCCCAAGCTTAGAAAAAATGTTGGCTAGGTTTAAAAAATAATCATGTTTTTTAATATCCATTCTTGCATGAGTGCGTGAATTTCTAGACATATATTTATTTATTTATTTATTAAAGGAAGACCTAATTGCTCGAGTTAACTTCAGTGACAAAGGACACATGGCAGTTCATGCATGTTGCATGTCCTACCTTTTAAATATGATATAAAAAACTAATACAAAAATACCGATTGGTGGGTTCCCCAAGTGTGAAAATTATATTGCGACCACTAAGGAACGAAATAATATTTCATTTTACTGAAATGTTCAACATTTATTATAATTCGTGATTTTAGAATATTAAAATTTAAACATTAACAGAGGGGAGTTGGGCAGTTCGGAGCCGGTTTATGTATTCTTGGTATTTAACTCAACTTTGGTATATTAATGTTGTGGTCTCTTCCGTGCATTAGCTGCCTATGCGCGGTTTACATGTATTAAGTAGTTAAGTTGGTAACTAAATTTTAAGTTACTACAATTCACTTGTGCGTCCAAACGGATTAAGTATCCTAGTTAAGTTCATAAGTTCAATGAAAATGAGCAGTGATGAATGCAAAGGAATTCGTCAATTCTGTACTTAGATATGTGGTAAACGTGATTTTGGACAAATTCAGAGAAGAATTTGTCGATAGATTGGATTGTTGAATGGACGATAGATTGGTGTGGTACCTTTACTAATTAGGTATCCTTAATAATCACTGGAAGGATATCAGCCTCTCCCAACTCAGGGGTGGTGTCAGACAGTTGACGGCCATCACGCCAACTGCGGGTTGGCAGAGTTACCAACTCAGGGGTGGTGTCAGACAATTATAAGCCATCACGCCTACTGTGACTGGTGTGGTAACACCCTTACATATTTTTTAAAGTTGAACCTAAACTCCACTCCGACATTTAAAAAAAAAGAGAAAATGCGACATAAATACGAGCTCTTGCCACCACCCGTTTTGTCAACTTATGCACTTAACTAAAAAATCACGTCCAAACGTGTTAAGTGAGAAGCCCCGCCCATCTACTTAATTATACGAAAATTATTTTACCGTTTGCCGCTCACAGCGCTATTAGCGCTAAAAGGGCTCAAAACCGTCCCGATTCGTTTGAGCGCGCTAAAAGTGTTATTAGTGCTATTGCAATCGGAACGGTAAATATTGCGCTAACATTCTGATTGTTCGTGGATTAAGTCTAAAGTTATAATTTCATTAAGATCTTTGACCCTGAATGAAGCAAGAGCCATTTTTTAACATTATTACCAAAGAAAATTAATCAGCAAGCTTTTAAAATCTTTAATCGACGAATAAAAACATCAGCAAAGTAAGGTCATGTGTCAGTTTTGACAGGCAGCTCACAGCGACCATGCTCCGTAGCTTGGGCACTGTGAGCGGGAAGATGGCTGCGTTTATGACGTCATTGATGAGGTATCGATATCGCTGTGCGCTCACGGGCATCAATCAGAAAGGGTATATGAGCGCTGTAATAGGCAAACGGAACGTAGCAATAGAACGAATCCTAATCTACTTAATCACTTGCGTACTAAATTTTAATTTACCACTTGTCACTTAATTGACTGTTTACACGCAACTTTAACTTAAAATTTAGTTACCAACTTAACCACTTAACTCGTGTAAACCAGCCATTAATTGACTGTTTACACGCAACTTTTAACTTAAAATTTAGTTACAACTTTGTTACCAACTTAACCACTTAACGCTTGTAAACCAGCCATTAGAGTAACTTGGGATTAAATCCAAAGTGGCCATTCTGTCAGCCTTATTGTCCCCTTTTTTCCTTCTAATTTTTCCTATAATATATTTGTAAATATTCTTATAAATATTTTTAAGTATAATGAATCGATGGCAGTTTACATTTTTTCCTTTAATAGCATAATTTAATGCTTGTAAATTGTTACATTTTGTAACGGATTATAACTGATACATACAATAACTGCATTTTCTTATAGGTACCTACTATATTTATCTTTTTAAAAACACTACACAATTATAATAATAATAATAAATCCCCAGACAAACACACCAACTGTATGGCCCCAAATTACGCAGAGCTTGTGTTATGGATGACCATACAGCGAACTCCAGAATATCCAGGAATCCAGAATAAACATACATATATAAATACAAACAACCATGACCCGAGGACAAATATCTGTGTTCATCATACTAATGAATGCCCCGGCCAGGACTCGAACCTGGGAACTTCGGCGTATGAGGCAGGGCTACTTAGCACTACACCACTCGGTCGTCAATTATTAAAACTCAATTCAATAATGCTTTTATAGTAAAGTCAAAAAGTGGTTTTGAGTTGTTTCTATTTTCTCAACATACCCAACTACTTGCGGTGTAAGAAACTTATCATATCAGTAGAAAGATGAAAATGAGATCTATGATATTTACAAACTTATTCATAAAAATATATTATATATATTGTACGTTATTTTACTGTTATTCTTCCCGAGCCTCCTCTTGAACGAACTGTCAACTTTTAGATATCAAATGCATTTTGTTCCACCTTTTGAAAGCATTTACTATGACGGTACATGCATATTAATATTATGATAGCACTTCATTGATCTACTATCATAACAATTTATAAGAAATTGATTGAAAACAAGTAATTTAGGTAATTTGAGAAAATTAAATTTTTAAGAATAAAATAAAAATATAACAATGAACTTTCATTAGGCCTTAGTAAATTTTAAAAACTGTGAAGGTATCTAAGCAGCTAGAATTAAAACAGGTCTTCAAATGTGATAAAGTGGAAATTACATAATCTTCTTTTATTTATCATCATAGTTTTCACACATTTTCACTTTCCTAATGTTTAATTAAAAGTTTTAATTCTCTAATCCTTTTTTCTCAAAATGGACTTTGTGTGATTCTATTGGGCACTCAGCCGGAAATTAAACTCTTCTACGAGGGGAGTTCAATGTATTCTCGGTATAGGTATGAAGGAAAAGGCGGAAAATTTTGAATAAATTTTATTTTTCAATATACTCCCCTAACATCTCAATACATTTATTTGTTCGTGAAAGTAACTTTTCAATTCCCTCTGAAAAATATTTTTCTTCATGGCCCGAAAAATGTTCGTTTATTGCTCCCTTCAACTCTTCATCGTCCGAAAAATGCTTTCCACGAAGGTCTTTTTAAGATTAGGGAATAGATAATAATCACTAGGGGCCAGGTCCGGACTGTAGGGTGGATGATTGATTTCTTCAAATCCGTACCCCCGCACAGCAGCCTGGGCAAGGCGCGCCTTGTGAACCGGCGCGTTGTCGTGAAGCAGCAACACACCTGCGGTTAATTTTCCACGTCTTTTTTCTTTAATTGCCTCCTTTAAATTACGCAGGGTGGTTGCGTATGATGCAGCAGTAATACTTTGACCTTTTTTTGTGTACTCGATTAGCAGGATTCCCTTAGAATCCCAAAACACCGTGGCCATGAGCTTTCCTGCGGACGGAGTGACTTTGAACTTCTTCGGCGGGTCTGATCCTTTTTTGTGCCACTGCATAGACTCTTGCTTGCTCTCAGGGTCATAGTGATGAACCCACGTTTCATCACCAGTAACAATCCGATCGAAAATACTTTGTAGATTTTCACCACAGAGGTCCAAAAATTCCTTACAACAGTCAACTCGCACTTGTTTCTGCAGCGCGGTGAGCATTCGCGGCACCCGTCTTGCACTGACCTTTGACAAATTCAGGAGCTCATGAAGGATTGTGTGAATAGTACCCACGGATAGCTTAGTCATTTCTGCTAATGTTTTCACTCTTACACGGGCATCTTCAAGTACAAGTTTTTCGACTAATTTGACGTTTTCTTCAGTAGCAGCACAAATTGGCCCACCAGCGCGGGGGTCGTCTTCAATGCTCTCTCTACCCCGTTTGAATTCACTTGACCACTTCTGAATTGAAGATAGTGAAGGCGCAGAATCTTGGTAAACAGCCACCATTTCTTCATGGATAATTTTTTGAGTTTTTCCTTGTTTTGTGAGGAATTTTATCACTGCACGATGCTCGATTTTTTTCATCATTGTCGAATCAGTCATCATATTTGTCTTTTCGCAATGATATCTTGAATACTAATGGTGGCAATTAAATGAAATTTTGTATTTATACCCTCAAAGAGTGTCATTAACTAAAGAGATAATTAAATTACCCTCATCATTACTATATCACCTCGATACCGAGAATACAATGAACGCCCTATGTACATACAATATGCCTAAGTGCACCCAAAAATATTGAAACTACCACTGGTTCGGAAGGGTCAACTCCTGCCAAAGAACCAGCAGAAACTCAGTAGGAATGCATACGTCGCATTAGCCTGGCCCACCAGTGGGATATTTCTAAACCCTAATTTTAGGGTCCTTTAACATAATTTTAGGTACATCATATTAATAGATATATTTGCTCTAAAAAGTAAAATTTCCTATTTAGAACATGCAAAGTATTACTTGTTCTGATAACATTTTAACATTTTTTACTTTGCTATGTCCATGTGATCTATCACTAGCAGACTTGGACTTAATACATGTAATAAGATAAGGAATGACAAAGTGGCTTCAGGCCTTTACACTCAGTGACCCCCCCAACAGCTACTGAATAAAATGTGTGTTGAACTGATTCAGTGTTAGGCATATTTTTTAACTACCTAAAGAATAATATTTTTGATTTGCATGTATGAATTAATTGATAATAATAAAAGACATTGTTAAGTTGTACTGCCCTCAATTTAAAACATAGGCACTATATCCAATAGAAATAATGCACTTGTAGTTTTTGAACAAAAAGTGTCATTTGGCATAGTTGCAAGATGTACAAAAATCTTGTACATTATCCACTTAAAGATCATACTGATAGTTAAAGGAAAAATATTATATTCCAACATAGCTATTAGAGTTTACATTAAGCCACAACAATGAACTTCAAAAACTTGACTTGCCCTGCAAGATCCTTCAATTAATTCAAAAACAAAATGCTAAAAAAATTACTTTTGAATACATTAGATTTATGTTCAACAAAAACTTAAATACCATAGCTAAAAACATTTAATATCACAACTCAAACACTTACAAAAACTTGAGAACTCAACAGTTTGCAAAATTTTTTATATCAATAGTAATGTTTGACATTTCATTAACACCAGAGCTGATGTCAATCTTCAGTTCTCCACCATTGAATGTGGATGCACCAGGCTTACACTGCAGCTTCTCCTGCGGCTTTAACAGCTCAGCCCGAGAACACATCTCCAGACTTTGCAAGTTCTCTATCATCTGCCTATTATGAATCAAAATAGGCTTATCATTTGATAATTTTGTTGTAAGTGTTGAGATCGCCTTTATATTATTTTTAATTGATTCATCTATAGTGTGTATGTCAACTGGTTTTCCTGGGCTAGTTTTCTGATTAAGGATAATATGTTTGTTACTGAAATCAGCATTCCCCTCACTGCTGTTGGCTTTGTTAAGTCTGTTGATTTCTGACCAGCAGGCAGTGTTGCCTGTGACTGATGCTGTCTGATTTGCATCATTATACAAACTTATACCAGTCCCTATGCTCATGACTTCAACATCTGGTTCTATTTCATTATTTTCTTTAAAGAACTGGAGAGGTTCATAGCCAAATGGATACTCACAATTTGTGTTTTCACACATCAACATCTTTTCATTTAAGTTAATGAAAAATTTTTTTATTTCTGAATTGCATAGAGGGCAGAGCTGAAAATAAGTGTAATTGAATAATTTATGAAACATTCATTTAATTAAGCATAAATGAAACGTTAATTAGTAATAAGAGCCTTAACAAATCCATCAATTTGTACTTCATTAGTTAGGGCTAATTTATTGTTGCATAATCAAATCCAAATTTTTACTAAAACTTACTAACATTTTATATATTCAAACAAATAAAAATTGTATCAGTGACTTTGCCTTTACATTCTTTTTGTTCATTAAATGCATTGCACCAAAGCAATATTTTAGGGGATACTAATAATAAGATTGGTACCACCTTGACCAATAATTAGGTTAAGTTGGCTCGAGTATTTTATCAAATCAGAGGATTGTTTTCTAAATTAACATCCAACGCAATTCAACAAACAAAAATTCTACTGAATGAATAAAATTTGACTTACATTACATATTGTTGGTTCCAAAAAAACCTGGCCGGTGGACTCCATCAGTGTCTAACATTTCTTTAGGGACATATGAAAGAAAGACGCTAACAAATATAGTCAATCGTTTGATCAAAGCGATTTGTTTTTGTTTTCTTTGATGCTTTCTCTCCTCGGTTTTTGTTTCGTTCGCCTGATCGTAAACAGCTGTCGCCGCTGTCGGACCAAGGGAGGCACATCTGGTAGGTACATGTGTTTTTGACATTGACGTGAAAAGGCAGAAGCCAAGTACGTGATTGAGTGTATTATTTTAAAATTAAGTCTTCAACTATATGAAAATCTGAAAAATTATTTATAATTTCCTCCTTGGAATAACATATTGCACCATAAAAGTTTTCGTTAAGAGCTTATAATAATTACAGCTTCTACAAGGTTGTACGGTTTAAAGATTTTCTACTTGTAAACAATTTGTAGATGAACGCATTTTTAAACACAACAGGCTTCGTTTGACTGACTGACAGACAACGACTTTGTCGACTTTGACATTCGGCACTCCGCTCCAATCGAGACTTCCTCCTCCATCCACCAAATTTTCGCATGGTACGCAATACTATTCAATCAAAGTGATATTTTTCCCGATAATCTCAAAACTCTCCTAATAAACATAAAGATGCCGACTAGAGCAGTTTGCGTTTTACAAGGCGACGTGCAGGGAACTGTATTCTTCGAACAACATGTAAGTATCATTTGTTATTTACCTAATCTACTTATTTTGGAATATTTCCACTTCTAGTGTGTTGTTATGACCTTCAACATTGTACCTAAAATATATTAACGTAACATTCCAGTTATGGTCAAGGTTTTACTTGACAAATTCTAGTGTGTTACTTTTATCGAAGTAACATTAAAAAGGTACTAAAGTCAATTGTCATGGTGTTGAGTCCAAAAGTCATGGTTGCATTACTTGTAATACCTTTTCACAAACTTTTTCATGCATGTCAAAAACTATCTCAAACACAATGTACTATTTAGCAATTCTTAATTTATTTACTGTACCTTATATTTTTATATAATTGAATCATTGTGATGATTGAATGTCTGTCTGTGAGAATAGCTAAGTTTGAGAAAATTATTTTTGAATACAAGTCATTATGAAATAAAGCCATTCACACAACAGCCTTAACAATTCTGTTGCAGGGATATATATCAGCATCACATAGTAAAGTTGATGGTGTCAGGGTGTTACCACACCAATCGATTGATGGTAGAATGTGGTGTGGTAACACCCTTAGGCGACTAGGCCACCATGCTTGCCTACTGCAGGTTAGCTATGCATTGGTGGGGATGACATTAAAAACTTTAATTTTAACTTGGTCATGAATACTATTAATATTAGAAAATGGACTAACTTAAAATTATGAATTAAATTTGAATAAACATTGAACCAAAAATATGTTATTATTTTAGAATGCAATAGGAATTTTTGTTTTACTTTACTTTAGTTTTCATTATTCCCGCAGGTAATTTACCTGATCTAGTTAACAAATTTTGAGGTAGGACTTATCAGCAAGATCATTTAACTATTCACATATATCACATAACTATTTCTTTCGCAGGATGCTAGCTCTCCAGTCATAGTCTCTGGGGAAGTCAAGGGGCTGACAAAGGTTTGTTTCCTACAATTGATGATTGATGATGTTCAGTGCATTATATGCCTTTTAATACCAGGCATTTGTTTTTGTTAAATGAACTCTAATCTGAACAATGTTTCTTTAGTTACAAACAAGTTACTAAGAATTCTGTGATGAAAACAGTTTAAATTCTGCTTCGAAACAAACTAACCTCATAGTAACAAAAACATGGCAATTGCAACTTAGCTTTGAGATCATTCATGTGTTGTAACCTGATGAGCTTATTACTTTTAACCATGCTCAAGTGCATCGTAACATTTACCCAATGCAATATATCCAGAAGATTTAAAAGAGAATGTTTAACAAATCTATCAGCTTTAGTCTTGTGGTAGTTGTCCATATCCCTTAATGAGAATTATAATAATAATAAATCCCCAGACAAACACCAACTGTGTGGCCCCAAAGTAAGCAGAGCTTGTGTAATGGATGACCATACAGCAAACTGGTGGGGAACCCAGAATAGACATACATATATAACTACAAACAACCATGACCCGAGAACAAACATCTGTGTTCATCACACAAATTAATGGCCAGGACTCGAACCTGGGACCTTCGGCGTATGAGGCAAGGCTACTTACCACTACACCACTCAGTTGTCAAATTAGTTTGAGCATAATCATAGCTCACATTTAAAACTAATTTTATCATTTTTCATCTAGCTCTTATCTCTACAATAATATGGGCAGCTCAAATAATTTTAAAATTAACAACAAATAAATCAATTCATAGGTGTGCGACTGATAGATAACAAAATTGTTTGTCGATACTCAAGTAGTTTTTGACCTTGTGTTATAATTACAATTACAAATCTAATTGTGTATGTCATTTTATTTGTAAATTACAATGTTTATTCATTATAAGTATGATACATATGTATGAATAAAGTTGCATATACATGTTTGCAAGTTAGACTTCTTGCTAATTATTATGCAATAATTTTAAGAGCCTTTTATTTATTATTATATTTTATTTCTCATCGTCTTCATGTCATCTTAACTTAATATTAATAAATTCATAATATATGGTTATATTTTATATTTCAGGGTAAAATTACAAAAATTTCAAAATTTTGGCATTGAGAGTAGATTATAATTTTTTTTTTTAGAATAATTTTTAGTTGCAAAAAAATTGAACATTGAAGATGAAGATGTTATGTATATAGATTGAAGTGTTTATACACATTAGTTGGTGTGGGGATGTGTGGAGGGGGCAGGGTAGCTCATGTGATGAGGTGGGTTGTAGGGGATAGTTAAAAATGATATGGTCTATTGTATCAACTTCTAAGAGTATTAGGACTTCCCCAGATGTGTCCTAGTTTGGTGGGCATCGCGGCCGGGTTCCATTTGTATTCCGGGATCAAAAGGTTTCAACACATGAACAACGGACCTGATAGGAACTCTGGGTTGAACCGGTGATAACAGCGGGGTTCGCCTAAAACCTTGAACTTATCGGATTGTTTTTAGGTTTTGGCTTACATTTAAACTTGTAAATATTTTAATGTAATTTTTGAGCAATTGCAGCTCTTTAAGTTCAATAGGTCACGAGATACCTACCTCTAAAATTAGTCATTTTCCCTAAAGAGTTCGGAAATAGAGTTTGTATAATCTTCGGAACAAAATATCGGCCAATACTAGTTCTATAAGACTATAAGTTCGTAAACTGAATATGTAGAACAGGTATCTACCTTATGTTGGTACATTTTGTAACCATTCAGGCCTTACAGTTTCCTCGTTGTCTGAAAAACACTAAAAAATAAAGCCTGATAAATAACAGGACTTTTTATAACTTTGTTTCAAAATAGTTCATACCCTGCAAATAAATAATAACATTACCTTTAAATAACATCATTTTTTCATACATAATTAAAGTTTCTACCTCATATAAAAGCGCGGATGTTAATACTGACACACTCCACAGATTACAATCACACAAAATATGTAAATTATTATAAAAATTTAGACACAATATACATAATACCTTGATTCATATTTTAGAGGTTTTTGTCATTTAACCAGATATTTTGAAGCGACTTTATCAATGAATTTCACGCAGTGTAGCCGCTGACTTAAGTTCAGTATTCCATTACATCTACCGTTATTTTTGTATATACAGGGTGTAACCGAAATGACACGTAACGGTGACACTGGAGGTAGATGGACTTTAGGCCTATCAGATAACACCAACATGCTTCTAGTAAAAGTTTTCTGGTTTTCGAGATATTGCCACTTTTACGATTTCCGTATTCGTACGAAAAATCGTATGAAATTTCCACTTTTTGGTCCTTTTTTGCCCACAGCTGCAATTCAGGGTTTTTTGTTACCATGAATATCGTTATTAGTTGATTGAGACAACCTAGTAATAATTTTGACGGAAACTAGCACACTACGCTAAGAAAAAGAGTTAAATTGATTTATTTTATTTGATTGCGAAAAACCTGACTCAAGTTTTACTGATAGCTGTGAAAAAAACGTATAGCGATGATACTGCACATCATCTTAAAAAATTGCTTGTTTAATGGGCTTTTCAAAATAGTATCACAATAGCCATTTTTTTTTAAACCAAATCTTAGACAATTTAATTTTTTTATGAAAGGCGTGCTACTTGGAAAATAGTTAAACTGCATGATAATGCTTAATGACAGGTCCAGGTGTCTTTTGTGGCATAATGATTAATTCAAAAAAAAATGTAGCCAATATTCGGCGATAAAAATGTATTTCGAATTGCTGCTTTTTAACGTTTCATGTGAAATGGCTGATATTTGAGGACGTTGTTGGTATTTCGATTTTTCTGGACCTACGTGAATGGTGTGAAATGTCACATATCCATAGTATGCATTTGTAGTACCTAAAAGGCATAATCTGAAACATTGTCGAACATTCCAAGGGGTCCAAGCGCCATGCGGTTAGCGGACTGTCGAAACTGCGAACTTGGTTTCATACAACTCGTGTCTGCATTAACGGCACCCCCAAAATTCGGCAAGGATTTGTTTTAGTTACCTAGTAACGCTGATGACACCTCCGAAATCCGGGGTTTCACGCTTCATGGCCTGCTTTCTAGAGTTTAAGATGGCAGCCTTAGTATCATATATGGATGCGGGATGTACCAACTTCTAGAGTATTTGGGCTGTCTTTCCATTTAGTAGCATTTTCACTTAATATAAAATGTAGAAAATACATGTCTACAACAAAGAATTAACTATAATATGTCGGGAAGTATATTCGAAATTATTATCAAAGAAGCAGTATAAAATCATGATTTTAAATTTAATTCCAGCTAAAAATCAGCAGCTGAGTTTCACTAAACTTAAATATTTGTCATTGATTTTCTTAATTCTGTTTTAAGTAATGCACACAGAGTTATATTTGCGATAACAACGGTGCAGGGGGTAAACTTCTAACTTAACCATTGTGGACCATTTAAACATATTTGTATGAAACTTTGTATCCAGTTTTATTGGTAATTGAGAGAAATATATTTTATTTCACTCACATTTTGTCCATGACGAAAATGAAACTATATCTGTCTTTATTTTTATTATTAAACAGCTGAAACAGTCAAGATAAATAAATAAATGTTTCTAACTGACACACCACATTATCTAGCCCAAATTAGGTATCATTAAGAACTTGTGTTATGGATACTAGATAACGGATAAATAAACTTAAGAAATATATAAACACACGTGGAGATTTTTTGTAAAATATAAATATTAGAAATAAACTTAAATAAACATACATACCCATCCATGACTAGAAAGCAAATATGATAAAATATCTGGTCCTACCAGGATTCGAACCCGGGACCTCTGGCATGAAAGGCAAGGCTACATAGCTCCATACAGGCCGTCGGACAAGATAGAAAGAAATTGCATAAAAATAAACTTCATTGTTCTAATATAAAAATTGCTTAGAGGCTTGCAGCATTAGGTATATGTATACGTAATGAATTGCAGTTACACTATTTGACAAAAAAGAACTCAAACCTCACTTCGCAATAACATTATCCTAATTCAGCTTTGTATATTCTAAGAGAAGATAATAAAAACCCCTTTAAAAAAACAATAAGCTCGACTTAAATCCAATAATCCGTTGTCAGGGTAAGCACGGGTTCCACGTGCACGAGTTCGGGGACAACACCAACGGCTGCACGTCCGCCGGCCCCCACTTCAACCCCGACAAGTGCGACCACGGCGGCCCCGACAGCGCCACACGCCACGTCGGCGACCTGGGGAACATCGAGGCTGGGACCACGGGTGGGGTTACCAAGGTATACATACTTCTGGATGTTAAGCTGTGTCTTTTACCACACCAATCGATCGATTGGTCTGGTAGAAACTGTCGATCGACGTCGACTGTTCCATTCTACCATCGATCTTTAGACTACTTATTTTTATTTGAAATTGCGTGTTTTTATCACGTTTCTACGTCTCTAGTTTCTCAACCGATCATCACAAAAATACATGTTGTAAATGTACAAGTATACTACAGTCGCAGAACTTCTAATGTGGAGTATAGGAATGGTGTGCGAGCCGGTAGCATGTGATTGACATGAGAACCTAGGGCCTCATTCGTGACTGACTTCAAAGACATCTCATCTTTTAGTACTTCAAATGTGACGGCCTTACTTGAAATTTGTGACGCTTTGGTTTCGGAGATATTAGTGGTTGAATAGAACTGATAATAAACCTAGGGCTTACTTAACTAGCTTTCATCAAATTACTCGTAAATTATTGCATCTCCGTTTGATGTAAGTCGTCACATTTGCGTCACTAATTAATGACACAGGTGTGAATTTCGTAACACGAGCCATCATCGAGATACAGAGAAGCCCTAGGTTCATAATTATAGACCTAGGGCTTCTCTGTATCTTGGCAATGGATGGTCCTAGGAGTTCCGAACTTGGATTAAACATTAGTGACGAAGAAATTACGCATAATTAGGTTCTGATGTCAACAGCATGTGCGGCGTGTCCGAATTAAAGCCAGATATTAGATTTGATCACAATTGGGTATTTGACTATTTTTTTTATTACATTTGGAAATAGTTTATCAACAGTTAAGGAATATTGCAGAAGTAACAGTACGTTTACAATCAATAGTTTTCTAGATACAGCGATATGTTCGAGGACATGCTGCGAGTCGCCGAAAAACGCTCGAAAATGGTTTTATTACTCATGCTAATACCCCATCTCAGTGTCGTCAATGTATTCCGTCACTCCGCTACTGAACTTCGAATTACGAAGTCGCGACGTATGTAAGTTCAAATGTATAGAAATACGATGTACATTAGTTCGAAAGTTCACTATAGCGACGTTCAATTGGGCCAGGTTAGGTTTGCATGTAGTTAATACATGCACGAGCCGAGCGAGCGAAACGAGCTTATTGCGGCAGCAACCGGCGAAGCGCCGGGATCAAGTTAAGTTTCACTTCCAGCTTTTCACGAAAAGCGACTTTGGTTCAAACAAACATTACGACACGAGGTGTTTTATAATCAAGTCTTTCGTCCATTAGGTTAGCGGAGCAAAGGACGTTTTTGCGTAAAAAAATACACGTAGTGAGCAGTTGTAGATTTATTTATTTACAACCTGAATCTTAGTCGAGTCTCATAAAATGTCATTTGGGTTATGAATATTTTGCAGTGAGCATGGCAAAGGAGCCTGTGATTTGACTTGCGGTCAAAGTGGGTTCATTAATAGCGGGTGTTTAAGTAATATTGATTATTTATATAAAGATTATTGAATCTCCATTGTCTTATACTTTTATACACCCAAGTGGCTGTAATGTTATTTATTCGAAACCAGAACTCTTTCAAATATTTTATAATGTCTATTTATTTATATAAAACTACCATCCATTTATAAATATCAAGTTTTGTAATTTAGGATAACAGTTGATGAGTCTTCTTCTTTTATTAATCTTCGTCTTTTATTTTAAACAACTAATTTCGCTGCTCGACTCGGATGCAGTAATGGTTCAGATGAAAGGTGACTGTGATGTTTATGTCAAGTAGTCTGGTAGTTAGGGTGTGAAAGAGAATCCAATAAAGAAACACGTTCTGATTTAGTAAAGGTGCTGATGTAGGTTGTGAAGCAAAATAAAGATTATATAAGTAGGTAGATCTAAGTAGTGCTAACAACCAATGCTTCTTGAAGAAATATTGCTGATATTTATTTGGTATTAATTTTCGTTTATATATCTGTTTTGGGATCCGATTGTTTACTTTGCTTAGAGCATTTCCAGTTGATATGATCATGTACCTATATTTTTAATAAATTTTATTTTTCATTTTTCTTGACCAACTAGAAGCCCCGCGCGGTTGTCTTACACAGTAACATTTACGTTACTCGTGCCTTAATTAAGCTTTCTAACGGTGAAAGAATTATCGATATTGGTAGTAGTTTAAAAGTTTATCCATTACAAACAACAACAAACAACCATTCCCTTAACTAATAATAGTTTAGATGAAGCTAAGCCCATATCCTGCAATGAACCTTGATCATAATCAAATATATTGCAGGTGTGCCTCCAAGACAACCAGATCTCGCTAGCCGGGCCGAAGAGCATCATCGGGCGCACGCTGGTGGTGCACGCCGACCCCGACGACTTCGGGCAGGGCGGCCACGAGCTCAGCAAGACCACGGGCAACGCGGGCGCGCGCATCGCCTGCGGCGTCATCGGGATCACCAAGTTGTAGACCGAACACTAGAAGCCTGACACAGTGTGCATTTATTTCAAAGTTATTATGAATACAGAAACATGAAAATGCCTACAGTGTGGCAAGGATCTTCGAAACTAAAGCCGCCATCTTGTGAAGTGTCACTGTTTGATAGGATCAGGATGCTAGTCTATAGCTGAACATATAAATGATTAGACACATGTCTTGAAAGCAATTTTTAATTTTATTACTACTTTTATTATACTAGTACTTGAAACTGGCAGAAATAGTTATTGTGTAGTAACAACAGCTGATTGCCATAAAACAAAATAATAATAATCATATAAATGATTTTTATCTCTTTCTTGACATTGAAATGCAATTTCTGGTGCTGTCAAAATTGAGCAAACCTTACTTATTTTGGAATTAAGGAAATTTAAAAGCTGACTTTCCTTGCTCTGATTTGTAATTCAAAAACTTAAGGACATGTATCTATTAATATTTAAAAAAGTGTCTTTCAACTATGAAAAGATCTTTGTCACAGTGTAGTGAGTGACATCTTATCGGACAAATATTTTCATTTCCCCCACACTGATGGTTTTGGACTGTAAGCTATAGAATTAGAATTTACTGTTAATATCTGTTATGATTGAACTTGGATTTGTAATGAATGGTACAATATGTAGCTTTATCATTCCTAAGTCTAAATGGAAAAAAATCCTTTGTTTTTATTTTTTTATCTGGTGCAGGGAACCCAGTGTAAAGTTAACCTTTCGTTAAATAAAATATAGTGCCTATTTTGTGTTTCAATATTTTAACTTCACTTTTTTTATGATTGGCATACGTTCTACCTAATATCTAATTAGATATTCAACTAAACAGCTAATGTTTGGTTGAATGGGTTTGTTCAGTTAACCGGCTATCCATCATGGTTAATAGTTAATTATTAAAAAGAAATATGCGATTTGTTAGTTATTTTCTTACAAACTTTTTTGATATCTTGAAAAGGCGAGCGAACGAAGTAGGTGGTGCAGGTAGCACCCGGCGCAGCACCATTATGAAAACTGAAAATAAAGCATAAAACATTCAACACACCAGCTAGCTGTGTTTGGTTTAGTGTCTAACTCAACCATCTGCCTATGACACATGCAACATAACGCAATACCTACATCTTGTGATTAAAGTACAGAAATAGTTTCGTAAAATGATTTCGAAAATGCTACTATCAAATTAAATATGCACGAAATAATGTTCCTTAAGTATATAAGAGACAATGTAGTCGACAAAATATTCTCAGTTATTCAATATACTTTATCTGTTCTATCCGCACGCCACAAATACGAATCGCTACTGAACTTCGAATTACGAAATCGCGATGTATGTAAGTTCAAAGGTATAGAAGTACATTAGTTCGAAAATTCAGTATAGCGAAGTATGGCATTCCGATGATCGTTTGGAATTTCTGTTTTGTCTTAAACTTAGTGACCTAATACATGTAAATACGGAACGATTAAACGTTTTTTCAAGCCTTTACTTTGAAGAACTATTTTTAAAACAACTAGTCATTTAATCTAACTCTTGTAAGACGTAAGTTTCCAATGCCTAAGTTGTATAACCTAATGGAAGAAAGACTTAATTATAAAACACCTCGTGTCGTAATATTTGTTTGAGCCAAAGTCGCTTTTCGTGAAAAGCTGGAAATGAAACTTAACTTGATCCTGGCGCTTCGCCGGTTGCTGCCGCAATAAGCTCGTTTCGCTCGCTCGGCTCGTGCATGTATTAACTACATGCAAACCTAACCTGGCCCAATTGAATGTCGCTATAGTGACATTTGAACATATTTCTATACATTTGAACTTACATACAACGCGACTTCGTAATTCGAAGTTCTGCAGCTGAGTGATGAAATACATTGACGACACTGAGATGGGGCATGAGTAATAAAACTATTATTGCAATAATGTCGGCAATAGTTGAAATCCCTGAATGAGGTCTATGTACTGTCAGGGGCACTGTACGGCACTACTGGTGCATCATTTACATATCATTTTGTGGTAACTAGACCACCATAGTGAATTTCTAAAACTAATTTTGTGGCAACATGTTGTTTGTAAATGAAAACAATAATTTAATGCTTTTTTGAATCCTTAGTAAAGACATAGTTACTATATTTGCATAATATAACTTAAATGCACACTTTATTAACATCAGTGGTGTCATTGACAATGCAGGGATGAGACATGCAAGATTGATGTTTCTTGAGTGAAATTAAACTTATTTTATTCTCTTTTCAGTCAATGTTGAAAGGCCCTTGATGTAAAAATTTATTATCTTATACAAAACTATTTGACTTTCACAAATATTACCAGTAAATTAAAAGAAACAACATTAGCTCATTGAGCATTAGCTATGAATATTTAATTTGTCCAATAGAATATAAGACATGATTATTGTGGGTAATAAACATAGTTGTACAAGAATCATGAGACTGGAACATTCGGGGTGATCCCGGTGACCACCGCCACAGGCTCTCTTCACTGCTCTGAACGCTCACAGAGGCCCAGTAGTCTTCTAACTCTCTAGTTGAAACATAATCTACAACACTATGACATACATTGGTTATGATATTGGGTGTAATCAATCCTTTCACAATTATTACACTAATTCTACTGGTTTTTAATGCTATTTCACATTCTGGTACACTGTAAGTGCTGACATAACTCTCTACAGGTTTCAAGTCTCCTCCAACAGCCACCATTCCAATCCATTCTACAATATCCTCAATTTCAGCTCCTTTCAGGGTGGGAATTTCCTCTATGTTAGCGGTTGGTTTATTCACTATCAATGAATGAACCTTCACATTCAAAGATCGGTCAGAAAAATATTTAGCAATGGAAGACGGACAGATATCTTCTTTGGCTGGAATCCAAGAAACAAAAAAATCGAAAGTCTCTAATTTATTCAAGCAATACTTTAGTTTTTCTGCATTTTTGATATTGTTTAAATCTATGCTGATCTCGTAATAATTGTGAGGCCTCTTGATGCCTTCCAAACCTATTGCTTGATATAAGAAGTTCATAACATGAAGCGTGAGAATTCCGTCTGGTGTTATTGCTGCACAATTGTCCACTATACACCGTCTGTTTTTTGATAGACAATAAATGCTCCCTGTTTTGACAAAATTTTCTATAAAACTTGTATCAATGAATTCCAGCAATGAGACGTCACTTACTTCATAGTAATCGGTATCCTCCAATATACATTCTTGAATATAACTAGGCACATTTAACTCATCAGGGATTGTTATAACTAAACTTCTATAGAAGGTATTGAGATTTATAACGTCTGTTAATTTTTCGATGCTTTTATTTTCTGTTTGGAAAATTTTAACCTTTGGAGGAGGAAAGTTCGATACTTCAGGACATAGCATCTTGACAAAAATAAAGAACAATGCAGTACTACTGTTAACGGATTGCGGGAGACAAATTGAGGTTATGTTTACATGACCTCCAGGTCCATATGATAATGACATTGACATTTAACATAGAGTGGGAACTGGTATATGAATAGCACTCCATAGCAGGTAGTCTTCATACTAAAAAAAACTATATACTTATATGTCTATGGTTAGAACTTTTTGAGCCTGACAGCTCCGTTGCTACTTTTCGAGCGAACAATTGTCATATGTCACTTCAATGTGAATGTTGAATTATAACACAATATTCAATCAATGATGTACGGTTTTCGGTTATCTTTCAATGTTTTAATTATGTTAAAACTACTTTTATTATATTTGAGCGAGCAAGACAAACGAATCACGGATTCGAAGCGGATTGTATTTCGATAGGTATTTTATCATAATATTAATGACCGATAAGCTTCCCCAAATGATATCATAGGTTTTCTCTCACAATCCAAATGTAAAAAGACTGACCTTGCTTCTGGACCTCGTGCTCTCGGCGCACGTCGCTGAAGATGATCACTGCAATCCGTGAATTTCGGTCGTCGATCACTTTAAATGTCTATCGGTAATGAGAAATAATGTTTGTTGAATAATTAAGCTGTGAGGAACTCCTGGATATCCAAATTTTAAACGCACGGCGTCAAAGCGATGCTCTCGATTCCGATGTTGAACGGTGAACTCGTTAATGCAGGTCAGCGCGTTAGATGGCGCTGTTCATTCATTTTAACAGCGACGGCAGGCACAGAAAAATTTATTGGTTCAGCCAATCAAATTACACCCAGAAGGTGATGGGAAAATACTAGAATACGTAACAATATTAATACTTAAAATTGCAGAAATAGTTATTGTGTAGTAACTACAGCTTATTGCCATAAAACGCAAATTTTAATTTAATTTTCAATCAATCAGCTCGATCTGCCATTACGATTTCAATGTTTGACGAGTGAAGAGTTTGCATTGGTCAATTTCCCTAATATAACCTCTCAATTCACAAATATAGTAATTAATTTGCGTTTATGGTGCTTCAAAATGTATTATATTACGACCAGGAAAAGGCTTGTGAATTAAGACACGATTACATGTTGAGTGACAATTTATTTGTTAAAATAACGAGCTTGTATACTATAATAAACGTGTGAAATACAGTAATATTTAATCATCTCATAATCTTACTTTTATGACGTATGTTCCTAAATAGATAAACTGATTGTCTGTAAGTCACGTCTGGGGACGCCACATACAACAAGTGCTGTGTAGTAAATATAAAATAGGCGAAAGGACGTCATTTTCCAAGAACTGAGATCGGACTTAACATTGTTTACCGTGTCTTTGTGCTAATAGTAATTTTTTACAAGGTTTAAGTGTGGTAGAACGTCGTAAATTGTTTGTAAGCCAAAACATTTTGAGAAGAAATATTTTCTGGGTTACTCAATAAGAATAACGGTGTTTGATTGGTGTAACATAATGAACAGAATATTAAAAGGTACTAATGTATCGCGTCTAGAAAATAAAAAATTGCCTCCCATGCAATACAAACAAAGTATATAAAAATATGAAACAAAGTTTAGAAATAGAAAAATTCCTGAATATACTAGTCTTTTATTTATTTTGCTTTCTTTTTTTTAGATTGTTAAAATATCTTGTAAAATAGAAGAGAGGCTTTCACGCTGCCCCAATGCCAAATGGTCATTAATGACGTCATAAACGCCGCCATCTTCCCGCTCACATTGCCAAAGCTACGGAGCATGGTCGCTCTGAGTGGCCTGTCAAAACTGACACATGACGTTACTTTGTTGATTTTTTATTAGTCGATTAAAGATTTTAAAAGCTTGCTTGTTAATTTTATTTCGTAATAAGGTTAAAAATGGCTCCTGCTTCATTCAGGGTCAAAGATCTTAATGAAATTATAACTTTAGATTAAGCGACGAACAATCAGAATGTTAGCGCGGTATTTACCGTTCTGATTGCAATAGCACTACTATCACTTTTAGCACGCTAAAACGAATTGGAACGGTTTTGAGCACTTTTAGCGCTGATAGAGCTGTGAGCGGCAAACGGAACGCACCACTAGTTTAGGAGTGTTTTTGGACACATTGAGACCGTAATGGCAGATCGAGCTGATTGATTGAAAATTAAATTAAATTTTGTGTTTTATGGCAATCAAGTTACTAAACAACTATTTCTGCTAATTTCAAGTATTAATATAATAAAGGAGTTTTAATATAATTAAAACATTGAAAGATAACCTAAAACCGTACATCATTGATTGAACATATGCTGCGTTCCGTTTATATCGCTCGATTATAGCGCTCACAGCGCTCATATACCCGTTCCGATTGCCCGTGAGTGCACTCATAGTGATTTCGATACGTCATCAATGACGTCATAAACGTCGCCATCGTCCCGCTCACAGTGCCAAAGCTACGGAGCATGGTTGCAGTGAGCGGCCTGTCAAAACTGACACATGACGTTACTTTGTTGATGTTTTTATTAGTCGATTATAGGGATCTGTCAAGTGAGCGTTGTGTTGTAAACACGTGTTTTACTTAATTTCGTGGTTTTCATATTTTTCCATTGAGTTATTTCGTGTTTTCTGTGTATGTTTTGTGTTGTTCTGGATTGGTAAGCTGTATATTATAGTTGATTTGTAGTTTTAATTAATTGTGGGCAATGGAGGCAGATAATATTCCGCCTAAGACCCCAGATCCTATTACCGCAGGCAATGAAGCATTAGTAGATGATCCAACTTCTGTTTCCCTTTCCAGAAAACGCCCCTCGGACGTTCCCGAATCATCTGTTACCAAAAAAACTTCAATTGATTCATCCTCTTCCATATACTCCGTTTACGTACCCTAGCTTGTCTGCGAAAAAATAATACACTGATGCAGATAATGATAACGACCCCTTCCTTGTCCATGTGTCTAGGGACGAATCGCACCCGGCTTCTGGTACGACTCTAAATAAACTAAATTTCGGCAGGTTCCTTTTCACTAATAATTTTAAAAATATAAAAATTGATGGTGTTAAGAGCATTGGCCGCAACCGCGTGTCGGTGAAATTTACAAGCGCTGCTGCTGCCAATGATTTTTTGAATAACCAACACCTTCCTTCTCACAAATATGTGCCCACAATCCCCTCTTACAATATTACTTGAATGAGCTTAGTATGCGATGTCCCTACTACATGGTCAATGGAAGAATTGGTAGAAGCAATCTCCCCATCCTAGTCATATGGCTTAATTTTAAAAGTCCGCCGACTTAATAGAAAAATTGTTACTCCCTCTGGCCCAACGTGGGTCCCAACTGGTTCTATTGTACTCACCTTCTCTGGCCAAGTCCTACCCCAAAGAGTCCTCGTATTTAATACTTCTCTTCCCGTCGAGACATACATCCTCCCCTCTATACAATGCCTTGTATAGAGGTTTGGACACGTTGAAGCCCAGTGCCGTTCACCCCAAGGTGTTTCCGCTGTGCACAACCCCATTCAGGCGATTCATGCTTAGTACCCATTGATAAATCCTCTTATCTTCAGTGTTCAGGCCCTCACCTGGCCACTGACAAGTCCTGTCCCGTATTCTCCCGCCAATAGTCCATAAAACTGGCTATGTCTCAAGACAGCATTTCCTTTCAGGAAGCAGCATCTCGCTTTCCTACTGTCCGTAAATCCTTTGCTGATACTTTGAAATGCCCTCCCCCAAGTCTTTCACCCACCCTCTTCATCATCTAAGTTATATAAAAAAACTGTAGTTACTTGACCAAAACCTAGATCCCCGCTTTCCCGTGGGTATAACAAGTCTGCCTATTTGAAATTAGTTAATAACTACAATCCTCCATCTCCTACTCCTGGTTGTGCATTAACAAATCCACACAGTGAACCCGAAAATGTTAATCTCATTGAACAACTTGCTACCATTTTAGTGAATATCCTCTCCAGATTTAGTGATTGTTCCCTACCGCCCAACGTTGCATCAAAACTGATCCCACTTTACAATTTGATTAACCATGCCAGCTCTGCTCCAATGGTCGCCCTAAAACCCATGAGCTTTCACATTTGGTTCGTCGACATGATCCTCTGGCTATTGCTATCTCTGAGACTTGGTTTTCCCCGGGCAGCCGATTTCGGCTGTCTGGATTTGCCTGCCTCAGGGATGACAGGTCAGACAATCATGGAGGTGCGGCTTGTTGGTGAAACGCTCAGCCCCTTACTCCCTAATACAACTCTCTTCCCATTCCTTCCCTATAAATATTGTAGCAGTTAAAATGTTTGACTTCTCCATTGTTTCTGTCTACATTTCCGACCCCACAGTTACGCTGATCCATGAATTTCATTCCCTTATTTCCCTTATCCCACATCCCATTATTATCCTGGGTGACTTAAACTGTCATCATAGCCTATGGGGTATACATTGCTCCGCGCTGGATGATGCACCGGGTAGGTGTTTGGCGGATGTAACTGATGACCGGAGCCTCCATGTTTTGAACGATGGCCGCCCACATCTAAGTGATGGGGTGGTAGACATCTCCATCTGCTCTTCTTCCCTTAGTCTTTCTGTAACCTGGAACCGCCTTAATTCCCTCCATGGTAGTGATCACTATCCCATTATACTTTCGGTTCCCATTTCAACCCCTATCCCACAAAAACCCTCCCCTCCTTAAACACAAAACCGACAAGGCTGACTGGGGCAATTTTGCCCTGAGCAAAAACCACCTGTCCTCCTTAATCCCTACCCCCACTCCAGACAATATCCAGTTCTGCTATGATTCTCTCGTATCCTGTCTGAAAAATCCTGACCCAAAATACAATGGGGGCCATGGTGAGACTCCGAGTGCTCAGACATGGTTCGAGAAAGGAGAGTAGCTGAAAAAAGATACTGTTCATCCTTGACCCCACAAAACTTTATGCTTTATAAAAGGGTTTCGGCTAAAGCCAGAAAGCTGTTCAAAAAAAGAATAGGGATTCCTGGCGCATTTATCTGTGAAAGCCTTGGCCCCCGTACCCCTTCCCCAATTGTCTGGAGCTGCCTGAAGCGCTTTCGTGGTGCCGCTTTTACCCTTCCTTCTCCTGCGTCATCTGACCTCTCCATATGGCTTGATCCGTTTTTTGACAAAATTTCCCCTCCATTTGTCCCATTACTAGACCAATTCCCATCTCCCTATCCATCACCCTCCTCGTCCAACCACTTGGACAGCCTCTTTACAATGCAAGAACTCAAACTTACTCTTAACCGCCTCCATGACTCTAGCCCCGGCCTTGACGGCATTCCTTACTCCTTTATAACTAAATCAGGTTCCCATTTCCAAGAGGTTCTCTTCAGCATCATCAACATTATTTTTCTCATTGGACATATCCCCTCCTATTGGAAATATAATTTAGTTATTCCTATCCTAAAGCCAGGTAAGGATCCTACAGATCCGAATTCTTTCCGTCCAGTTGCAATGGCTCCTACCCTCCTTAAAATTTCTGAACATTTAGCAAAACTCCGTCTGGAATGGTTTTCTGAAAATCACTCCCACCACAGTCCCACCCAATATGGTTTTAGGAAGGGTTATAGTACGATAGACAGCCTGAGCATTTCGCCGTGGATTTAAGATTAGCCTTGGCTGATAATGAATCCGTGGTGGGAGTGTTCTTGGATGTTTCGTCGGCCTATGACAATGTCCACCTCCCCCTACTCAGGCAGAAAATGCTCCAGCTAAGTATTCTGGTGAGACTGACACACTTCACCTATAACCTCCTTTCTGGCAGATTTGTTCAGATCCAACATCAACATGCTAATATTCCAGCTCGTATAGTATGGCAGGGTCTTCCACAAGGTTCTGTCCTCAGTCCCCTACTCTATAGTATATACACTTCGGATCTGGACAGATCAGTTAACCCCTTCTGCAACACCCTACAGTATGCTGATGATATTGCCCTTTATCTTCGGGTAAGGGTGATTGAAGCTGCTTCCAGTCCTTTAAACATTGCTTTATCCTACCTAGGCAACTGGCTCCACTCTCATATTCTCACCTTATCTTCCTCCAAGAGTAATGTAATAGTCTTTACTAGGCAAAGACGCTATTCCCCTCCCTCTATTTGTTTCCAAAACCATCCAATCCCAATTGTCCGAGAGGTCAAATTCCTTGGAGTTATTTTTGACTCTAAACTGACTGGTTTTTCCCATCTTAACTATGTAGCCAGGAAATGCGAGCTTAATATTAATATTCTTCGTTGTCTGTCAGGTGCCTGGTGGGGTTCCCACCCTTGCTCTCAAAAACTCCTCAAAAATGCCCTAGTTAGAAGCGTCATTGACTATGGCTTATTTCTCTTGGCACCCTGTAACGAAGCAGGTCTTGTCACCCTTGATAAAATCCAGAACAAGTCAATGCGCATTATCCTAGGTGCAATAAAGTCATCTCCGGCTAATGCTATAAGGATTGAATGTGTTGAACCACCTTTTCACCTTCGCAGACAGTACCTTGCCGATAGGTTCATTTTAAAAACCCTCCAACTTTCCAAAACTCCCTCTCCACCCTAAACTAGGCTCTCTCCAGAGTTCCCTTCCAAATTCATCATATTGGCATAATAAATCTCCCCCCCGGCTTGTGTCAAGCCTCTCTTCGCTAGTCCCTTCCAACAACTCCAATTTTCCAATCAGAATCCCAGTATCTTTATACTTTTCCCTATGAATCCCTAGTGTTCTCCCCTCTAATCCTAACTGAGTTTGGTATCCTCAAAAATGACCCTAATGCTAACCTCCTGTTCAACAACACCATCAACAGTAAATGGCCTGACTGGACCCTTATCTTCACGGATGCTTCAAAACTAGCTGTGTGGATTCCTAAATTTATGGTTCTTCTGTCTTTCAAGTGCCCCCCTAAACCAGTGTATTCACTGGGGAATCAATCGGCCTCTTAGAAGCGGTTAAATATGTGCTGGATAGCAAGTTGAACAATTCCCTAATCCTATCCGAGTCCCTGAGTTGTCTTGTAGCACTCAAAAGTAACTCCTTCCAATTAGGGTCCAAATTTCCTCCAATCCTCCAAATAAAGCACCACCTTTTCCTCTGCAACCTTCAGGGCATAAACATAGTACTGGCCTGGATCCCTGGCCATGCAGGTATAGCTGGTAATGAGTCAGCTGACTGTTTTGCTAGGGATTCTGTAGAATCCGGTTCCTTAATCCATTACAGGTGCTTTGCCCAGGATCTGAGTGCCCTGGCCAAAGTTCATCTGAACCATAACTGGAGCACAGATTGGGACAACCATGAAACCACCTGTTAAACCATGGTTCTGTCAATACAAGAAATTCAATAAAATTGGCGTCCGTGACTCCCCATTATGCAATTGTGGTTCAGAACATGGAACAGTAGATCATATCTTTTTCAACTGCCCCCTCCTCCCGATATCTCTATGAATTTCTTCCCCCCAGATCCCCAGGCCAACCAGCATGAAGGTCCTCCTCGCCTCTAACCAGCCTATTACTTTTGTAAAATAAATAAAAATGGCTCCTGCTTCATTCAGGGTCAAAAAATCTTAATGCAATTATAACTTTAGACTTAATCGACGAACAATCAGAATGTAAGCGCGCTATTTACCGTCCCGATTGCAATAGCACTAATATCAATTTAAGCCGCTGTGAGTGGCTAACGGAACGCAGCAAAAGTGTTATCATTCACATTGAAGTGACGTATGACAATTGTACGCTCGAAAGTAGCAACGGAGCTGTCATAATAAAAAAGTTCTAACCATAGACATAATTCTTAGTTTTTTGTGTATGAACACTACCTGCTGTGACCTTGTGGCTTATACTAATACTTGAAATAGGCAGTTTTCAAAAGGTATTTATAGCGTTCTTTATAATATCTATTCGGTTATATCTATCTATATATCTTTTCGGTTATTTTAGGATGGGAATTAAAAATGTTTTAATTTGTAGTCATTTTGACTTAAATGTTAGCCTAAAGTTGTTGAAATACTCACAAATGCGTTATTTTATTGATTTTTGCTCAGTTTTTGTTTTGGTTTTAATTATGAATGGTTTTAGAATGCGTGTACAGTGTAGGTATAAACTTTTCGAGTTTAATATTGGTGTTTACTGTTATTATAGGATAGCAATTACAACTATTTTAATATGTATTCATTTTGACTTAAATGTTAGCCTAAAGTTATTGAAATACTCACAAATGCGTTATTTTATTGCTTTTTCCTTAGTTTTTGTTTTATTTACAATAAATAGTTTCGGAATGCGTGTCCAGGGTGGGTATAAACATTGCGAGCTGAATAATGGCATTTTTGGTTATTATAAAATAGGAATTATGAATATTTTAACATGTGTAACCAAAATTTGAAGGTTTACTACCAAAACGCTTGTGGACTTCGAACTAAATGTACAGATTTAGGTCATAATATTCTATGTTATGACTTCGATGTTATTGTTATAACCGCAACATGGCTTTGTCCCGATATTCTAGATAGCGAATTAAGTGACACGAGGTATGATGTATTCCGAGACGATCTGGATTTGATTAACAGTAGAAAAACGATCGGCGGTGGGGTGGCTATTCTAATAAAGCGAACACTAGGCGCGATACGTCGCGACCTGTCCTCTCCCGCATCCATTGAGCAGCTGTGGCTCACAATACCAGCGCGCGCGTGCTGCGTCACTGTCGACTTACATGTAAGCGTCACGTACGTTCCACCCGAGCCTCAGTTAATACCTAAGTTTTTAGAACAAATTATTAAAATCGCCAGTGACGTTATAGACTTAAATCCAAATGACAACTACCTGTTACTAGGGGATTTCAACTTACCTTTTATATCATGGGGTTCTGGGGGTCCTTTTTATAAAAGGGGAGGGCCAGTAGATGTTTATAATTCTGGTATAGAATTCGTCGGTTTCTTAGGAATGTTCGGCTTCAAACAATTTAACAATCTTCGAAACCACGCTGGTAATACGTTGGACGTGGCGTTTTCTAATTTGTCCCTGGTTGTCACTCGTAGTGGCTCGCCTCTTATTGATGAAGATTGTGCTCATCCTTCGTTTACAATTGAAATACCAGATCTAACAGTGCGTTTTTTGCGGGATTCATCTTTGCCTAAACGAAACTTTCGAAAGGCGGATTACAATAGAATTCATGAAACCCTCAAATCTGTGGATTGGAGTTTTCTCCTGAATTTTCGCTCTTTGGACGAGGCTATTTATATTTTCTATGCTATCATTGAAATTTGCATTGACGCATTTGTTCCTATATTGAAAGCTTATGGAAAAAGATCGTATCCTAAATGGTATTCCGCTGCGCTTATCAAAATTATTAAAGAAAAAGCCAAAGCTCACTCACGTTGGAAAAAATACTGCAACAGACTCGATTACGATGAATTTTCTATGCTACGAACAAAGGAACGGCGTGTACAAAAAGAATGTTTCATTTCCTTTTCGGCTCATTGTGAAAATAATCATAACAACAGATCCTAAGCAGTTCTGGAGTTTTATAAGGGCGTCGCATATTGGGACGAGTTACCCTAAATCTTTTAGTCTAAACAGTACGAGAATCTCGGACGGTAAAGAAATATGCAATGTTTTTAATATGTTTTTTAAATCAGTCTTCGGCACACACAGTTCAAACAGGTCCTCTGTAATCCAGACCGGGATCCCGTCTGCAGATAATTTGTCTTCTATACAAACCTCGATTGAGACTGTTTTCAAACATCTCAAACGGCTCAATGTTAATAAAAGGTCAGGTATTGACGGTATTCCTGCGATATTTTGGACTTCGTGTGCTCAGGTACTCGCAGTTCCTATAACCAAACTATTAAACCGTTCTTTACACGAAGGGGTATTTCCAGCCAAATGGAAATCGGCGCTAATTGTTCCAATTCACAAAAAGGGCCCCAAAATATTGATCGAGAATTACACAGGTATTTCTAAACTTAACGTTTTGGGTAAATTGCTTGAATTAATAGTTTATGACCAAATATATATAATGATATCACATGCAATACCTAATTTCCAGCACGGTTTTATGAAAGGACGCTCTACTATCACTAACTTAAGTTATTTTTCTAATTATGTGTTAAACAATATGGATCGGGCTGGACAGGTGGACGTAATCTATACAGTAATTTATACAGATATAGAAAAAGCCTTCGATCGAGTCGATCACATTATACTATTAAATAAATTATACGCTCTCGGTATACATGGAAACTTGTTGCACTGGGTAGAATCGTATCTAACTAATCGTTCTCAAGCGGTCGTTATAGGTGGTTACCGATCCGACTTCATTAGCATACCTACCGGAGTTCCCCAGGGATCACATTTAGGGCCTCTTTTCTACAACGTTTATCTGCACGATATAGTCACGTGTTTTAAAAATTCCAAATTTCTTATGTATGCTGATGATACGAAGATTTACACCAATGTAAAAATCCAAAACGACTGTATTCTAATGCAAAAAGATCACGCTCGACTACATAGATATTACGCCAAGAATAATATAACCGTAAATATAAAAAATGCGAATGTATCACATTCTCTCGTAAAATTAAACCCATAATTTTTAATTATTCATTCGATAGTGTTAAGATTTCCAGAACCAGTCTAGTTAGGGACCTGGGAGTACACTTTGATAGCAAAATGTTGTTATCGGATCATATTGACCCCGTAGTAAACAAGGCATTTCAGAAACTTGGTTTTGTGTTGCGGGTTTGTAAGCCTTTCAAAGATATCACTCCAATAAAAATAGTGTATCTAGCGTTAGTTAGAAGTATTTTAGAATATGCTTGCCCTGTATGGTCTCCGCAATATAACATTTATAAACACACCCTGGAACGATTTCAGAAAATCTTTATCAAACATTTAAATTTCAGAAATTATAAAACAGACGTTTCTTACGAGGATAGCTGCAGTAACTATGGTCTCTTGACGTTAGAAAAAAAGCGCATACTAGTAGACATATGCACATTATACGACATAGTTAATGGTAAGGCAGACTCCCCAGAACTAGTCGCGCAAGTCGGATAGCGAACACCCTCCACCCGCACACGTCACACCTCACTATTCCATGTGCCTTCACACTACACCAACTACGCCAACAACGCTGTAATCACTCGAATCACAAGCAGATACAATAAATAATAATAATAATAAATAAATAAATATTTCTAACAATCACACCACATTATCTAGCCCAAATTAAGTATCATTAAAGAACTTGTGTTATGGATACTAGATAACGGATAAATAAACTTAAGAAATATATAAACACACGTACATATTTTTTTTTATATATAAATATTAGAAATAAACTTAAATAAACGTAAATACACATCCATGACTAGAAAGCAAATATATCTGCCCCTACCAGGATTCGAACCCGGGACCTCTGGCATGGAAGGCAAGGCTACTTACCAACATACCAAACAGGCCGTAAATACTTTGATCATATTGATCCGTTTATATGCTCTAAGTTTAGGTTCAAAGCAGATGTCGTGAGTGCATTAATGGAGATGACTGGTAATTGAGTCAATAATTTAAAATTTTAAAGTTGAAGTTAAAGTTAATGAAATCTAAAGTTAAAGTTAATGGAATATTGGGTTTAATTGTATGTTTAGATCAATTTGTTATTTTTTCTTCTTTCATCGGGATTCGCAATTCAATACATTGGATTCATAAAACTTTAAGCTGGTAGGCTGAAATATGGAATTTATAGTTGGCGTAACGTTTCTTAATCACATGGACATATTAATTGTTTTTTCAGTTTTTTTAAATTTAACATTTTCTGTTTTATGTAACTTTTTTGTTTTATGTAAACGTGTCATCAAGCTTATACCTATTGTTTACGAAGGAAAACCTATTATTAGCCATGCTCTAAGTAAATAACTCATGTATTGTCATTGTTATGTATATCGCTGTTGGTTTTCTAATAAATAAATAAATAAATAATCTCGCTAGATGGCGCTTGCGTATGTTTTAGAAAAATAAAACTTTTGCCGGGCTGTTGTTTTATTAGTCCAACTTTTGTTTTTTTACTATTTTTATAAATAATAGTCAATATTACTGCAAACAGTTTAAAAGTAAAATACATAGATCCCGTAGATTATAAAGATAAATATGGTACCTATCTATGGTAAAATCTAAGTCATGCGGGAGCGCCATCTCCTGATGGTAGCAGCATCGTAGCAACAACAGCTGATTACCATAAAATACAAAATAATAATAATATTAGGTCATTTCCTATCAAATTTCCGTTTTTCACGAAATAAATGAAGCGTAATTTTTTTTATATATTTTCTATTTCTATTAATCAAAATAATCACCCATGCAATCAATGCATCTTTGCCAACGCATTGGTAGCTTATTGATGCCTTTCTTGAAGAAATCAGCTGGACGGGAGGCAACCAATTCTTCAAAGGCATTTTGTACTGTCTCTCGGGTATTGAATTTTTTTCCCGTCAAGAAGTTATCCAAATTGTGGAAAAAGTAGAAGTCTGTAGGCGCAAGGTCTGGTGAGTACGGCGGATGACGGAGAACTTCCAACCCCAACTCTTGTAGCTTGGAGACCGTCTGCTGTGCAGTATGAGGTCGCGCGTTGTCGTGCAGGAGCAGTGGAGCCGAACGATTGACCAAAGCTGGTTGGAGACGTGCGAGCTTCTCCATCATTGTGTTCAGTTCTTCACAGTACACATCTGCAGTAATGCTTGTCCCGTTTGGCAAGAAGCTGTGATGAATTACACCCGCGTTAGACCACCAAACAGTGACCATCACTTTTCTAGGGGTAAGTTTTCGTTTAGGGCATTGTTTGGGTGCTGAACCAGGGTCCAACCAACTTGCTGAGCGCTTACGATTGTCAAACAGGATCCATTTCTCGTCACAAGTAACAATGCGGTTCAGAATTCCTTCATTTGTATGCCTGCTGAGCAGTGCAAGGCACGTCTCCACGCGTACTTCGCGCTGGCGGTCATTGAGTTCGTGGGGTACCCATTTGTCAAGCTTTTTTACCTTGCCAATTTGACGCAAATGGACCAATATTGTTTTGATGCTAACGTCGACAGCTGCTGTTAATTCAGCCGTGGATTGAGTTTCATCAGCTTCCACAATTGCCTTTAATTTGTCATTGTCGACCAAAGTTTTCGGACGACCACGGGGTTCATTTTTCAGGTCAAAATTTCCAGAACGGTAGCGGGTAAACCAATAACGGGTGGTGCGTTCGTTTGTAGGGTTCGCTCCGTAAACGTCGTTGATGTTGCGTGCCGCTTGTGCCGCTTTGCTGCCACGACGGTACTCATACTCCATAATTACTCGAATTTTTAACTTATCCATGATGACGAAAAATGTTCGAATGCGTTGAAAACAAAACACTAACTATTAAACAAATGACGATTTTAGAAAAAGAATTCCATGTTTGTCAAATAAAATTAATTTGAAATTAGAATTATCAGTCAAAAAAAATATTTTCATTTGAAATGGCCAGTACGGCAAAACAGCAATTTCATAGGTAAAGACCTATTATAACAACGTATTCCTCCATACTGTACATAAATAAAATAACAGAGGGTTTCTCAGACTATTTTTAAATTTTAAGCTGGGCTCTTGTCTGCACTGAATGGTTGTAACTAATTTCAAAATCAACTTACCATTAGTTTTATAGAATAATACAATATAAAACAAAAACAAAAAAGTATAGAGTCTTAAGTAAGATTTAGTTCTCGCCATTTTTCTAAAGAAATCACTTAGCTTATATAATGGTTTACAAAACTGAGACATTTTTAAAATACTAGTATCCGAAACGCAAAATAATAAATACTATTACCATTTTGTATTTACATACTTTTTAGAAATGCGTTTTGTATTTAACTCATTTACTTTCTAGGACATATGCTATACGCGTATTATGTACTTAGGTCAAATAAAAATGTATTTTGTTTTTGAAAAATTCAAAATACTTTTTGATGAGTTTTGACAACATCAATAAATTAATGCAAACTGAAAATTGTTAAATAAATACCCAAAAGTAAAGGTGGACTTCATAAAATATAATACCTGCCTGCATAGCTCTATCGGCAGAAAGGCATTTTTGTTATGTTGGCATAATTGTAAAACCACACAAAAGGTGGAAGGTTTTTTCAAACAAATTAATATATTAAAATCTGTACGCAACAAAAACGCAACAAAAGTGATTAAAATAAAAACAATCTTTTTTTAATTAGCGTTGGTTTTCATAGTGAAGAAAATGTAATCCGAATAATCACGGTATCGTATAGCGATGAGATTGAGTTCATGTAAGCAATAATAACGCGCGACAATAATCCTTACTACAAAATGCTCATGCATAAAAAAGTTTTATTTTACTACGAACGCATTTTTTACCATCGTTATTTATTCATACGTTTTCCTTTAGACTCAATGAGTATAAACAACCAAACAATAAACTGATAAACTGGGCTCATGTCTAAAAATCTCGATATTGCATAAAAAGGTTAATTAAAAAAATGTAACGCCATGCGACCCCAGTTTGCAAATTTTTTGTTTTTCGGAAAATGAGCGTGCCTAGTAACCGATTGCATTTAAATCATTGTAGAATAACAATAATGTTTTATTTTGATACGAAAATTATAAGGAAAAAAAATAACCTTTTCATTATATTAGGGTGAATTTTCTTAGCTATTCACCTTAGATACCCCACCTTAACTTTAATTAATTACTTAATTTAATTGCCAGCTTACTAATTCAATCAAAACAGTTCAAAAAAAAAAAATGTGTTTTATTTTATAAAGTATTTTGGAAATACTTATTTTGAATGTAATATTTGAAATACAACATGAAAAACTGTTTTGCGCTTCCTAGGTAATTGAGATACAAATACAAAATATGTACATTTTTCTGAAATATTGTTAAAATCTTTATCTTGTATTAGTTACATTATATAAAAGGTACCTTTGACTTTTTTAGTATTTTGCAAACACTTTTGCTAGCACATTGCATTTATTGAGAAACTTTCCTTTTTTTTATTTTACATCATTATTACATACAATTTTTTTCATTTACTTATTTCTTCTTTGTGCAACAAATGAACATATCCAATAGACGTCTTTGTTTTCTTAGTATGACACTGTTATAATCCAAGAAATTATCCTAGATAATTTAAATGATAAGAATGTAGAATAACGTATAAGTTAGCGTCTTCATACGTTCACTAAATAAAGATGCGTTTCTCATGTACGTACGTTTCTCAAAAACAGACCTTTTTAGAATCTTTTTTAGGCGTGTTTAATGAAATGGCTAATTCACCCATCTGCCTGCTACATATGTATCCACTGAAACTTTGTTTGACAAAGCTTGTAAAACTGTTTAATTTGAAATGATGATCCATCTTATATAATGTAAGAATATAAATAAATTCATTATAACAGGGCTGCCACAACACCATCTTTTTGTCTCTCTTTATTTATAATTAGGGACTTTTATAAAGTACATGCTAGCCTCATAGTACCCCATTACTTATGTAAAACGTTACAATAAAAACTTAAACAAACAAAGGGCTTCATCTGAATGCGAATAAAAATAACAATTGATGAAACATTCCTACTATATATCTATCTATTATATTATTATATTATAGATTAGTTAGAGTATAGAGTATATGTCATAACTCTAGAAAAAAACATTAACGCCACCTTTGGGTAAGTAATTATCCTGTCTGGTTGATACAGCTCTTGTAGATTGTTGGAAGCCCAGTTTCGATTCACTTTTGCTTATTTATGGGATCGTTGTAGTGAAAATTCGATTAATCGGAGAACTAGCGATGTGAAACGATTAACCCTAAAAACGACCTATTTTGTCCTTGTCTTGTCGTTAACGACTGTCTTGCTGTCTTGCTTGTCACTTGTTCGTGATATTTTATGTTTTTTTTTATTCTTGGTAGCTACTGAACTGTCCAGGCGACTAGATAGAGCAGCCTAAAAATTATACGCGTCAACTGTCCGGGCGACTAGAGCAGCCTAGTAGAAAAAAAAAGTACTTTTTAGTTTTGAACGCATTTTTATCAATGAAACGTTTCGTAAAGCTTCTAGTAAAATATACTAGATGGTACTTTATTAAATTACGCATCTTTTGATGGTAAAGAAGCACAGATTTGGAAGGCTGACATTTAAAAAATAAAATTTTTTAAGGACGTAAATTTTTAAGTGCTTGTGAATTTATAAATAATTGTGAAACCTGTGATTAAATTGTTACTAATCATTTATTTTTTATGTGACATTATTAGTGTTATATGTTTAAATAAACCTCAAACCAACAAAATTAGCGGAAATATTTTTATCTTTTACATATTACAAAAATAAATGCTACTTCAGAGTTACTTTAAATGGAACAGTATTAATTTAAAACGATAATTACGTTGTGCATGTCATTGAAATTATCCTTTTCGATGTACAAATAAAGTGAACATATTAGAAGATAGTAGGGATTTAAAATGAAAAGAAAAGTAATAAATGCGTTTTTTTACCAAGCAAAGCATTTTTTTTTACAGATTTTTAATGTAAATATTTATTTATAGAAAAAGACGCTAAAATGACAATTGATTTTGATGAATTATGAAACTAATACCTGGAAACCTGGATTGATACACAGAATTCTATTTATCCCAAAAAAATTACAATTTAATTTATCATTTAAAAAACATAATACACATTGAACACAAATGTAACAATGATAGAATTTCCACATTGTTACATTGTTGTAATTCTATTTATTCATTATGTTGTAATTGTCATATGTAAGAATTATTTAAAGGTTATTCCAAATAAATATTACAAAACATAATATTTGTCTTTATTTTTTAAATATCAACTAAAAAGTCGCCCAGTGTGTCAAAACCCTAATATGGTCGGCCATCTTCTCGCTATTTCATCCACGGCAGGCGATATGAAACTGATGCGGGAATGGGTGGTTTGTTTTCGTTTACTGTGCTACATTTTACATACCAAGAAATGGTATTTTGGTATCAAAAAAAAGATTATTTAATCTAGTTTACTGATGCGTAGGTAAAATTTGATATATATTACAAAATGTTCCTTAAAATATTGTTTAAACAAATAATTTTGTCAAATTTAAACCATACTATCAAGTTCAAATATTTTTTTATACTTTGAAAATTAAGCATCGTTTATTAGTTTACACATAAGTTGTTTCTGTATAGTGTCAGCTTTTCTAAAGTATTTTTTAATTAGCAATAGCTGCCGTAGTTGACTCTAAAATAGACTTTAAACTAGATGATGGCATGGGGCGCTCGACGCGACGGCGACCTGCCGCGAGCGCGGACAGATAGCGCGTCATTACAATCTGTACCTGGTCGTTTCAGTGGGTAAAGTACACTTGTGGTAGAATATGAACTGATAATATTTGATATCCATCCATGTAACTTGTTTTTTACCATTGGGTACTCTTAAACATATTCTATTATCTTTTTTTTATTGAAAAAGGATTAGACGTTTGTCTTCTATCTCACCTGATGGAAAGTGACGATGAAGATAGTTTTCTGGAAAAACAGACGCAGGCAGTTCATTCCACACCTTGGCGATCCGCACCAAAAAGGAACTATCGAAGCGTTTGGTTCGACTTCTTGGGGCATCCACCATAAACGGATGGAAGGCCTGTCTGCGTCTCGTAGTCCGATGTAAGAAGGGTGTGGGTTCAACCTGATCAAAAAGAGCATTCACGCACTCTCCAAAATGTAATCTGTAGAAGACTGCTAAACTGGCAACTTTCCCACCATGATCGAGGCTTTGCAGTTTTATGGTGGTGAGGTCAAAGTTGTTCATAATTTTTCGGCTCTTCGGTCAACTGCGTCCATCGCCTCTAGTTGCTACTTTGCAGAACCATCCCAAAGGTGGCTACAGTACTGTATACAAGATCGAACTTGAGCTGTATACAAATTAAGTAGCTGTTCAGGGCTGAAGTACCGTCATACCTTCGAGATGATTCCCAACTTCTTTGAAGCAGTTTGAGCCATGGACACAATTTGTTGTCCGAAGTTTATTGGACATGTATCTCTCTACAACGGTGCTGTCATCAGCGTAACCAGTAATGCCTGGGGTTAGCAGGTCATTAATGTGCAGCAAGAATAACGTTGCAGAGAGAACAGATCCCTGAGGTACAGAAGAGTCAGAAGAGCAGCCGTCTAAGACTACTCGAATCGACCGTTCCCTCAGAAAATCAGATATCCAGTTGCAGAGCCCTTTAGGCATTCAGTATGCTGGAAGCTTACTCAAGAGACCATCATGCCAGACCCTATCAAAAGCTTTGGAAATGTCTAAGGATACAGCTGTAGCTTCACTGTGACCTTCCAAGGCTTCGCTCCGATAGTGAGTGGCATACACAAGAAGATCTCCAGTCGAGCGTCCACTGCGAAAACCATATTAGTTATCACTACACAGGAGCTCGTTGGACTCAAGGTATGCCAGGAGACGATTAATCAATACACGCTCCATAACTTTGCAAAGTATGGAGGTGACTGCAATAGGTCGGTAGTTGATAGGATCTGTACGGCTTCCCTTCTTTGGTACTGGTTGCACGTTAGCCAGCTTCCAGGATTTAGGGATCTTTCCAGATTCCAAAGAGAGTCGATACAAGCGCGTTAGTATGGGAGACAACTCGGCTGCGCAGTGTTTTAACACAACTGCAGGTATGCCATCGGGGCCGCTGGCCTTATTCACGTCTAAATTCTGCACGCATTTAAGAACCTCCTTTTGGCGAATATGAACGGTACCCATTTTGAGTCCGAATTGAGGTAACTGGGGTGGGACTTAACCTTGGGTTCCTCAGGGGTGGCAGCAATGGGCGACAGAAGTTCGACTCGACCGACTTGGCCAGAGACCAGAAAGCTTTGCTTCCTGAAGGATATGACGCTATCTTGTCTCCGATGTGGCCAATGTGGTCAAAGTGAGCTTTCCTGATCACCAAGACTTGGCGGCAGCATTGTATCTTTTCTTCAGTTCATGCGAATCACGGCTTTGCTTCTGCGATCGTCAGCCCATGGTTTGGACGCTTCTTGCTTAAGCTTTTCAGATGTGAGGCAAGCAGCATTAAACCATGGGCGACCTTTGGTTTCAAGGGATAGGTCAGCGTAAGGGATGAAATACTCCATTGCTTGGCCTATCACACTTGATAGAGCATCAGCGCAGCACGATGGATCGGTTGATGTAAAACAAGTCTGCCGCCAAGGATAAGACGCAAAAAAATGCCCAATCTCGTCCCGATCTGCTGACTTGTATCGCCATACTATCTACCTATATAGCTTTGTTTGGCTCAAGAAAAGCAATAAAATAAACATTTAAATAAAAAACATGGAAACCGTTTCAAATTTCATTTACTTATAACACAGCCCAAGTATCATACATGTGAAGTCGTCGTTTCACTGCAGCATCAATTCTTCGGCAGGCACGGCTTTATACAGCGCTTCCACTGCCTCCACGACGCGCGTTACGATCGCTAACACGATAGGTGGCGCTACTTCTGACATTACTTCGCGCCAATTCGAGTTCGCGAAATGCTCCACTGGTTCAGCTGAAAGGATAAAGGAATTTAACTATTAATTAATTTTTTTTTTCAAGAATCATTTAGTAGGTTATGTTAGTGGATTTTAATATCATTCTCGCTGCGACCGCCGCCCGGTACGGACATTCTAAGACCACTCCGATTGATCGGTCCCATCCCTGTATTCAGTGGCGCTCAGTTTACTGACGTCACAGACTAGCGTGTTGGCTCCGGAATACGGTTTTTCTGGGTTTTTTCCGAGCGCTCTCAAAGTGATTTTTTCTTTGCGACTAAGTTTCTTAGTTGTTCAAAGTGCTGTGTTGTGCTGAGTGCTGTGTGTGCCCAGCGTAAAGTATTCTGGTTTTAGTACAGAGGATACCTTACGGTGACAACCAATTTGTACTGATCCAGTCCTTTTTTTTATATATTATTTATTTTTACTATTTATTTATTTACTCTTCTATTTTCATATTTATCTTTATCATATTTGTGTCTTTTCGTGTACTCCTCGTGCTCTTTTGTCGGTAAAGGTCGGCCCTAACGCGGTCGACTCTTTACCTGCGTACCCTTTCTAGGATTCTGGTAGCGGACCTCGGCGAACGACGGTTAGTTTTTAAGTTATTTTCAGACAGGAGGCAGATATATCAAAGGCCTTCGTTCGCTCGCAGTGTCCAGACATCAGGACAAACTTCGAAAGTGGGTTTAAACCCACAACCAAAAACAACCAAACTCAGACAAAAAGAGAGACGGGCGCGTCAACCCGCATCCATCAACCCCTCACGCGATCGCTCTAGCTCGCGCTCGTCCGTGGCTTCGTCCACTCGTAGTTCATCGTCGATGGGTTGCGATACCCTGGCTCCCGCCCAAGCCATCGAATCCAACGAGGGATTCACCGTCGTTGCAAAACGACCAAAAAGGGCCAAGCCCTCGGACTCATCCGGCGATGAGTCTAAAACTCCGAAAAAGCGGGCGCCGCAGTCCATGCCCGCATCAAATTCAAATTATAATCTCTCTTACCCTGAGACGAAGCAAACCGGTCGGCATCCGTCTCTTATTTTCATCCGCGATAAAGCGACGTGTTACAAACAAATTATACGAAATGATCATTTTGAACAGGCTCCGAGAGGTCATCCATTCGAAGTACCTGTTACCGGATGAGCAGTTCGGCTTTAGGTCCCGTCACCCCTGCGTCCAACAGGCGCACCACATCACGGAGCACATCTTGGAATAAAGGAACGTAGGTCGAAAACCGATAGGCACAGGTGCGTTTTTTTTTTGACGTGGCTAAAGCCTTCGACAAGGTCTGGCACAACGGCTTATTATATAAGCTCTTTGAACTTGGCGTGCCAGACCGCCTCGTGCACATCGTACGAGACTTTCTCCACTGTCGAACCTTTCGCTACAGATTAGAAGTTGCACTCTCCAATCCCCGACCTGTATTAGCCGGTGTCCCAGAAGGCTCGGTGCGTTCTCCAAATTTGTTTTCACTATACACTAGTGACATACCAAGGACGGAGAAAGTAGACCTAGCGCTCTTTGCAGACGACACCGCGCTATACACATCTGACAGGAATCTACGTAGGTTAACTAGAATACTTCAATCCGCAGCCAACACATTAGGTGCTTCGTTTAGGAAATGGAGAATAGAAGTCAACCCAGAAAAAAGTGCAGCAGTGTCAGTGTCTCTCTCAACCTGCTCTAAGACAACCTCTAGGAAACCCTCCAAAAGATTAGGTCAGATCACCCTGTTTGGTACTCCGAGCCCATGGGCCAAAAAAGTCAAATATTTAGGAGTTCCTTTAGATAGTGGACTAACAATCGCGGATCACATAAAACGCGTCCGAAACCGAGCCGCCTTCGTCATGGGTAGGCTGCACCCTCTAATTTGCAAGAAGAGTAAAATTTCACTTAGAAATAAGCTTACACTTTACAAAACTTGCATCCGCCCCATCATGACATATGCCAGTGTGGCTTTCACTCACGCCAGCAAATCGAATCTCAATCACTTGCAGGTTATTTAAAATAGGTTCTTACGCAAATGCGTCGGGGCCCCGCCTTATGTCCGCAACTTAGATCTGCACAAGGGTCTCGAGCTGCCCACCATTGCCGCCTTTATGAAGTAGGCGTCTAGACGCCACTTCGATAATGCTCCCCACCATCCCAACCCGCTGGTGAATAAGTCATCTGAATACACAGCCAACCCAGACGCGGCGGTTCGTTCTCCGCATTTGAATCTCCTAACCCACCGGTGGGCTAGGCTAGTCCGTTGTACGCATTCCTACTGAGTTTCTTGCTGGTTCTTTGGCAGTAGATGATCCTTCCGAACCAGTGGTAGTTTCAATATATGACGTCCTAAGCCGAGGTCTGTACCCTCTCGGGTGCCCTTCGGCGTGTCGTATGTAGGAGTAGTTTAAGTTTCGACTGAGCGCCGTCAGCGCTAAGCTACAAAGTCCGGTGCAATTAAAAGGCCATAAATAAACTGTCCATTTCGAAAAAAAAAGATTTTAGTATCATAACACTTGGTACACTTGGTAAGACCGAAAATCGTGCGTTGGTAGGTCTTTTTCGCCAGAGCTTCCGCCGACTTTCCCGACTGCACCGGTCAACTATCTAAGATGCAGGTGGTCCGGAATATGTATATTCACTGAATAATGCGAATATATGCAGTCTTACTTGTTGATAATAATAATATTTCTAACAATCGCACCACATTATCTAGCCCAAACTAAGTATCATTAAGAACTGTGTTATGGATACTAGATAACGGATAAATAAGAAATATATAAATACACATAGATGTTTAATTTTTCATTTATAAATATTAAAAAATAAACTTAAATAAACATACATACATGACTAGAAAGCAAATATCATAAAATATCTGCCCCTACCAGGATTCAAACCCGGGACTTCTGGCATGGAAGGCAAGGGTTACCTCCACACCAAACAGGCCGTCTTTTTTTTTATTAATTAAATATAAATTTGTTTAATAACAGATGCAGACTTGGTTGAAAGTCATAAGAATGTGTGCCTACCGCAGTTTTGATGACAATATGGAATTAATTAAATGCGTGTGATCATCATGCCTCAAACTAAGTTTACTGCCTATGTAGATTGTCAAGCACAATATATTGGCTTATCTCGCCAATGCAATTGATATTAAATTAACTTCGAAGCAGGAAACACCGCGTAAACAAATTCACAAAGATTACAAGTGTGTAGTTAGATTGTCGTCGTAATGACTGAGGTTATAAATATCAGCGATGTGAGATTGTTACTTGTGCATATTTGTTATTATTCATTTTGTGTTGTTTTCTGTGAGGTCTGGTCACGACTGACGTGTGTAATGACTAGGTGGTCTCGTGTTAGTCCCGTGAAGAAGGAATAAACCTTATTATTTATATTCACACATTAGGATAGAAAACATTATAGCGATCCAATCTTTACTTTTTTATCAGAGGCACAAAACAGGTGCATAATAGATATAATTTGATAGCTTAGTTACAATTGGACAGGAAAACATAATAGACCAACACCTTAAAGGCATGTACATTAAATAAATAAATCCCCAGACTAACACACCAACTGTATGGCCCCAAAGTAAGCAGAACTGGGGGACGACCCAGAATAAACATACATATATAAATATTAACAACCGTGACCCGAGAACAAACATCTGTGTTTATCACACAAAAGCATCGGCCAGGCTCGAACCGGCTTATGAGGCAGGGCTACGAACCATTACGCTACTCGGTCGTCAAAAGCACTGAAAAGTACATTGAAAACCAAAGAAAAATCCCCACACTAAATATCTACTGTGGCAGGACAGCCCGTAAGGTCATAAACGTAAAAAAACATACAAACCAAAAAAAATATTTAAATAAAATATGCACAGGCATTTTTTTGGTTTATGTACAAAATCTTTTTGACGACATCTGCAAAGTTCGACGGCTCAAAACTTTCTTCTATTTCAGTTAGAACATAATTGTCATAAAAATGCTGTTTTCAGGAACCGTATAACAAAACCTATTCTCCTAAATTCACCTAACCAAAACTACTGCAGCAGTCACCCACACTCCCGCAAGCACCATTTATCCAAATCCTTTACAAACAGCCTGTGTTCACGCACCGAGTAGCTTGTTTCCGTTGAAGAGGTTGTCGAAGTGGAAGCTGGTACTGGTCTTGACGGCGTAGGAGTGGCGCCAGTGGCTGATGTGCCAGTGCTTCTTGCCGTCCGCGCCGTCCACCTCCTCGATGTCCGTGATCGCCTTGATCACGATGTCGCCTGGAGAGAGGAATGTCAATCATAAATCCCCAGTCAATCACACCAGCTGTATGTCCAGACCACCTTACACCAAGTAGGGGTTAGTAGCCCTGTCTCACGAGGAAGGTAACAGGTTTAAGTCCTGGTCGGGGCATTCATTTGTGTAATGAACACAGATGTTTATGCTTGTGTCATGGTTGTTGATATTTATATATGTATGTTTATTCTGGGTCCCCCCCCAGTTCGCTGTACGGTCATCCATAACACAAGCTCCGCTTGCTTTAAGGCCATACAGTTGGTGGGTTTGTCTGGGGGATTTATTATAAATATAAACAATCATGACCCGAGAACAAACATCTGTATTCTCATACAAATGAATTCCTGACCAGGACTCGAACCTGGGACCTCCCGCGTTTTAAGCTGGGTTACTCCCAACCACGTCACTTGGCCGTCAAGGTTAAGTAGTCGCTGTTTGTTAGAATAGCTGGCGCCCATGTCGTGTTGTGCTAAGATGCAAAGTTGCCATTCATTAAACATACTTGCCATATTACGCACACGGGTAAAGTGTGTATCAAAACACGTGACAAAACCAAATACTTCTGTGTACAACTCAATATTTGCGGTAATTTCTAGTACTTTTCTGCGATTGAGATCCTGAGGCCGCCGTCAGCGCTTAGCCACAAAGTCCAGTGAAATTTAAAAGGCCCATGCGGCCATAAGCAAACTTAAGTTTGCTGTTGTCATTTTTGACGGAAAGGAAGAAAGTAAACACAGGTGGAACTACTCACGGATCTTGATGTTGTATTTCCCCTCGCCCTGCACCGGGAGCAGTAGCAGGTTCCCGCCCAGCTTGTACTGGCCGTTGAGTTCCACGTCGCAGCGGATGATCAGCGTCAATTTGCCTTTGTTCGTGTCGAACCTGGGGGGCCATGCAATGTGGGTGAGTTCCGCAGGTCACTACACCACACTTGACGCGCAATCATCAAGCAATCAACAAACGATCTGCAGTTATTGAAATCAATAAAAAGAAAAAAAACAGTAAGAAGGTTTAATATCGTGAAGATTTAATAAAAAATATATATTTATTTTAACATTAATAGTGGGTAGCATACGTAATTTAAAGTATTAACTTATTTTTAAAAACTAAACTTCTTCAGTCCAAGCAATGAATTAACCTAATTTCAATGGTTTTCTCCTAATCTAGTTCCTAACCTAATCCTTACAGCAAAATCTAAAAGAACAACTAAATACAACCAAAGCTTTATTAAAGTAACATTTGTCCTTAGCTAGGGGTGAGGATTAATAAAAAAAAATAACGCCTCTGAAATGCGCATAAACACGAAGACCTAAACTAAACTCCAACTAACCTATAAGTACATCATGTGCTCGCGATTTTCCTCAACCTTCAAACTAATGAAAAGCGAGGGCGAGACCTTGATCTTCATTACTTCCTCTTCACTCGTTATCCAACTAATTTAATCTCTTTCAGTTTTTTCTTCGTGTGGAGTTCATCAGATTCCTCATTAAGGTTAATTTATTAGGGGCCCGTGCTACGTGACAGAAAAACGACAACGGATCATTTTAATTGTAAATAGCTAAAATGATCATAGTTGAACAAAAGCCACAAATACTCCTTATAAACTTAAAATCAATCGATTTATTAATAAGCACTAGATCAGCTTCGTGATTATGGCGCTGGCTTTCCGATATTACGGTCCCAGATTTGATCTTGCTGTCTGCCCTATGTACCAATAAGTCGTAAAACTTATTGAAAAGAAAGAAAGCATCGTAAGATATTATTTCGAATCTATGTGTAAAGTATTCGAACCCCCAGTAGGCCAGCGTGGTGGAGAGTACATTTCCTGAAACCATCCCCACAGTAGGGTGAGGGTAGTGTCCATGCAGTGGAAATGTTAAGGCTATCGTGGCGACTAGACAGAGCGAAAACTCTCACTCTTTGTAATATAACTTAACTAATCCAGAACAGTATTTTAGAATTTAAAAAAATCTGTAATTACATATTAAGACAATAGTCTCATAATTTATATGTACGGAACCGAGCAGCGCCTGCAATGCTTTGTACTTTGCTCAATATCGCAGTATTTTTGCGTTTTCCCACAAGTCGTCCTTTGATCTGATACCATTCTATTACACAGGATACCATTCTATTACACAGGATGCAGTTTAGTACATTGCGAACGTTTCTTTTTTCACGCAATGGAGAATAAAAAGATAAATAATTACTTACAGCTATTGCCTATGAGACTGGATTAATGTATACTGATCTAAGTGATTTTATTTCTACGTTATCATTATTACATCTAGAAAAGTTATTATTTTCACGTGGTATTTTTAAATAGCCTTGTTTTCTCTATTATTCGATGGTGACTTAAACATTCGAGCATAAAACTTGAACAACACCATTGTCGCTAATTCAGCAACATATTGGCTGACATTAATTGTCGTCCATTTTCCTGCCGCATTTACGATCGCCCTGTATGTGAGATGTCAAGTTGAATATTACTCAAGGTTCAGTTGGAGGAAAACCTGACTAAGTTAATAACTTAGATAACTTGCTCAGATTAACGTACGTAATACCTAGTAAGTTGTATGACCTTTGTCTTGAAAATAAGTTAAATAATGTGGAAAATGCGCGATTGCCTGGACGTCCTTTGAGTCCTGGAGGTCAATGTCTACTATAATATCTAATAATCGGGTAAATACAATATGCGTATATTTTTATCAAATATTTAAATAGGCTTGGTCACTATTGGTAACTTGTGAGCGTTAAAGGTAAATTTTACATGTCAGATCAATAACAAACATACATTTGTAAAGAAGGTAATTGCATTTCATTTCACGAAACTTCTAACCCGCGGTAGGTTTTTGAAACAATTTATTTTTAATAGCCATAAAAGACACAAGCTTGGCTGTCGAATAAACAATATAAATAATAAAGCATGGCTGCATGATTATTATGTTTCACACGAATACACAAATTTATCTGAAATGATTTGACTTTTATGTTTGAGAGACAAAACCGGCACAAAGCAACAATCACACATATTCGGCTTTTGCCGATAGGGTAAACTATTCGGGCTTTATGCAGGTTCGTTTCGCCAAAACCCGACTGGCTTTAGCGGGACGGCATTTCTCCCGAACGTGCATCTACACATATCCAATTCCGCCACCCGGCAGTGTCGATAATGTCGGTCGGTATACGCGGGTAGCGCTTCTTAGGGATATCTAATTAATAAAGAATTATGAAAATCGCTTTCATCGACTAAAAATATACGAACAAATTACCAACCTATCTTTATTAGCAGGAAAAGGGACGCGAACGGATAAATAAACAAGAGTAAGTTATAAATAATCATCGAGATGATTTCCTCACAAAAAGCAATATTGAATAGCCCGGAACCTGCTGGCTGCGCGGGCGGCGGCGCGGCGGCGTGCTGACGGGGTGACACGGTGCGTTCGTTCATGCAGATTATGTTAATGATTTTAATTGATTACATTATTCTTTGCAATATTCTATATTTAGGGGGCTGTAGTGATCGTGTTATTTTCTTAAATTTACGACAATAATAATAACAAGTTGTAATGAACGAATAGCTCTCTGTGACTTTACATATCTTAAAATATGCTCAACTCATGTCCTAGGTTGTCTTCCCAAATACAAACATTCGTATGTGTGTGTGTTTGTCCGAATTACTTGTATCTTGTAAAAGCCGCACAAAAAAAATTTTGTAAAATGTTATTGGACTTAACTATTTAAAACATAAACAGATAAATTTTCTGTGATTCTGAATCAACAGATTTCACAATTAATATCTTCCATGACTATATTAAGCAAATAAAGAAAACAAACATACACAAAGTAAGTAGATATTATTTTATGTCCAATTGTAAGAAATTAACGATGAGGTGATTACATGAATCTGGTTATTTGCTCGATCAATTTGTAAGTTCGAACGGTCAATATTGTTCAAATCAATTGTGCCACGTGTTTCATGTAGGAGTCGGTGTTGGAAGCTGCGCGCCCAAGCACAGCGGACGCTGCACGATGGTGGTTTTAAATGGCTTATATTATTTTGTACTAAGTATCGGTTATGGAGGTTTGTTAATAACTATACCATTTATAAATCACATTTAGGGAACTTGGAAATTTTCGCTTCTTCCGATGGAAAAGGGTGAGCAGCAATATATATTCTAATCGCTTATGTGAGGTTTACATGTTTTAAGTTGTTAAGTTGGTAACTAAATTTTATGTTACTACATGTCACTTGTGTGTCCAAACGGATTAAGTAGTTAAGCTCATAAGTTCAATGAAGATGACCAGTGATGAATGTCAAGCAATTCGTCAATTCTGTACTTAGATATATGGTAAACGTGATTTTGGACAAATTTAGAGCAGAATTTGATTCGGAAATTAAAAATCGAAAATTGCAAGATTATGTAATTTTTCTAAATTTTTTACGTTGACGGGTCGACGTCGATCGACGGACGATCGATTGGTGTGGTACCTTTACTAATTAGGTACCCTTTATAATCACTGGAGGCATATCAGCCTCGCCCAACTCAGGGGTGGCGTCCGACAATTGTAGGCCATCACGCCTACTGCGGGTTGGCAGACTTACCAACTCAGGGGTGGTGTCAGACAATTGTAGGCCATCACGCCAACTGCGGGTTGGCAGACTTACCAACTCAGGGGTGGTGTCGTCGACCGGTCGACGGTCGTACGATTGGTGTGGTAACACCCTAAAATATTCTTCCACAAATTTTAAAGTAGAAACCAAACTCTACTCCAACATTATAAAAAAAAGAGAAAATGCGACATAAATACGAGCTCTGGCCGCCCCCCGCTTTGTCAACTTATGCACGTAACTAAAAAATCACGTCCAAACGTGTTAAGTGAGAAGCCCCGCCCACCTACTTATACGAAAAATAGAACGAATCCTAATCTACTTAATCACTTGCGTACTAAATTTTAAGTTACCACTTGTCACTTAATTGACTGTTTACACGCAACTTTTAACTTAAAATTTAGTTACCAACTTAACCACTTAACGCGTGTAAACCAGCCATTAACTAAAGTTGATATTGCCATGTAGATAACGCGTTGTGATTGGTCGGTTGAGTAGCGCGTCACAGCTACATAATTTGAAATCAATATGTGATTGTGTGTGAACAAACTGTGTAATTGTGTGGCTCAGTGGCAGCAAACAAGCGAGTTGGTATTATTGAAGTAATATATCTACTGATTTATGGTATTTTCTTTAAAGACGCAATATGAAGCTTGTGTTGTTCCGCCAATTATCCTATTACTTTCCTAATTTGTTCATCGCACAAAATACTCAAAGGCCCTCATTACACTAAACAGATTCTTCTATTTATATATGTCATATATTTATACTAGCTTTCGTCATACATATAGGTATATATTTTTCCTTCCTACATATATAAGTTTTATAAAAAGAATTCGGTATGTAAGCAAAAAAAAACTAGATGCTAATTCAAAAACCATTTCGAGATTTTTTTACAATAAATGTTGTTAGTAAAAACTCGCAGGTAAAAGCGATCAAACTGATTTCAAGAAAACGCGTAAAATAATTTGAAGTACAATCAAACATCTATGACGTCATAAGGTAGCGTTATTTTCTTACTTATTTTTGGTTAAACTGTCATGTCAATGTTTTCAATAAATATCTGTCATCAAGAATCCATAGAGAATTATAGATGCGTTCATTCCAGGTAATACAAGAAACTTTACTTCCAAACAAAACATAACTACTCCGTGACGTCACCATACATGAATTTCTTTAAAACATTATTTAAAATTAAATACTGCATTGATATCAGAAATATTCAAATTGTTTTTCAAAAAAAAAAATTAAAAAAATTCAGGAAAAAATTAAGAATATACACCTCAAAATTACTTTACATACAGAATTATCATTGACAATACCATCACAATATACACGTACATGGATGAACTGGGGATACGACTTCTACTGGGTTTTTTTACTCCTCAACTCACAAACTACTTAATTCTAGTTTTATTATGCTTTTGTGTAAATATCCAAAGTATTCTAATTAATATTATAAATGTTGTATAACGCTCTGAATGTAATTACAATTCAATCACGCTAAAACAGGGGTAGGTAACATTTTACTCATTTAACTGAAATATTATAATATTAAACCATTAATAGAATATATATAATGAAATGAAATGAAATGAAATGAAATGAAATATTTATTTCTCAACATTGACAATTACTTGTTCTTATTGACGTCAAATAAAACATGATTCTACCACCAGTTCGAAAAAAACCTTCGTGAAGAAGAACTGGCAAGAAACTTCACGGGTATATTTTTTCAAAATAAATTTACAGAGTCTCTTTATGTCTATACAAAATTATTCTTTTCTGCATCTGTTAGCCCGGCAAGTCTCCCTCCCCCCAAGTATCCAAACGACGAACACCCTCAAACGGCACCCGTTCACGAGTTAACGCGGGATCCAGCCATCGCCCTCCTCAACCATATTAGAGGGAAGTGAGCGACCCGTCACCCGACGCTACCATTTAGCCCATGATAACCCATAATATTACACAAATCGCTCTAAATCCCTTCTTACACAAAACGCCCACTCACTTAATCCCATCAACATGACAGTCCTTCATGCCCGTCATGGTGGTATCTTTGAAGAGCAACTGCAGGCCGGCCTGGTCGCCCTTGATGATGTCCAGGTGCATGGGGTCCAGCGGCTGAATGCCTAGCGCCGGCACACCTGGAGCCACCACCGGCACGGCCGCCTGCGCAGACGCCACGTAGCACGCTCCGTCGCCCTTCTTGCACGGGGTTATGAAGGGCGCTGTAAAGAGAAGTGTGATGAAAATTAAGGTTTTTTTATGTGGCACAAATATCTATCTATATCAACATATTTTTAGTACATTTGTTGAAGTTTAGAGGCAAAGTTTCCATAGAAAATTTATAAACCGCCGATTAAAACGAACGGCTCTCTGGATACTTGAATCATAAATAAGAAAGAACACTATCGAGTACCTTTAGAAGAAGTGAAGAGCGTAATCCGTTATAAAACCAATATACGAACGGATTTTTTTCTTCTTTCTAATTCAGTTTAAACAATCTACCGATTAGTTTGTATAAATAATACAAGTCATTTGTGCGCGCGTGTGTTGAGCTTGTACGAGTATATACGCAGCAACTGTGTGTGCGTGACGAAAACCTACTGATTGTACACGCACACCAAAGCGACGGGAACGCGGTTTGACAAGATGGCGACCGCCAAACAGAGATAAGTTGAATTTGTTAAAGCACACACACACACATAGAGGCGCGAGCAGAAATGAGTTGAACTGTGAGTAAACCATCTATACTTACATGCAAAATTCTACGTCATCATGATACTTCATAACAATACAATAGGTTCATAAATAGGTAATTACTGAACTAAACTAAGTGATTTGTCAGCAGTTGTCGCATCGAATGGTAGAAATTGAAACAATGATTGTTTCTCTTATGATACTTATTTTAAACTTTTAATGTTCTATTTGTAAAAAATTGATGAAAAAATGAAAGTCACCGCTGTTATTAAGTTTATTATCAAACGGTTTATGTACCTAAGAAACATAAATAAATAAAAAATTAATGATTTGAATTGAATACAATTTTAGGCGACAATTTGTCTCGCTGCAAACCAAATATTTTTGTTGTACACAGGGTGTCTTTTTACCATTTAGAAAAGAGGCACCTAGAAAGGGCTTAGACCAAAGATCTAAGCAACTTTTTGAGCAAATCAACTCTCCGCATAAACTAGACATTATTATATTGTATTAAGAGCCATTTCTTTTTTCATTTTCACTGCATGGTGTCTTTGGAAAAACGATCAGAATTTTGGTCCATGCTGATGTGCTTCTTCTAAATGGTTAATCCGTCACCAGTGGGATTATGACGTAACCTACAAAAGCAAAAAGCGCGCGAAATTTGCCATTTAATGGCTAAATATCAAAAGAGCCGTATGTAGTACCAGCGGTAGCAAACAAAATGTACCTATGTAGTATAAAGTTTTTTGACGTTCACCGACGTTCGCTAATCGCTTTTCTTACGTATTAGCATCCAGATTTATATTTTAAACTTTGAATTGTAGCTCCAGTTTACTACTGTTCATCAAGACAAACAAAGCCAGCAATTAATTGGCTAATAACACGGACGCAGAAACTAACTGCCGATTAAGGATTTATAATAAAACCAACAACATAAATAATTAAAGGTTTCATTTACTTCCTACCATAGGAAGGTAACTTCCTAGTTGCCGTATCCAGTCGCAAGCCGAACAGCCTTAAACCAGAAGTATTGCAAGATCACTTACAGCTTACTGCATCTAGTAAGTAAGTGGTATGCTACTTGCGGAGGTTCATTATTACGATATCCACTACTCGTAAATAATATAATCTCTCATAAAATATAATTAGTATTAAGTCATCACGCGGTACGCATCTTGTACAATAAAATAACTAAATTTTACAAATAAATAAATAAGTATGTCGCTGGTAGATGCTCGAATTAGGCATTCAACCAAATAGCTAGCCGTTTAGCATTTATTCAGCTGACTGGCTGGCCGTTACTTAGAATGGTAGAGCAAGGCACGACTCGGTAACTTTTTTTAAATTTTAGATGTTCTGCGATTTGCGGCCTCCCGAAGGATGAGCTTTTGTGAACATTAAAGAGTGTGAAAAAAGCATGAACCGTTAAACCAAACGGCTGGCTGTTAGTTAAATATCTGAATCAATTAGCCTCTTGAGAAAGTACATAGGTATGAACGCTGTCATTAACATATGACGATGACGCGGAGACTGCGTTCAGAATATTACGATAAGGAGCTTTAAATTTTTATAAATTTAAATCTTTATATTTTAATAAAAATTAAAATTAAAATTTTTATTTTTATTTAAAGACAATCACACCCACTGTATGGCACACCAAAGTCAACGTCTGTGTTCATCATACAAATGAATGCCCCGGCCAGGAGTCAAACCTGGCACATTTGGCGTGAGGCAAGGCTACTACCGCTACACCATTCGGTCGTCAATTTTATTGCCTTTATTTTAATTTATTTTAAAAAAACTTTCCTAAGATTTGCATTTAATCAAGATTAATTATATATATACACAATAAATTTTCTACCTATTTAAATAATTAGATCAGTTTTTTTTTGTCAAAAGCTTCAATCTGACGCAGATGAATTAATGAAATAATGGATAATAAATATAATTTATTATGTTTTTCAAACCAAATTTAAGTAGGCACTTACTTAATTTGTAACAAACGTAATATCGGTATTGTGTTAACGTTGCATAGATTTTATTTGGTAATAATTTTAAGGATCATATTATAGCAAATATATCCTAAGTTTTAATAAAAAAGGTGCAATAAGCATCCAGAGATAAACAAAACAAATTCAGGACACCAGTGAGAATACCGCATACAAAGAGAAATGCAAAAATAGAAATTTTGAAAGATAAAGCTGGTTGTCTATGCTTCTACATTAGTTGGTTATAAATATAGTTACGTTAAAAATAAAAATAAAACAGATAAAATTGCGTTTATTTCAGTTATCTTGGTTACAACAAATTCCTAGAACTCCCCAGTGAGTAATCGGCGGATACTCGTATTGGGAATGACCCGCTACTTCCCTTAAGGATAACATTAAGATTACAAAATTAGAGAAAAACAAAAAACGTACGTTGTCTTTAGGAGACTTCTAGTTTTGTATCGATGTGTATGTATAATTAATAAAGTGTCAAAATAATATAACTTAAATTAAATCTTACCAGACGCCGACTGAACGCCACAAGCCACAGCCAAGAGGAACAGACAGCGAAACATTTTTGCCACTTTTTATTTAAATAATATAACTTATTAAATACAAATTAATTTAAATTAAATTAAATAAGTTAGTATACGCCTGAACGGCTGTAGGATGACACAGTGCCTTCAGCCGGCGCAGGCGGCGCTTATATCTCCGACAACTTGTGACGTAGCTAGGGTCTAGTACGGTGCGCGAAAACGTATTTAGCGAATACGTACTTATTTAAAATCTAAATCAATTTATTTGTACAAATATGAGTTTGTTCAAATGAAATAACTAACGTATAAAAGGTACAGTAACCTAGAAGGTTCAAATTCAAATATTTATTTCTCAACAGTGACAATGACTTGTTCTTATCGACGTAGAAGAAGAACTGGCAAGAAACTTCACAAGGAGATATGGTACAATACTTATAGAAAATTAATTACACACATATACTAAAAATAAAACATCAATTTACCAAATAAACGTCATTTACATAGTATCTTGCCATTAGTATCGCATTTTACGGTAATATTTCCATTTTAATACAATTATAATCACACAGTTAATATATTTGATTTAATAAATGTAACATCTAAGAGTCAATCAGAGGTTACTCCACATGAAATTGATGATTGTTTGACCCTTTTCTTTTGTATCGAGTGAACACAATTTTTGGATGAAATAACGGCTGTACCGTTATTTGATAAATTCCACTCTTCCTCTTGCATACGGTTTAGGTTGATTTTTATTGAAACTTCACATCAATTTTGTAGTAAGCGAGTCTTAAATAAATATTCAGTAACTAAACGGAATCGTATTTTATCATGACACATAATCACTTAAATTTACAAATTTACATTCTAGTTTTTTATCTAAAACTTTATAACCTATCTAAAAATAACAAACTAAACCAGACTACGAACGCGAGGTATTCTCATAGCGGTGTTGTGTATTTGCTGTCGGTACTTCCAAGTCTTCGTCACTTGAATGAAACGAGGGACTCCAGGACATTGTGGTAAGTTTAACAAACCTTACAAAATGATCATTCTATGTTATTATTAATGTATACATTTGTATAAGAAATATATATATTTTAAAGCTGGTTCTAGATCTTATTGATGGAAGACCTTTGTAAGTTAGGTTATATGGGTAATAATGGTTAAAAATATCAGGTCTAATAATGTGAAACGAGGCGGTCTAACATGGATTTGTAATTGGTCTGATCCTTCTCTTTATTCCGAAGCATTATTTATTTAAATAAATTATCTACTTAGATATATAAAATTAAACAACAAAGATAAAAAAGATAGTCTACTTGTCTAAAAGAAGTATTTAATGATAGTAGAGGATCGTTGCTAAGATTGCGTCTGGGGCGGTACTCTCTAGTACCTTCCTATGTTGACCGCCATGGTGAAGGTCGCCGCCGGTCCAAGGGCGGACTCAGCCGGTGCAATTATAGGAACAAAGGCATTTTCAACTGAAGCCTAGGGTCGGACGCATCTTTAGTCGATATAATAATCACAATCACCATTAATAAGTAAAACACCTACTACTAATCATGTCCATGGGCACGTATGCCACTTACCATCAGGTGGGTCAGTGCTCGTTTGCCAGATGTGAATTTAATACATAACTACAAACCCTGACAAGTTCTTTTTTCAAGGTTGGTAAGCAATGGAGGCGGGCTGCGCGAAGCAGCAGGGCAAGGAAGGTATATGTCAGAGGCTGTTTGAATCCATTAAAGGTAAAGGATATTTTTATATTTTGCCAGATCTGAATGTTTTTTTGCGTCCTGCAAGGGTTCAGGTAAATTATCAATAACACACATTAATCGACCCCATCGTGTAGTTTAAACTTAATTTTATTAGTTTTCTTCATGAACTTCATGTTTATCAGTAAATATAACAATGGGTAATATGAAATTACAGTTATGTAAACTCGGCATAAAAGCAAACCTATGAAAAATCAAAAAATTTAGTAATGATATTGAAAAAAATTTTAAGCTATAATAATTTTACAATATTTTTACTTTTTGATAATATTCGTATCTTATATCGAATGAAATAATTTATAACTACAAATACAATGTGATTTAGGATATTGAACTTGCTCCTGAACTGTCACCGCACTAACGAGACCTCCCTTTGTGCATTGTTTAGAAGAATTTCCAAGTAACTGTGTGACTAGGCGCCGCCTGCGCACGCGCTCAATGCGTTGAACTCTATCGCGACATACACCGCGACCTACAATGCGCCAAAGGTTGGGGCGACCTCGGTCGATGCCTACATAAACTAATACAATTATTTTGGTATAGGTTTTTGTGATCAAACCTACGTAATAACCGCCTCTTTTTTATACCTTTAACGTACGGTGGCGAAGTGGTAGTCTCGGGCTTATTAAGTGAGAGAGAGGACAACTTTAATATACACTTGATGTCGACTGCTTTAACGATAAAGCCAGCATTCGGTAGGAAAGAGAGGTGGACAAGGAACTGCCTGAAACCACACTGATACCAGGAAGTGAGATTATTAAGGTCCTGGGTCGAAAGAAGTATTACATTCATCTTTTCTTTGTTGGACATTAAATTTAAATGTCTACTTAACTTTATTCCTTTTCGTACCGGTATATAATATTGTAATTTTGAATAATTAAAGTAATTATAAGCAATAAAAGTTCACCAGATTTTACACAGATTAGAAATTGGCCAGTTACCAGTCTTACCTCATGCAAAGTCATTATGAAGGAGGGTACACTGCATGGCAGGCTCAGTCAGCAGGTCTAACGTGAAGTCCTAGGCATAGCGAAGCCATCACCAATTTGACAGCCAAAGGAAGACATCTTTCTACAATCACGTGTCACTTGTCATGCAGTGACCAAGCCTGGACTGTTACGGACATGACTGGACGGTAAAAGACTGTCAAACGTCCAGTCATGTGTTTCGGATACGGACATTACTCGTATGATTTATTTCAGTATTTACCCCAGTATTTATTTACTTCACCAAATTACCAAAGTATGAGTATGTAGTTCTTTCGCAGCACTTGGTTTGTTCATTAGTAGTAAATGATTGAAAGGAGCAACTGCATTTCACCCTTTCGTTTAGTTAGATTTGTCGAGTAGTAGGTTTTTCTCTTGAAGACTTACCGAAACATCCTCATGCTAGGTCTACAGGTGGTGCCCACATTTTTATTGAAGCCGTGGTTGTACTGATATAAAACGGTATTTAACAGAAAAATAAACATTAGTAGGATGTTGTCAACAAGTTTTCAGTAAAAAGTTTGTAGTGAAACGATGGTACCTGCCTGCCCGATGGATGGACGCGTGGGCTTATTCAGACATGTTCGGAAAGAGCACCGATAGATTCGTTAAGTTGAAAAACCTAAAAGAGAAGCTCTAGTTCCGAACATCAGCAAAAACATAAACATTAACCTTTTCCGTAGAATAAATTACACCTTCAACGGTGCCAGTTGTGCACGTACTTACTTTGAACACATTATATCATTACTCATACTTTATATGATCACAGAATTGACGTAGATTCTCTACTGAGAAGTTAGAACAAGTGTTTACCTCGTGTTAGCTGTACCGGGGTGACAGCCGAGCAATCCCGCGGTTACTTACTGTTAACTTATTATTTTGTGTTTTATGGCAATGAGCTGTTGTTACTACACAGTAACTATTTCTGCCAATTTCATGTATTAGAATAATAAAAGTATTAATAAAATTAACACATTGCTTTCAAGACATGTGTCAAAAAAACAATAAATTTCCGGTTACTTACTATTTGATCCAAGCCAAGTAGACAAATGTCAACGTGACGTCACGTCGTGTTCCGATAATAAATATCGCAAAAACCTCAAAAACATTATTTTCGTTTTTAAATGTCACTATTTCTGTTCTGACCGAAAAAAAATCATTGAGCGGGCTTTTTTTTCACATTGCTTGTTTTGCTTATTACTTGTAAGGGGTTCAAAAGAGGGACCGCAATCCACCCGTTTCGGTCTAGTTAGCTTGTCCAAGCTCTTGAAAATTTATTATTATTTAAAAGTTACGTAGTTGCTTGGAAATATATCAGTTGTCTGATGTAAGCAGATACCTCACAGTAATAGTAAACGAACAATGGGTACAGTTCTGTTGAACCTGTTATCTCGGTTACGACTTCGGTAACTAAGATAGAAAATTAATACTACATAATAAAAATGTTTGTTGTTCATTTAATATTTATATTTTCTCTTAAAATTTCTTGTTTATTTTTATGCCACTCAATAATGAGAGTTCCAAGAAATGGCAAGAAAGCAAAAATATGTTTCTAATATTACAACTTGCTGTAAATTTTCACGAAGCTTTTACAAACTTTTTTATTTAAAAACTTATTAGTAATTACAATTAATATAAAAATACCATAATTATTAAGACATTAACCCCACAAAAATGTTCGGCAAATTGTGAGGTTTCATGAAATCAAGCAACAAGGCAAACAGTCTGTATCTCAAGTAGAGTCTCGCGGACGGCACGACAAACAAGTCACGTAAACAACATCATAAAGTCAATAATTTTCCCCTACGCCATAGCTGTGACGTATGTCGGGTAATTCTTGACGCTCATCAGTCACCGCGCTCCCGTAGGTTACGAATCGTCAAATTATCGACGCCAATACAAGTTCACTTTGAGAATATTGTAGAGTTTGAATGAAAGAATTCGTAAACGCCAGGGGAATGTTAATGTGCCGGCGCAGTTGACATTAAACGCTAGTACACTCGATAGATTTGTTTCAATGTATTGAATGTTGTTCTTATACTCAGTCTATCAGGGTTTCTCAAGCTGGGGTACGTGAACCCCAAGGGGTACGTGAACCCCAAGGGGTTCGCTATTCGACGGTAGGGGGTTCGTGATTCGTAACATGATTTACGTGGCTAGACGACTTAAGATTAAAATTACTCCTAAAATTGACTCAATTTGCGCAAAGAAACTAGCCTACCCAACAAATTAACTCAAAAAACTTTTTCTTTTTGGTACACTGTATTTGTAACCTTTTATTGAAATAAAAGACTTTATTGACTTTAACAGACAAGTTTATCTTTAATTTTATTTTAATTAAATTTTTAATTTTATTTTTTTCTTTAGTTTATTTTATCTTTAGAGATAAGGTTAAGGGGTTCGCTGTCATATGAAAACTAAAACAAGGGTACGTGGAGCCATAAGTTTAAGATCTATGGAATATGTTGTTGATTTTTTTTTATGAACCCCCAATGCAAAAAGACTTGTGTTGTATAAGTATCACATGTGTTTAGTGCTTGTTGATTTGCTAATGTTAAGTTCTGGGGCGGTACATAATACTGCCTATTTTACCCGCCATAACCACGGTCACGTGGCTGTGTTCCGAATATAGAGAGGGAACAGCCTGTGTTATTACTGGAACAAAGATAATTTTAACTTAAGCCTTCGGTCGGCAACGCATTATTTATTTATTTATATAAGATAAATCACCAACATAATAATATCATAACATATCAATAGTGTAAGTAAAAGTAGTTACATTTTAAATATTACCACAATTATAGATGACGACAGCATGCAAGTTTAAGAAAATGTAAACAATGAAAATTATATAAAGTAAAGTAAAATAGTCAAACGAGAAAAACAAAAAATAAATACAAGTATTAATACTAAAAATTATTCAGATTTAAAATATCTTTCAATTTACAGTAGATTTCGGATACAAAAATAAAAACGTATTATAAATCAGATTGTGTGAATAAAACAGAAGAAACATTGAAACATTTTATGAGCACAAAAATGTCAAACTATGAAAATTTAAAAAAAAAAAATTTAATTAAAAGATAAACTTTAATTCATATCAAAAATTTAAAAATTCAATAATATTTAGTTGAAATTAATTTAAAATTAATGATAATTAGTGCACAAGAACAAGCCTTGTCGTGGCGGGGGGGCTTAGTAACCGTGGACTGGTCACCCACGGTGAACTAAGAGGCAACCAGGGTCGGCCTGTTAGGGCCGCCGGCTGGCCCGAGGGAGCGCTCCCAGTGGGCTGAGGAAGTCCGCTGAGGACGCGCTTGGAGGTGGGACCGCAGAAGAAGTGGAGTGCCGGTATCACGGTGCGCCGTTCTCCCTATCTTCTGCGGCCGTGGAGGGATCGCAGGGGGAGAGGCGTGTTGGTATCACGGTGCGCCACTCTCCCTACCCCCTGCGAACCGGCGGGGCCGTTCCGTGGAAGCGGCACTGGTGGGGCCGCAGAGGAAGAGGCATGTCGGTATTGCGGTGCGCCGCTTGCCCTATCCTCTGCGGCCGAGTTGTGGTCGGTGGCAGAACCACAGACCCGATCTGCCACCGGGTGCCAGTTATTTGGTACCCATGGCCTCCTAGTAGCAGACGTAGGGGGAGTCTACTACAGTACTGGTGGAGGCCGAGGAGGGAGGCGCACCTTAACATCTGGTGCGCCCATCGTGGAGGGCCTTCGGGCTGTGGCGATGGAGCCGCTTGTGGGTGGCTGCCGCCGGCGGGGTCGCGGATGTGTGCGAGAGCGTTGCCCCCGTGGCCCCGTCACAGGGCGGCGAGGAGGATGATGGGGGGGTTTTTAGTGGGTATACCGTGGGTCTCATTAGCCTATACGGGAGTCCCACATAACCACTCGGGTGCCCCCTGCGCCCGGGTGGTATGCGTAATGCATTTTCCCCCCCGAAAAAAAAAAAAAAAAAAGTATATTACAATTTAAACTAATTGAAAACATTGTTTTATTTTCTTCTCGCTGTCATGGAAAATATCGATTATGTTAAGTTTAGACATGGCATTATAATTTCTTAAGATTCTAGTTAAGGGAGAGTTGTGACCAAGGTTGGATTTAAAACCTCTCAAATTCATCAGGTTAAACCTAGAAGCTCTGGGTAGTCTAGCCGGTATAGAAAAGGATATGGATTCCAGTAGGTCCGGACTGTCAAGGATACCATTAGTTAACTTATATAGGAACATGGCGTCAAGCATACGTCGTCGCTCCGATAGACGGCTTATTTTAAAGTGTTCGAGTTGATCGTTATACCGGACAAGTTCTTTACCTAAGTTGCAAGGGAAAGTAAGATGCCATAGGAAACGCTTCTGAACGCCTTCTAAACGCTTTATATAAACATCTTAAAAAGGATTCCATGCCACAGTACAGTATTCCAAACCACTCCTTACCAGTGCGTTATAGAGTAAGATTCTTGTAGGGGATCTAAAATCTCGTGAGTTACGCAGTAAAAATCCTAGACATCTAAAAGCTTTTGAAACAATACTTTCAATATGAATATCAAACCGCAGCTTGGAGTCCAGAAACACCCCAAGATCACGAATATGGTCAACATTTGACAGTACTTTACCTGCAATTGTATAGCTCGGATGTAACATAGATTTTTTTCTAGTAATAAATATGGAAAAGCACTTTTCAATATTAAGGGCCATAGCATTGGAGACACACCACCCGTTCGATCGGTTTAAGTCTTCCTGCAGCAGAGCAATGTATTGAGCAGAGTCTGTATTGTCGTTTTAATTCTAAAGAATTTCAAGTCATCGGCAAAAAAAGAGAACTGTGAATTAAGAAAACATGTGTTAATATCGTTAATAAATACATTAAACAAAATAGGGCCTAAATGAGAACCCTGGGGCACTCCTGACGAAGCAAAAAAGGGTTCAGATTTGTAACCATTAACAACAACACCATGTTTCGAGAGCTTTCGCAGTAACATATGGTGGTTGACCCTGTCAAATGCTTTGCTAAAGTCTGTATATATTGCACTGACTGATGAACGGTTATCCAAAATTGCCGAAACTTTATTGATAAATGATACAACGTTGGTGGTAGTGGATTTACACTTGATGAATCCTGTACAGCCTACTCACAAACAGCCTGTAGATATAGATTTATTATAAATCTGACATAGGGGATGCGCCAAAACCGATGCGCATCTGGCAACAAAAATAGAGGGTATGCCGTCCGCGCCAGCACCTTTAATAAGGTCAAGTCTATTTAAAATGTTTAAAACTTGTCCATCCTTAAACTTGATTTGAGGCAAAAAGTTATTGGTACGTTCACTGGTACCGCAAGGTGTTGAGTGTACTTTGCTTGAGTCTACTTTATTGTGGGCGGTGGAAAAACTACGGGCAAAAAGATCACAGATATCTTTTCTATATCAACTCCTCCTGGCGGTTGTTATATTTTTCGCGTAATAAGTTAATAAGGTTTTGGGAAAACCAAATAGGATATCTGTTCAGACGTGACTTCGATTTAGGTACATGGATTTCAATGATTCCACGCAATTTGCAATAGAAAATCGACACCATTTCATCAACTGACCTACAATTGAGAAATTCATCCACCCAGCTTCTTTTTTTTAACTCTTCAATGATTTTAGTGTAATCGGCGTTATGAAAACAGAGACGACTGCTTTCAGAACGCCATAAATTTTGCTTAAATGCTTGACCAGTTTTGCTTAAAATAGAAAACTCTAAAGGCGGGTGTAGAGGATCGACGACAGAAAGAAGCCAAACTTTTTAATAATTTTAACAAGTCATGATTGTAAAGAACTAGATCAAGTTGTTTACCTTTGTTATTCGTAATATAGTTATACTGATTTAAGCCATTCGCTCTCATGAAGTCGAGCAACATGTTATTAAAGATACTTTGGTTTGTTACTCCACCAGCCAGAATCACATCGTTTGAAAAGTTCCATGATATGGATTATTAATCGGTAAGCAATAAATAACAATATAATTCATTAAAAAAATTGTGTATCAGTTAGTGCCTGTCTGTAGTTTCGAATCTCACATACAAATTAAAGTGATTTGTTACGGCATTTTTCTGTTTGAATGCTGATAACTCAAGAGTGATTTTGGCCATAATTGATGAAAATCAGTCCTACCATTTCTAAGCTAAGCGTGCCTTTTGCATGACTTTAATGACTTGTTTGTAAATACATCCCCAGTGTATCAAAGGGTTGCTGTGAGAGATCGCTCTTGAGTGACATTAAGACCACGTATGTGGTCTGTACTGTGCTGTTTATAACTAGTTATTTTGTGTTTGTTAGCAATATTGTGTGTGTATATAAATAACATGCTTTTATGCGAACTTGTGCTTTTGATCTTTGGATAGGGATCTTTATTGATAGAGTACCTAGCATAATAACCGACATGCATGATGAAATCTCCTAAATCAGTTTAATAAGGTATTGGTTTAGGGACCCAATGTTCATCTTTCAATACACTATATACTTAAATAATTTACACTGCTCCGACTGTACGTTACAAGACGTATTAAATTATCTATTTTTATGTCGATTAGTATTCCGCTTTGTCCTCCATCTCACCGGCGCGGCGAGGCGATCAAAAGTTGATTTATCGCCTGCCTACTGCCCGGTCTCTAAGCCAGGTTTATAGGTGGATTGACATTGACACTTGTTGACATGTTCTTTCATTTTTCATTTTCAAACAGAACCACAGAGAAATATATAACACAATAAACTAGTAAATCTTAGCCCTACAAAGCTCATATTATAACTATAGAAGATGGCGCCCGATCACCGAACAATACAGAACCAGTCCGCAGGTTGTTGTTCGATTTACTAACAAAGTATACTTTTGTAATTAGTATAGAAGATACCACCTTCTTCTTCATTGTTCCACAACAAATGATTAAATCAGTGAATATTGAAATTTTGTAATTGATTACCTACACTTATTACAGCCTAAAGTAAACATTTTATTCCCACAGAACTCATTACGTTTCATTTCTTTTAAATAATACATAAAGGTGTATATTAAACTACAATGAAACTTCAATAATAGCTGCAACAGCAAAAAACGGAACAATGCTTCTGTCATCCTGGCTTGTGAGGCTAAGTGCCGGGTTCGAGTCCACGTACTACTTATCCAGTAATGGTATATCATTAAATTTAAAAAACTCTAAGAATTTTGGCTGTATCTGTGGAATTTTCCTTTTACTTCTAGTGACCGACCTTTTCCAATGCCTCATGTCTTTATTAAGTTATTTAATATTGTCCGAAGAGGACAGACTCGACGTTAGTTTGACGGTGTTCGTCGTTGGATACTTGGGGGGAGGGAAACTTGCCGAGACCACAGATGTAGATAAGAATAATTTTGTATAGACATAAAGAGACACTGTAAATTTATTTTGAAAAAATTATACCCGTGAAGTTTCTTGCCAGTTCTTCTTCACGAAGGTTTTTTTCGAACTGGTGGTAGAGTCACGCTTTATTTGACGTCAATAAGAAAAAGTAATTGTCAATGTTGAGAAATAAATATTTCATTTCATTTCAATGTAAAAAATGCATGTATCCAAACCTTTTGAAGTAAGCATTTCTTTGATTCTGTTAACTTTTGATCTCCATTTCTTTTTTTCTCTAATAGACATGGTTGTTCGATTGTAGCTTAATAGCTTACTACGATGCGTTTTTTACTTTGTGAAAATATATTGTGTTGAAGACAGCTCGACTAGAAGGGTGACGTCGACAAAGTGGTGATACATTTCGATTTTCATCAGAATGTTTTTAATTACCTTGCAAAATGAGGTGTGTTATCTTATTAAATCCAGAACGAAGGTTTCTTGGACAGCAACAGACGGTGGGTGACATGTGGGTCCATGTTCGGGATGGCAGCATTTGCTGAACGCCGACTACTACACATTTTCGGTAATCGATAGTCCATTCAAGTTTGATCGGCTCGTCCAACCAAAACCAAATGTCAGAATGTGTATTATTTCCGAACGTTCACCTACACGTAGGTTTTGTACTTTGCCACCTGGCAGTGCCGATTGATGCCGTACCGAATATAATAATAATAATTCCCCAGACAATCACACAAACTACATGGCCCCAAAGTAAGCAGAGCTTGTGTTATGGATATAAATATCAACAACCATGACCCGAGAACAAACATTTGTGTTCATCACACAAATAAATGCCCCAGCCAGGACTCGAACCTGGGACCTCAGGGCCATATGTCTGCGTATCTTTGTGAAAAGGTGCGCCTGGTTCAACCAAAGATAAAAGAGGCATAACATGAAGAAATGCGATTTGTTGATTTCCTCGGGTACCGCCGAGCTGCTCCGCTCCTATTGGGCGCATTCATAAATAAGAATAAATAGTTTTCACAAACAAGTTTGTCGTAAGTGTTAGACTGATGGGTTTCCACTGCAGCATTGCGGGTCATGTAAATGACAATTTCTACAACTAATACATTCGTTCACATTTCATTTCTACATCGGAAGGTACATTACAGCGTTTTTTATTTGTTAGGATGTATTTACTTACTTACACTTTCTGGCGATCATTTTCCTTCCCTATTACTTAAAACTGTTAAATTAACAGTAATATTATTCCATACATTGGTTATGTTAAAATGGGTAAATCATAGTTTCATAGTCTTAATATTATTTTATTATATTTATAAGTGGATAATGTATCTCATTGACGTTGCACATTAAGGTGTTGTTAGAAAATAATGCAGTATGAAAGTTAATCGTTTGTTAAATTGAAGTCTATATTGTCATTTTCTACGTCCTTACTGCGATATGCACACAAGCAGTAAACTACTTGTTTTCAACAAAGACCTTGAACTACTAAACTCGAATAACAAAACGTCTGACGTAATAGGTTGATCTAATTAGGATAGCACTAAACAAGGTAATATCCTACTCATAATATCTCCGGAAAACTTACTATGTACAGTCGGGTAACATGTGGACTATCTATCTAGGACACTCTACAGGTGAAGTTCATTTGCACATCATCAAACAACAAGGTTGATTCCTTTGTTATATTCTGACAGTTATTTTTTTTTGACGCAGGAAAACCTCGGGGGCCGCGTCCGGGTGATTCCGGACTCCTACCGGCTAAAAACCTTCCGTCTGGAGCACGAAGCCGGGTCACGAGGAGCTTGCGCATTCCGTTCGCGTCCAAGAGGGAGGAATTACTCTCTAATCAACCCTCATGAGATGGTGCGCAGGAAGTGCACGCTCCACCCCAGCCCTGGACTGGAGGTGGAATCCCCCGAAACTGCCAGCGAAGGCTCGTGGGAATTACGACAGTTACTGTCACAACCTTATAGCTATATTTTGATTACACAGGAAATTTGTCAAAACTGGTAGACCACTTTCTTGTGCAACTGTACAATAGTTTTGTAGACCTTGATGCCAATACGTTATTCTTGTGGACGTACATTTGACAACTTGTGGGAAAGAATCACAGCGAATTGATAATCGTATAAGAAAAGACAATTCCTGTTAAATTCCTGTCAGATCGTATAAAGGGGTGAACCAGTAAACTCGTTGAATTGTGGTACGTTGATTAAAATGAAATAGTTACCCTACAAACTCCATCATCCAGCCAATTGTTCTCTGATTGAATGCTACGAATGCTTAGCTGCATAAAAAGTATTTATGTATTTTTCCCGCTTTTATAAATTAAGGATTGCTTGTTATTCCGATGAATTTACACTGCGAAGATAACGTAAACCTCATGAAATAAATTGGAACTCTTTTGAAGTATAATTTCAGAACGCTTAAGCCACTCGAGACCTGCCTCAGTGTATCCACCACCAAGTCCATCAGCTACCGAGATACAAACGTTGGCTTCGAGCGGCCGTCGCAGGCGCATGCAGCAGCGTGCAAGGTTGCTAGACGGCGAAGCTGTGCGTATTATGTGATAATTAATTGTAATTTTAAGAAGCGAATGCGTGTCCATAAACAGCTTATTATTATTGCGGATCGTTTAGTAGGTATTTAAGAAGTCTATACTGACAACTGCCTATGAACTGTAAAGCCAGGTTGTAGCGTGCTCTGTGATGGATACATTAGTCATCTGCTGTCGTGGACTGGCCTTGCCGACTCTGCCACACACAATGACATATTACATATAGATAGGTTATTCTGTGTTATTCTGTGTTTTTAATACCGTACAATGCCTTCTTGTGTGTTAAGACAGTGTACTAATTACACTTTACTGTTAAAGATAGAATAAACGTTTCTTTTCATGCGTAAGTACTATTTTTTTTTACTATCTTATTTATTATTATATTTTGCTATTTAAAATGACGTTTTAAAATTGACATGGCTATTCGTTGCGAGGTGTAATATGATTTTGTATGTGGGAGTAAAAGAGACAACGCTATAGAGTTTCGACAATTTACGTACTACGTCACGTACGCTCGCGACAAATTAGTACGAAGCAACGTCACGAAGTACACAGGTATCTCTTTCTTACAACAAGTGAACCCTATTATTCTTTCCTTCTCCCACAAATTATATTACTCTATGTATCGGGTAGGTGTCTACAGTTACGTTGACGCCGTTTTTTTGTGTGGTAATGTTCGGGTAAGACTTGTCTATATGTAATATGTCATTGACCACACAAGGATCTAATGTAACAGAACTTTTTGATATTACATCTTTATTTGTAACAATTACATCAACTCTAACGACTTTATAAATCCATGTTCCACAGGTTTTACCTCTTCGTCGTTGCGCTGCAAACCCTGATAAAGTACGATGATATTTCATGGATCAACACAGAAGTAGTTACATTTTAACTGCTTCTCAAAAGCTCATTTTCACTTCAGTTTAAATCATTCTCCAACTTCAACTATTTCAAATAATACACTACAGCAGCCAACCAGATCCAGCGGAGGTGTTCGTCGTTTGCGAGACTTGCCGAGCTACTGTGAGCTCTGCAAGTCTACATCTGTATGCAGATAAGAATAATTTTGTATAAACAAAAAGAGACTCTGTAAATTTATTTGAAAAAATTATACTCGTGAAGTTTCTTGCCAGTTCTTCTCCACGAAGGTTTTTCCGAACTGGTGGTAGAGTCATGTTTTATTTGACGTCAATAAGAACAAGTAATTGTCAATGTTGAGAAATAAATATTAGAATTAGAAGTTTTGAATGAGAGGTGCTCGCTTTGACATAATAATATGTTAAGTATGATTGCCTTGTCAAAATAATTCGATTTATCTATTCTTTTACATATCGCAACTGTTGCTAAGTACAAAACGATGTGATTCATACGCGACTATTGTAACAAACACTGTGTATTTATATCTGTGAAGGTAGTATTTAACATTTGAACTTGGATCTAAATAATTAAACGCTGGGTAATTTGTTACTTGAGTCATTCACAGTCTGTCTATTATATAATTTTATGAAATAATGATGTCGTTGTATCCCGCGTGCTCGTGTCGGACTTTGATATGTTGTATGGTCCTAGATCTTTGTTTCATATGTTACATTCAGTTTGTAATAAGGTCACTGGAGAAGGCTGAAAAAGGAACGGTTGGCATAGAAAGTTGATTAAGATTCAGTATTCTTTTTTTGGCCACCTAAGCAGCACTCTCCGCGGGGAGGGAGGTGGAAGATGAGTCAGATGAGTGGCAGCCGATCTGCGGGGTGATGTGAGACTCACCAAAGTGATCCCTACCCACTAAAAACCACCTTTATGGCTGTGGCATGGGAATGCTAAGCAGCTTTCAGCGGAGCAACACCCGGTTAGGGAAGGGGGTGCGCAATTTCAGTATTAAAAATGGGCAGAACTTATATATGTGTGTATCAAAACCGCCCCCGTCCCCCCCTCCACATTGAGTGCTTTCTCACTTTGAATAAGGAATATCAATAATTCACCTTTATACTATAAAGACGAGGAAAGCATGTGTGTGCTTGCGGACAGACGTCCTACCACCTACCACCTACAAAATTCCAGGCTTTGCTATTAAGAAAAAAACAATAAATCATACAAAATTATTATAGATGGTTTTTGCACGCCGCCGCCTTCTATGTGATCTTGTAAATGCGTAGGTAACTTAACTTTGTGAAGCAGCGGCCATCGTGTCAAACCGTGTTCTCGGCGCTCTGGTGTGCGTATATGATCAGTATATGTTTGTCACGCACACACAGTTCCTGCGTATACATACAAGCTTAACGCACACATGGAGCCACGCGCACAAATCATTACACCGTGAACTATCTATACTAGCCTCCATAATCTGACTAAAAGATCTATAGTATTGTGAATTTTTTCGATTATGATGTCACGTCTAAAAGCATAAATTAAAATTCGTGAAAATAGCAATAATTGTCACACAACAGAGAAATACTACGCCAGAGGTGACCGAATTAGCTTAACAAAGTGCCGAGAGTTACAAAAATACACAAATCTTGTAGTTTAAGGCGTCAGCGTAAAAACTACTTCGTACTAACCACTCGCGAAAGTCTAATATACCTACCTACTCATTTATTACCTAATCGCAGTGAGTTAAAATAAACCGGCTAGCTATGTACCTACCTAAACGAGGCGTAATTAGATTGTTACCAAAGTACAATGACGTGATGTAAATACTAAAGTTATTAATAGATCTAGAAAACTTGGAGTGTTCTTGTATTCTCATAAACCTTCAGGCAAAAATGCCCCACGCACTTTTGAAGGTTACGCGTACAAAATTAAAAGTAACTGTGATCCTGTAAAATTGTAAATCTGCCAGCTTTTTATCACCTAGCCCTATACAAAGTAATTCATCTTTTCTTATTTGACTCTTATTGTTTGGAAGTATGTATATAGTTCCGAACTACAACGCTAAGTTCGTTATCGACGAGAGACAATCCCTCAATGCTACAAGAGCGTGCATTGCAGTTCAGTTTAAACCTATTCGTTTTGTTTTTTCAGTTGTTGTAATGCAGCATACTAACATTAGAAAGATCTATTTGTCACCTCAGAAGTAGACATTCAGAAAGGCCTTTCTTTAACAATTTATAAATTCTGACTTTTCCTTGCGTATACAGGGTGGCTAGAAATGTGACGTCCAAAAATTTTGTTTAGGTGCGTCGTGTTGAGAGGTATCTGAATCACCCTTATGTATGTTATACGATTTTTCATAGTTTTCGAGTCTCCATTCTCTTTAAGGCGTCGATCGTCTCATTTTTTTTTACTGACACTTTGGCCTCCAGGATTGACCATATGGAAAAATCCATTGGGTTTAAGTCCGGGTAATATGGTGGCCATTGTTGCGAAGAAATGAAGCTCGGAACATTTTCTTGCAAAATAATTTGGGTTTCACGGGCTTTGTGGGATGGTGTCGAGTCTTGTTGAAACGTCCAATTGTTTCTACCGAATTGCCTACGTGCCCAAGGTAACAAAGCATCGTTTAAAATCTTTTCACGGTAGATTTGCTGGTTTGTCTTCACACCCTGTTCTATGAAAACGAGAGGTGAACGTTCCGTAGCAGTTACCGCGGCCCAAACCATCACCGATGCTCGTTTGATTTGATTAAATTGTCGTTTGATATACATTTTAGCCAAACGCGATCATTTTGTTTGTTCACATATTGCTAAACCATAAAATTGTTTTCATCGGAAACTACCAAATTTCAAGCTCGCTACGAACGTGCAAGTGCTTTAACCCCTTAGCTCTCTCTAGGCGAACTGCCTTTTCTGCAAGTGTCAAGTCTTGCACTTTTTGTATTTTGTAGGGCTTCAGTTGTAGTTTATTTTTTAATATGCGCCCTATGCTCCGGAAAGATACATTAAGAATTTTCACCAATTTAACTGCGCTTTGTCGTGGATTTCATTCAATTCTAGCCTTTACCTTTCGAACCATTTCTGATGATGTTGCTGTTGTAGGATGGCCACCTCCATGGCATTTTTGGATGCTACCCGTATTATTGTAACGCGTTATGGTCCGATACACAAACATTTTGTTTAGATGTAAATGTCGTAGCTTATTAACAACGGCTGATTGCGATTTTCCAGCCAAATACAAAGCAATGACACAGTTGCGTTTAAATTCCATCTGGATAACTTTATTATCAGCGACGAAAAACAATAAGCTTCTGTAAGTTTATAAACAATACAATAGACTTTCGACTGTGAAAAAATGGACGCCATATTTTAAACAGCTTGGTTGCTATATCAAGTAAAAGTTGGTAACACTTTGAGTGCCGACCCCTGTATTTAGCTAGTATATTTAGTTAACTTGGCAAGTCTCCCTCCCCCAAGTATCCAAACGACGAACACCCTCAAACGGCACCCGTTCACGAGTTAACGTGGGATCCAGCCATCGCCCTCCTCAACCATATTAGAGGGAAGTGAGCGACCCGTCACCCGACGCTACCATAAGAAGACGTAATTTAGTGACAATGACGCTTTAGATATTCATCGGGACGAAGAACTCAATGTACAAACAGACACATTATACATGTTTTGTTACAAATACTGGTAAATCCTGTTAATGTGGGGATTATACCCAAGGGCTTTTATCATCCAAATAATCGGATAGTTTATAATATGCTTTGGCACACAACTTGTACTTTTAAAATACAAGCTTATATACACATATAAAGCAGCGATGTGTGTATGACAAGGCGTACTAATTAATTGTACACGCACACGAAAGTGACGAGAACGCGGACGACGGCTACCACACAAAGTTAAGTTGCATATATACAAGCACACGCACACAAAGGACGGCCTGCACAGATGAATTAAACCATCAATACCAGTTGAACCTATGCCTATGTTATTTAACTGTAAAAGACCCTTACTGTGAAGAGCCTTCATGAAAAGATTGCAAATACTTTAAGCACTATCATTGCTTCACCCATACCTGCCTCCAGTATACTGTTTTACACATACGTACGTGGGACTGTCAGATAGGTTTTGAGAAAACTTTGACCGTAGTGAGCGAACGCGTTGTTGTCGCGGGACAAAAGGCCTCGAAGTCCCGTGTTCGGTCGCTTGTTGCTCGCAGCAGCAAAAACCTCTGGCAAGCATTTGGTAGTGTTCCACTCTGCATTGATGCAACTTTGGTTTGTTCAGGGAATTGATACTAAATACCCCGTTAAGAAAAAACTAGTGATCAAGTTCTTAACCAGCCATACTGTTGACTGGCGCTTTGTTTCTGAATCATATTGAAAAATCTAAGAATCTTAATCTGTTATGATATCGTAAAAGCGGCGTGAAGAACCTGCTTTGTATTTATCAATAATATCATGGCACCATTCGACGCGCGCCTGCTTCTGAGCATCGGTGAGGCTGTTGGGTACCCAGAGCGAAACAACCATTTCGTCAACGCAGTTGTGCAGAATATTATGAAAACTTCCCGATCCAATCTGCAGTTTGTGCTAAACCTCCTGGTACGTTATTCGCCGGTTTTGTTGAATTACATTTTTCAATCGTAGCACGAATTCTTCGGTAACCACGTTCTTCGGACGACCACTTTCTTCATCCTTCCAATTTAAGCAAGCGCACTTACACTCGTCACTTAAAGTCGATGAAACGATTCCTCAGGTTTCAAGTTTCAAGGACTTGAAGTCTTAAAAAATAACATTAATCGAATTTTCGAAATAAATTATACTCGCCAGCGTTCCATACATAAAAATTTTTTATAAAGAAAGTCAATCAAAAACGTGTATTTTGTGCTTTTAAAAATGTAGCTTTGCCATTCATTTTGCATGTTTCACGGCCTGAAGTGGGTAGGCAGTACATATTGAAGCAATGCCGGGCAGCAAAAATAATTTTTGAGACCGGGACAAACTAAATATACATATCGACACTGAAGTACCAATACCTAACTTAGCTCAAGTTGTGTTTCTGTTATATAAACAGTACCACCATACCCCTGTTATGCATCAGTAATAATTGATTCATAATTTCTGTAACATAAATGAGAGTTTTTTTTTCTTCTGTAAAATTGCATTTATTTAGATAGAAGGTATAGGTACTTCATCGTCGATATGTGAACGTTGGACGTTCGGGAAAAATGCTTTCATGGCCTGGCTTATTATGCCGTTCTGTTTTGGCGAGACGAGCGAATGTACGGAACTACATGTAGATACATAGCCCGAATAGCATACCCAGCCGGCACGACCCGAATATGCGGGGTAACAAAGTAAATAGGGGAATGCAATAAAATCACATTGTTTGTAAAATAATATATGTTCAAATCAACAGACACTTTACACCAACATAGTTAAATGCCCATTTTTAGAACTAAATTACTGTACTAAATTATGCTGTACAAAGGTATGCTTACTGTACAGTTTACATATCGACTTTAGACGGTGGGTAGATTTGCAAAGTAATACAATTTTCGATCGCTTTGTGAAATACATGGAACATTTCTTATTCGGATTGCTTACCTGCTAGCAGAATAGTAGGTAGGGAAAAACATCCCTCCAAACAAAACGCTCGAAAACTTTTATAAGTAACATTCAACAAAACTGATATCAACAAAACATTTTTATTTATAATTGAGGTAAAAACAAGCGGCACAGCTCGCCAAACAACCACGCGACCGTGTTGATCAGTTTAGTCTAAGATGAGATCTGCCTCGGGCACTTTGTCGAAGAGCTTGCTGACTTCTGCCACGATCTTGCCGACGATGGCCTTGACGATGGGTGGCGCCACCTCTTGGAAGATCTCTTTCCAGTTGGAGTTCGCGAACTGGTGGATGGCGTCCGCTGGAAGTTGTACAAAGCAGGTTTTAATGGGTCGGTGGCGAAGATGTTCAAGGTGCCGATGATCTTTTACAACTTTCGATTACTAAGCTAATTGCATTAATGGCGAGGGAAATCATACTGAGGAAATACAGATATTTAGGAATTTATTCGAAGGTACATTCGAGGAAGTCGGCGGAGGCTCAGAATGGCGAGAATTGCTCGCGTGTTGTTAAAGCCACTGAGAGGCGACTCTGCTAACCCGCAGTGGGTAAGTTCGATACAATGTAAATTGCCTGACAGCATCCGCTTGGTGAACTTTCGTATCTGTTGATAGTCATTCTACAGTCAGTCAAATACGGGTTTTTTTTGTTTGTAGTAAATAATAAGTTACAAATTAGCGCCCTTACAAGTATACATATTTATGAGTTCAATCGATTGTACAAAACCTTTACACATATTTCACATTTAACAATTGATGCTTTTGATTCTTGGTTTTAACTCCGCTCCGACGACGTTAATTATCGACATAAAGCCTTTTAAGAACCATACCAATCAAGCGGAATCAATCCCTACAAAATAATTAACATAAATTATATTCTCTTAGAGTATAATTTATGGTACTTATCATATAAAAATATATTAGGTATTTCATATAATCTACCGACACCAAGCAGAATACGTAGATGGAATCTACATTGAGATACAGGGTGTTCCTACATACTTCATAATAAAATCGCCAACGTAGGTTTCAAACATGATTTTTAAGCATTATTGTTATAAATGCGCAGGTTACTTGGTTTTTTTGTTATTCACACAATATATTTCAATATATCAGACGGGCAAGATACTATTCTATTTTAACATACTAAATACAGTGGTACTAAATAGAAGCGGTTGAGATACTATAATTTTCACGTCATCGTCATAACATATTGCAAACTTGAAACTTGTTGCCAGGGCCGCGGACAACTATACCACAGAGTGCCTTATATTCATATACTGTTATTGAGTCATCAATAATAAATCTGATACTAGCGCACTCTGTCGGTATACGGACACTACAATTAATCTATTCTCTTGAGCTTACCTATCTACAATATATTCGAACAAGCTTTTCTTTGGTACCAGCCGCCATCTAACGTCTTGGAATAACTTTCCTTGGGACTTGGAATTACGAAAATTCATGGCGACTACTCTGTGACAACCATCTTATCCAAATGATAAAGTACACAGCGCGATTTATTATACTGGTATCGACATCTACAGCAATGTTGCAGTATTTTTAGAACAAAAATAACGTAAAATAATTTTACCGAGTGGAAATATACTGAAGTAAACCTTGCATCCAGGTCAAGATAAACGTTCCCGATAGAAGCCGCTTGCAAAAGCGGGTATAGTTACTAACTAGTGTAAAATGTCTCAAGTGTCAACTCACACAGCTGCTTGTTCCCATTGAACAGGTTCTGGAACTGGAACTCGACGTTGGTCTGCACGTCCGTGGAGTGCTTCCAGCTGCTGAGCGTCCAGAACTTCTGCCCGCCAGCGGTCCGCTCCCCGATCCCCAGATCGATCTTCACCAGGATGTCACCTGGAATTAGTTATTTTTTACTTTGTCAGTTACGTGTGATTTGCCGCTGTAGTTAACCCATGAACATCATTAGTTCTGGGCTTGGATAAAATAAAAAAGTGGAAAGGAGGGTAGGTAACATTCACTGAGATTGATTGATATTGGAACATGACTAGCCGACTGTAAGCTTCAGTTACAATTGCCATTGGTCCTGTAAGTGCCCTGGTTGTGCCATCTCTGTAGCCAGGACGCCGCCACGTTAATGAAATGATGAACCAGCAAAAGAAACAATAGAGAATACGTCGAAGTAATCATAATGTGGGAGGAACTGTCAGCTGAGGCTAGGGAAACAAGCTTTTGCTCATTAGAAGGTTTACTTCCAGCGGTAGATGGAAAACTGGCTAATGGAACTATTTATTACGGCTAAGAGTCTCCTTTAGGTTCCACCTAGTAACAAGTAAAAGTAAAAAGTAAATGAGTAGATATCCACGTAGAGGCCCAGCTCCATAAAATCATGCCAAATCGTTACACTACCACAAGCATGCGAGGTATTTGTGCGTGTGCTGTGGCCGCTCGTCGCGTACGCGGCAATAACCGGTTTACTTTGGCAGAGCCTCAGGACTATCTAAGGGCTCATCGTATATGTTTTAGCTCCACGTTCTTTTGGTATTTAAGTGTTTTAATACAAACCAGTGTAAATATGGTAAATTGCTGTACTGTCCGCATAAGAAAACATATCGTATTTTAGCTATCCGAAGGATGAATATTATATTCATTTAAGTAGATTATTTTTTTATAGATATGTATGATAAAACACCTATCTATAAAAATATAATATAAAATATAAGCCAGCCACAACTTGCATATAGTCGACGTAAAAACGGTCAATGACGAAGCAGGTATTCGCTGTAAATAAATTAATACCAGCTAAAATGTACAAAAAACCTACAGCTAGAACTTTCTATCAGAATTTATCTCGACTGAGAACACAATTTGCCTTTATGTTTCCATGTGTAATTTTAACTTCCAACGTGTGTCAACCCTACGAAAATACGCAACATTTTTGCACGTTATTAGAGAGCCAGGCCTATATACGGTTATCAACTCATCTGAGCAAAGTGCAAGAAAAATATTCCGACACAGTTTATCGTCGAATATTTTAATTATGAGAAAATACCACTTCGTATGTAATCAAGAAGTATTTCTTTTGCACAAAATATTTTATAAATCGCAGCCTGCAGAGATACTATGCAATACTAGATCATTATCTACCTATTCACAAGTCTCTAGTAACATTTTATGATTTATTAAAATTGTTCCAATAAAACAATTGAAAAATAATAGCATTCTATGATTGCGGCGTTGACATTCCATTGTTTAACCGTGTCGCTTGATCGAATACTTGGAGTTCAACTTGAGATCCATATAATGATTAATGACTGCTCAACATTAAGGATCTAATCACCCTCACATTATCTAGATTATTTAATTCTCGCGGCTTCTCATTCATTGGCTAAATATTTTTATTTGTAGGCCCTTCTAAGAAATACCAAGATACTGCAATAAAAGGAAACATCGTCTGAAAATGTCCACAATTTACAAGTTTTATGTTTTTATAACAATTCGGAATAAAAAGCGTACCAAGAGAAGTAGTTAATATAATAATATATAATATAATAATCAAACAAACACACCAACTTTGCATAAAATGCACAGCAAGTACGGAAGTTGTCACCCTCTTGCCTTGGTGGTTTTCGCCAACGTCCCTAAATCCAGGGAGATTTTCAGAGGGACTAGCATTATATACGGATTCTCTGGAATCTGGATCGAGGCGCCACACCGCCGCGGTTACCCTGGGCAGTGGCACCACTGCCAACTGTACGGGCGTGGGGCGGCGAATTGCGCTGCCCCGCCCAGATGCGTTAAGTGCCTGGTGTCTCAATACATCAAGAAACTCCCTCCCCACCCGAATGCGTGCTATGTGGCCAATTCCGCAAACTGCAGGGACTACCTCGCGCACCCCGGTCTATTTGAAAGAGGTCTAACTTTCCGCCACTACGTAGCCGGGTAACCCCTGGCCGCAAAGCCCACACAGCCCAAACCACAAACGTCGTAAACGAGGGCGTTTACGGCCCTTTGGAGTCTGGTGATGTTATACGGGATCGCTTGACTTTTAGTGTAAAGGGCGGTATAGTCTGCAAAGAGGGCGAGTTCGACGCCTTTCGGCGGGATGGGGATGTCGTTAGTGTACACAGTGTACAGCAGAGGGGCGAGGACTGAGCCTTGCGGGACTCCAGCCTTTATGGGACGAGGCGCGGAGAGCGTGCCTTCATGTTTGAATCGAAAAGTACGGTCTTTAAGAAACGACGCTATTAATCTGACTAGGCGAGCCGGTAAGCCTATTTTATAGAGTTTAAAAAGGAGACCGCTGTGCCAGACTTTGTCGAAAGCCTTGACTACGTCAAAGAGAACCGCGATTGATTTTTTACGACGCGGATAGAATCCTTCGAGTATGCACTCGACGATTCGATGGACATGCTGAGGGCAGGAGTGCTTAGCGCGAAAGCCGAACTGGTGGGGAATAATGAGAGGGTCGCCATCCGTTGGAACAGATGGTTCCGCATTCGAGAGAGTATGACTCTTTCGAGAAGTTTAGACATTGCCTTGAGGAGGCTGATGGGTCTGTGATTAGCCGGGACATTCAGAGGTTTACCCGGCTTCGGAATGCCTATGACTGTCGCTTCTTTCCAGGCTGTCTATTGACTCAAGTGTTGCTCTTACGTATCTTAATCTTGTAGTGGCCAGTACCCTCAATGGGCATGACGAGCAGCTTGCCGCCCAGCGTGTAGTCACCCAGCAGCGTCACCGAGCACCGCAGTTCCAGGTGTGTCTTGTGCGGCTGACGTCTGCAAACAAGGGTACAGAGGTCTTTACGCAGTGCTTATGGAACTACACAATGTGTTTCAAAACAACCATACAAAATATTACCATTAATAATTAGTAGGAATATCGCAACACTCTTATTGGTGTAGAGGAATAGTTCCAGAGGAAGTTGATGATCTCAGATATTAAATCAGATAGTGGAAAAGCGTTCAACCCAGTATAAATTGGAACATAGTGAGTCAACTAGTTCAACGCAAATATATTACTTATTTCTACAACAAATAACCAAGTGAAGGCCGTAATACATAAATAAGAATCCACAACAAGTCAAGTTTAGAATAAAAAGTCGGCAACGTTTACAAAGCCAGATCTTTCGAAAGTAAACCTTCTTTAGTTCGTTTGGAGGAATTTTATAAACCTGTACGTGTTGAAATTGAAATTCTGGAAATGTACTTGGAACTTCACGATCTTTATTGTTTATATAACAGCCAAAAAAGTCATTATCCCATTCAAGACTCTAATATTACAGAAAATATTTACTTGTTTATCAATAAAATCTGAAAATTTAAACCTATTTGCGTATTTACTTGACTTTAGGAACCTACATTTTCTAGGAAAAACATGTACTTAATCAAAAAAAAATCCTTTTATCCGATTGGTCCTATATAAATTAAACCTCTAAGACTCTAAGAGATGAACGTTACATGCATCAGGTTCGAAATAAAATGAGCGAAAGGCTGTAATTAACGCATAAACAATTAATAAAGTAGATATTTATGTAAATATGCCGCATGCACGCGCTTCTTGGCACTAAATAGACACTGGCGACGTGTTCCTCGTGAACTTACAATGTTAAGAAACTAATACATAAAAACTTATGTACTCAATGGAGTATTAATGAGTTGGTCCGATTCAATTAAAACATATTTTGTATATAAGATATTTATTTCGAATACTGGCTACAGTCACAGCTACTTTATAGGTACTTAAGTACCTAATACCAACATTTTTAGGAACAGTTTGGAAGAGCGTTCTATTATGTTTACAAATAAATAGGGAACACATAGGTAGAAAGGCATTTTAATAAAATTGATAAAAATATAAAACACGTATAGGTAATTAGCCTATACGTGTTTTGTAGCCAGCGTTCCAAACATAAAAACTTTTTCTTGTAAAACTTTCTGAGTGGCCTGGTAATTGCAGATCAAACTTGCATCGTAACGTCAAACGTCGTAAAGATAGCCAATAACAATGTGTCAGTAATGTATTCTTTGGTCTTGGATGTAATCCTTGTTAGAGCTTGTCCAAGCTGAAATGACGCGCCCCACTACTTAATTAGTTTATTTAGATGTGTGAGTGCAAATATTAATGACGACACTTCATCTGTGTGGGAGCGTCGATTGTTCAGTGAACTACGATCTGCACGTGTACAAGACGGTCGACTAGTCGGGTGATAAATCCGACCACGCTCGCTCTATGGAGCAGCGCCGTCACATTGTATGAAACAAGGCGTCCTCTCCGCTCGCACGTTTAAGATCAACTAAACTAGTTGGGCAAAAAATCCGAGAACAACGGTTCTTAGCAAGTACGGTCTACAAAGAAATTCTAAAAACTTAAGCGAAATGATTTATTTAAATATTTTAATGCAACGCTTTAATAGGTTTTGAATTCATGGTAATTAGAACATAATTTAAATAAAACACTTTTTACCGGATATTATCGCGTATATTTTAGTTAATTTTAAAATTATTTCGACGTTTCGGCATCTTTGCAGTTGCCGTGGTCACGATAGATTTCTTTGTATTAAGACATCTAAGAAAGCTAATTTGTTCTCCTGCTCCAATTCCATAGTGAATTTAATTTAAATTAATCCTGATGGTACACTTAGCCATACTGTTTATAGGAAACCCACCCACACTGACCGATATCTAAATGGGAAATCCCATCACCACCCGAGCCAATTATCTGCCGTAGGCAACTCTTTGTTTCAGAGAGCACATGGAATCTGCGATCCCCAACACATTAATGAGGAACTCAACCACCTGGTTAAAGTGCTGCGGGATAACGATTTAAAAACACCGCGTCGCCGTCGCAGAAACCGCGTAAAGCCACTCACAGTTGAACGAAGACCAGCATTCCTGCCTTATATAAAGGGTGTTACTGACAAGATAGGAGGCATTCTTCGGCGAGCTTCAATCAAAACTATCTACAAGCCGCACTCAAAGATAAGCCAGCATCTTCGTCCAATAAAATCAAGCATCCCTTTACAAGATCCAGGCGTTTATAAAATCGACTGTGACTGCGGGCTCTCTTATATCGGTCAAACCAAACGAAATGTGTCAACTCGCATTAAAGAACACATCTCTGATGTTAAAAATAAACCTCAAAATCTGCAGTTTGTGAACATTCCATAGACAAGCCCAACCATTATTTAAGATTTGATACCGTGAAGATCCTAGCAAAAGAGAAACATTTTATACCTAGGATGATCAGAGAAACTATTGAAATTAAAAAACATCCAAATTTCAATAGAGAAGATGGTTGGAAACTTTCATCAACATGGGATCCAATACTTAAAAACATCAAAATGAAAAACCAGCAAACTGTTAGACTGCAAACTCAGGACACAGTCAGTGCCTTTTGTGTCAATCCGGGACGTTATGCGAGAAGACTGAGAAACAGATGGCGTTAATATGTATTGACAATCATGTAGTTTTTATTACTGGCAATAGATGAACAACACCTTAGTCTATCGTGACCACGGCAACTGCAAAGATGCCGAAACGTCGAAATAATTTTAAAATTAACTAAAATATACGCGATAATATCCGGTAAAAAGTGTTTTATTTAAAGTATGTATCGTGAAAACTTAAGAAAAGTGTTAGAACATAATTATTAAGTGATTTCAGTTTAGTAGTATAGGGTTTCAGTATAGGCATTTTAAAATAAAATAATAATTTGTGAATTATTTATTTACTTTACAATTAAATTTAATTACAGTCGCTTAAAGTATCATTACTCACTCATCTCAACACAGTCGCTTTCGTCTGAATCAGAGTCATTAACATTAATAATAAATTCTTTATCCATGTCAAAGTATTGTGAATATTGTTTTTCTGTGTCTTCAACATGCCGACATGTGTTTGCCCACATTGTACGATCAATCATTTCAAGTCGTTCATTTATTAGTGTCATAATGGATGTTAAATTTTGTGCAACGTTTTTACTAGCCACATAGTTTTTTAATATCCCCCATATTTTTTCAATGGGATTCAGTTCCGGGTGGTAAGGGGGTAATCGTAGAATTTCAAACCCTTTTGATTCAATTAGTTCATCGATAGCAAATCTTTTGAATTTATCTTTGTTTTTTAAAATTAAATCGTATAGCTCTATTTTTTTCATTGTTTCATCAAATGGAATATTTTAACTGCAAGCCATGTTTGCATTTCACTCTTGTTTGAGTTGGAGTTAGGCGCTTTTTCTATTAAAGCATTGTGGTAAGAAGCGTTATCCACAACAATGACAGAGTTTTCTGGTAGATTGGGCAGCAATTGTGTGCTAAGCCATTTTTTATAATTATTCAGATTCATGTTGTCGTGATAATCTCCACTTGTTGAGTTTGCTTTATACACTAAGCCAGCATTTGGAACAAATCCTTCACACCCACCAGCGTGGACAATAATGACCCGCATACCTTTAGATATTTTTTTTTGTACTGGTGATACTCCTTTCGCTAGTTTCCAGCACATGTTTTGAATATGTGTTGTGTGAACGTAACTTTCATCTGTGAAAACGATATATCGGTCCTCATCACGGTATTTTTTTAATCGCCTCAAATATTGGAACCGCAGCATTTGTATGTCGTGCTTTTCGACCAGAGCTTTACGGTTGTCATCTATTTTTGACCACTCGTAGCCTTATTCCTTCAAAATAGTGCGCAGTGTTTCTATACAACCAGTAAAACCAATTCTTTCTACCAATATCTGTTTAAGCTTTCTTAATGTTGGTACTTCATTAAATTCTGTATGGAATGAAGCTATCGTTCTTCGAAGCACACCCATATCAAAATCTTCCAGCTTAGACTTAGGACGCGCCCTTTTTGGTTTTGAGGGAGATTTAAAAATTTTCTGCGATACATCATTTGATGCCATAGCTTGTTTTTCTTCTTTTAAAATTCGCGTAATCGTGGATTCACTAACACCAACTGCTTGGGCAGTTCGCCACCTAGCATCACTAAGTTTTTCCACTCCATTTTCCGCTTCATATTTCATTCGGTGGTATACTTTTGCAATTATTTCTTTTGCCTGTAAAAAAATCAATAGAATTTTTTATTAATATAATTTAGTAAAACAAATAAAAAAGTCTAACGTAACTTTACATGTTAAAAATCAAATAAGTTGTTTTAAGAAACATTTTATTTACCTGGCTCCGAAGATGTTTTTTTGTAGACATGCTGACGGTACTTTTGAGATCGAACAATGCGTGCTCCCGCGTTTGAGTCTAACCGGCAACTGAACGACCAATTACAATTGCATGTTTAGGTGTGTTGCGTCCATATTTGAAATTTGCTTGTGTGCGTAAATGCGAAGGTGGGGCGCGTCATTTCAGCTTAGACAATCTATACTGCCCTGATGATTCAGCTGTAAGGCAAGTGCCGCTATAAATTAAAGCAAAAGCTGACACGTAGCCTGTATGCATGGACCTAAAGTAAGTAAACCTTGATGATCCTGTACAAAATTGAGACACCAATATTAATATTTAGTACGGGCATCCAAATAATTATTATAAGTACGACTTCCCGGAGATTTTAAAATTAGCGTTGTCACAGCATCTAACCATTTAAAAAGCAATGAAATAAGTAGTTACTCCAACTTAAAACAGGTGCTCCGTAACGTAACGAGCGTTTTTTGTTTTGCGCCTAAGCAGCACACTCCGTGGGGAGGGAGGTGGTAAATGGGCATGCCTCCGCAGCCGGTCTGCAGGGTGATGTGGGACTCACCAGAGTGGCCTACCCACTAAAAACCACCTTCACGGCTGTGGCATGCGAATGCTGTGCAGCTTTAATCGGAGTGACCGTAACGAGCTTGAGTAATGCCAAACCAACAAACGGCCGCAGTCAGTCATTTAAAGGTTAATTCAGTTACTCCTTGATATAAAATTTACAAAGCAAATCTAGAATTAGAAACAATGTACATAAAGTATAGATTCACTTAACGCAATCTATGCTAAGGAGTGCCTTAAGTAATCCTTAAACGTTTAAGAATGCGGCCCTATACTTGTATGTAATTTGAGCAAATCATTCGTAACAAATAACTAAATTAACTGTTAACACTATTGAGACACGTGTTCATGTTAAATGTGATATTCTTCAGATAAAGAGTGATCGATAATATAAAATCCTGAAAACTACATTGTCAATATCAAATTTTCTTGATACTATTTTTACGAATAAAATTTGGTTTTAATTCGCGAAGGTCACAATATCCTGGTCTTGTATTGTACCCACAAAACAATACTATTCCCTGAACCAACCTCATCAACTCATCACTATTGCAGTTCTGCAAATTTTCCCCGCCACGTTTTAATTATACTTTTTCTTCTTCCACGTAAGTTCAGGACATCGCGGCAGTTATTACGGTAATGATGACAATTACATTTAAATGGCGTCTATTGATCACGTGGTCAAGGATGCAGCCTCACGTGGGATAATAACGCTCGTGCTTTTAGATTTATTGCGGATTGTGAACTAGTTTCGGAAAATATGATTTGATGTAGCGGACGACTTGCTAGATGGCTCTACGCCATTAAGCGAGCTGCATGTTAGATAACTAAAGCGTTTGCTTGTGCTGTTTTGTAAAGGATGCGGATTAAACGACTGCTTTTTAATAGCATTATATGACACAAACAATCTATATTGCCAGCTAACTTCAGAACTCAGCCACAACCGACGAGCGTCTAAGTAATACTATCTTAGCCGCTAGTATCATCTAAGTAAGCCACTATAAATATAACTCAACATCGTTATCATCCAATTTCAAATATGGCGCTTCGACGGGTGCTGCCGCACCACGCTCGCTCCGCTCGCTCGGCTCGCGCGTGCGATAATTACAGCCTAACATTAACCTAACGCAAATTTAACTGCTACGCTTCCTATAGAATATTTAGTTAGTTAGTAGGCGTCGCAAAAAAGACGAATTAGTGTATTAGAGGCTATCTCATTTTCCCGAGGCTAGAAGTTTGATCACGTGGCCGATAAAGAAATTTGTGGCTTGACTTATAACTTCCCTTTGTAAATAGTTGGCTAGAATAGGCTCACTAGTTTTTAACATTGGTTAGGTATTAAAAAATACATTATTAAATAAGTAACAAATCAGAAATCTGATAAAAATGTTTTGCGGTAAATATAAAAATAAACCGAAGTATCTACGTCAATATTGGTAACTAATTGTAATTTATGGGTAAAGCAAGCCTATCCTATATATATCTTCTGAAGCGCAACCGAACCAAGAAAAAATACAATTAAGACAATATGGAACTTTAACATATCAAGTTTCTTTTTAGCTAATTTTAAGAACTAATATTTTAGGAAAAAGTGAAATGTTTAATATGTCTTGTTCAAATACACCACAAATTGCGCAGACCGGGAGAAAACAGATTTATTTAAAAAAAAAATTGATTACGGCTTATTATATATCTTGGCATGGGTACACTACATATATACAAAAAACTTAATTTCGATAGTCATAATCACGAATTACAAAATTCCGAATTTTATAACACCGAATGGTTCATAATTCCGAAAATAAAAATTCCGTGATTCATAATTCAGAATTTTTCTTCTACGAAACTTCAAAATACCGAACCATAAAAAATCCGAATTATTAATAATCCGCAATATCATAAATACGAATCCCGAATATCAAAATTTCGAATAATATTAGTTGAAATAACAAACGCCTTGTAAAACTGTATGAGCACATCAATTTATACGTTCGAGCATTCAAGCAGTCAGCTGGAAATGAGAAATTTTATTTAGTTTTTTGTACCGAGTTATTTCTTGAGTATGTAGTTTAGGTACTGAAATGTAAATCCCTTTTTGGCGCTTCGCCGGCCGCTGCCGCGGCACGTTCGGCTTGCGCTGCATTATCTACATACAGACTAACTGCTCCTCCTCGCTTCGCTCGTCGTCGCGCCTAATTTGTATAATTTCAAAATGTGCCTTATTGATTTTAATTTGTGTCACAGAAGATTTAGTTTATAATTTATAATATATACCCGTTTTAGATACAAAATCTGAAGGCTAGCATTGAATTTTCGGAAAATTAAAATTCGGAATACCATATTTCGGACTAGTAACACAGCGGGTTTTTAATTCTTCGTACTAATGAAAGTAGGAAAATTAAAATTTCGTACAAATTTTTTGAGTACTCAGAATTAAGACTCTTCGGGATTGTGAAATTCGGAATTTTAAAAATCGGAATATTCAAATTCAAAATTACATAATTCCAATTTTTTGGATGTTCCCATCTTGGCATATGTTCTACAGTGGGCGTCTTTCTACAGAAAGCAAAACTGGACGACAAAACTAGTCTCAACCGTACACCCACCTCAGTCCCAGCACCTGGCAATTCCTCAGCCCTTTGACGACGGTTTTCCTGAAGTCCATGTCGAGTCCGGCATGCGAAGCGGCGACGTGGTCCACCAGCATGGGGTCCAGCGGTGCCAGCCCGAGCGCCGGCACGCCCGCCGCCAGCACCGGCACCGCAGCCTGCGCGGACGCCGCGTGGCATGCCGCGTCCGGCGCGTGGCAGGGGGTGATGAAGGGCGCTGTCGGGGAGAGGGTTATTGGACTGAGTGCGTTCATATGAAGCCAGCAGCAGATTGCTTTAGTGCTTTGGGGATTTTTAAATGATGATTGTTATAGATTGAGTATTAGGTAATTAATGATATGTTTTTGATCGTGACCTAGAATTGATCTTGTTTCTGTTGTTTCATGGCCGGTTCCTTCCCTTCATTTAACAACTAAATGTAGCCCAGTAGTGTAGTCAAAAAAAGGGCTTCACCCCAAAAATAATTCTAAAGCAAAATTTTATTTCACAAGCCTTTAGGAAGGGTCATGGGAGTGTAAATTCAAAATCGCGAACAAATCGACAAGTGCTTTAGCCGCCATCTTGATTTTAAGTAGATATTTTTCTCAGTATCTTGGCCATTTTGAAATTATCGAGAAAAACCACTGCGGCTAAAATTGTTCATTATTGAATTTTCTACATTTTATTTCATACAATAGTTTCAGAGTTTAGGGGGAAAGGGGAAGAAATGTAATTTTTTAATTATACCATTTATTGCCTTCTGTATGGAAATTTCAACGTTTCGGTTGAGATGGAAATTTCAACAAACGTTTAGCGCTAAGCTACAAAGTCCGGTGAAATTTAAAAGCCGCATAGGCCCATAAATAAACTGTCCACTTCGAAGAAGAAAAAAAAGTGGTTAAATTTAATTTTGGTCTAGAATTATTTCGGTGTCAACTGCTAATTCGACTGGGGTTATGAGAAATTTTGTGATTTAAAAGCGTATGCTTCCAGACCGCGAAACTAAATTATCTGTTTATGGAAAAAATCCGGAAAACAAACAAACATTTAAGCTTATCATGGACGTATAAGAAACCAGATAGAATATGCATCCACGTGTATACCTATAGGGAGATTCTGTTAATATGAACACCTTTAAAGCCCCAAAAAGTAAATTGTTAGCTAAGACGGCGCTGGATAGAATTACATCTGACACTTTTATATTAAAATTCGAAATTTTTACCTGCTTTTAAAAGCTAAGCTTTGAAATATATGCCTAAGTTTGAACGCAGGTATACAAACTATTTTAAATAAATTAAATCAAACATTTAAACTGTGAATTAACGTTCAATGAGACTATAGTCACATATTTTGCTATTAGAACTCTATTAATTACCACAATAATGATTACAATTGAATAACAACAAGACAATACGTGATTCGCCTTGCGGTCACTCGGTCATTAATATCAACTTAAATACCAATGAAATGAGGAAACCTAGCCGGCGAGTGGTTCCATGTGACTCGAGCCCGGCCCTCGCCGGGGACCGCCATAAACTTGTTGTACTTGATATGTTCTAATAGTGAAGTCGCTCAGTTAGTTAATAATAAAGTTAAAACTAATTATGAAATTTGAGCTCACGTGTTCGGTTAAGAAACTGTCGCTTACTTAATTATTAGACAATCTGTATAATAATATATTTTGGTACTGAGTACCTACTGGCTACTATAACGTTATTAAACCTGCATGGTGTACATATTTTATTCGGAACATAAAAAAAACGTTATTGTGTAAATTTCGAGTACTTGCAAGTAACTTGTGAAATGTGGTCGTATAGATAACAAGCAGCGATTTATCTAATTATTTATTATTTACATATTTATTTACAACTTTTAGAAAAACTTCTAGCAGTTCCTCGTGGTAACTGCAGCATGGCGAGTGCCAAGGTACCAAGATATTTCTGCTGTAAAGTTCGCTGTTGAACTCATTTCAGTCATTCCTCTTCCTTCTTCTTTTATATATAATATATAAATAATAAATAATAATGCATATTTTTAACAACCACAGCACATTATCTAGCCAAAATTAAGTATCATTAAGAACTTGTGTTATGGCTACTAGATAACGGATAAATAAACTTAAGAAACATATGAACACACATGGAAATTTTTTTAAATATATAAATATTAGAAATAAACTTAAATAAACACACATACACACCCATGACTAGAAAGCAAATATATTAAAATATCTGCCCTTACCAGGATTCGAACCCGGGACCTCTGGCATGGAAGGCAAGGCTACTTTCCTCCACACCAAACAGGCCGTCATACAGAGAGATAATAATTATGTCATACATATGTTACAGAGAAAAGTAATTTTTTTCATAAACAAGAAGATTTATTGTTATATAGTTGTTATACCTTAATTATTATCTAGTATAGTGAAATTCATATGTGTACACTGTTGGTGTGTCTTTATAAATAAATAAATAAATAAATTAAGATTTTAATAATAAAATGACTACAAATTAGACTTTAAGAGGTTAACCTAGTATAAGTATAACACGGCCTGTGAAGTCAACAGAATGTTACTTGTTATTCCAATAAGTTGTTTACTACAGCTTTTAATTTCTTTGCATATTAGTCAAATCTGAGCAGTTAGGTCGAATGGGTTTTATTTAAGAATAAACAATTTTTTTTAATGTTCATTTCGCGGGCATGTTTGTAACAGCAAACAGAGAGAAGTAGCAATTTTTTTTATTGAAAACGTATGAGACAATTGTCTTCTATCTCACTGGAAAGTGACGATGAAGACGAAGGTGTTCCTTCAATGCTTCTGGGAAAACTGTGACATTTGAGTCGATCACTAGTATTGCAGCGGGAAAGCGGAGCATAAGCCAGGCCAGGTGTAATCAGCAGGCACATTTTTTTTTTCGAAATGGACAGTTTATTTATGGCCCTATTAGCCTTTTAAATTTTACCGGATTTTGTGGCCTAGCGCTGAGGGCGCTTAGCCGGAACTTAAACTACTCCTACATACGATACTCGGCTTAGGACGTCGTATATTGAAACTACCACTGGTTCGGAAGGGTCATCTACTGCCAAAGAACCAGCAAGAAACTCAGTAGGAATGCGTACGACGCGTTAGCTTGGCCCACCGGTGGGTTAGGCGATTCGAATGCCGTGTTGCCCTATTTCTGACTGGGGATGCAGGCACACCGCTGCGCGTAATGATAGAAGAAAACAAAATAACATTACTTAAGGCCTTTGCTAATCTTAGTACGAGGACAGCGTTTTCTCTTGGGTGCCGATAGCTGGAAATGGTATTAAACGTCTCCGTACTCCTTACAATTCCATGATATATAATATACAGCTCAATAAAAAAAAAAGCCAGCATAAACTGAATTTGTCAGTGGTGTACGTGTTACAAACAATATGACTGTTTACTGGAAAGAAAAAAAAGCGAATATAAAGAAATAAAAAGTTGAAATTGTATTGTATGTAGAGGACAAGAAACTTTATGACAATGTATGTTAAACTAAATATATGAAATACGTGACCTTAGGGTTTATGGCAGCCATGCTCGTCCAAGGACGTCCTTCGAATGTAAGAAAATTGTTGAATCTAATAAGAACTTTCATGAAATTCTTGAATGAACAATGTAAATAGATACCTATATTATAGTCCTAAATGTCCACATTCATATGCAACAGATTATAAAAACCCTTCACGTATCTACGAGAGCACCGGTCGATGTCAGCTACAGACAGCGCCGCGGCTGTCGTCCTGCTAAGCTCCGTTTTCTTATATTTTCATCTTCATGATTTCAGTGGATGTTCAATAAATAAATAAAATAATTCTTTACGTTTTTCAATTGTTTGTCCAATTGGAATTTTTTATAAATAATTTGAGAAACAGTTCGTGGTTATTTTTTGGATGCAATTTATTGTTTGGAGCAAACGGGATAATTGTCACAACTTCCAGAATTTGTGACAATCTTACTATGATTGAATGTTTATTTTGCGTTTCACAAAAAATGGGTACAATATCCAGCCCTAATCTTCATTATACATCTAATTATCACAAACTTTTTGTAAACCATACTTTCAGTAGTTACTTAAAATTGCCATTTAAGCTTTTATAAAGTTGTACCCGTGTATATAACATTACTGAACCCTGTATGTTGTTATATATCATGCATATAGCTATGAGATCTGTGATAATATCTAGAATGCCCACAAAGCCTCGACCATCGTCGGAAAGTTGCCAGTTTAGCAGTCTTCTACAGATTACATTTTGGAGAGTGCGCGAATGCTCTTTTTGATCAGGTTGAACCCACACCCTTCTTGCATAGGACTACTAGACGCAGACAGACCTTCTGTCCCTTCATGGTAGACATCCCAAGAAGTCGAACCAAACGCTTCGATAGTTCCTTTTTGGTGCGGGTCGCCAAGGTGTGGAATGAACTGCCTGGGTCTGTTTTTCCAGAAAACTATAGTCCTAGTTCTTTCAAGCGTCGAGTGAATAGGTATCTCGTGGATAGACGTGTAACACCTTCGTCTTCATCGTCACTGTCCATCAGGTGAGATAGAAGACAAACGTCTAATCCTTTTTCAATAAAAAAAAAACAGACCGAGTTGTCAACATTACGACTCACAAACTGTCACCTTATTATTTATGCTTCAATACATATACGGCAACAGCTGAGAACTAATCGGTGTTATGATTTTCAAAACAAAATGTCGTTAGGTATTTATAAATGTTTGGAACACTAAGTAAACAATCAAAACTTGTATGTCACTAAGTGATAGTTGTGGCTATTATCATTTTTATGCCTCCGATGCTTGTTGAATGAAATGGATTATGAGTATTTGATATCTTTGCGTTGTTTAATTTAATATTTTGACACAATAAATGTAGTCAAAAAGAGGAATGATCTCAAAAACGTAGCAAGCTTTAATTCATATAAATTTTCTACATTCTGACGTTGTATACATAGATGGTTTAAGTCATTTATACGCGTGCCCCTATGTGTGAGTGTGCATGTAAGCAACTAATGCTTTATGTCAGCTGTCATCTTACCAACACGTGCTCTCGTCGCTTTGGTGCGCGTCTACATTCAGTACATCTTGTCACACACACACATAGCATGTAAGTATGAAGTCTTCCTTCATTGAGTGATTACACTTTACTAACGTAATATATATTTAGCTTTTTATTATACAAATAATGATAGATATTGTTGTGTTTAATTAATAATAAAAGCAACTGCTAGGTCAAAAGAGCCCCTCGTATTTCTTGTTTTAATCGCCGCAGTAACCAAGTCTGCTACGAATACACAAACGTTAATCTTATGTTGTTTTTAATAATAGAGTAATTTTAATAAGTCCAATCGTAAGATAGGTCTGTAACTGATTTTCTAAGCTCAAATTTAAACACTTGCGCAGACCCGAGTTAAAAATGTAATCCAAAGTTCGGTCGGTTAGCTAATTAGTATCACTCCATCACTGTCAATTTCTATTGGACTAAGAGATATATAAAATATATATATATTTATGTAGGTATATAATTTAACCCGAGTTGGACAGCTTCAATTTAAACCGTTAAATCAGGTTGTTGCAAGTGTACTGGTAGCTAACAATAAAATGTCAAAATGGCAGACCTTACCTACGGAAGCATCAGCCACCAAGCATTGCAACCAACACACGCACACACCGACCAGCAAACTGACGCCGTGCATTTTCTTACTGCCAACAGTGCCAAACGCCAGTGCACGAACAATGGTACGGACCGATACTGCCACGCTGCTGCATTGCCATGCATTTATATAATAACTCATCAATAAAAACTAACTTGCAGCGTCGCCTGCAATTAAACAATCTCAACCTTATTCATATAGCTGAAGGGACGTTTCTTATCGCATTACAATAACATCGAGTTGTTGTCAATCTAGTCAATCAAGAGAAATTAAATCTTTAAGTAAATGAGTGTCGTATTAGAGTCACTTAGCGTCGCTGTGAAAAATAACTCGGACAAAACGAGAGCGCGCTCCGGGGAACAGATGACGTCTGTCTTTAGCGGGAAATGACAGTTGTGCAATCTGTTGTAAAACGCGTGTGATGGCGATCTTCCATGTCATTTCATATACAATTTGAGTACATTTAATAATTCTTATAAACTTAAACTCATACGAGTTTGGATCTTGTGTAAACAAATAAAAAGCATCAATTATTTAATGCATTTAATTGCAGTTTTAGGAAAAGACAATTTATTGAAGAAATGCTTTGAAATGATGCGTTTATAGAAGACAAAAGAAACACCCAAAAAACTGCAAGACCTCAATTTTTTTCATACTTACAAATAATAGGTCTTTACCTATGAAACTGCCGATTTGTCGTACTGGCCATTTCAAATGAAAATATATTTTTTTTTGACTGATAATTCTAATTTCAAATTAATTTTATTTGACAAACATGGAATTCTTTTTCTAAAATCGTCATTTGTTTAATAGTTAGTGTTTTGTTTTCAACGCATTCGAACATTTTTCGTCATCATGGATAAGTTAAAAATTCGAGTAATTATGGAGTATGAGTACCGTCGTGGCAGCAAAGCGGCACAAGCGGCACGCAACATCAACGACGTTTACGGAGCGAACACTACAAACGAACGCACCACCCGTTATTGGTTTACCCGCTTCCGTTCTGGAAATTTTGACCTGAAAAATGAACCCCGTGGTCGTCCGAAAACTTTGGTCGACAATGACGAATTAAAGGCAATTGTGGAAGCTGATGAAACTCAATCCACGGCTGAATTAGCAGCAGCTTTCGACGTTAGCATCAAAACAATATTGGTCCATTTGCGTCAAATTGGCAAGGTAAAAAAGCTTGACAAATGGGTACCCCACGAACTCAATGACCGCCAGCGCGAAGTACGCGTGGAGACGTGCCTTGCACTGCTCAGCAGGCATACAAATGAAGGAATTCTGAACCGCATTGTTACTTGTGAAGAGAAATGGATCCTGTTTGACAATCGTAAGCGCTCAGCAAGTTGGTTGGACCCTGCCTCAGCACCCAAACAATGCCCTAAACGAAAACTTACCTCTAGAAAAGTGATGGTCACTGTTTGGTGGTCTAACGCGGGTGTAATTCATCACAGCTTCTTGCCAAACGGGACAAGCATTACTGCAGATGTGTACTGTGAAGAACTAACACAATGATGGAGAAGCTCGCACGTCTCCAAACAGCTTTGGTCAATCGTTCGGCTCCACTGCTCCTGCACGACAACGCGCGACCTCATACTGCACCTCAGACGGTCTTCAAGCTACAAGAGTTGGGGTTGGAAGTTCTCCGTCATCCGCCGTACTCACCAGACCTTGCGCCTACAGACTTCTACTTTTTCCAGAATTTGGATAACTTCTTGGCGGGAAAAAAATTCAATACCCGAGAGGCAGTACAAAATGCCTTTGAAGAATTTGTTGCCTCCCGTCCAGCTGATTTCTTCAAGAAAGGCATCAATAAGCTACCAATGCGTTGGCAAAGATGCATTGATTGCATGGGTGATTATTTTGATTAATAGAAATAAAAAATATATAAAAAAATTACGCTTCATTTATTTCGTGAAAAACGGCAATTTCATAGGTAAAGACCTAATATAAGTTTGGTTATCGGTGCATAAAGTCGCATGCACACCACTGTATAAACTCTCAGTCAAGAAAGTTTGAATTTAGTTTAACGAGATTTACAACGCTAGGTAGAAGGACGAAATGTTCATAAATAAACCTATAACTTGCAACATCATTAAATCAATACAAGTCAATAACATAATTGTTAAACTTTCCGAATACAAATAAAATTATCAATCTATTTGAAACTGTATTTGTTATTTTACCTATTCTTATTCAGATAAGCTAATTATGCAAGAGTCTTAATTAAAACATGTCACAGCCCAGCGTTTTACCGTTTACCTTATGGTTTGTCACGACGGAAACATTTGCTTTGTCGTTTATCTACAGACTATAACTTTTTAAAACTTAAATATACAATATGTACAAATATACTACATTAAATTTAAGGTAAAGTTGAGGAACTTATGTATGTTACTTCAGCTTTGAAGCCAAGTTTCTCGATCTCTGTGCCATAACAAAAGAATATTAAGTAAAATTTTTGGAAAATTAAGTAAAATGTACGGAAATGTCTCAGGTTTCCGCTGTCCCGCACAGCGAGCGCCAAGCTGAAAATACTTATAACTTACACCATGGTATGACTCCAGTTGACTACACGGTTGTACTGTTCCAAAAATAAACATAAAAAAACAATATAAAAATACGTTTAAAATTTTAAATTTAGAACTTCGTCCTTTAACTAGATTGTATCATCGAAGTTGAGGAAGTCTCCGTCATCAATTTTAAATATAATTTACATAATTCAAACATAGGATGTACCTGGAGACTTCCAATTAAAACTTGTATCTATAATCTTGATTAGAGAAATCCATAATTTGGGAAACACCAATATATATAATCTGCCTTACAAAGTATAGTGAGTATAATTGACGACTTCGCTCCCCACTACTTTTTTATAGACCATAAAGTTAGGGGGGACCGTCGTCGTGTATGAAACTCACTGTACGCTATAATGTAAGCACAAATGTAAGCCTGTAAGTATGTCTATAAATTTGACTTGTTGCTAAGTTCATAATCCGTCGGCCACCATGAATCTTATGAAAACTGCCATCGATACGGGACGCTTTTAATTTAAAAAAAAAACAGTCAGAAACGTTTAAACTTGTCAGAATTTAAACCGTCAAACATATGGTTTCAACGATTTTTCTGTAATACAAACAATTAAATACACTTACTTATGTGTTTTCATATTATACAATACAAAACAATATTTTTACTAAAATATTGTTTTGTAATGTTAAAAATATTGTTTAAAAAGTCAAATTATACGTGTAATTAACGTTTTGTCAACAAAATATTGTCAAACTTTTTTGCACCGCGGCGGAACAAAGCTGTTGATACCGTTCAACCGCTAAATATATTATGTGACATTTCACTTGATTTTTTTTTTTTTTTTTTTTTATTTTTTTTTTTTTTATTTTTTTTTTTTTTTTTTTTTTTTATTTTTATTTTTTTTTTTTTTATTTTTTTTTTACAGACAACGACACCAACTGTATGGCCCCAAAGTAAGCAGAGCTTGTGTTATGGATGACCATACAGCGAACTGGGGGGGAACCCAGAATAAACATACATATATAAATACAAACAACCATGACCCGAGAACAAACATTTGTGTTCATCACACGAATGAATGCCCCGGCCAGGACTCGAACCTGGGACCTCCGGCGTATGAGACAGGGCTACTGACCACTACGCTACTCGGCCACGTCGAAAACGTCTAATACCGATTAACGTTTCACCAGAAAAGTCCCGAACCTCTAATTAATCGTTGAACATTTTAGAGGACAGTTGTCGAAGAATGTAATGGAAGTTTTACTGTGGTGGACAAGATTGCTTCCGTAAAAGCATAGGAGTCAGAAGAAGCCAAGAAAGAATGCGTAATCTATTCGGCATCGTTTCTGGGGCGATCAAAATAGTCAGCATCGTGCTACTTAGCCAGTCTCTTGGGATGTAACCGCATGTTTCTTGATTTTGTTCTTTTTTGGTGATGAAACCTGTAGAGTAGATAACTATACATCGTGGGTTGAAACGTGGTTGAAACCGAGCTCGATTGCCATCAAGGAAATGTTGAATCTATGAGGCGGGTAGCGGAGTATTTTACAGGTTCAATGACTCGGCATTGGTTCGCTTGGCGTTATTGTGCTCCTTACAATAACCAATGCCGAGGTAATACTGCTGTTTTTATTTTACTACATTATTTACGTTGAGTTATTTCAGTAACGGTGTCTCAAGGCCAGGTAATACGTTTCAAGTTGCGTTTCAACACGTTTATTTTCTTTTCGTGAATCTAAAGGTGCTCAAAATATGTGACACATCATGTATATATAGCATAAAGCCGTTATATTTACAAATCCCTTAAAGAGATAGTTATTAAGTATAGCCACAGCTATCTTGCGTATTTACAGAGGTATTATACGAATATTTACAAAACCGACAGAGGAGTTCCATTGGAGTTCTTGCTGACGATTGTAGTTACTCGTTGCGTGCTGCGCTCGCTAAAGACTGCTCGCTTTGCAGACTTGAAATGCTGGAAACCGGATCTTAATCTCAATCAGATTATAATCTCGATCTGCAAAAATTTACCACTTTTTCACCTTGAGTTAAATGCCTCGAATCCTTGCCCCATGGAATTTTGTGTAATTTTTTGATGATGTTGCATATCGATTGTGGGTCGATATTTTTTTTGGTAACCGAATTATAATTTAACTTTTATACAGTAAAACACGCGTCCTTTCACAATATACATTTAACTGGCTGTTACCAAAACTATTTAAGTGGGTTTATTAATTTATTTGGGTGTCAAGTCTATTTATTTATTTTATTCAGTATAGCCACATCATACATATTCACCCATTAAAACTAAAATATAGATTAAGGTATTATATCTTATATGTGTGACTCTTAAGGCATGCGCATCATTCTTAGGATAAAACATCACTAATCTATTTCATATAGTTCTAATAAATTCCGCGCAATATGCTTATGATTAAGCGCTAGTGTGACATTCAAGCAAAGTAATGCCTATTTTTTGGAGTACATACTCCGTATACGCATTCAGGTTGACCTTTTAAGAAAAAAATAGTTTAAGACAATAACATTAGGTAGTTAATTGTAAATTAATATGAATTAATTTAATTTTGGTTATAACCTATACTATTCAAAATATAGGAATTATTTAAAAAATAAGCAAAATTATAAACAGAAAAAAAATGATATGTAAGCAACCATAATTAAAATGATTATATGAATACTTTATTTGTCTTCCCTATTGACTTGCTAAACAAGTACACAGTACAATGTACAGTAGACGGTGTTTTACTTTATTGTATGTCAAAATTATTTCGTCTTTGTATAATGTTTCGTGTGTACGTAATTTTGTTGCTTTAATGAAAATAAGTTATTTGAAAAAACCCGAACGGCATTTATTACCGGGCGGCATTTTTTTCGAACGTTCACAGACATATTCGATTTTGCCCCAGGTACTTACACAGGTAGATAGTGATTATCTTAAATGATACACTCATTGGGTATAGCAAAGCATGGTTTTGTTTTGGAGTTGGGTCGTCGCGAACCGAAAACGAACAAATTCGCGCATTGACAAACTTTGCTTAGAACAGCGAACTAACTACATAGCTTTCATAGTATCCTAAAGTTAAACTAAAGATATAGCTTCTGAAAGGCAATTTGAGGCTCTAGTTGTTTGGTTACGTAGAACTTACGTCGAGTGGAGGAATTTCAAATACAAATGACTAAGTTTGTATGTACTTATAACTTGACTTGTAGAATTTCCTCAGAAAAGTAAATGTTTGTATTGATTTTATTACTTTAATTATGAGCAGTAATATCCACGAGGAGTGCAAATATTGTTTAAGGAATTCTAAGTGAATTCTAAGAAGATGACGTAGGTACAGATTTGTGAATTCGATTTTCGTTTTACTGCAAAAATAGATTGAAAATGTTGATATGGTGAAACTTAGTTTAAGGAATTAATTGAGATTTCCTAATACTTTTATTAGCGTTTTTACTCGGTTCACAAGTAGCTAAGTCACTTGGCCATAGCGACTATAATAAATATTCCGAGCCCGCAGTACAAAAGTATTGTGGTCCGGTCCTATTTTCGACCCGGTTGAGTCCACCCGGGCTAAAGCCAATTATTCAACATGATTTTTTTTCGATATAACCTTATTCATATACATGGTGTCTATTTTGCCGTTCGGAACAAGGGCGCATGCGCTCATACTTCAGTTCTGAGTAACTTTCTCAAAGACACCGTAGCACAGAAATTTAAAAATAAAAACACTTCATATAAATCATACTGGGGGCAGCAGCCAATTTTGTATGAAAAGACAAATAATTTTTTCAGGCTACGAAAAAAGTGCCTTTTTTATGAAAGGAAATCCATGATGGCTTTTTCTTATTCCGGACCCCTACCACTAAAACCACCCCGGTGTACCTTCACCCACCCTGGGAGGGGCCCACAGTATCAATACCCGAGGACCTAACGGTGTATCCAAAGAGTGCCTCAACCACGTGCCGATTTAGTCACACAAACCGTCCCCATCGCCTTATGCCGAATATTTGGGGAGCCATATTCTTAAACTGGGGCTTTCTTTGTGGTTTCTGCTTATGTGTGTGTATTCCACAACAACATTCACACATTCTCAGGGGTACGTAAAAGATCTTAGTAAGTCCTTTAAACTAGAAAAAACTACAGTTTCGAAGGAATACGCGGTAGAAAATACGCGCGAATCTTTCTGTTTTCGTTTAATTTCTCTCTTAATATTTGCACCTGTACTTTCCTTGATAAAAGTTTGATAAAAAAGCAGTAATATTTGGAATACCCGATATACATCGCGATTACCTACAAAATTCGTGCTATTTTTTACATGTTTTTTTATTTCAGATTATGTCGGATTTGGTGGATAACCAAGGGTGTCAATTTTTTGGGTTGTTGTTCACCTTTGGGGTGAAGGATCTTCTTACAATTGTGCCACGGGGATCGTTCGCGAGAGGAAGGGCGATGCTCTTACTAGATGAAATAATGTTCCAGCACGCTCGAAGTCACAGAAATTATAAAGAATTTAATTATGTTAATGATCGGCCTCATGCCTTTTTTTCCTACAAAATAACATTGGTGTTCTTGCTTCAACGCAAAAACATTTATCAAATTATCCTGGTACTATCTCCTACTAGCGTCAGATCCAAGAGGTAGATTAATTAACGACGTGCCGACACGCGTCAGACAGCGTTCGCTATGCCTAGATGTACTAACTTTTGAGATCCATTTTAGATTTGAGTAAAATCAGGTTATTCTTTTGTATAGTTCAATAGTGGAGTTATTTTTTATAACGCACACATTTTTTTAATAGGACCAGATTCAATTCCCTAAAAGGCTACGCGTTTTTTCGAAACTGAAAAAAAATGGAGTTTCTCTTAACTCTAAAATCGACTGCATGCTTCCTGAGAACAAATATCTCTATTTCTTATAGTTTTGGACGCCTCCTCGATGAATCATCCTGCATAAATGCAAGTGAAGGCAGACTGGTTTATAAATAATATTAGGAAGTAAGTTTTGTCAATGCGCGTGTTTATACATGTGATATTTTTTATTGAAAATATATAGATACATAACATGGAAATTAAAAAAGGAGCACTGCTTGCTACAATAATCTTGTAGTATTATGTATTTATGTCAGACAATTGACATAAATATATAAACTTGTTTACAGTCCAGTATGTTTAAGCCTACAAGTAACAAAGAAAATTTTAGAATTCTGCGGATTTTGGCGTCCCTGCAGAAACATACAACTCTCACGTCGTTTAATTATACATCACATTATATACTAAATCACACTATATAATAAATATTAATTATTTTTATCCAGTACAAGAGATTACATAAGCTTTCATGATAGCTACCTAATTTTTGGGTTCCCCAATCAAAGAATTTCTACAAAAGCTGATACCATAGTTCATATTCGCCAAAAGGAGGTTCTTAAATGCTTGCAGAATTTAGACGTGAACAAGGCCAGCGGCCCCGATGGCATACCTGCAGTTGTGTTAAAACACTGCGCAGCCGAGTTGTCTCCCATACTAACGCGCCTGTATCGACTCTCTTTGGAATCCGAAAAGGTCCCTAAATCCTGGAAGCTGGCTAACGTGCAACCAGTACCAAAGAAGAGAAGCCGTGCAGATCCTATCAACTACCGACCGATTGCAATCACCTCCATACTTTGCAAAGTTATGGAGCGTGTATTGGTGATAACCAATATGGTCTTCGCAGTTGACGCTCGACTGGAGATCTTATTGTGTATGCCACTCACTTATGGAACAAAGCCTTGGAAGGTCACGGTGAAGCTATAGCTGTATCCTTAGACATTTCGAAAGCTTTTGATAGGATCTGGCATGATGTTCTCTTGAGTAAGCTTCCAGCATACGGAATATCTAAAGGGCTCTGCGACTGGATATCTGATTTTCTGAGGGAACGGTCAATTCAAGTAGTCTTAGACCTCTGCTCTTTTGACCTAATGGCAATTAATGCCGGGGTACCTCAGGGATCTGTTCTCTCTGCAACGTTATTCTTGCTGCACATTAACGACCTGCTAACCGCAGGCATTATTGGTTAAGCTGATGACAGCACCGTTGTAGAGAGATACGTGTCTAATGCGTGAGCGAGTCCTCAAGAAATCCGGGCTTTGAGAGAGTCCATGATTAAGCGGGTGAATTTGGCCTTAAAGAAAGTGTCCGATTGGGGGGAGTCCAACTTGGTCAAATTTAACCCGTCGAAAACACAGGCGTGTTTATTCTCCGCGAAAAAGAGCAATTTCGACCTAACGCCCACTTTCCAAAATGTTTCTGTACCCTTAACCGACCACCTAGGGCTTCTGGGCATAACTATATCGTCCCAACTAAACTTCGGGCAACAAATTGTGTCCATGGCTCAAACAGCTTCAAAGGAAGTTGGGAATCATCTCGAAGGTCCGACGGTACTTCAGCTCTGAACAGCTACTTAATTTGTATACAGCTCAAGTTCGATCTTGTATGGAATACTGTAGCCACCTTTGGAATGGTTCTGCAAAGTACCAACTAGAAGTGATGGACGCAGTTGACCGAAGAGCCCGAAAAATTATTAACAACTTTGACCTCACCACCAAAAAACTGCAAAGCCTCGACCAACGTCGGAAAGTTGCCAGTTTAGCAGTCTTCTACAGATTACATTTTGGAGAGTGCGCGAATACTCTTTTTGATCAGGTTAAACCCACACCCTTCTTGCATCGGACTACTAGACGCAGACAGACCTTCCATCCCTTCATGGTAGATATCCCAAGAAGTCGAACCAAACGCTTCGATAGTGACTTTTTGGTGCGGGTCGCCAAGGTGTGGAATGAACTGCCTGCGTCTGTTTTTCCAGAAAACTATAGTCCTAGCTCTTTCAAACGTCGAGTGAATAGGTATCTCGTGGATACCTATTCACTCGACGTGTAACACCTTCGTCTTAATCGTCACTTTCCATCAGGTGAGATAGAAGACAAACATGTAATCCTTTTTCAATAAAAAAAAAATATTCGTTTACAATATGTAATACGATTTTCACTAATAACATAATTTTCTATAATAAAATTGTATACCCGAGATAATGCATAGGGATGTGAAACATTACGGGACCCCCAAAATAAACTAGTTTTTATGTTTGCTCAATGATTATTTATTCTATAATACATTCAAATTTTAAATATTAACCTCGGAATACAAAGTGCATACACTCAACTTAAAACAACTATAACTAAAAAGTGGTAAAATCAAATTCGTTATATTGTCGTCTGTTGAAAAATATGTACTGCGCCACGGGTCGTGTATAAACGGTCCAATTCATATTCAAATATTTATTTCTCAACTTTGACAGTAACTTGTTCTTATTGACGTTAAATAAAACATGACTCTACCACCAGTCCGGAAAAACCTTCGTGAAGAAGAACTGGCGAGAAACTTGACGGGTATAATTTAAAATAAAATAAAAATATACAGTGTTTCTTTATGTCTTTACAAAATTATTCTTGTCTGCTGTTAGCTCTGTTATCTATCTATCTATCTATATATATATCTGTTAGTTCGCCAAGTCTCCCACGGCAAAGTGGCTAATAGATGTATAGTAAGAAACCTTTCAAACCTTATAAAATAAGTAGCTACTTAGGTACCTGAAGCTGACTAATAATAATTAGAAGTAGACAGATGCGGTATATATTTTTTTTGTTGATAAAATATAAACAATGTAACTTTATGTGGTTAATAATTATAAAATAAGTTTACTAAGTAGAGTTCTTCATAGAGGTTATTGATTAAAAAAATAAAGTAATATATCTGCTGAACAGTAATATTATTAATAACATAAAAAGGCAATTGGATAATGTAGCCCTTCGTCTATTACAAGATGGCTGTCACGTCACCCGCAGGTACGCCTTGGGAAACTGGTTTATCGACATATTTAGAGAAAAAAATATTAAAAAAATAGTAGGTGCCTCGACCCCAGAGCACGCCGTCACGTATCACATGATTTATGTGACATCTACACGAGCGCAATTATTTACATTAAATTCAACATAGCAATATCAGGACTTAGAATGCAAGACCAGCTCCATCGCATGAGAACCATCGTCAAGACATCCACAATCGGACGTCAACCTCAAACTTAAAAGTGATCTCAACGTGAAATTTGAGAAGCCGTTTTTGATTGTATTATTTTCATTCGCGAAAAGAATAAAATTACGTTATTACTAAGGTGCTCCTAATTATAGATTTTGCTAAGCCAATCTGGATATGGTACAAATTTGCTAAACAATATCTTTACTTAGAAGCGTCCTAAGTTATCATTTGACATTTGACGGCAAATGATTTACAAATGAGGCCGCTAAATATCAAACTAAGACAAAACATGGAACCTATATCAACATAGCTTACAATTCGCTTATTGGGAACGCGGTTAGTTGTTAAAAAACGGTTCGTGATATTTATTTTTTTTCTTTATTTATATAAACAAATATAAACATCAATATCATAATGAAACCAAAACAAATGAAGAACATGAATAACACACTAAATATCAACAAAGCAGCGGGCTATCGGGCGGTATTACTGTTGAAGTGAGTTCAACGCTGCGTCCGCCAACCCGTCTCAAAGAACAGAATGTTTTAATCGCAAGTATAAAACGCCAACAATTTACAAATTTAATAAATAGATTAGAATCTACGGCTAACTTATACGTACCTTTGTAGTAAGCTGCACAGCAATCTTCATTTCCCCGTTAACATCTCCCCCTGCATGATTCAATATTTTATGTAGTGCGTCTATAGTTAGCTATACATACTAAATGCTTACACGAATGTAAAAAAGCTTTAGTAGATTGCATCCGAACCTTAAATTATAACGAAACGGAATATCTACTCCTCAACACTAGATAACTCTCCCAGTTCATATCAAAAATAAATATTTTTATTCTCTCTTAAAACACACTCTCATAAACACAGACTCTTAAAGACAGACACAGAAAGTATACAAACCCTTCGAATGCTAACAACAAATTAAATCTTGATTCTAATTCATTTTTACTTGCATTTCTTTTTCTTTTACTATATTTTTTTTTTGTTTTTTTTTTGTATGTAATTGTACTAAAATAAAATTTAAGTTTTCATTAGTTAGGAACTTTATTATTATATTTGTAATTTTGCCAGTAAAGATTTTGTATTGTAATAAGTTGGGCTGGAGGTAAGTACCCTTGCCTTCCATGCCAGAGGTCCCGGGTTCGAACCTGGTAGTGCAGATATTTTATTATATTTGCTTTCTAGTCATGGATGTGTATGTATGTTTATTTAAGTTTATTTCTAATATTTATACATGAAAACAAAAAAATATCTATGTGTGCTTATATATTTCTTAAGTTTATTTATCCGTTATCTAGTATCCATAACACAACTTCTTAATGATACTTAATTTGGGCTAGATAATGTGGTGTGATTGTTAGAAATATTATTATTATTATTAAACATTTGGAGACTCCTGGAACGACCCTTAAAAGACAATCTTAATAATCCCACTCACAGATACAGCTGCACCCTACTAAGGGACAGTTACCAAATTGTATTAAATCAAAAACGCCTCGAAACATACCTGAAATGTTTCAATTAGGACTAATGTACTATATTTCATCCCCAACGTTGTTGTAAGTATTTAGTTCCTGGAATAGGTTGGAGGCAAGCTGGTATAAAAGTTGCCGTAAATACTTATAACTTAGAGTTTAAAATTATTTATCCAAATGTAAAATATGAGAATGTTTAAGTAAATCACTTCTGAATACATCGTACCTAAGTTACAAAGATTATAGGGCACGCTCTTCTTCGATACGTTCCATTTCAGACAAAGCACTTATATTGTTCTGCACTTGTAAAAGAGCAACGCCCTTTATTATTTTGTAGTCTCATCCTAGCCCTCTTAAGGCAAGAGTATAAAAATCTGGTTTTGACTGGACACCAGACGTCACGCGCGTCTTTCGAGTACCTACGTCAGCAGCCATTCCTTATTCTGGCAGTTTTCCTTTGTCAAGTTCTCAACATGGCGACACCATTGCACAGGCCCTTTTAGGTCACTTGGTTTTCCGGGTTCACCTTCTACAATACAAAACGAAGAGTAATAACATTTCAACAATAACAAATAATTTTTAAAAGGCTGGCACCGTTTTATGTTTCTTCATTTTTTTTTTTGAGTTTCATTTCACAAAGCTCATCAGAAGTCTTTAATAGTAAATCTAGCTGACAGGTGCTAAGCAGGACCGCGGCAAGGGCGGCACAGTGCAGGCCATGCGGTTGATATGTGATTGATGGATTATCTATGATTGATGGGTACGGTTGGCAAGGTACTTGGTGGGCTTATTTAAAACTTACGGACTCGGCAACGGTCTGTTGGTGATGATGATAAACAATAGCAGAAAGAGAATCTGCCAACAACTGCGCTGCATCCAGCGGGTCTAGAGCCTCATCATGGTAAACAAACGGTGACACAAAGCTAAGCACGTACACAGTCATTTGCCATGAATAACTAAAATCATGTAAACGGGCACGCACTTATCTAGGGTCAAAGTCCACCTAAATAAAAAATCAACTAAAAAAAACTAAATAATTAAACACGTGCATATCCCCATGAATTAGCATTGTTGACAAACAGCCCTTGGGACCTTGAGCAGTTTCCAAAACCCCTAATGTTACTGTAACGACCAAACTAACTAGATCTGTGTTGTTATACAGAATGTATTGAATTTAAGAAGCTGGTTTTTTAAAGTAAATGGCTTAAAAAACTGGTGGTTTGAAGACTGTCCGAGTCACGTAGGGTTTACGCAATCTTAATATAAGTGGTGGAGAGGGTCGCTGCCGACGCAGTACAAGCTCTACGACTCGAGCAGAAAACACGTCCACTTCTTGAAAGTTATTTTTAATTACTTTCTAGTTGAATCTTAATTTATTTAATTAGCAATATGAATGTGATGTTAAGTGTGCTGGTCGCCTGCGCGTGCGTCGCTCAAAGTTTGGCTGGGACGATACGTAAGTAATTTTTTTATTTCATTTAATCAGTTCTTTTGATATTATAATTTTTTTTTGAAATACTTAAGGGTTTCATGAAATTTAAAATAATATAAAACTTTAGGTCATAACTTTATTTTAATGAATATTTATCTACGTTACTTCAAAATTAAAAACAAATTAATCGGATTTAACTAATGAGATGTAACCAACGGCACTTGCAATTGGTTTTTTGTTTAACAAATAAAAAACACCAAGGAAAAAGTTTTACTAACAGAAGCCGCGCGTTGAAGTCGTTCACTGCGTGGAAAAGTTAATATTGGTTGCCTGAAAATCTGAAATTTATTTTTATAGTTTCAACAAAAACATTAATTTTGATTAATTTCGGTCTGCCAAAGTAATATATATAAGATGTATAATAATAATAATAGTAAATCCCCAGACAAACACAACTTTATGGTCCCAAAGTATGCAGAGCTTGTGTTATGGATGACCATACAGCGAAGGGGGGGGGGGGGGAAACCCAGAATAAACATACATATATAAATACAAACAATGATGACCCAAGAACAAACATCTGTGTTCATCACACTCGAACTGTAGGACTCGAACCTGGGACCTTCGGCGTATGAGGCAAGGCTACTTACCACTACACCACTCGGTCGTCAATTACATATTGACGAGATATTACGAGAGTATATTGACTGTAACTTCTTTTCGGCAGCCTGTTTAACCCGTTATTGAAAAATAGAAGCATTTTATATAAAGGACAGTAACCGTCAATAAACATTTATATATACTTATGAGCCGTCTCTTCAAAGAACAAAAGCTTAAGTCGTCTTTACTGCTAGTCAACTATTATTTAAATCACTTGTTACTTACCTATAAAGACCAAAGAAAAGCACAGTAATATAACCGTCTTAATTACCTAAAAACCGTTCCATTTATTATTTAAGTTTAAGTAGCATTCACCTCGAGCTGACTAAACCGGCATTCGTGAAATATGGCCGCGCTAAAGACCATCTCACGTCGTTTGAGAAATGCTTTAATGGGACATTTTTGTACAAAGACAGTTAAGTAACTGTCAATTTGGACTTAGTTTATTGGCCAGTCAATGTCATAGATGTAGGTAACTGGATTGTATCTTTATGGACGTAAATTATAAATAATAAAATAAAAATCATTTATTTTCAGATCCAATCAAATCAATGATCCATAGAGTGCTTGTAACAATGCATCTTATAGACTATGTTAGTATTCAAAACACTAAAAATTATATATTTTATAATTTTATCAAAAAATTATAGCTTTTTAATTTCTTTTTTGGTTGCCAGGACTTCCTTGCTAACGGGAAACCTATCAGTTTTGAACAGACGTGTGGCCGGTTGCGAAGAGCCTTGTGAAATTTAAAATTTATTGGTTATCTAGAATTTTATTCATGTTAGATTTCTATTTTATATAATAACGTCAAAATAAGTAACTTGAGCGAATGTTAATTTAAAGAAATTGCTTGAAAAAAAGAAACATGATTAGAAAGTGATTAAAATTTGTCAAGTATCTCAACAATCGCTGTTATCGTAAGTTAACATGACGCTATTCTTACGAACTTACTCGGTACTGTCATTGACTCACACGTAACTTCACGACTGCCCGCGGGTCAGTCTTCACGGACTCAAAATTGCCACTCACAGTGATGGCTTCCTGCCTTCCTCTGCACCGCCTCATTACACCACAGCATGCGACCTTCGTGGTGGTTCCACCTCCCGCCATTAGCTGCTAGAACTATCTCCGGAAGGAACTAACGCAAGGCCGGCGGTTTAAACCGCGGTTTATAGGATTTTAGTAGGAAGTCCAGTGGAAGCGTGGTAACAGAGAGTAGCAAAGATGTTTGTGAATGCAACTTCCAGTAATTAGTTAATTTGATAAAGTGATTTACGATAAGATAGCATCATTGACGAGGGTTGTCACTTTGATGTATTCGTATTGGAGCTCCAAAGCCCTTTTAAATATAATCCTTTGCGACTGAGTTTAAGTTTTAATAGAGTATTATATAGCTGGAAGTATGTTAACGTTGTTTTACCCAACACACACTTTTACCTATTTTGATTTAGTGATAGCACAACACTTCTGAGAGTACCTAATACTTAGGTACCTACTTATATTGGTAATTCCTATAAAACCCCTCGCTTTACTTAGGTGTTGTATTGCCCTTTCATTGTTGTATTGTCTGCGTCTGCTTTTTTAGCCAAGAGTCCCAGTACCTTTCAAACTAGAATAAATTGGTACATTTTAGAGGGGTTAGACACCCTCTTCTTCTGCGTCACTTTCGAAATCGAAAAAGATTATCATAAACAATAACACAATACTGCAAAGGTAGGAGTCAAATCTGAGCGCCACATACGGCATGAATACAAAAACTTTTTTTCAAATTACAAAAAAGTCTTAGCAATAAATATTATTAAATTAACTTAATAATTACTCATCAATCAACTTTTAAAATCACTATAATCAAAAGTTGTAGGCGATTTTATAGGCTGCTCTCCAAGTATAGCTAAGAACTATATCTTATCTTCAAACTATGCAAGTTGCATAATTACGAAAGTGACGTAATTTTTTTATAGCGCAGGGGTTCTCAAACTTATGGCTGCACGTACCCTTGTTAAATAAGGTTCTTTTCTTTGAATAAAATACAATGCCAAAAAGAAATAAGTTTCTAAGATTCATATGATGGGTGGGCTTGTTTCTTTTCGCAAATTGAGAAAATTCTAGGATTAATTTTGGACAATTCTAACCTTAAATCGTCCAGCCAACATTCTTGTCACGAACCCCCCACCGTCGAATAGAGAACCCCTAGGGGCCCGCGTACCCCCTTTGAGAAACCCTGTTATATAGTATCAATACGTCATATAGTTTACTACTTGAGGGAAATAAATAAGTTATTATAACAACTCAACTCGAGAAGGCCGACGCATGCGCCGACATAGCTGACCCTACTACAACTTTCGCAACTGAGTATTGTCACACCGGCTGTATGTCTCTCCCAAATCGAAAGTTGTATGTATGAAGTTCAATTTTAAGCTCTTATTCTTGAGTAACAATATTTTATAAGCGAAAATTGGGTAAATTGGGCTTCAATGACATCTTGCTGTGTGCACTAACGGCCAGGTATTACAAAATACGGCGCGAAATGTAGAATTCAGTTTAAAGTTAAAATACTTACTATTACAACCTTTTACTCTTACAACTAGATATAAATACGAATAAATATTCTACCGGATAAAACCAAGTAGGGAGCTCACAGTATACAAGTAAAACAATCCTAAGATGTTGAATCTCGGAATGTTAAATGAGGAAGTACCTAACATGCTGAAATTGCCTGTGAAGTTATCTCTTCGTAGCAGGATGCATGTAGTTTTTGAGCTTCATTAAGTTTTGGTGCATTTCACCCAATAATTGTCTTATGCCACTGTATTGCAATATTGTCTGGTTACTGTACATATTTCTCACGGCGTACAAACCAAAAGACGGTGGGTGTAATACAATACCTCAGTTCAAAATTAAAATTAAAAAATAGTGTGTTACAGCTGATTATTGCTTGCCACAATGTTTCACCTTATGTAGCTGTAATTGGGAACTTGACTATAATACCACCTTACGCAGCGTCGAGTAATTCGTGTGTTCTAATTTTGACAGTTCTCACAATGCATTGTGTCATTTTGGACGTGTTGTCGGGAGGCCGAGCAAACCAAGACTGGTATGATGTTAATACATTTTTTGCATTTACATTACATTTATGCCAGGTCGCTATTGAACGCAGACCCGAAGCCCATTGTTTGTAAGTCAATGTTATGTGCAACGAATTTCTACATCTGAGGGTTAAGTGGTATTTTAAATAACTGCATTGTATATCGATAATTTTCGAATAGTGCTGAATAGTTTAATGGTTCCAAAGTCATCAAACGTTATATATTCATGGTAAGTCGCGCTGATACACATCAATGACGCTCACTGTCGAATCATCCAAAACAATCGACATTACGCGAAGATTACTAATTATTGTGTTAGTCAGCTCGTTAAGTATACTGTTTTTGTTTTGTTGGTCACAGAAAACAAAGATTATTTTCAATCCTCAATGATCCTCACGCTCCGGAATATTTAAAGTGTAAATTCCAGTTTCTAAGCTCTACACATGATAGATGTCTCCGGTCTTCCTATAATCTGAGCCTTCATATTCCTATGCATCATTCCGGATTTATCTCTTATTCTTTTGTTATCCAGGCTACACGTTTATGGGATTCTCTACCGGTGGAGTTAAGGAAAGCTTCCAGTAAACTCTCTTTTAAGCAGCTAATTAGAGCTCGTTTATGACGTTTATATATTATTATATTAAAAGTCAATCTTATAGTATATAAGTATTAGTATATAAGTATGTACGCTCTTATTTTGAAAACCTCTTCATTGCTGCGGTAGACTGGTAGAGAATGCCAAATGGCATTAAGTCCGCCGTTTGTACAATAAAAATAATTTTATTTTGTGCAATAAAGTTTTAAATAAATAACAATTAGAACTCATAAGGCTTTGTTAGAATATATATATGAAAAACTCTGTGCAATGACTTGTTGCCATCTGTAAATAGACGCGTGAAGACATTGCTGTACATATTTAGTGCTAGTAGAACTTCTTTGTTAAGATCTCGCCTGGAGCGGTACTACAGTCCATCCTATTTAACAGACCACCATAATAATAATGTATGCGTGGTTGCGTTCCGGTAAAAAAAAGCCATAAAAAATTTAAAAAAATCCACTTTATCTGTAACAGGGCGACTAGACCAATAGGCATCTTCTGTCATCAAACTTGCCGGGTTAAAAACGCTCGCGCGTATCAGAATGTATCGAATTCCTTCTTGAGACTCGCTCATTTTATCGGAAAGAAAAACAATTGAAAAATGACAGGAAGCAGTTTTGTAACAAAACCAGCCAGAAACAAACTCTACAAAAACAGTTTTCCTCAACAATAGTACTCTAAGTTAACGAACAGTAACCCATTAACCAACAATACTCTTTTTCTCGGTAAAAGGGGTATAGGAAAGGAATACCCTTTCCTATACCCCTTAAAACATTTATAGAAACTTCTTGCTAAATAGTTAAAGAAAGAAAATCCCTTTGTTAATATATAAATTGTTAATATGTAAATAAATAAAGTCCACCAATAATAAGTAAATTCCTACCAACAAATCAATTTGCCTGCAACAGTAGTAACGAAATTTCCATAGTTTGTCGGCGCGTCACAGTCCATTTGTCCACTGGTGAAGACATGTGCCACCGCCGACCGACGCCAACACGTCACAGAGACATTGACCGCAAGGGTTAGCTAACCGAGATTACGGTCAGCCACTACCGGTGCACCTAGCTTGTCCAGTTGACATAAACCTAGTGACTTAGTTCAATAACAGAACTAGTGACATGCTTACCAACGATGACCACACAGAAACAACATATATCAGGGAAACTTGTGGAAACCTTTAAAGCACACCCATCATTCCATGATGTATATCAACGATGAACCTAATACTTTTCTAATTAATGGCCTTCAGCGCTTCTGGTTTTAGACATTGACTTCGTACTTAGTTATAGAAAATTTACCAGTGAACTTGGAAGAATCTTTAGATGTTTCATCTATGCTTAACTAATTGAATTCAAATTTAATCTATTTATTTTAGTATGTCCAAAGGTATCAAGGTTGTTGACTGTACGTACACGAGGCAGTTCTGACTTCTTACCGTGACGAAGTTCAGTTCTTGTATAAACTTTGTTTATAGATACGACGTTGCGTATTATTAATTTATTTAGCTCCGATGTAGATTTGAACTTTGACCCGTTCTCTAAAATCTTCAATGCAACACACAACACCCTCATTGATAGAAAAGATTGCTTTCATACCTTGTTTCAAAAAATGGTGAATTAATGTGATAACAATGTCTTAGTTTTAATTGCATGTGGTGTTTACCTTTAAGTAATAGGCGCACTAAGTAGTCTTCAGATTATTTGTCAATCTAGTACATAAGTAACAGTATAATCTATTGTTGGTAAACCAAATAAATAAATAAAAATAGCGCAAATATAAAGGCATCCTTCTTATATTTATAAATTGCGACGGCAATATTTTCTCCTGGCACTGAGCCTCAGGATATGAACAAACTGCAGAAGTTTTCTCCACATCCCGGTCTGCGCAACATGTTTGTTCCACTACACCGCGCGCGTTGCAACATTGCGCGCACGATTGACAGCTCTTACGTCAACGTCACTGCCCAGTCATCGACTTTTTTAAAATGTTATGTTAGAATAAAGTTATGCGGGCGAAGATAGCGTGACGACCGCCTTTCCAAAATTGTGCAGTTTTAGCTGATAGGTGGAAGTGTTTTGGTTACTTTCGATTCAGAAATGGTTATATATGAGTCATTTAAATTATACGGCACTAAGCATATTAACAAGCAAGACCGATACACGTTTTATACTTTATATTTAATTTATATATACTAACACTTTAGTTTACAGTAACTACAGAATGGAGGGATAATTTGTCGGTTAAATAAAAGTAGACACAACAAAGTGTACCTAGCTACGTAATTAACGGCCTGCCTGTGGAGTGCGTGCGCTGCGCTTAGTGCACTACGATTCAAAGTCACAGAAACACTCGATCCGATGCGACCTGATTCAACACTTGAGGTCGGTCTCTTACATAAAGCGGAGACAGCTCCGCTTGAGTAACGGCCACCTTGACCAAGACGAGTTATGTCATGGAATTGTTATTATTACTCAAATATGACACTTTGAATTATCAATATTTATTGACAAACCTTAGGTTTATCTACTCTTAGCTGCCCTTGTCCTTACATAGCAGTTTACATAACTACATATGAATTGAGTTAAAACCGAAGCTAAGTAGCTAGGCGTTCTGCTGCGACTTCACTTGCACGTATTGGTTATCAATTTAATGGCGTGGTAGTGTAACTGGTTGTAGCGCCGCCTCGTGCTCCGGACGGCTCGAGTTCAGAACGTGACAACTTTTTTGGTGAACTCAGATAAGTATTAGAACTCAGATAATTGTTTTGGTGCTTTCTAATAATATGAGTGTTTCAATTTGACAAGCTTTAATAATTTTAAAACAATTGATGTGTCTGGCAGTCTGTCATATTAAATATTTTTCTTGTTTTCACAGGATAAAACATGACCTGAGACTCCAGACAGCTTCACAAGCATAATGTTTGAATCAAATTTTTCCAAAATAATATGCCGTTTCTTATGATTAAAGGTGTTATATAAATTCATGAAATGAACTTAAATTATTTTGCCACTGCTGCTAGGGTTTGGGGCAGTTTGCCCTCTGTACATTTAATTTAGCCGTTGTATTTTCTGTATTTTTTCTTTCCTTTTTATATATATTGTATGTATGTCTTTTTATACATGTACATGCAAAATAAATGTGATATTGTTTTTATGTATAATTTTAATTCTAAATTATTCTATTAGGCACTCAGTTAAATCAAGATTTACCTAAGAACGTGAATTAAAAATTTACATTGTGTTTCTGTCAGATGTCAGCTAAACAGGTAATGGTGGCAATAAAGAAGACATAGCTCAGTATTTAAAGAAAAATCAAATTCTAGCTCACCCACGATTCCTTTTCAAAAGTACGTCTTCAGTATCTAGACAAAAACCTTAGTTTTCCTTGCTTTTGTTGTGTCAAACATCAACAAAATAATTCCACAGTATATATTATAACAGAGTACATACGTAATACAAAATGGAAACACCCATTAGCACTTGAACTGTGGAATCATCGTCCTGTTGTTTAATGCCTGCGTCAGGTGTTTGTCTACTGGATCGAACTTAGCAGAATATTTTAGCGTGATTCTTGTTGACTAACTGCAAATACAAGTGATGAACAATTTGTTGAAATAGCCATTGTTGGTACAATTGACATTAATGGCCTTTATGCCACGCAAGCTTATGGCAAATATTTAAATGAGGGTCTTCGAATTCAAGTAGGAAGAATAAATTGTTTTTGGAAACTCGCTCCAAAACTATAAAAGCTTGTTCATCATTACTGAATTAAGTATAAAATATTAAAGACGTGTACCACTAGGTATATACGAAGGTTTACATGATTAGCTTTTAAAATATTATGGAATCTATGCAATCACATAAAGACACTGGTTTTCTGAGCAGCCAGCTGGGCTACTTACAAGATTTTATAGATCATTGCTGTGGTGACTGTACTTACACACCTACGTATATCCCCCAAAAACTCGACTTACACCACAAATCCTATTCTTAACATCTCAATACCTTGTTCCAGCGTCGTTCATAAGCCCGTGCTCCGCATCCGACCCCGAGCTCAACCAATGTGTGGAGCAGGCCATCCGCACCGCCGGGCCGCGGTTCGCGGAGGGCATCCCGGAGCTGGGCATCGCGCCGCTGGACCCGGTGGAGCTGGGCACGGTGGTCGTCGACAACCCGGCCTTGAAGCTCACCTTCAGCGACACGGTGGTCACCGGCTTGAAGAACTTCAGGCTTAACTCTTATAAGTAAGTTGGTGGTTAGTTATTTGGGGCCGTAAATGACCAGAATTTCATGATCTTGGACCCCTCCGCCGACTTTGTCACAGCTCGTAGCACTAAATAATGTATATGTATATATATTTGTAAGAAAAAAGACGTTACACTTTGGTAACACCCTCCATCCAAATAAAATAGTCCCAGGCAATTTATAGTCCACCGCGCTAAAATTCAAATTCAAATATTTATTTCTCAACATACACAATAACTTGGCCTTATTGACTTCACATAAAGCAAACTCTACCACCAGTTCGGAAAAACCTTCGTGAAGAAGAACTGGCAAGAAACTTCACGGGTATATTTTTTTCAAAATAAATTAATAATGTCTCTTTACGTCTATACAGAATCATTAATCTGCGAAACTTATGCCAGAATAAACATGCGTATATAAATATCAACAACCATGACCCGAGAACCAAGATCTCGAACCTGGGACCTCCAGTGTTTGAGGCAGGGCTACTAACTACTAAACCACTCGGCCATCTTTTCTGTCGTCAGTTGGCATATACCTGACCAATACATACCTACACCTACTTATTTCAAATTTTTTCCTGGGTTACCTCGCGATGTTTGCCTTCACTGTTAAAGAAGTCGGCTTAAAGAACTTAGTTCTAAAAACACATGAGTACATTTGGCAATTACCGGGATCGAACCCTGGACCGCAATATCGAGAGCCTTAACCACTACGCCACTGCACCACTGACGCTCTACCTCTCCCATAATGCGTGATGTCGTTTTTGAATGGCCCTTTTTTTGATAGTTAATAGTTGTTGGAGTTAGGATATAGAGAGAATAGCTGAGTAATTTCTCAGATTGATCATACATCAACTTCTTCACGACGGTGAAGAAATTATTTGTGGTGAAGAAATAATTCATCACAAGAAATTTCATCACTGGTTATTTTGGCAGTCACAGAGGTGGAACTGAATAATCGAGAGAACTTACAGTTTGAATGACAGTAGGTGTATTTCCAGCTTCTTAGTACACCGACTCGGAACTTAGAACTTAGAAAAAAAGTTTTCATTAGACCACGTTTTATATTCAAGTATTTTTGGAAGTCCTCTGCGTAATGTTAATAATACTTATTCTTCCTCATAAACATAAACAAATTTTAATGAAATTTCAAAATAGACACATGTCCTCGTGTTATTTTTAACAACATTTTTCAGAAAAGCATTGAACTTTTGGTAATTACTTATTTAAAATATTAAGCGGCAAACTAGGTAGAATGCGAACGCTTCGCGTCGTAAAAATCAGGTTATAAAGGGGTGTTGATGCAAAACTCCGTCACCCCAATGCTTCATGAAACGGTCTCTCTCCCAGGATCCAGCCGGAGGCGGGCAAGGCGGCTCTGGACTTCACGGCCAACGTGACGCTGAAGGCGCACTACGTCATGGACGGACAGGTGCTCATCCTGCCCATCCGCGGAAACGGACAGTCCAAGATCAAGATCAGTGAGTATCCGCACCAACAGATGGTTTTAGACTAATGTTGGACCTTTCTAAATATGACCATTTGATGTAGAAGCTTGGTATGTAACGTCAGAATCTATATTAATCTAAGATGAATTGCAAAATCTCGATGGTACTATGTTTTTAACGCTCCAAACACAGGCAACTTTACTAAGCCAGTAACTTTGTGGATAAGTCAACTAGTACATTGCTAGAGAAAGAAAAGCCATTCTGATTGACATTTGATTAAACAAACCTACAAATAATAAAATCCACTTTAGTAATGACTGCGAAACAATATTATCCATTTTACCTCATAGACTGACTTCGCTATACATTCATCGTAAATGTCACTTCCGCAGCCAACCTGAACATAATAGTAAAATACGACTTCGTGACGAAGGACGGCTTCTGGATCGTCACCAACTACAAAGACACCTACAAGATGGACCGCGCGCAGTTCAAGTTCCAGAACTTATTCAACGGGAACAAGGACCTTGGTAAGACGTCAAACTTCTTCTTAATATTCCTTCAAAGTCTCTCAGGACAAACGCCTCCCTTAAAGAATTTCTGCGCCGCTCGATCTTGTGTAACATAAACAATATTATGTACTTACCTAATCTAGATCATTCGTAACTTCTACATAAATGGCTTAGTCTATAAGAAAAAATTATATAAGAAGTTAAAACAAGCCCTGCACTAGGCAAAACACCTGGTCAAAATTCGTTTTAAAACTTAAATCATTAAAAGAAAACAGTTCTTCTGTTTTGGACTACTATGTCAGTCTAACAATTTCCTTTCCATCAAAGATTCAAAAAAATACCCGTTATTAATCGAAGCTTTTGAATAAAGGTTACCGATAACCATATAAACTTAAACATTTTAAAGCTAAGGATGGTAAAATAACCCTTATACGTTTAAACACCGAAACCTCAAACCCTCAACTACCTACAGATTTTACAATAAAGTATTCTAATCATTCATTGCAATCCGCTATGAAAAGTGTTAGTCGCAGATAGTATTTTCCTCTCTAAAATTAAGTACTAAAATTTCGTCGTGGTAGGTATTTTAAACAGACGTAGCAAACAGATCGATGTGGTTTCCTAATCATAATTATGTCATGACGCTGGCAGTTAACTTGACCGCACAGATTATATCTTCTTTTGATGTATTTTTGCGGTTATCGAACAAAAGATTCAGTAGACTAATACTTTATTTTAATTGAGTACCTAAATGATACGTCTATATGTATCGTAACACAACGTAATGCAACGATGAGGAAACCACGTACGTACCTATACTGTCTGTACTAAAAGATAGAAGAGATAAAAAGGTATGATGAATATGTTTTCATAATTTATGTACAACAGTTAGGGTAAGCAGATGTTAGTTTACCCAGTTTTCTTTAGAGCTTCATTAACATTCCTATACATTCCAGCCGACACGACAGTACGTTTCCTAAATGAGAACTGGGGTATTATCATGCAAGAGATCGGCGCCCCCACAGTCAAGCACATCATCGTCAAGTGCATAGAAGAAGTTAGAAAGTTGTTCCATTCCGTGCCCCACGAACAACTACTGCTCCCCTGAATGGTTGGAATGTTTCTGATTCAAATCATTCCATCGTTCATTTCATTCATGGCGGAAAGACATACTCATGTGCCATTTTAAATATTCTATATGAACTTAAATCATTGCCATGCTTAGTATTGTTGAATTTTTCACAGCATTGACAACCATTCTTCATTAATGCCTGCTTACAAATATAATTATATTACTTCATATCATATAATTAATTCCATGTATGTACTTATGGATATTGTATGCACTGCGTTGTTCCTATCAATAAGATACATTTATTTAAGTTCATTGAAGTTTCATCATATATTATTCTCTACCTGAATGCATGGCCTGCTGCTACTCTGATATGTATTCTCATAAAACAAAATATATACTTATTCTCATCTTAGTAAAAGTATACATGAAAAAACAAACATCTGTATCAACATTACATTGACATATACTTCATACACAGCTTATTTGTTCATGCAATCTTATCTCAACCATTATGTAACAGAAAACATCAAAAACAATCCAATATAATAAGATAATAATTTTTTTTGTTTCTCTTTTAGCAAACACAGTTCATACTGTAGTGAACACAAACTGGGAGCCTGTGATCAATGACATTGCCCCGGTTGCGTTCAAAACCATCATACAAGCTTGTGTCAATGAGGTCAAGAAACTGTTTGCTGCCATACCAGCCAACCAGTTACTGCTGCCCTGAATTGCTGAAATGTTCATATACAACTAAACCAGTGTTGAAATATTGTGTAATATTATTCATTTCCAGTTTCATTGATTAATGTTCAAATTATTGTAAAAGTAGCATCTGTTCATAAAGAGGAACATTGTAATGTATAATAATATAGTTTGAATAAATATACAGAAAATCCCAAGTGTCACTAGAAGCTCACAATAAGGGGAAACATCAGTACATACTCACATACTCTAGTATTAGTTGCAAAAAAAGCAAAAAACATATTCCTATTTGTCTTGCAACATTGTTTTTTTTTTTGGGTCTTTCATAAGCAGGCCTTTCCTGTCTTTACTAATTAAACTCTGGGACCCTATATATGGAGAAAACCATAGATTGTTTCAAAAATTCTATGTGTGACCAAGTTTGCAAATAGTCCATCTACTGTTAGACCAGCCTTTCAATTTGAAATACCTTAAGAAAGTGAAATTATTTGTGTCAAATCTGACTGTATACTGTAGACTGTATTTTCAACCTCTTTTAACATAAAGTTTGTGGTTGTTACTTAATTAAGTTAAGATTAATTTAAATTGATGTGATAAATAAGTGTAAGGTTAACTAGGTGATAGGTATTTAAATTAACTTTTAAATAAAATACCTCATTTAAAATGCATTGATTTTATTTAATACATCCTCCAAAAATATAAGCAGAGTAAATTATTAATATGATTTTTTATCAACTCATACACTTATTGTTAGGTTCAGGTTCACACTGTATAAAGCACCTAGTAATCCAAATTTGTAGTCAGTTTTAGATATTTACCGTGGGCACATTGCATGGCGACCTCCATCTACCGGAACGCTGACACCAGTGATGTTGCTTGCTAAGTCACTGGCCAAGAAAGCTATAGTTGCTGCAACTTCATCAGGTTTACCGGGTCGACCCAATGCATGGGTCTCTTTACTCCTCTCTAAGAATGCTGCATACTGAGTATCATTAAGACCACCTCGCTTTTGAAGTCCCGTTAAAATTACTCCTGGGTTAACACAATTTACCCTAACACCTTTTGGAGCCAACTCCAAGGCAACACAGCGGGTAAATTGATCTACAGCTGCTTTAGACACATTGTATGCTAGAACCCCCGGGAAGGATCTTATTCCATTCACACTGGAAACGTTAACAATGTTGCCCTTACTTTTGATTAGATGAGGAGTTGCAAGCATAGTCAGTTGATAAATTGAACGCACATTTGTATTCATCAAACGATCATATTGTTCTAGGGAAGTGTTTTCAATTGTTCCTAATTCTATAATACCTGCATTGTTAACCAACACATCCAATTTGCCAAAATGTTCAACAGATTTTTTCACTATGTTCTCGACATCTGCTTCTTTAGTCAAATCTGCCGGGATCACGAACGGTTTGGAAGCACTATCACAATCTGAGCTAACTTTATCCAAATTCGCAGCGTTTCTTCCAGTAAGAGACAACTTTGCTCCAAGTTTTGAGAGAAATACAGCTGTAGCTGCACCGATTCCAGAACTTGCACCAGTTACTACTATAACCTTACCGGAGAAATTCATTTTCACTTTTATAGCTTTTAGAATACAAGAGAATAATTAAGAACAGATAAATGTTAAAAAGCCACGAACAAGTATCTCGCTTATCAATCGGTTTTGATAAGGTGTTTAAGCGCGAGGTTATCTTTTAATCATAACAATAACAAGATCTGTGATGCCAATTTTCGTGAGTTATTCCCTATTACCCTAAAATAGTTTTCTGTGAATAGTAGGTCTGCAAGTTTTGGGTTCGCCTCGATATAGTTCGATTTGATTTAATCTAGTAAGTTGAGTAAAAATCTTTGGAAGATCCACATTTGTGCATTCAGGTATTGACGTACCAATGTTGCGTGTCTAAATTTATCCGTGTACAAAAGATGTAATCTTACATGTTAAGGACTTCACATTGTTATTATCAATGGTGAAAATATTATTATTAAAAATAAATTCACTTCGTTTTCACACCGAGCTTTCAAGATAGACAAGCATTCAAACCCATTCTGTTTTATGATACTTTTCTCTACAGTGTAAATACTTAGATATTTATTTTTAAAAAAATGGCTGTAGGTTATCCTAAAATATGCAGGTTTGTATGAAATATGTGTATAAAAATATGATTAAGAAATCTACAGCACACGACCTAATTAGTAGTATATACAAATTATACGTATAAAGTTGTTAAAACTATGTAAAATATTAAAAAAGTTTGTTACTTTACAGAGAGTATATATTGTACTTGGAATCTATATTCTATAATCTAATCTAATTTAGTTTAAGAAAGAGTTTAAAAAAGCGCAGAGACTTAAGAACGTGAAAAATTGTTACCTATTTTGGTAGGGTTGTCACAATAGGTTAAGACAAATTAAACAAAACATTTGTTAAATAGTTTCATTATTCAGTATCATAGAATACTTTACAAATTACTTACTCTAATATTTTTCTTTTAAAATTTTTGTTTTTAATAATTTGTTTCTTTGATGGTGTGGTAAATTCTGAATTTAACATATAGTTTTTTCAAGTAATCTAATCTAACACTCACATGGCATATCAAATTTACAATCTTTAATACGCTTAAGTATTTCATTGCCAATATAGACAATATTTATTTCAAGATTGAAATATTCGTGAAACTTTGGCTCGAGCAATTCAATTTTATTTTTTCTTGATGTATTCATACACACAGTACAAAAAAACAATAAAAAGTACAACCATTATTCTTAGAAAATACAACGTTTTTACATTTCTTTAAACAAACATCTAATTAAACTTGCAACTAACAAGCAGTCAAGCAATTACAGTTAAGGGACACTGTTCCACGTTTATTCCTGTTCCTTCGGGAGTTCCTCAGGATCCTATCTTGGCCCGTTACTTTTCAATATTTCTATGAATGACATCAGCAATGTATTTAGAGAAACATAGTTTTTACTCTATGCAGATAATAATAAAATTTTCAGAAAAGTTAACTCGATTGATGACTGCATAAAGTTACAGGATGATCTTCATGGGCTGTGTCATTATTGCAATGAAAATCTATTATAATGTTGTAATATTATATCGTTTACCAGGAGAGCAAAACCAATAGTTTTCAATTATTATGTTCATAGCCAAGCAGTCTCTAGAGTGACTACTGTAAGGGATCTCAGATTCAAAACTGTTGTTCGATTCTCACGTTGAACATGTTGTAAATAAATCGTACCGCGTGTTGGGATTTGTATTAAGAGTCTGTCTGTAGGGATTTTAAAGATATCCATACTCTCATAATATTGTTTAACTCTTTGGTCAGATCTCTCCTTGATGAAATATATATATATTGAAATATATTGATGAGATTAACAAAATCTGAAAGAAATTTCAAAAACACCTTGATTACCGCCGTTATGTATCACGTTCTTCAGATGAGCAAGTTAGCCTCCCGTGCCTAACATTATAAGTAGTGTTATTGACTCTCCATATCGATCACATTCTCGCTCCGACCGCCGCCCAGTGCGGACGTGCGAGACCCCGTTCTCCGTTGTTTGGTCCCTTCCCGATATTCCGTGGCGCTCAGTCTACTGACGTCACAGTTTAGCGTGTTGGTTCCGTGCTACGGTTTTCAAGGTTTTTCTACTCCAGCTGAGTGCTTTCGAAGTGCGATTTTTCTTTGCGACTAAGCCCCTTAGTCTTCAAAGTGCTGTGCTAAGTGGTGTTGTGCTTGTGCTGAGTGCAGTGTTGTGCCCGGCGTAAGTAGTCTGGTTTCAGTGCAAAGGATACTTAACGGTGACAACGAATTTGTACTGAACCAGTCCTTTTTATTTTTATTTATTTCTCTTCTCTATTTTATTTATTTTTCTCCTATTTTCATATTTATTTTTATCATTTCTGTGTGTTTTCGTGTGTATTTGTCCCTTCTGTCGGTAAAGGTTGACCCTAACGCGGTCAACTCTTTACCTGCGTACCCTTTTTTAGGTTTCTAGGTAGCGGCCTTCGGCGTACTACGGTTAGTTTTAAGTTATTCTCCCCAGCCCCCCTACCGCTGGTAGGGAGGTTTGCCGCTAAGATTTTGCTAGGTTTTTAGGAACTAGGCATCTTTTATTATACTTATATTTTTACATATTATTGTCCCAACCCTCCCTAATGGATCCGCTAATCATTATTAACGCGTTCACCCAGGCGCTTGCTGCGGCAGGCGTCTCCATCCCAAAAGACATCCTAACGCAGGCCTTGCAGGCTTCTATCGCGTCCCCGGCCCCTCAGGCCTCAACCCCAGCCCCTCAGGCCTCCAACGTCAAGACCCCTCAGGTCCACAGCTCTCCTGCGTCTCCCGCCTCTTCCGAGATGGACTGCGAATCGGTCGCATCCTCTCACGCGTCGCGTCGTAAGCGTACCGCTCCCGGGAGCGACTCCGAACCCGCGTCTGATACGTCGTCAGATGCCGTCACCTTAACCGGCTCTCCTGAGCCCGCGTTTCAACTCGTCGCCAAGCGCTCCAAGAAGCGCTCGAAGAAAGCTTCGGTATCATCAATACCCGAGTAAACCCCGGTGTCTTCTACACCCGCCCCCGCGCCCCTCATATCACTCGAAGTGACCGCAACTCCGTCGGTCCCGTCTAAGCCAGCATCGCGCTGCGCTCCCGTCCCATCGAAGCCTCAGCTCCCTCCGCCCGTCTTCCTCCGCGATAAAACGCGCTGGACCGCGGTTTCTAACCTGTGCAGAGAGCACAAAATCAATTACCTCAAGGCAAATAACGCAGGCGACACTATAAAAATCCAAGTCGCGACTATCGACGACTTCCGCGCGATCACTCGTTTACTTTCGCTTAAACAAATCGCGTCCCACACTTACGCCCTCCCGGAGGAGCGTAAGATCCGCGCAGTACTACGGGGCGTCCCGTTTGAACTCAGTAATGAAGACATTCTCGAGGACCTTAAGTCCCAGGGCTTCCCGGCTGTAGCAGTGCACAAGATGCACTCTAACCGCGGTAGGCGCTTTCCGTTAGCTTTAGTTATCTTGTCTAATTCTCCCAACTCGAGGGAGATCTTCAGAGAGGCTCGCACAATCTGCGGACTCTCGAATATCTCCGTCGAGCGTCCCAACCCCCGTGGTCACCCTGGGCAGTGCCACCGCTGCCAGCTCTGCGGCCACGCAGCGGCTAACTGCTCAGCTCCCCCCAGGTGCGTTAAGTGCCTGGATCCTCATATAACGAAGGAGTGCACTCGCACACCCAAATCCACTTCCCCCCCTGCCTGTGTGCTTTGCGGCCAGTCCGGCCACACAGCTAACTACAGGGGTTGCCCGCGCGCTCCGCGCTCCACAGCCAAGAGGGTCCCGCCTAAACCGGCGCCGCCGCTCATTCCCGCTAACTTCCCGTCGCTGCGCAACCGGGGTCCCCCGGAAGCAAAGCCCGTTCAGCTGACGCCTACTCAGGCCCTGTCTTGGAGGCAGCGTCCGGCCGTTCCGCCTACACCTTCTCGACCCATTCCAGCTCCCGTAGCTTCCGTAGGGCCGCGTCCTTCTCCGTCATCCGCACCTCAGTCGTCGTTGGCTGATGACATGAAGACCGTGTTCGACGTTATTCAAAACGTCGATAGTAACGAAATTTCCGTGCTCGCACGCAAACTGCGAGCCGCCCGCTCTCCTCAAGAGGGTTTATTTGCTTTAGCCGAGCATCACTCGCTCCTAAGTTCATTATAAATTTATTCTTTTTTTATTTTTATATAAAATCGTTAATAAGTAAATTATAATGTCTAGACCCGCGAATCCCACGTCCAGTCGTATTAAACCCAAGGGCTTATCCCTAGTATCTTTTAACGCTCGTAGCCTTAACACCAACCTTCCCGAGATTAAACTGTTCCTTCAGAACAAAGAACCTGACTTATTCCTTCTCCAGGAGACATGGCTTACTCCAAACCGCTCCAGGGGATTCGCTATACCTAAGTACGCGTTTTTTCGTTACGATAGGCCCAACTCCGACGGTTACGGCGGCACCGCTGTATATTACAAAAGAGGCTTCCACTGCTGTCCTCTCCCTACCCCTCCTCTCCTCAACATGGAAGCCACTGTGTGTAGATTGGCTATGACTGGTCATCCGACCATCATCATAGCTTCAATCTACATACCTAGTGGTACCAGACCAATCCGCAGCGACTTTGAGGCCATTCTCGCCCTCGGCCATTCAGTCATTATGTTCGGAGACTTTAACTCCAAACATACTGACTGGACGTGCCTATCAACTAACACCAGCGGTATCGCTCTCCTCGACATCACTAACTCCCTTGACCTAGACGTCATATCCCCCATCACTCCCACTCACTATCCCAACAACCCGTCCTACTCTCCTGACATCCTCGACTTTGCAATTATCAAGCGAATCAATCTTGATCTTAGGTCTATCGAACCGTTCGATGACCTTGGCTCCGACCATCGCCCCGTTTCCCTCGTGCTAGGACCGCCGAACGATAACGTCTCATCTCCTAAGACCTTTACCAACTGGAAAGGTTTTAAAAATACGTTAGTTTCAGACTTAGAGGCTCCGAACTCTCCACTCGCGATCTCTCCTGAACAATTAGATAGCCCGGATAAAATCGATTCATTAGTAAATTCTCTCACTGATGCTATCAACTCAGCCATCAGTGTTAACGAAAAGGTTGCTAAGCAAGGCAAACCCACGCTTCCCTTAGCCGTTAGCAATCTTATTAAAGCTAAGAACGCGGCTCTCCGGAGAGCCAAGAAATATCCCACGCCCGCCTATAGAACAGCTGCGAATCAGCTTCAACGTAAAGTTAGGTCTTGCCTCGCGGAACTCCGAGACGCTCAGATGAACGATCTCATGGCGAATATCTCTCCGTCCCACCAAGCGTACTATAGCATGGCCCGAGCCTTACGCGTAGACACCGCCTCTCACGTTCCTCCTCTCACTCGTCCCGATGGCACTACTGCCTTTAAAGTCGAAGAGAAAGCCGAATGCTTCGCTGACAGCATTGCCGCACAATGCTCGCCCAGCACGCAACCTGCTGATCCCTCACAGATCCAGGCGGTGAAGGACGAAGTCCTTCGCAGAGACTCTCTCCCCATCACCGCCGACCCTGTCACAGTCTCTAATGACGAAATCTTGCTTCTCATTAGAAATCAAAAGTCCAAAAAGGCTCCGGGTGCGGATGGAATTTCCAACCACGCACTTAAGCACCTACCGCAACAGATGCTTACCTTGTTAGCTATCATTTTCAATGCCTGCTTCGACCATAGCTACTTTCCAAAAGCTTGGAAAGAAGTGACAGTCATAGGCATTCCCAAGCCGGGCAAACCTCTGAACGTCCCGGCTAATCACAGACCCATCAGCCTCCTCAAGGCAATGTCTAAACTTCTCGAGAGAGTCATACTCTCTCGAATGAGGAACCATCTGTTTCCAACGGATGGCGATCCTCTCATTATTCCCCATCAGTTCGGCTTTCGCGCTAAACACTCCTGCCCTCAGCAAGTCCATCGAATCGTTGAGTATATACTTGACGGTTTCTATCCGCGTCGTTATAAAACAGTCGCGGTTTTCTTTGACGTAGCCAAGGCTTTCGATAAAGTCTGGCACAGCGGTCTCGTTAATAAACTCTACAAGATAGGCTTACCGGATCGCCTAGTCAGGTTAATAGCGTCATTTCTCAAAGACCGTACATTTCGATTTAAACACGAAGGCACGCTTTCTGCGCCTCGTCCCATAAAGGCTGGAGTCTCTCAAGGCTCAGTCCTCGCCCCTCTGCTGTACACCGTGTACACCAACGACATTCCCATCCCGCCGAAAGGCGTCGAACTCGCCCTCTTTGCTGACGACACCGCACTCTATACCAAAGGCCACAGTGTTCGGCACCTTGTAACCAGACTCCAAAAGGCCGTAAACGCCCTTGGTTTATGGTTTCAAAAATGGCGCATCGATGTGAACCCTGAAAAGAGTTCTGCGATGCGCTTCGACCACAAACACCGTCGTACCGATGGCGATCCCCACGTTCGAATGTTAAGCATTCCCATCCCCTGGAAGCGCAATACTAAATACTTAGGCGTCACATTAGATCCGACGCTTTCTTTCAAGCCACACGTCGAAAGAGTTTCGAAACTCACTCGTCACTACTTAGGCCGCCTTAATAGCATGTTAGGTAGAAAAAGTAAAATGTCTTTCAGAAACAAACGTACACTTTACAAGGTCTGCGTTAGACCCGTCATGACGTATGCCTCGCCAATCTTTGCCCACGCCAAACTGCAGGTAGTTCAAAACCTCTTTTGCCGCCGGGCCACAAACGCACCGTGGTACGTGCGTAACGCGGACTTGCATAGAGATCTTGAACTGCCTACAGTACAACAACATCTCAAAACACTATCTGAAGCGTTCTTCAAACGCTCCGAAACCCATCCCAATCCTCTAGTTCGTGATTCAGTCTCATATACTACTCCTGTGTTAGACTCGAAGTTCAAAGTCGCTAGGCCTAGGAATGCGCAAACGTACTCATCCGCCAGACTGTCACGCGATCTCGAAGCCCTTCTGGCCGCAAATTCTAATTCTAACGTAAATTCTAACTCTAACGTAAATCCTAATTGTAACGTAAATGCGAGTTAATTCAATTTTATTTTGCAATTATTTTAATTTTTGATTTTCATTTTGAGCACCTTCAGTGCTACGTATTCACCTTCAGTGCTTTGAGCACCTTCAGTGCTATGTAATCCCAGCGGGTGACCCCTTCTGGGCCCCGCTAGCGCGGCCTCTTTCTCCAATTGGCCGTCGCTCAGATGAAGGCTGAGTGGCAAAAATGCACGAGCCGACAGGGGGTTTTTAGTGGGTATGGTCCTGGTAGGCGTCGGGACGAGTCCCACATAACTTTGGAATCGCGCCAGAGTATGCGTCAGGGCATTTTTATCCTCCTGCCCTTCCCGCGGAGAAGAACAAAAAAAAAAAAAACTCCATATATGTTGAGCAGAATAAGATTTCTCTGCCCCCGTCTAAATGCGAGAAATATGCGTACTTTTGCATTGAATCCTTCAAGAACAAATTATGCTACTAATTTCTTCATTAGTACATCATGTAATTTATATAATAAACTATTCAAAGATATTGATATTTTTCACCTCTCTTCCAGTAAATTTAGAAATAGTATAGGTAAAATACTGCTCTCTCATTTGTGTTAATATAAATAGTGGGCATAAGTGTATCAAAATTAATTACACCATTGATTGTAATATATTGCAGGTATGTAATTTTTGTTATACATTTATCTGTACTTAAATAGTTTAAGCGTTTGAATTGCGTTCTTGTTTTTTTCTTTTTTTTCTTTTCACCGACTGTAAATGTAATACTTTAGCTATGGAAACTTTGCTGGTTAATGTTAAAATAATATTAATTATAGTATTTTGTTTTATAGTAACTGCTTGTTTCCGAAAATAAACAAATAAAATAAATATATAAACAACGTGCGTCGCAATGACCCTGAGATTCTCAACTGGCTGTCCCTTTTGACAATGTATTTTGACCTGTCTCGCCGCGTACGTGACAAGCGGCCAGTGGTCACGCACACATGCCCCGCGTGCTTGTAGAAGTGCAACCGATTCGTGCGGTTGTATGAAGCTTTGTGTCTGTTCTGTTTGTCTGTTCTGTTTATCTACTCATGTGGTAAAACGTGAAAATTTATACATTTTGAGGGGAAACCAGAGTTTACCGTTGTAGAGATTATAATTGTATTGCCACACCGCAAGAAGTTTTTGTATACCTCCTACAGTCGGTATCCCGTCATTTGATAAAAAACAAATTGCAAATTTTCATTTCACAAACAACGTTCGGCAAAATTAATATTCATAAGTTCATCTTTTAACAACCTAATGGTTCTATTAATAATTCATTTGACAAAACAATTACCAGACAAACTTTTTCTTCAAAACATCACTTAACAAACTATTTTATATACGTGAATAGGTAAAACAACGCAAGGCATAAAAACCTTTGACAAAATGCATTGTTTGGTAAGTACTTAATTTGCCCAAAAATGAGAAATCGTTTGTATATACCCAAGTAATTTAAGCAGAAGTTTTTCATTACAGATAGTAAGCAGGTACTTTAAATTCAGTAGGTTTAAATTAAGTCAAAAGGTTATCGGCATAATGCAAGACATTGCACATTTTTTTATCAATATAGATTTTTCTAAATCATTTTTTTTTTTTTTGTTCCCCTCCGCGGGAAGGGCAGGAGGATAAAAATGCCCTGACGCATACTCTGGCGCGATTCCAAAGTTATGTGGGACTCGTCCCGACGCCTACCAGGACCATACCCACTAAAAACCCCCTGTCGGCTCGTGCATTTTTGCCACTCAGCCTTCATCTGAGCGACGGCCAATTGGAGAAAGAGGCCGCGCTAGCGGGGCCCAGAAGGGGTCACCCGCTGGGATTACATAGCACTGAAGGTGCTCAAAGCACTGAAGGTGAATACGTAGCACTGAAGGTGCTCAAAATGAAAATCAATAATTAAAACAAAAATTAAAAAATTGCAAAATAAAATTGAATTAACTCGCATTTACGTTAGTATTAGGATTTACGTTAGAATTAGAATTTACGTTAGAATTAGAATTTGCGGCCAGAAGGGCCTCGAGATCGCGTGACAGTCTGGTGGATGAGTACGCTTGCGCATTTCTAGGCCTAGCGACTTTGAACTTCGAGTCTAACACAGGAGTAGCATATGAGACAGAATCACGAACTAGAGGATTGGGATGGGTTTCGGAGCGTTTGAAGAACGCTTCAGAGAGTGTTTTGAGATATTGTTGTACTGTAGGCAGTTCAAGATCTCTATGCAAGTCCGCGTTACGCACGTACCACGGTGCGCCTGTGGCCCGGCGGCAAAAGAGATTTTGAACTACCTGCAGTTTGTGCAGGAGGGAGGGTTTGGCGTGGGCAAAGATTGGCGAGGCATACGTCATGACGGGTCTAACGCAGACCTTGTAAAGTGTACGTTTGTTTCTGAAGGACATTTTACTTTTTCTACCTAACATGCTATTTAGGCGGACTAAATAGTGACGAGCGAGTTTCGAAACTCTTTCAACGTGTGGCTTGAAAGAAAGCGTCGGATCTAATGTGACGCCTAAGTATTTAGTACTGCGCTTCCAGGGGATGGGAATGCCTAACATTCGAACGTGGGGGTCGCCATCGGGACGACGGCGTTTGTGGTCGAAGCGCATCGCAGAACTCTTTTCAGGGTTCACATCGATGCGCCATTCTTGAAACCATGCACCAAGGGCGTTTACGGCCTTTTGGAGTCTGGTTACAAGGCGCCGAACACCGTGGCCTTTGGTATAGAGTGCGGTGTCGTCAGCGAAGAGGGCGAGTTCGACGCCTTTCGGCGGGATGGGAATGTCGTTGGTGTACACGGTGTACAGCAGAGGGGCGAGGACTGAGCCTTGAGGGACTCCAGCCTTTATGGGACGAGGTGCAGAAAGCGTGCCTTCGTGTTTAAATCGAAACGTACGGTCTTTGAGAAACGACGCTATTATCCTGACTAGGCGATCCGGTAAGCCTATCTTGTAGAGTTTATAAACGAGACCGCTGTGCCAGACTTTATCGAAAATCTTGGCTACGTCAAAGAAAACCGCGACTGTTTTATAACGACGTGGATAGAAACCGTCAAGTATATACTCGACGATTCGGTGGACTTGCTGAGGGCAGGAGTGTTTAGTGCGAAAGCCGAACTGATGGGGAATAATGAGAGGATCGCCATCCGTTGGAAACAGATGGTTCCGCATTCGAGAAAGTATGACTCTCTCGAGAAGTTTAGACATTGCCTTGAGGAGGCTGATGGGTCTGTGATTAGCCGGGACGTTCAGAGGTTTGCCCGGCTTGGGAATGCCTATGACTGTCGCTTCTTTCCAAGCTTTAGGAAAGTAGCTATGGTCGAAGCAGGCATTGAAAATGATAGCTAACAAGGTAAGCATCTGTTGCGGTAGGTGCTTAAGTGCGTGGTTGGAAATTCCATCCGCACCCGGAGCCTTTTTGGACTTTTGATTTCTAATGAGAAGCAAGATTTCGTCATTAGAGACTGTGACAGGGTCGGCGGTGATTGGGAGAGAGTCTCTGCGAAGGACTTCGTCCTCCACCGCTTTGATGTGAGTGGGATTCACGGGTTGCGTGCTGGGCGAGCATTGTGCGGCAATGCTGTCGGCGAAGCATTCGGCTTTCTCTTCGACTTCGAAGGCAGTAGTGCCATCGGGACGAGTGAGAGGAGGAACGTGTGAGACGGTGTCTACGCGTAAGGCTCGGGCCATGCTATAGTACGCTTGGTGGGATGGAGAGATATTCGCCATGAGATCGTTCATCTGAGCGTCTCGGAGTTCCGCGAGGCAAGACCTAACTTTACGTTGAAGCTGATTGGCAGCTGTTCTATAGGCGGGCGTGGGATATTTCTTGGCTCTCCGGAGAGCCACGTTTTTAGCTTTAATAAGATTGCTAACGGCTAAGGGAAGCGTGGGTTTGCCTTGCTTAGCAACCTTTTCGTTGTCACTGATGGCTGAGTTGATAGCATCAGTGAGAGAATTTACTAATGAATCGATTTTATCCGGGCTATCTAATTGCTCGGGAGAGATCGCGAGTGGAGAGTTCGGAGCCTCTAAGGCTGAAACTAACGTATTTTTAAAACCTTTCCAATGGGTAAAGGTTTTAGGAGATGAGACGTTATCGTTCGGCGGTCCTAGCACGAGGGAAACGGGGCGATGGTCGGAGCCTAGGTCATCGAGCGGTTCGATAGACCTTAGGTCAAGATTGATACGCTTGATAATTGCAAAGTCGAGGATGTCAGGAGAGTAGGACGGGTTGTTGGGATAGTGAGTGGGAGTGACGGGGGATATGACATCTAGGTCAAGGGAGTTAGTGATGTCGAGGAGAGCGATACCGCTGGTGTTAGTCGATAGGCACGTCCAGTCAGTATGTTTGGAGTTAAAGTCTCCGAACATAATGACTGAATGGCCGAGGGCGAGAATGGCCTCAAAGTCGCTGCGGATTGGTCTGGTACCACTAGGTATGTAGATTGAAGCTATGATGATGGTCGGATGACCAGTCATAGCCAATCTACACACAGTGGCTTCCATGTTGAGGAGAGGAGGGGTAGGGAGAGGACAGCAGTGGAAGCCTCTTTTGTAATATATAGCGGTGCCGCCGAAACCGTCAGAGTTGGGCCTATCGTTACGAATAAACGCGTACTTAGGTATAGCGAATCCCCTGGAGCGGTTTGGAGTAAGCCATGTCTCCTGGAGAAGGAATAAGTCAGGTTCTTTGTTCTGAAGGAACAGTTTAATCTCGGGAAGGTTGGTATTAAGGCTACGAGCGTTAAAATATACTAGGGATAAGCCCTTGGGTTTAATACGACTGGACGCGGGATTCGCGGGTCTAGACATTATAATTTATTATTTACGAATTTATAAATTATAAAAGAATTTACAACGAACTTAGGAGCGAGTGATGCTCGGCTAAAGCAAATAAACCCTCTTGAGGAGAGCGGGCGGCTCGCAGTTTGCGTGCGAGCACGGAAATTTCGTTAATATCGACGTTTTGAATAACGTCGAATACGGTCTTCATGTCCTCAGCCAACGACGAATGAGGTGCGGAAGACGGAGAAGGACGCGACCCTACGGGAGCTACGGGAGCTGGGATAGGTCGGGAAGGTGCAGGCGGAACGGCCGGACGCTGCCTCCAAGACAGAGCCGGAGTAGGTGTCGGCTGAACGGGCTTTGCTTCCGGGGGACCCCGGTTGCGCAGCGGCGGGAAGTTGGCAGGAGTGAGCGGCGGCGCCGGTTTAGGCGCGACCCTCTTGGTGGTGGAGCGCGGAGCGCGCGGGCAACCCCTGTAGTTAGCTGTGTGGCCGGACTGGCCGCACAGCACACAGGCAGGGGGGGAAGTGGATTCGGGAGTGCGAGTGCACTCCTTAGTGAAGTGAGGATCCAGGCACTTTACGCATCTGGGGGGAGCTGAACAGTTAGCCGCTGCGTGGCCGCAGAGCTGGCAGCGGTGGCACTGCCCAGGGTGACCACGGGGGTTGGGACGCTCGACGGAGATATTTGAGAGTCCGCAAATTGTGCGAGCCTCTCTAAAGATCTCCCTCGAGTTGGGAGTATTCGACAGGATTACCAACGCTAAGGGAAAACGCCTACCGCGGTTGGAGTGCATCTTGTGCACTGCTGTGACCGGGAAACCCTGAGACTTAAGGTCATCGAGGATGTCTTCATTGCTGAGTTCGAACGGGACGCCCCGTAGTACTGCGCGGATCTTACGCTCCTCCGGGAGGGCGTAGGTGTGATACGCGATTTGGTTTAATCCGAGTAACCTGGTAAACGAGCGGAAGTCGTCGACGGTCGCTATTTGAATCTTGATTGTATCGCCAGCGTTGGCGGCTTTTAAATAATTAATTTTGTGCACTTTGCACAAGTTTGAAACCGCGGTCCAGCGCGCTTTTTCACGCAGGAAGACGGGCGGAGGGAGCTGAGGCTTCGGCGGGACGGGAGCGCAGCGCGTCGCTGGCTTCGATGTGACCGACGGAGACGCGGTTACTACGAGCGATTTTAACGGCGCGGGGGCTGGTGTTGAAGACACCGGGGAGGGCTCGGGTATTGAAGATACCGAAGCTTTCTTAGAGCGCTTCTTGGAGCGCTTGGCGACGAGTTGAAACGCGGGCTCAGGAGAGCCGGTTAAGGTGACGGCATCTGACGACGTATCAGACGCGGGTTCGGAGTCGCTCCCGGGAGCGGTACGCTTACGACGCGACGCGTGAGAGGATGCGACCGATTCGCAGTCCATCTCGGACGAGGCGGGAGACGCGGGAGAGCTTAAGACCTGAGGGGTCTCGACGTTGGAGGCCTGAGGGGCCGGGGTTGAGGCCTGAGGGTCCGGGGACGCGATAGATGCCTGTAAGGCCTGCGTTAGTGCGTCAGCGGGTATGCTTACGCCGGACGCAGCGAGCGCCTGGGCGAACGACTTAAGAATATTAACAAGGTCCATTGGAGGACTTGGAATTATAAAATGTAATATATAAATATATAATGTATGCCTATAATATATAACAAATGCCTAGGATTCCTAAATAAAAACCTAGCGAACCCTAGCGGCAAACCTCCCTACCAGCGGTAGGGGGGCTGGGGAGAATAACTTAAAACTAACCGTAGTACGCCGAAGGCCGCTACCTAGAAACCTAAAAAAGGGTACGCAGGTAAAGAGTTGACCGCGTTAGGGTCAACCTTTACCGACAGAAAGGACAAATACGCACGAAAACACACAAATATGATAAAAATAAATATGAAAATAGGAGAAAAATAAATAAAATAGAGAAGAGAAATAAATAAAAATAAAAAGGACTGGTACAGTACAAATTCGTTGTCACCGTTAAGTATCCTTTGCACTGAAACCAGACTACTTACGCTGGGCACAACACTGCACTCAGCACAAGCACAACACAACTTAGCACAGCACTTTGAAGACTAAAGGGCTTAGTCGCAAAGAAAAATACGCACTTCGATAGCACTCAGAGGGAGTAGAAAGAACCTTGAAATCCGTAGCACGGAACCAACACGCTAAACCGTGACGTCAGTAGACTGAGCGCCACGGAGTATCGGGAAGGGACCAAACGACGGAGAGCGGGGTCTTGCACGTCCGCACTGGGCGGCGATCGGAGCGAGAATGTGATCTAAATCATTATTATTATCTTACATTATATAGTAATTGGCTCAAAACAGATGCCGAGAGGCAGCATCGGGTGAAGGTTCGCTAACTTCTAATATGGTTGAGGAGGGTGAAGGCTGGATATGTTTGAGAGTGTTCGTCGTTTGACGGGAGGGAAACTTGCCGTGCTAACAGATTAAAATAATGATTCAGATAAAAATAAATAAATAAATATTTGGAATCGAATTTGAATCTTCTATATGTTCAATGAGAAACTGCCAATATGGTTTTGTTGATAAATTTAATGCACATTTATGTGTTTATCAAACGCTCGCATTGATTTAAATATGCGTACTATATGATGTGCATAAGATTGTTAAGATTTAGTCCTATGTTCAATTGTGTATTTTTTTTTTGAATCTTTTTATTATTTGAATTTATCAAGTACACATTCGTTTCATGATAAATCTACGATTCAATCTCAATCTCTATCTTAAAAGTTATGGCAATCAGCCGCCGCTACTTTGCGTCGAATTATTTCTGCCCATAACACTTATTGGAGAAGACACGACTTTGTAAATTAGTACAAACAGAATTTAAGTTGTTTTTCCAGCTATGGTAAAGCTGGAATATTAATTTACCTAGAACAAAATACATATAGCTAAATTCTCTACTTCACAGTAACTAATATTGTAGCTAATGTTTCACCGATCTTAAATCTAACTTACACAGTAAGACTAAAAATCAATCAAAATGAAAAATAATTCTAGTATTATTGTGAAAATTACTTTAAAAATCTATGATTTGGCAGCATTGGAAAAGCTGAAGGTGACAATGACTTTTGAGTGACAGGCAAAAATATGGTTAAATAGAACTGCATTAATTTAGAATTAAAAAGTATGGAAAAGCAGATTAACCGTTTCCTACTGGATGTGGAGGTTTAATAAACACTCCAATCCAGAAACCTGCAGACATCCTCAAACGCAGTAGTTTTGAAAAAAGCATTTTTTCATTTTTTTTAAGTTGTGTAGTAAATAGCTTGGATAATATTATATCACCTTACCTGACTCCATACTGCATGCTGAAAACGCCGCTCGTACCTGCCGTCTGCTTTATCCACTGACTTACCGTCTGACTATACGCGGCTCTGTGAGGGGCCTTTCATGTTTCAAACAAGAGCCCCGAGTTTGAAGCTTTAATATTTTTCGTCACCAAAAATATAATCTTTTAGAGTCGATACAGGACATATCATTATGTTATTTTTAAAGATTGGCCAGGATAACATAGGTTGTTTACGATTTGGGGCTGTGGTTTTAATGATGTATATTATGATTATGTGTACGGAGGCAAAAACTATATTTTCTAATTTAATGTCTGGACCCTATGTCGGTGCATACGGCTAACGATGTAACGGTAACTTTTTGGTAATTTTTTCAAAAGTTAAAGTAATATAAGGATACCACAGAGAAAGCTTATTAAGAACTAATTTGGATCCCAAGAAAATGTGTACTTCGATTTAGTTGGTTTCATTTTACATTTTCCTCATTTTGCCTCATCATTGCCCATATCTTCGCCTAGCAATAGAGACAAGGCTGAACGGTGTGCAATTCATGAACCGAATGAACAACCCTTATTAAATTGCTCATTTAAAAAGCAGAACTAAGAAAACAGGTTTTTGAACATATCAGTATTATGTAACGTACAAAACTCCCACCATGACCTCAACGTGATTGTGTATTGACCAATAGTCATGGTTGCCACAGAAGCGAGCACCAACGGCAGGGTCTCTGGCGGACAGCCGCGCCGCACGAACGCCGCCCAGAGCGTCTCCCGGCACCCAGGGTAAGGCTGGAGTGCTTTGCGTTGGTGCTGTTATGGGTGTTAATTAAATCTGTTGTTTCAATTCAAATCAATTATTTTTCTCACACATTTTAAGACAAAGGAAAATGGAGGAAATAGATAAAATTACGCAGAGGCCCAATTAATCGTAAACGCATCGATTGCAACTGCATACGCTTTAGGACACCTAGTTACAAATGCGTCACATTTGCAAACAAACATTAAAGCAAAAATCCATAAATTACGTTCCTCGCCAAATGCCCTAGCCAAATGTGTCTAGTTAGAGTATTTAAATGTAGAAATTTAATACCACCCATCCTATTAATGTAAATAACAGCGGTACGTAATATAAATAATATAATATAATAAATAGTAATAATATACGTAATAATATTGCACAATTTCTTTCTTCCCCGGCTGAACTTTTGAAGCCTAAGGAAACGGCTAGTAATTCTAGGTAATTGATATGGTTTTCTTTTTCACTATGTTTCTAAAAATCATAAAATTTATTGTCTTGGAATACTGCGCCCCAGCCTGTTCTGAATGCTCCTGTATCATATCTTATAAATTTGTGAAGTAATTGAACAGGAAATGGTATATTTACTTATACTTTTCTACCAGATTAAATCTTCTAACAGTAATTTAGGGAGTTTAATTTTTGCCTCATAGTTGTACTCATTTTGTAGCTAGACAGGCTGCGACCAGTACACCTATATGTTTGGGAAAATCTCGTATCGGGCATATTTGAAGTTTCATAAATTTAGTTATTATTATAACGCTTATCGTCAGGTAAAGAAATAGATATCTGTTCGATGTTAAACATAAAGCCTAAAAATGTTAATGACTTTGTCGCGCATAATTTTTGTAAATACCCCCGGAGCAACGAATAATCCATACGGCATGGCCGTAAACTCGTACAAACTTCGTTTGGCTCGAACATATCGTTTTCTTGAAATTCAAAACTTAGGGGTTTTTTGTAATTAACAAATAAAGGTGCGAGTAGGTATGATCTTTCTTATCTATGTTAGCTAAGAAACCATTATGGGGAATTAATTTAGAAGCTGTTTTATAAGCTTCCATTTTGAATTGTACTTTTTCTACAAAATCGTATAATTTTATTGATTTTTTTTTTGGATACGAACCGTTTTTCACCGTTAAGTTTCGGCGCTAAATGATTTATTTATTATATTTGTTTGATATAAACTGGTCACTTGAGGTATGACAAGGTTTTATAGCCTCTAAGTCTAATAATTTATTAATTCCTATTATCATATTTCGTTTTACACTACGCGACAAAATATGTTTGGGAGTAATACTGGTGTAAATTTATCATGAAATGGAATTGGAAAACATAATTTTATCCATTTTAAAATTTTATTTGTTATTTTAGGCCAATAATCGTAAAATTAATGGATTCGACCTGCGTGTACCTGAATTATGGTCAATTCGGTGCACGAGTCCCGGACTGGTTGAATTTTGCGTTAAACGCCGAATTCAAATGTGGGCGCTGAAGTGGAGGCACTGGAACTTTCCATCGCCCCCCCCCCCTCCTGTTTGACGGGTAACGAGGAGGCCCCATCCAGTTTCCCGACTGGGTAGACCGGTTGCCTGTCGATGTTTGGGGAGTACTTAGATAGCTTCCGTGTACTTTATTATTTTTACTTTATTTTTATTTTTATAGCGGTTAGTCCATAACAGAAGCCTTTTACGCCCTCGATACATGTCGGAAATAATTCTCCCGACTGGCCCGGTTCATTCTGGGAGGTTCCAAATTAGGGAGCGTCTACATAGAGGGCTCAGGGGGCACATTGCGGTAACCAAAATGGCTAGCTGGAGATTCGTCCACTGGGTTCATCATTACATTTAAATAATTTTAATGACGACTTTCAGATATGAAAAAAAAATAGAAATAATAGAATATTATGTAATACAGATATCGTTTTAAATCCCTTTCAGATTTTCTGTATTTGTATGAAACTTTTTAAACATTATTGAAAAAATACAAAAATAACAATACAAGTACTATACAGCATTAATCGGAATATTAAACACCAGTAATTTATGCGCAGAACGTGATATATCTATTAAAGATTACACGTATAACCCGTACGACTCAACTGTGCACCTCGCTGGAATGCGACCCCTCTCCCGCTTCCCCGCGCGGCGCCCCGCGTCGCCCCGTTCGTTCAGTAGCGATAGCATCTTTGTTACCGTTGCGCGTGTCCCTGATTTAAATCGTTCTTTGATATATCTGTTGGAAGTTTTTGTTATTTTGTTGAGTTTTTGTTATATTTGTTGAGTTTTTTTAAGGTAGTGAATATTGTTTTTGTTAAGTTTGGACGTTTTTATTGTATAAACAGGCCACTTAAGGCCTGTTTGTATCAACAACAACATGGGAAAGACCATCCATAGTGAAGCAAGAAATCTTATATTGAAGGTGTTGACTTTCTTTGAAAATGAGAAAGCAAATAAACGATTTATCATTATTTTCCGCATCTTTTCGACAAAGCGAAACTATAGTTTATAATAATAAACATCAGGTAGAAGACTTCCAAGAATTTTTGCAGATAGCGTGATATATCTATTATAGATAACAAGTATCTTCTGCATATTTTCGATAAAATGAAATTATAGTTTATAGATACCCGTGATCACTTATGAAAAAAACAAAAATGGCTTACCTCGTCGGAAGAATTAACGAGTCGCTATCGTATATTCTTAATTGTTTGTTCTAATTTTCGAACTTTTAGTACAACTTTTACACCATATTTAATATTAAACTGTTAAGTTACTCGTTGGTATAAGACGTGTGCTTGTTACCACGCACGAAAAAATAATGAAGACTTGCCGGGACCGGAGATGATCAAGTAAAAACACGGAAAGTTTTTTGAATAAGTCAAATGACATACTCTAAAACTGTGCGAAGTTACCTAGTACCTTAAAAGGACTATCTTTTTAATTAAAGAGGTACTATCTGGAGAATGAAGCGACGAAATATAATTTAAAATATTTTTTTTTCAAAAGATTACACTACAAATGTTCATTAGTGCTGTTCATGGAATTTCAGTGCCAACAACTTATCGATGAGTAGCAAAAAAATGCAGTAGGCATTCGTACAAGTTCAATATAAAATGAATAGAAATTGAAAATGTTGAAAATACAAATCTCTATCGCTGCATTTTGAGACAAGCTCGTCACACGAGGTGGAGGCGTCATTTAAACTTGGTCATTTAGAGGCAAAAAGTTAAGTTTTAACACAATTATTTTAGGCGTATGATTATTATATCCATCAGCTGGAGAATGTTGTACGCATTTCATATTCGATCTGACAGGTTTTCGAGGTGGGTACTTATCTGTCAAACTTTATTTATGCGTAGAACGCAGCGCCACACTTTATTGAACAGATAATTTCGAAGTACTGTACATTGTATAAATTATCACAGGCTAACTAGCCCACGCTTGAAATAGCACCGTGCAAGATGAGTCTCCTTATTTAAATTAAAAATTCAAATTCACACATTTATTCAACATATTACACATCAACACGAAATAAGAACAACATAAGGAGCAAAAAGTTACAGACAAATAGTTATATAATATATTTACAATTGTTAATTTAATACTAAAAAAGAAACCATTGTATACAATTTAGATAATTATAAAGCTTGCTTTGATTATGAAATCTACAAACCGATAATAGGACAACAGAAACACTTTATTGAATACAGATAATATATTAAGACATATTTACAAAAAATAAATCTAATTATATTACATAAGATTACCACAAGTACCTTTTAATTCAAATTTTGAGAATACCTACACTTAATTCGCGCCCCCTTTTCTTCTCTTGATTAGTCGTAGCGTGGCGCCATCGACGACAGCGCCACCAGGCATAGTTCTTAGTTCCACGATGCGAAGATAGTTGGCGCGCTCTCGATAATGTTGCCAACACGGCCATTCTGCAAGGCGAATGTCCCAAGAGCCCCACGAGTCTAGGTAAAACACTGAAACAAACAGTTTTTTAAAGTGGTTGCCCAAAAGTATACAATTGTGCTCTAATCGAATGTCATGAGAAACGTCAGCAAATGTATACTTCTATTGTTAGGTCACCCGCACTTAAAGGGACTATGCCTCACTTAAGAGCCCGGGTTCTTCCCACACCTTTCTTGCCAGGATCACTTGCGTTTAAAGCTAGCTTTTCGCTACACTTAAACGTACCAAGATTTTCCTACGCTTCCTTAACATTTGCTGTTGTTTCCCGTTTGACAACAATTATAGCACAAGTGTTTTAACTAGTCTCGCATAAAATTAAGACCTTTATTATCCTTTACTATGAGAGACTATAGTTATTTGCACACTACAATAACACACAAAATATCTGTAAATTACAGTGTGAAATAACTTCATTAAAACATATAGATACCTTTAGCTGTACTTGCCAACACGGATGATTCGCGATGTTACTCCAAAGTCCAGTCATCGATCTGTATCCATGGCTTCATATTTTATGCAGCTGCTACTCCATTATATGGTTTAGCGCTCCTCTCAGAACCTCTTAAATCAGTAACCTCATATCTGTCATTAACGAGTACCTTCTTTACTCGAAAGGGACCCTTGAAAGTTGGCAGAAGTTTTCTGCTTTGGCCATCATTGGTCTGATTCTGTATTTTGATTAAAATCAAGTCTCCTTCATCGTAAGTCTTAGCTTTTGTTCTAGTTTTATCAAACCTTTGTTTTTGCGTTAAAGCACTGGCTTTAATATTTTTATCAACTTGTGCTCGCAACTCTGTCACGTCCACTAGCGATTCGTTATCAAGCTCTGGCTCCAAAGTATCATAATCTGTGCGCAAGCGATAACCTAACAAAACCTCGCTTGGAACGGCTTTAAAAGTCTTATGGATAGTATTCAGTCCCTGTTGTACGATTTTAACATATTGCTCCCACGTATCTTCTGTCGTATTTGCGCCGATTGTTTTTAATGACTCTAGTATAGTTTTGTTAAACCTCTCTACTTGTCCGTTTGAGCGAGGCATACCCGTTGCCACAATATGCGACCGGATATTTTTGCTATCACAGTATTCTCTGAATTCTGCGGAAGTGAAACATGAACCCGAGTCAGAGATGATACGTTTTGGATTACCGAAAGATTTTGTTATAATATCTAATTCTTCTGTAAGATTGGAAGTTTTTGTTGATTTTACTGCGCTAATAAAAACAAATTTCGTGAATGCAATCTACTACTACTAATAAATATTTATTTCCATTGCTAGTTTCAACAAATGGACCTAAGTGATCCACATGTAAAGTGTGGAAAGGTTTTGCGTATTTTGGCAACGGGTATAATTCCTCTTCTTTAGGACCACCTTTATTCTTATAATAAATGCAATTTAAACAATTTCTAACGTACTTTTTTATAAAATTTCGCATACGAGAAAACCAATATTTGGATCCTATTCTTTCAACCGTCGTGTCTACAGAAAAATGGCCCATGTCGTCGTGGTTATATTTTATTACTTGCCATATACACTTTTTTGGCACTACCCATCGACGACCCTGGGAAGTTCTTCTATACACCTTTCCGCCTAAAAGCTCGTAGTTATCAAAAATATTTCGAAAACTGTCTATATCGCCGGATTATAAAACAGATCTTATTTTAGCAATATCAGGATCTTGCAACTGTACAGAAAGTAACCAATCGCCCTCAGTTATTGATAATATTATTTCCTCTTCCGACCTCTCACTCATTGGAACAGGGTTCCGACTTAAGGCGTCGACGTGTTGCATACGCGTCCCCTCTCTATGTTTAATTTCATACACAAACTCTTGAGTCGACAGGACCCACCGTGCAATCCGGGGAATTATATCTTTTTTAGTCATTGCATATCTGACAGCATTACAATCGGTTACAACGGTAAAAGGTGAGCCAGTTAAATAAAGACGAAATTTTTGGAGAGAACATATGATTGCCAGGAGTTCTAGTTCAAAGGAATAGTATTTTTTTTCATCCGCCGTAGTCTGACGGCTGTAGTAATGAATGGGTTTTTCACTTGCGTGAGAAACTTGAATTAGAATACCCGCAATACCGTCACGACTAGCGTCCGTATACAAAATCGTATCCTTATTTGGATCAAAAATCGACAATACACTATCTGACGTAAGTTTATCCTTCAAAACTTGAAATGCATGATCATGCACTGAATTCCAGGACCACGAAGCATCCTTTTTTAATAATTTGGTAAGTGGGGCGGAAATTACGGCGCAATATTTAATAAATTTGCGGAAGTAATTGATGAGCCCTAAAAATTGTCTTAAAAATTTGCAATACCCTTTCTAAAAGATTTAAATTTTCCTCAATAGTAGACGTAACTAAATAAATATCATCGAAATAAACTATTACATTTTCAAATCTTAAATTGCCTAGCACCTTATTCATCATCTGCTGAAAACACGCCGGTGCATTAACCAAACCAAATGGAAGTCGCAAAAATTCATAGTGTCCTTCTTCAGTTATGAACGCTGTTTCCACTACTGACTGTGAATTCATAATTATTTGGTAATACCCGCTTTTTAGGTCCAGGCTAGTAAAGTATTTGTAGCCCTGAAGTCTATCTACGAGATCCTCGACTCGAGGCATTGGGTATTTGTCTTTCACAGTAATCTTCATCAATGCGCGGTAATCAATGCAGAGTCTTTTCTCGCCATTTTTTTTGCTAACTAGAAGTGCAGGGCTGGCATACGGAGAGTTACTTTCGCGAATTATTTCATTATCTAGTAACTCTTGTACCATGTCCCGAATAATCTTTCGGTCTGCGTGAGAAGCTCGAAAAGGCCTGCATTGAACCGGTCGAGAATCAGATAACGTAATAGTCATTTCGTGATTATCTACTTTACCTAATTCTTTTATATCCGACGCAACGCACTGACTATATTGCTTGAACAAACAAATTAATTCCGTTACGTGAGTGTCAGCATCAATTTTTGTTTTATTTATAGCGTTACAAAATTTTTTAAATGATTTTGCATAATCAAATGTAAACAAATTGCCAACACGTGAGTATGTCAAATCGTTTCGTTCGGTAATATTGCGTCCAATTAGTATATCAAAACCCACTAATTCGTCTATGACATAAAAATCTACACCAGTTAACGAGACGCAATCAATTTTTAAATTCACAGTGGATAATAAGACTGATGATGCCAACATACTAGTTGGAAGCGAATATTTTTTTTGTTACAGATTCAGAAATCAAAGAGCAACTACTACCCGTATCTATAAAGGCCTCATGAATGAAATTATTGATACTGACAGACTTTACAAATTTACTTCGTGAGTCGGGGGTAGAAACATTTACTTCGTGAGTCGGGGGTAGAAACATTTAATTCGTGAGTCGGGGGTAGAAACATTTACTTCGTGAGTCGGGGGTAGAAACATTTACTTCGTGAGTCGGGGGTAGAAACATTTACTTCGTGAGTCGGGGGTAGAAACATTTACTTCGTGAGTCGGGGGTAGAAACATTTACTTCGTGAGTCGGGGGTAGAAACATTTACTTCGTGAGTCGGGGGTAGAAACATTTACTTCGTGAGTCGGGGGTAGAAACATTTACTTCGTGAGTCGGGGGTAGAAACATTTACTTCGTGAGTCGGGGGTAGAAACATTTACTTCGTGAGTGGGGGGTAGAAACATGTAACGTAGTACCAGTAAAACACCAAAACTCTCTTCTATGTTTATTTTTTTCGGTAAAATTAAAAATATACAAAAATGCCAAAAATTTTGGCTACGCACACTCGTGAACGTAAAAATAAATTATAGGTTTCTTAAAAAAAACTTTGATTGTAGATAATAAAATATCTTAACTATGTAATTTTGAATAATAAACTCGGAAACAATAATAAATAAATAGATTCAAGTTGCTTTGATGGATAATATTTCGTGACTGACTTGTCAAATCAAAACATTGCCGTTCTCCGACACTACGTAATTCCTAGTTTAAAATTACGTCGGGAACGACAAAAAAAATAAAATTTACTGACAAAAAGAGGTCGAAATAGACAACCGTCACAATACCCCGGGGGCCAGGAAAAAAAAAATCTGAAAGATTTTTTTTAGTAAAATTTCAAATTCAAACCAAATCAAAATAAACCGCATATACATATCGAATTTTAATATTTAATCTGCTAAATGAAAGAACAATCAAAAAAAAATAATAATTAAAAGCAAAATGAAAATTAATATTAACATCCTATAGAAGAATTTTTCTGAAAAAACATCCTGTGTATATGAAAAAAAAAAATAATACTGATATATTGCATATCAACAAGTTATTTAATAGAAGAAGAAAACAAAACAGACGAGAGAGAGAAAAAAAAAAATCCTAAATAATTATCTTAAATTACATGGTTCATGAATGATAAAATTTTAAACATGTTCCTGGAATATACAATGTTAATATACATCGTTCAACTCCATCAACGTACATTATAATTACAACATACATTCTCTATCATACTAGTCTTATTCCAACTACTGGAAATAAAACATCATGCAGTTAGAGTTGCTTATGAGGAATCGTATCCTAAATAAGTCAACTCAACAGAGTTGAACGCAACGGCAAAAGGCTTTAATAGTTGCCATCCGCTGAAAATATTAATAGCTTATGGCTTCTTTAACGTGTCGCTAACTCCCGCACGGTGATTACTATAAACAAGTTTCAGTTAAAGACTGAAATAAATATGCCGGAAAGAAAAGAAAATCATAGCCAGTCGTGAAACATTGACTTTTAAATAAAATCCAAGGGTCTTTTGTGAAGTAATTAAAATACTTATGTAATAAACATATGAAAATAATTCTCACGGGAAAGTGATTCAAGCGTATAAATAATACACATAGGTATGGTTTAGTTTAACGAGTTACCTTAATAAACGCTCGTGCAGAAGGCTTAATTTTACAAGTTGCAAACCGCTTGAAAAAAAATTGAGAAAAAAAAAAATTGATAACATTTAACAAATTATACTATAAAGTATAATACAGATATTGAAAATAAGAGTTTACACTCCTAAAATTGCAAATATTAAATAAATTACACAATAAGTTAACCTAATACTACGATGATGATAATTAATTATAAGTTTTGACCAACGTCAATGTTAATGGTATAGCCAAACGATAATGAGGTGCATAGAAAAAAAATAAGACAAAAAGAATCGGCTTATGCTCGCCGTGAGATAATTAGCAATAATTATATATGAATTCATATAAAGTAATTGGTAACAACCAATCTAGTCACTCAAAGAAGAAGTTAAACGCGGTAGAGGTTTAATGTCTCTGATATGCCAACGACCTAATGGGTTATTATTCATATCCACTAAATCGTAAATTAATGGTGAAACTTTATTTGAAACTTTACATTTAATAAATTTGGGTGCAAACTTAGCACAAAAATGTTTTTTAGAGGAACTTATTACATGGTTTCGCCTCCAAACAATAACACCGTTATTAAATTCTAAATTCTGATGATGTTTGTTATAATAAGTTGCATTATATTGATGTGCATTAAATAACCGCTTCTGTACTTCGGAAAAGATAGGTATTAATTGTCCTATGTTTTCAGCATATACGTCCCTAGGACTGAAAATTAGTTCATCTCTGGAATCTTTATTTTTGTAGATAGATCCACATGTAACAGCTTCTCTACCAAATACTAAAAATGATGGAGTGAATTTGTGAAAAAACATGAATTTATTAAATCTAACTGCTCTGAAGATAAATCTGATGTAATGTCAATGAGGCCTAATCTTGTTCTTATATGAGTTAAATAAGGTGAAATTTTTTGTTTCCTAATAGGATAAGAGTTTATACAAGCTTCAACCAGTTTTAAATTTTTTTTAATGGTATTAATATCTTCTGAAAATTCTTCAGGGCTATTTTGTAAAATTTCTGTTTCAGAATCTACATTAATATTTAATAATAATGATCGTAGTTCGTCTACAGATTGCGTCGAAGAAAAATTTATATTTCTGATTTTTAATTCATAAATTATTTCAGGTTTATTTAATTGTGAAAAATTCATTGCAAAATCAAAAAAAAAATGTTAAAGTGAAACAAATTTGTTAATAGTCGTTATGCAGAATAGAGCCTTAAAAATATACGTATTTTCAAGTGATGAAAATGAATAGAAAATGTTATTTAAATAGTGAAATTACTGGGTTATAGAATGTTGTGTCTTCAGAAAATTTCTTCAAGGATATTATAACGAAAGAAACTAAAGAAACTTAAATGTCTGAATAATTTAGCAGTATTTTGATATATTATAGTAGATATATTATAGTAGATATATTATAAATATATTATAGTGAATGTTAATGATTGAAAATGGTAACAAATAAAGTTTTATGCCTGACCTCAATAATAATTATAAAAAAATTATTTTTAATGTTGCAATTCTTCTGTTGATATAGTTCCTCCTCTCTTCTCCATAAACTACGTTTGAATATTCGGGCGCCAGTATGTAACGTAGTACCAGTAAAACACCAAAACTCTCTTCTATGTTTATTTTTTTCGGTAAAATTAAAAATATACAAAAATGCCAAAAATTTTGGCTACGCACACTCGTGAACGTAAAAATAAATTATAGGTTTCTTAAAAAAAACTTTGATTGTAGATAATAAAATATCTTAACTATGTAATTTTGAATAATAAACTCGGAAACAATAATAAATAAATAGATTCAAGTTGCTTTGATGGATAATATTTCGTGACTGACTTGTCAAATCAAAACATTGCCGTTCTCCGACACTACGTAATTCCTAGTTTAAAATTACGTCGGGAACGACAAAAAAAAATAAAATTTACTGACAAAAAGAGGTCGAAATAGACAACCGTCACAAACATTTACTTCGTGAGTCGGGGGTAGAAACATTTACTTCGTGAGTCGGGGGTAGAAACATTTACTTCGTGAGTGGGGGGTAGAAACATTTACTTCGTGAGTCGGGGGTAGAAACATTTACTTCGTGAGTCGGGGGTAGAAACATTTACTTCGTGAGTCGGGGGTAGAAACATTTACTTCGTGAGTCGGGGGTAGAAACATTTACTTCGTGAGTCGGGGGTAGAAACATTTACTTCGTGAGTCGGGGGTAGAAACATTTACTTCGTGAGTCGGGGGTAGAAACATTTACTTCGTGAGTCGGGGGTAGAAACATTTACTTCGTGAGTCGGGGGTAGAAACATTTACTTCGTGAGTCGGGGGTAGAAACATTTACTTCGTGAGTCGGGGGTAGAAACATTTACTTCGTGAGTCGGGGGTAGAAACATTTACTTCGTGAGTCGGGGGTAGAAACATTTACTTCGTGAGTCGGGGGTAGAAACATTTACTTCGTGAGTCGGGGGTAGAAACATTTACTTCGTGAGTCGGGGGTAGAAACATTTACTTCGTGAGTCGGGGGTAGAAACATTTACTTCGTGAGTCGGGGGTAGAAACATTTACTTCGTGAGTCGGGGGTAGAAACATTTACTTCGTGAGTCGGGGGTAGAAACATTTACTTCGTGAGTCGGGGGTAGAAACATTTACTTCGTGAGTCGGGGGTAGAAACATTTACTTCGTGAGTCGGGGGTAGAAACATTTACTTCGTGAGTCGGGGGTAGAAACATTTACTTCGTGAGTCGGGGGTAGAAACATTTACTTCGTGAGTCGGGGGTAGAAACATTTACTTCGTGAGTCGGGGGTAGAAACATTTACTTCGTGAGTCGGGGGTAGAAACATTTACTTCGTGAGTCGGGGGTAGAAACATTTACTTCGTGAGTCGGGGGTAGAAACATTTACTTCGTGAGTCGGGGGTAGAAACATTTACTTCGTGAGTCGGGGGTAGAAACATTTACTTCGTGAGTCGGGGGTAGAAACATTTACTTCGTGAGTCGGGGGTAGAAACATTTACTTCGTGAGTCGGGGGTAGAAACATTTACTTCGTGAGTCGGGGGTAGAAACATTTACTTCGTGAGTCGGGGGTAGAAACATTTACTTCGTGAGTCGGGGGTAGAAACATTTACTTCGTGAGTCGGGGGTAGAAACATTTACTTCGTGAGTCGGGGGTAGAAACATTTACTTCGTGAGTCGGGGGTAGAAACATTTACTTCGTGAGTCGGGGGTAGAAACATTTACTTCGTGAGTCGGGGGTAGAAACATTTACTTCGTGAGTCGGGGGTAGAAACATTTACTTCGTGAGTCGGGGGTAGAAACATTTACTTCGTGAGTCGGGGGTAGAAACATTTACTTCGTGAGTCGGGGGTAGAAACATTTACTTCGTGAGTCGGGGGTAGAAACATTTACTTCGTGAGTGGGGGTAGAAACATTTACTTCGTGAGTGGGGGTAGAAACGAATTTATTTCTTCTATTTCTGGTTTTATCGGCCCCACATTTTTCTTATTACGACACACGGCCTCAACATGCCCCCTTATCCCGCAGAAATTACATTTATTAATATCACATTGGTTCCTTTTATGACTTTTATGATTATGAAGTTATTCGTTTGTTCTACAATTTTTTGATGGTTTTCACGTGTACATCGACGCAGTATGTTTTGAATTTTTATTTCGGTAGGTACGACCATGCAGATAACTGGCTAAATCGGGACAAGTTTTAAAATTACTCGCTTCGATAGATGCTCCTATATTACTATCACCCATACATCCAACAATTAAAGATATGATGTCTTGTTCAGTAAAGTTTAAAGATTATCTATCAATTTTACACTTTATATCAAAATAAAATTCGTACAACGATTGATTTTCTACCGGCTTTCTATAAACAATTTCTTTTAACAGTTCAAACATATTACGCCGTATTTGAAAACTATCAGCCAAGCGTTGATTCCAATCTTTCCATTTCCACGTAGGCCACTGATCATCAGTACGCAACAACGAGTCATACCAAACTTTCCCAGAACCTTTCAACTTATTAAGAGCTTCATAACGTATCGTCTCGTCGGACCACTCAAACGTTGCAGCATAGGATTTTATAATACTTAGCCATGCATTAATATCATCGTTCAAAGGATCGAACTGGTACTTACAGCTTTATTATCTTTTCTATGCGATACCTTTGACCTCCGTCTGCGAGGAGGTGACACTGATGAGGTCTCGGAGCTCGAACTTGTGGAGCTACTGCTGCTCGACGGCGATCGGGCTCGCTTCCGGTTACGCCCGCGTCTACCCATGACACGTGGATCCCACTTCTGATGAAATCTACAAACCGATAATAGGACAACAGAAACACTTTATTGAATACAGAGAATATATTAAGACATATTTACAAATAATAAATCTAATTATATTACATTTATTTTTTGTAAATATATAATTTATATTTACAAAAATTTATATTATTAAATATATAAATTATATAATTACCTATATTACCACAAGTACCTTTTAATTCAAATTTTGAGAATACCTGCACTTAATTTTATCAATCAAGAGTGCTTCAATTTAAAATAAGAATATTACTACTTTTAGTTAAACGAAAGAAAGCTATTTTAAAATTGAAACTTATAACAACGAGAACACTAGAGAACCGATGTTCTTGTTGCACCGTTGACGATCAAGTGCCCGCCAACCGCTTCGCACCCCCTTTTCTTCTCTTGATTAGTCGTAGCGTGGCGCCATCGACGACAGCGCCACCAGGTATAGTTCTTAGTTCCACGATGCGAAGACAGGTAGCGCGCTCTCGATAATGTTGCCAACAATTAATCGATGAAAACAATTTTAACAGAATAGAGAGTAAAATATAAAGAATAAAAAATAAAAATATTAAGTCAAATAACTAATCGCGCTGTAGTGCACATGTCAAAAAGGACACGCCTCAGCATTATGCTACAGCGGCAGCCGCAGCGCTGATGTTCCGACTTGCCCTAGTTGAATAAATAAATACAATACTAAATAAATACAAAATATTAAATAGATACATACTAAATGTCACTATTATATAAAATAACTTAATATTAAATGTTAATAAGTACTTGAAATATTACATTAGTACAATACCATTATATATACTACACATAAATAAATTTTAAATAGATAAAGCAGTGAATAATAGGTATAGGTATACCTAATATTGACATAGGTACCCCTGCTACACATAAATGTTGGAACAAAACGTACTCCACTCGGCAGCATCGTTTGGTGTTTGAATAGAAGCAGTTTGAATGATTTTTTTAACCCATTCAATGATCCGAGTTTACGAAGTGGGGGTGGAATGTTGTTCCAACACGTTGCCGAGTATTTAAAACTGTCATTAAAGGCAGCTGTACGATGCCATGGCATATTCAATGGCCTGCTCATGCTACGACATGTCCCATATTTCGAACGCCATTCTAGTTTTTTATACAGGTATTCTGGTCGTCCCGTGTTTATTACCCCGTACAGCAAGGTTCCTAGGTGTAATTCCCTGCGATAAGCCATTTTAAGAATGCGAGCGTCATTAAGAAATGGTGTCACATGTGTGCGAGGCGGGATCTTAAAACAGAAACGAGCACAAGCGTTCTGTACTCGCTGCACGACTCTGTCAGAACGAGTAAGGTAATTAGTCCACAATAACTAAATAATTTGATGATTTTAGCGCAAGTGGCCCTTTATAGCACATGCCAATAAATTCTATAATATGAAAAAAATGAGGAATTTTAACTATGCAGTTATTGTATTTACGTATCATTTAGAATGCTGATCAAAATTAACCATACGCATTATAACATGTTATTAAAACATACAATTTAAAGTGAGAGCGATTAAATATACTTGAAACTATTTACAAGAATATTAAAAAATGGAAAATAGACAAGGAAAACCAAATTTAAGGCAGAATATACGCCTTATTTACATTTTTGCACAAGGCAAAGTGTACGTACAAAAGTCAAAATGGCCACGTCGGATTCCTAACGATAAACGTTGCACAGCCAATAAAAAATGTGAAATGAACAGTCCTATCCGCAGGTGATTATCCTTCACTTTCTGGACACCCTGTATATGCCTACAAATGAATTAAGTTTATATTGCGTTTATTTTTGATATATTTTTCATATTTCAACATTACTAAGAATTCAAGTAAACAAATTAGTCAAAGCCGTAGATTCTAAATCCCAAGTTACTCTTAGGAATGGGCGGCATGGAAGAGATCATAAAAATGTACTACAGTTTTTAAATTCGTTTTTAGTCGTAAGACTATACAGCCGAGTAGTTTAGTAACCATAAAGATAATTGTATGTATAAATTTTTAAAGGAATTGTAAAAAAAGTATAGTATGATTAAATAATTATTGTAACCGTACGAGGCTGACATGCTAACGCAAAAGCCTCCATAATAATTAAGAATGAAAAAAAAACTTTTTCAAAATCCAACGAGGAAATCGAGGAATATAGTCTTTGTGCTTTATAATTTAAATACACATTCGCTTAACAATAAATCCCTAGGTAATCTATAATATGAAGTATAGCAGATGCATTCATATACCTACCAAAGTTGACGTAAATACCAAAAATACATAAAATTACTCAGGAGTCAGTTTATGTATTTATTTTGGGCAATATGTATTATTTAGGACTGCTCAGTCTCCCCTCCCTTTATATTAGGTCTTTACCTATGAAATTGCCGTTTTTCACGAAATAAATGAAGCGTAATTTTTTTATATATTTTTTATTTCTATTAATCAAAATAATCACCCATGCAATCAATGCATCTTTGCCAACGCATTGGTAGCTTATTGATGCCTTTCTTCTTATTGATGAGAACTTCCAACCCCAACTCTTGTAGCTTGGAGACCGTCTGCTGTGCAGTATGAGGTCGCGCGTTGTCGTGCAGGAGCAGTGGAGCCGAACGATTGACCAAAGCTGGTTGGAGACGTGCGAGCTTCTCCATCATTGTGTTCAGTTCTTCACAGTACACATCTGCAGTAATGCTTGTCCCGTTTGGCAAGAAGCTGTGATGAATTACACCCGCGTTAGACCACCAAACAGTGACCATCACTTTTCTAGGGGTAAGTTTTCGTTTAGGGCATTGTTTGGGTGCTGAACCAGGGTCCAACCAACTTGCTGAGCGCTTACGATTGTCAAACAGGATCCATTTCTCGTCACAAGTAACAATGCGGTTCAGAATTCCTTCATTTGTATGCCTGCTGAGCAGTGCAAGGCACGTCTCGACGCGTACTTCGCGCTGGCGATCATTGAGTTCGTGGGGTACCCATTTGTCAAGCTTTTTTACCTTGCCAATTTGACGTAAATGGACCAATATTGTTTTGATGCTAACGTCGAAAGCTGCTGCTGAGTTTCATCAGCTTCCACAATTGCCTTTAATTCGTCATTGTCGACCAAAGTTTTCGGACGACCACGGGGTTCATTTTTCAGGTCAAAATTTCCAGAACGGAAGCGGGTAAACCAATAACGGGTGGTGCGTTCGTTTGTAGTGTTCGCTCCGTAAACGTCGTTGATGTTGCGTGCCGCTTGTGCCGCTTTGCTGCCACGACGGTACTCATACTTCATAATTACTCGAATTTTTAACTTATCCATGATGACGAAAAATATTCGAATGCGTTGAAAACAAAACACTAACTATTAAACAAATGACGATTTTAGAAAAAGAATTCCATGTTTGTCAAATAAAATTAATTTGAAATTAGAATTATCAGTCAAAAAAAAAAAAATTTTCATTTGAAATGGCCATTACGGCAAAACGGCAGTTTCATAGGTAAAGACCTATTATTTTTACATTATAATACTCTAAAATCACAAATTATATAAAATGTTAAACTTCAGTGTAAAATAAAATTTTATTTCGTTACTTGGTAGTCGCAATGTAATTTTTACACTTGTGGAAACACTAGTCGGCATTTTTGTATGTGTTTTGTATTGTGTTTTATATTTAATACCCGCACTTCACATCGCTTTTCACGTTCATGTATTCGCCCTGTTCGTGCAAATACGACCATATGAAGTGGCTCTATTCCTCTATTATTAGCTTATTCGTACGAAGAAAATGAATACGCAAATACACGAACACCCGTATCCGCCAATTGTCGGTTTTTAGGCATCAAAGAACTGCCAATACGCCGAATATGTTCGTGTACCGCCCACACATCGCTCGCTCAAAAGTGTGGTTGCGCGACAGCGTCAGACGTGTTTTATTTTTTTTAAGCTTGCTACAAAATGGATTACACCTTGTAATGCAGTTTTTTATACCTATCTTATGAAATGCATCCCTGCATATGGGTATCGAAACATGGCTGTCATAATAACCGAAGCAAAGTTAATGGAGATTTTAAGAATATCGTGTAATATACAGGCGCTATGAAAGTATTTAAAAACACGTCCGTCTTTGCATTCGAGACTAGCAAAAATGTTCATGAACGTTCGGCACATTCGCTATTCGTCACGATGTGTAATATATATAATATAATCCCCAGACAACACACCAACTGTATGGCCCCAATGTAAGCAGAGCTTGTGTTATGGATGACCATACAGCGAAATGGGGGGAACCCAGAATAAACATACATATATAAATATCAACAACCATGACCAGAGAACAAACATCTGTGTTCATCACACAAATGAATGCCCCGGCCAGGACTCGAACCCGGGACCTCCGGCGTATGAGACAGGGCTACTGACCACTACGCTACTCGGCCGTCAAGTGTGTGGACGTTGTGTGCATGTTATTTGGACTTCAACACGAACATAAGCAAACAAAGGCGAAAAAATATGCGAACACCGAACAGCGACGTGAACTCGCTCCATAAAACGTAGGACAAGCATCATGCAAGAACTGCCTTGTGTAACTGAAGTCAGCTCAGGGAATTACCAGACTTGTGCGTTCCACAAAACAGAGACCGGTAACGTACCTATACTTTATATTGATATACTATGCCACCTATATATAGAGAATATATAAATGTCAGTACGAAGGATTAGTAGTCAAGGATTATTTTATAATGACAGCTGTCACAGTTTGCAATGTTTCATAATGGACGTGCTACTATATAGAAATAATTAAAACACCAAAAAAATGTAAACAAATAAAACAAACCTTATTAATATTTAGGCCACGAATTCAAAATTTTTGTGAAAATAATATGCTCTTATTCAAATGGCCGCTGTAAGGAAAACTTTTTTTATAAATCTGCACGGCACTTTGTATGATAGTGTAAAAATCTGGTGACTTGACGAAAACCTATGGTTATTTGCAGAAAGAGGTAGTTCACATACATATAGGACAAGCAGGGGTCCAATTAGCAAATGCCTGCTGGGAATTGTATTGCCTGGAACATGCCATTAGACCTGATGGAATATTAGCGTTTAATGACGCTGACCGAAGCCATTCAACGTTTTTCAGTGAAACTGGAGCTGGAAAAGTTGTACCACGGGTGGTAATGATCGATTTGGAACCAACGCCAATTGGTAAAATTTATCTTGCCTTTTTAGCAATTTTACATATTCGGTATTTGTTTAGGTGTCCGAAGTATATTGTGTTGTAGAAGCCTTTATAAGTATTTAAAGTTGTTATTAGTTTTTGATAAGCCAGTTTTTTAGTTGATTGAGTAACATTAAGCAATATTTTGTAATACGTAGGGACCTGACAATTTCGAAGTCACTCGGTGCTTACTTTTGTTTTAGATGAAATAAGAACTGGTACATATCGACATTTGTTCCGACCCGATTCTTTACTCACTGGCAAGGAAGACGCAGCTAGTAACTTCGCCCGCGGTTACTGTGGCGTTGGTCGGGAAATGATCGATTTAGCTTTGAATCGCGTAAGAATAGCTGCAGAAGAGTGTTCCCACCTACAAGGTTTCGTCATTGTTCGTTCTTTTGGCGGTGGAACTGGGTCGGGCTTTACAGCTTTGCTACTGGAAGGTCTAACTAGGGATTATGGAAAACTATCAAAAATAGAATACGCCATTTACCCTTCTCCTAAAATTTCGCCTATTATAGTAGAACCGTATAACGCAATATTAACTGCCCACGCTTGTATGGACACCGAAGATGTCTGTTTCATTTTTGATAATGAAGCGCTATATGAAATTTTGGGCAGAGCGCTGGATGTACCTCGTCCAACCTACACTAATTTAAATAGATTAGTGGCACAGGTACTTATAAACATTGCAATTTTTATTAGGTTTAGAACTAGGGTCGATTTTTTTTAGAATTAACTTTCAACCAAACCAACCTAGTCATTCCACTCTATAGTCTTCATACAACTAAGGTAATGGCTGTGATTTATTCGCAGCCAATTTATATTAACTGTTTCTTAAAATGTTTTACAGCCACACTCAGAGATAAATAAATTTTTACTTAAGGCGCTTAGGGAATCCATACCTCATTTCTTACTAATACAAAGTCAAAGTTTAGATCTGTTAAGTAAAATGTACAATCAAGGATGCCGTTAGTAATCGTTTGACATTTCTGAGTGCGACCCTAGAGAAGACGTTGGTGACTGCTCCATAGTAGCAGCAGCTCTGCTACCTAGCCCCACGTCTATGAACAGACACAGTCTGTAACTCCGCCCCGACTACCTTTTTGCTCCTTTTTGATCTCTAGTATTGAATAAAAAAAGATAATTGTGAAAATATTTTAGTATATTTTAAAGTTTTTACAAGTATAATTGTCCACCAGGTGGTGTCCTGCATGACAGCTTCGCTCCGATTTGAAGGTGCTAACAATATTGAACTTGTGGAATTTAGAACAAATCTAGTTCCCTATCCGAGAATCCATTTTCCACTTGTAACGTTCGCTCCGTTTGTTCCGCCGACAAAAGCGTTCCACGAAACGCTATCTACTCATCAGCTGATGATGTCCTGCTTTGAGCCTGCCAATCAGATGGTGAAATGTGATCCGAGAGACGGATACTACATGTCCTGCTGTTTGTTGTTCAGAGGTGACATCAACGGCAACGACATTAACTCAGGAATCAATCAAATAAAAAACATGAAAACCATCAAATTCGTGAGTTGGTCACCTACTGGATTTAAAGTAAGTACGAGAATGTAATGCAAAATAAGAAGCGAACCTTTCCCATTTTCATGTTCAACATGAAGAAATGATAGTATTGCAAACGAAATTAGAGTAGGTATTTAAAGAGTGGAAGGGCCAGCCTAGGTCGTGAATCTTGAAAATAAGTATCAATATATTTGACGGAGAATCTAAGTACCTCATAAACAAAGTTGAAAACATTTTGTAGCAATTTTTTTGTTTATTTAACTTGTTTGTTATTGTTTACCACAAAAACAAACAAGGAAACATCTGGTGACTATTTTGATATACGTACTTACTTTTTATTAAGAATATGAACTGTTTGCCATTATTCAGCCATAGCAAAGCGAATCCTGATTTAATATAGCTGACCTACGTTTAATAAAAAGTGCCTTGCAGATTATAATGAGGTAATAATTTTTCAGACCGGCTTAAACTACCAACCGCCGGTGACTGTGCCTGGTGGAGACCTGGCAGCATTGCAGAGGGCTGTAGTGATGGTCTCGAACTCATCAGCCATCCGCACGGCATGGGAACGGCTCTGCAAGAAGTTCTCCCTTATGTACTCGAAACGAGCTTTTGTTCACCATTATGTTGGAGAGGGACTAGAAGAGGGAGAATTCACTAACGCCCTGAATAACGTAAAAGCCCTTTCAAACGATTACATGGAAATGGAAGGCTAATGCTCTTATATAAAGTACATTTTTGATCATTGCCAGTAAATAAATAAATACCTATAACCTAAGCAAATAAATTCGTAATTTATAAAACTGTTTGTAGGAATAATTTTATATTTCATATTAAACATTTACACGCCAACAACCGCGTTTTCGATGTTTTGCATGATATCATTAATATGACGTTAACTGATGACTATTTTGCAGTTTTTCAATACCTCTAAATATGTGGTTTCTATTCGAGTGTCCTCAGGTGTAAACTAGTTCAATTTATATAGCATAGGTCCCAGGTTCGAGTCCTGGTCGGAGTATTAATTTGTGTGATGAACACAGATGTTTGTTCTCGGGTCATGGTTGTTGATATTTATGTATGCATGTTTATTCTGGGTGGTTACTGAAGGGTATTCAGTTTGCTTTATGGTCATCTATAACAAAAGCTCTGCTTCTGGGGCTACACAGTTGGTGTGTTTGGCTGGGGATTTATGATTATTATTAGTAGATAGGTGACAAGCTCGTAACGCAAGGGCGTCATAAATATTGTCCCTGTCGCCTGATCTTATTTAGTGTAACCCGACTGCCACTATGCAAAAAGAACGGAAAAGATACGACCCGACCACCATGTTGCTCGCGCGCCACGTCATGCAAGACATCACTCTGCCTCTTATCTCAATTTCAATTTAATTCAGGTAAAGATCAAGATCGACGGCGCTGCGTTCTATGCTTAAATGAAGTTTGACAATTAGCCGCTTAGCAAATAGCTTAGGTTTTTATAGTTGGTGGCACTGTAGGTACGTCATGTTAGAAGGTCACTTACCTTCTGCTTTTTAATTTAATAAAGATCTATAAAAATCTCTCGTCATACGACACAGAATATATTCAATAATACATTTTTTTACCGTTTAATTATATTTTTGAATTTTTGCCCAAAGGTTCGGTAACTTTACCTCTTTAAACGCGATAAATCTAGTGAAAACGGTTTTATTCAATATTTTATTTTTAAAAAAGAATATACCTGACTCACAAAAACGACAACGTTTAGAATATGACGAACATATTTAATGCCTTCAAAATGTTTTCACGTTTGTGTTAGAAAACAAAACACAATGTCGGTATGTGTCTTCGTCGTAAACTTTCTGACGCGCTCGGTGGCGATACAAACCAATAAGAGTGGACGGCGGCAATTACCAATGTAATTAAGGTTTATAGTTATTATTTAAATTTTGTTTTATCATTTTTTACAGTTCATACATTTTGGATAAACAAATCGAATAGATAATCTTTAATTCTATACTTAATGGTCACTCTATACTCTCTAAACTCTATACTTAAAATTCTATACAGATTTTTTAAAACTTTATATTACCTATTTCATACTTAGGCTGCTCGCCCACGTACTGCTTTTTGTAGCACCAACAATTGCAACAAGTAATTACAACGCACGCGTCCATCATTTTGTCGCTGGGTGTCATCTGGCTAGCTGTGGCTGTGAGGGGAGCATATCATATAGGGCCGGAGTGCAGAGGGGACAGTGCCAGGTTCTTGGGTACAGATCACAGTCACATAAATAAGTACCTCGGACCCCTATTATATTCACGAAAACAGGGGAACAGCAGTAACCCTGTAGTATGCGAAATTGTGGAGCGGTAAAATTTGCCCGCTGGTTAAGACACCAAAGTCATGTACATAACATGTGTAATTATCCAAAAAACCGATTTGGATGTAATTCTTTGCAAAATCATCAGCCAAACTGTTACTCAAAATGCGTTAGTGAATAGACTATGCTAGAACAACAGGGCTAATTGAGTACGCAAAGAAAGATATGATATCGAATCTATAAGAAAATAGGGGATTTTGAGCCTAGTTAAACGGGTTTTTCTTTAGGGTGATTAAGAAACTAAGGCAGTCAGTAAAAATAAGTGCCATATTTAACTTATTATCAGCCACATACATATCTGTCGCTTTCAACAATGCAATAGTCTCCCATGAAAACACGGTTGACTCTGAGGTACGATTAAAAGCTAGCAAAACCGAGAATTTTGAATCCCTACTGCTGCTTCATCATATTTCGTACCTTTGAAGCATCTGTATCAATTTGGATCTATTCCTGCCGTCCATTGTTAACGGCGTTCAGAAAAGTAGAGGTGGCGTCAGGAGTAGGTATATTTGAGAATACCAAAGTTGGTAACTAACATAGGCCGGAAGGTCAGAGACTCATGTGAAAGGTAGGAATATGTCGCCGGTTAAAGTTACAGTAACTTTCCACAAGGCATAGAACAGGAACTTTTCGAGTTGGTCAACTTGAATTTTGAATTTTCCTTAATAGTTCGAGACCTAATTTGTTACATGGCTCCAGCAAGAATGAGCCATAATCTGGTTGAATGAGCAATGACTCTTCAAACAAGTACATTGTATACCAATTTTTGGCTATAAGGATGAGAACCAGAGACCTAGAGAGGGAGTGAATAATATTTATGTTATTGTCACAGTTTTTTGTTATATAGTTACAATGGACTATACCTGACAGTTTGGAATCCAAAATAATGTTAAAGAACTTAACCCGGATGGATATGGGAATTGTTTGGTACTGGATATATATAGTAAGAGATGGGAGTGGTAGTAAGAAATGTGTGCGTGTGCCGAGCATTCTCGAATATTGACGAGTTTCATTCAGTTTCACTCCGGCGCTAGAGTCGCATAATCGCGAAGGTGTGTGCGACAAACCTTTTTAAGTGGTTTTATTTAAAAAAAAACAAGGTAAGGGTTTTATGATGAGTGGGATTTCTTTATCGTTGACCTGTTGTTTGTGTTACAGTTTTATTAAAGTACTATCTAACTTTGAATTAGAATAAAAATATTTGTTTGCTTCGCTTTCATTTTGAGGTTATTATTACTTTGCGATAAAACGTGTCACTGGGCAAAACAGGTAGGGCAGAACGGGTAAGTACCCGTTATGCCCGGAATTAACTGTTCTTCTAAAATCTACTTTTTTTTTAGATGGTGAATAAATATAAGCGAAAAACTGATCGTGCGTCCTGGAGTGAAACTACGATGCAACAAGCAATTGAAGAAGCATGACTACATCGGTTTCTTGAAACCGAATTGAAACACCGTTGAAAACAGAATTTCATGTTCTACACCAGTTGATTATATTTCCCTTGGGCCAGTGCCTTCTTCATCGCCACCTTTGATTCATGTGAATCCCATTGACATAAGACCTATGCCAAAACTAAGCCCAAATAAAACAAATTGTAAACGAAAGATCCAAAAAGCTGAAGTGTTAACTAGCACACCGATTAAAAAACAGCAAAAAGAGAAAGAAGAAAAGAAGAAACGCGTGAAGACAGTTGGAAAGAAAAAAATACAAATATAAAGAACATGCCTTCCGCTAGCAAAACAAAGAAAATTAATATTAAGCGTATTCAAAAATAACGCGGAAGAAAATATTTTTGCTTGGTTTGTTGTGACCAAAATGTGGATCCACCTGATAAAGACTGGATTGAATGTGGAGACTGTAAAGAGTGAGCTCGTGAAGCTTGTACCTCTTATTCTGGTAGAGGTTCCTATTTTTGTGATTTGTGTCAGGAATAGTGTATTTGACTATCAAGTAAATCCTTATTCATAATAAATTTCCCTATGTTTTTCTACTTTTAAATTGTTACTTTGATCTCAATAAGACTGATATCCTGTTGGCGTGTTAGCGTTTTGTAAAGTTAATTAAAGTTACTCAGCGTAAAGTTGAAGATTGTTTGAACTTACTTTTATTTTTGCCAGCCGATCTCCATTTTTTTTATGATAATTTTATTATTTAAGACTGAATATGTTATGTTATGCTATGTGCCAAACTGTTAAAATATAGTTAATTTGTTACATTTCCTACTAATTAAAGTTATACTATATTGTTACACTATTGGGACTAAAAAATAAAAACCTAGGTTTACCAGTTTTACCCAAGAGCGTTACTCGTTTTTGGCCTATATGCGGGCAAAATGTGTTTTCGTAAGGGGCTTTTGATTTTTGCGTTAAGTAAATAATTGAAACTTAAATAACTAATATTTATGTTTTATTTCGAATATTGATAAATATCCCACCCCACGATATAAAAAGGGTTCCTTTTATATAAAAAAGCTCTATTTTTTTAGCCTTGTTGTTAGCTTACCCGTATTGGGCCACCTTCCCCTACAGCACAAAATTGTTTCAAAGTCTAAACATTGCAGCCAGTTCTAAGCCTCGCAAAAGGACGAAGGACAGTTCATAATGAAATAATACAATTTAAATAAATAAAATTAGACAGTTATTTACGCTAATCAGAAAATGTTGGCTAAAAAAACAAATATCTAAATAGTGATTTGTCGTCATGATATACATAGATTCAATGTATATTGCGTATCCGTTAATATATAGATTCAGAAAATACCTACAATGTTTCAAAATCTGATGTCAAATATCGATATATATAGTTTGGATTCCGTATCCAAAAAAAAGCTAAAATACCCACTCCTAATTCCTAATAAGTGGCTGAGACAACATTTTTTAAATCCAAAAATGACCTTATCTTTTTAACTATAAAGTTTAATTTAGAATGTAAACATTGACTGAGACGGCGAGTCATAGTGCGATCGAATGCGCTACTCGCACTCATAGCGCTGTAAGTAAGTGCGTCTCGCTCGATCCTGCCGCTCGCATTAGCGCCGTGCTAATTCTCTCACCAAAATCACACCACCAACAGAAATCATTATCACTGTGATTCTTGGATAGCAGATATGATATTATATGAAAAAAAAATTGTATGATTTTCACTATTGCTGCGTTCCGTTTGCCGATTACAGCGCTCACAGCGCTCATATACCCGTTCCGATTGCCCGTGAGCGCGCTCACAGCGATATCGATACGTCATCAATGACGTCATAAACGCCGCCATCTTCCCGCTCACAGTGCCCAAGCTACGGAGCATGGTCGCTGTGAGCGGCCTGTCAAAACTGACACCTGACGTTACTTTGTTGATGTTTTTATTAGTCGATTAAAGATTTTAAAAGCTTGCTTATTAATTTTCTTTGGTAATAATGTTTAAAAATGGCTCCTGCTTCATTCAGGGCCAAAGATCTTAATGAAATTATAACTTTAGACTTAAGCGACGAACAATCAGAATGTTAGCGGGATATTTACCGTTTCGATTGCAATAGCACCAATATCACTTTTCGCGCGCTAAAACGAATCGGAACGGTTTTGAGCACTTTTAGCGCGGATAGCGCTGTGAGCGGCAAACGGAACGCACTATGTTACTAATGATTTGTTCCATGCTTATACAGCATTTGATGTAATTGTCAATGTCATTGTCACGCCTTATTGACATTTCACAATAATTTATTTTGAAGGCAGCGTGGGGCGTGGGCTAGATCCCTTGCCTTCCCCTAAGGGTAAAGAATTAAAAAAATTATTTTGAACTCGAATGCAATGCATGCATGGATTTCGAAGACGAATTGTAACTTCCCGATAATAAGATTAAGTTTACCTTATCAATTAACCTTTCAACCTCCTGTGATAAAATTCGACTAATCTGCGGTTTTGGGGTTTTATTGCATTAAAGTTACTCAGTTTAAGATTATATTATCAGGTACTATTTCATAATATTTTTCTCTATTTCCTTTTAAATTTTTGGATAAATAGCTGTAAACTATAAGTTCTCTCACAATTTCACAGGAGTTCTTTTCGTTCTAGTTCTTTCGTTTCGTTTTAAAATGCTAAGTGTAGTACAATTGTGTCGGTGTTCAAATGCTCTGCGATCAGTTCAGAGCAAACTATTCGTTAACACCAAGAGCAGCTTGAACACTTCCGTAGTAGCATCGCGACAACTAATCACAGCTAGCAAATGTATCAGACCTGGAAACAGTAGATTCAAGGTATGAGACAATTTCCTTTTAAGCTAAAATTATCAAAACATTATGATTACTTAACCACTATAATGGATAATGATAAAATATACTAGTAGTAAATTCATTAAAAAGGCACTTAATGTAGTTTTCAAGCGTCAAAGACAAACTAAAAGACAAGTGGACCAGACCTCTGTTTAAAACTCTACAAATCACAATGTTACCAAATAAAATAAATTTTATTATCCCACAGCTTACAGAACTAATTAAATCAAATGGGCTTGTTGCTCGGTTCTGCTCGACGGCTCCCAAGCCAAAGAACCAGAAGGTAGTAGGCTACTGGCTGCTGACATGCAGTGGGATGGTGTTCACTGCTGTTGTGCTAGGTATGGCTGCCGGGTATCTGGTGCTCCTGTACTCTATCTATTACATTGTTAAGATTGCTTTGGAAACTACTAATGGTAGTAAATAGATCGTTTTGTTGGAGAAAGCAAATATATATTTTTTCAAAATTGTATGCAGTTTGTTTTTAAGAATTCAGTTTAGTTTAGTAATATAATTTCATATAGTTTTAAGATAACATGTAAAAATGTTTTCAGACGTTATATTAATATAATATAAATAAGCAAATTAAGTTTTAAGGAACCTAAAGTGTATATAAAACTTACAAATCATTATTGTTATCATATTATTTCATTTAGAATGATGATCTGATAAATAAACCATGAAGTATTGACCTGTGGTTTTATTTATTTATAATTAAATATGAATATATGGTAAAGGTATACATGTAAATAACAGCTATGACTTAATTCCCTATTATTTTTATTAGCTACATACACTAAAGATAATTCAACATCAAATTCCTTTTCAAACACATGTTGTGTTTTGTAAATATTGTAAATATTCAAATGTTCCCTTAGTGGAAAGTTATCTTACACTTAATTTTAATTTGTTGCAAAAACTGGTTATTGCAGGAGGAGTAACCCGGCTAACAGAGTCTGGGCTGTCTATGGTGACATGGAAACTGCTTGGAGAGAAGCTGCCGCGGACAGAGGAAGAGTGGCAGAAAGAGTTTGAGACTTACCAGCAGTTTCCAGAGTACAAATAGTATGTATTTTTGTTTCTAGTTTTGATATTGAATGTAAGCTTTAACTGAACAAGTTTTTTAAATGTGCAGGTGCAAGCTCATTTATCAGTGACAGAAAAGCAAAATAAACTTTTTTTCTTCACTGATTTATCATTCATCCACTTTTGCTGTTATGGTAAATCAGATTTTTTCAATAGACTTATTGACCAAGGGTACCCTGGTTGATTGCAGGAAAGGCCTAGGAGACTGAAATGATGTCGAATGAAATTCATGAATGTCCCTGCCATTTATTCAATAAAAAAACGACATAATTTATTTGTAGCCTGGTGTAGCTAACTTATATTTTTTTAAATTTAAATATGGTTACTCGTGGCTACAAACTACTTGTGTGCTCTGTACAATACTAGTCTTACAAGATTGGATGAAGATCCAAGCAGAAAATTCTTATGCTGTTTGTACAAAAGTTTTCCAATCTGGTCTCTAGTAAGAACATGAATATGACCTTGTCGGAGTTCAAGTGGATCTGGTGGATGGAGTTCGGGCACCGCACGTGGGGACGCTGCATCGGCGCCGCCATGTTCGTGCCGGCCGCGTTCTTCTGGGCGCGCGGGTATCTCAACAAGGGCATGAAGATCCGCGTGGCCGCGTATTGCGCGTTAGTGGGAGCTCAGGTAAACTAGCCATGGAGTCATGGCTCGTGTTAGTTGAAGGATGGTTAATCTGACGTTAAAACACAATATTGAATATTAAATTTGATTTATTGATTATTAAAAAAAACCCTTTAGTTTTGCTGAATCGTTTAAAACGATATTTTATGGGCGGCGTTTTATTGCGAAATTCGAAAGGGGTGCTCGTGATTTTTTTTTTCGAAATGGAGCTTATTTACCTATGACCGTATTGGCCTTTTACCACAGACTTGGTTGCTTAGCGCTGACGGCGCTTAGCCGGAACTTAAACTACTCCTACATACGATAAGCCTAAGGGCACCCGAGAGGGCACGGACCTCGGCTTAGGACGTCGTATATTGAAACTACCACTGGTTCCGAAGGGTTTTACAACCGCGATTCTATATTTATTAATTCAACTCCAGGGTCTAATGGGCTGGTACATGGTGAAGTCCGGGCTCGAGGACCGTTTCCAAGGCCCCTCGGACGTGCCGCGCGTGTCGCAGTACCGGCTCGCCGCGCATCTGTCGCTCGCCTTCCTGCTGTACACGGGGCTGCTGGCGGGGGCCCTGCACGTGCTGCGGCCCTTCCCCGCGGGGGCCACGTATCAGAGGATCAAGGCGTTAAAGGGGATTACCATTACAGCGCATACGGTTAAGGCGATGGCCTTCTTGACCGCTATTTCAGGTTGGTTTTTTAAGTTTTGTATGTGATTGCTGCGTGGCAGCGGCGCTTTGTTCCGGTCTCGTCTGGGTGGTACTACGGTCCGTCCTGTTTTCACCAACATAACAACCACACAAGGAACAGCCACAGCAAATACTGGCGATTTCAATTGAACTTTGTTGAACCGGCTGTGAATATAGTAAAAAAAACAGTAGTGTATTTAGAGTGAGTTCGTTTATGTACATAAATCAATGCATTAAAAAATTAGTTTGAAATCGAAATCTTGCTTGAAACTAATAATTGTCTATGAACTGAGCATAAGATTCATACTGGCTTAGCGTAAATGTCTACATTTGATAATATGTTTAAGAATTATAAATTTAAACAATTAATTAGGATTTGATAAATAAATAAATATTTCTAACAACCACACCACATTATCTAGCCCAAATTAAGTATCAATAAGAACTTGTGTTATGGATACTAGATAACGGATAAATAAATTTAAGAAATATATAAACACACATATTATGTAAATATTAGAAATAAACTTAAATAGACATACATACACATCCATGACTAGAAAGCAAATATAATATCTGCTCCTATCAGGATTCGAACCCGGGACCTCTGGCAAGGAAACTTACCTCCACACCAAACAGGTCGATAACTTATATTTCGTTTTTGTTCTACTTGTGTCAATAAACGCATTTTATTTTATTATTTATAACTTACATCACAAGAGGCTTCATTATCTATTTTGAAAGTTAAAATGTAACTGCATTTCGTTTTAGGTAATCGTTTCTCCAATTACCGACACTATCTTGTATTTATCCTTGATCTGCCTCGTTTAATGTGTTATCTCGGATTCGTGCAGTCCTATAACTGCTTTATTTTTATATTTTAATTTTATAATTTGTAACATGTTGTTGGACTTCCGAACCAATACATAAGTATGGGTGCTCATTAAACGGACTGCTTTTTAATAGCATTATACGACACAAACAATCTATATTGCCAGCTAACTTCATAACTCTGCCACAACTGACGAGCGTTTAAATAATACTATCTTAGCCGCTAGCATCATCTAAGTAAGCCGCTTTAAATATAACTCAACATCGTTATCATCCAATTTCAATTATGGCGCTTCGCCGGGTGCTGCCGCACCACGCTCGCTCCGCTCGCTCGGCTTGCGCGTGCGATAGTTACAGCCTAACATTAACCTAGCGCAAATTTAACTGCTACGCTTTCTATAGAATATTTAGTTAATTAGTAGGCGTCGCAAAAAAGACGAATTAGTGTATTAGAGGCTATCTCATTTTCCCGAGGCTAGAAGTTTGATCACGTGGCCAATAAAGAAATTTGTGACTTGACTTGTACCCAATACAAAAATATTTTTCGTATTACTAATTCTAATGGCTCTTACAAACCAATTGACAAAGTAAACAAGCTTGACATATGAAACAACCTCCGCGGACAGGCGCGTTCGTGGCCGGCCTGGACGCGGGGCTCGTGTACAACTCGTTCCCCAAGATGGGCGACACCTGGATCCCGTCCGACATCCTCGCCTTCTCGCCCGCCATGAAGAACTTCACCGAGAACCCCACCACCGTGCAGTTCGACCACCGGATACTGGGTGAGTCGGCGGCTGGCGTCTGTAGCTCTCGCGATCACCTATGTAAATGATAATAATAAATCCCCGGACACACACACCGACTGTATGGCCCCAAAGTAAGCAGAGCTTGTGTTATGGATGACCGTACAGCGAACTGGGGGGGAACCCAGAATAAATATACATACATAAATATCAACAACCATGACCTGAAAGCAAACATCTGTGTTCATCACACAAATGAATGCCCCGCACTGGAACCTGGCCCTCTGGCGCGTCGTAAAGTATGTTTCGATCTGTTTGAAGTATGTAGTGATATTGTTTGTTTCGGTAACAATGTCTCCGCAATATTACTACCCTAACCTAGTTGTAGTATTTCTTTAATAATAATTAAGTAAAAATATATAATAGTCATTATAATAGGAGAGTTCCGTTTCATTCATCCATTCGTAGCCGCCGCGGCGATAGCGATCAGTCATACATTATTTGAAGAATAGGTGTTACTGGCTAACCGTTAAACAAAGACTAGCCAGTAACACCTATAATATATCTGATAACCACTCCCCCCCCCGCAGGCACGTCGACGCTGGCGATGGCGACGCTGGTGTGGCTGCTGGCGCGGCGCGCGCCGCTGTCCCCCGCCGCGCGCCGCGCCGCCGCCGCCGTCGGCGCCATGGCGTGGCTGCAGGTCAGTGCTGCATGGTTTCGTAGTCAAACTGCAGTCTGGAGTCTCTGTGTGTATCGGGTACAAACGAACAGACACCATACTGCACCAACAAGATGTACATTGACAACATTTTAATAACAATATGAAAAGAACATAACACTCAGTGCTAGCGCACTCACAGGGAATCTATTAGATTTCAAATTGACACACAAATCAATGAATAATGTTCATTAGTATAAGAATGTGAATTTATCAGATAGGTAATAAAACGCCGACTTGTCTTGCCGAAGTACTTCACATAATATAAGGATTATAATAACTGGTTCTGGTCGCGTGAGGGGGCTGGTCGAGCCGCCGCTGGACACTGCGCCGCGCCGAGCCGGCCGTGCGCGCGCCGCGACCTTACACATGCAAAGACAAAGCTAGTTAAGGAAATACATGAAGTGCCTGGACGCAGTTGGGTACTTGACAAACTTATTTTGTTACATATTTAAATAGTTTATGAACAGCAGAAGTAACAGTATGTTTACAACCTATAGTTGCCTAGATACAGCGATGTGTTCGAGAGCCGCTGCGAGTCGCCGCAACGCGCGTTTGGATCATATATATATAATAACTAAGTAGATAATGCGGTTACATGCATACTGTCAGAATAAAAACTGTTATATTTAATGTCAGTAAGCTAATTAAAAAAAAATTTCGATACCGAATTTAAAACTCTATTTTTTTTTTTTGGGTCAAACTAGTTAATATTTTCTAACTATATCATAAAAACTTGCATTTTTACATGTGTCAAATACCCAATTTATTATCATCGTTGGGTTTTTTATGAAATTTCAATAAGATTGTCACACGTAATTATATCTCTATTTTATCAAGTGCAAATAACGCTTAACATCAAATGCGTATTACCTCAACTCACTTATAACTAATTTTAAACAAACCGCATAATCCCCAGGTGTCCCTGGGCATCATGACCCTGCTGCACTACGTGCCGACGCCGCTGGCCGCCAGCCACCAGTCCGGCTCGCTGCTGCTGCTGTCGCTGGCCATCGCGCTCACGCACGAGCTCAAGCTGCTCAAGTACGTGCCCAAGTGAGCTGACGAGTCGCCGGAGAATGACCACCATCGCTGTGCGAGCGGAAATCCACCATAGAATTACATGCAAAAATAAATGACTGTTATATCTTATTGGTCGAATTTGCTCTGCAAGCCAAAGAACTTTCTCGCATCTTTGGTGAATACGCCATAGTGTGGACTAGTGTACAGTTACAAATAGATTTGAAGAACAGGTTTTTTTCGACCTTTATTTATTTCATTTTAAAGTTTCTCTATGATTAAAGGTTTAAATATCTCTAACACAAAACTCACTTACATTTATATAAATCTATTGATTTCAAAACATATCCAGTCTTACTACAGAAAAAATTAAACGGTTTATAGCCGCTGTCAAATGTTTAACACGGCTAGATTACAATGTCCGCCCTGGTGACGATTCGACATACTTTGGTTGTGACATTTCTAAAAGAAATATCACAACCTGGGCTGTCTTTGTACACCATCTAAAAAAAATGACAAATAAATGGTAATTGCAGTAAAAATACGAATAATTTGATTTAATTAGTGGTTAGATGTCGACATACTTGTGTTTGTTTTAGCGGGCAACATTGACAATGAGTCTTTTCTATGGCGGAAGTTGTCAAGTGAACTAAGCAGAGCGGACGGCCACCTCACTCACGGCACACTTCACTAACAGCACATTGATCTGTGTGTTCGATTGTTCGCTGCGCTTGAGTTCTTTCTTTCGGTTTCTTTTTAACTTTACAACTGTTAAATAAGCTAAAAATACACAAAACAATTTAATTCAATTCTTTGGACTTAATGGCAAGCCATCGATACTACTCGATACAAAAAACAAACAGATGTAAGTAAACCTTAGCTGTCATAATTACATTTTTTTCCGCCATGATGTTTGTGTTGCACACCAGTAATGCACAATTTCATTTCCTACCAATAAACACATGTTTTAATAACAATTTAATAACCAAAATGTGTTCTGAGCATCTTAAACTATTTTTTTATAAAGTGTAAAAAGACCTGGCCCAGACTCCTTGCATTTTGAGACATTTCTTTTGTGTTACACATTGCCGGCCGCATTCAGAGAACTCATGTGGCTACTGAAAGCGCTCCTAATTATAGATTTCAATAAATTAATACCTAATTTTGAAAAAGATTTTGCTTTGCGAATTTAGACTTAGCCTTAATGTAAGATAAGTATAATTTCGCCAAGCAAGATGCGCAAAATGAGCTATTATTTATTGAATTTTTGTAAATTAATTTCCATAACACGACGATAACAATCTTAGTATTGAATTAGTCAATAAAAGTACTAGCATTTACAAGTTTTTCTTTCCTTGAGCGAACAACCATGGATACGATTCTAATTGTCTTAATAAATACTTTCTTCAATAACCTAATTATTAGGTTATTGAACTTCTCTCTGCACACGATGACATTGTTTAGTCCAATGCGTTGGTGAAGCTGACTGAAAACTAAATGTTAAGAATGTATAGTAGTTATTAAAGTGCATTTAATTGTAAGTATTGTTTGTTGCAAATAAATAGATGAATTGAATTATAAATTGTTTTCTTTCGAGTTATAAAAGGGTTAAGTCCATTTTAGGCCGTCAGTAAGCTTTTTTGTTTCAGCAATTAATGGACGAAAGGAATGCACGATAATTCGTATCATATATGTAAATGATTATAAAAAAAAAATTTTAAGGACTAAAATATTTCCCAATAAAATTATAACTATTAATAAGAAACTAAACGTGAGGAGTCTCCATACAATAGCTGCGCAAAGTTGGGGTTACCGATTAAATGCAAAAGAAGTTTTGCTGGTGGCTTATTCTAAAGAAAAAGGCATAAAGCTTTTCATAAACAGTAAAGTAAACATATAAAGTATACATTTAAAACTAAATAAATAATATTAAAAACATATTACAAACTTAATTATGTTAATTGTATAATCTTGCAAAGCATTATTTCAATTGCAACTATAACTTTTTGTGAGTTTTATTTTTTTTTTAGTTCGGGATCCCTATCACTAAAATTCAAATACGTCAATCCAATGTTCGCTCTGTTATTTTGCAACAAGTGGATGTGCTCTTTCAGGTTTCCTTTTTTTTTTGACTTTTTATCTTCCCATGTTATTTCCTTTTTGATTTTCCTTTATATTAGAACGTAATTTATCATAAAATAAACTAAAGTATCCAAAAATTTAAGCTGAAAACAAGCTTCATAAGCGCGGAAGGTTAAACTTGTTTGCGTCTATTAAAGTTGCACGGGGCTAGCATATAATTAGCCGAGAAGGTGTCTAAACGCGACAAACACTCGCTTCGGGTCGAGAGATAATGTGGCTCAGTAGCGTCAGTTTCTCGGATTTTGAGACCTCCTCGACTTGTCGCGAGTACAGACCTCTTCCTGTAGGTTATCTAATGTATAAAAGTGTTTTCTTTCTATATTCTAATTAAGATTTTGGACACGTGACTCTGTGTTGTACGCAAGATTCCCTTTGACTTCATTATTTAATTTAAATACGAAAACCAAAAAAGTTAGTTCAATAACCTTTTAAATATGGTTTATGACTATATAGTCAATCTATTAAAAATAATCATGACGGTATTATATGCTGAAACATCATCGGCCGACGGCTCAAACATTATGGACTTAAGCCTTTGACAAGATCCCTGTGGAATGTGTCTACAATTTTTGCATACCAACTAGCTTGTTAGATATTTCGGTAAATAAAGAACACAACGCAGATTTGCGTGCTTAATATTTTCTGTTCTACTTAATGGCTAGCTAATTTGCCAAACAATTCATTATGTAGAACAATTTAGACTGCGACATAGCCGCACGATGGAACAAAGGGGGTCGCAGAGCGCCGCCCACACCGCGGGCTTTTTTATAAAGGTATTAAAATTCGATGCAGTTCTATGTTCAAAACCTGAATAAGTCACTGAACGGCGTTGTTAAATATTGCAGTTAGATATTTATTCACCAAACTGCTAGCTGATAGAAAAAAAGAGCGATAGTTACCTATATTTTAACCCCTCGCGAAGCATTTTAATACAAAGAGAAAAATATACCTGCCCTAACTGATCAACCCTTAAGTCCAGTGATAACAGCGTTTTTTTAACTACTTAAGTAAAATTGAGTGTTATTTTTTAACCTTTGCGAAACAAATATAATTTATAGGACAATTAGTAAAATATAGAAAAAACTAAAAGCATAGGTCTATAAACTAAAACTTAAAGAGAATGCTATGGGCAATAGACTGGAACACTCAGGTCAGAGGCACACCGAAATCTCGGAAAGTTCTATATTAATTTATTACTTGGTACAGCTACAGTAAACATCTTGATACATTAGATTTTCAACTTACAAACTAAGTAAAACATAATTAAACTGCACACCGATAATTGCTACGAACAGCATTCGGAGTTACTCGTATTATTTTAACAATACTATAATTTACATTCTTCGGAAAATATACTATATCTTTTATGTAGGTTAACACGAAAACATTGTTACAGTTAAGTAGTAGTAAGTAGTAGGTAATACTTTTTATTTTAGAACTTAAGTAACGATTTTCTTAAAGGTTTCGAGAAAAGCTTAACCCTCCAGAATTTGTAGTTTCTGAGTCATGGCAGTTTTAGTGGAGCACTTGGTTCGCATACGTATCAGAACTGGGTTTTCTTTTTTGCTGCCCTTGCGGAGCGAATGGACGGCAATAGGGAATTAGTTAAACGATGGCTCAGTATGGGAATGTCTGAAACTATAAACGATAGCGACATTTGTGCTCAGGAACTTTGTCATCGACTATAAAGTTATGAAAATCTGCATTTATACATTTTCAAAAGAACTCGTACACGAATCAAATCCTCTTATATTTCAAAAAAAGCGAATCTTATTTTATAACCAAAAATAACTGTGTAAGTAGCTATGCAAAAAGAAACAAATGACACTTTGGAAAGTCCCAAAGTAGACTTTACTTTAGCCACCATCAGAGCAGTCGGCTTTGTAAACATAAGATGCAAAACCTCATTGGTAGATACATTTGGCAGTCAATGGCGAATACCCCTGGAACGTGGAAATCGAGAGTCTAACGCCTTAACCACTGCACTACCGACGCTCTATATTTCATTTCATTTATTCAATAATTTTCTTTAATTTTCATTGTTTACATTTACTTAAACTTGCATGCTGTCGTCATCTAGAATTGTGGTAATATTTAAATGTAACTTCTTTTACTTACACTATTGACATGTTATGATATTATGATGTTGGTGATCTATCTTAAATAAATAAATAAGTACTTACCTACAGGTTTACCTAAATTATACCTCGCTATTTTCTTAAATACAATAATTTTGTATTTTGTGTGATGAATTAGTGTTAAAATGATCTATGCTGCTGCTACAAGAGATAAACTAGTTCCTGCTGTTAAGTAGAATATTGAAGCTGTTCTGTAAGTCAAATACTGAAACGAGGTATTATTTTTTAGTTAAATTATGCACAATAAAATAAAATATATGAAGTTATGTACAATTCTTTGAACTCATAAATTATGTATATTTGTAAGTGCACTAATTTGTAACTATATGAAACAATAAAAACATTTTTATAATTAATTTTAGGACATCATAGTCTTTTTTATTATAACTTGTATAATAAAAATGTTTAATATGTATAATATTTTTTGTTTTTTCTTCAAAAATAATTTGCTTTAATTCTAAAATCAAAGACATGTCTCAGAATAAATGTTGCTTTTTTGTAGTATACTATGCTAGATTTCCCCTACTGATCCATTTCGAAGAACCACCCTGTATACATAATCTTCGACTTCGAGTGCTGAGTCTCCAACATTTACGGCAGCAGGTACGACATGGACGTTATACATTATCTTTGTCGTGTCCATGTTCACCTCAAGTCCTACTCCCGGGGAGACTGTAGAGGTCATCGAGCATTTTGATCAAGTCTTCTGTAGCACTTGAGCACTTCAGTAAGGGACGAAAATGTAAAGTTATAATGCAACACCAACTATTTCTGGTTAATTTGGTATGGGATGGTCAACGGCATGATTTATTTTGGTCACTATACAATTCTCTTCTGTACAAACATTGTAAATGAATTTTCACTTGGAGCATACCTAACCATTTGGGTCATTATTAATCAAGGCAAAGAACTGAAAGATATAAAAGGCATAGCTATGTTTGTCTTCAACTAAACTAACATTTTGCTGACCATTCAGTTTAGACTCGTATAAATTGAGTGTCCCAATAAAACGGCCATAATTCTGCAACGACAAAAACTAGAGCATTGAAAATTTCTTACAAGATTTTAGAAAAGCTTTACTGAATTCTAAAACAAAATGTATTACCACAAATATGGTTGTTTTTGAGATTTTGATGTGCCAATTTATTCAAGCCTCTGAACTGAGTATTGCAGTATATTATCCATAGCAGGTTCTATTTAAGTTTTAGAAATGTATATACCTATGCTTTTAGTTTTTACCATCTCCTACTAAATATCCTATAATTATCTATTTGTTTCGCAATTAATTTAATTCACGAAAAAAAGGAAGGACATTACCCGCAAAAATCTATGACAAAATTTTATTTCACCAGACTAGGGGTCACTGGGAGTGTAGAATCAAAATTTTGACCACATTCAACCGTAGTTGCGTAGTTCGGTTCGCTAGTCGCCATCTTGACTTTAACGCCATTTTCAACTGTTCGAGAAAAATCATAAGGACTAAAGTTGATAATCATTCAATTCTTTATATACTCGCATCAAGCTGCATGCACGTTTTGTGCGGAAGATATTTTCAGAGTTAAGTTGTTAGATTTTAATTCCACACATGTTCCTGTACGGTGCGTTCAGTGAATTATAACTGAGACAATGTAATAATTTTGATTAATTGAAATGTTGAGAATAACCGAGTTATTGAAAACCGTTCTCACTGTAAAATTAAGATGGTTGCTATAGCACCGGTCAAAGAAACCCTTATTCACAGTCCGAAGAAAATTAACCCAGGCCGGTGATGAACACAGACGTTTGTTCTCGGGTCATGGTTGTTTGTATTTATATATGTATTAAACATACATCTACATAAATCTGGGTTCCCCCCAGTTCGCTGTACGGTCATCCATAACACAAGCTCTGCTTACTTTCGGGCCATACAGTTGGTGTGTCTGTCTGGGGATTTATTATTATTATTGAGTACAAACATTCTGTAGGGTTTTTGTTTTCTTCTTTGATTTAGAATTGCAATGCAGAATTGTATGTTAGCCGTCCGCGTGCTTGGTTGTCATTTGTTGAATGCAAACGCAAGGAGCCACGCACGCGGCTTGCGATCATCTCTCCCGCCAACCGTGGTAATTGCTTCGAGAGTTTTCAAAAGTAAACCTGTAAATGGCACAACTACAACCCAAGTCAAAATAAGACAAGAGCTGAATAGTGTAGAAATGAAAATACCTTTAAAATTGAGAATACCTTTATTTACAAACCACACATAACCATCTTATGAATATGTTATAATCTCATGTGAAATATACAAAAGTAGGTATATACTGCGCACCGTGGCGGGCGCAGCAAAATGACGTGGTTCGGTTTCTGTGCACCTCCAACGAACGACATTTGGTGTGATTGACAACTTTAAGCATAGGAACATACGGACAATTACAAACTCATACATTTTGTACATTAATTAATGCGATTATGTTACTCAATAATTGATGTTGGCTCTAAGTATATTACTGTGACATAGCTAAGCGTTTGTTTTTGTTTCATCGATATAATCCTTGGAACTACTTGGACTTGAAACCTACTACTCTAGAACTCCAAAAGTAATTTCAAGAAAAAGTAGGATCACGTATAAATTATGAAGTAGAACAGTACATTGGCTGTTTTTCACGAGAAGTTTTCTCATTCCCACTTGAATGCGACCGAAGTTGCGCACGATACAAAATGACAACACTTCCACTAAACAAGATTTTTTCAAGACTTTATGATTACAGTACATTTTTGTTTTCTGAAATGGACAGTTTATTTATGGCCCTATGGGCCTTTTAAATTTCACCGGACTTTGTAGACTAGCACTGTGGGCGCTTAGCCGGAACTTAAACTACTCCTACATACGATACGCCTAAGGGCAGCCGAGAGGACCTCGGCTCAGGACGTCGTATATTTAAACTACCACTGGGTCCCTTTAAAGAAACGATACAATTTACTCATGCAAACTGCGAAAGAGAACTTCATTTCAATATTTGAGTAGCATGATCGCTTCGTTCTTGAAGTGTATTCAATTCGGAGAAAACGTGATGTCGCTACAGTACTCGGCGCTTGCCACGTTCACGCAGACAATTAAAAATATTGCGAAAATTTTACTGACACAAATCTATTTCAATAATGATTACTTAAAAAACTAATTTACATTACATTTTAATTCATTGATTTGCAAGAGCCTGCAATCAGAAATTACATTTTAAATACATAATTTTGTAAACTTTTGTTCCAGTCTATCTACCTATTCCAAATGTTTCGTGGTGAAAATCGTTAGTTGCGCTGCCCGCACAGTAGGGCCGGCATTGATCGGCAATGCCGACCGGCAAACTCGCATGTGTGTAGATGAAGTTGTGAATGTAATGAATAAACGTAGCACGACAAACACAGCTGGCACGAACACGCGGGTATCGCTGCTTGCTTTGAAAGCGTGGCATAAATATATTTGTATCTTAAAGTAGAACTGGGGTCTCGCATGTAACAATTTTGAATCAAAACAAAGATGGCCGTTCTCATCAATTTCTTTACTAACTATAAGATAAATATTCAATGTTACTTACCACTAACATAATTTCAAATATCACTTATTAATTACACTTATAATTTGCGCGAAATACCAAAATTAGTTAAGTCCTATAACATATTATATAATTTCGCCGCCGGGTAAACACCGGCAGATACAATATACGGTTGATATCCAAATATTAACACCTAGCAGTTGATATAACGAAAGTGAAACGAGAGAACAAGAGCCCGAGTTTCACGCTGAACAGGCAAACCCTAAATATACTAAAGATTACATGAAATGAATCATTCGAACAACATTTTGATACCCAATACAAGGCTTCATAGCCGATGTACCCAGCATAAACTTAGGCCCATGCACCCTCAAATAAATAATTAAATCAATATAGGAGAAGAAACCTATTACCTCGACAGAATCACAATGCATGGCAGTCGATTTATTTATATAAATAAACGTACAATAGCGACGGATGAATTGATATTTACAATTTACTCGAGGAACTAAAATATAAAATTAAATCAAGCTTTATTTTCTTATTAAATAAACTCCATTTAATTAAATAGCTATTACAAGAACTGTTCAAAATAGTTTCCGCAAAATATTTCAAAATAAACCATTTTTAGTAACAAAAAAATATAAAGGCGGAGTTAACAACTAGTTCCCGGAGTCGTAGAATCTATTATATTTACACGGTTCAATTTTCAACACTAGATAAACATTTTAAACACTATAAATATTCTCAACTTATGATAACCAAAGTAATTATAACATAGTGTGACCACGTGGCGGCTCGACGCCTGTTACGCGAGCCTTCCGAAACTGCACATTAAACATATTATGAACACATGAATTTATAACAAAATATTGTTTTTTTTTCCATTCAAATGTGCAGTTTCTGAGACTCGCGATGCATATAAAACCGAGTAGGAGTTAAGTAGGTGTTGGTGACAGTATCGACACCGGAACTACTTCCAAACGGGGACTAAACGAGCACAACTTGCGTTCCGTTTGTAGTCGTGACATCCCTATTAGTTCATTGAACTGTCATTTTGTATCGACACTGGGACATTTACTTGATTGTCGTGTGTCCACATTGTCGTTAAAGTACATGATTAACATTGTTAATATGTAGATGAAAAAAGCACGATTTTTTTTAAGTAGAAAGTAAATAGTGTCGTTTCATCTCCATTAAATATTCTAACGAAATTGACGTCCTCATGTTCACTTAACTGAACAAAAGGGCCAAATCTGCAATTAGTGCAATCTAATCAAACGTAATGCTGAAAGATTTTGCCTGGCTTTGGATTTTGACAACTATTTTCTTTTGTTTGTTAGTTTCACTTCACGTAACAGAAAGATTTGGTCAAAAACCTAGGTTTCAAATTATCCTCATGCATAAGTAATCCTAGCATCGAAAGTGAAATGTTTTACTTTCTAATTTATACAAAACATACAGCTAAATAAACTTTAATCGGTAAACTAAAATAATAGTCTGCTGTATGACACGCTAGCTTATAATCATGTTCAGACATTAAAATGACAGTTTTTAAGACAAACAATATTCACCGTTGTATTCCGATCGCATTATAAGGATACGAAACCGTGCCAAAAACTACAAACGCGAATAATTTTATAAAAGCTCATCCGACATACATACATACTTATGACAGTACTTCGACACAATATGCAGACAGTAGCGAAGTAAATAACAAACTTCATAATTAATCATCTATCATGAAACTGAATAGAACAAAATATAATAAGACCGTGCTTTTTGCAGCAACGATAACAAAAGTGCATGCTTAGATTATTATTTAAATGCTTCTCTTCAAATTTAAAGTACAAACGAGCATAGTGGCTCGTTTCTTTCTTTTGTATTGCCATTAAGCAAAAAGCCGCATTATCAATATAATTCAAACTCTACACGTGTGACAGCCACACGGGCTGGTGACTGTCTCTTGGGGCGATAGTCCTGTATTGTTTACTAGACATTACAAAGAGTGAATTTTCAAACTTAGCGCCTGAACCCTTTAGATTAGTAAGTAGTAAAATGTGTATGTAATACACATTAAAATACGTATGAATTACCTTTAAGTCTAGGATCCCTTGGACCTAACCGAGATATGCTAAAATTATCAGTACATGGTTCAAACCTTACCAACATCACCACACACAACTCTATGTCCCGTTTTCTACCACTACAAGAACTCAACCTTACTATTAACATAGAAAATAAACGTTTTCATTACCATGTTTTAAAATTCACCCTGACATAAAACTATATAAACAAAATGAGTTCCATTCTGATATATAATAGCATTTAAAGAACCCTAAAATTGCTTTTCTAATATATATTTTTTAAGTAGATTTATTATTTCAAGTGGCACTTTTGTGCATTAATTATCAATATTAAATGGAACACGAAGAAAATAAACTACTACCCGAAATGAAACCCTACACATTTAATTGATTAATGAAAAAAGATATGCAATGTGCAATTTGAATTCTAAAGGAGAAGTAAACTTAAAATTGGTCCAAAATAAATAAGTAAAGAAAAGAAAAACACATTCATAACGAAAATTAAAAAGACAATAGCAGTATAGTTCCAATTCATTGCCTGGATAGAGAAATTATATGGAATAACATTAATAAGGATTTCATTCATATTCAAAATATAAAATAATATTTCTTATTGCGTAATCGAAAGTTACATTAGCTTCTTTTTGATACAGAGTAAACAAGAAATAGATATACAGATCTACCATTTTTATAAGTCGCATCGGCTGTATTTAGTTCGGCTAAAACCGAATGTGAACATCAGTGAAATACAGATCTTAATGCGTGTTGGTAAGGTCTTAAATACAAGAACAACAGAGACTCGTACTATCTCGCTCACAATACCTCTACGTGTGATGGTGGGAGATGCGACGCAGTTAAGTCAGAGCATGGCGCGATCGCAACAGCCAATAGCGGCCACAATAGCGCACCATTAAAATTATTATTTCTGCGCAGGTTACGCGGCGTAACTTATAAACCTGGTAATACTGTACCGAATTATCTGCAGATTGGCAGTATTTTGAAACTCGCCTGTCATCTTGAAATTTGCTTGCCATTCTTATTATTTACAAGCTTTGTTCTTTATAGTTATTCTGAAATGAGCATTAACATTTTTATAATAAGGCAACATTTAGACGATACTAACGAGGGGTTTCCCTTCACAGATAGGTTGGTAGATCTATTACGTTACAAATTATTTATTTGCGTCTGTATAATAATTTACGGTTGATCCATAATATTTAAAATTGATTACATCTCAAAATCTTTATTATGATGACATTGAAATCAGTGCAATCTCAGCTGCTAACAAAATCATGTGTTAAACAATAAAATATTATTTTATATCTTTACAGATATTCAAGCCAAAATGTTATGTAAAACACGTTGTTTAAGCACTTGTACTGAAATATTTTATTGTTACATAATACATAAAACACTTGAACTATTTTTAGAATTGGCCACAATAAGTGCGCCTGTACCGCCACGCAACACCCGGCACTCCGGTCAAAACTAAAAGTATTCCATGTTTTATAAATAAGTGAACATTATGTTCGTTTACATCGGCGTTCCTTTACAACGCCGAGGACTCAATTGAATTTGGGTGACGTGAAGTTGTTGTCATTTGGTGCGTTCCAAATGCCACTCACAGCGCTATCAGCGCTAAAACTGCTCATAACCGCTCCGATTGGCGCGCTAAAAGTGATATTTTTGCTATTTCAATTGGAACGGTATAGCGCTCTAAAATTTTAATTGTTCCTAGCTTAAATCTTACGTTATATTTTTAATAAGATCTTCGTACCTAATTATATTAGGAGAAACTTTCTTATTGCAAAATAAATTAATGAGCCATCTTCTAAAATCTTTAACATCAACAAAGAAATGTCATAAGTCAGTTTTGACAGGCCGTTCACAGCGATCAAGCTTCGTGTGAGCGGGAAGATGGCTGCGTTTATGACGTCATTGATGACGTATCGATATTGGGCATTCGGAACGGGTACATGAGCGCGCTGAGCGATATAATCGGCATTCGGAACGCACCAAATGACAGCGTCGTATCATTACTTTGACACAGCTTCGCGCGGTACTATGTATGTGTGTGTACTTTTACATATGGAACTTAACTTGGTGTGGCAGCCCTCATCTTGTCAACACGTGCTCTCGTCGCTTTGGTGTGCGTGTATAGTCAGAAATTTTTATCACGCACACACGGTAACTGTATAAATACAAGATGCACACATAGCGCAGCGGGCACAAATGACTTGAAATATCTGTAAAAAGATGCAACATTTCGGGGTCATCCATAAAAGACGTCACACGAATTCCATGACTGTGACCCCGCCGACCTTCTGACGAGTGTCATCACAATAATTATATGAAATAACGACAATATCACACTTTGACGACCCCCCTCCTGATATATTACATAATTCTTGAATGACCCCTTAACATCATACAGCACTGAAAGTCAACAAAACACATAGGCCTTCAAACGAGCTATAATCGAGCGAAAAATCATCAAAAATCCGGAAATAAGAGTTAACCGTTTCATTGTAGGCTCAGTAGGGTGGTTGTGGTGACGCTACACTAGCTGGGCGGCTGCGGCTCGGCGGACACGATCACCTGCACTATGTAGCCGGGCGTGATCTTCGCCTCCTCCACCAGCAGCTTGTCCCCGAGCAGCTTGCCGCCGTAGAACCACCGCTGGCGCCAGGGCTCGATGTTCTCTTGTGCCTGGATACGGGGTTGTGGTTAATTGGTTCATTTAAAAAAAATCTACTTATTTTGTTTGAATATTGCTTACATCTAGCCCTTATGACGTTGTTATAGAAATGTTGGCTTATATAATAAAGGTATTATAGACCGAGTTGTAAAAAGCCAGGGGAGTTGCAAATTGCTACTTGGCAATCTCACGTCAAAAAATTTAATTACCTTAATTAGATATAAATGTTTTTTTTATGTTTTTTTGACTAGGAAATTAAAGAAACAAACACAAGACATCTAGTGGTGCGTGATAAAGTCTTGTGGCGGGCAAGCCGTTTACATAATATTTTTATATATTTTTCACAAACAGTTAATGCACTTTTAAAGGGTTGAGTTCAAAATGTTCGTGCCATCGGCCACTTATGTTTCAGTAAAATATACAGTTATAATTATTTTTATTATAATAATCAATAAGGTAATTACCATATTTTATAATCACCTGAGCTAAATACTAATTAGTTTATTTTATTTTTAGTGTTAAAATAGCCATCATTAGAGTAAACTATATGGTATTGCACCATAAATTCTTTAATCTAAAAATATTCGTTACTTCATTGAATATGGAAAAAGGTAAAAATAAACAATTAACTACTAATTAATTATTTATTGTGTTAGTTTGCTATCTCCTCGGTAAGCAGGCTGCATTTCACTTGTTGCACAAAAACAGAGCGAATGTTTTTTTTATTGAGGGTTGCCGATCAAAGAAAATAATTTCGCACATAAACCTAAACAAATAAAAAGCACAAAAATAAAATATTTGACTATAAAGCTAACATAAATATATTTTTAGTGATATTTTTAATATGTTATGACTTTGACATTTTTTTAAGTAATTAATACAACTGAATATCTATGTCATCTATTTTAAATCATAAAGATTACCTCAAGTATTTCTGTTTGCATAATGATTAACCTATAGTTCGAGAACCTTGTCTGTATCGGTAAAGGTACATATTCTTTGATTTGCTTTTATGTCTTTTATATATTTATATACATAATTTGGTTCTGACTTTCTTTGTAGTAATTATTATAAAATGTTATAAAAATTAAGTTATAGTAATTTTTTGCGTAAAGTACTGAAATCAAAAGCTTATTGAGGGCCTGAAATGAACTCAACTATTTAAGTAAGTATGCAGTGATTATTCTGATGCAGGGAAAGATTTTTGGTGTGGAATTGTTTGTATGAAGTTTGTAGTTTGGGATTCAGCAAATCCTGAACTATCGTACGAAACGTGGATAAAATGAACGAGTCATTTGAATCAGCGAAGAATAATTTCCGAGTAACTTTTATTTGAAACAAACGGTCATATAACAAGCTATACATTAAAAAAAATTACAGAAAACAGAAATCACATCGCCCTACAAAAGAAAGATGAGTCATCCCTTGCTCCCGTTAAAATAAAAATATAGTCTAATAATGATAGGCAGATCTTCAATTCATTCCATTCAAATAGGTATTTTTTTAGTGATTTTGGAAAATATATATAACAAATTTATACAACCTACAGGTGCTCCCACACAGCAGTTATATAACGTTATACATCAGCGTGTAACACGATAACATTTTATAACAGCGTGTAACAAACGCTACAATATGTCAAGAAATGTTATATGTTATTAACGCTCCTACACTCGTTGAACTCGTTGTATAGCATCGTATAACATTATGTTACAATTAGTTTGGGCTTTGGCCGTTTCCGCTAACGTCCCGCTGAGGCTCTGACTTCTGTTGTAAACGTGTTGTAATCAGTTGTAAAACATTTGTTAAATTAAGTTGTATAACAGCATTAACAATCTATAACTTTTGTTATAATTTGTTTAAAAAAGTTAGACAACAAATGTTAAGCACCAGTCTCTAACGTTATATAACCTTACCAAACTAGCTACTGATTGTTACCTTAGCATTTCACGTTGTTATTAATACATCCTGTTTATAAATAAGCCTTCAAGTGCTAGTTCAATTGCAAAGAGAAACAAAGTCACTTTAACCGCTTTGTTTATTTTATAGATTTCCCAACAATGGAGTTTGTTTCATGTTACTTGCTTCTTTTAGTTACATTCATAATAATTTATAAAATACACACCCAGTGACTCAGCTTATTTGGTGAAGGTTTACCCTTCACTAGATATTATTAATATTTTATTTTCTAATTGCCCAATGTGGGAAAAATGCAGGTGCTACAATTATATTAATTTCTTTGCATTTTGTTTATAATTCACAAAGGTTATTCAATAATTTGATATAAATAATAATCAATACCAGTCGTCACACAGTTAATGGATAGCTGCTACATTTGGTTGAAATCAAGGTTTTCTGAGTCTAATGTAGAGAAATTTTTTTGTGTGGTAGAATGAACTACATTTGATGCCCGTTATTTATATTGTTATCTCAGCTGGTACTCTGAAAATCTTTGACCAAACTAAATTATATGAACGCAGAGAACACAGGCAAATTATTATTTGATGTTTGCTAATTTTTGCGAATTTTGTTCTCGGGTCATTGTTGTTGATATTTATATGTGTATGTTTATTTGGGGTTCAGTTCGCTATATGGTCATACATAACACAAGCTCCAAGCACAAGCACAACCTAACATGGAGTTTGATATATTCCGATATTGTCTGCCAGTACTTATTCAGTCGACGAAATTACGAGTATTGAGCGGCAATTGTTTCGTGTATTAGCAGCAAAGGATTGAAATGACAATGAGTAGTAGCCCACACTAACTCCCCGTACTTACATGCAACTTATTCTTGCACTGCGCGATAGTATGCCTCGTGTACACGGCTAGGTCAACATCCTTGCATGTGTGCGACAGGCGGAGTCGCAGCGTGAGCTCCGCGCCGCCCTCCACCGGCTCCGACCACTCGGCCGGCGAGTCACGTCCGCTAGCCTCCTTCACCATGTTGATGGGCGGCGATAGGCAGTAGATTGGGACCTGGAATTACGATAAACGATTTCTATTACAATATCAACTACGCGGATGACATGGTGTTGTTGAGCCCTTCAATAAGTGCTAAGAGAATTCTCGTACGACTGTGCGAATCCTATGATGTAGAGCACGGCCTAGCTTATAACGTAAAAAAGTGCGAACTACTTATCTTTCGTGCAAAGGGTAAACTACCACTACATGTACCTGATATAATACTCAACGAAGTAACAAGTAAGAGAGTAAATAAATAAATTTAAATACCTAGGAAATGTTGTTACTGAAAACTTGAATGACGACGATGACATCGAGAGGGGGCGTAGAGCTCTCGCTGCGCGCACAAACACGTTTGCACGGGGTACAGATAAAGTGAAAATAACACTATTCAGAGCTTATTGTCAAACTTTTTACACGTGCAGCCTCTGGGAAACATTCACGAAAAAAGCGTATGGAGCTCTACGTGTCCAATATAATAATGGTTTCAGAGTGCTGTTGGAACTACCGCGATTTTGCAGCGCATCGACTATGTTCGCTGAAGCATGGGTCGATGACTTTTATGGCATCTTAAGGAAGAGGATTGCTTCCCTAAAATTTCGTATCTTTAATAGTCCTAACAGCATTCTACAAGTATTGTACGGGAAGATGGACAATACAGACTGGAACGATGTGCACATAAGAAGGAATGCATAATTATGTTTATATTTGTAATTGTTTAAAAAAATGTGTACATATAATCTGTTTTTCTTTACTAACATAGTTCATAATAATTGTATAACTAACATAATATGGATCGATGGTCAGAAATAAAAGATTATTATTAATTGTGTTGGTCATCAGAGAAATAAAGTCTTCCTAATTTTGAATGTTTTATAGTGTTATAATTTAAATGCAAGCGAAGACGCCGGTATGAGCTAGTCGTCTTTACTATTATTATGAATGTGTTTTGCATGAATGTATGGATGGAAGGTTGTGTAGATCGTTGTTACTCTTTTAGGTATGAAGGAGATTACAGCCAAAATAACATACACTACTCGTTATCCCCAAATTGCACCGATAGACGAGAATATCCGCGAATGAAGTAGCAGGCATCAGCTAGCGTTATAATAAACTTAATCCCCAAGTTAAAATACCTACACATGCAATTTGTAACTGTGAACAATTCGTATATCTAGTAAAATACTATAGCTTAGCTACTATAATAGCTATTTTGATGGCCGAGTGGCGAACTGGGTAGTAGCCCTGAGAAGAATGGACTAAGGGCAACATTCACTGGGAAAAACATAGCCTTACCTGGTTCATTGATGGCTCAAATTGACAATAAGGTAGGATATGGGGTACACTTAAAACCCAGGTTTCGCGAATGTTCAAGTATAGGAGCCTATGCCTCAATATTCCAGGCTGAGATATATGCAATCTTAAGATGTGCGGATATCATTCTCAGTAAATTCTACAAAGGCCAAATAATCTACATATTGTCAGACAGCAAAGCAGCACTAATTTAGATTATATTTATATTAAATAAGAGTTGACTCCAAATTGGTAATGCAATACCAAGAGACTAAATAAACTTGGGGAACAAAACACGGTACGCCTAAAATGGGTCCCAGGACACTCAAACATCACATGAAGTGACAAGGTTGACGTACTGGCGAGAGAAGGCGCAATGCAAGAAACGGATAGGTCCAGAACCTTTCTGCGGAATCCCAAGGAGCCTAACACGACAGATACTAACAAGCCTGTGCTTAACAGAAAGCAAAGTCCTCTGGAACAAAGCAGAGGACATGAAACATTCCAGAGCGCTAATAGTGGGATTCTCGAAACCCTACACAAGGGAACTACTATCTCTCCACAGGACCCAGCTTAGAAAATTAGTGCACGCACTGACAGGTCACTGCAAGCTGAACAAACACATGTTCAAGCTAGGCGCAGCGGACTCTACGTGCTGCAGATTCTGTAACACGGAAGAAGAAACCCCTCTTGATATACTGTGTCAATGTGCCGCACTCGTACAGAAGCTATCAATACACTTGGACAAACATGAACTGCACACAAGGGAGATCGGATACATTGCCGTCAGGAAGGTGATTCGCTTCCTGGACTCAATCGGAGTAAGCGGCGAGCTATAAACAACTGCTAGGTGTATAGGTGTGACAGGACGCAGTTCAAGTGACAGGCCTAGAAAACAAATAATAGTAATAGTAGGGTAGTACCCTACCTCATATGCATAGGAACAGAGATGTCTGTTCTTGAGTCATAGTACATATTTATATATGTATGTTTATTCTGGGTTCCACCCCAGTTTGTTGTGTAGTCATCTATAACCCTTGCACCATAAAGTTAGTGTATTTGTCAAGGGATTTATTATTATTATTTATATAGTGAAATGGGCCATATCAACTGATTCATAAAATACTACAGGAAACTTCTATGACACATAAATAAACAACAGTGATTTATCACTTATATGATTATGGTTTTTCCAGAATCAAACTCAGGACCTGGTTCTTGAAGATTTATAATTAGCCAGCCAAATAGGTTTCTAGATCCCATGACAGTTGTGAATAAAATTTTGCTGGAGTTACTTCTACATAATGTATACTTCCGATGAGCTTTCTAATGAAGTTAATAATTTTTTAATTGTGTTTGGTAGTTACAGAGTTTATAGAATGTATAGAGCATTATGTATAAACAAAGCTTTCTTATTGTTATTACAAAACAGCTAACCAATATCATCGCAAGTCAACCTAATGAGATAGTGTAGATGAATTTAAATTAATGATTAAATAGTGAAATATATCATTTTTTTTATAAATAAAATTACAATGAGATATATTATGTCAAAATGTAATTAGTATTTAAATTATGAGAGGAAGTGTTTTTTTTTAAATCTTGTAGAAACTAATGAAACTCTCCAAATCCAATAATAAAATGTACACATCATATTAGAAATAGTATGTTATTTTCGTAAAATCAGCTAACTAGATTATTTTGAAAACATATTCAGTATAATTTTGTTTTCATATAGTTCAAATAAATGTATGTTTCGTTGTTTGTTACACTTTCACACCTGAACAACCTATGCAGCCAATCAATGTTAATGTTTGCCTAAAGGTTGTCAGGACTCAATGGAAAAAATAGGGTACCATTCACCCAAATTGTACTTTTCCCAGATATACCTACATGTGATAGAAGCTGTGGGATAACCCCAACCTAGTACTGTGTCAATTATTAAATAAGATTTTTTTTATACTATACTTTATTAATACCCTACATATGTTCTGTCACTTAAAATGGAATATTTCTTAGCTTGTAATTATTTAAAAGATCTTAAAACATCAATCTGTTATTAAGAGTATGATGAGAGATTGAAGAGTATTTGGCACAAAAATAAGAGTACAACATTTCCCATATGAAAGTGGCCTTGTGACCATCATGGCATTGTAACTAACTACCTATGACAATCTATTCATAGATGTCAAAAAATATACCTAGATTGTGCTTTTGGGAACATTTGAAATCTTAATACAACTTTAGTGTTAATTCTTTAACAATGGGCAACTTAACATTGTTTTGTATTTGATCATTGTAAATATGAAATCAAATAACCCTAATAATAAAAGGAAGCCAAATATAAAAAAGGATAAAATTCAAAAAGATAAGTGCCATGCAAACTTAAACATGGTACAGCATTGTTTGATAACACAGAGTGGAGTGCTAGCTAACATGGTGACTCATTGCATCCATAAAATAAACACCAATCAGCAATCTCCTACATGTATCCATTTAGAATTTGATATAAATTATGAAAATTTGTTTAGTTTTTATGACTATAGCCATAGTGCATTTCATTATAATTAGGTCATTACTCTAAACAATGTTCTGCTAATATTACTCTGTAGAATGTAATTATTTCAGTTCTATGGAAGAATTGTATATAACATTTGTATGTAACAAAAAGGTATGCCAAAAATATAAGTAATACAAGCTTTCTACACGAACCTGATATCTGGTTCCCCATTCATCATAACATTCTGTGAGATATCCATTAGGCACTGACACTGAAGCGCCATCTAAGATTGCTTGAGCCATCTGGAAGTCCATGGCCTCCGCCGCCACGGCGGCGGCCCGCAAAGCATCCCAGATCTCCTTCCGACCTTCAAAAGCCGGCGCTGTGTCCCAAAACTCATCCCGTTTACTCCTTAACTGCCCTTCCGTCAATGGCACGTCCGACTTCCAACGAATTGTCTCATGGCACAGTGACTGATTCTTCCTCAAACCACCTACAACAATCATTAGTTTACAACACACCCGCTAGGCATCCACGGTGACTACGTGCGATCGTACTAACTAATCACCTACCAGAATTAGGCCGTGACACCGTCCCTGAAGAATCTTCGATCGGACCACTTCTGCTTCTAGTTATCCCAATGCATCCACCCATTGTGATCACATTCTATGATGGTCCATTTATTAAATATTTACAAAAAAGATCTAACAAATAACATTTCTTGTGCCCTATCCACCGCTGTCAAAAAATTAGCTGTGAATTCGTTTAGTTCCTGATTCTACAGTTAAGAAGTAAAAAGAAAAACCGAAAGTTGTGGCCTTGTCTAAATTCATAAAATTAAAAATGGTTTATCAATTGATTGTTAAATATATAAACACAACAATATAAAAATATAAAATGGAAATATCAAATTATTGACATCGCTTTCAAAACTTAACTAACTAAACGCAATTAAATCTTACTCGGTAAAAATTTATGTTACCAAAAACTACTTTTAAAAAACCATCAGTTTATACATTGGTTTCTTTATAACATTAAAATTAGCATATTTTTTTATTTACAAAATATACATTATTGAAGAAACTAATTCGTATTAAATGCACTAAAATCTATTACTAAGATGGTAATGATTAATAATTTAGATCTAACATGCCTTCAATGTCGATGACAATCCATCAACTTTCAGTCATTTAAAGAAAATCGCAGGAAAATCGTGTAAATTAATGTCACCTTTCCTGACTTGGCTGCATGGCATTGCCTTCCTCAACTTGAGGAGAAATAATTTTAAAAAAAGTCACCTTTCCTTTTTTTTTGTTTGTTTGTTTTGATTTTATTGTTAACGTTACCGTACAGTAATACCCCGTAAATAAATAATAAAAAAACAAGAAATAACCCTATCAGTAACATTCAGCCGCTATATATGTAGTATATGTACTTCATGTGTATACGTACATCATTCAATCAAACAAATAATTGAATTGAAAATATTATTTAGTGAGTATGTGGGACAAAAACATTCATAATTTCACAGTGCTGGCGGTAAGTAGGTTATGATCGTTGTAACATTTTTATTTGTTACGGTTGTTTTTGGTTCTAAGTGTTATTCAATATATTTGTAAGTTTATTACCGCTTTGTATCGATGTCTTATCGAAAATGGTACAATCATTTTCATTCAATATAAAATGGTTGTAAATTTATTGAGTGTATAATAATCTACATGTTTTCTTCCAGGTTCCTCCTACTGCCTATTATGTATCGGAATTCGTTACAGAAAGTGATGAAAACGCTATTTTGTCTAATATTTACGCTTCACCAAAACCTAAGTGGACTCAACTGTCACATAGACGGCTACAAAATTGGGGCGGTGTCCCACATGAGAAAGGCATGATAGCTGAATCCGTACCTAATTGGCTAGTCAAGTATTTAAATTCGATCCATGATTTAAACTTAATGAATGGAAATCGTCCAAATCATGTGCTGGTCAATGAATACCTCCCTGGCCAGGGCATCATGCCTCACTTGGATGGTTCTCTGTTCTATCCCACTATAACTACAATATCTGTTGGCTCACACATTGTACTTAAGTTTTTTGAACCTAGTAGTGATGATGAGCAGAAGGTTTTAAAACCAGTTTTCTCATTTTTACTGGAACCTAGAAGTTTGTTAGTTTTACAAGATAAACTGTTTCATAATTACTTGCACTGTATTGAAGAGGTAAAAGAAGATATTTTAGACAAAAACATACTGAATCTAAATATGTGTTCAAATAAATATGTTGAAAATTCCACAATAAGTAGAAATACTAGAATATCACTAACAATAAGACATGTTCCAAAAACTACCTCATTTAAAATTAATATAGGAAATAAAAAATGAAGAAAACTGTTGTTATTATTTATGAATGAATATAATCTTTACTCAGAAGAAAAAAAAGGTGAGTTAACCAACCTCTAACTATTTAATTCGAATTTTGAATGACACTGTTTGTAAGTGCATCAAATTATTTTTTCAAACAGTAATCTAGATGGCCACATTTTTTCATGGAATACTTTTTGTTTAACACAATTTTCCATCCTTATTTTTTGTTTTATTATGGGTATTTCAAAATTAATTTGGAGTAAAAACTTGTGTAGTGTTGTAAATTTCAGCAAGCTTGTTAGAAGAAATGCCAGTTCGTCTGATTCAGACGGGAAGTGTCACATAGCAACTGTGAAGAGTGAGGCACCTGCTTCAAAGTGTGCCCCCAATGGAACCGTGGGGGCCAGCGATGGAGGAGGTGGCAAGGTATCACTATTTTCCTATATTGTAGAGGTTCTAACAGTTTTTAAGTTGTAGGAAATAGTAATAAAGAAAGAGAAATTACAACCCAAGGATTGCTGATTTATTTTAGTTTAAGAAGAAATACAAAGGGAAATGTTAAGTACAGCAAGGTTTGTCATATAAATTGGTATAGCAAGAGGAACAAAGCAAGTCACATTAAAACTAGCGCATGGTCTTGATCATTGAACTAACTGTGTGGTCATACTCCATACAAATATATTTTCATTAATATACTTTTTGCTGGTTTTATTTGATAGGTGTTAAGTAATGTTATTCTGTTCTTAATTAGTTGTCATAGCAAAAATGTGGTTTTCCCTTGCCTTCAAGTGATTTTCAAACAAATATATTGAAGTATCATACTCATAAACTTAGTTCATGTGAATAAACAAAGTCAAAGTGGTTTATCCTATTCTTTGAAACTTTTGTTCTGACAGCCTCATATCTGTAGAAATATTTCTTCATCCTCACATTTGCAAGTATTCACTTTTTTTAAGTAAAAACACATTAAGCTATTTTATATTATAATTATTTACAATAATTATTCTATGACTGTTTATTTATTTTCAATATTTAAATAATTTTTTAATTCTTGACTAATAAGTACACATGCTGCCATCCATGCACACTCACACTTTATCTTAATTTTTTTTTAAAACTGTAAGACCTTGTTGTTTTAATTATTTATATAATACATAAATTGATTTCTCATTTGACATAAAACATATTACTTTTTCCACAATAAATGACAGTTTTAATAGTTGTGGAGTTTAGTTAAACCATTTTAATGGACATTCAGAAATAAATAGAGATAAAAGATGATGTACCAAATTAAACCACTTCCAATTTGTCCACTTTCAACATTATTTATATTAAAAACATAAACTGTGAAACAACTGAACAGATTTAAAAAAGCATCATTCTTTTTATCCCTAAATTCCCAAATGATCAAGGGTACAAAAGACTGACTCTCAAGGACATTGTAGAAAGCGTTGGTGCTGGGCGTGCACGAGCACCAGGGGCAGTTGGAGCTGACGGCCGCCGGGCACGAGGTCGACCAGGCCGCCGGGGGGAAGATCTCGCAGCACATGGGCGAGTGAGTGGAGTAGCTTTGCTTGTAGTGATAAGGTTGTAATGTAACATTCAGTTAGATTAAAAACAATGTTATGAATGAAGTGTGTATATTGGAAGATTATTTAATGACTGTTTAGATCGCCAAACTAGATCAACCTGTATTCTTGGAATCAGCTAACTTTCATTTTTATTATGGTATAAAATATGGCAATTAGATAATCTGTAGGTCTGATGTAAAATTATTTATGTTAGTTATTAATGTAAAAATCCAACAAAAAACAATCCAAATACTTTTCCTGTTTTAATTATTACTATTTTATAATGACACTAATTTTAAAAGAGATATCGCGTAATTAACGTCGCAACGAACAAGTTTGTGCTAGGGCTTTTAAAAGGTTATATAGATATATAGGTAGCTCGAGAGAAAAAAAACCTCTCGCCTAATCAATGATGTTTCACTTACGAATGCTGTTCTTGGCTATAATTAATATATGTAGGTACTTCTTAAGTAGCCTAAATGTTTCTGAGTATTTCTTGTATGTCTATGGTGGCATTAAAGTTGTACTATCATGGTTCGTCAGAGTGAGGATAGTCCAGTAATCCACATCAACTCTGCTAATGATTTATTGAAGATAAAGTAAGAGTTATTCTACATTCTTTCCGATTGATGCACGCCTGATCATTACAACCTGTTTACTTAATTTAGGACTATGTCTTGTTTATTTAGTTTCTGCACTTATGTTTTGCTTACTTGAATTTAATGTGAAATACTTTTTTTGTAACCTGCCGAATGTTGCTATTGTAAGCTATTACTTAAATAATCTGGTTTATTCTATTGGTACAAAACAATTTGAATATTTAAAAAGTTTTGCTTATTTGAATTATTATATTAACGTAGTACTTTAATGTAATCTAAATTGAGAATTTTTCATCAAAATGTTAGAGGTTTGAGAACTAAGACCAACATATTTTTCAAAAACGTGGCACTTAATGACTATGATTTGATTTGCATCACCGAGACATGGTTGTTGCGTGGCATTTTCGATTCGGAGCTCTTTGACTCAAGGTACAATGTTGTAGATGTGACCGCGACTATGTTTCTAGAGGTGACCCCATGGGAGGTGGTGTTCTTATTGCTGTTCGTCGCGAGCTAAGTGTACTTGACTTTACCATCGTTCCCACGCATCATCCTGTGGCTGAAATAATATCTGTACCTTTATCCTTAGGAACGAATCCCAAACGCATTTCTCACTTTTATACATGTTATTTTCCACAAATTAACTTTAAAAATGACATCTTAAAAGCAATTTATGAAAACATATCTAATAAAATGTTACAGTGTATATCCCTGATGCTAACTGGTTACCTGGAGTCCAACATGCAATATTGAACGGTTATTTTGAATTTGACTTTGTTAACAAATTATCTAACTTTTTATCATTTAAGGATATGCAGCAATACAACTCCCTGTATAATAAAAACAATCGAGTGTTGGATCTTGTCATAGCTAATACCATTTGCACGGTAAGTTTGGCTGAACCTCTTGTGTGTGTAGATGGGCATCATACCGCATTGTGTTGTGAGATACCAGTTATTAAACATAAAACATTGCAGTCGCAAACTAAACGCCTTAAGTTATTTAAACACGTGAATTATGTCGAAATCAATAGTTCTCTAGCCGACATAAATTGGGATGATTGTTTTGTAAATAATGTTTATGAGGATGTCAAAATTTTTTATAATGAAATAAATAATGTAATAACAAAGCATGTTCCAACCATCTCAATTAAAAACAAGAGCTCTGAAAAATATCTGCCTTCGTTCAATCGTTCACTCATAAAAAATAATAAATGAAAAACCTAAGTGTCATATGAAAGTGGAAAGTATATGGTCGTTTAATTGATTACGAGGAATTTAGGCTGACAGACAAAAAAAATTGTAGGTTGAATGTTTTGATCAGTTTATAAACAAAGTAGAATCTAAATTAGCTACAAACAGTAAATACTTTTGGTCTTATATTAAGTCACGTAGAAAGAATGTTAACGATCTGCCAAATTCAATGTATTTAGGAGATAAAAGAGTATCGACTGCTGAAGATATCGGTAACACATTCAATCAATATTTTACTTCAGTCTTTGAGCTTCATAATACAACCTACACAAACAATTCCAAACAGTCTGAATACAGTAATCTAGTCAATGTTCATACATTAAGTATATCCAAAATTCAAATTGAGACTTATCTTAATAATATTGACATTATTAAAGGCTCGGGGCCTGATGAAATACATCCCATTTTTTTACACCATTGTCGTAAGCAGTTGTCTGAACCTCTGTTTAGATTATTTAACAGCTCACTGAAGAAAGGAGTTATGCCTTGCTCATGGAAGCAGTCTTTTGTAACCCCAGTATCGAAGAGTGGTGATAAACAAGATATAAGTAATTATCGTCCAATATCCAAAATTAGCGCTATTCCTAAGCTCTTTGAAAAAATAGTTTGTGATTCTATTTATCCCGTAATCAGACCCATCTTGTTAACTCAGCAACATGGTTTTATAACAAAAATATCTACTGAAAGTTAACTAAATGAATATGTTAGCATTATTACTAATGCAATAGATGCAGGGTACCAGGTAGATGCTGTGTATGCTGATTATTCCAAAGCTTTTGATAAAATTTCTCATGAAATTTTAATCTCGAAGTTGGAACTGATCGGTATACACGGCGATCTGCTACGGTGGTTTCCTTCATATCTGCGGGAACGTAGCCAAGCTGTGGCAGTCAGAGATTACTGCTCTTCATTTTTGCCTGTGTCTTCTGGCGTCCCCCAGGGCTCGCAGCTTGGACCTCTTTTATTTAATATATATATTAATGACGTTTTATTACAAATTAAACATTCAAATATTCTTTTATTCGCCAACGATAAAAATTTTTCAAAATTATTAAAAACACCGATGACTGCGAATTGTTGCAGAGCGATTTAGATCGCTTGCTTCAATACTGTGTCAAAAATTGTCTGTACCTTAACATAAAAAAATGCAATGTCATATCCTTCAGCAGAAAACGCAGGCCTATACTGTTTAATTATAAATTTGACAATGTATCTATTTGTCGAGTGACCAGATTGCGGGATTTGGGAGTACAGCTGGACCATAAGTTGTTATTTAAGTCTCATATTGAAAAAATAACTGATAATGCTTATAAGATGCTGGGTTTTGTTTTGAGAGTTTCTAAGGATTTTAAAAGAATCTCCACTTTAACTATTTTATATAACGCTCTCGTTAACGCTTTCGTTCAATTCTTGAATATTGCTCATCAGTGTGGAACCCGCAGTATGCAGTATACATAATCATGATTGCAAGGATTCACACAAAATTTCTTAAACATGTTAACTATAGAGATAGCGACCATTCTTTGAACTTGTTTCAATTGTGTCCGGACCTTAAGTCCCGTCGTATCCTTAGAGACCAGATATTTTTATACAAAATTCTCCACAATAAAACTGATTCCATAACTCTTTTAGGCTAGATTAATTTGAGATTCCAAAGATTGAGTGCAGAAACAAATTTTTATTTTATGTTTCGACTGTAAAAATAATTATAATTGCAACAATTTTGTAATTCGTACATGTAAGTACTACAATAGCAACTTTTTGCAAATCGATATATTTTCCTTATCACTAAATCAATTTAAAATTAATATCTTGAAAGAAATTTCAAAATCTTAATTGCTCTGAGTTTTGCTTTTTTTTTCTTTTCTTTTAAAAAACACTTCAAAATTGTAACCTTAATGTTTTTGTTTGAGTTTTGTTGCCTAGTGTTTACTTGAAATTTGTAAAATGTCTGTTTATCTGTCACATTTTAAACTTAATTGGAAAATGTGTGTTTAATTATGTGTTATGTTTTTGTATATAAATATGTATGTTTCCCTTGAAAAATAAATAAATTATACTCGTATTGAACAAGTAAGTAAATAAATGCGACTCATCCTCGTTGTCTGGCTCGTAGGCTAGCCAAAGACCTGAAGCTGGGCAAGGCGTTCGTAGTGACGGATGTCGGGGACTACTCAGCCGTCGCCATCGCCTCCCTCGGGCCCAAGGAGGCGTCGTACAACAAGTTGGAGGAACTGGACGAGTTGAGGGTAAGACACGGTCACGTAAAAATATGAAACCCAACAGCATTAATGGAATATATGTTACTAACTTTTGATTGCTAATTTGATTAAAGAAGACATTTTCATTGGCCCAAACTTTCATTTACGTATTTGTTTTCATTGGTCGATGAGGCTTGCGCGAGGTGGGGAAGATGTTGGCCTTAACACACACCACTCCGGATGAGGTGTATCGATTAATGTAACCGTGCTCGTATGCTTTATCACTTATGAAAATATTGTTTCATTTGTTTTCATAAGGATGAATCAGTGATGTAACATTAGCTGAAATCAAATGAAGTTGCGATACGTCAACGGATCTTTCATTTCATTACGCAAAATTATTTCTATCAAAATGTATATGCTCTCTCTCTCTGCGCCCCACCATCAATCTGTACTCGTGTTCCTCAATGACACCGTGACTAATTGTAGGAAAACATCCGCTGGGGCGTGGGCTCGGGCGTGCGCGCGCTTGCGAGGCGCGGTGCGGCTGCGGTGCAGGTGGCGGCCGGCGAGCACGCGGACGCCGCCGCCGAGGCCGCCGCACTCGCTGCCTGGCGGTACGTAGCAACAGACGATATTAATTCTCGGCACTATTAGTCTATACGTTATTCCAGCTCGTAATAATATCCATCGGTATACTAAAATACAACCAAATCGTCTTGTAGTTTTGGTATGTAAGAGATACAAACATGTGTACATTTTTTTTACTATTCAATCATAGCCGCATACACAGATCTTCGGTGGTTGAGTGGCACGCGCTAGCTCCTCGACCTCAAGGTGCCGTTGACAGCCAGATGTACCGATGAATTCCTAAAGTAGGCCAGCATGGTAGATTATAAATTGCCTGACATCACCTCGTCACCTCATCGACTCAGCTGGATCCTGCGTTAACTCGTGAACGGGTGCCGTTTGAGGGTGTTCGTCGTTTAAATACTTGGGGGGAGGGAGACTTGCCGAGCTAACAGATGCAGATAAGAATAATTTTGTATAGACATAAAGAGAGATTGTAAATTTATTTTGAAAAAAGAATACACTCGTAAAGTTTCTTGCCAGTTCTTCTTTACGAAGGTTTTTCCGAACTGGTGGTAGAGTCATGTTTTATTTGACGTTAATAAGAACAAGTAATTGTCAATGTTGAGAAATAAATATTTGAATTTGAATTTAGTTGGGTGGGGCTGATATCCTTGCCATTTGATTGGACCATCGAGCTAGGAATCCGCCTCATGGTAAGTGGACTCCGTGTCCATAGACACCCTTAACAGCAGATGTTTAGTATCAGTGTTGATCAACTGAACTCGTTGTTGATCGAAGGCTTGTTGGTGCTGCCTTTGTCCCTGTGGTTGAATCCAACAATACCGTAATAAAAACCTAAGTCGAATAAGAACGCGCTTTAAATTCACAGATTCCAGGAATTTAAAACCGAGGACCGCAAGCCGGAGATCTCGCTATCAATGGCGGGCGGCGCGGGCGACGCGTCTCTCTGGAAGAAGGGGCTGACGCTCGGGCGTGCGCAGAACTGGGCGCGCTGGCTGTCTGACATGCCCGCCAATCAGATGACGCCAATAGACGTGGCGCAGGTGAGTCGGCCTATCGCGCGGCGTCGATCGATGCGTAGCACAAATCAGTTGACGCCCTGGCTGTCTGACATGCCCGCCAACATTGAAAGACAAAGTGAAATAACCAAAGCAAAATTGTGACAAAGTTAAACAGTTACAAGCAGCCCTTTAAGTGTTCTGTGCTAATGCACACGATCGGGATTGATTCACGAATGTATGTTCACAAGGCCACACAATCTTCAAAGTTACGTTTTTATAGTAGTTGAGTTGGAGAGAAAAACCAGTAGATGATGATTTTCTTTATTGAGAACGCAGTTACATAGCTCAGTTGAAGCGGTGTTGATGCCGTGGTGGCTAATGCAGTTCTGATTGATTTTAATAATTAAAATAAATTATTGAGACCGATGCTGACTCGCGGAACGTGCCAAATTGTGCGGTTTGTGCAAACTGTACGCTGGTATTTCATAGTTAAATAAAACACCTTTTATAGAGTAGAGCTTCCTATTTCAACCCTCATAATGAAGTTATTGTAAACGTGGTCCCCGTAAAAGAGAACAAAAATCTAGTAAAATTACAAATTCAAATCTTTATTGCGTTCCGCAATGGTAAATTCAGGTGACAAGATTTTATAGTCGGTACATACATGGACCCTGTTGGGCACAACAATTTGAAATGGGATAGAGGGGTTTATTTCAATGATTCAATAATAAATTAATAAAATAAATTACTGGAAAACCTAGAGAAAAATATGTTTGACTTGCAAATAACTCAATATTAAAATCGAATATGACTGGTTAGTTTGAGATTATTCCGTACGTAATGAAACTCCTACGTATCGACACGACAGGCGGCGTTCGACGTGCTCTGCCCTCTCGGCGTGAAGGTGACGGCGCGCGACCGCCACTGGCTCGAAGCCAACAAGTTCGAGGCGTTCCTGGCGGTGGCGCGCGGCGCGTGCTCCGAGCCCGTGCTGCTGGAGCTGGAGTGGAGCGGCGGCGGCGGCCGCGGCAGCACGCTCGTCGTCGCCAAGGGCGTCACCTTTGACAGGTGAGGGAGGTAGTTCAGTGTCTGTGTTAGGATCTCTAGCACTACAGTCTCACCTATTTTATATCAACCACGCGTACGCGGTTGCGTGTCGGTGAAAGGGAAGGCAGACAGATAACGATCGCTGAGTGTAGGCAATTTCAACTGAAGCATACGGTCGGCCACGCTTTATAAATCGATAATCAATGAAAACAAAATAATCAATAACGTCTACGACTAATGCTGTCCATGGTCACGGATGGCACTTACCATCAAGTGGTTTGGTGTGCTAGATTGCCGGCTGTGACACAGTCAAACAAAGATCCATATGGTCTGCGACTTCTGGGACCATTTCACGGCCGAGTGGTGCAGTGGTAAGTAGCCTTGCCTCATACACTGGCGGTCCCAGGTTCAAGTCCTCGCCGGGGCATTCATGAACATAGATGTGATGAATATAGATGTTTCTTCTCGATTTGTGATTGTTGATATTTAAATATGTATGTTTATTCTGGGTTCCTCCCAGTTCGCTGTATGGCCATAACACAAGCTCTGCTTATTTGGGGCCACACAGTTGTTGGGTTTGTCTGGGGATTTATGATAGTTTCCTTATTATTTTATTTTATTACGTGAAAAGAACTAAAGAAATATATAATATTGTTGCTATAACTTTTGTCTTCCAGCGGCGGCATGTGTCTCAAGCGCCGCGAGAGCATGGTGGAGAACCGCGGCAGCATGGCGGGCGCCGCCGTCACCATGGCGGCCTTCCGCGCGCTCGCCGAGATGAAGGTAAACTCATTGTTATAATATCGACCCTCGAGGGCTCAGGGCATTCCGTCATAGCTCCGCCCCCCTCCCACTACCACGCCATGTGGCTTTAGTGCCAGAGTGCTCTACAACTCAAGGATCGCACCATAACACTGGGAGTGGCACTCGCTAAACCTCTACATGTGTTAATAATAATCCCCAGACAATCACACAAACTGTACGGCCCCAAAGTAGACGGAGCTTGTGTTAAGCATGAACATACAGCGAAGTGGGGGGAGGGGGGAACATAGAATAAACATATTCATTTATTCGTAGATATTTCAACAGGTAATTAACTTAAACGACACATTACGTTCGAACAAAAACAAGAAGCCAAATTATAGAAATACACTAATATAAAAGTAAAATATCTAAATACAATCCATATCCATATAAACATACATACATAAATATCAACAACCATGAACACAACGCTTTACTTTTCTTTTTAATAATTTATAATTTTAGCCATAAACGCGTGCACGTGATCCACTCATGGTAAGTGACATCCGCGCCCGTTATTGTATATGTTCATATCGTAATTGATTGATTGATCAATCAACGGTGCGATGTGATGAGCGCAGGCTTCAGGCCCAGTGCTTACTTTACTCTTGTTCCTATACAACATTGATTGTTCTCTAGTAGGACTCTAGTATGTAAACGAATGAAAGTGCACTTCCACCAACATCATTACTTTTCTCAACTATGAGTTGTGTTACCCGCCTCACTATCTTCAACTTCAAGTGTATTTTGGTTATTTATGTATTTTATTCAGGTATTTATAATATGGTTATTATTATATATATGAATCGGTGTCTGGAAGAAGGTCCCAATCCGTAACTATAGACGAAATGCTTTTTTTTTACGATAGTTAATTCCATATTACATCATGTTGTGGAATATGGTCCTTGTATGTAAGCAAGAAAGTATCACAAATTGTATTCAAAGTTTAAGTTTGTGGAAAAAGGTCCCCATTTATAAGATGTTGGAAGCTGAATATGATAAACAAGTAAAGTTCAATGTAAGAAAATTTTAAAAATTTAAATTTTATGCTAACAAAATAGATGCTTATCAAACCTTAAACGAATGAACCACTAAATTTTTCCTAATATGCTTAAAAGAAACATCACTCAAATCTCCTTTGAGAATATCCAATACCCTTATAGGTCTTCTTTGCCTATAAAAGCTCGGAAGCTAAATGATATTCTGAAAGTTGTTCTTTTAAAAAAAAACCAGTTATTATTATGAACACCTCATGTAGGGTCCGAGTAGCACAAGGTTGTTGTTAGTTGTTTATGTTAGGTTCTTGAAGATGGAGTTGATCAGTAGAAACACCAAGTCCAATTAGATTTCCGTTTATTGAGCACAAGTTAAAAGGTTGACAAGTGTTTGCCGCAGTGGCGTTAAATGTACTGAAGCTATACAATTATAAAATTCAAAGGCAAAGTTAGGTAAAATGCTGAATTGCTGAACATTATAAGTTGTACGGTTTGTATAAACCTTACATCTCAAGAGAGACTTGAATAACGACGGCAGTTCTAGTGGTGAAGAATGATTTTGTGTGGTGAGTAAGGGCCCAAAAATGTTGAAAAAAAATATCAAAGTAAATACTGTCCTAAGGTTTTATTGTTTTATTTCACACCCCCCATTATCTTACAAGATATTTCTAACTATGTACATTATTAAACAAGTTAGTTTTTAGATGTTATATAAAATATGAAGTATTTTGCTCTCTTGTAAAATTTAAAATTTTGATTTCGGGGCCTTTTTCCAGCCAGTGCTTCACATATATATTAAGTATCATTAAGAACTTGTGTTATGGATACTAGATAACGGATAAATAAACTTAAGAAATATATAAACACACATAGATATGTTTTTTTCTATAAATACTAGAAATAAACTGAAATAAACATACATACCCATGACTAGAAAGCAAATATGATAAAATATCTGCTCCTACGAGGATTCGAACCCGGGACATGTAGCATGAAAGCATAGCATCTAATCTTCATACAAAAAAAACTAGGAATTATGTCTATGGTTAGAACAATTGTCATATGTCACTTCAATGCGAATGATGAATGGTAACACTATGCTCAATCAAAGATGTACGGTTTTAGATTATGTTTCAATTTTTTTATTATGTTAAAACTACTTATATTATATTAATACTTGAAATTGGCAGAAATACTTAACTACAGCTGATTGCCATAAAACTAAAAATTTTATTTAATTTTCAATCAATCAGCTCGATTTGCCATTACGGTTTCAATGCTTGACGAGTGAAGAGTTTGCGTTGATCAATTTCCGTAACATAACCTCTCAATTCCCAAATATAGTAATTCATTTGCGTTTATGGAGCTTCCCAATGTACTTGTTGTACAGTGCTGGTAGTTAAGAAAATAGGCGAAAGGACGTCATTTTCCATAATTTCCCAAGAACTGTGATGGACGTAACGTTGGTTACCGTGTCTTTGTGCTAATAGTGTTAATTTACAAGGTTTAAGTGAGGTAGAACTTCGTAAGTAAATTGTAAGCCTTTTAACATTTTGAGAAGATATGTTTTCTGGGTTACGCAATAAGAATAACGGTGTTTAATTGGTGTAACATAGTTAGCTGAATGTCTCGCGTCTAGAAAATAAAAATTAGCCTCCCATGCAATACAAACAAAGCATATAAAAATATAAAATAAAGTTAAGAAATAAAAAAAATCATAAATGTACAAGTCTTATTTAATATCTTTTAGTTTGTCAACATATCTTGTAGTATAGAAGAGGGGCTTTCGCGCTGCCACAATGGCATTATGCCAAAATCCAATGCCATCATTTTAATAGAAACGGAGGACAATGTAAATTAAAAAAAAGTAGTTGTCAAATTGAAAAAGTTCGTTCCTAGTGTTGTAGGTAGGAAGACGTTCGTCTGATGCGTAGCATCACTAGTTAGTTTATGCATGAAAGGCAAGGCACCTACCTCCACACCAAACAGGCCGTCAAATATATGTTTGTATAAACATATATACAACACTAGGAACGAACTTTTTCAATTTAACATGTTTGTATGTATTGTTATTCATAAATATTTATTGGCTTAATCATAATAAAGTGTTTAAGTATATTGTCGTAGTAGACACTATCATTGCATTTTGACCAAACTCTCCAGTCTTGGGCGTGCTGGAAGAAATTTCTATAGAAATAAGCTGTACCTTTGTACTTACATATTTTGTACTGTTTCTATATCTGTTAACATGTATGTACATACTTTGTTAAATAAATAAATAACATGTGCAGAGCCGCGTGGAGGCGCGCGCCGTGATCCCGCTCTGCGAGAACATGGTGAGCGGCCAGTGCATGAAGGTGGGCGACGTGGTGCGCGCGCTCAACGGCGCCTCCATACAGGTGTGTGGTGTCGCTTCATACCTACACTGTTGCTACTTTATGTATATAGCTAAGTATATATTTGTCTGTTTATATGCAATTAATAAACTTACAAAGTAAAAATACTTTTTCCTCCTATCTTATGTTACTTGGTCATTGACCGATGTTGTGTTTAACACAGCAGCGGACGCGGAGTTCGCATTATTTATTCGTGTAACAATCAGAAAGTTATTTAAATAATGTATAAAAAACCAAAAAGAATTTGCCAGCATTTGTGACAAAGGTTCCGTCCCTCAAGTACGTTTTGAACGTACAATGCAATAAGCAATTAGTAAAACACATTGTGAAATGTTATGTGATATCTTTCGGTAAGAAATAAGGTGACGATTGTGCTCAACCTGATTTTTTTTTCATATTAATTAAATATTTTGAGAAAATTATTATATTATATTTCAGAAAATTATATACATAAATATTTATATAATTTTCCGGTTTTAGAATATAAAGCAAACTTTGTACAGTTTTTAGGATGGCTTTACTTTACTTGAATCACGTTTTGGCTTCTCGGATCGAAAATACAATCTATTAAAGATTGTACTCTGTTGTACTCTCTAATACCAAAATATTTGTCTTATAAAGCTAGTTAGGTGTGTTGCTTCAATATGCACTAGTATTTTATCCGCGTCTCATGTGTGTCGCGTCTTGTCTACTGGTAACAAAAGGCTCTCCTAAATTATTTAAATCCTAATATGACACAAACGCAAGTTCGTCACGAATCACTATCTCATGTTTATTTTACATGTTTTGTACAATTGATGCTGAGTTTATTTGAAGTATTTACAGCAATCAGCAAACTGAAGTCGCAGATTTGTTGAGAGAATATTTGCATTTCCTTTGTACATACTTATATTATACATGTTTTCTCTTATTGTGTGTGAAGGGTGGCTGACAAATAATAAAATAAACAAATATTCCCTGCAGATCGAAGACACGGACATGGAGGGCCGCCTCATGATGGCGGACGCGCTGGTCTACGGACAGACCGCCTTCCACCCCGCGCTCGTCGTCGACGTCGCCACGCTCACGCGTGAGTACCCGCTCTGTCCTAGCATTCCCTGCAGATGGAGGGCCGCCCCATGATGGCGGACGCGCTGGTCTACGGGCAGACCGCCGTGAGTACCCGCTCTGTCCTAGCATTCCCTGCAGATGGAGGGCCGCCTCATGATGGCGGACGCGCTGGTCTACGGGCAGACCGCCGTGAGTACCCGCTCTGTCCTAGCATTCCCTGCAGATGGAGGGCCGCCCCATGATGGCGGACGCGCTGGTCTACGGGCAGACCGCCGTGAGTACCCGCTCTGTCCTAGCATTCCCTGCAGATGGAGGGCCGCCCCATGATGGCGGACGCGCTGGTCTACGGGCAGACCGCCGTGAGTACCCGCTCTGTCCTAGCATTCCCTGCAGATGGAGGGCCGCCCCATGATGGCGGACGCGCTGGTCTACGGGCAGACCGCCGTGAGTACCCGCTCTGTCCTAGCATTCCCTGCAGATGGAGGGCCGCCTCATGATGGCGGACGCGCTGGTCTACGGGCAGACCGCCGTGAGTACCCGCTCTGTCCTAGCATTCCCTGCAGATGGAGGGCCGCCCCATGATGGCGGACGCGCTGGTCTACGGGCAGACCGCCGTGAGTACCCGCTCTGTCCTAGCATTCCCTGCAGATGGAGGGCCGCCCCATGATGGCGGACGCGCTGGTCTACGGGCAGACCGCCGTGAGTACCCGCTCTGTCCTAGCATTCCCTGCAGATGGAGGGCCGCCCCATGATGGCGGACGCGCTGGTCTACGGGCAGACCGCCGTGAGTACCCGCTCTGTCCTAGCATTCCCTGCAGATGGAGGGCCGCCTCATGATGGCGGACGCGCTGGTCTACGGGCAGACCGCCGTGAGTACCCGCTCTGTCCTAGCATTCCCTGCAGATGGAGGGCCGCCCCATGATGGCGGACGCGCTGGTCTACGGGCAGACCGCCGTGAGTACCCGCTCTGTCCTAGCATTCCCTGCAGATGGAGGGCCGCCCCATGATGGCGGACGCGCTGGTCTACGGGCAGACCGCCGTGAGTACCCGCTCTGTCCTAGCATTCCCTGCAGATGGAGGGCCGCCCCATGATGGCGGACGCGCTGGTCTACGGGCAGACCGCCGTGAGTACCCGCTCTGTCCTAGCATTCCCTGCAGATGGAGGGCCGCCTCATGATGGCGGACGCGCTGGTCTACGGGCAGACCGCCGTGAGTACCCGCTCTGTCCTAGCATTCCCTGCAGATGGAGGGCCGCCCCATGATGGCGGACGCGCTGGTCTACGGGCAGACCGCCGTGAGTACCCGCTCTGTCCTAGCATTCCCTGCAGATGGAGGGCCGCCCCATGATGGCGGACGCGCTGGTCTACGGGCTGACCGCCGCTCTGTCCTAGTATTCACTTGATTACACTTGAAGTTTCCTTTACAGCGGAAATAGAGTTCCGGTGATACATTCCTTCTTATTTTGAGGCTCCAGTGCAGTGCAACTACAGGACCTGTTTTAACTGAACCTGCAGTCGGCCACCCAATTATAGTCGTTATTATAAAATACTACAGATATTTTTTAATCGATTGAAACACACAACATTAGTGTTGCCATGTGCACGGAGGTTACTTAACAGCAGGTGGACATCGTGCTTGTTTGTTATAAAAATAGTACGAAAGAAGAAATGCAGCTCTTTAATGCTGCGTTCCGTTTGCCGATTACAGCGCTCATGTACCCGTTCCGTTTGCCCGTGAGCGCGCTCACAGCGATATCGATACGTCATTAATGACGTCATAAACGCCGCCATCTTACCGCTCACAGTGCCAACGCTACGGAGCATTGTCGCTGTGAACGGCTTGTCAAAACTGACACATGACGTTACTTTTATGATGTTTTTATTAGTCAATTAAAGATTTTAAAAGCTTGCTTATTAATTTTCTTTCGTATTAATGTAAAAAAATGGCTCTTGCTTCATTCAGGGTCAAAGATCCTAATGAAATTATAACTTTAGACTTAAGCGACGAACAATCAGAATGTTAGCGCGATATTTACCGTTCCGATTGCAATAGCACTAATAACACTTTTAGCGCGCTCAAACGAATCGGAACGGTTTTGAGCACTTTTAGCGCTGTGAGCGCTGTAATCGGCAAACGGAACGCAGCATAAATGTCTGCTCGTACCGTCCACAGAAACTGTAGTAACTCTTCATTAAAATCCGTTTTGGAGAAGTATTGTCGAATTCATTACACAGTTTAAATGTGACGATATGCGCATGCGCAACAGTAATCAACGTCCGTAAATAAGATGCTTAATTATAAAAATTATCAAACATATTCTCAGACTGTATTATCACTCTTTGCATACATCTTCTTCTATTTGACCTTTAAAAAATATCGTCTTTTTTATGAAATTTAAAAAATGCTTACACAAAACAAAAAAGATATTCCTCGGTCATATTTCAGTTGGAATCGCCTTTGTTCCAGTAATTACAAAAATCACATTCTTTCATTTTATCCGGAACGCTAAGGCTTCGACCTGATTATTGTGTCGGTTCATAGAGGAACGCCCGAAGAAGAAGCACGAGAGACGAGATTTTACATTAGAAACTTAACTACCATTATACTATTTGCACGGTGCGGGTGACAGTTGCGTGTATGGCGTTGACATGTGTCAGTACCACATGATACGTCATGGCGTTACGTTACACGCATAAAATTTGCAGGATTTTTCTTTCAATTAGATTTTATTTGGAAACTAGAACATTCTGGTTGGGTTTAATTAAATTAACTACAGTAATTAATGATTTAATATATTACGAATGTGGTAAAGCTGAAATACTAAGTCATAATTTGTAAATCGCGGCAACTTTCAAGAATTAAACGAAATCTTACTGAAACTGTCACCCGCACCATGTTATAGCGCAAATAGTGTAGTATTTGTTATTCAGTCTACGCAGGTCAGCCGTAGTCTTATAACCCTATTGGCCAGGCAGCGGTATCTTTTTTCGTCATGAGCAGATAGTAACGTAGTTTAACGCGTGTGCTGCAGACGGCGTGCTGCTGGCGACGGGCGGCGGCGCGTTCGGCGCGTTCAGCAACTCGGAGTCGGCGTGGCGCTCGCTGCAGCACGCAGGCGCGCGCACCGGCGACCGCCCGTGGCGCTTCCCGCTCTGGACCTACTACCACCGCAACATCGTCAGTAGGTATCCCCCTTCGACGGCAGACACCAGCATCCATTGCCTTCCCGCAAAGATATAGAAGTTAGAAAGATATAGTAATATAGAAACAATGACATATTACATATAGACAAGTCATACCCAAACATTACCGCACAAAAAAACGGCGTCAACGTAACTATAGATACCTACCCGATATATAGAGTAATATAATTTGTGGGAGAAGGAAAGAATAATAAGGTTCACTTGTTGTAAGAAAGGGATACCTATGTACTTCGTGACGTTGCTGCGCACTAATTGGTCGCGAGCGCACGTGACGTAGTACGTAAATTGTTGAAACTCTATAGCGTTGTCTGTTTTACTCCCACATACAAAATCATATTTAACCAGTTTGTTGAAACGAATATCCATGTCAATTTTAACACGTCATTTTAAATATTAAAATATAATAATAAATAAGATAGTTATAAAAAAATAGTACTTACGCATGAAAAGAAACGTTTATTCTATCTTTAACAGTAACAGTGTAATTAGTACACTGTCCAAACACACAAGAAGGCATTGTACGGTATTAACAACACAGAATAGGGAATAAGTTTTGTTTGATGTTTAGCCGTGACACTGGGTTGCACAAGACTGAGTCAAATAGCCGGCAAATGTCTTGCATTTGCGTTGCCATTTTTGGGAGCGGATAACCTGTCTATATGTAGTACGTCATTGTATAGAAAGATACTTTTAGCTTCCTCATGAAGCGACCACGTCTCCGATTTGTCATTGAGGTTCAGACATTGCGGTATTTGGAGCGAGAAGATAGTCACATAATAAAAGTGTTTTATAAAATTTTTGTTTTATTTTATTTCGGGAACCTGTTTCTCGAAATTTGGTCTTACTAGAATATTTGTCCTGGGTATACATAATCGTCAGCAATTTCGGGTATAGAGGCCTCAACGTATGACACCAAGTTGGTCCTTCGTGAGGTAAAGAGCCTCTCAACGGGAAGGTCTTAAGGAAGAAACTGACGAATGGAGGTTCTGTCGAGTTCCCGGTCTACCACTTGCTCTGGGAGCGGGATTTAATTATTAATAATAATTTACAAAGTTTTTTGACCACTGATTGTTGTATTATGTATTTATTTATTTAGGCTACGTCCATATTGTACAGGCAGGCTTAATACGATATGGCATTCTCTACCAGCCAATCTTTAGGTAGTAAATTGTTAAAAACGGTTTAAAATTGTTAGCTGTTTAATATCGACTAAGGAATCCTGTAACATTGACGTATGTTGCAGACGACCCATCAGTGGACCTCAGGAACAAGGGCGCCGGCCACGCCACGCCCTGTCTCGGAGCCGCTTTCTTAAAGGTTATTGCTGTCATGTAATAAACATTATAAGAGCCTCGCTAGCGCAGCGTTTCTGCATCTGGCGATCCTGGTGGCTGTCAAATGTAACAATCAGTTTGCTTCGATTATAAATAAAAATTAGATACATAGACATTTTAAACTTTCCAATATGGCTAGTAAGTTTGTAAAGAAATAACAATTAGTACATAACAAACCTATGTGTCGTCGGGTGACGGGTCGCTCACTTCCCTCTAATATGATTGGAGGGCGATGGCTGGATCCTGCGTTAACTCTTGAACGGGTGCCGTTTGAGGGTTTTCGTCCTTTGGATACTTGGGGGGAGGGAGACTTGCCGAGCTAACAGATGCAGATAAGAATAATTTTTTATAGACATAAAGAGACTATAAACTTATTTTGAAAAAAATTTACCCGTGAAATTTCTAGCACTAGCAAAAGAAGAACTATCTTCTTCACGAAGGTTTTTCCAAACTGGTGGTAGAGTCATGCCCTTCAATGCCATTCAAAAAACCCAAAGGGCTCCCGCTATTTTGACTTTCGCTACTTCTGCCATTTGCGGATCATCTAAACCCGTATTAGTAAACCTCACTCAATTCGTGCGTCATCTAAAGAAACGAGACAGATATAGTTCCTACTCCGAAGCATTACTTATCTGTCTTGCTCTTTTCTTCTGTCAAGATGGCTCGTGGCTCGCGCTCTTATGTTGAGTTTATTAATAGGGCCATATTTTACACCTACTCTAACAAATAAAATTTCTGTGGTAGAACTTCATCTGCGGGGACTGGGTGCACCTGGACATCACGGGCGTGGGCAAGCTGACGCACGCGCCGGCGCCGCCCTACCTGGACGCGCGCCGCATGTCGGGCCGCCCCGCGCGCACGCTCACCACTTTCCTGGAGTCGCTGAGCCAGGAGGCGTGTAAGCTGTGAGGGGCGGCCCTCAGAAGATACTTTAATTACAACATTTCTGATCCCTCCCTCGTTTAGGTGACAGGTTTTTGGCTAAAATGCCAAAATGACAACTTCACAATTTATAGCCTGTTTTTTACACAATTTAAAATGTCGAATGACCCCTACCTTTTTTCATAGTATGAAGATAAACAAATAGTAGATAACATGTCCACAATATAATAATGAATAATAAGAAAAACTCTTTATTGCCATTGAAAAAACAAAAACAAAATACAATAAATAAAAAAAGTTTGCATGACTAAAAATTTAACTGTTTTTGTGGCATTCATGATTTTATTAGCATTGTGTTTTATAATTAAAAAGCATGTTTAGAACTACAAGAACTTTCTTTTTCATGTGTCACTTTAATAATGTAAAGAAGTATTTGTTTGTAAGAATGCAATGAGTACAATATTCATTCATAGCTCATTCTGTAACTGAGTTCAACTATAAATATTATTTTTAAGTTGCACATATTGTTGAGTTGCATCCTACTAGTTCCTACTATGTGTATTTCATTAATTTATGTTATGTATTGGTTGTAACTTGTTTTGTGCATTACAAAATAAATAAATAAATAATACATCAAACAATTTATAAATAGATAAAGTTTATCTGTAATGAGGTGAAAAATAATAGATCACAAAAACAAAGTTTAGTCCAAATTGTCCAGGTTGCTATGTGAACACAGCATTCTTTGAGGAACTTTTATCTAAATAATATCTTATTTTCATTCGCAAAAGAGAATTTTATATCGTTTTTAAATTATGAGTTTCTTCCGTCAATTTAGTGTCAAAGGTGAGAGTTACAATAGAATATACTGTCATTATTTCAATATATATTAAATACTATTTTACTAAAACAAATACATGTATGAATGTGTACTTCATTTTCTGTTATTATTTTGTGAATTATTTACCATTCTTTTCGAAATTGTATGTATCTTAAAGGTTTATAATCTTTTGTAAGTTTCTTAAATGAAAATCTTGAAAAGATTTTAATTGCAAGCTATAATGTAACTGGCGTTTCTTCATAGTGAATCATATTGTTGTATTTTCTCTTCTGCTAATTTCTAGCTACTAGGGTCTTATTCATGTTGAATCAGTTTTCCTTTTCAATTATAGGTAACTTGATTGTTATCATAAATAAACCTGTGATTATAAATTAAAATGTATTTTGTATTTCAAAATCTTTGGTTTCACACTTTGTATTTATTCTATTAATAATAATAAAAAAATAATTATTGAAGCAATTGCAGAGTCTCATTCCATTTTTAAATCCTGAATTGTGTTCTGTGCTGTATTGGCGATTTCAACACATGCAGATCGGATATCATTGTATAAGAATCTAATTGAAAATTATAGTTTTATTATATAACAATAAAAAATATAATTTGTCATCTTTGATTACAAAATTATAACTTACACTAATTTTTTTAACACTATTAATTTATATTTGGTTTTTAAATGCTATCAATCTTTTGAAACCCAGGAGGAAGTTTTATTGCTGTCATTGATTTGAACTTTGATTGTCTTCAATTTATCCCGTACAAGGTCACAGTAGCCTAGCAACTCTTTGTCTTTCCTTGCAAGTGCATTCACCCTGACTGCATGTCTGAAGTCCACCAGACTGTCTATTAACGAATTGGACACATTACTATCTGAAGAGTCATGAATTACATCCACACCAAAGTTTTGTAATACACCTGTAATGTACTCCGCAATTAACACAACAGGCACTGGATAGTACTCGGTGGATGTTGAATGCAGCACTTTATTTGTATAACTAATTAGACCAAACAAATTGTTGACACATGTGGAGGTGTCAAAATCTGACCGCAACGCCTCCAAGTTGCTTTCTTCTACTCTGTGCAGTTCCTGCAACATTTGGTATTTATAATCTCCATTTTGAGTTGCACTATTATTTAAGTAGCTTGTTACATCTTTTAAGAAAAATTTAATCTTATTTATATTATTTCTAGCTGTTTTCATGACCTCATCTGTGTATTCCATAGAGTACTTGTAATTGGACATCAGACAAGCAAGCCTAAATACATCAGCACTATTATTTTCTAAAAGGTCTGATATTGAAACTGTGTTCTTTAATGATTTAGACATTTTTACATCATCTTTAGCATGTAAATGTCCAACGTGTATCCAGTAGTTAGCCCACTGCTTTGTTTGGTGATAAGCACAAGACTGAGCTTCTTCATTCTCATGATGGGGGAAACGCAAGTCAATGCCGCCAGCATGGAAGTCCAGCTGAGAACCAAACACCTTGCTGACCATAGCCGAGCACTCAATGTGCCAGCCTGGCCGGCCATGCCCCCAGGCGGAATGCCAGCTGGGCTCACTAGGTTTGTGAGCCTTCCACAGAGCAAAATCCATTTTGTTTAATTTATAATCATTTGAAGGTTCCCCGACATCTTGCATTTCTTGTAATTTACCATAAAGTTGGAACTTAGCTGTGTCAAAATAAACTGATCCATCATTAGCGACATAGGCTGAGCCTAAATTTATTAGTTTTTGGACAAAATTCTCAATAGTGTGGATGTGATCCGAAACTCTTGTGATGATAAGAGGCTTTTCAACTTTCAATTTAGCCATATCTAGCCAGAATTCCTGTTCATACTTTAAAGCAACCTTTCTGAAGTCTTGCTTTGTTTCTGTAGCTTTCTTGATGATTTTATCATCTATATCAGTGACGCCCATCGCGGTTACGAGTTTTATATTAAAAAATGTTTTGAGTATCCGTTGGACGATGTCTAACTTGACGTAGCAACTGGCGTGGCCGAGGTGTGCAGCGTCGTAGACTGTAGGACCGCAAGAATACCATGTAGCAACATGAGGATCACTCAGAATTACCGGCACTTTCTGATCAGCTACACAATTGTAAATATATATTCCCGTAGGGTTTCCATTGGGCATTAACCATTTTGTATTTTTATAAGGTTTTAATGAGCATACGTGAGACAATTTTCGAGTAACCACTGGACATAATTTACTCATTATCACATATAATTGCAGATAAATAACTAAATAAAAGAAAAACAACAAGATATCAGCTGATCGAAAGTACCGACATTCCTATGAGAGATAGATATTACATTGATTGACAGTATTTTAAATTGGCAATCATTTGCAAATGTATAATAGCGGTGTTGCGGTGTTATTGTATGATATTTAATATTATGATTTTTGAAACATACCTAGTATCCTGTATAATATAACTTTAACACTCAGATATACAGCTAACTCGCAAGCGAGGTACCTACTTTGAAAAGCGTATTACTGAACTTTACTAGCCACTCTCATTTTTGTGAGTAGTTCACAACCGTCACTTAAATGTCAAATGTGTGCAGACTTCTTAACTTGTTTCTTGCGGTGTAAAATAATATTTTTATGAATAACGTAGTTTGTTTCAGTTCAATAGAATAAAAGCAATGATTACTTTCGGACCAGACGATATTGGCCTTGCAGACAAGTCACCTTGTGCAAATATTCGAGCAGACCTGAAGATGTGTTTACTTGAAAGTCCTTGCTGCAAAAAGGTTGGTTAATGTTTTTGTGTTGCTGAGATTTAACTGAATTATTTGGGCTATTTAATAACCTTGTTCTATGGCTATGTTTTACAGGAAAAGAAAACACCACGTGAATGTTTAACATCAGGGAATGTACCAGATGAATGTTTACAACTAAGACAAACTTTCTTTGAATGCAAAAGATCACTGGTAAGTTCCTAAAACAGCATTAAATCTGATCTTTGTGCTAAACATATATAGTTTTGGTGCTAGATAGAGATCCTCGCAGGATTGCCAAATGTTTGTCATTATATATTTGATAGAAAGAATGTAATTTTGTTCATATTATTTTACACATTCTATTCATACACCAATGAACCAATATTAAAATTATAATAACATTAAAAGGAACATAGAATAATGCCAATACAAAGCCACTGTAAGCTATGTCAGTTTCCTCTAAATAACTCACATAAAAATTATATGAATTGCTGGCTCTAGTTGAAAATGGGTTAACTAAAATAAATAAGGAAGCTTCCATGATGTACAACAATTTAATATTTCATAACCATTGTTTTAGGATGTGAATATTTTTCATATACTTGTCAATTATTAATTACAAACAAAAGTCACAACTCTTTACCTCTTAAATTTGATATGAAATATTCATTTTTGACAGTCTAAATAACTTTGTATGTTTATATTGTTCATATTGGTATTTACAGCCTGCATACATACACTTTAGCTTGTTTCAATTTTAAACTAACCTTTAAACCTTTGGTTCAGTTTTAAACTAGTGCAATCTAATGTATTAGATGATAGAATTTTTAATAAAATACTTCCAATGTTGTGCAACATTATGAAACTCAGATTAAAAATAGTTTTGATGTAACTGACTGCAGTATAATGCATACAGCTAGTCGGTAGAAATTTTTTCATACTTCCTCTAATAATTTAATTATTTATATTTACCTACAGCTGGATAACAGAAGAAGGTTTCGAGGACACAAAGGCTACTAGAGAATTAAACTTACATAAATATTAGGTTAGTCTATTGTTTGTTACTGTAATGAAGATGTAAGATTTAATTTTATTTTGAAATAAATGTTTTGTTAATTTATCGTTCTGTATTTTTGTAACATATTCAACCGTTCCTAATAAGTCTACCCAATAAGTCTTCAAAAATATATGTCTTAATATTAATTGGGTCATTATAAGTCAAGCCACAGATTTATTTATTAGCTACATGATCAAACTTCTAATTTTATACTGAGCCACGGGAAAATGAGATAGCCTCTAATAAACTAATTCGTCTTTTTTGCAACACCTACTAAATATTCTATAGAAAGTGTAGTAGTTAAATTTGGGTTAGGTTAATGTTAGACTGGATTTATCGCATGCGCGAGCCGAGCGAGCGAAGCGAGCTTGGAGCCAGAGCACCCGGCGAAGCGCCATAATCGAAATTGGATGATAATACAAAATTTTATAAAAAAACATGTAACAACATAATTTTAGGTTTTAGTGGCTAAGATAGTATCGTTCAGACACTTGTTAATTGTGGCCAACTTAGTTATTTAGAAGGCGATGTAGATATCAAAGTACTGGGCTTTAAAGACTTATGACCATAACTTTAAAACTAAAGCCCAATAGATTATGAATGGGTTTTGATGATCACTATGAAATATTTATATATATTTATACAGGGTTACAGGTTAAGTCGACCTAGATCCGTTAAAGAGAGGTAGTTTCCGTCATTTCAGACAGATTTCACTATGAAACACTGTATCCCAAACTTAACCGTTTTCAAGATATTGAATTTTTATGGTTTTTACAAAAATTTACTTAATTTTTGTGTATTCGCAATTTTTTTCGAAATTTGTAGGTCTAATGTATTTGTTTTTTTTTTATGCAGTAGATGAGTTACTTTAACATTATCAACAATTTTAATGCAAATTACTGAACAAACTGGTTCGTTACAGACGATTGATTGTTAATAAAAGAAAAAAAATCCTACGATAATGAACAAAATATTTTTTTCTCTTAAGAATAGAAAAAGTCTATGGAACTTAAGCGGCAGATGAGCTTAAAAATATCTACGTTTCATCAGCTTACCAAAAATGTGTAACAATCGAGGGTTATTATTAAAACTCGCAGAAAAAATTTAGATGAAGCGCCACCAGTAGTAAAAGTGCTTATGTGGCACAATTTATCATTTTGGTTTTTGACCAAACGACACGGAATCATACGTAGACATTTATTACAGTTAAGCTACGCTTATAATTCGTTTTCTACATGGCCACCTCTATTCCGCTCACAGTCTCATCCTTTTTCTCAAACCAGTTTTTACTACACCCGTAGTTAAATTTTGTCGTATTTCATTTGCTGCATTTATAATTTTTTGTTTTAGAACATCAATACAGGCGATGGGGTTTGGTTCATTATAAACTAGGCTCTGCATATAACCCCAAATACATGATGCAGGAAAAATATAACCTATATTAAAACATGGTGCGACCGATTCGCAATACGATCCTGAGCAAACTACTTTCTGGTTCTGGGTTGATTCATTTACACGCGTATTCTTTTTTTCTCTGGTTTGTATTCCTTCTTTAAATTCAAAACACAGAAACACGTCAACTGTAAAATTTACTTACCAAAAAGAGGCCCCTATTAATTGGTTGTTTTTTTTTTCTTTTTAAAGCATGATGTATTCCCTTTTAAGTGTTTGTTACACCTAGATTAAGTTACGATTTGTTTTTATATGTCTTATGTATGTACTGATGCAAACAAACGTTGATGATTCAATAAATAAATAATTGTATGACATTTAAGTTTGGGGCTGAGTATAGAGAAATTATAATGTTTAGAATTATAATATCAAATGTTCTTATTTTGGAAGTAAATTAAATAAATAAATATTTCCAACAATCACACCACATTATCTACCCTAAATTAAGTATCATTAAAGAACTTGTGTTATGGATACTAGATAACGGATAAATAAACTGAGTAAATATATAAACACACATAGATATTTTTTTAGAAATAAACTTAAAAAAATGTAAATACACATCCATGACTAGAAAGCAAATATATTATATCTGCCCCTACCAGGTGCGAACCCGGGACCTCTGGCATGGAAGGCAAGGCTACTTTCCTCCACAGCAAACAGGCCGTCGAAGGCGTCGAATTACAAACTAGGTTTTCCATTGTTTAGCATACTGCTTTATAAAAGGGTTGGATCTGAATTCTTTGTGTAAGTATGTAAAATGTGAACATTTTGCTCAGACAGAGGAACAGAATGAAGGCAAAAATACAGAAATTTATCTTTTAAGTAAGATAAACTTGGTTTGGTTCTGTTACTATGTTGATAAAAATGGAACTGTTGGTTCCACTTCCGTAGACCTGAGTCAACACTTCAACCCCGTGTAAAATAAGGATTATAACTACTGCTTTTTGTATGTCTCTTTTAGAAATTGACACTGATGGATGGAGTACCATTTTAACTCAAAATTAAGGCTATTATTTTATTATATCAATGATAAGGCTAACTGCGGGTTAATGTGTAGCTCAGGTCTATGCTCGTGGGTGTCCTCCACTGTTTACGACGTCGTGTAGACATGTTCAGTCACTAACGCGAAACTACAGTCGTCTTGAGAAAGTGACTTAACGACGTAGACTTATTTATTTTTGATTCCCTTCAGCATCAGTAGGTTTGGTTTAGAAGAAAATAAAACACAAGTTTGATAGCGTTATTTATTTATAAAAATAGTTGAAATATGTTACTAACTGCTATGTAACGAGCTGTGCTCACGGACTAGCAACAAGCTAAATAATTTTACAGCTATAGTCAGCTTCTCCACAGGCAACAATGTACTTAAATAACTCTAGGCAAAGTTGAACTAATCTTAATAACGACACATTGTATACTAGCTTCTTTATTTCTATCATTATAAAATAAAATGTATTGCTGTTACACTATGTAGTTATTAAATTGACAAAAGTTTTAGCACCACTGCAAAACGTATTTCCAAGCGTTTAGATAACAATATTTATGTTTCTAAAAAATTTAAGTTGGTACCCAAGTATAACAAAATCTTGAAATAGGCCATCGTTACAAAACTAAATTGTAACGAGAAATGAATGAGAAACTAAGTAAGTAATAAAAGTTATTTGGTTCCAAATTTTTCAGACATTATAACGATATCCTCAAGATTCTTAAGTAGATGGGCTTAAGTAGACGGACACCAAACCAGCAAAGTCTGTACTTTTTGCTATTTGAGTTTAGTAAATGAATGAACACGTTTATCTTACAACTATTAATATTATTGTGCATTATAAAAAAATTCTAGAAAGGTCATTTCAAACATTAAGCGTTTGTGATGCGTCTTCACATCAAAGCTGTAATTTATTTAGAGTTATTTATTATTAAGAATGTAATTTATGACTTGAATTATTATACAGTGTATACTTCAATAAAGGGCAAACTCGAAAGGGTGGGAAATTGAATTAAAAAGAAAAATTTAAAAATAAGCTTTTCTATTTTGATTGACAAAATAAATATACTTGTTATTATGAACTGAATGTAGGTACACAAAAGCCAACTTTTTGAGTTCCCAGCAAGCAACTTTTTGAAGTTAGAACATAGTAATCATTTTTTTTTTGAAAGCTAGTATTATAATAATAAATCGTAAAATTACGTTATTAGACATAACTTGTAGAAATTTTAGTTGTTTGAAGAAATTTTGTAAACCAATGCTTTTTTTACAAAAGCTAAGTTTAAACTATAAAGGTCACTATGTTGTGGATATTTTTGTATTTCATCTCGATCGTCCAGTATTTGACGTAGCTTGTGTCACTGTTATCGACCCACTTCTTTGAAACAAATCTATGCTTTTGTACATAGACTCCATAATTAAAAAAAAACATAAATTAGCCAAAAAATTATTAGTCAAAAAAATTATTTTTTTTGTCAATAATTTTTTATCTTATTTCACCCCCTTTCGGGATTGCACTTTATCGATACCTCGATGTGTTTTAAAACAAAACACTGTATTTAAAAGAAATAATCAATAACAAGAATATCTTATTGTATTTAGGTAAATTAACATTTATTGGCACTTTTATTAATAGATCTGAAGAAAAGTTACTCAATAGTTCGCAAGGACATCCAACTCTGAATCAGCTGAGCAGGAACAATTACAACAAATACTTACAAGTTTGTAGCAATGATATGTTTACTCATGATATGTTACATTTAGTTTTAGCTAACTAAGGCTGCCTGTCCACCAGCGCGCAGCTAGGTAGCGGAGCGGAGCGATAAACTAATGAGGGTTGGAGTTGCGGACTGTGTTTGTCGACCAGAGCGGAGCGGAGTGAGAAAGTAATGCGGAGCGGCGTTGCGGACTGTGTTTTTCTATACGCGAAGCTAGTCTGCGAGCACGCAACGAGTCATTTAACCTTTTTGACGCGCTGGAACGCGCTGCCCTGCGCTGCCCGGCTCTGCCCCGCGCTGCCCCGCTCTGCTTCTCCGCTACGCTTCCCTGCTCAGCTTTCCCAGTTAGTTTCTCCTTTCCGCGTTTAAATACATGAACTTTAAAACTAGTTTGCTAATCCCTGTCCGGTGAAGCGAAGCGGAGATTTTGAGCATTTCGATTGGTTAAATTTGGCACAGCTCCGCTCCTTTCCTCTCTTCTCTGTTTTTGTAGACAGACAGTACGCGCAAAACTTACTAAATATTACGTAGAACATAGGTATTCAAGTTTGACTGCATCTGGATTACCTCTGGGATTAGTTTTGTGTAGATTGCTAATCCAAGTAGGAACTTTGCTTTATAGTATTTTGTAAGAATTTGCAGTAGGTACTTGTAATATTAAAACATTAAATTCTTGTAAACACACGGCGAAGGAAGACATGTCTCTTGAGAAAGTTAAACGAGTTTCAGTTAATTCAAACCTACCTACAGATTTGGATGTCCCTTAAAAACGTGATCCAAGTAACACGTTTACACAATTGCATTAATCATAACCGTCAACAGATGTATCTTCGTTCTAGAAAGAAACGTACAAACATATCGAGAGTCAAGCTTTAGTTGTACTTATTAATATTAATACTACCGCATAGGAATATTTTGAAAATATTTTGATTGCTTAGGAAAAATCAAAGCGTATTCTCATCTACATTAAACTTGAAAACTTCGGTATCGTAATAGACTTAAGACTAGTTATGTCGAACACGACGTCGGTTCACACTGGATCTTACATCAGTAAGTAATATCACTTCGACTTAATCCGATTTACATCTAATTCTTTGGTCCATATCATTGTGCTGTTTTGACCAATTGACAGGATAATTGAACAAAAACGCTGAACACTCCATGTATTCAGAGAAAATTAAACAATCCTTCAGAGATGCCACATAACTTAAAATGCGTTTAGTTTAGTGCTAGGAAATACTTTTTGCTGCAAGTTTTTATGACAATATAGTAATAAAATACTGATATTTATCTGTTGTAAAGACAATTGTAGTTTGTGTCATCTCTGAAAGCCATCAGTAGCTAAAAACTGTAAGTTACACCTACGTTCCTTTGAACTTTTAACGAAACGTGCAGTTACATATGACTTTTGCTTTTGGAACGACATCGAAATACTCGCTGTGCATATTAAAAAGAAACAACTGATATTACAGCCGAATTTTGTATATTTTCTGTGAAACCACTAGTTTTGTCGTTCGAGCAAAAGACATAGATCTCTGCTTCCATTGCGCCTACTTAAATTCTACCATAGGCAATTGCTTTAAGCTAAAATTTTGAATATTTTTTAAAATGTGTTAGAGAATAACTACTTAATTATATTGCAATGGATTCACCCTTCCAGTAACATTAGGAATACTTAAAGTATGACAAGACATGGAGACAACATACCCTACTTTAAAGTATTGGTTTACGTAGCAAGCCTATTTCGTAAGTATTCCTAAACATTTTGAATGCTTGGATAATAGCAAAAGACGTTAAAACTTATGTGACTTATGCGCACTCGCTGTACGTTACAGCTTCGGATCTTACAAACATTCCCTCAAGGGGGTATAAACACGCTGTTGATTATTTATTTTCGTTTTTGTAAACACATATTTTCATAAGTATTTAACAGGTGGCCTCCCATGTCTAAGTAGGCCTGTGTCTGTCTATTGTTTACTTGCTACTTTAAGTTCTCCGCTAATACACATAATTACTTTAGACGTTGCACCTTAAAAAAATTACAACAAAGTCCACTGCGCTACTGTACAGTTCTTCAATCAACTCCTGGCCACGTGATCCAGTCGGTAGTCACTGATCATTCGACGCGGGGTTCAGCGTCTGTCGATTGATCAGTCGACCTCTGGCCACGCGGGCCGCTCCCGCTACTAGAAGGTCTGTATGGGGCGGTAGAGGCCGGTGTAGCCGCACAGTCGCGCACGCAGCGCCGTCACTATCATCGTCGCTCCTGCATTGTGGGGAAGTTAGTTGTTAACTGTACACAGTTTGTTTCTGTATTATTATATAACCATACATATATACAGATTATAAATAATAAAAGGATAGTCTAAAACGAGTTGAATCCTTGAATAAGTTTGCCCGTGAATTTTAAACATGAGCATTATTTACTATTGCACAAAATAAGCATACGAAAACTTGGCAAGGAAATTGTGTTCAAACAAGACAAAGAAAATATTACTCCAACATTTCCAAAGCTAACCTTAAGATAGTACAATAAAAGAGTTTAATATCTGTACACCTATCCCTTAGTGAAGACTTCACCCTATCGTTGTAACACCATCGTTGAGTTAGATTTATGTCGAATGCGGGCCTAGAGTTGGTTTTGCGAGTACCTACTGTAGATATTGTGACACTTACATATACATATATCGCTCGGTGCATTTGTGATCTTATTTTTTAAGATTGTTATTCACTTAGGTTTAGTAACGGACGGTATGTAAAGCCTTGTGGCATCGTAGGCAGGCATTGTGGATAAACGACGCGGTGCCGATAGCTTTATTTGTAATCGGTGTTCCGGTTAGTACACAAGCAGATTCTTTTTTGTATCCGGAACACTATTGCCTTTGCTCGTAGTTATTATTGTGGTCAAAATAGGAACCAAGCCTACGATCGGGAACACATCATAATCTAACACCTACATTAATGGATACCTACATGCATCTGTGTGAACGAGATGTGCACGTATACCTGGGTCATCAACATGTAAAATGTTACTTTTAGTTTTCAAAATACGAACCTGAGAGATCTCCCAGCAAGTTGGCGCACTCGCACACCAGCAGGTACATCTTGTCTCCATGCGCGGCCACCGACTTGTGCAGCGCGATCTTGCGCATGCCCACCGAGTGGGGCAGGTGGCGGTACAGCATGCGCGCGCCGGTCCAGTACAGCCAGTTGCGCTCGAACCGCTCGCCGTCGTCGCCCTCGAACACCTGGGAACATGGGGGGAACATTTTATTGGATGTGCTTTGTCTTAAATGATACCTGCCGGGAAGTGGTTTTATGCGGTGGTCCAAATGGTGCCTATTTACTATCTTGACTACCTAATGTTTATGGAGTCAGAATGTGTGCAGACTAGAGATTTAAAATAAATGGTTTCTGGAGAACCTGAATAGGTACATGTTCATCACTTTTCGCATTAGACATTTTTGAAATATGTAAATTGCCTACGTGTCATGGGGGTTTCAGTTATGTTAAAAATAAAGGATAAATTAGATTAACTAGTTGGATTGTATTAGTCTGGATGCGAAGACAGATAAAAACTTTTTATTACTCATTGTGACAAATATATGTACCTTGTAAACACTAATAATAAATCCCGTAGTCGGTGTGTGTGACTTCTTGGGCCCCCCCGCGAGGTCGCTGAGCGGCGGGCGGCAGATCATGGCCACTTCGCTGTAGAGGTCGAGCGTGTGCGCGGCCGCGTAGCGCGTCGTCTTCGGGTCAAACTTGTTGAGCGAGGCGCTGCGCAGCCCGCTATAGAACGCTAGCGGGTCCGTCTGCATCGTGTTAATCACGTAGTACGAGATGAACGGGAACTCCGCGTTCTTCTCCATGTTGGCCAGCAACATCCCCCCTACCGCCGTGTTCGCCTGAGCTACGTCATTCAACAACTCCCCCGCCGCAGTCTTCTGTTTTATTATCGGCTTCGCTAAAGGAGATTCGAGGATCGGCTCGATCGGCTCCAAGGGACTCATCAAGTGCGCTAGGATGCAAAGCTTTGGGTCCGCTACTTCAAGTATGCTGAGGGAGTTGTTGGCTTTTGTTGTTATGCCTTTTTCTGGGGTCGGTGGAGGTACTGGAAGCTGGAAAGGGAGTGAGAATCTTCGGAGTGAAAAGTTAATAAATATTACGTTTATTACTAATATAAAAACTGTATTAAACATATTAAATGATCCTGGTATAAAATAATAATAAATAAATCCCCAGACGAACACACCAACTGTACGGCTCCAAAGTAAGCAGAGCTTGTGTTATGCATATATGACCATACAGCGAACTTGGGGAAACCAGAATAAACATACATACATAAATGTCAACTACCATAACCCGAGAACAATCATATAGTTTGGTTAGGTGTTTATTCAAGTAGGTACAACGTGTAACAAGACGCGACAAGTTCTCTTATATTCGTTAATTTCTTCATTTTCTTAATATTTAAATGAAAAATGTACTATAAAATAAGTGACAAACCTTAAGAATGTGTGTGCGCAGCTTTGTTTCGCTTCGGTGCCCCCACAGAAAATCAGATTCATGTGCAAATTTCACCAGTTTGACACCGAGTTTCATTTATTAGTATTTAAAAATTAGATATACCTATTTTTAAGCTAGCGTTTCCTATCCAATAATTTAGAATTGTAAACCTACCGGCACTCCATCAGGCAGGAACCTGTCGAGTGCATGCGCTGGGATGACGAAGCAGTCCTTCTCCAGCGTGGCGAGCGACACGGGCTCGGTGCGGCGGCGGTCGACGCCGGTGGCGCTGGCGAGCGGCGCCGCTGGTCGGTCCCAGCGTAGCAGCGACGCCGACGGCTCGCGCGTCACCAGGGGCTGCGGCGGCTCGCACTCCGGCCCCGAGCCGCCGCCCAGCACTGGCCCACATTTCTCTGTTGAGAATAAAGTGAAATTACAAGATTTTCATTAGGTGTTGTTATAGTTGACTGTAGGGTTAAGTACCCAAAGACCGCCATCGGAAGCTTTTTATGAAGCCTTTGTTGTCCGTTCGTCTGTCGGCGACTGTATCTTATTACCTGAACCTGTTAAATAGGTAGTTTCAATTTACAAAATGTGTAAGAAACTATATTTTTCAAATTACATCATATCGTTTATTTGCATTTGCAGATTTCAGTTTTCACCCAAATTCTAACAAGGCAAACACAAATACAATGCACTTGTCCATGTAATCAATTTAAATTAAGTGTTATTAAAATTTTACCGATCATTACAGTTACAGTTACCGGTAAAAAGTTGTTTTATTGTCATTTTTAACAAATAAAAAATTGAAAAACGGAGTTAATGGACCATCCTGCAAGTTATGACGTGTGCGTAGAACTTGTACTTGGCCTGTCGTATTGAAGTTTTAACTTCCGGTTAATTAAAAAAAAAATTCATATCTCGATTTCCATTGCCATTTTTTACATTTTTGATGACCTCGGTACTGCAGTCATGGGCATCCAGGGCTACTGACAAGTATATAAGCATGCACTTTGGTCTCCTAAAATCATTTGCTTTACGTAATGAACCATAGTCGAATTTCAAGTTAGGGTCTACATTTTATAACTACATTTGTTTGGTTCTTACGAGAAAATTAAATCTATGTTGCTGTGACTATTAATTTTCTGAGGGTTGGTAATGTATCCAGACAAGTATGACGGCCACTTATATAAACATGCAAAGGACAAAGATGATACTGTCCTTCCTGAGTTGTATTGTGACTTTAGGTTGTTGACTTTACATTTTTTGAGTTCACATACGTTTTGCGTTAAAAAATAATTAATATTTCTTATATAGGGAATGCCACCCGCGAAGAGCCGCCCCACTCCTTTTTGGTTTAAACCTCGTAGGGTGCCACTATAGACCAAAACAGTAAGGAGGCGCGACCTCGTGAATGGAACTCATCAAACAAATTTTATATGATTATTACATTATCTCCTCACATGAATAATTAGTTACAGAAAATTGTTAACCTAACTTACTTAGCCTCCAGTGAGCCACACACAAAATAATGTCATCTAAATTTACCCTGAAAGCGTGTTAATGTGACATCCGCGGGACATGCCGGGAGTCGAACCCGCGGCTCGCGGTCACAACTGGGTCACGGCCACTACACATGATTAATGCTGATCCGCTCAATTTGTTCATACAATTAGATTTGAATGTATTCAGGGTAGTTAAGAAATGTGGACAGGCAACCGAATTTTGCTTTTGGAATCATAAGGACGATACAATTTGGGATTTTTTTTTGTTTTATAAAGATATAATAAAGCAGAGATTGTTTTATTTTTTACATACTCACAATAACAATGTTTAACAACATAATATCAACAAAATTATCATGGTAATTTAAATTGAACATGTTTACGTTTAGTTTTAAGCACATTCATGATACGCATTCCAATGACATCTCGGCTGAATAACAAAGGAGAGCATGCTCGACAGTGCAGATGGTTTTTGAGGGAAAAGAACGCCATCTTTACCATTGCCAGGCACTTGTTTCATACTCTTCTACAAACTGCTGACGGTCACGTCACAGGCTGTCCCTGTCTGTTCCTGGGAGAGCAAAAGAGACAACAGTTGTTTACCAACATAGGCGCGTCACTAGGAAATGCTGTCTGAGCATCAGCGGTATTTATAGCTCCCGCTGCACGACTGCGTTATTATTCAACTATTTGCTTTTAAATATGCCAACTCATTACTGGGAAGCTAAAAAACATTCGTAGTTAGTAATTGCAAACCGTTCTAAGTTCAAAAAAAGTCGAACACTTTGCGTGAGTTTGGAGAATTGTTCGGGTCGTCGGGTCTCGTACCTGTGCCGTCATTGTACTGCGCGCTGGCTCGCGGCGCGGAGAAGAAGAGGTGCGTGCGGTAGTGGTGCTCCTCCATGCAGGAGTAGCGCTCGCGGTCGCGGCGCTTGGCGTTGCGGCCTGCGCCCAGCGCGCCACGTGCCTTACCACCGCCGCCGCCGCCGCCCGTGCCGCCCCCCGTCTTCTCCCCGCTGAAGTTCTTCCGGAACATCAGATTCATCTTGGAAACTTGCCACTGCTTCTTCTCTTTCGCACCAACCAAAAACCACCCGCGTCGGAAAGAAACCGCGCTCTAATTAGTCCTCTAATACAACTATCTTCAGACGCGTTGCATCTCGCTTGCGCTAATGAGTTTTTAAACTGGTTTCCGTTATTGCTGTTTCATTTTTGGCTCCGTGCTCGCGGCTGGTAGAGATTAGATTTAACAGATGCTGGATGATCATTTAGGCCCGAGCTTGGCTCTGCTTACACTCATAACCTCTTCAAATTACAGTTCAAAACTAAAACTTCACGCCGGGGATTTACCTGTTTATGGATTTGGGTAACGATTTAAAGAGGTTCGATTCAAAATCAATATCTTATTGTCCATATCTTAATACAGTCCACTTTTTATTTATGTCGAAAAAAATTAAACGTATATTTAATGTCACTCGTAAGTAATAAGTATCCCTAACCGTACTATACGTTCGTTGAAAGAAAAACTTCACGAACGTCATGGTTCAAGCTTGAAGGTACCATTACGAATGAAACCAAGTAATGACCGACAACTTTAAGCACTCATTCATTATTCGTTTTAAATCATTTCTTATGAACTATTAGGTTGCATGTAATAAACATTCGTATCAGGCTCTCAAAGTAACTTAACGAGGTAACATATTTTTAAACTTGCGAGGTGTTGTAGTTGTGCGAACCTTAATATGATAAAGTTGGGACCTTCTTTACGAAACTCCTCGCGCAGTAAAAGTTAAATAATCGAATATTTCGTCAATCTATATACATTCGTTCAGTAGGGGGGTCTAGCCATATTACAATCCGCAAGCGCTAATGCTGTCGACACACGTAAACTGTTTGAAGCATCACGTGATACAACGACAGTCACGTTGTGCGCTGCATACAGTTTAAGCGTTTTCTATAGCGATGGCGATTGCGGATTGTAATATGGCTAGGCCCGCGGCACCTCTTGTTGTTTATCAACAGCGTTGCATTATTCAGGCACCATCGATTGCCGGAGCGTTAGCGCTTGCATGTCGCAAGCAGTTGCAAGTGTATCATGCAACTAACTGATTGCAACAATTAATGATCATGTAAGTTTTTTAAGTAGGTATTTCAGCTTGGAATATTTTATTCGGAAATTAATTTCAATGTAAGACTGATTATTAGAAGTAGTTGAGCAAATATTTCATTTCGTGAAATATAGATCAGGAATCGTGAAACGCCATTGCTTTTAATTTGAAGTAAACTATTTTTAAATTTCGCGGCAGACTGCTACCAAGTTATAGTGATATCCTTCTGTGGGTACGATCGCGCTGCGGCGCTGACTTGTTGCGACTGCCCGCCATATGCGCCTATAAACATGTAAAACTATTTCTTACACCATTTTATTAAAAGGAATCATACTACGCAAAGATTGAATCAAAGATCTATGATACTACGTATAAGAAAGCTTAATTTAAATTTAAAAAAAATAAACTTAATCCTAACCAGCCTGTTTACCGCGGTTGCCCTAATGTGCTGACAAGGCTGTAAAGGAATACTCCAAGTGCCGCGTGACATCGTTCACGTTTATGAGCTGTAAGAGGCTTTTAGGTCGCGGCGACATCTAGCGGAATTTTATGGCGGGATAAGACTTAAAATTGTAATGATAGGCTTTGTAACTTTGCCTTAGAGTGCTCGCCATGCCTCACAGGAACCATGAGTTTTGGAAATTGAATCTCAACCAATACATGTTTTCTAAGATTTTTTCATTTTGACAGTAAAGTGGACTTTATCATTTGTTGATGGATTTGGTGGATTTCGAGATCCATATAAAATAGCATATACAATATTTAAAAAATCCGAAGTTATGTGTTCAATGGACCTACGTGTACTTCCTAACTTCACGACTTTATCAATAATTATTGTCTTTACTTTAGCTATTTACAACAGCTCTGAGCTTATTTTGGTAAATTCCGGGAAATAATAAACCCTGAGACGCCCCTACAACTGACAAGAATCTAGTGTTAACGGTTTAGGCTGAAGAGCATAACCCTCCTTCGGGCACAGTCGAGTAAAATGACACTTCTTCCCATGAACTTCATATCGAATTACTTCAATATTTGTATTTGAATTGAAAATTGAAGAGGCTTCGCAAAGTAACCAGCAAATTGGCGGTTTCTCAAGCACAGGCCAAACACTTGTTTGTAATTGATTCCCGAACCTGCACCGCACGCTAGTAATAAAGATAAGTGTTGCCATTTTGACTTACAAGGGGGCCATTGAGGCAATAAACATTGAAAATTGCCAGTAACAGGGCGTTAAAGGCGATCTAAGGTTCTGATATTTTGTCGTTTTGGTTGTATTGATGCGAGATAACTTTGATATTTTAAAATTTCCATTTGTTAATGATTTTGTTGAAGTATACTTTTGCGATGTAAACACAGACAGGGTATTTAATGTTATTTTATGAAAAGGTTTTTAATACACTTTTAGAAATAGAAGCTGCAGCAGTAGAATAATAATACAATAATAACAATACACTGCTCTGTCGTATTATGTAAGTTAGGTCGCGTTTTCAAGTGTTATTGGATAAACATGTTACAATACTACCTACCACAAATTAGTTCTTATTGTTTCTTAGTCACTCGGTACCACATCCAGTTCCGTAAATCAGCTATTTAAAATCCACTATTTTTACAAAGTTATACAGAAAGCTTCTACGCCCACTCATGAATTTCACTGAATAGCATTGAACGTGCGTGCGAGTGTTGGGGCTGGGCAGTCGCGTGCTGCGATCACTTGGACGCGTACAGTCGCCCACTGAACCTGGTATTCAGCCTTCACCTGGCAAACGATATTTTGTATTAAAACGACGCTGCACCTTAATAACAAATTACGTTAAACTTCAACCTTAAAAAATATGTATATTAATTTGCTCCTCCCCAAACCAAAAACTTGCGTAAAACAGTCGAATTAATTAACCTGGTACTTCCGCCTTTGTATGATGTGTCTGTGTGTACTCGTTATAAATCCGTGTTCTCCGGAACTCCTCCAAGATAACTGAAGCTCTGAGTAATGTGGATGTGCAGCGATTAACTCTTATCTAATTATGTATGTGGGGGGCGCGCGGAGCTAGCGCGCCAGTAAGACAAGGTGGAGGTTTTAGTAATGAAAAATACAACGTGGCTATAAGAAGCCACGTTTTGAAAAAAAATATTTGACTTTTTCTATCCGTTGTTATACGAGTACTTATAAATGTTAAGGCTCGACCTTTTGCCAAGTGCTAGTATAAAGCAATTAACTTTCGTAGGTACCAGCTATTTTGGACAAAATTTTCTTATGCAAAAAGGAATGAAAACTAGGTTACCATTCATGGCTGTTAGAAGAGGTCTGATGCTTTACATCTTATTAACATTCAATTGACACCAGCAATGAACGAAACTCAGCAACGTGCAATTTACATATAATACAAATTTCTTACTGTAAGTCTGAAAAAACAGATTAAAATCGTGGAATACTAAGTATATTTGAAGAATATATTTGAGTGCTTGTAGTAATCTACTATATGTTAAAAGCGTATACGCGTGGATTTGTTAAAAACGTTGTTATAATAATGTTTTACTACTAACTGATAGGGCTCGTCAGACTTTAGTACCTACTGACTCTGGCAGAACATGTTTAACGTTTTACAATCACGTTCCACCGTTTAACACTGTAAGTAAAACTTTTTAAAGTCCTCTTTTTCAGATCGGAAAGCGATATTATTGAACCAATTTCGATATTCAATTTTGAAAATATTTTTCGGTTACTTCCACAGCCTCATGACATATGGCATTCTGTTGTGGGGGAGTGCTGCCGACATCGATACTATATTTGTTCTGCAGAAAAGGGCTGTTCGCGCAATCTATCAGCTCGGTCCAAGGGTGTCACATAGAAGTAAATTTAAGGAAATAAATATTCTTACTTTCCGCAATATATTTTAGAATCTAATGTATGTGAAAAAGAACATAACCTTGTTCAAAAGAAAAAAAGATCTGCACAATGTTAACACAAGAGGAAGAAATATGCTGGCACCTCATAATAGTAGGCTTCATAAAGTCACTAACTCATTCATGGGTCAATGTATACGCTTTTATAATAAGGTTCCTGAGGATATCCAAGGTCTTCCTATTGACAAATTCAAAGAAACTATAAAGCAGAAGTTGTGTGCAAAAGCATTTAATAAACTATCCGATTACTTGGATGATAAAAGCCCTTAGGTATAATCCCCTCATTAACAGGATTTTACTAGTATTTGTAACAAAACATGTGTAATGTGTCTGTTCGTTCCTTGAGTTCTTCGTCCCGATGAATATCTAAAGCGTCATTGTCACTAAAGTACGTCTTCTTATGGTAGCGACGGGTGACGGTCGCTCACTTCCCTCTAATATGGTTGAGGAGGGCGATGGCTGGATCCCGCGTTAACTCGTGAACGGGTGCCGTTTGAGGGTGTTCGTCGTTTGGATACTTGGGGGGAGGGAGACTTGCCAAGCTAACGGATGCAGATAATAATAACTTTGTATAGACATAAAGAGACTCTGTAAATTGATTTTGAAAAAAATATACCCGTGAAGTTTTTTGCCAGTTCCAGCTACACTAATACACTACTAGACATACATATTTTCAATTCTTAGTGCAGTGTACGTATATATAGGAGATAAAAAGTGTTTTTATTTAGTAGTTGTAGTTTAAATGTGTTCAAATATAATAAAGAAAGCTATTTAAACATAAAATGAATGTTAGAAAAGTCAGTATGTACATAATTGAACACACGGGATCTCGTTCGAGCATTTTTTGACATCATTTGACGGCTTAATGGTTAGTAGCCTTGTCTCATACGCCGGAGGTCCCAGGTTCGAGTCCTGGCCGGGGCATTCATATGTGTGATAATCATAGATGTTTGTTCTCGGGGCATGGTTGTTGATATTTATATATGTATGTTTATTCTGGGTTCCCCCGCAGTGTGCTGTATGGTCATAGATAACACAAGCTCTGCTTACTTCGTGGCCATACAGTCGGTGCGTTTGTGTGGGATTTATTTATTATTTGTTTGCTTATTATTTTCATTTTTGAGCTTTCTAACTCCGTTAGAAAATCCGTTGTTAAGGAGTAAGGGCCTAGTTTCATATTTTTAGCAGTTTATTTTAATTCATTGTTGTAGTAAAAATAAGTTTAAGTAAAGGGCAGGCCCTTTAATGCGTAGTTCGCATGCGTATTTGCAATTAAAAAGCCGCGACCGAGGCTCCAGCCACGGGGAGCAACTGGTCATTCGACAAAATACTTTGACGAACACGTCATGCCTTCAGGTTCCTTCCATGATTCAAACAAAAGCCTAGCTTTAATACATCAAAAGAAAACAGGTAGCCCGAGGTTGCCTGTTACTGGCTTCTACTTAGTCAGTTGTCAGGAAGATTATTCAGAATGTTGATAAGATAACATTGTTAAAAAGTCAAGTTTGCATCAGCTTGCATTTTTAAGATGATTGTTTTAGCTTGAAATATATGTTTAGATAATAGAAACTCTCACTTTAAAAGACGGTTTCCAGAGGCCACTCGATCAACTTATACAGTAGAAGTTTTATATTATACAGCTTATACAGTTGAACCTTGATTAGGTGATATCTAACAGCCTATTAGATTTTCTTTAGCGAATTTACAATTTATTAATACTATGCCTAAGTCTGGATTTGCTCAGCAAAATCTATGATTAGGAGCACCTGAAGTAACCAGCTTCCACATCTTTTAGTGCGGTCGTTAATTGATTTCAAACATTATAAGAAATATTGAGAAGTACCGTAATGAAATGCAAAACACTTCAGTTAAATTCAGAAGTTTGGTGACCACGTTCCTGTACCGCTACCGACACCTACATTTCCATTGACATGACCTGCTTGGGACGCGTGGACGTTAGATTTCAATTCATTTATTATAAAATTAATTATAATTTTTTATTAATTTAAAATAAAATGAAATAAAAAGAATGTTCCTCTATAATCTTGAAGGTAATTGTTACTTCGATCTTGTATTAAATACACACTTTCGTCTTACATCAAATAACTTTGATTGTCATAGACGTTCCTAATCTATGAGTGTTGAACGTTAGCGCTCGTTAAACTTTATATTGAAACACATTCTACGTTTATCTACTGTTTTCCAATATCATATTATAATGCTGGACAGTTCATTCGGGAGTCAGGTTAAGCTAAAACATATAGTTAAACCCATCCACGTAGTCACCCCCACTTCTTTTTTGGTTTATACATCGAAGTGTGCGACTACAGGTGGATGGCTCTCCAATAATTATACAACACTTGGAATTAACTTATTACGCTAATCTGATTAAGAAGTTAGATGTGAATTCTATACAATGACATATTACATAAAGACAAGTTGTCTGCTCTCAATAATGGCAATGCAATGCGGGCAATGCGAGGCAATTGCCCGCCATTTCACTTAGTTTTAGCAACCCAGTGTCACGGCTAAACGTCAAACAAAACTTATTACCAATTCTGTGTTTTAATACCTACCGTACCTGTACCTGTACAATACCTTCTTGTGTGTTTAGACAGAATCAAAAAGTTAAAGAAAGAATAAACGTTTCTTTTCATGCGTAAGTACTATTTCTTTTTATAACTAGGTGTCTTATTTTTTATTCCATTTTGCTGTTTAAAATGACGTTTTAAAATTTACACGCTATACATTTCAACAAACTTGAAGAGCGAGATGTAATATGATTTTGTATGGGGGAGTAAAGGAGACAACGCTATATACTGCGACAATTTACGTACTACGTCACGTACGCTCGCGACCAATTAGTGCGAAGCAACGTCACGCAGCACATAGATATCTCTTTCTTACAACAAGTAAACCGTATTATTCTTTTCTTTTCCCACAAATTATATTAATGTATGTATCGGGTAGGTATTTATAGTTAAGTTGACGCGTTTTTTTGTGCGGTAATGTTTGGGTATGACTTGTCTATATGTAATATGTCATTGATTCTATAGATAAAAACGCGACCATGCGTCTCTCGAGATACCTTTAGCATGTGTATTGTACAAGAATGTAAGCTTTCTCTAACGCAGCTTAAACAACTATCAACCCGCGAAAGCACTTAACGTTGACAGCTGTCACTTAGCACTGCTGTCAGAGTGTTGTCCGTCACGCAATGGTAGGCAGCCGAGTACACTTATGGAGGGGATTCATATACTACGATACAGCCTATGTTTATATTTGAGTGGATTTTATTCCAATGGGTTAAGATTCCATCCTCGGCTTTATGAGACGAAGAAGAACAGGCTTTTTAGGTGTTTTTATTGTACTATATTATATTCATGACAATAATATATTTTTTTTACCACTCGTTTTAGAATTTATCTTTTATTGTCTATATTTTAGTACAATATATATGCTTAAAACAACTTAAGGCCCACTTAGAAAAATTAAAAAAAAATCAATTAAAAAGACGTGTTTGGTTTTTGTATTATTTAATTAACTATTAATTTGCTATGTTAATGGATATTACAAAATTAGAAAAAATCATTAAATAATAAAACAATTTACAGTTTTATCTCAATAAAACAAAGACTATCCGTAAGTTACGGTTACTGGGCTATATTTTACAGTCGTTTGAAACTTTTTTATTGAATGATACAGGGGTGGGGGTAAACAAAGGGCGGTGATTTAATAGGATGTAGGTCCTCCTCTGTTTCTTTCCTCTCCCTACCCCTCCTCTCCTCAACATGGAAGCCACTGTGTGTAGATTGGCTATGACTGGTCATCCGACCATCATCATAGCTTCAATCTACATACCTAGTGGTACCAGACCAATCCGCAGCGACTTTGAGGCCATTCTCGCCCTCGGCCATTCAGTCATTATGTTCGGAGACTTTAACTCCAAACATACTGACTGGACGTGCCTATCGACTAACACCAGCGGTATCGCTCTCCTCGACATCACTAACTCCCTTGACCTAGACGTCATATCCCCCATCACTCCCACTCACTATCCCAACAACCCGTCCTACTCTCCTGACATCCTCGACTTTGCAATTATCAAGCGAATCAATCTTGATCTAAGGTCTATCGAACCGCTCGATGACCTAGGCTCCGACCATCGCCCCGTTTCCCTCGTGCTAGGACCGCCGAACGAAAACGTCTCATCTCCTAAGACCTTTACCAACTGGAAAGGTTTTAAAAATACGTTAGTTTCAGCCTCAGAGGCTCCGAACTCTCCACTCGCGATCTCTCCCGAACAATTAGATAGCCCGGATAAAATTGATTCATTAGTAAATTCTCTCACTGATGCTATCAACTCAGCCATCAGTGATAACGAAAAGGTTGCTAAGCAAGGCAAACCCACGCTTCCCTTAGCCGTTAGCAATCTTATTAAAGCTAAGAACGCGGCTCTCCGGAGAGCCAAGAAATATCCCACGCCCGCCTATAGAACAGCTGCGAATCAGCTTCAACGTAAAGTTAGGTCTTGCCTCGTGGAACTCCGAGACGCTCAGATGAACGATCTCATGGCGAATATCTCTCCGTCCCACCAAGCGTACTATAGCATGGCCCGAGCCTTACGCGTAGACACCGCCTCTCACGTTCCTCCTCTCACTCGTCCCGATGGCACTACTGCCTTTGAAGTCGAAGAGAAAGCCGAATGCTTCGCCGACAGCATTGCCGCACAATGCTCGCCCAGCACGCAACCTGCTGATCCCTCACACATCCAGGCGGTGGAGGACGAAGTCCTTCGCAGAGACTCTCTCCCCATTACCGCCGACCCTGTCACAGTCTCTAATGACGAAATCTTGGTTCTCATTAGAAATCAAAAGTCCAAAAAAGCTCCGGGTGCGGATGGAATTTCCAACCACGCACTTAAGCACCTACCTCAACAGATGCTTACCTTGTTAGCTATCATTTTCAATGCCTGCTTCGACCATAGCTACTTCCCAAAAGCTTGGAAAGAAGCGACAGTCCATCGAATCGTCGAGTATATACTTGACGGTTTCTATCCGCGTCGTTATAAAACAGTCGCGGTTTTCTTTGACGTAGCCAAGGCTTTCGATAAAGTCTGGCACAGCGGTCTCGTTTATAAACTCTACAAGATAGGCTTACCGGATCGCCTAGTCAGGTTAATAGCGTCGTTTCTCAAAGACCGTACGTTTCGATTTAAACACGAAGGCACGCTTTCTGCGCCTCGTCCCATAAAGGCTGGAGTCCCTCAAGGCTCAGTCCTCGCCCCTCTGCTGTACACCGTGTACACCAACGACATTCCCATCCCACCGAAAGGCGTCGAACTCGCCCTCTTTGCCGACGACACCGCACTCTATACCAAAGGCCACAGTGTTCGGCACCTTGTAACCAGACTCCAAAAGGCCGTAAACGCCCTTGGTGTATGGTTTCAAAAATGGCGCATCGATGTGAATCCTGAAAAGAGTTCTGCGATGCGCTTCGACCACAAACGCCGTCGTACCGATGGCGATCCCCACGTTCGAATGCTAGGCATTCCCATCCCCTGGAAGCGCAGTACTAAATACTTAGGCGTCACATTAGATCCGACGCTTTCTTTCAAGCCACACGTCGAAAGAGTTTCGAAACTCGCTCGTCACTACTTAGGCCGCCTAAATAGCATGTTAGGTAGAAAAAGTAAAATGTCTTTCAGAAACAAACGTACACTTTACAAGGTCTGCGTTAGACCCGTCATGACGTATGCCTCGCCAATCTTTGCCCACGCCAAACCCTCCCTCCTGCACAAACTGCAGGTAGTTCAAAACCTCTTTTGCCGCAGGGCCACAAACGTACCGTGGTACGTGCGTAACGCGGACTTGCATAGAGATCTTGAACTGCCTACAGTACAACAACATCTCAAAACACTCTCTGAAGCGTTCTTCAAACGCTCCGAAACCCATCCCAATCCTCTAGTTCGTGATTCAGTCTCATATACTACTCCTGTCTTAGATTCGAAGTTCAAAGTCGCTAGGCCTAGGAATGCGCAAGCGTACTCATCCACCAGACTGTCCGCCGATCTCGAAGCCCTTCTGGCCGCAAATTCTAATTCTAACGTAAAGTCTAATTCTAACGTAAATCCTAATTCTAACGTAAATGCGAATGAATTCAATTTTATTTTGCAATTTTTAATTTTTGTTTTAATTATTTATTTTCATTTTGAGCACCTTCAGTGCTATGTATTAACCTTCAGTGCTTTGAGCACCTTCAGTGCTATGTAATCCCAGCGGGTGTCCCCTTCTGGGCCCCGCTAGCGCGGCCTCTTTCTCCAATTGGCCGTCGCTCAGATGAAGGCTGAGTGGCAAAAATGCACGAGCCGACAGGGGGTTTTTTAGTGGGTATGGTCCTGGTAGGCGTCGGGACGAGTCCCACATAACTTTGGAATCGCGCCAGAGTATGCGTCAGGGCATTTTTATCCTCCTGCCCTTCCCGCGGAGGGGAACAAAAAAAAAAAAAAAAACTCTGTTTCTTATGCATTCACGAAGCCTATTTGGAACACTCTCTTTGAGGTTAATTACGTCTTCATCAGGAACCTCTTCCCAGCAGAGTTTCAGTGCGTTGACCAGTTCCTGACGACTGTTCACAGCAGTAAAATTTTGTTTGAGTCTTCGTTTTAGTTGATCCCATAAATGCTCAATAGGGTTTACGTCGGGACTCATGGCAGACCACGGCATAACATTGATATTGGCTTCTGATAGTGCACTTTGGGTCAAACGGGCAGTATGTGGACGGGCATTGTCCTGCATAAGAATACAGTCCCAACCTACTCGCTGTGCATATGGGATCACATGAGGCTATATAATATCCCTGACATACCTGGCAGCATTAATATTACCCTCGTCCAAGAAAACCAGCACGGTTTTGCCCATGATGCTGATACCGCCCCACACCATAATACTGTGGCCACCAAAATGATGTTTCTCTTATGCAGGGATCAATAAAACTTTCTCTAGGTCTTCGCCACACACGTACTCGCCTGTCGTCACTAAGAAATTTTACTTTACACTCATCTGTAAAGAGAAAACTACTCCAATTTTCCATGGTGAACTCACTGTGCTCACGCGCATACCTTAAGCGCGCTGCACGATGTGCCCTTGGTAATTTTATCCGTACAGCGCGCATTCTTGAGTTGTTGTTGGTAAGTCGCAAAAATCGATCTTCATGATACGTGATAGCTCGATTTCTGCCACCAACACTGTCTGTTAATACCGATTCCATACATTTCAAATCGCATTTCGAGACATACCCAAGCTTGAAGCTTCTTTTCTTTGCGAATTGCCTTCTTGAAGCAGAACAACGGCCCTGGAGGCGGTTTCCGTGTCCACATGACGTCTTAATCCCGACGTTATAATTAATAATAATGTGGTAACACGATAACAAACGTTATACAAGCGCACAGTATCAACCAGTGTATGCAAAAAGACGCTGAACACAACTGATTTAAAAATGCGGAATACGCTGTTTTCGGTTGCTTAGCTTATTATTGTCAACACACTTAAAATCTACCCTTAATGAATCATTCCAATGGTTGAAACCATCTGTTGACTTATCCACTTAAGGTTTATAAACAACACTCTGATAACTAGCGAAAGAAATCCAAAAAAAACACATTCTTGAAAAATTTCCCAATGGGCCTTCAGTTGTTTTGAGTAGTTTACAATATACCACGATGAGAATGAGGGTCGCGTAGTGCCCACTTTATTATTACAGACTATTATAGTACGTTGTTGCTTATTCTGCCTAACGAGTATCAATTTGTTTACTTACGTTTCTGTAATCAATTTACAACTAACAAGGTTCTTCCAATTGATTATCCTATTATACTTCAAGCCGTAGGTATAGTTAGACGGTATAGATATAAGATAGTCGTCAATAGAACTTCATAGAATAAAGAATACCCAATTACAAAAAAGGAATAGCTGGAAAATAGAATTATACTGCTGTTGTCTAAAAAAAAACTTGAAAATTTAATTGAAAATAAAAAGAGCTCACCTTCTATGAGGCGGCGCCTTTCGTAAACAAATCATAAGACACATCTCGCCGGTTTTCACTTCATTTTAGACAAAAATACTATGACTGCCCAAGAATCCTAATCCCAAGTTAGGTTAGGATTCCTAATTTATAATATAAATGCGTAAGTGAATTTCTTTGTATATAAACTCGTATTTCCGTAACGCTTTCTCGCCCTAACTGTCAATCAACATAAAACTTATCAGACATGTCGTGAGATATGTCGGGATACGGAAAAAAATGTCGGTGCTTTTGCCGAGGAATACGCCAACAAAGCCTAACTCAAAAGCTAGAACCTGAGTAATTTGAACATATCACCCAATCAGCGACAACAATGGCTTACACAGGTTACAAACGATATCTTCCAGTGATCGTTCGCGACGCACCGTCCGCGCTGACTCCGGACGGACAGCCGCGCCCTTGACTTTATGACCTTCGGATAACCAGCCCTAAACGTAACGAGGGCTAAGGGCCGGGCGCAGGGGTATTATGTGGCCGCTTTGATTTATGGTGCGATGCGAGTGATTCTATTAAGGTCACTGTTTACAAGGTCTCAGGTGCTTGTCTTCATTTGTTTATTGATGACGAGTAGGATTTCTATCCTTTCGGCAATGAGGCAAAGCATACCTTCATTTATTTTCATGGTGTCTGACTAAGATTTGTTTTACGCCCGATGTGTTAAAGTACATTGCTTAAGCTTATTAAAACTTCATGTTATTTCATGATTGGAAATTGAATTGTAGGTGAAGCACTTAAATCCAAGAATACAGTTTAGGGGGAAAACGTAGCGTGGCTTATTTTTAGATATCCACATCTAAATTCTTAAGTAGTGTTATGAAATTGTCCGTTGTTATAGTTAATAATAAGTTACGAAGTTAGGCTTAGCGCCTGGGTGAAATGAAAAAAGTTGGAGATATTTCAGGCCGTATTTATTACGTAAAAGCATTTTACTTTTATTCTTTTTCATTTTCTCACTTCCAGTCTGAAAGTTTACATTGCTTTCAGTCTCTTGAGAACAATAATAGTTTTTAGTTGGCAACAGAACAAAAGCAAGACGATTAGTTGAATATATAAAGCATAATTGATAGTGCATTTACCTAATTCTAAGCAGCAACAATTTCGTAAAATGTATATTGTTTATTACCGCCATCGTTTGGCGTGGCTCCAGGATTCCACCGTTGACAGCAGGGTTTATGCCTCGGTGACACTCGGGGCGACGGCGGCCCACCATGTGCGAGTGGTTTGAAATGTGACGCGATGACGTTTGAAGATATTGGAGGTGAAAATTTGAAGAATACAAGCCATGAGCTGGTTTAAATTCGGTGGGCTTAAATTGTTAGACCGCGTTTTTTACTAAACTTTGATATTCTGACACGAGTTATGGTATACATAGGTATAGTAGTAGGTAATAATAATAATAAAAAAATAAAATTGCGCGTAGTGGGTAGAGTTTTTAGGCTTGTAGTTTTCAAATATCTAATATCTGACTTTTCAGCCAAATGTGATCCCGAGCTTTTAATAAGAGGGCAGAGGTATTCCTTTCGAATGAGTCCATAATAGCCTTATTAAAATACGCCGTATATAAATATTTATAATAAACGTTTTCTCAAGCTTCATTACGAGACATACCTATCCAACGTAGTCACATTGCGAAGATACAAACCATATTCATAAAACTAGGTAGTTCTGCACATAGTATACAGGGACTTCAAAAAGGCGTGTTTGTTTGTGAATCAGTCGCGAACGCTGGCCTTGCAGCTGGGGCACGGTGAACTAATCTACGAATTACTTCAATGTTTTAATGTAAGTTCATAGTTGGAAAGCTGGGCTGAATGGTCGCATTAGTTAAATGCTGCGGCGCGCTGAACAAACCTAATGTTAATAATTGAATAACAATTAGTGGCTTGTCCATGATGGGTAGAGTAACACAGACAGACAAATCTGCAGCAGATTTATGAAATAACAAGAGACATCTATGGATTCAAGATGGATGATAGAGATGCTGGAATTTTTCTACGTTTATACTAATTGACATTGTGAAATCGTAAAAGGCGCGCTATGGAAGCGTGTTGTTATTTTATGATTTTATTTGTTAATTTTGGAAATCGTCGAGTATTTTTTTGGAGGCATCCACATGATTATATAGAGCTAAAAAGTGATTTTATGACGGTCTTAATGTTTTGATCCCTGGATATAGACATACATTTCAATTAAAAATGTCCTTTTTTTTAAAGCCTGCGCTTATAATTATATATATTCAGCACTTAGAGTTTTTTGTAAAGACTAGACAAATTACAGAATAGAACATTGGAACACAGACCGCAGAAAATGGTCTAATTCTCAAAGAAACAAAAGTAAAGTTGTTCACACAAGCGAGTAAGTATAATTTCCCAAAACAAAATATCAAAATATCCATCAGCATATCTCATTTTACACTCCACTTCTTCGTAGGTATTCAAAATAAATCTACACCATCTTCCTAATAGCCACGGCAGGCAATCACTGCAATCAGAGTCTACTCGCAAGATGGCTGACAGCTGTGACGTATGCGCGCCACTCGCTGTCATGGCGCGTCGGGCCGCGATGTTGTCAATATGATAAACAAAGTCCCGCGGCTCGTTAACACGACGACGCCTCTTAGGGGTCTATGAATAATGTAATTTTATAAAACCTCTTCGCGCTCAGGTTCTCTTGACTTGGTAGTTAGTTTTTGGCTCCGGTTTTAAATTTTCGCGACAATTTGTTATTTAAATAGTTTGTTTTGGATTAACGATCTGGCGTTTAAGAGAATATTGAAGCCTGAAAAATTTAAGAGTAAATACGATGAACAGTCAAACTTGAATAAAAGGAAAACATTGTGACTATGCCATCATACTCTACCAAAATTTTACTTTTATCGAAATTAGATATCTATTTTTGGACACGATCTCTTTTCCAAAGTGTATTGCCTTATCTAAGTCGTCATAAAAGCCACTTTGAGTAAACGTTTCTCGACAGTTTGACTAATTCCGCTGCTGAGTGTGTCGCCGCGAGAGTCGACTGGCAGCCTCCGCTCGCAGCTCCGGCGGGCGAGGTGCCAAGTTCACCAAATACGAGTATTGTACTTACAGACGATGTAGTGTTGTTAATGGATGAATGTAAGAAACGGATGTGATGGGCTGTTGGAACTTGAAGGGTTCTGTCAGTTTCTAAAGCTGATCACCGAGATGGTAAATAAACGAATTGATAAACTGTTCACAAAATTTACATATTAACTAGTTGGGCGTTCCTGTTTGTAATTTTAAACTGCTCAAGTAATTATATTGTCAGTCTTTCATGGCTCATTATCATAGTTATATTGAATTTTCAAGCATATCATTAAAAAGTCTATCTTAGCAAAACAATAAGAAAGACACATTCATCAAGTTATTTGAAATAATCTCAGTTATTGTGGATATTGTTCACTGCATCGAGTGTGCGCGTGCTCTGTCCGCAAATTGTAGTCACATTCAGGTAGTTACTTCAATTTCTAAATTCTCTCTGTAACCTAAATAAATTATCTCTAAGTAAATTAACTCTTTAACCGTTTATTATTAGTAGGTATATGGTGTGACGTTCCAAAGACCACGACAGAGTCGGACTAGAGTGATCAATCACATCAGCCGCCCGCCCACCAATAATTTTTACCCTAACACGTAATCTATCAATAGTTGAAGAATCTAGGTTAAGTAGAGAGTGGCATAAAAGTCGCGAAACGCAAATCATCCTCGGAAGTAATGGCGGCGGCGGTAGTCCCGCCTTCCAGCAATTTCCCGCGCTATAAAAACTATAAAAATTATGTTTCATTTGGATATGGAAAAAATAATGAAAATATTTTATTTCATATTACGTAAAAAAAATTACACTTGTTAAACGTCTTATATGCCCCATCTTCATTGAGATTGTGTAAATATACATTAACTTCTGTTTTAATGCCGACCGAAAGGGAAAAATGCCGAAGGAAAAAAGGCTCTCGGCATTCTTTTGTCAAAATTATTATTCATATGAACTAGGTTTATAATTTTGCAACGACTAGCGCGTGCCGTGATACCGTCGTCTTATTATGGTTAAGTTGATACCAATGAATGTTATTGAAGTTTGTTAGGAGTGGAGAAAACACAAAATGGAGAGTCAATAGTTGATCATAACTATCTGGTTAAGCAACGGGAAAGGATTTATTTGCTTGTTTATTTAAACTTTAAAACTATTCTGTAGTTTAAAAACTTTATTGAAGAATAAAAATGACTGATTGGATTAAATTGCGATGTTTAAGAACATGCTCGAATAATCCCTCTCGTTAGTTTTACACCCTACAGTACAAAAAAGCCTAACCTTCTGTTTCTATGGATATATTAAGAAAGGTAAATTACAATTTTGGTACACTGAGTGCAGTATCAATGGGTGCAAATAATTTCAATCCCTCAGCGGCTAAAGTATGGTTATTTGCCCTCTTTCGAGCCGTGACTGTGGCTAGAAGCTACCAGAGTATAAAATCGAAAACTGAACCGTCTCCAGCTTGTATGTACTTAAGTTGGCTCGCGACCAAACTTTCACTAGTAAACATGCAGAGCAAACCGACCCACAAAACACAACACTACTCCGGAAAGGAAAGCGCGGCATCTTCAAAAATAACAGGATGATATTGTTTGATCCAAGTATGTATATCAATTTTTAAATATACATTGCGTTTTTATCTTTGATGTACTTAGCTTTTTTATATACCTAATTCAAATTCAAATATTTATTTCTCAACTTTGACAATTACCTACTTGTTCTTATTGACGTCAAATAAAACATGACTTTACCATCAGTTCGGAAAAACCTTCGTGAAGAAGAACTGGCTAGAAAATTTACAGAGTCTCTTTGTGTCTATACACAGTTCTTCAAAGTTCAAAGCTCGGCAAGTCTCCCTCCCCTCAAGTATCCAAACGACGAACACCCTCAAACGGCACCCGTTCACGAGTTAACGCGGGGTCCAGCCATCGCCCCCCTCAACCACATTAGAGGGATGAGCGACCCGTCACCCGACGCCATCGTTATATACGTCCTTCAAGTAAAGTCCGCAGTAAGCCTAATTTAATTAAATATTTATAGCACTCACAGCCGCACTTTCATATTTTGTTTAGTGAATTTATACTTTATCCGTACCTCTCCAAGTCTAGATTTGCTAAATCTATAATTATAATTGCTTTAATTATCCGTTTGACGTTACTGAAACTGTAACAGAGAACAATTTTATTTCGCTTGTATAAGCATATAAACGTTTTTTAATTCAACGTCTTAAAAGCAATCGTGATAAAACAAAAATATTATAATTTTTGACACGGATTACTATTTTATACATCACCTTTCACCTAATTAGAATCAAGAAACTCGAAGCTGAATTCGAACATTTTGCGTCCTCGTTTGCTATTCAGGAACCGTCTGTGTTTCCAAACTCAGAAATTTGCGACAATCATATCGGTTATGGCGACGTTGGAATAAAGAAAATTATGGACTTGTTTTCGTTTTGCTTCGTTGTCGCATGTAGAGGTTGTAACAAGCGTTATGGCTGTATGGAGGGAATCCTTTTTCAGATAATTTGTCTGAGTGATTGTGCCAAAACCCTGGGGTAATCTTTATTTATTTTGTTACTGTAATAATAGTAAAAAATGTAGTCAGACGAATGTTGCTTATGATATTAAAGTTTGTGGCATAATATTTTTATTATAAGGATAACAGAAACTCTTTATAAAATCTGTAGGTAATAAACATACTTGTATTGTCTTGAAAGTACTTGAAGGCGCCATCTTTAAGTTTCAGTTGGTTTTTATTTAAGATTGCGCTATCCAAGTTATTAAATTTCGTACCTTAAGTTAAACTTGTATATTAAGCTTGCATTTATTTCATTTTAAACATTATTTGCACATGTGACAGGTTTCAAATGTGTTCTAGCAGGTTATCGAATAGGGAAGAGGCTGGCTACCACAACTTAAGGAACCCTAGTGATGGGAAGTGCTACTTTATATTGTGAACTAGTCTGATTTTGTTGCTACTAAATAAGAAAAATAATAAATCCCCAGACAGACCGACCAACTGTATGGCCCCAAAGTAAGCAGAGCTTGTGGTATGGATGAATATCCAGCGCACTGCGGGGGAACCCAGAATAAACATTGACCCGAAAACGAATATCTATGTTCATCACACAAATGGGTGCCCCGGCCAGGACTCGAACCTGAGACCTCCGGCGTTAATACGCCTAATGGCAGGGCTACCAACCACTACACCACTCGGTCGTCAAATACATGTTTACTTCCCTTTTTACTTTATCGGCAATGCTGACGTGACCGGTCTGGACCGGAGTGTGTGCACGTGCGTGTGCGTGTCACAAGTCAAGGTCAGACAAGGTGAGGCGGAAACCCCGGCTCGGACTTACGGCTTGTTTATAATGGTGTATCGGTCTCTTGCTAAAAGCTTAACATCTTTTTTGTTTAGATTGGAATATGTTGTCTGGTTGATTACAAAATAAAAAATATTTTCAAAAATTTCGAAACTAGATTTATATACGCGGAAGTCCTAAACCAATGAATATAAAAAACAGAACCCCATTGTTCCTGAAGGATATGCAAGCAAAGATGCAGGTTATAGCTAATTTATATGTAAAACAAATACATGAATTAATATTTAAACTTGGTGATTACTAAAGTAGAATGATCGATTAAAGCTACTTTCATGAAACGGCAGGCCTGGTGTAACATCTGCATTTCGATGTGTAACTGCATCAAAGTTAAAGTATATTTCATAAACCAGTAAAATAAAACACGTAGACTTCAACCAGGCTCCTTGTTCCACAAGGCTGTCCTCCACACGCGCACGTGGAGGCTGCTTGGGGATCCGCTCGAACAACTGCGTGCGTGTATGTATGTACAAGATAACACTGATTATGATGGTTATGATTAATTCTGGGTTATTTTAAAACACAAACAACTTGAATACCCGAAAAATAATTCAAGTGTTCTATACATTGACGACCAAGTAGCGTAGTGGTGGTATCCCTGCCTCATACGCCGGAGTTCCCAGGTTCATCACACCATTGAGGCCGGGGCATTCATTTGTGTGATGAACATAAATGTTTGTTCTCGGGTCATTGTTGTTGATATTTATATATGTATGTTCACTCTGGGCTTCCCTCCCAATTCCCTGTATGGTCATTCATAACACAAGCTCTGCTTACTTTGGGGCCATATAGTTGGTGTGAGGGTCTGGAGATTTATTATTATTATACATTTTGATCGAGTAGGTTTCATCTTTTGACATACGAAACCTATGATATTTTTTTCTAGTATGAAAGTTGGTCCTATAGAAAAAGTTGATAGTAATCGTGGGTCGATGTATACCTGAGAGTTTGTCGCTTAGTTTTAAAAACCTGAATAAATTTATGTTAAATGTAATAAACGAACTCTATTTATTTTATTCATCCATTATCTTGATAAAAAGTGGTAGATGGGCTTATCAACTACATTTCTTTCTCAGAAAAGTAAATATGCTGTTGTATCAATTGTTCACGTAAACATATTATTTATTTCATAAAGTATATGTCAAAGTAAATAGTAAAGTTCACGTAGATTCCCGCCAACAACATTAGCTTAAAAGCAACGCCATCAACGAAAGTATTCATTATCGCTGAAGTAATGGATGTGATCTAGAAAAGTTAAAATGCCAGAAGATTCCTGGAAGTTTCACTAGTGCCGTTAGTAAAATCTTACTCATTTCTTGAGAAGAAAATAGGTTATTTATAAAACTGCAACTTTTTAGAAATTTCCTCACAGGAAACCCAAAATAAAATAATGTTTAAGACCAGACTGTAACACTAAAGTCATGATTTTCGCATCAATCCAAATTCAAAGTGAAATATATATTTCTCAACTTTTACAATTATTTGTTCTTGTTGACGTTAAATAAAGCATGAAGAATTGGGAAACTTCACAAGTGTCGTTTTTTTCAAACTACATTTACAATTGGTCTTATGTCTGTACAAATTTATTCTTATCTGCATCTGTTAGCTCGCCAAGTCTCCCACCCCCCAAGTATCCAAACGACAAACACCCTCAAACGGCACCCGTTCACGAGTTAATGCCGGAGCCAGCCATCGCCCTCCTCAACCATATTAGAGGAAATATCGGATTTAATGTATTTTTCTATATATATTATTTGTTTTGCTGTGTATGTCTACGCGCCGTCGTAGCACGTACTACGACGCACGTAGCGTCTGCCTTATAGTGCCTAAATGATGTAATGTATTGACTCCAAGTTTTACTTAATACGCTACGTTTAAGGTACTGACTACATCTGTGTGGTTAGTAAATTTTTTTTTTTTTGCTGCCGATGCACCTTCGCACCTTCGCGGTAAATTCCTCTGCGGGGGGGTTATGTGGGACTCACCAGAATGGCACCTACCCACTAAAAACCACCTGTTGGCTGTAGTTATTACCGTTAGCCTTCATCGGAAGCGACACCCGTCGGGAAGTTGGGCGCGCTGGCGGAGACCCGCTAGCGGGTCTTCCGCCTGTAGTGAAAGTTGCACTGAAGGTGCTCAAAGGGACATGAGTTGGTGGCAGTTCTGGGCAGCCTCCGGTGAAGCCGGGGCTGGGCAGAGGTCGGCCAAAGCATGATTTAGGGATCAATTCATTTAAATGAACCTATAATGAATTGAGAAGGGAACTATGCTCCGCCAGAGCTAGCAAACGCTCTGTCGGAGTACGTGAAGCCCTAAGTTTACGGGCTAAGACTGCGATTTCACTAACATCGACATTTTTTATAGCGTCGCAGACGATACGCATATCGTCTGCTACGGAGGATTGAGGAGTGGGTTTGTATGGGCGAGGAGCCGGGATGGGATTCAATGCGGGGCGCTGCCTCCAGTTTTCTGGGGCAGGCCTGGATTGTGTAGGCTTAGCAGCCGGAGGAACCCGGCTACGCAGCGGCGGAAAGTTTTCTTGGGAAAGGCGCGGAGCCTGTTTGGGTGCCGCCCTCTTGGAATTGGAGCGCATACAACGGGGTGCACGAGGGCAGCCCCTGTAATTTGCGGTGTGGCCGGACTGGCCACAAAGCACGCAATCGGGAGGAGAGGGAGTTTCAGGAGTGCGATTGCACTCCTTAGTGAAGTGAGGGACCAGGCACTTGACGCACCTGGGCTGTGCGCGGCAGTTGGCCGCCGCGTGCCCGTACAACTGGCACCGGTGGCACTGGCCGGGATGACCACGGCGATGAGGCGCCTCGATTGAGATCCCAGAGAGGCCGCAAATAGAGCTAACCCCTTTCAGGATCTCTCTGGACTTGGGGACGTTGGCGAGAATCACCAAAGCGAGAGGGTGTTGCCTCCCGTACTTGCTGTGCATTTTATGCACCGCGAGTGCCGGGAAGCCTTGGGACTGCAGATCCTCCAGGATATCCTCGTTCGATAATTCGAACGGGACTCCCCTGAGTACCGCTCTGATCTTACGCTCTCCTGACAGAGCATAAGTGTGATAAGCATATTGCTTATCGGTAAGGAGCTTAGTCAAAGCTCGGAAATCGTCTATCGACGAGACAGTGATTTTAATAGATTCACCCGAGTTTACCGCTCGGGTGTAATGGATCTTGTGCTCATTGCACAATGTCGAGACCTCAGTCCATTTACCCTTTTCCCGAAGGAAAACGGGTGGAGGGACCTTGGCCTTGACAGAAGTTGGGGCCGGAGCGGGTGTTGAAGACACCGGGGCAGCTGGCGTTGAAGACGCCGCAGGGGGTGTGGGGACGGGCGTTGAGGGCGCCGGGTCTTGTTTCGAACGCTTCTTAGAGCGCTTCTTAACAAGCGTAAAAGAGGGAGACTCAGGGCCAGTTGGGGTGGCGTCCGAGGATGACTCGGTCGCGGGTGCGCGCTTGCGGCGCAGAGGGGCGTCTACTTCGCACTCCATGTCACTGGAGGAAGGGGACGCGGGAGGGCCTAAGACCTGAGGGGTCTGGGGAACTGGGGTGGCCTGAGGGGCCATTGTGGACATTAATGTCATGAGATGAGGGATAAGGGAATCTAAGAAACGGTACTTATCAGCATTTAAAGACATGCCTTCAGTACTTTCAATTAACTTCTTCCTAAACTCGACAAAGCTTAGGGAAGCCATTGCGGAGGGGTTGGGGAGGGACAATATATGAACCTAACAACGATGACTAACTTCCTAAAACCACCCTACACGCAGTAGGGCGGTTGAGAACGACGCGGATAACTTACTCGAACACGGCACTTGAAGTCCTGGAACGACGAATTGCCGTCGACGAAGCTCACGTTCCACGAAGTACGGTTAACAAGCCACTGTTCGCCGTGAAAACGGCGTTAGAAACTTATTAGAAGTACGGTTAACGACCCACTGTCCGCCGTGAAAACGGCGTTAGAAACTTATTACGGTATACAACTATGAAATTATATATTAGGACAACAACCAGTGAAATTTGGGTGCTAAATTAGCGCGGGGGCTAATAGAGCGGGAAGGCGTCTGCGATCGACGTGCGCTCGAGAACGCACGCAGACCGAGACTGCGGTTAGTAAATATGACAATGCGTCTTTTATACAATGAGTTATTCTTCTTTCTAATACCATTCATACCTTTGTATAACATACAACGTTGATAAAAGCGAGAGGCATTTAATGAAACCACATATACTATAAGTGCCTACTGTTAATCCGAAACTATTAAAAAAAAAGTTTACGAGAAGTATACGAAAAACTTTGAATACAACCATTTGAATACAGCGCCCGGGTTTGATGTGGATGATAATGTAAAAATGTGTTGTAGGTAACGTTGGAAGGTATGATCAATGAAAATAATAAACAAAAATAATTAATTGTAACACTTACACATTAAATCTTCAATTGTTCGAAATGTCCGCCGTTTGCATTGCCGTTATGTCCGACGTATAATATTGTTATTTAATCGTGCAATAAGGTCACTGTTTGTTGTTAAACTTTTTAATTTATTAAACGCTAAAATAGTCCGGTTTTTAAGTTCCTCTACGGTATTCACGTCTGTCGCGTACACTGCACTTTTCACAAACCCCCAGATAAAAAAATCCATTGGAGTGAGATCCAGGGACCGTGGTGGCCATCGTACTGGTCCAAATCGACCAATCCACTGCTGTCCAAACATTTCGGTGAGAGCTCTCTGGAAGACATCACTGAATATGGAGGAGCTCCGTCCAATTGGTACCATAAATGCCGATAATTGGCTAAGGGTAGTTCTTCGGTATATTTAGCAAGGGTACCGGATAATATTCTCAAAAATTTTACCGTGTTAAGGGTGCCGTCAATAAAAACAGGGCCAATAATCTGGTCCCTGTGTATACCAGCCCACACATTAACAGAGAAGCGGTACTGATCCTCTGACTCCCGAATCATGCGTGGATTTTCAACACTCCAGTATCTGAGATTTTGTTGGTTCCATATGCCATTGCGTGTAAATGTGCTCTCGTCGGTCCACATGACATTTAATAAAAAACTCGGGTCGTCAGTAATTTTGTCAAGTATCCACTGGTAGTGAGTACGCCTGACTGGCAAATCCCTTCTTAAAAGGGCTTGAACTTTTTTAAATTTGTACGGTTTGCGTTTATTCCTTTTTAAAATGTTATGCACGGTTCTATGGCAAACTCTAAACTGGCGTGCGGCTCTATGCAGACTCGATGTGGGGTTGCGGTCAAAATAGTCAAGAATCTGTTGCTCACGCGCTGTAGGTATCTGCTGCGGTGGGACTCCCTCCTGATGCGCTGCTAATGGTTTGTTTTCCCATGCCCGTTGTACTGCCAATACTATGGTGCGAGCGTTCCTAGGGCACGCGCGGCTGTCTCCATACTTTTCTCGGTAAGTTCGCAGAGCTAGAGCTGCGGTTCCGTGGGATTCCCCGTAGATTAAAATCATGTCAGTGTATTCTGACGCCGTGTATGTAGCACGAGGCATTGTGGATGTTTTACGTACTTACAAAATAATTAAAAACTACTCACAAAACTAAACCGAAAATACTCAGTTACGTGTCCTATCACAACAAAAACTTAACATTAGTAAATGGGACGCGTGAGCGACAATAATCCGTGCTGAATTGCGCAACTTGCACCCCAGATGCAACGCGTCTTCGCACTAAACAAAGTAAAAATTGTGCCCTTGACATAATTAGCTGAGCCGGCGCCGGCGCCATAGCAACATTCTGATCTATTTCTATTTCTGTTACGCTTATTACATTAGAGTGAGATAACCGTGATCTGTACTTTCTTTTAAGGGAAGATTGAGTACAAGTACTTCCTTGTTTGTACTGCAAACTTACGATGCAAACTGGCAATGTTGCATCGCTCGCGTGAATTTCGTCGTTTAGATAATTACGTATGCCTATAGTAGAAACTTACGATCAGGTAATCGGGAAGATACAGAGTGTTTAAATGAAGCTAAGAAAAAACTAAAAAACATTCCTGTGACTAAACTATGGCTTACATTGGTCTCATTTTTGTTGTGTAGCCTGATAATGATACACAGAATATGTGGTTTCATTTAATGCCTCTCGCTTTTATCAACGTTGTATATTTTATTCCAAAATGTTTACGACGGCGAGAATTTTCCCGCAAGAAATAAAAAAAAATCTTATTGTTACTACTACCTATTACTAGTTTCGTCACCAGTCTGTACTCCTATAAATAAATATATAAAATACTGTCCCTAAACGAACGAAAACTTAAAAAGGCATTAGGCTCTCCGCCACCTTCTTGTCTTCAAGCAGATGTGAGCTCAAACATCATCGAGATATCAAATACGATGTGGAACTATCGCCGAGTCGTCGCCAAATCGACGGCAGTTGCCAGCGAGTTGGCCGCGACGCGACCGACTAGGCGTATTTAATTATGTTGAGGGATCCAGCGGCAATTCTGCCAGCCTTTTGGCCACTTTGCCCTATTTACAAAGTAATTTAGGCGTTTAATTCTATCTTTAATTCTCATCCTTTCCTTTTTTTTTCCTATCGTCAATTTGTAAATATTTTTGTTTGTAAAATAACAATTATTTGTTATTCAAAAGTGGAGATCAAATTGTACCTAGTGCTTATTGGGTTGATATGTTAATCGAGTAAAGGTATACGCTACACGCAGACAGGCCTTCCGTCCCTTTATGGTAGATATCCCAAGAAGTCGAACCAAACGCTTCGATAGTTCCTTTTTGGTGCGAGTCGCCAAGGTGTGGAATGAACTGCCTGCGTCTTTTTTTCCAGAAAACTATAGTCCTAGTTCTTTCAAGCGTCGAGTGAATAGGTATCTCGTGGATAGACGTTCAACACCTTCGTCTTCATCGTCACTTTCCATCAGGTGAGATAGAAGACAAAGTCTAATCCTTTTTCAATATAAAAAAATATATGTTTGGTCGTCTGAGGCTCATGACCTTGCATTGGGTTGTTAAAGTAAGGACTACCGCTGCGACACTAGTCAAGGTTACATCTTTGGGTGAATGCTTCGACGTACCTCACTTCTGTCGGCCAATAATGCCCGCTGCTAGTTGGACCGAGACTTCATGCCGCTCGGCTTGTACTTTAAATTTAATTTGTGACGTTATTTTATTCTAATTATTCTAGGGGTACCTTTACTTAAGTTCTGCTAATATTATATTCATTTCAGAATACTCTCTGCTTTTGCTTTTAGCTTTGAATGCACGATTGCGACAAGCCAAGTTTCTAAGTGGACGAACTAAGTTCATTGGCCAGTATTCTGCTTTTCGAGGTATCTTCTGACACTCAAAGCAGCCAGTTATAATAAGCTTCATCAAGAAAGAATGTTGTATAAAGCAGTCTTTAACAAATCTCTATGTGTGCCAAGTAGCTTTGTATGTAGTAGTTATGCAAATGTTTATGTTTGTATGTCATGTGATATCTGTGTCCTTGTTCTGTTTACAAGACTACGTTTGTAAGCCGGGGATCTATGTAACGTTCTATGTAAGATAGTAACTGTTCTGAACTGCTTTAAGATATATCTCTACACAACACTTGAACAATCATTGATAGATTATATAAATTTATTTAATGTTTTCTTAAAACTAGAAAGTTCTAAGCAATGGAAGTAACCAATAAAGTACTTTGCTAAACTAATAAAATGTATTGGTATCGAAGCGTCTACAGAAATAAACTCTAAAACATAGGCCTCAAGTTCTCCATCTGATTAGCATCTAAATAAGGTTTTTATTGAACCTACAAGGTACTACAGAGCCCTTCGAATTCGATAAATCCTTTTTTTAATTTAATGCCTCAAAGAAATGCCATTTATCCAAATAAAAACGTTCAGAAGTGTTCTATGAGTGACATAAACACTTTCTACAAAGTATTTTTTTTTCATTTTTGATGATTATTTTGAATTTTGAAACATTTTAGACACTTTCTGAAATTTTTAAATCGTAATATCCGTTACATAATATTCGTATGGACCATGGATTGATAAACACAATAAATATATCAATTTATCTTAATATTCTCAGCGGTTGCAATCCGATACTTGTGTTGTATCTAAAAGTTCTTAATGAAATTTTGGAACTTTTAATGAAACCACAATACTCGACCCCTAATTCCAAGCCCGGTCTTCGAAGGTCTCAAAATCACCGTTTAATTTTTTTAAATACAGAAGAGAGGTAACGTTCTGACAATACGTATTGAGCAATGAATCTGGTACTCACTAAACTCAAGTATAAGGTCAGGGAAAAAGTTTCTTCGTATTTGAAAAACAAAATGAACTTTGTGCCGCTTAGACTAAGACTGCATTATGGCCATAGTCGCGGCTTGTTTCACATAGTGTCCTTTCTTAAAAGTAAAATGTCATATTTTATCGATTTTCTTCTTTAGACTCGCCTGTTTTATCGAACAGAAAAACAACTGAAAAATGACTGGATGTTAATAGTTCTTTTTTAAATGTAATCCATAATTTTAAAGTTTTAATTTCTAAGAGTTTCAAAACTTTTAAAGGGTCATACTGTCACACTGATTTATTGTAGTTTTAAAATTGCTAAGTACAGCAAGCTTGGTCACATAGTGCGAGCTAGTAACTCACAAACAAAACTAAAGAATGATCTTGATCTTTTACGGTTTTATTACTCCGTACAGACAGTACTCAAATCATCTACAAACAAAGAATAAAACCAAATAGATCTTACATTACGTGCAAAATACAAAAAGACTTTTCCCCGACTTATTATTACATAAATTGTCATAATAAATAAATTAAACTATGACAAATGTTCGACACGAAAAATAAATTAAGAGTGAGTATATATTTTGAGATATAAAAATGTAATTGGGGTGAACCGCTAAATTAAATGAAAATATATCAAATAAACTGTATGAAAGCCATTTAAGATTAATGCTTTAGGAAACGAATCACGCTAAATATGCATCAAGGCTAGCATGTTATTTTTTTTTCTATAACATTATTGATCAGAAGATATGAGAAGTTGCATGTTTTCAGCGGTAATGGATTCCGGTGACTGCTGGGCGAGGAATTTTGCAGTTTAGTATCCTTTTAACCCATGCCTTTTTTGGAATTGTCCTACAGTAGTAAAGAGTTAAAATTAAAAAAAAATCTAGGTATATAATTATCAAATAGTTTAATCATTATGAGTTTGTTAAAGCCTGTTGAAAGTTTATTTGTTTCAATTACAACCCTATTGATATATGACTTTATCAAGAAAAATGTAAGATCTCTGTTTTCCAGTTAGTTTCAATTTGCAAGGGACAGCAAATTAGATATTTACGATGTTTGCTTATCTCGACGACTTGTTTATCTCTCTGTGGCCGGGCGGTCTCAGTGCCAGTACTTGTAATGCGTGTCAAGGTTGTAAAAGGCGTAAGTCGTATACCATTCGTCACCACTAGTGTGCGAGTGCACCACTAAGGTTACAATCCAGGTGAAGTATGCTGCGTAGGAATGTAATAATAAATCCCGAGACAAACACACCAACTGTTTGACCCCAAAGTAAGCAGAGCTTGTGTTATGGATGACCATACAGCGAACTGGGGGGAACCCAGAATAAACATACATATATAAATATTAACAACCATGACCCGAGAACAAACATCTGTGTTCATTACACAAATGCATGCCCCGGCCAGGCTCGAACCTGGGACCTTCGGCGTATGAGCCAAGGCTATTAGTTACACCACTTGGTCATCAATGTGTGTGGAGGACTCAGACTTAGGGTAGATATTGCCGTTGCAGGGTGAGTCTGTTTACTCTGGATTCTCCACCTTCATTGTGTGGGTATTTATGTATCAGTTTGAGATCCTGTTATCAGAATTTTTGGATTTGTAAGAAAGAATAAAATACATTATTCATGGCCTCACAAAAAACAAATTAATAATAAGGAAAAGTAAAAATTAACACACAAGAACATTGATTTCATTTTGTTCTGGGCTATGTATTTTGTATTTTCTTTTTGTGTAGGAATTATAGAACGAATTTAAAATTATTTCCATGAGTTTTATTTTTATTAGTCTGCCCTTTCTTAACCATCAATGAAGCTTTTACAGAATCTATAACATCGACAGCTGACGACAAAAGCTTGTCGTTGACGTCACTGGTTGTAGGTTACTTCAGCTTTGTGAAGTAATGTGTTGTAATAATGGCTCAACATGGTGACAAGAATTAAAAATTATTTTTGTTATTTCAAGTAAACGTTGTTTTGGAATTCACTAAAGTCACGAATTTTAATGATGAGATAGGAGAAAAATAAAGTTACCCGTACAAAGTAAGAAACTCATTTCCCTCTAATATGGTTGAGGAGGGCGATGGCTGGATCTCACGTTAACTCGTGAACGGGTGCCGTTTGAGGATGTTCGTTGTTTGGATACTTGGGGGGAGGGAGACTTGCCGAGCTAACAGATGCAGATAAGAATAACTTTGTGTAGAAATAAAAAGACTCTGGAAAGGAGGAACCAAGTTGTGGGCTAGTCGGTTCACAAAACGAAATATATGCTAAAAAATGCATAAAATTATTCTGTATTTGCATAAAAAAAAAACTACAAAAATATTAGATCTGTAAAACAAAATAAATTGAAATGAATGTACTATGATTACGGCGTCTTCACATTTTTATGATTATTATTTTGGAAATATCAAGAATTCATCAAAAAAAATATATGCTTAATACTCTTGATTATTTCACACGAATATTGAAACATTTTTACACATTTTAAGAAGTTATCAATAAAAAACATTTGAGAAATATGTTGGATTTTTCATTTTTATTTTGGCATCACAGCAGTATGTCATATAGCTTATGTCAAATCTCCAACGGTCTTTCATTTCGTTTCTTTTAGTGCGTCACGAATGTTCTCTGTAAATAAGTGAAATAAGTGTTTCAATTGAGTCTCCACTATGCAATATCAATTAACAGGACGTTTACCAAGCTTATATTTTCTAGAGAATTATTTATTTTCTATTTTTTAACTTACAAATGTATGTTAATGAACTGTGTGTATTTGTTATAATTGTTTAAAAAAACACGCAGCCTTAATACAACTTCTATGTTAAATTTTCTTACCATATTTCAAGTATTTATAACTCTGTTTTCAGATTGCAAAATGTTCTGAAACTTCCTTTATTATGTTGTTGATATTACATCTATCTGTAACTTTAAATTTCATAATGTTAACTCAACATGCGCCCTGGGCCCAGGCATGTATGGGAAGGTGGGTTTCTCCTTTATTTTGAAAAAAATATACCCGTGATGTTTCTTGCCAGTTCTTCTTCACGAAGGTTTTTCCGAACTGGTGGTAGAGTCATGTTTTATTTGACATCAATACGAACAATTGTCAATGTTGAGAAATAAATATTTCATTTCAAATATTTCAACGTCTTAGTAATTTGTAAGGTGGGTGTAAACGAAGCATTTCTCTGGATTTTCTTTCTCTATCGATAGAATTAGCATCAGAGATAGGAACTTCAGGATTGCCACCTCAGCTACTTTCTAAATTAGGTTCTTCAACCGATAAAGGAATGCTACGGAAATAATGCCGAGAATTACATTCAAATAACCTAACATTTCTGTAGATTGTGTTTGCAAGCCTCATTAGTTTGTACTTATGTGATGAAAAACTGAAGCATTAGTAAAACGAACTTAAATATTTATACAGATAATGATGTTTAGTATAAGTTTTCAAGAAAATTTGGCTGGAGAAAAATCTTAATATATTTTATGACTAAAAAACATTCTAAATTTAGGTGGTACCAACTGAAATTGAAATCAGTAATAACAAAATTTTCATAACTATTACATTGGCCACGAACTAAATATTCATTAATATTTAGCATTTCGCAGCGGCATGAATAATGCAAAGTCATTTCACTAAATGATTGTTTTGTTTTTGGCAAAACAACGTTGCGTCAATAAGATGGCGAGTTTGATAGCGTTTACACGACTGAAGGACACTGTATTTCTACTTGTCAACTCTCTGTCTCTCTGTCATGTCGACAAGAAACAACGGGGATTTATTATAATATAAATAATTTATTAGTAGATCCCAGAATCAAATGTAGTTTTGAAGTATTGATAAGTATCCAAGTGGGCGTTACTCCAAACTCTACTTTACGGTAAATTGATTTTTTTTTAATATTTCTAACAATCACACCACATTATCTAGCCCAAATTTAATATCATTAAGAACTTGTGTTATGGATGCTAGATAACCGATAAATAAACTTAAGAAACATGTAAGCAGAAATAGATTTTTTTTTCAATAGAAATAAACTTAAATAAACATACATACACACCCATGACTAGAAAGCAAATATAATAAAATATTTGCCTGTACCAGGATTCGAACCCGGGACCTCTGGCATGGAGGGCAAGGGTACTTTACCTCCACACCACCAAACTCTAATTGGTAAATGAGTAAGTACAATCGCACTGTTGTCTTCGTACCAGTAGAGTCGGCAGCCTCCGATATTCCAGGAATACTGAAATGTAAGTATTTTCTCGTATTGCGAGGCGACTTAGAAAACTTCGGCATTAGTAAATAGAACAAGAAAACAAAGTCTGACTTACTAGATTCGCAAATGCAAATAGTAAAATAAATCAAGTAAAAAAAAATTAAATAATATTTTATTTTTAAAGCTCGCCTTGTTCTATGTGAGTAATTCCTCTGTCACAAATAAGTACAGGTCCCTCCCGCAGTGACTTAGTTACAGGACTCACAAAGTTTGGACGGAACAGTTGTACAGAAGGTACTCGCGAGCTTACAGCCGTATGATTGATCGACAAGTTATACTTAGTCGCTACTTGTGCCAGTTGTTTGTGCCGAGTAACGGTCTGATGTATTCGCGGGGAGGTCGGGGTCCGCAGGGTAACCTGTCTGTTATATAATTTTGGTTTAAGATCTTTGTGTAACGCTAACAAATGTGAAAAATTGGGAGGATGGTTCTATCTGTTCTAATCGAAGTTTAAACATACACGGTTTATATAAACAATTATACTACTTTAATATTATCTCGAAAAACTATTAAAAATATATGTCATCTTTAACGGGGTTATTTCAAACTTCTTTAAGTTATTAATTATATTTTAGCAACTCTTTCAAGGTTATGTAACCCTTTCTACGTTTTTGGTCAATAGTTTGTGATTTTAACAAAGAGACCCGCATCAGAAGTCGTCTCACGGCTCGTGTGTTAAGGCTTTTGATGCAATTCCCGCTAATTGAGGGATCACAGACGTGGCGCAGGGCGGCGGCTCGGCGGCACGGCGGCGATATCCATCAGGTTCGATTGGCTGCTTATAAAAGATATCAAAACGAAGAAGATAGGAAATTGGCGGAAACTTTCCTTGTAATTTCTCAGTAATGAATCACATGAATTGAACGTAGCACCGAAGATGATATTAGCATGGTAGATATCCCAAGAAGTCGAACCAAACGCTTCGATAGTTCCTTTTTGGTGCGGGTCGCCAAGGTGTGGAATGAACTGCCTGCGTCTGTTTTTCCAAAAAACTATAGTCCTAGTTCTTTCAAGCGTCGAGTGAATAGGTATCTCGTGAATAGACGTGAAACACCTTCGTCTTCATCGTCACTTCCCATCAGGTGAGATAGCAGACAAACGTCTTATCCTTTTTCAATAAAAAAAAGCATTTATAATTAGAGACGCCGTGCCGCGATGTTTCTTTACAATATGGTGTCCAGCGTTGTTTTTATTAGTATTCATTTGTTGAGTTTTGGCAACTTTATTCTATGACATCAGGGAAATACAGTTTTATTTTGTAAGGCATATTGCCTGAAATAAAATTTCATCTCGTTTTCAGCATTTATAAACCCTAAAGCTCGACATACTTAAAAACATCATAGCAAATTTAAAAAGTACATTCACACGCGCGCGTGGCACGTCAAAAATACCGAAATACGCACATCAAATGCCGCGGGCACCTTTATTTTTATTATTTTAAGCGAAAGCTGCGTTCGCGCACGTTGTTTCAATTTATTTATGTAAATAAATCGTCCCGGAATAAGCGCGGGAGAGTTCCGCGAGAAAATAAATCAGTTGGCCGCGGAATTATAATGTACGACTGTATTACCTTTAGTTTGATATTTTGGGATGATTTCAAACGCTGAGGTAATTACTGATCCGGAGTGATTCGTTCGGTTGAAGAAGTTTGTTTCCAATGTAGGGTATTCAAAACAAACTTTTTAAATAATGGAACGAAATCAAGCAGTTGGGTCAAATGAATTATATTTCTGCCTTGAAAATAAATGAATCGCAGTTTTTGAAATAACGGTAACAGGCGGTTATCGGTAATAGGAAGCCATGTTGTTACAAAATCAATATCGTTTTAGTATAATTGGTATATGAAATGACGGTATAAAATGCTTGAGTTTAAGTGATTAATCTAAAGTAAAACGGTACCGATAACTGAGAAATTTCTTCTGAAAATTCTGGAAAACGTAACACCGTTTAGCTCTAAATACAATTATGAGAAGTAGTAGCATAGATCAACATTTACGGTAGCTAGCCATAAATACAAGTTTAAATATTTAAAAACTCAAATGTTTAAAAGCACTATGTGTTTCCCACGAGAGTCAGTACTAATAAATCTGTAATGTGGCAGATAAGTCGAGCCCTGCGCGGCCCGGAGACTCCAAGACGTGTCGAGCCGCGGGCCCCCAGATTAGGTCTGTTTTACGACGGCGCATAGACAATCTTTACTTTTATTATCTTATAAAAATTCCAGACCACCTAGTGTTAATGTGACCGTGGATAGCTACGACTTTAAGGGAACCATATCAGCACTTATATTTTTTCTTTCGAGTCAAAATAGCGACGGCTTCATGTGACTTTTGTGTGGAGGTAGTTGGAAGACTTGAGAGTGATATAGGCTATGTTTTATCTGGAAACTTCCACTGTGTTCAGAGCTCCAACGGGAAACCACGTGGGACTTTCAGTCCTACGAGAAAGTGATTTCGTTACGCTTCCACGGCCTAGGGGGCGATACATGCTCCGGCCAGCCGGCACGTACTGGTCGGCAGTTTTAGTCGAACGGGAATACCTGATCTGACTGCTATTTGGAAAGCGACTATAGTCCATTTGGGCTTTACAGAACTGCATTGTATGGTGCCTGTGGCATTTTTCTCGAACGTCCATGTACACGTATCGATGCCGGGCCGAGTGTGTGCGTATAGTCCCGAACTTAAACTGTCATATGGCTATTATATTTTACATACTCGAGGTCAGGACTACAGAAAGTACATAGGTTACTTCTCAGCTGGAAAATAGTTCTGTCTCACGGTATACACAAACATAACCTCAAGCTAGTAAGCTTTTGACTTTACAACCAATGACGTGCGCGTCTACTATGATTGTCATGAAACAAAATAATCTGCAAATAAAAATGCCGTCTCGTCATTTGTATACTTTAGTCCCTAATATATAAATTTTGTGTGGAACATTCTTTTTTCGCTGTGTTAGGAAAACGTAACAAAAGCTTTGCGTATTTCGGTCTTGTGAGGCTCACAGCAGATGTGTATGTCGAAGTTATTTTCGATGCGACGAATGATAAACCTGTTTGTATTGTATACTATCTGATTGTAGTGCTGTGATAGCCGTAGCTGTAGAATTTTGATATATTACTGTCGGACTCACGCCTTGAAGTGTAATTGTTAGATCAATGTTAGGTTTATACTATATTATAATGAAGGAACAAAAGGAAAACAAGGAAATGAAATTAGTTGCAGATAGAATACACCACCTTGAATAATTTGTTCACAGGGCAAAGCGGCAAATTACCTTGCCTTTCATTGAACTCTCGTAGAATAATTTTAATAATGTAACTACACAGCTTCAATCTTCGATCGGTAAAGCATTGTATTAGGTAAATTATATGAAAACACATAAGCCATCTAGCCAGCTACACCTAGCTACAAGGCTTTTAAACAAAATCAGAATCGTACAGAACATGGTGATTATGAAATATATAACTTGCAGCACCTAGTGACTCCGACGCTATGTTGTCAGCGTTTCTATCGCGTTATGTTCGGCGCTTGCTCGCAGGGGAGCAATGACGTTTATCGTGATTCCAATCTATGCCCAGCATTATAATGTTTTATGCTGGGTTAATAGAAGAGACCCCTTTGATTGGTTGATAAGAGTAGCACGTGTTAGTAATATATCAAGAGAAATCTTTACAAAAATTGTTAAGTAGGTTAGTACCAAGTCGGTACAATTATAAAACTCATTAATATTTCGTTTATGTTAAATCATAACACCTAAAACAATAAATGTTTTTACTTTTTGAGTTAAGAAGAGCCTAAACCTATTTTTTATAGAATTTTTTTTGATATTTGGAATAGAATATGATCATCCAGCATCATTAAATATACACTCTTACCGCAACCAGGTGTCGGAGTAGGGTAGGCACCTTTTATTTATTACATGTCACAAACAACAACGATATTATTTTTCTTTTAAAACAACCAAAAAACACTCTCAAGTTTAGAAACAAATATAACCTTCTTTTCTTTCAAGTCATTTTTCATGAATAATTAAAACGCGAAATCGAATTTGATATGTTCTTTTAACTTCCGTTTATTCGGCCAGGGTTGTCATTATTTTTTAATCGTGCCAACCAAAAAAGTTAACATTCTAAATTTAAATCTTTTTATGAAAAAGTCATGTTCAATTTAGGCGGCAAACTTTAACATTTCCGATTGTTTTTAGGGGATGGCCAAGTATTTAGTTATGCGGTGTGGACGGAGCGCGCGCGTCTCCCCGACTGAGTGTTTGTGGAAGCCGCAGGCGGCGGGCAGGTTCGCTGTGGGTGCTGTCGCCGCCGAAGTCTCGGTCACTCGGGCTCGTGCTATCGATGATTCAGATCTAGATTGCCCCCGTCACGGCTGGGTCACGGCTCCACTTGATTCAACTTTTCCCTTTGCACGATAGCTTTATTGTGTCGACGTATTGGCGAGTCGCCTTTTTGGTGCGTGCGTTTAGTTTTATGATTTTCGTTTTCATGGATATTATTATATGGTTATTAAACAGGGAGACGATCTACATAAACTTGCCAAAAATTGTATAAATGTCTCTACAGTCACATAATAATGTACCTGCCCATACCTGGGGTATCAAGTAGTAGTAGTTTTAGTAGTGTGACCTATATTACTAATCTACAAATCAAATAGAAGATAATTAAAAGGGACTTCCGTACCGTACTTGCCTATCTTATGTTATTATTATGAGCATAATTTTGCGGACATAATAGATTTGATGTCATTTCATAAAAATTTTAGCGTTCTATAAAGATTTCTCAGTCTTCAATTATTAGAGGCACTTTCCCGCGACTTCAATTAAATGTGGCCAGCAATGAACAATGCGACATGTCAGTGCGACAGTGACAGTGTAAAATTACCTATTATTTCCACCTAATATTTCTTGAGTTAAGTAAATAATTTGTAAACCTAGATTAACTCATCACCAAAAATATATTAGGAACAGCATAACAAAATAATGATGCTGAATTTTCCGGTATGACTATATTTACGTATAAATATAACTTACTTTAAGGCAAATACAGTTTTCCATAAAGTTTTTGTCGTGTTGTATGGTGTGGCTTTTATAAGTGAAATACTGAAATGCAGCACATGTGTTGATCTTTTACTTTTGAAAGTTATATTTCACAGTTTTTGGCGTCACTTACTGATTTTGAAGAAGTTCAATATAGATAAATCAAACACGTAATGTCCATGGGCGCGGTTGGCACTTACCATCAGGTGGGTCGTGTGCTCCTTTGCCGGCTGTGACAATAGTTTTAAAAATAACAAAATTATTGCATTAGTTTTACCTAATATCTCATTCGTTATTTACATTGCCTCTAGACTGCTCGAATATTTGGAATAATTAAAATCACAATTTTTACTCAGCTTAGAAATTTTTTTTGATCATTAATGTACGGGGCCTTGTTGGTCCGTATAAGGCTGATGTCTTGAAGATAAATGATAAAACTTGATACTTGATAAACCTTGATTTATTTTCTTGATAACTACAATTCGTGTGCTCACGTAGGAACTTTTTGGTAAAATTGAAAAAAAAAGATATATGTGTCTATTTAAATGTTAATTATTGCTGATCTGAACTATTTCGCGTTTCGCTATATAATGCAAAATATGTTCTTTGTACAATTAATTTAATTTAACGACGTCTATAAGCCCACTTAGTTGGATATACAATAGTGAGATCTGATCTTCAGCGGCTTATTAAAGAAAACAATATTTTCTCTTATCAAAATGGTCCAAGGAATACAACTACGTAGTACCACGTAGGTATATTCCTCATATTTTTCAGTTCAAGTATTTTTCGTCGGTAATTTGTTTTATTTTAGGTAAGATTGCGTAATACAAATTAGATAAATAGTTTATTATTTTTATGTTTAAATATTTTAACTTAAGTAGGTATATTTGTATACTATACTATATTTATATACCTACGTATGTATTTTTCAGAATTCGAAATAGCCAGTTGAGACTTTTTCTAGTTTTCTAGTGAATTGGCAGGTGTTGGTCTCCGTCACACCTGGTGCAAGTACTGCCGCGGGCTTACGAATGTTGCAGCTGGAAATCAGTGATTAGCGACGCTGAGCTACGGCCGCTTGCAGTGCTACAGCACACAATTTTTCATGTTTATTATTTATTACAGAAACGAACTGAATGTTTTATATGTTGAATTGAATTGTAAAATTCTAATGATTTATGTACCAGTAGTTTTGAAACACTTCTTTATACTACCTAAATTATTAAAGAATACATCTGCGTTCACCAAGTTTTCGTCGTCATTGTACATTTGAACCATTAAGAGTCTTCCTGCGGGGTTGAGAAATAATTGCTAAGTTTGACATTGACGTTCACGCTTGCGAGGTACTCTGAAATGTATTTTATGTAATAAAGAGGGGACATCTACCAAGTTATTTAACAATTTGTATAAAAATACGAAGGTAACACATTCTCGGCGATTCTGCAAGGTTTGTAACTTGTGATAGTAGAGGGACCCGGTGTAATCCGAAAAACTAATGACGTTTCTGAAATCTAAAGGTTTCACAAATTTTCTCTGTATCCTTTCGATACGATGTGACATTTAAAATAATAATTTTAAAATTTTGTCATTGTAAGTGATATGTGTATGTACAAGCATTACTATATTATGATAGCTATGTACTTATGAATTAACGCGGTAACTAAGACACATGTGAGTCGCTAGGTCGCCGGTCGCTCGATTAGTATCACAATACAAATATGATAAACTTTTAAAACCGCGTTATGATAAACTTTTGTTAAACCCCCAAGAGGGCGCGGACATAGCCAGCAGCTTGCCGACCTGGGCGAGCGGATGCTTTAATGTCGTAGATAACGTTATATTGGTCATTCTAGCTGAGCTGCTCATAGGCTATAGGCGACAGTAGGCTGTAAGTGTAATAATGCGTTAAACTAAATTATTTATTATTTACATTTCTTAATACGACGGATACACTAGTTATCTACAACTTAGTGTGTATAAATGTGCAATGTTAACTGGAAACTGTCACGCCAGCACGCTTTACTGACTTGATCATTATAACCGTAAAAATAAAATTGGTACTAAAATATTTTGTGCACATTCTACACAATTTATTCTTTGTTGACCGTTTACTTATACTATTGATAATAGTAGGTAGGTAGGGCAGCTAGGTACGAGTCGTACCTACAGTGAGCGCCATTTCAGAAGACATGTCTCACTACAATTTTAGTAGGCGCCGCACACTACGATGAATGAAAATAAGTAGTGGGCGCATCTTTGTGGGCGTCACTCACTACCTAGCTAGCTTTATTATTATCCCTAATACCGGGTAAACGACATCTAGTAAAGAATTTGATAACTGAACGTTCCGTCAGGCGAAGCCTGACTGAAACAGCTGTATGTTCTATTCCAGCTCTGAACGAACTGTTTTCGGAGATCATTAACAGATGGCGCTTCCTTAAAAAAACGCTGGGCATACCAACTAGGTAAGTAGGTGTAGTAGTTTATTAATTTATTGCTATATTTACTTACCTAAACCTAAAGATTCTCTCAATTTGCGCGAGCCGACAGCACAAAGTGAGCGTGATACGGCAGCACCCTTCATCAAAGTGAATAATCAAAGAGTTATAAGTACCTAATGCGGCAATAAAAACATATTGGAAGTACAACCGCTAGCTGTTTAGGTTAACGGCTAAATTATACTTTCTACCTTCGATATTATACAGATCTTGCTGTGTTTTGGTGCATTTAAAAGTTTGCATCACAAAGTAAAAACAAAATGTGTCTTTCCATCAACACAGAGTGGGCCTACAGAGTGATGTTATGTACAGAGACACACAGTAAGTAACTTAAGGTCACATTGACGAGACTCACAGTCATTTTAAATAGAAATCAATACATATTATGATTGTTTACACACTCGTTTGTTCTTATTTTCTTTGTTTTAGTCTAAGGGTGAAAATAAAATATTTTGATTTGTCCTAATCCTGCTAGGATCAAGGCGCGGTAGACGAGGTAGGTCAAATTCAAATATTTATTTCTCAACATTGACAATGACTTGTTCTTAAGTTCTACAGTTCGTGAAGAAGAACTGGCAAGAAACTTCGCAGGTATAGTTTTTTCAAAATAAATGTACAATGTCTCTACGTCTATACAAAATTATTCTCATCTGCATCTGTAAGCTCGGCAAATCTCCCTCCCCCCAAGTATCCAAAAGACGAGGTAAAGGTATGTTGTTATGGGTCTTATCCAAAACCATCCAGTGCGATAGACTACAAATTAGTTAACTAAATTACAAAGAACTTTTTGAAATTAATGTAGGTACCTAAGAATGCGCTCTTTAATATAAATATTTCTTAAATCTGCCACAACAGCAAGCGACACATCGCGTGAGTGCCATGCCTGACACACCGCACGTGCCGTCAAATGTTTTAAAAATAAACTTTATTTTAGTGCTCGCCAAATACTTGCTAAGCATCACGAAACGCTGAGATTCACATTTGTTTAAATTTAAAAAAGCTTGTGTTTTTTAAGTAAGGAGCGATGAAAAACGCAATGTCCACACAAATTAATGAGGCATTTCGTGAAAGAAGATATTGCCATGTCGCTTTTGTAAAGCACAGTCATAGTTATTATTTTTAGTTTTTGTGTCGCATACAACCACGATACAACATTCAAATTTCAAGCGCGACCAATGCATCGTCAATTTGAATATATTTCCGAATATACTTAAATAATTAAATATTAAATAATTAAATATTTAATATTTAATTATTTAAGTATACACACTTAACACACTTTTATGAATGAATACCCACACCAGGGTTAAACCTGGTTTGAATACTAATTATAAAATACTCAGAATCATAGTGAAAATTTAATGTGTAAAGAGAGTTTTTCTACAAACTAGATAAGGCTTTTCTAAACAATATATTATCAGCAAGATGGTGGGTGTCACTCATTTCAATTTCGAAAAAGATCTGTTTGTATAAACAATTGTCAGTCATTGAGGTGACAACATTCAGTAACTAATTATTTCCAGTGTACTGACATACACGTGTCCTTATTGGTTTCTTCGCATCCTGTTTGTGTCTGTACAGCAACCAATTTGTGGTTGTTAGATAAAAGGGGCAGCCTGCCTAGTTTTGAATATAATTGTTTTTTGAATAGTTTGAAAAACAAAGGTTAATATTGTATCAATTGACTGTTCTAGCTTAAAACATGAGAGAGGTATGTTTCTATAGCAAAACCTGCGATGCCAAAGTATTGAATTTACCTACTAATGGCATAGATAAATATTAGAACTGCTTTTATGATTAGTTCTATCTAACACACTGAAAAAATAAAACATAAAATATTTGTCAGAAGTGGGATTCGAACCCACGCCCACAGAAGTGGACTGCGACCTGAACGCAGCGCCTTAGACCGCTCGGCCATCCTGACATGTTTTGAAGGTGTGAAATAAGGGATCACGTCTACTAGTACATGTTTATTTAACCTAGAGCCGCATTGACTTTCACTGCGTCAGGCAACGCAATCAAAGCTGTAATTAGTTTGTTCTAAAAATCAGAACAAAGTATATCTTATACTCATAATAAACCTTGATGATATACGTGCACATTGATTGTTATGTAATACATTTACATATTAATAACACGGACACAAAACTAATAAACTTTTTATTATAGTCACTTTCTATATCTACCTACGGATATAAATATCTCTTGCCTAGTCGATTAGAGGTCACCGTGCTCCGTCGTGTTGAAAAATATCTTTGAATTAGATAACGCAGTATGTAAAAAACGTGAGCAGTTAGATAACTATATGCTATAATATATACTATTTAAGCCCACTATATTTAATTGTATCTGGTTACAATAAATATCGTATCATCTATTGATTCTATTTTCCTTTATTACGAAAAGCATATAGTTAATCCTACTTTGTCTAAAGGAAGCTTTATGCATTTTCAGTTAACCTTTATATGCTAATTTCTTTGCCATGCTCATGAAAGCCTTAACAATTTGACCGGCCCTCTAATTCAAATGAACAAAAGTGTTTTTGACAATTAAAATATGATGGTATGCCCCGTTTCCCCTTACATTTTATCACAGACAATAGTAGGTATATAAAGCAATGAAAATTTGAAAAATAGCATTCCAATATTAGTAGCTTTATCGATTGGACGAATCATTGGAAATAATCTGAATAAATCCTTTTCTGACTTACAACCTCTTTGCTGTTCACCTGTGAAAAAAAATAAAACATTGATGGCGGATTGCGAGAAGAACTCCGCAGTGAACAATTTGCGCGATTACCTGCGGATCCGCAGCGTTCATCCGAACGTTAATTACGGTATGTTGCAAAATTCGCTGACTCTGTGCTTTCATAGGACGGCATCGGTTCCCAATTGTCGCATCGGAAGCCGCAGGTAACACACAGAACGTATTATTTTGCTCCTACCTACCGTAGCTTTCAGTTTTTGAATTGTTTTGATACTGCCACCAATAGAGTTTTCGATGAATGCAAGTAACTATTTTCTGAAATGTTTTATATGAGTACAAAATAAGTAAAGTCTTACTCATGGTGGTTCATTTAAATATAAATAAATATTAAGCTAGGTACAATTACCTAAAAATATTGCTTAAATAACGGTATATAATATAGTTACTGAATATTTTCCCTGACTCTAGCTTTGATAAAATGTATAATGTAAAATTATATTCTTAAGTAGTAAAAAACTCACTTTAATTATCTATTACGTTTAATTATAATGCTATTTGTACTTTGATTTTAATATTTGGATTTGATGTGCCAACGAAAACTTATAAAAGATGCAACTTCAAAATTGTTTAGTTTATGAGTAATTTTATCTTTTAGCATTTTACTTTGCTCGTGGTAAAACAAAAACGTGAATATTGTGTCTGAAAGAAAGTAAACTGATCTTCCCGCTGTCCTGTGGTGTTGTCACGGTAGGTATAATTAATTTCCCGCGGTTTTGCACTGGCCGACAAAGACAGTACTTGTCAAAGTTGTCAAGCTTTTGTACTCTGTGGACGGTAGGCGTTCTTTTAAGCTTCAAATTATTATTCAAGGATTCCGTGAAACGGGTTTTTAAAAATGGATTTAGACAAGTAACAAATTTAAATTTGTACAAATTTAATGTTGAAAGTAATTCATACGTATAAGAAATACTAAGTTATCAATTCGAGCTTAGGTAGGTATTTGTCAGTTCAAATTGAAGGTTATTTTCATTACTTTTGTTCACCATTAATAAGGTTTTGGAAAGTTTTATGAGTAAAAGATACTGGTAATGGGGCAATGGCCCTTATTGATCGGAACATAGTAAAGGACTGACAAACGTAAAAAGTTGACAGAAACACTTCTAGTGTTTTGAACACAAATTTGTCTCAAAGAAGTTTCAAAATTTCCTTTCAAAATGAGGTTTGATGTGCTACAACTTTTTCGTATATCCAGTTCAAATATTAAATAGCTCAAGCTTAAGTAGCCACTTAACATCTTAGCTAACAGATATCCGATCATGCACTCAGCTGGAACTATCCGCCGTGGACTCGTAACTAGGTTTACAGCTAGTATCTCAGTACGCCTGCTGTTTCACGTCCCAGTTCGACTCCATGTCATAAAACACAAGCCGATCGTAAAAGCCCGGTTATACATGTTCTGGATCAATTACTTGCCTATGTGTTCTTTTTGAAAGCGTCCTGGAAAAAGATGGCTTGTTTTATACTACTAAACATTTTTTTTAAATATTATTTGCTTCTCACTGCTTTTAGCACTTAAACCTGTTGCTGTTAACTCTTTTAAGAGTCAATTAAGAAGGAGGATCGTTATAACTATGTAATAGGTTGCCCAACTGGCCAGCCATCAGAATCCACCACATAAAATTATAAAAGAACATTCAAATTCCTTCTTCCGTCACCCTCAGACGAATGCATCACCTATCTCCAGCGCCAAGCGAGCGAGCTGGGTCTTCCCTGCCGCGTGCACCACGTTCTGCCAGGGAAGCCGGTGCTGGTGATGACCTGGCAGGGCACCCAGCCCGCGCTGCCCAGTATCCTGCTCAACTCGCACATGGACGTCGTGCCCGTGTTTGAGGTGAGATAACAAGGGAACCAGGTGCTATAGTGCCCTTGACAGCGTTAATTTAATAGAAGGCGATATTTGAAAGAACCCAAATGTAAAAATTAACTGTAAATAGTTTGAATATAGAGCTTCTAGTAAATTAAACTAATAGATATAGAAACTAACTTATTATAAAAATTAAATTGTAGATTCTTATTTCAAAAATGTATCGTTCCGGTTTTGATGTGAGGGTACAAACTTTTATACCTGACACGTTTGACAAAGTTGTATTACTAAAAGCATTTCATTGCGATACCTTAACCTTTCACCAAAAACTTGCCGCTATAAAAATAAAAGTTCTCATCAGCCGAACTTTCATAGGAAGATCCGCACAGTCCGAACCTCTCATAAGTAAAGCTAAGTTCTTGGATGACAGTAGGATTGCTCATCGACAAGTTAATCTAATTTCAAAACATGATATCATAAATTGCTTAAATAATTCAAACAATTGAAGTTATATTCGCGGTAGGCGAGAACAAGTTCGCCAGCCGCCTGCTGCGCTTCTCTTTGGCTTTGTACTGAGCATCGTAAATCTCCTACAGTATAAGAACCACAAACTGTGAACTTGAAACTTTGAACATATTTCCAAGTATGAGGTGCTTTAGAAAATTATTTTCAACAGTTCGTCTAGCCTTTTTTGAATTTGGAATCTAGAGATGCATTCATTTGTGTGATGAACATAAAAATTTGTTCTTGGGTCATGGTTGTTGATTTTTATGTATGTATGTTTATTCTGGGTTCCCCCCAGTTCGCTGTATGGTCATCCATAACACAAGCTCTGCTTACTTTGGGGCCATACAGTTCGTGTGATTGTCTAGGAAAAAAAAGAGGTTAGTTTTTTAACGAAGTGCCTGCTGATACTGACTACGTTACCTATAGAGTACTAGAAGTCAAAGGCGATTACACCCAACACCATGTGAGTTTCTAGATATAATATAGACTAAGTATCCTCCTCGATGACGTATCTACTAATTAAAAATAAATTTAAATTACGATCTGCAGTTCCAGGGTTTAGTTATTACTTAATATAAACAGCAACACTCTTTCCTCTTTATACTGAATGGTAGTATACACAGATTGTATAAACTAAAAGCCAAAAAACATAAGAACAGACTGACTGCACAGGGTGTACCCACTACTGAAGTCAGGCTTTCTCTATATAGGTACCACGCTGTACAGTTTTGGTTTAAAAAAAAAAAAAATTTTAAGTTTGAAACTTACTCAGCTCTTTGATATAAAAAATGTATAGACTCGACGCTAACTCAGTACAATGAAGTCGACGAGAAACGAGTCCTTTCTCAAAATTGATGATTCTGTTCCGTAACTAAGACATAGTGTTCGATTGTGAATTATGGCGTTTTATGAAACCTTCTTGGAATATTAATACTTAGGTACAAACAAGTTTAAGTATTGGTCAGCATACTGTCTGATTCGTGATTCTGCAATTGTGATTTAACGACAATGTTAGAGGTTTTTGCAAATTAACCATGATGTTCACTAGTTTACTTACCAAGTTAGTAAATAACTTTTGATCAGGACAAATATTTTTACCGATACCACTGCAATTAACTTCTCTTTTCTCTTAAACTACAAATGAACTCATAGATCAAAAGGTAAACTAGATTTGTAACTTAGTTTGAAAGAGTTGAAGGCAATCACGCACAGCGCAGTAGACAACGCGCGCCACCTGCAGTCTAAAGCGGGAACCACGTAGCTCGACCGGCTGAATGCCGCGGCAGGTGTGGTTAGCTTTGATTTGAGAACCTGTGGTTTCATGCCGATATGATATGAGAGTGAAATTTTACTGATTGATTGGTTTACAGATAAGTATAGGAAGTAGGTCAACTCAAGACGTGATAGAAAACTATATGTATCAATTGTTTTAATTACAAATTAGTTTGTTGATTTTCTTCGAAATATGTTAGCGCTAGGTTATTTACTAGTCTCTGGCGCTAGTTAAGTATTCAAAACTCAAAGTATTTTGTTTCGTCATCAGTAAACATGTTTATACTTGGTGAACGTCTTCACTGCGTAAATACAGCTTTGCTTCGGTGTATAAAAGGTCTTATAAGTAGGCTGAGAGGAAAAGAAGCCGGCGGAGAAAATACCCCACCCTCGGCACTCTTTTATAAAAAATTCTTTTATACAAACTTGGGGTTAGAAGTATACAATTTGACGACGACTGTAACGTCTTAGAATATATGAATAATTCTAAGTTTTGAAACACTTTTATTCGAAGAAAAATTACACGCTTTACACATTTTCAAACAGTAACAGTTTTTCACGAACACAGCGACACTCTATTTCATAATTAACAACTTTTGAAAAATTACACACCAGTTAATATTTTATAACGTGTCTAATTTAACTTCTGAAATATAAAGTAATACTTAGTTTAAACAAAGAAATATGTGCAAAGAAAATATACCCAAGTGATATACTTATTCTAAAGTTAAACTTGTGTTAAATATTTTTCAATCTGGCAGGATGCTTCTCGCGGGGCTTCTAAACGACGGAACTTTGCATCTGCGCCTCGCGGGACCACTTTAATATAAACAAAGAAAAACTTTTTACCTCTTTATAAATATTTTGCTGTGTTATTACATATTTTACATGTTTTCCTTAATAACAAAATAAAACTAAACGGCATTACTTTAAAAACTCGTTATACTTAAGTGTATGTAAATCATCAAAAGTCTAGTTTAAAAATATTCGACTCTAAATTGCTTCTTGTAGTCTTGTTCTTGTTAGCGCTGTGAGAGATACAATTCTGATTACGAGCGGTTACGAGGCCCGCAACAATAAGACAAATTGTACGACAATGTATCATTCCTTATCCATCAGATACTGTGATGATTTAATTTATGTGATTTATTTAATTTAATTTAATACAAGATCTAAAGACCCACTCAATTGGTACTAGAGGTATCGCCAATAAAACGTTATGGAAACCAAATTTCCACAATGAATACGGTAGAAGGACTTCGCGTTACATCATTCCACATCTTATTAATAACTTACCTACTGAAGTCAAATCCAAAATTACAATAAAAAACTTTAAAAACTAATACAAAAAATCAGTAGTACTATTATGTATGCATGTGTGTCTCCGTGTACGTATATATGTATATGTGTCTATATTTATCTGTGATAACTTATTATAATAATAAAATAAAAGTTTTGTTACCACACTCACATTACATTACCAACTGAGTCTGCATGCATGGGATGGGAACATCCTTCGCAAAATACTTACTTGACGAGTTTTTGTTTGAGTTGTTCTTGTTTTGATCTATGATTGTTTCCATGTTCATTATGTTAAGAAACAGTAATAAATAACATATTATGTTTGTAATCGAGGACGAATGCCTAGAAAAACCTAATTTGGTTTAAAGGCTTTGGTATTTCATAATTAAATAAATAAATATATTTTTTTAATTTAAGACATGTCCATTTGATTCATATTACTTGTGCCATTATATTTTTCCAGTGACTCGGTATCTCATTGTAATAAAACATTTTTAGTACGATTATCGGCCTATTATTTATTTGTATTATTTTGCGCTTGCTTGATCCTCAACTGTACTACGCAGCTGAAATATTGAAGAGCAAAACAGCTCTGGTTCTCGACGCAAACTGCACCCATTCATTAAATTTGTTTAACAATAATAACAATTCTCAAGAATATTTCAGAAAAGCTGGAAGTACCCTCCGTTCGCGGCGAAGCTGGTGGACGGCGTGGTGTACGCGCGCGGCGCCCAGGACATGAAGTCCGTGGCCGTCCAGTACATCGAGGCCGTACGACAGATGAAGAAGGACGGCGTCACGTTGAAGAGGACTATTCACCTGAGTTTTGTACCGGGTGAGAGGAGATTCCTTTTGGTATAAGGCTCGTGAGATATTTACTACTCGAATTTGAGTGGATTGCGACCTCCATTTTCAATGCTTTAAAACTAACAAGAAGAAAACTAAAAATGTTGGTCATTTAGAACAAAAATACTGACATACGGTATCGAAATAAATAATCATAATAGGTCTTTACCTATGAAACTGCCGTTTTGCCGTACTGGCCATTTCAAATGAAAATATTTTTTTTTGACTGATAATTCTAATTTCAAATTAATTTTATTTGACAAACATGGAATTCTTTTTCTAAAATCGTCATTTGTTTAATAGTTCGTGTTTTGTTTTCAACGCATTCGAACATTTTTCGTCATCATGGATAAGTTAAAAATTCGAGTAATTATGGAGTATGAGTACCGTCGTGGCAGCAAAGCGGCACAAGCGGCACGCAACATCAACGACGTTTACGGAGCGAACACTACAAACGAACGCACCACCCGTTATTGGTTTACCCGCTTCCGTTCTGGAAATTTTGACCTGAAAAATGAACCCCGTGGTCGTCCGAAAACTTTGGTCGACAATGACGAATTAAAGGCAATTGTGGAAGCTGATGAAACTCAATGCACGGCTGAATTAGCAGCAGCTTTTGACGTTAGCATCAAAACAATATTGGTCCATTTGCGTCAAATTGGCAAGGTAAAAAAGCTTGACAAATGGGTACCCCACGAACTCAATGACCGCCAGCGCGAAGTACGCGTGGAGACGTGCCTTGCACTGCTCAGCAGGCATACAAATGAAGGAATTCTGAACCGCATTGTTACTTGTGACGAGAAATGGATCCTGTTTGACAATCATAAGCGCTCAGCAAGTTGGTTGGACCCTGGTTCAGCACCCAAACAATGCCCTAAACGAAAACTTACCCCTAGAAAAGTGATGGTCACTGTTTGGTGGTCTAACGCGGGTGTAATTCATCACAGCTTCTTGCCAAACGGGACAAGCATTACTGCAGATGTGTACTGTGAAGAACTGAACACAATGATGGAGAAGCTCGCACGTCTCCAACCAGCTTTGGTCAATCGTTCGGCTCCACTGCTCCTGCACGACAACGCGCGACCTCATACTGCACAGCAGACGGTCTCTGAGCTACAAGAGTTGGGGTTGGAAGTTCTCCATCATCCGTCCTACTCACCAGACCTTGCGCCTACAGACTTCTACTTTTTCCAGAATTTGGATAACTTCTTGGCGGGAAAAAAATTCAATACCCGAGAGGCAGTACAAAATGCCTTTGAAGAATTTGTTGCCTCCCGTCCAGCTGATTTCTTCAAGAAAGGCATCAATAAGCTACCAATGCGTTGGCAAAGATGCATTGATTGCATGGGTGATTATTTTGATTAATAGAAATAAAAAATATATAAAAAAATTACGCTTCATTTATTTCGTGAAAAACGGCAATTTCATAGGTAAAGACCTAATAGTTTTTTGTATTTGTATCCGAAATAAAACCGACGTCACGCTCAGTCTCGGTCTGCGTGCGTTCTCGAGCGCACGTCGATCGCAGACGCCTTCCCGCTCTTTTAGCCCCCGCGCTAATTGAGCACCCAAATTTCATAGTTTACCGTATTAAGTTTCTAACGCCGTTTTCACGGCGGACAGTGGCTCGTTAACCGTACTTCTAATAAGTTTCTAACGCCGTTTTCACGGCGGACAGTGGCTTGTTAACCGTACTTCGTGGAACGTGAGCTTCGTCGACGGGAATTCGTTGTTCCAGGAGTTCAAGTGCCGTGTTCGAGTAAGTTATCCGCGTCGTTCTCAACCGCCCTACTGCGTGTAGGGTGGTTTTAGGGAGTTAGTCATCGTTGTTAGGTTCATATACTGTCCCTCCCCAACCCCTCCGCAATGGCTTCCCTAAGCTCTGATGAGATTAGGAAGAAGTTAGTTGATAGTACCGGTGCTGAAGGCATACATATAAATGCTGACAAGTTCCGTTTCTTAGATTCTCTCATCCCTCATTTCATGACGATAATGTCCACAATGGCCCCTCAGGCCACCCCAGTTCCCCAGACCCCTCAGGTCTTAGGCCCTCCCGCGTCCCCTTCCTCCAGTGACATGGAGTGCGAAGTAGACGTCCCTCTGCGCCGCAAGCGCGCACCCGCGACTGAGTCTTCCTCGGACGCCACCCCAACTGGCCCTGAGTCTCCCTCTTTCACCCTTGTTAAGAAGCGCTCTAAGAAGCGCTCGAAACAAGACCCGGCGCCCTCCACACCCGTCCCTACACCCCTGCGGCGTCTTCAACGCCAGCTGCCCCGGTGTCTCCAACACCCGCTCCGGCCCCAACTTCTGTCAAGGCCAAGGTCCCACCACCCGTTTTCCTTCGGGAAAAGGGTAAATGGACTGAGGTCTCGACACTGTGCAATGAGCACAAAATCCATTACACCCGAGCGGTAAACTCGGGTGAATCTATTAAAATCACTGTCTCGTCGATAGACGATTTCCGAGCTTTGACTAAGCTCCTCACCGATAAGCAATATGCTTATCACACTTATGCTCTGTCAGAAGAGCGTAAGATCAGAGCGGTACTCAGGGGAGTCCCGTTCGAATTATCGAACGAGGCTATCCTTGAGGATCTGCAGTCCCAAGGCTTCCCGGCACTCGCAGTGCATAAAATGCACAGCAAGTACGGGAGGCAACACCCTCTCGCTTTGGTGATTCTCGCCAACGTCCCCAAGTCCAGAGAGATCCTGAAAGGGGTTAGCTCTATTTGCGGCCTCTCTGGGATCTCGATCGAGGCGCCTCATCGCCGCGGTCATCCCGGCCAGTGCCATCGGTGCCAGTTGTACGGGCACGCGGCGGCCAACTGCCGCGCACCGCCCAGGTGCGTCAAGTGCCTGGTCCCGCACTTCACTAAGGAGTGCAATCGCACTCCTGAAACTCCCTCTCCTCCCGATTGCGTGCTTTGTGGCCAGTCCGGCCACACCGCAAACTACAGGGGCTGCCCTCGTGCACCCCGTTGTATGCGCTCCAATTTCAAAAGGGCGGCTCCCAAACAGGCCCCGCGCCTTTCTCAAGAAAACTTTCCGCCGCTGCGTAGCCGGGTTCCTCCAGCTGCAAAGCCTACTCAGCCCAAGCCTGCTCCAGAAAACTGGAGGCAGCGTCCCGCATCGAATCCCATCCCGGCTCCTCACCCATACAAACCCACTCCTCAATCCTCCGTAGCAGACGATATGCGTATCGTCTGCGACGCTATTAAAAATGTCGATGTTAGTGAAATCGCAGTCTTAGCCCGTAAACTTAGGGCTTCACGTACTCCGACAGAGCGTTTGCTAGCTCTGGCGGAGCATAGTTCCCTTCTCAATTCATTGTAGGTTCATTTAAATGAATTGATCCCTAAATCATGCTTCGGCCGACCTCTGCCCAGCCCCGGCTTCACCGGAGGCTGCCCAGAACGGCCACCAACTCATGTCCCTTTGAGCACCTTCAGTGCAACTTTCACTACAGGCGGAAGACCCGCTAGCGGGTCTCCGCCAGCGCGCCCAACTTCCCGACGGGTGTCGCTTCCGATGAAGGCTAAAGGTATACGCTTACCACAGCCAACAGGTGGTTTTTAGTGGGTAGGTGCCATTCTGGTGAGTCCCACATAACCCCCCCGCAGAGGAATTTACCTGCGGGCGGGTATGCATGACGCATCTTCCACCTCCCTCCCGTGAGGGTGCCTTGGCAGCAAAAAAAAAAAAAAAAAAAAAACGACGTCACGCTGGATAATCGTCCAGTTGGCTTGATCGAGTAGTAAAGCAAATGTTGACACTGAGCGAAATCTTTCATCATGATTAAAAGTACTCCTCTCGATCCGGTTGGAAAGCGTATTTATTTTATTTCACATTTTTTAGACAACAGGGATAATTACATTGTGCTACAACGATCGAATTAAACCCAAGAGTATTCTTAAAAAGGACCTAATATAGCATAAATAATCAGTTTAAGAATGAGCGTGAATTGTTTAGATTGAGGAACTTAACCCACAACGTGAATTCCAAAGCGATACGAAGTTGTACATCACGCGGTGCTGCTGTCAGCATTGTGATGATGGACATGGTGATGGTCGACATTTTGTAAAGGCAATGTGTACATGTCAAATACACAAAATAATTCATTTTCCATTCCTGCATTTTCGAAAACTGTGATGAAATACGCACAAGCGTTTAAATTACAATAACAGTTGGCATAATAAGTTATTATTTGTAGAGTTACATATTTCTTAGAAGAGGGTCTAAAAAAGTTCGGAGTGATCGAATAGAATGCATTTTAATAATGACTGTGGTAGGTACGAATGAGGATAAAATAATAAGGAAATATATTCTGCAGTGTAGTGGAACTTCAACATTAATAGAAAAACCTTAATCCATTGTTCATGTGGATCTATTTGAACCCGTGATACGTAAGTAACACATTAGTAGGTTAAACAAATGAATTATTTATAATAATGTTACTAGGCAACCAAGTATGCTAGGTCTAATGCCTTAAGTGAGGCTTAACTGTAAGGTTAAGTAAAGCTCTCGTTTATATCCAACGTCCGAGGCGTCTCGAGCTGCGTTCCCCTGTAATGAGGAGTTTAGCGGATTACCAAAACTGAAATTCCGCTTATTTTGTTTTTTTTTAAAGTTGGCTTTTTATTGAATGTTTAAAAATATATAATTATAGTAGGTTTTTCAAATTGCTTCTCCTGCATTTCTTGAAATAGGCTTTTAAGCACTTTTATAATTTTACCGCAACGTTTTACCTAACGTTTTGTTAACGCAGCGGGTTGTCGTTATATAATTGAAGTGCCTTTTTGTTGGTCTGTTTACTTACTATTATCAGAAAACATCTTTGGTAAAGAAAATAGAATCATTTAGTATATACAAATTCACAATAGAAAAAAGAAAGACAAGGAAAAATAATATTAAAGATAGAATACAACGCCTTACTCACTTTCAAAAGGCATTTAGATTTACCGCGTAAGATTGCTGTCGATAAACCTTGTGCGAAATAAGTTCCAGCCTATGGGTCAGGTAAAATATAATTATTGCTTTAAACCATGTTGACTTTTTGATTTTTCCTATGCTTTACACTTTATTTTTTCTATTAGCAAACCCATATCATACATTCAGAATGAAACTCTAAACACTAAATCCACCCCAAACAGACGAAGAAATCGGCGGCAAGCCAGGCATGGGCGAGTTCGTGAAGACGCCACACTTCGCGGAGCTGAACATCGGGTTCGCGCTGGACGAGGGCCTGGCTAGCGAGACGGAGCAACTGGTCGTCTACAATGCAGAGAGGAGCATCTGGCGTGAGTCTGTGTAGATTCATGTGCATATAATTATAGTCCGAGTCGAAGGACGGGTTCTTCGTTTGACGAAAAGCTCGCTAGTGAGTCCGAACAACTAGTTGTTTTACAATGCGTAGGGGAGCACCTGACTTGAGTCGATATAGAATATACTCTAAGAGTAGAGGTAATAGAGTTTATTTTGTTTAGATTTCACCTGGGACGGTAATACAGTCCTTTCAAGGGAATGTCAGTGCTACTACTGGAACAAAAGCAATTTCAAGTGGAGCTTACGAACGGTAACGCATTATTAGTCGATATAATAATCAAATCAATAAAACACCTACTATCAATGTCGTCAATGTGGGTGAGGATGCCGATTAGCGTTCGACGGGTCGCGTGCTTGCTTCACGACTATGAAAGGTATAAACACCCAAAATGTAGGTTTGGGTTTGAATTGGAGGAGGGTCCCTAGCAAGACGGAACGACTAGTTGTTTGCAATATACAGAGAAGAATTTGGCGTGATTTTATAAGGATCCACAGTCTTTAAATCCAAAGACAAATAAAGTTAGCAAACTCTCAGAGGCGATTTAATGGGACAGAAAACATTTACGACAGAATGAATTAAAATTTTTTTTGTGTTTATCATTAACAACACATGAATCCAGGACCTGTGGATTCATGTGACTATATTGATATATTATAGTTGAAGACAATAATTGAAGACAACAGTTAAGTCTAAAAAACATTATCTATCAGCTATTATTTGAGCTTGTTTATTAAATTTAATTATCATAAGAATAAGAAACATGAACTTATGAAAATACGTTATTAATAGTATTTCGAATATAACTTAGACTTGTATTACTTATCCTAATATATATTTTAAGTAAATACATAAAAAAACTTAGATATATGTAACTTTCGTTCGCAGAATTCCGTTTATTTAACTTAATTACACTTTAAGGGGTCATTTAGATGTATTTAGATATACTTTTATTTTTTGTTAATTTGTAAGTAAATTACGGGAGATTAGTCTAAAACCGGGTATGGGTTCAAAATCGGGACGCGATACCATACTCTCTTCCGCGTTGGTCAACAAAAGTTCGACGGAATCGTAGCGCGCTCGTAGTAAATATAGAAAAAAAAACGTTTTTATGGTATTTAATGCAATATTCCTCGGATTGAACATGATGCAATATATAATGTGTTCGTCACGGTAAGTAAAATTAGTTGTCTAAAAAAGATTAAGCATCTACTAAGGTAGGTTTTTAAACCTACCTACTGTTTGTTTCCTTCTCATGAATAAATACAATTAAAAAGTTACAATATATTCTTACATAAACACGAAAAAGAAACAAAATTATATCAATCTAAACCACATAAAGAATGAAGTTGACGTCACACAATAAGTCGTAGAACTATGAAGAGTGGTGCCGTTCCACTCCCAAGCTCCCGTGTCTCAAGCGCATAAAGTTACATAGCAGTGACATTACTTCTCTGACTGCAGCTCATAACTGCAAACAAGTGCTTATTTTTTATGGAACTCCATCGTCGCATATCAGCCATTTCTTGGACCATTCCATATGGGGTATTCTTATATTGTATATAATATATAAATGTTTTTAGGTGATGTTTAACGTTTTAATGTTTATTGGGTCGGTTAATTTACTAATTATTATAAAGTTGTAGAATTACAATAGTGTGACATAATGTTTTTCAAAGTTAAGGTAAGCAGGCTTGGTTAGGTTATCTTCGTTATAAGTTAGGAGACAAAAGAACATTCATTGGCTACCACAGGCCACAGTTTCTATGCCTGGATGGTCCATGCCACGTTCGTATCTAGGACATAGGTGTATGCGTTCTATATATTCATTGTAATGCATGACTCATATCTGGATTTGCTGCGCCTGTTATTGTAGTACAAGCTTTTATTACTTCGAGCTGAAGTTATATCTCATATACTTATAAACTAAACTAGATAGTCTGTAGTTCAAGGTTAAAAGTATCTTTTAGAAATTAATATTTATTATTTGTCTTTTTCTTTATTAAATTACAGCATTTATACATTAACTTAATTGACAACAGCTATGCCTTGCAGGAGAGGATTTAAAGTTGAATCCCGATGGGAGATAATTTTTTATCTCATTCAAGTATTTATTTCTTAACAACTACTTGTTTTCATCGACGTCAAATAAAGCATAACTCTGCCACCAGTTCGGGAAAACCTTAATGCAGAAGATCTGGCAAGAAATTCACGGGTATAATTTTTTCTGCAAATGTTAGTTCGGCAATTCATCCTCCCCCAAATGCCCAAACAACGAACACCCTCCGACGGCACCCGTTCACGAGCCAGCGCCCTCCTGAACCATATTGGAGGGAAGTGAGCGACCCGTCACCAGATAGTTTATTACATAGTCTAAAGTTGACGACGGGTCACAAGTTACAGACCTAACTTATTTCTCGTTTATATTGTCAATTTATACAAGTTGATATTGAACTGCGTGCTCAGGGACGGGTTCAGTATCAAGGATTCCAAAATCAATATTAAAAAGTTAATTTAAGGGAACTTAACCACACGTTCCCACCGATGTAATTGTGGTGAGCAGGCTTAGGCCCACGGCCCGACAGTCGTTGTCGGAAAGTCGTATATATTCTAATCGCTTAAGTAAAGTTGATACTGCGATGTAACCACGCGTTGTGATGATTCCTGCTTTATTTTCTAATAAGCAACAAAATAAGCTTTTGTTTTGTTGTAGTTTTCTTTAATACTGTATTTTAAAAGTATAACATGCGTACTATGGGTTCCCAGCCTGACAAGGGCTCAGCCCACTATTTTAAAATTAATTTAAAAGTACGCAGTGAAGTAGAAAAATGCCACAAATATCCGTTTTGTGGCTAACGAGTAATTTAACCAGCATTCAGTTTCAAACTTATTTACATTTTTTGGGATATTTAAACTACAATAACACGTTGTATGCCGTCTTGCAAAGTTCTTTCCGAACTGGTGGTAGAGCAACGCTTTATGTAACTACAAAAAGAACAAGCAATTGTTAATGTTAAAAACACATATTTGAATTTGAAATATTTGAATTTTAGACGTGACCATCATCTGCCCGGGCACGTCGGGACACGGCTCGCTACTGATGCCCAACAACTGCGGGGTTAAGGTCAGTCCCAGGATATCTATTGTTACTTTGCCTTATTAAAATTTAAGTTCACTTTAACAATATAACATGGCGAAACTAAGTTATAAGTTCAACGGTTAATATTATTCATATATCTTATCCTTATCTTATATTTATATAGCTTATCGAAATAAAGCTAAGGTTATTTTTTATGTTTTGCAGACTGGGTTATAAGGTAAAACGTTGGTTATTTTTTGAGTTAACATAGTTGAAAACAGCATTTACATAATTTACATTGTTTGAATAAATAGATGAATAACATAATTACAATATTTATAATTCAATTTCCTTCTGTTCATTTAACATTTTTATTCACAAAACTAACCTAACGCTCAAGAATCACCACTCCAGCAAAATTCCATCACAATAAACGCATCCAAGCTACAGCGTAGTCAACTTGATTTAATCCGCAGTCCGTCGACGTCGGAGCCAGGCCGGGCAACTACCGATATCGGACGGAACGATATGAAACTCGATTTGACGGATACAATTTACTGGTTTTAGGGCATTTTTCTCGTCGAAACCGATTTGAATTTTAAAGTTTTTGGTTTAGGCTTAAAATATATTTTAAATTTATCAACACAATGTATACTAGAAGTGTTCATAATTCCAAGTTGTAATAACATTAAATATGTAGACATTTACGAAAGAGTGACTGGCAGATCTCATAATTAGGTCCTAACATATAAAATTGGCGTTTTGTCGTACTGGGCACTTTGATCTGTATTATCTCCACTTTGGTTAAGAATTCCAATTTCAAATTTATACAGCTATTTACTCACGCATTTGTATTTTGAGCTGTAGGCTGCGGTGTTAGTGAAAAAACTGTTTTAATCCACTTGAAGCAAATTGGGAAGGTGAAAAAGCTTGAAAGGTGGGTACCTCATGAATTGAAAGCAACAAACCGACAAACGCGCGTCGACTGTTGCGTTACATTACTTAACCGGCACAATAATGAAAGGATTTTTCATTCTCGCTCCGATCGCCGCCCAGTTCGGACGTGCAAGCCCCGTTCTCCGTCGATCGGTCCTTTCCCGCTATTCCGTGGCGCTCAGTCTACTGACGTCACAGTCTAGCGTGCTGGTTCCGTGCCACGGTTTTCAAGGTTTTCTACTCCGTCTGAGTGCTATCGAAGTGCGTATTTTTTCTTTGAGACTAAGCCCCTTAGTCTTCAAAGTGCTGTGCTAAGTAGTGTTGTGCTTGTGCTGAGTGCAGTGTTGTGCCCAGCGTAAGTGGTCTGGTTTCAGTGCAAAGGATACTTAACGGTGACAACGAATTTGTACTGAACCAGTCCTTTTTATTTTTATTTATTTCTCTTCTCTATTTTATTTATTTTTTTCTCCTATTTTCATATTTATTTTTATCATATTTGTGTGTTTTCGTGTGTATCTGTCCTTTCTGTCGGTAAAGGTTGACCCTAACGCGGTCAACTCTTTACCTGCGTACCCTTTTTTTAGGTTTCTAGGTAGCGGCCTTCGGCGTATTACTGTTAGTTTTAAGTTATTCTCCCCAGCCCCCCTACCGCTGGTAGGGAGGTTTACCGCTAGGATTTTGCTAGGTTTTTAGGAACTAGGCATCTTTTATTATACTTATATTTATTAATATTACTGTCCCAACTCTCCCTTATGGATCCGCTAAGCGTTATTAACGCGTTCACCAAGGCACTTGCTGCGGTAGGCGTCTACATCCCGAATGACATCATAACGCAGGCCTTGCAGGCATCAATCGCGTCCCCGGCCCCTCAGGCCTCAACCCCGGCCCCTCAGGCCTCAACCCCGGCCCCTCAGGCCTCCAACGTCGAGACCCCTCAGGTCTTAGGCTCTCCCGCGTCTCCCGCCTCGTCCGAGATGGACTGCGAATCGGTCGCATCCTCTCACGCGTCGCGTCGTAAGCGTACCGCTCCCGGGAGCGACTCCGAACCCGCGTCTGACACGTCGTCAGATGCCGTCACCTTAACCGGCTCTCCTGAGCCCGCCTTTCAACTTGTCGCCAAGCGCTCCAAGAAGCGCTCTAAGAAAGCTTCGGTATCTTCAATACCCGAGCCCTCCCCGGTGTCTTCAACACCAGCACCCGCGCCGTTAGAATCGCTCGTAGTAACCGCGTCTCCGTCGGTCACATCGAAGCCAGCGACGCGCTGCGCTCCCGTCCCGCCGAAGCCTCAGCTCCCTCCGCCCGTATTCCTGCGTGAAAAAGCGCGCTGGACCGCGGTTTCCAACTTGTGCAAAGTGCACAAAATTAATTACTTGAAAGCCGCCAACGCTGGCGATACAATCAAAATACAATTAGCGACCGTCGTCGACTTCCGCGAGTTTACCAGGTTACTCAGTTTAAACAAAATCGCGTATCACTCCTACGCCCTCCCGGAGGAGCGTAAGATCCGCGCAGTTCTACGGGGCGTCCCGTTTGAGCTCGAGAACGAAGAAATCCTCGAGGACCTTAAGTCTCAGGGTTTCCCGGTCACAGCAGTGCACAAGATGCACTCCAACCGCGGTAGGCGTTTTCCTTTAGCATTAGTAATCCTTGCAAATACTCCCAACTCGAAGGAGATTTTCAGAGAGGCTCGCACAATCTGCGGACTCTCGAACATCTCCGTCGAGCGTCCCAACCCCCGCGGTCATCCTGGGCAGTGCCACCGCTGCCAGCTCTATGGCCACGCAGCGGCTAACTGTTCAGCTCCCCCCAGGTGCGTAAAGTGCCTGGATCCTCACTTCACTAAGGAGTGCACTCGCACTCCCGAATCCACTTCCCCCCCTGCCTGTGTGCTGTGCGGCCAGTCCGGCCACACAGCAAACTACAGGGGCTGCCCGCGCGCTCCGCGCTCCACCGTCAAGAGGGTCGTGCCTAAACCGGCGCCACCGCTCACCTCCGCTAACTTCCCGCCGCTGCGCAACCGGGGTCCCCCGGAAGCAAAGCCCGTTCAGCCGACGCCTACTCCGGCTCTGTCTTGGAGGCAGCGTCCGGCCGTCCCGCCTGCACCTTCCCGACCCATCCCAGCTCCCGTAGCTCCCGTAGGGCCGCGTCCCGCGTTGTCATCTTCCCCTCAGTCGTCGTTGGCTGAGGACATGAAGACCGTGTTCGACGTCATCCAAAACGTCGACATTAACGAAATCTCCGTACTCGCACGCAAACTGCGAGCCGCCCGCTCTCCTCAAGAGCGTTTATTCGCGTTAGCCGAGCATCACTCGCTCCTAAGTTCGTTATAAATTCTTTTATTTTTGTATAAATTCGTAAATAAATTAATTTAATGTCTAGACCCGCGAATCCCGCGTCCAGTCGTATTAAACCTAAGGGCTTATCCCTAGTATCTTTTAACGCTTGTAGCCTTAATACCAACCTTCCCGAGATTAAACTGTTCCTTCAGAACAAAGAACCTGACTTATTCCTTCTCCAGGAGACATGGCTTACTCCAAACCGCTCCAGGGGATTCGCTATACCTAAGTACGCGCTTACTCGCAACGATAGGCCCAACTCCGACGGTTACGGCGGCACCGCGATATATTACAAAAGAGGCTTCCATTGCTGTCCTCTCCCTACCCCTCCTCTCCTCAACATGGAGGCCACTGTGTGTAGATTGGCTATGACTGGTCATCCGACCATCATCATAGCTTCAGTCTACATACCTAGTGGTACCAGACCAATCCGCAGCGACTTTGAGGCCATTCTCGCCCTCGGCCATTCAGTCATTATGTTCGGAGACTTTAACTCCAAACATACTGACTGGACGTGCCTATCGACCAACACCAGCGGTATCGCTCTCCTCGACATCACTAACTCCCTTGACTTAGACGTCATATCCCCCATCACTCCCACTCACTATCCCAAAAACCCGACCTATTCTCCTGACATCCTCGACTTTGCAATAATCAAGCGAATCAATCTTGATCTCAGGTCCATCGAACCGCTCGATGACCTAGGCTCCGACCATCGCCCCGTCTCCCTCGTGCTAGGCGCGCCTAACGTTAACGTCACACCGCCAAAGACCTTTACCAACTGGAAAGGCTTTAAAAATACGTTAGTTTCAGCCTTAGAGGCACCGAACTCTCCGCTCGCGATTTCGCCCGACCAATTAGACAGCCCGATTAAAATAGATTCGATAGTCGATAATCTCACTGATGCTATCAACTCAGCCATCAGCGACAACGTAATCATTGCTAAGCAAGGCAAACCCGCGCTTCCCTTAGCCATTAGCAATCTCATTAAAGCTAAGAACGCGGCTCTCCGGAGAGCCAAGAAATATCCCACGCCCGCATATAGAACAGCTGCGAATCAGCTTCAACGGAAAGTTAGGTCTCGCCTCGTGGAACTCCGTGACACTCAGTTTAACGATCTCATGGAGAATATCTCCCCGTCCCACCAAGCGTATTATCGAATGGCCCGAGCTTTACGCGTAGACACCGCCTCTCACGTTCCTCCTCTTACTCGCCCCGACGGCACCATTGCCTTCGAAGTCGAAGAGAAAGCCGAATGCTTCGCCGACAGCATAGCGGCACAATGTTCGCCCAGCACGCAACCCGCGGATCCCTCCCACATCCAGGCGGTGGAGGACGAAGTTCTCCGCAGAGAATCTCTCCCTATCACCGACGACCCCGTCACAGTCTCTAATGATGAAATCTTGCTTCTCATTAGAAAACAAAAGTCCAAAAAGGCTCCGGGTGCGGATGGAATTTCCAACCACGCACTTAAGCACCTGCCGCAGCAGGTGCTTACCTTGTTAGCTATCATCTTCAATGCCTGCTTCGACCATAGCTACTTTCCAAAAGCCTGGAAAGAAGCGACAGTCATAGGCATTCCCAAGCCGGGTAAACCTCTGAACATCCCGGCTAATCACAGACCCATCAGCCTCCTCAAGGCAATGTCTAAACTTCTCGAAAGAGTCATACTCTCTCGAATGCGGAACCATCTGTTTCCAACGGATGGCGACCCGCTCATTATTCCCCATCAGTTCGGCTTTCGCGCTAAGCACTCCTGCCCTCAGCAAGTTCATCGAATCGTCGAGTACATTCTCGAAGGATTCTATCCGCATCGTAAAAAATCAATCGCGGTTCTCTTTGACGTAGCCAAGGCTTTCGACAAAGTCTGGCACAGCGGTCTCGTTTTTAAACTCTATAAAATAGGCTTACCGGTTCGCCTAGTCAGATTAATCGCGTCGTTTCTTAAAGACCGTACGTTTCGATTCAAACATGAAGGCACGCTCTCCGCGCCTCGTCCCATAAAGGCTGGAGTCCCGCAAGGCTCAGTCCTCGCCCCTCTGCTGTACACCGTGTACACTAATGACATGCCCATCCCGCCGAAAGGCGTCGAACTCGCCCTCTTTGCAGACGATACCGCCCTTTACACTAAAGGTAAAATAATCCCGTATAACATCACCAGACTCCAAAAGGCCGTAAACGCCCTCGGTGTTTGGTTTCAAAAATGGCGTATCGATGTCAACCCAGAAAAGAGTTCTGCCATTCTATTCGACCACAAACGTCGTAATCGCCGCAACGATCCCCACATTCGAATGTTAGGTATTCCCATCCCCTGGAAGCGCAGTATCAAATACTTAGGCGTCACCTTAGATCAGACGCTTTCTTTTAAGCCACACGTCGATAGAGTAACGAAACTCGCGCGTTTCTACTTAAGCCGCTTAAATAGTATGATAGGTAGGAAAAGTAAAATGTCTTTTAGAAATAAACGTACGCTTTACAAGGTCTGCGTTAGACCCGTCATGTCATATGCTTCGCCAGTCTTTGCCCATGCCAATCCCTCCGTCCTGTATAAGCTGCAGGTAGTTCAAAATCTCTTCTGCCGCAGGGCCACAGACGCACCTTGGTATGTGCGCAACGCGGACCTGCACAGAGATCTTGAACTGCCTACAGTGCAACAGCACTTCAAAACACTCTCAGAATCGTTCTTCAAACGCGCCGAATCCCATCCCAATCATCTTGTTCGAGATTCAGTCTCATATACTGCTCCTGTGTTAGATTCGAAATTCAAAGTCGCTAGGCCGAGAAACGCGCACACGGGCGAACCTTCGCAGTTAACTTTAGCTCTCGAGGCCCTTCAGGCCGCAAATCCTAATTCTAACGTAAATTCTAATTCTAACGTAAATCCGAATTAATGCAATTTTTATTTTTCATTTTTAATGTTTTTATTTTTTTACTTTTCATTTTTGAGCACCTTCAGTGCTATGTGAATCTCAGCGGGTGACCCCTTAAGGGCCCCGCTGGCGCGGCCTCTTTCTCCAATTGGCCGTCGTTCAGATGAAGGCTGAGTGGCAAAAATGCACGAGCCGACAGGGGGTTTTTTAGTGGGTATGGTTCTGGTAGGCGTCGGGACGAGTCCCACATAACTCCGATCGCGCGCGCGGAGTATGCGTCAGAGCATTTTTTATGTCCTCCTGCCCTTCCCGTGGAGGGGAACCAAAAAAAAAAAAAAAAAAAAAAAAAGGATTTTAAATCGAATCATTAACTGTGATGAAAAGTGAGTCCTGTACTACAATCGGAATCGCTCATCGCAATGGTTGAACCCTGGCGAACCAGCCAAATCCTCCCCCAAGCGAAAATTTACTCAAAAAAAGTTACTTCCGAGCGTTTGGTGGACTAGTACCGGTGTCTTCACTACAACTTTTTTAAATCTGGCCAGACGATTACGGCAGATGTCTATTGTCAGCAACTACAAACCATGATGGAAAAGCTAGCTGCTAAATAAATCGATCTAGGCCACTGCTGCTTCAGGACAACGCTAGACACAGCCTGCCCAAAACACGGTTACCAAATTAGATGAGCTCCAATTGGAATGTCTAAGATATCCACCGTACTCCCCGGGCCTTGCTCCAACAGATTACCATATTTTTCGAAATTTTGATAACTTCTTGCAAGGGAAAAAATTCAACTCCGATGGGGCAGACCAAAGCGCCGTCAAAGACTTTATTGATTCCCGTCCAAATTGTTTTTTTTTTCGTAAAGGGATCAATGAACTAACTATGAGATGACAAAAGTGCATATATAGCAATGAGTATATTATATTTAAAAAAATTGACATTATGTTCCTCCCATACAAAACGCCAATTTCATATGTATAATAGACCTAATATATTTTAATGAAAGCAGTCGTAAAGTGGTCATAAAGTGGAAAGTCAGGAAGTTTAACCTCACCGTCGTGTAGTCACTAAGATAGCAAGGAGACATACAATGACAAAAAGCCCTTTTAATCCCAAAGTAGAGACCTCATACAAACCCGCATTCATGCAATATCGTCCAGCACGCTTGCCCAAACATATACTGGTAGAATTAAACTAAGTAAATAGGTTACAAGCGCCACGGCTCTTCCGACGCTATCATAAAAATAATATGGTCCTAAAAAATCACCCAAATTTAGAACATTTTTAGTTAGATGATGTGAACGAGTAAAATGACCTATCTTATTTTTAGTATTAGTATTGTAAGATGTATTTCTTATAAAACTAAATAATTTATCTCACAAAACTAATCGATCTCAATTTCTGAACCAATGTCCTACTATGAAGGAGTAATTATCTGCAGGCAGTGAAGTGGGCCGGCATGAATATGAGCTGCAGTAAATGTTCGCTGTGCTTGCACATTTGCATATTGGCAATCTGCCCGCCTCATTACACACTAATTAATTTGATACTCATCCATTGTAATAGCACCATGATTAAATTGACCAAGAAATTATTAGAGAAGAAATATTTAGTATTTTTTATTACTTAGTAAATAATTGATTTGTTAATAAGTTGTGATATGATGGCCGTTTATTATCACTTTAAGAAGTTCATTATAGAATCTCTTTATAAAATATGTTTAGACTATAATTCCACAAGATAAAGATTTTAAATATATCTTGATCTTGAAGGATCATAACTACCAAAAATCATATCTACCGGGGAGGAAGCATCGTTGTAAAATATAGTAAACTTACACCTTTTCAAGTTCTTGTTTTCAATATCCGATGAAACCGATCTTGTCTTCAAATTTGCTCATCTTTCCTACTAACTGCAGTACATTCGTCGTGCACATTTACCGGCAGAGCCATGCATTGAATCCGTCGCATTAGTATGCGAGGACGGCGACACCGGCTGGCGTGGGTTTTGCAAACTTAAGTAAGGTCGCTGGTGGCGCAGACTGCCGACAGCCAGCGGGGAAGTTTCTTTATGTCGGACCTCTGTGAATCTATGTTGTCGAGTTGACAAGTTGGAGAAATCGTACATGTTTTAACAAAAGTGGACAGCAAATAGCGTGAATAATGATTTCCTTTGGTCTATAGGGTAGTAAATGTAAAAATAAAACAAAAGGGATGATTTAAAGACGGATTTTGAGATATGTATGATTCAAATAAGTAATTTTACAGACAAGATACGTGTTCTTTAAGGTAGCGACTAATAGGTGTGTCGAATTTTAAACAGTCTTCATATTTCACTAAATGAAGAAAAGAATATTATAGAATCAAATATTAATTAATGTTTTTTATTACCATAATAATTATAAATATTAGAGCTAGGATATCCATTCCAGACCGGGCCTTCGACACGGATCGGTAGCGGTTAGTAATTTTGCCGTAACCGCGATATTGCATTTACGATAACACGAACATTATACGATTGTCATCGCATCAGGTATCTTTCCGCATGCATACGAAAGGCTGCACTACCATTGTTTTCACATTCTCCGTAAATAAGAATCAAATCTACGACTTCTTGCGATTACCGTCTCGAAAATGGGCATATTTAGTAGTCACAGCCCTTACTACGAATTTTCTACGACTACTACGAAAGTCGCTCAAGAAAGTATATTGTGTAGTCTTACCCTTTTTTTGCTCACAAATTTTTCATATTTTCATATTTTGTTCATATTGGGTTCAAACAATAGATGTATTTTACTGAGCGATTGACTTGTATTATTATTATTATGTTTCCAGCTGCGCTACATAATCGACAAGTTCATGGACCTACGCGAGCAGTCGGTGCGGCAGTTACAAGACAACCCGGAGCTCACCGTCGGTGACGTCACTTCCGTCAACCTCACTATGATCAGCGTGCGTACAATACAATGCAACATTACTTGATGTCTATCGTTCAACAAAATAAAACATAAAATATGGTACCTGTATGTGACAAAGTAGCAAACTTTTCTTTTTCAGTATTAACCCTAGAATCCTACACTATATGACGCACTCAGTGTTCCTACACTGGGGTGATGGGGTACCCCTAAATGAAAGTGTGTATAAATTGTTTAAATAAAACCGGTCATTAAAACAATTTTTTATTCTGTTAAATAACACTATGAGATCACAAATCAGCCTTACAGTTTAAAATTAAATATTAATTACAGCACTTTTGGCATACTTTTATTCGGTGTTCCAAACAAATTGGGATTTTGCATTGGGTGCACCTTTTGCTCTACGGTCCTTATGTCTTGAACAGAAACCACATCACCCCTGTGAGTGATGGACAGACACAGGAGGATCAGCTGGCATTGGTTTATTGAGAAAGGCAGAAATACATTCTTTTATATCCCTCCTCAAAGTTAACCTTTGTAGACATTCTTCCAAATGTTTTCTAATTCTTTTAAAAAAGTGTGAAGAAACTTGATTTGAGGCTTATTATTTGCTGTGGAACAGTTAAATAAAAAACAGAAAAAAACAGTCTGACGGACAAACAGGTACACGGGAAGAATTACGGAAGATGAAATGATCCTATAAGATTTACTTTTTCATTTTGTAGAGAAATTGAATAGAAATTGTAGACATGAATAAATTCGCATTTACAGTTTGAGTCTTGTTACACATATCAACCTCAATAATAAACTATTTAAATAATGCATATACATACATAAATAGTCGAAATAAACTTAATAAATAACAATCAGAATAAAGAAAAATACTAACGTTATTCCTACACTGGGGTACTACAGCACCCCATAACATCTGCGCACGCGTCTACACCGTAAAGCTTACGCCCTGTTCCTCACCAATGAGTAGTGCGAGGCCACACGGTAAAATACATGGGAGGTCAAATCTGTAAATTGTACACTCGCGAAATAAATGCAAAAACTTAACATGCAGGGCTAAAGTTATTTTTAGAACTTAATTGTAGATATAAATAGACGGCCTGTTTGGTGTGGAGGTAAGTACCCTTGCCTTCCATGCCAGAGGTTCCAGGTTCGAATCCTGGTAGGGGCAGATATGATATTTGCTTTCTAGTCATGGATGTGTATGTATGTTTATTTAAGTTTATTTCTAATATTTATAAATGAAAAAAAATATCTATGTGTGTTTATATATTTCTTAAGTTTATTTATCCGTTATCTAGTATCCATAACACAAGTTCTTAATGATACTTAATTTGGGCTAGATAATGTGGTGCGATTGTTAGAAATATTATTATTATTATTATTGTAGTGGTATTTAGTTTAGTACTTAATGAGTATTGGATGGATGGTTATTGATAAGGGCAGGTTTAATAAAGTGTAGTTATGTCCAGTTAATGCAGTTTAGTTGTTATGTCAGAGAATTATGAGGTTTGAACTATCGAGCAAACCTAGAACGTTCTCTTTTTTGGTAAAGTATTTTAATAATTAAAATAAGCTAGTCGTGGATAAATGTTTTTAATATCAATTGTTTGTAAATAATATGGTCCATATGTACGATAATGTTCATATAGTTCAAATTTCTAGGAAGTATATCATTTCCTCAATTCCTTCTTTTAACGGAAAGACGTCCACTGCAAAACAAATTCCTTCACTAAAGGGCACTAAAACAAATTCCTTCAGTAAAGGGCACTGCAGCGCTCTATATTACCATCATGTAATATTTATGTATTCTAATTATATAATCAATGTTCATATCTTATAAAACAGGGCGGCATACAAAACAACGTGGTGCCGGAGGAGATGCGCGCCAGCTTCGACCTGAGACTCGCGCTGTCCGTCGACCTCACGCAGTTCGAGGAACAGGTGAGATCCGTCACCATACTCAACTATTTAATATCTTGTGTATTATATAACTTTGAATTTATTATTTATTTTTAATTGGCCATTTAAATAATTACAAAAAAAACGATATGATTCATTAAAAAAATGTTTCAATATGGTGGCCACAACTGTATTACGTCGTTTCAGGAAAATTTACATTATGTTAAAGAATTTCAACAAATTACTTGTTACGACCAGGTTAAGACCCCACAATTACTGCTTATTATAATGAGAAGGCTCTTTTACTACGAAAAGATGCCAGTGGAATGGGTTATTGTTTGGAGCTCATTAACCTAAAATACGAGTATATACAAATAGCTGTTTTTTGCTGCTTATTTGGAACCATAACAAAAATATATTTATTAAAAACTATTTCTTTATGGACGGTAATAGACTGACTTTTAAATTTCACCGGACTTTGTAGCTTAGCGCTGAGGGCGCTTAACCGGAACTTAAACTACTCCTCCATACGACACGCCGAAGGGCTCCCGAGAGGGCACGGACCTCGGCTCAGGACGTCACATATTGAAACTACCACTGGTTCGGAAGGTTCATCTACTGCCACGAATTATTTAGGATTTTCCAGTTACCAGCTACCTATTCAAATACACTTCCCCGCAGTGTGGATAGCAATGTTCCCACCAGTCACAATATAACTGTGAACATAGCAATACCAGCACATCACCTAGCCCTGTTTATAACCACATTCATATTTATTGAAAACGGCACAAAGTTGAATCTGCAGGTAGTCAGCGCGCGGCCGCCGTGCGCTGCTCTAACATTCGTAGCAGCACTCAAATGGTCAACAACGTGGGGGTGGGGGGTGGGGTTTGTAATTTACTAGGTAGCGTCGGGTGACGGGTCGCTCACTTCCCTCTAATATGGTTGAGGAGGGCGATGGCTGGATCCCGCGGTAACTCGTGAACGGGTGCCGTTTGAGGGTGTTCGTCGTTTGGATACTTGGGGGGAGAGAGACTTGCCGAGCTAACAGATGCAGATAAGAATAATTTTGTATAGACATAAAGAGACTCTGTAAATTTGTTTTGAAAAATATATACCCGTGAAGTTTCTTGCCAGTTCTTCTTCACGAAGGTTTTTTCGAACTGGTGCTAGTTATGCTTTATTTGACATCAATAAAAACCAGTAATTGTCAATTTGACGACCGAGTGCTGTAGTGGTAAGTAGTCTTGCCTCATACGCCGCAGGTCCCAGGTTCCAGTGCTGGCCGGGGCATTCATTTGTGTGATGAACACAGATATTTGTTCTCAGGTCATGGTTGTTTGTATTTATATATGTATGTTTATGTGTGGTTCCCCCCCCAGTTCGCTGTATGGTCATCCATAACACAAGCTCTGCTTACTTTGGGGTCATACAGTTGGTGTGTTTGTCTGGGGATTTATTTATTTATTTATTTAATGTTGAGAAATAAATATTTCATTTCATTTCATTTCACTGACACGTGAAATGTGTTGCAAGATATTTTAGTAGATCCATTTTAATATTCAACTGGTTCGAACATTTGATAAACCTTAAACAAGACATGGATGTCGATGCGTAGGATCGTATGCTCAATGGCATTTAATTAGGTTACGCCTGAGTTTATATATTCGTACGAGTTCATTTGGAATCGCCAGTACAGTTGGGTTTGTTTACGGTATTGAGGTAGTTACAAAATGATATTTTTATTCAACTTCGCTACGACAAATCTTTTAAACTGTTCATCTATATTACTGTTTATTTATTGCTTTACTCTGTAACCGACTTCATTTGATCAATATACTCCGTTGTGCGCATAGATAAAATAAAATGTAAGGCAATAACTTTGCAGTTTATGGTTCTTAAAACTCCTACGTTTGCAGGCCAACAGCCCGCTTTTAGAGTTGCGAGCGTGAATGATCGTAAATACTGCAAATAAATACGTCAGACATAGAGTCTTTGGGAGACATAGTAATAGAAAATTTAGATAAGATCATACCAATTTGTTTTCGTAAATTGAGAAATGGTCCCATCGCAGCTTCGCCCACCCGTCCCGTCCGCATATCGTGGTAAAAATAATCTTTTTATAAAACTTCGGGATGACATGCTTTCTAATGCTGCAAGAATTTTCGAAATCGGTAAAGTTATTTAATGTTTATCGATTTAAAATTAACAAAGCCAAAAAATCTTTCCTCTTTAAATTAATTGTGTAGGTAGATAGTTTACAAGTAAAGATATGTGGCTGGCAAATGGTTGAATTACACATTCAACCCAATAGATATCTGTATGGTTTCTATTGATTTAGTTATAATTATTATATGTATGTTTAGGTATACTTATGTATATGTATAAATTCCGTACAGATCCGACAATGGTGCGTGGAAGCCGGCAGCGACGTGCGCTACGAGTTCGCCCAGAAGGACGAGTACGTGCCGCCAACCACGCTCGACGACAACAACGCCTTCTGGAAGGCTTTCAAGACGGCTGCTCAATCACTGTAAGTTTATTTAAAAAGTAAAACAAATGTTATTTTGGTATTGGTTATATTTAATGCATTTCATGATGGGTTCATTGCTGAAGAAACTTCGCTTTTAAACATTTTTAAAGGTATACCGAGGGGAGAAACGTCGAAAAAAACTCTTGGCACTATTTAATCAAAACAAATGCCTGAGAGGTCATTTGTATGTTTTTACTCTCTTTACACTCAAACTTTGTTAGAAAATCTTAAGTAATTTCTCAAATCTCCCTGGGAATTGGGATTCAAAGTCATCATCTGTTACCGCAGCATTTCCTTCAGTGAGGTTGAGTGCGTGATCAAATTTTTTATTCTATGTTCGTCTAAAGTCAGGTTTCTAAGTCACATAATCCGTTAGTTTGGCCGAAAAGAAAACTATCCAGTGCCAATTTTCGTAAAAAACAAATGTATATGACATGAATTTGACTGAAGACATGAAGCACTGAGGAAACCAGCTATGTCGTGAGGGATCTTGACTTGACGTTTGGTTTCTCAACACCAGTTAGACAAGTCCTCAAGTCGAGGACGAAATCGTCATTAAAAAATACAAAATCGGTTGAGTCGAGTGAACGTGTAAGGATATGGATGTAATCTATGGATGAATTTTAATTTATTGTGTCGCAATATATTTAACGTATTTACTGCTTTTTGTTAAGTTCTCGTCGGGGTGGTGCCACAGTGTATTTCTTCAACCCATAGTAACATAATACTGTGCTCCGGTTAAAGGGTCGAAACCGCCACTGAAATTATAGGAAAATGTAATGACTGGAGCCAACGGTTGTCTTTGCTAATTGATATGTAATATACTCGTAATAAGTAGAATAAATTCATTAACACCTACATCTATAAACGGCTGTAAAAGTATATGTAATACTTTATAGGAATCCTTCAAGTAATTTGCCTCATTCAAACTGCCTTATCCCACGTATTCAGTGTTTCGCGTAGACTGTACCGACCCCCTTCTCGCTGCCAAAGCACGTAGTTTGAGCAAGTTACTCCGCGAAACGGTTTTAATATTTGGATATTGATATTTAAATGGCTTGGGTGGAATTTAATAATGCTTCAGTATATTTGGGTTTATGGTCTTTTTTTGAATTATAGATCTGTTTAAACTCTATATTAATATTACATAGCGAATGTTGAACTTGATTCGAGACAAACTACATTACATTAGAGCATCAGAAGTGAAACAAGGGGTTAAACAGAAATAAAACTCTAAAGAGGTTTCAAAGTTAAGTATAAATTGAGTTAGGCAATTGCGTAGAATTCTGCTTTTATTTGTTGTGATCTTGGTTTTTATAATTAACTACTATTCAATGTTATTTTCTGTGAGCCTGCAGCACTCAATAAACATTCTAACTATCTATCTTCTTCTTCTTAATTCTTAAATAATGAGAAGAATTGTGAATGTGAATTACTCTACCCCAAAAAGGTTTTTCCTTTTCTTCGCGTTCGTTTCCAATTCTCATACGATCCAATGTTAATTTTTCCTTCACTTGATTATGGTAACTTCTTATAGAGCTTCTCTGAAACCCCCAGCAACATTCCACTCCGCGTCGCCACATTCCCAGGCGGCACGGACTCGCGCTACCTGCGCGCCAAGGCGCTGCCCGCACTCGGCGTGACCCCGCTGACTGGCTGCAAGCAGGCCCTACACCAACACAACGAGTCCATCCCCGTGGACAAGTTCCTCAGCGGCATCCAGTTCTACGTCGCCGTCTGTCAGGCGCTGGCCAACGCGCCCAACTGATGATATCGACTGATCAGTAAAGTTATGATGATCATATAAGTTGTTTTATTTCATTATTCATTTTAAATTTTCACGTTGAGTGTCAGACATAAGTAACTAGAATAATAATCGAAAACATGTTTTTTTTTATCTTACACTAAAATGCATGGAGCAGGTCTGTGTTGACTAAAGTAATTTTAAATTCCGTGTTATTCCGTTTTAGTTCTCATGCATTTTTGTTCCGATGCCATAATCTGAACAACTGAATTTGAACCAGAACCAGCACTTACTTATGTATAAATTTATAATGTACTCACAAGTTATTGTAAACATAGGACAAGGTGCTTATTATACTTATTTATTTCTAAGAGAAATATTTTCCATCTGACCAAAATTATTGTCTACCGAATATAATAAAACCAATATTTACTGATTGATATATACATATACTGTATTAATATATAAATTGTACAATATGCTATAGAATAGAACTTTGGAGAGGATAGGAAGGATGAAAATAGGATTGGAACTTTTGCGTAATGGACTGGGGTGAGCAAGTTTCCAAGGGAATAAATAGTACTGGTTGAAAGAAAGAAATTAAAAATATGTGTGCCCACATTATTACCTGTTCTAGATAATAATGTGAACTAAATAAAAGTTAACAGTCTTGAACATCATTTGTAGTCAACAAAGGCGGGAGATGTTATGGCGAGAATGGATTTACGAATATTTTCTTCCAAAACAGTTTGCAAAAAAACCTGGTTAAAGAAATGAAGGATTGTTTAGTAAAATTTCTAGAGTGTTTTTATAAACGGCAGGACTCACAGAAACAGGAGGTTGGGAAAAATTATTGTTAAGACAATTTAAATCCCAATTTGCGTGAGCAGCGTGAGAAGGTTTTCAACTACGATGGACTTCAGAAACAAGCTACTGCAGGCCTGCGATTTATTGAGGAATCGTGATAGTGGCGTTTCTTGTCAACACGATATAGGCGACTGCTTCGCTTGTATATATGTTTATAGCAATTGAAACTGTAATCAGTGGGAGTGCGTTTGAATCTGCACTTGGCCTTATCTTTCAGAGACATGGCATCCTCAATGGAAGCTGATATCCACGGAGCTGGATTGTGCCTTTACTCGCTTCAACCTTCCTTTATTATAATGAAATGAAATGAAATGAAATATTTATTTCTCAACATTGACAATTACTTGTTCTTATTGACGTCAAATAAAGCATGATTCTACCACCAGTTCGAAAAAACCTTCGTGAAGAAGAACTGGCAAGAAACTTCACGGGTATATTTTTATATAAAATAAATTTACAGAGTCTCTTTATGTCTATACAAAATTATTCTTTTCTGCATCTGTTAGCTCGGCAAGTCTTCCCTCCCCCCAAGTATCCAAACGACGAACACCCTCAAACGGCACCCGTTCACGAGTTAACGCGGGATCCAGCCATCGCCCTCCTAAACCATATTAGAGGGAAGTGAGCGACCCGTCACCCGACGCTACCATAAGAAGACGTACTTTAGTGACAATGACGCTTTAGATATTCATCACAATAAAAAACGCAGCAAGAAAAGTTTAACCACATAAAACTAAAGTCAAAAACTCAGAGGTTTTTCGAAGTCCTTTACTCATTAGTTAGTTAGACGGTGACAACAAGAACCTTCAACTGTAGACCCAACGAACACCAAGTTACCTGACATGGCTCAGCTCCGCAGTTCGCAGTTCGTCTCTTCAATGAACTAAGTCCCAAGTAGACTGCACCTGCTCTAGCTAAGCACTTAACTTGGCAACCACCACAAATCGAACTCAACCTTTGCATATAATGTGTACCTGTTGCAACCCCACTTTATGTCTAGCAATAAAGCTAGCTTTAACGCTCGTATACAGCTTCGGAACGACGCGACGATATAAAACTTTACATCGAGTGTCTTGTTCAATAGTTTAACACGAAATATCTTTTAATGAAACATTGCAGAGTACAAATAAATTACAATAAATAATAAACCTTAAATATCCCCAGACAATCACACCGGCTGTATGTCCCCAAAATAAACATACATATATAAATATCAACAACCATGACCTGAGAACAATCATCTGCCAGGCCAGGAAACCAACCTGGGAACTCCAGCGTATGAGGTAGGGCCGCTAACCACTACGCCAGTCGGCCGTCTAAATATTTGTTGTTCGATGCTAATCGGTTTTTAATGACTTTGTATCAAAAGTTTCGCAAAGCAATTAGAACTAAAGGACGTCTAATTTAAGACTTATTTGAAAGACTACTTAACGGCTTCAGATATTAAGATTTAATCTTCTTTGTTGATCAACTTTGATATCCTGTACAGATACCCAATAACATATATACATACAATTACAATACAATATAGATACAATTATCAATACGCAACGACCGCAGCCTTCATTTGGAGTTGCCTTGGTCCAGTAGTTGCACTGCCGTCCAGAACACAGCCACGTACACGTGATCGTTCCGGTGGTCTACATAGGAAGGACTGCAGTACGGTCCTATACGAGATCTCAACAAAGAACTCACATCATGTAGCTATTCAGTAATTGTTTCACGCGATGACAGTCTTAGTAATCTGACCGCGGCGTTACCAGCCCTAGGTTGCGGGGTGGTGTCGGGCATTTGCCTACTGCGACGCGGCGTTACCAGCCTGAGGTTGCGGTGTGGTGTCGGGCATTTCCCTACTGCGGCGCGGCGTTACCAGCCTGAGGTTGCGGTGTGGTGTCGGGCATTTCCCTACTGCGGCGCGGCGTTACCAGCCTGAGGTTGCGGTGTGGTGTCGGGCATTTCCCTACTGCGGCGCGGCGTTACCAGCCTGAGGTTGCGGTGTGGTGTCGGGCATTTCCCTACTGCGGCGCGGCGTTACCAGCCTGAGGTTGCGGTGTGGTGTCGGGCATTTCCCTACTGCGGCGCGGCGTTACCAGCCTGAGGTTGCGGTGTGGTGTCGGGCATTTCCCTACTGCGGCGCGGCGTTACCAGCCTGAGGTTGCGGTGTGGTGTCGGGCATTTCCCTACTGCGGCGCGGCGTTACCAGCCTGAGGTTGCGGTGTGGTGTCGGGCATTTCCCTACTGCGGCGCGGCGTTACCAGCCTGAGGTTGCGGTGTGGTGTCGGGCATTTCCCTACTGCGGCGCGGCGTTACCAGCCTGAGGTTGCGGTGTGGTGTCGGGCATTTCCCTACTGCGGCGCGGCGTTACCAGCCTGAGGTTGCGGTGTGGTGTCGGGCATTTCCCTACTGCGACGCGGCGTTACCAGCCTGAGGTTGCGGTGTGGTGTCGGGCATTTCCCTACTGCGGCGCGGCGTTACCAGCCTGAGGTTGCGGGGTGGTGTCGGGCATTTGCCTACTGCAACGCGGCGTTACCAGCCTGAGGTTGCGGTGTGGTGTCGGGCATTTCCCTACTGCGGCGCGGCGTTACCAGCCTGAGGTTGCGGGGTGGTGTCGGGCATTTGCCTACTGCGACGCGGCGTTACCAGCCTGAGGTTGCGGTGTGGTGTCGGGCATTTCCCTACTGCGGCGCGGCGTTACCAGCCTGAGGTTGCGGGGTGGTGTCGGGCATTTGCCTACTGCGACGCGGCGTTACCAGCCTGAGGTTGCGGTGTGGTGTCGGGCATTTCCCTACTGCGGCGCGGCGTTACCAGCCTGAGGTTGCGGGGTGGTGTCGGGCATTTGCCTACTGCGGCGCGGCGTTACCAGCCTGAGGTTGCGGGGTGGTGTCGGGCATTTGCCTACTGCGACGCGGCGTTACCAGCCTGAGGTTGCGGGGTGGTGTCGGGCATTTGCCTACTGCGACGCGGCGTTACCAGCCTGAGGTTGCGGGGTGGTGTCGGGCATTTGCCTACTGCGACGCGGCGTTACCAGCCTGAGGTTGCGGTGTAGTGTCGGGCATTTCCCTACTGCGGCGCGGCGTTACCAGCCTGAGGTTGCGGGGTGGTGTCGGGCATTTGCCTACTGCGACGCGGCGTTACCAGCCTGAGGTTGCGGGGTGGTGTCGGGCATTTGCCTACTGCGACGCGGCGTTACCAGCCTGAGGTTGCGGTGTGGTGTCGGGCATTTCCCTACTGCGGCGCGGCGTTACCAGCCTGAGGTTGCGGGGTGGTGTCGGGCATTTTCCTACTGCGACGCGGCGTTACCAGCCTGAGGTTGCGGTGTGGTGTCGGGCATTTGCCTACTGCGACGCGGCATTACCAGCCTGAGGTTGCGGTGTGGTGTCGGGCATTTGCCTACTGCGACGCGGCATTACTAGCCTGAGGTTGCGGTGTGGTGTCGGGCATTTCCCTACTGCGACGCGGCGTTACCAGCCTGAGGTTGCGGTGTGGTGTCGGGCATTTCCCTACTGCGGCGCGGCGTTACCAGCCTGAGGTTGCGGGGTGGTGTCGGGCATTTCCCTACTGCGACGCGGCGTTACCAGCCTGAGGTTGCGGTGTGGTGTCGGGCATTACCCTACTGCGACGCGGCGTTACCAGCCTGAGGTTGCGGTGTGGTGTCGGGCATTTCCCTACTGCGACGCGGCGTTACCAGCCTGAGGTTGCGGTGTGGTGTCGGGCATTTCCCTACTGCGGCACGGCGTTACCAGCCTGCGGTTGCGGGGTGGTGACGGGCATTTGCCTACTGCGGCTCACCGTAAGAGCATTCGGTTTAATGTATTTAAGTTGTTCAAACCCATGGGTACATTTGGTTGTCATTGGAGACAATAAAAATCGAGAAGCGCCTTGACCATTGCGCCACCAACGCTCTCAACCTAAGTGTTCACTCAACAAGCGTAAGAACTAATTGACTGTTTTCCCTAACTTGGTATAATCCATAGCAGTCAGTCTTCATACAAATAAAAACTAGGAATCATGTCCATGGTTAAATGAAAAATGTTATATAAAAAATGGTTTTTGATCATAACAGATCCGTAGCTACTTTTCGAGCGAACAGTTGTCATCTGTCACTTCAATGTGAATGATGAATGATAACAATTGTCTTTAATGTTTTAATTATGTTAAAACTACTTTTATTATATTAATACTTGAAATTGGCAGAAATAATTATGACCTGAATGCCATAAAACGCAAAATTTAATATAATTTTCAATCAATCAGCTCGACCTGCCATTACGGCTTCAATGTTTGACGAGTGAAGAATTTGCATTGATCAATTTCCCTAACATAACCTCTCAATTCCCAAATATAGTAATTAATTTGCGTTTATGGTGCTTCGCAATGTACAACAAGTGCTGAGTAGTATATAGAAAGTAGGCGAAAGGACGTCATTTCCCAAGAACTGAGATCGGACGTAACGTTGGTTACCGTGTCTTTGTGCTAATAGTATAGTATAGTAATAGTAGTGTGGTAGAACTTCGTACATTGTTTGTAAGCCACAAACATTTTGAGAAGAAATGTTTTCTGGGTTACTCAATAAGAATAACGGTGATTAATTGGTGTAACGTAATTAATAGAGTACTAAAAGGTACTAATGTCCTCCCATGCAATACAAAGAAAGCATATAAAAATATAAAACAAAGTTTAGAAATAAAAAAAAGTCATAAATATACGAGTCTTTTATTTATTTTGCCTTCTTTATCTTATAGATTTTCAATACTTCTTGTACAATAGAAGAGGGACTTTCGCGCTGCCACAATGGCATTACGCCAGAATCAAATGCCGTCATTTTAAAATTAAGAAACGAAGGACAATTGAATTTAAAAAAAGTAGTTGTCAAATTGAAAAAGTGGGTTCCAAGTGTTGTAGTTAGGAAGACGTTCGTCTGATGCGTAGCATCACTAATTAGTTTGTGGTATAGTCTGTCAAATATCCGAATGTAAATTAAAAAAGAACACATAATTTCATTTTTGTCAGTTCCTTAACATTCAAATTGTCCTCTCATTAAGGACACGAAGAGCCTCTAGCTGGAATGTTGTAAACACAGCAGTCGTTCCACTCGTGTAGTTAACGACATTGTCCCTGCAGGCGCGTACCAGGCACGGCGCGGCGGCGGCCTGGTTACGGCGCGGCGGCGTCGTGCGGGAAGGGTCAACGTTGCGGACATTTATTGAAAGCCTTTCTTTCGTTTTGTTCACTGCTTTTGACGTAAAGGAATTATCGCATCAGATAAAAATTTTGATTGGAATCGGATTGTGTATTATGTTAACAATGTTTCTGTACCAATTATTTGTATTGTGTGAAGTGTAAATAAATAAATGTCTATGTCTAAATGTCTATATTCAATAAAATGAAATTTGTAAAGCACAAGAAATATTTCCATAATGTTAATAAAACATTTTATTGGTAAATGCTTCATTTCATTCCTAGCTTTCGGCTGCTCAGGTTATAAATAAAATAATGTTATTGTTAAAATTTATAGTATTTTATTTCTTAATTTAATGATTAGGTAATCGTAGTGCAACAAATTAATAAAACACAGATGCTATAATAAGCAATATTATTGTAACTGCAAGGTAGGCCGGAGGACAGTGGGTTGCGGCGCACACATTACCACAATCATTTGGTACATACCTTTCATACCTTGCCCAGCATTATTCATTAGATAGTACTTCTCATATATGACTCAGAATAAATACATTAAAAAAAAAATCTTTTATTTATTTTCTAACTTTTTAATATTCTTCAATTCCAAACGTATTTTGAGCTTACAAAATCAAACTTTTGATTAATCCACTAAATAATTCCAGTGCCTCGTTTTACCTAGACAATATAAATTGTATGTGAAAGATGTTGGGCACTGTTAAGCCCAACCATGTATGGAAAGTGAAATGAAGCTTTTCTAAATTTGGACTTTATGATAAAGTTATGATTAAAAAATTATAATTATAATCTTTATGAAAATCTGATCTTAGTACCAGGTGTATTTATATTAAGATTTTAAAATTTAAGTCTGTAAAGTATTTTTCTGTAATAAAATAAAAACAATTTATTTTCATCGTTATAATAAAGTCAAATTATTCTAACATTACATTATTTAGCTGGGTGTCAGAAAAAACGAGCATCTTAGAGTTGACAGTTAACCTAACCTAACTATTATTTTGTTGTCCCTGTTCGGTGTTGATTACAGCGCAGTCACTAATGCAGCATTCCCATTTAATTCGATCAACTACAGGTATTTTAAGTGTGTACCATAAAAATTTAATACAAAAGGACAACTTTTTATTTTTTTAGGTTTATTATATAACCGAAACTAATTAATCAATTGTAACTTGTCCAATTTTCTTTCTTCGAAAGCGATGACATACAACGAGGGCCTTAATATACACCGAGTAAACTAGTATTAGAAACTGTAAATATGCCCAGAAGCGATGTTCCTTTCTCGTTATACCGTTGTGAGAAACATGAAATAGAACAGTAAGATCTAGTTTTACATTGCATCCCCACGTTCGAGCTTGTTTTTTTCGGATTGTTTTCCCTAGCTTCCGACTGTGGGTCCCAGGTGCCACTATGTATGAATAAAATATTAGTTCTATTGATTCTGTTACCTTTACGAAGAATTTAATTAAATCAGTTCACAGAGCAAGCTCAGGAAAAAGTAAGTTTTTAAATATAAATAATTTTTAATCTTCCTTTGTAATCTCAGGTTAAGTGCTTAACTGAAGTGGTAACTGTTTACACGGCGGGACTTGAATTTAAAAATGCAGCTTATTTATATAATACTAATTAATGTAACTTATTTTACTTTTTTTCTACTATTATGAAAGATACTTGACCTACTTTATTTGGTGGCTTAATAAAACAAAGAATACTGTTTAATTATTCATACAGGTACATGTAAAGAAGACCCTGGTCTTGACCTGTGCGGTCACGTACCTAAAGAAGCAGTTGGAGCGCCTACATGACCAGCTCTTGCAGCCTTGTCTACATATTTTTATCTTCAAGTGAGGTTCAAGTTATTGTTATATTTCCTTATAGGCGGCGTATGTATCACGCGGTATATAGTTAGATACTTCCATCAATTGCTTAGGAATCTATGTATAATGACACTGTCTATCCTTCATAATTAATAATAGTTAGAAAAAGTTATTTTTACTTGTCAATGTAAAACCTGAGTCCGTGCCGAGTCATCGCGCCTGGCCTTCGGGTTGAAGAGTTTCTACAGTTGAGGAGGTGGCCCTTGTAGAGTTTATTCAGTGGCTCAGCGAGATTCCTTCGTGATTTCTTTATCACAAAATGAAACCTACACAAACTTTTTAGCCAAAAATCGATATTATTAACGCCAAAAACACTTAAAAATGCAAGTATCTCAGCCATAACCGGCCGGGTGCTACATGACACAGATTGTCGTAAATGAGCTCAAATGTAATCTCCTGAAAGGAATGTATCGAATTATCAGTAACCCTGCAGGCCAGTCCGTGCATTACAAATGACGCCTTCTTCGTAGTGAACCCATCACACCACCACCACTGAAGTGGGTAAGTTCTTGCGAGATGCCTCTCAAAAAGGAAATGTTACCACAGTTACTGAAATTTAACATGTCCCCATATTAAATTACTATCAAACTGCTTATAGTCAAGTTATTTCAGCATAATTATTAAAAGCCGTATTTGTTTACAACTCCTACGTGTATTGTAATCTAATAAAAACTTATAGCTGCTACGAGTATTATCGATCACAAAAGTTTGTGCAAAATGTTTTATAGTTCCAAAAAAACGAATACGTATCATCGTTCTTAATATCTATGCCTAATCTCCATTTCGGGTATTTTTAAAAATAATGCTACGATCTTTCACCACGTATACATTATTATCAGTCTAATTCAGAGGAAAACTGATGTAGAAATAAAATTATATGACGGGGTTGTCAAGGGGGTCTTCTGAGAGCTGTAAAAGTTTTCGCCGAGTCGACACGTATTGAATATTATAGCTTTTCGGTTGTTTATGTACATGTGTTTAGGAAGATTTCAAACATCAAGGAAACCATACATTATTTTGGAACATCTCCTATGGTTGACAGAACATTTGGGACGATACAGACTTATTATTATTGTTATTATACCAAAATTTCATGATAAGCGTTTCTGCACGTTTCGATAACGTCTGACCTTATGGCCTAAACATTTATAGATAACTGATAGGTCTTAACTACTCTTAGTACCAAAATCGTTTATTTTGAAAACATTACGTAAAACTTTTCGTCATTTGTTCAAATAGCAAAATATTTATTTGTGAGTAATTATTAAATCCCCAGACAATCACACCAACTGTATGGCCCCAAAGTAAGCAGAGCTTGTGTTATGGATGACCATACAGCGAACTGGGAGGAACCCAGAATAAACATGCATATATAAATATCAACAACCATGACCGAGAACAAACACCTGTATTCATCACACAATTGAATGCCCCGGCCAGGAGTCGAACCTGGGACCTCCAGCGTATGAGGGCTATCAACCATTATGCCACTTGGCCGTCAATTATATGTCGATTCGATGTAGCTGTTTTAAAATTCATACTTTTGGCTGTTGGTCTTCCATTCTGAATGAATAATTCAGCCATATTGAACGAATAAATATGTCCTATAGGTAGAAAATAGTAAATAATTAATTAGTAGTATCAGCTTATTGATTATTCTTTATTTAATTCACAGGTTGCTCATTTCTCCAGAACTCGTCCGCATGCTTATAATCAATTGGTTTTAAAAAGTCCATATAAATTATAGTGTAATATTATTTAATAGCATGTGCTTATAAACATAAAAATAACTTGATCAAATCCTTAAAGCTTAAAACAGTAAAAATAGTGACTTAGAGCAAAGGATCAGAAATGCTGCCCTGGGCTACACCCGCCGCATCGGTGCCAGTCGTTCTCGCAGCCGCAGCGTTGCCGCGCTGGGAGACTTGGGACGCTGTGAGAACCCGATGCAGAAAGCGGAACATTGACGAAAAAAACAACAGTCCAAGCGAAAAAACAAGTGTCTGTGAGGAGTATGAGAACAAAAAGGTTGAACATTGTTTATTCAACTTGGTTTCACATTACTGACAAATGCGCTGTCTGGAACTTGGCATTATCTTCATCATCGTCATATGATTGTAAAAAAATAGAATTTAGAGTAGACAATAAGAGTAAAAATACGTATAACATAGCCGTTTATAAATGTTCATATCAACATCGCTGGCGCTACCACAAACAAAGTGCATAATTCTGAAGTCCACTAAATGAAGCTGCGGATGGTGCAAGTCCCGACCTCCTGGTACGCAAAGCGTTCTTACAATTATTGTTATTTTGGTTTAAAATCAACAGAATAAAAACTGTCACTTTTTTGAGATAAATATTTTTTTTAATCAATTTTGAGTTCATTGGGGTCAACAGCATATCAAATTCTGCTGTGGAGGTGTGCATAAACTTAAATAATATTCATATACTAATGTTCAAAGCATAGCTCTTGAAATGAGTACTTCATACTTTTAACATCATATAGATCTGAAAGAAATGCAGTCCTGAAACCGATGGCTTTCACAGCTCCGTCCTGATAACTGCAACGGTGGGCTTAATGTTAAATGTAGGAAGATAAAGAATAAAGAGCACTCCTTCAAGCAAGTAGTAGGTCTCTTTGACAGCTCTAAAGGGGCCACTGAAGATTTTAACGGAAGTCGAAGTTGTGTTTATATTTTATAACACCAAAAACAAACTATATGCACATTCCAAATTTAGTCTACCAAAATGACTTTTTACTTTATTCCTCAGTTTGAATCAAAATTTGGTAAAATTGCTGTTTTTGCAAATTAGCTTAAATTTACGGCGTCAACCAAATTGTGAAAACAGGACAAATATATGGATTTTATAATTGTTTAATGTATAGGTAAAAAATAATACTCTGTGTTTCCACCATTAACACGAATAACACAATCGTGGTGATTTGGCGTGCTCAATATCAGTTTATCGAAATCACTTTGAGGGATTGCCACCCACGTGCTTTCTAACAAGTCAAAAAAATGTTGTGGGGTGTGCACGGCATCCATACTCGGCAGGGCTCTTCTTTGGTGCATCTCCCATGCGTGCTCAATTGGGTTGAGGTCTGGCGATTGAGCAGGCCATGGCAGAACATTAATACCAGCTTCGGCAAGAGTGCGTTTTACGACTCTAGCCGTGTGTGGACGTGCGTTGTCGTGCATTAGTTACAACGAATTACCCAACCGGCCTCGCAAAGGGATGATTACGTCTGAAACAATCCTCTCCGCACAAATCTGAGCATTGAGGTTGCCCCTGATCCAAATAAGTTCAGTTCTTCCATTGATCCAAATACCGACCCATATCATTATTGTTCCCCCACCATACGGATGAACTTCCTGCCAAAATCTTAAACGTCCATGACGTTCAGAGGTTCTCCAAACTCGAATGCTTTTTGTATCTAGCCTCATCCCGAAACGAGATTCATCGGAAAAGCACATACAATGCCAGTCTTCTTCCTTTCAATCGCTGTCTGTTTTGTAAACGGTTCCTACAATTGCAGAATGCAGTAGGACTCTCAGCGGCTTCGGGAACGCAGACCAACTTCACGTAAACGATTTCGGATGGTTTAGTTGCTTATTAACAAGCCTGTGGAGAACCAACATCATGGTGTCATAATATGATTCCGTCGAGCAATATTTTGGATGTACCGGCCCTGTCTGCGAGTGGTAATGCGCGATCGTACTCCATTGCACCCGGCTACGCTGCTCGTGATGCGATAGCGTATCTAGAGGCGGCTTACAGCGCTCTGGGTTGTCAACGCCAAGAGCAATATCCACAGCCAGCTTCGAACATTCCGATCGCTCTTAACATCTCCTCTCGGGTTAAGTGAAGTTGTCACTCCATATCAGTGTAATTTTTTACAGTTCAAATGCAGAAGATGTAATGATTTAATAAAAGTGTCATGACAAAGTTTTATAAAAATGCTAATTTATTTTCTCTTCATAATCAAAATTTAAAAAAGTTCCTTATTTGAATAGTGATATTCACTAAATAGAATCATTAGCGATCCAAAAAAGTCAGTCAATATAATACAGTAAAAAGTACTTGATGCCTAGACATTTTTGATGTGTGTTTTTTGAAGAAGCTTAGGTTCATTTAGATGCTGTTAGGTAATATTGAGGTATATTGCGTCAAACTAGTTGAGGATTTGTAAAAAAGTAGACTTTACCACGCAAAATACCACATTCGATTGAGCGAAAAGTTTCTCGGGGTGTCATGAGCATATCTGCAGCAGAAAACAATTTTGTCAATTTGCCTTAAATTTATGATTGTAAAGATAAAATTTTATTTTTGAATTTTTATTTAATTCCGGTAATAGTTATGATCATCGCTTATGGTTTTAAAGCAGTAGCTTATTTTACCAGTAGGATCAGGAGTAAAAATATATCAATCATTTAAGAATCATGGATGTTTCGTAGGTGACAGAGATAGTGTTGTCCGCGGAGATGCGTCCCACTTTTTACCTAATCTTCTACAGTGGAAGTTTGCAACTGTCCGCCAGTGTTTTAGTTCTGTCGATAGCTGTGAGTACACTCACGACGCATACTTCGATGAGAGTCTCTCTCCTGATAGGTTTATCCATCATAGTGTGCGTATCCATGGATGGTACTATCTATAAAGATTGTGTATTAAATAAACAAATGCAGAAATAAATGACGCAGTTAGAGCACCACCCTGAGTTACGCCAGCAATCGAATCATACTAGTTGGATTTTTCTATCAACTCTCACAGTCTCGGTTTGCGTGTGGATTCGTTCGCACGTCGATCGCAGACGCCTCCCCCCGCTCCCTTAGCCCCCGCGCTAATCGAGCAATCAAAGTTCATAAGGTCGTTACCGTATTATTATTTCATTGACGTTTCCGTTTTAAATTTCAAACGCCGTTTTCACGGCGATTAGTGGCTTGCTAACCGTCTTCGTGTCTCGTCGAACGTGAGCTACGTCGACGGGCTTCGACGTTCCAGGAGTTCTTCGTGTAGTAAGTTCGCCGAGTTCAAGACTTCGTGGGCTGGTGGATACGCGTAACGGTGCCAACGAAACCAGTCGGCGTTGCCCCGGTGCGCACAGTTTAGCCCTTCAGGCAAACAACAAACCGGAAGTCCCGATCCCAGTGCACTGGGCCTTACCCAGGGTGACGGAACCAGCGCTGTCCGAGTTAGGGGCACCGCTGCGGCCGTCCCGACCCCCCCTACCGCCGGTAGGGAGGCTTAGTTAGGTTTTGTGCTAGGTTTTGCTCATAAAGTATATATTTATCATATTTAATATATCGATAGCTCCCCTTCCCTCCCCCGCCGTACGCAATGGCTGCGCAAGCTCACGCTGAGCTTGCAAAGCAATTCGTCGACGGCGTCGCCGCTTCAGGCGCCCCATTCGACCCGCATGCATTTCTTCGAATGCTTAGCGATCTCTCGCCCATGTTCGCCACCCTGTTGGCTCCACTGGCCCTTCAGGCCCCGGCTTTTCAGGCCACGACGACATCGCTGCCTCACAGCGCTCCCCCCTCCTCCGCCTCCAGTGAAATGGAGTGCGATCATTCGGACGACGCCACCTCGACGGCGACCTCAACCTCGGCCTCATCCGCCGCCCGCCCCTCCAAGCGCACTGCGTCTAGCAGCAGCGCCGAGTCCCTAGCGGACACCCTCACCGGCTCACCCGAGCCGACGGTCACCTTTACACTCGTAGAGCGCCGCTCCAAGCGGAATAAGAAATCCCGGGTGTCTCCGACACCCACCTCCAGGCCGGTGTCGCCGACACCAACCGCCTGCCCGGCGACACAGTCGCCCCCCTCCCCTGTCCCCCTCATGTCACTCAACGTGACTCCCCCAGTCGGCTCAACCGCCGCTCCCACCAAGCCAGCAACGCGCTGCGCGCCTGTTTTAGCTAAGGCTAAGACCCCTCCCCCCGTGTTCCTACGGGATAAGGCCAACTGGCCTCTAGTTTCAAACCTTTGCCGCGAGCAAAAAATCAACTATGTACAGGCCACTAACATGAACGTGGCCGTCAAAATCACTGTTCCCACAGTAACTGACTTCAGAAGTCTGACTCAGCTCCTCACCCAAAGGCAGATCGCCTATCACACGTACGCTCTCCCAGAAGAGCGTAAAATAAAAGCCATCCTACGGGGAGTCCCGTTCGAATTCTCGAACGAGATCATCCTTGAGGATATCAAAGCTCAAGGCTTTCCCGCCGAGGCTGTGCACAAGATGCACAGCAAGAACGGCCGCCGTTTTCCCTTAGCCTTGGTCATACTGACCAACTCACCTAAATCCCGAGAGTTCTTCCGCGAGGCCCGCACTATCTGCGGCCTCTCCGGAATCTCCGTAGAAACGCCTCATCGCCGTGGCTATCCAGGTCAGTGCCACCGCTGTCAACTTTATGGACACGCGGCGCGTAATTGTCTCGCTAGTCCCAGGTGCGTTAAGTGCCTGGAGCCTCACTTCACGAAGGAGTGCAACCGCACTCCGGAGTGGACCTCTCCCCCATCCTGTGTGCTGTGTGGCCAGTCCGGCCACACCGCCAACTACAGGGGCTGCCCCCGTGCACCCCGCACTTCCCGACCTGTTGCAAGGAGGGTGGCGCCCAGTCAGGCCCCGCCCCTTATTAGTAACACTAATTTCCCGCCGCTGCGCCACCGGGATTCCCCGGCAGCAAAGCCCGCCCAGCCCACGCCCACTCCAGTGCTTGCCTGGAGACAGCGTCCGGCTGTACCCACCCGCCCTGCTCCACAAGCAGGGCCCCAGAATTCTCCTCAGCCTTCTATGGCCGAGGATCTTAAACTTATCTTCAACACCATAAGAGGTGTTGATATGACCCAAGTAGCGCAGTGCGCTAGTAAACTACGCGCAGCCCGCGACTCGTACGAACGATTACTCGTAATCGCCGAGTACCAATCCCTAATTAATTCATTATAGGTACATCTATAATGAATAATACACCAAGCGCCACGACTGGTCGCATCAAACCTAGGGGTTTATCCCTGATCTCCTTCAACACCCGAGGTCTAATCAACCAACTTCCGGAGCTCAAACTGTTCATTAAGAACATTGAGCCCGAGTTAATCCTTGTCCAAGAGACATTTTTAAAACCCCAGCACACCAGGGGTCTTAACATTCCTAAATACTCCCTTGTGCGTGGTGACAGGCCCGCCTCGGTCCAACGAGGCGGCACTGCCATCTACTACAAGAGAAGTATCCACTGTTCTCCAATTCCCACGCCTCCGCTCACCAACATGGAGGCCACAGTATGTAGGCTGGCTATGACAGGTCACAGGACTATAGTCTTGGCCTCGGTCTACATACCTAGTGGTACAGCGCCCCTTCGTTGTGACTTCGAGGCCTTACTCGAACTGGGGCAATCCGTCATTATGTTCGGCGATTTTAATTGCAAACATACTGACTGGACGTGCTTGTCGACTAACACCAGTGGTGTTAAATTACTAGACATCACGAAGTCACTCGATCTTGACGTCATTTCACCGGTTACACCGACACATTACCCGGACAACCCACTTCATTCACCTGATATCCTTGACTTTGCCATCGTCAAGGATATCAATCTCGACCTTAAGACCATTCAGCCGCTAGACGACTTAGGCTCTGACCACCGTCCGGTATCCCTAATATTAGGACCCCAAAACGACCCTCCTGCTCCGAAAACCTATACCAATTGGGAAGGTTTCAAGCACACCCTGTCTTCGGCCTTGGAAGCCCCAGACTGCCCACTCGCGATTTCATCCGACTATCTCGATAGCACGGATAAAATCGACTCGATAGTCGATTCTCTCACTACCGCCATCAACTCGGCCATCAGTGAGAACCTAAAGGTTGCTAAGCATGGCAAGCCCAAGCTTCCCTTGGACATTAGCAACCTAATTAAAGCTAAAAACGCCGCTCTCCGCAGAGCCAGAAAATACCCCACACCCGCCTACAGGCAAATCGCTAACCAACTTCAACGTAAAGTCAAACGTACCGTCGCGGAATATAGAGACGTTCAAAGGAACGATCGTATGATTAATATTTCTCCGTCCCACACGGCGTACTATAGGATGGCGAGAGCCCTCCGACTAGACGCTCGTACCTACACCCCTCCGTTATCTCGCCCCGATGGCACTACCGCCTTCGAGGACGGTGAAAAAGCTGAATGCTTCGCCGATAGCATTGCTTCACAATGCTCCCCGAGTACCCAACCCACAGACCCAGCTCACATCCAGGCGGTGGAAGACGAAGTCGATTGCAAAGACTCCCGTCCAATCACCGCTGACCCCATTACAGTTTCTAACGATGAAATCCTACTCATCATTAGGAAACAGGAATCCAAGAAGGCCCCGGGTGCGGATGGAATTTCCAACCAAGCACTTAAGCAGCTGCCTCGGCAGGTGCTTACCTTACTTGCGATTATTTTCAATGCTTGCTTTGATCTAAGCTACTTTCCAAAAGCTTGGAAAGAAGCTATAGTCATAGGCATTCCCAAGCCGGGTAAACCCTTGAATAACCCGGCTAATCACAGACCCATCAGTCTACTCAAGGCAATGGCCAAACTTCTCGAGAGAGTCATACTCGCTCGAATGAAGGACCACCTGTTCCCAGCGGACGGTGACCCCCTTATTATCCCCCATCAATTCGGCTTTCGAGCCAAACACTCGTGCCCTCAGCAAGTCCACCGAATCGTCGAGTACATACTCGACGGCTTCTACCCCAGACGACTGAAAACAGTCGCGGTCTTCTTTGACGTAGCCAAGGCTTTTGACAAAGTCTGGCACGCAGGGCTCATTTACAAGCTTCACAACACAGGCTTGCCCGACCGTCTAGTCAAACTAGTCGGCTCCTACCTTAAAGATCGCACCTTTCGTTTCAAACACGAAGGTACGCTCTCCACCCCCCGCCCCCTCAAGGCGGGCGTCCCTCAGGGCTCGGTACTCGCCCCGTTACTATACACAATATACACCAATGACATACCCATCCCGTCTAAAGGTGTTCAACTCTCCCTCTTTGCTGACGACACTGCCCTATACGTCAAGGGCGTGCACGTCGACACACTCATCACCAAACTCCAGAAGGCCGTAAATGACCTCGGAGCTTGGTTTAAAAAATGGCGTATCGATGTAAATCCAGAGAAAAGCTCTGCGATGCGCTTCGATCATAAACGCCGTCGTCCCTACGACCCCCACATCCGAATGCTAGGTACGCCCATCCCGTGGGCACTCACCACCAAGTACCTAGGCGTAACGCTCGATCGTACGCTTTCATTCCGTCCACACATTCTCCGAGTTACCAAACTCGCCCGTCTGTACATGGGTCGACTTAACAGTATGTTAGGCCGGCACAGTAAAATGTCTCTTAGGAACAAGCGAACGCTTTTTAAGGTTTGCGTGAGACCAGTCATGACGTACGCCGCCCCAATATTTGCACATGCTAAACCCTCCGATATGTATAAACTACAGGTAGTCCAGAATCTCTTCTGCCGCCGGGCCACGGATGCTCCGTGGTACGTGCGAAACGCAGACTTGCACAGAGATCTCGAACTGCCTACCATACAACAACACCTTAGGACGCTCTCCACCGCTTATTTTAAGCGATCCGAAGAGCACCCTAACCCCCTTATACGCGAGACAGTAGCTTATACTGCTCCGTCCATGCCGTCGAGGTACAAAGTCCGTAGACCGAGAAATGCACTCTCGGATCCCCCCGATCAACTTTCGGCCAATCTGGACCAGCTTAAGGCTGCCCAGGCCGTTTAATCAACAATATATAAATGTCATTTGCACCTTAAGTGATTAAGTATTCCCAGCGGGTGACCCGCTAGCGGGTCCCTGCTTGCGCGCCCACCTCCCAACCCGGGTGTCGCTCCGATGAAGGCTGACAGCATTCCCATGCTACAGCCACTTGGGTGGTTTTTAGTGGGTAGGTGCCACTTTGGTGAGTCCCACATAACCCCGCAGACGGCTGCGGAGGTATTCATGACGAATCTTCCACCTCCCTCCCGAGAGAGGGTGCTTCGGCAGCAAAAAAAAAAAAAAAAAAAAAATCAACTCTCAACACAGATTTGTTACTGAAGGAAGTTTTGAACCAGTCGCATGCTGCTGATGACATGTATAGGGAACGCAAAATGGCAGCGAATATTTTAAAGTTAACGGTGTTGAATGCGTAACTTAAATCTAACACTGCTAAACTTGCTTATTATTAAAATTAAGACATATGTCATCAGTGACTTTAGCTAGGGATGTTATCTTATGTTGTCCAGGACAAAGACCGGTGTAACTAATGTACATGAATACAATTGATAGTAACAAGTCTTTTTAATACTGACTTCTTAGGAAGCGGAATGAGGTCAGCGTCTTTTCGTATTTAAATATGAACGGAGAAGCATATCAAGAAGTGGTATGAAACATCATCAGTCGGAGGGTGTTCGTCGTTTGGATACTTGAGGGAAGGGAGACTTGCCGAGCTAACAGATGCAGATAAGAATAGTTTTGTATAGACATAAAGAGACTATAAATTTATTTTGAAAAAAATATACCCGTGAAGTTTCATGCCAGTTCTTCTTCATGAAGGTTTTTCCGAGCTGGTGGGTAGAGTCATGTTTTATTGGACGTCAATAAGAACAAGTCATTGTCAATGTTGAGAAATAAATATTTGAATTTGAATTTGAATCACAATTAACTTTTAAATTAAACTCAACGCAGGTTACGCGGTTTTCGGCCTCATTTTCTAACAATTTTTGAAACCAAATTTTGGAACTGTCTTAAATTTTAGGTTTTGATATTCAATAAAAACTAAATACTTTTTTATTTATTTTCTACAGAACCATACCGTTGCGAAAACCTATTTCAACTTAGCATCATATTGTATTTTTAGAATGACTGCAAAGATAACGACATAATGTATAAAGCTCCGGTATTATGCTGTCATTCGTTTTCTAACTTCAGGAAAGACTAGTTCATCACGATGGCAGCGCTGTTGCTAGTGTTGAGCGTGTTGCTGGCGGCAGCACGGGCTGAGGAAGTCGCCGCGAGCCCGGCTGGTTCTCCTAGCCTAGACGACAGCTTCTACGGAAACTACGAGGTGATATACCGCTGGGCGCGCAATCCCACTGACGAATGCGACCAGATGAGCTACCTGCCAGTGAACCCGCCCATCAGCTGCAGCGCAGATTGTGCCGCGGGAGCGCTCATGCTGCCTGCCAACTACACGGACCAGCTGTTCAGCTACACGCTCACTGTGCAGATCGTGGACTCCTATAAAGACATGCGCGCCTCATCAGACTGCCGTTGCGAGGGGCTAGAATCAGTGCACCGGCTGTGGAAGGTGCGGGACGGCGTGTACATCCGCGGCGTCGCCAGCGGCCAGTTCGCTCTCTACGAGCTATATGCTAAAGTCTACCCGGACAAAGAAGAAGTCAAAGCATTGGTGAAATCTGCCAAATCTCTGAACAAACGCTACCGAGGCCGTCTCCTGGGCTGCAAGGGCTACTTCGAACGCCAAATGAAGAAAAAGAATGCTGCAGCGCAGGCTTAGCTTCAACATGTTATTCTTGAAAATGTAATCAGAATGTTAACTCTACACCTAGTAGTTGATTGGTAGAATTGAATACATATATTTAAATCCTAAATGAATGCGTACTTTGTGCGACTTCTATTGCTTTAAATCTGTATGCCTGATAAATTGAAAACATTTTTTGTCACTAAATGTAAATTCATTACATTATAAGTATTAGAATAAATAGACTGTGAAATTTGAAAATGAGAGCCCTGTGAACACATGAAGTAGGATACTGCATCTCGTTTACTTTAGATATATTAAACATATTTTCACGGGGATTTAACCACTACATGAATAAAAATAATATAATTTTTAGATAAAATCTTACGCACATAATATGCGAGCATAGCGATGTTATCAGAACGTCTGACTTACTAACAAAAGTTAGTACCTATCTTTAAAATGCTAATGATGTCAAAATTATTACTATTAAATTGTTTTATTTAATTTGAAAGGAAAGCGCATTTGACAAAGTAACACTTATTTAAATAATTGTAAGCTAACCTATGAATCAGTTTTTTAACAAATTAAAACATTTATAAGGAGGATATAAAGTAATACATAAAAAAATATGGTGTTATTTAGTGTTAAAATTACAGATATAGGTAAGGTTAACTCAGTTCAAGTAAAAGATGACGCACAGTAGCTAAGCGGCATTTTGCTTTTTACTGTTTTTACGAATATGAAAACAGTAAATCCAAACAAATTTCATTTAATAATTCACTTGCTCTTGGAAGGAATGAATTTTTTCTGTATTCGTTTTGCAGAATGGTAACACGGGGACACGTGAGTTTATTTCGCGTAATATTGGAGGGCAGTCCACCAGACCTGCACCTGTGTAGTTTGTATATAGTTTCTTTCTTTCTCGGATTTTTGTGTCATTTGTAACGAAAGTTTAATCAACCTTATGATTGTTGAACCGGTAGCTAAAGTAGATTTGTATACTAGTTAACAGGTCAGGATTTAGCATGAAGTTAAAAATATCGTCATGTTGGCAAGATATCACAGGGATTATTTTTCGTTTTCTTTCATCGGTTGGAATTAAATGACGCAGTGCAACCGAGACTAACTTTAATTCAAACCAAAACATGAGCATATTCTACGAACTTCATAAAACCGACCCTCAATCATGAGGAGCACCTAATCTTTCGCTCATAATCTACATAAATCACGAGATGAGTTTTTGATGTAACTTGTCCAATTCGACATGGTCTGAACCTTTTGCACCAACGGCTGTACACGATGTGTCCTTTGACGCAATGCGGACGAGCGGCGGAGCTGGCTGAAAATCATATCGCCTTCCAATTTCAAACGAACCCGCAAAAACGTAGGTTTTAAAAAATTGTTAGTGTAAATAATTCAATAAAATAGTTGTATCAAGGTTTTATCTTTCTATTTGTAAATATATATTATTATATAGTTAAATCTTACAAAATAATAATAGTTTAGTTATGATGTCAAAAACTAACTTATTCAAAACAGTGTGGAAAAGAGTTTTGTATTAAACCTTTTTAAGCAAAACATGTCATTATGCAAGTAAGCACTCAGATGAATGTTTAAGTAAATCATGTTTACATTTATTTGTTTTGGATATAATTTTGATATTAGTATGAATACATTTTTTGGCATTCTATTTTCTAACGTAAGTATGAAAGTTAGTGAGACCTCATAAGAAAAAAGTGGCTATTATTTAACTCTTACATGTATATTATATACCTAATTTACATAACATAGTTTATTACTTTTCTATTGCTAGAAAAGTGCAACATTCCTTGTACGAAATAGAGACATGTATTATTGTGACCCACACTAGAGTCACCTAACATGAAATCCTGAACTGTCAGTAAGTAGCTATGTACAAACCAGTTCAGTAAACCACAGTTGCCGTGTGCCGTTCTGTTGTAAATTCACAGGTGTTTTGGCTGGAAGTGCATAACCTGTGGAGTTATGAATGGCGGCAAAGGCTCGACCGGGTGCGTTCATTCGCGGCATCGTTCGAAGTTGTACAGTTTCAGTTCCGCAATATAGGCCCTTGTTAATCTATGTAAGTACTTTGAAGGCTTATGATTGTCAGTACCGGTACCAGCTGTCTGTGGCAGTAACGGGGGCCGTTTGAGGCTGTTCCTCGTTTGGATAGCTGAGAGGGGGGGGGAGTCTTGCCGAGCTGACAGATGCAGATAAGAATAACTTTGTCTATACGCAGACATTGTATATTTATTTTGAAAAAATTATACCCGTGAAGATTCTTGCCAGTTTTCCCGAACAAGTGGTAGAGTCGTGTTTTATTTGACGTCAATAAGAACAAGAATTTGAATTTGAGTAATTCAAGGGGTAATATTACAGTGTGCAGTCCATCGAACTTTTCCAATATTAGCTAACAAACTTTACAACAATACCTAATGCAATAAACACGACCAATTTTGGAACCACTCCACCATCAGCTCCATGGGCGCAACATGAAATGCACCGAACTTTAATGTAAGCATGACCGCTGTCACTAATACTGCGTTCCGTTTGCCGATTATATCGCTCACAGCACTCACATACCCGTTCCGAATGCCCGTGAGCGCGCTAACAGCGATATCGATACGTCATCAATGACGTCATAAACGCCGCCATCTTCCCGCTCACAGTGCCCAAGCTACGGAGCTTGGTCGCTGTGAGCGGCCTGTCAAAACTGACACATGACGTTACTTTGTTGATGTTTTTATTAGTCGATAAAAGATTTTAAAAGCTTGTTTATTAATTTTCTTTTGTAATAATGTTAAAAAATGGCTCCTGCTTCATTCAGGGTCAAAGATCTTAATGAAATTGTAACTTTAGACTTAAGCGACGAACAATCAGAATGTTAGCGCGATATTTACCATTCCGATTGCAATAGCACTAATATCACTTTTAGCGCGCTCAAACGAATCGGAACGGTTTTGAGCACTTTTAGCGCTGAGCGGCAAACGGAACGCACTATAGATTGACCCGATGACAACTAGGTCTGCGATGACTTTGCGATCATGTTTGTGTCCACGCACGCCAACAATACAACATACAAAGCCAATCTTCAATGCTTCAAATCGAACGGTAACCGAGCCTTAAACTGTAGTCTACAATATTATATTCCTGATCATATTTTTAGTGTGAACCTCGCACTTTTGTATATACTTTTTTTTTTTTTGCTATTTTCGTAACCTGAACGAGCAAGCAACCCGATGATGATTATTACATCGACTAATAAAGCGTTTCAATTGAAATTGCGTTTGATCCAGTACTTGGCCTGGCAGTTCTTATTAAAGTTCTTACTCAGTATAGATATTTTTACGGCTCAGGCGAGATCTGAACAAAGAATCTCTACTTCCACAAAACATATATTCTATATTTGTTATTTTAAAAAATAATTATGCATTTATAAAAGCGAGAACGATTTAAATTGATGTCATTGGTTTTATAGTTTATCGATTACTTATGAAGGATGAAGAAGCCAATAATTGCTTTGATTATAATAATAGTAGTTATATGACAAGTCTAGTAAGCGCATGCTCTTCAAGAACGCAATCGAGTTCACCAAGCTGATAAGTGATATGACCTGCTTCTTGGCTGAAATAAATTATCAACAATCAAGAATCCGCTTGTTAAAACCAATTTTGTAATAAAAAATCATTCTAACATATAGAAACTAAGCATATTGAAATAAGTACTTAAAAAGTAAGATTTTATAGGCTTTTACTTTCTAGAACGACTAAAATACATCCAAAAAGTTAACTCTTCTGAAAAAATAACCTAGTTTTAAAAGGGACTTTATAAAAAATCCACTTGAGCCGCTTGTGGCGAGGAAGCCGCAAAGTAAGGCGTTTCATGAAGCAGAACCAGGAAACAGGCGACAAACATACAGCTGACACCGGTCGACACATCCGGTGTGTTCATGGGCAAGTTTTGTTACAATATTGATACAGTAATGAGCTTTTTACCGTATCCTAAAACAAAATAATGTTATATGAAATAATTTTAGTAACATTTTGAATTTTTTTTTAAAGTAAGTACCACCAGTTTTTCCGAACTAGTTGTAGAGTCATGCTTTAACGTCAACAAGAACAAGTAAATAACAATGTTGAGAAATAAATATTTGAATATGAATAAAGGTGTTTTATTTATCAATATTGAATGGGATTTGTTGTATCGAGTAATGTTGCGTTGCCGACCGTACACTTCCGTTGGCGTTCCCTTTGTTCCAATAATTGCCATTGTTGTCCCATTCTCCTAACACAACTAAGTAAACGTGGTTACTATGGCGGTCAACCCGAGACCACTACCACACCCACAGTACAACCCGAGACCACTACCACACCCACAGTACAACCCCAGACCACTACCACACCCACAGTACAACCCCAGACCACTACCACACCCACAGTACAACCCCAGACCACTACCACACCCACAGTACAACCCCAGACCACTACTACACCCACAGTACAACCCCAGACCACTACCACACCCACAGTACAACCCGAGACCACTACCACACCCACAGTACAACCCCAGACCACTACCACACCCACAGTACAACCCGAGACCACTACCACACCCACAGTACAACCCCAGACCACTACCACACCCACAGTACAACCCCAGACCACTACCACACCCACAGTACAACCCCAGACCACTACCACACCCACAGTACAACCCCAGACCACTACCACACCCACAGTACAACCCCAGACCACTACCACACCCACAGTACAACCCCAGACCACTACCACACCCACAGTACAACCCCAGACCACTACCACACCCACAGTACAACCCCAGACCACTACCACACCCACAGTACAACCCCAGACCACTACCACACCCACAGTACAACCCGAGACCACTACCACACCCACAGTACAACCCCAGACCACTACCACACCCACAGTACAACCCGAGACCACTACCACACCCACAGTACAACCCCAGACCACTACCACACCCACAGTACAACCCGAGACCACTACCACACCCACAGTACAACCCGAGACCACTACCACACCCACAGTACAACCCGAGACCACTACCACACCCACAGTACAACCCCAGACCACTACCACACCCACAGTACAACCCCAGACCACTACCACACCCACAGTACAACCCCAGACCACTACCACACCCACAGTACAACCCCAGACCACTACCACACCCACAGTACAACCCCAGACCACTACCACATCCACACGTGTCAATCCAACGTGTCAACGACTTCTCATGAAGCTTATTGGTCGAAGCTGTATTTTGATTATAATTTTATAATTACATTATTTTGTGTTTTTGAAATTGAATAAATTAGGTAACAAAGAACCGGTATCGGTATCATAATAAAGGTCAGAACAGGCAGTACCGTAGCGGTCCCCTCGTACTCATTGTGTTTGTCGTTATTAGTATAAAACAAAATTAAGCGCATGTTCATTTCATGTCATTTATCAATTTACCATGGCCAGGGATCGGTACAAATGTGTAATTTAAATTTAAATTTAAAAGTCAGATTTAATATGAATCAGCCCCTTTGGCACAAAACTGGCAATAACTTTTTTTTTCTAGAATAACATGGCTAGTATTATACATTTCTGAAATCTGTATTAAATACGTAATTTATTTGTTAATTGTGCAGTGACAGTCCAGTACATTCTTTTTTCACCACTGAATGCCAAAGCTGAGATAATAATTTTTGTAGAAAAAAATGATGGGAATAATAAGTTTTTTCTCAATGACACCTAGCGATATTTAACAAAATGATGTTTGCATATGGTAGATCTACTATTCTTAAATATTTACAAAAAAAATACAAAAGTATCTGCTTGCCCAACAAAAAAAACTGACCAAAAGCGGCAATTTTCGAAAAAAATCAAAAGTCTGGAATATCTCGAAAACGGTGACACTTTTACTACGGTAATTTTTTTTTATCTGGTAGGGTACGCCTCAATCTTTCTTTAATTTCAGTTTGTCGTACAAGTTATGGGACACCCTGTATATTTAATAGTTTCTAGCAACTTAGATATAAGTAAACGGCCCTACAGAGAATCAGGTCCTCTTGTCACAGATGCACACTTGAACATTTAATAGGAGGCCCTGGCCACTAAATATATAATTATTTCATATTCAGCCATGAGATAAATTGGTACTTACAATTTTTTGTTAACGTTAGCTTACGGAACTGGGTTTATTCCTACAGCTACTGTATTTTATATCCACATGTCTGGAACACACCCCGCCCAAGCGCATTGTTTATTAAAACTGACCACGCATCGTACGTACGTACGCTTTAACATTTTTGTTCTATTCAAAAGGCGTTGCCTGGCTTGTTGATATAATTCTTACACAAAACTTGATGTTCTTGCGGTGTTAATTCCGGCCTTAGCGAACGCTTTATAGCTACATGTTTTCTAACAAATGGTTCGCTTAATGGACCAATCAAGTTTTTTTTTGTGTTTTTACTTCAATCGGTAAGCCAGAGCTCGTTTGCAAAGGATATATACACTATATATATAGGATATAGTTCACAGCATGCCAGCATGTGTGTAGTATAAAACGACGTTAAAGCGGTCTGGTCCGTTACAGTTAGATTTAGAGTGTTTTTATTTAAAAAGCGATGTTTTCAACACTTTTATTCATGTAAAATTTCTTATCACATCGTATATTTCGGTACTTACTTACTTAATAATTTATATATACACAGAAAACCACAGTAATAAAAATGACTTATTAACCAACAAACTGCTACAGTACAGCTTATTTCTGATAGACAATTCTACCAGATCTGCTACTGGAAAAAGTTCTATAGATCAAATTTGGTGTTTACTAATAACTACAGACATAGTATGTAAAACACAAACATATTCAAAAACATTTATAAACGAATGATATATATCAATATTCTACATAATATACAAAATTTTGAACAACAATAAATAATTTTATGATTGAGAAAGAGAGTGATGTTTTACTCTATTTTTAAAAATAGGTAACGAATTTTATGCGCGTATTTCATAAGGAAGTGAACTCCATACTCTGGCGGCATGAACAGTGAAGGACAAGGAAAAGAAATCGTTCTTATGAGGTTCTGCAAAGTTTATTTTGGGAAATCATAAAAGAGAAACGCTCACTAAGCATTTCTTAAAATTACAAAAAGTGTAAGGAAGTTGATTTCCTTCCAGAGCGCGACTGTGTTGCGTAGCGCAGTCAATGGCACGTAGACTGCGAGGTGCAAAAGTGAACAATACTTTTCACATTAAAATGATATTCATATTACCAAATGGTTTTAGTTTTTGTTGCTACATAGACTTCTATGGGTTTTCAGCACGGCCTTATTCCAAAACAAGCTCGATGTAAACTCCAAATTGGACATGTTCAAGTATTAACCAAGTCCGTACCACCCGTTGTTGTTCCAAAAGCCACCCCGTTAATGTGTCAGCGAACACCCTGAAATATTCACGTAGTCCTTCAGCGCGCGGATTAATTAAAATATTGAACTGTGGCTCCGGTGCCTTACTGTACCGTCGGACAAACAAGCAGGTTCAAAATGATAAACCGTCTGAAAAATAGTCTGAGTCGTTGAGTTGGGGCATTATTTAAAATGGTGCATCTTTTGTGAAGTTGATTTGGTTTTCAAAATAAAATGGACCTAATTTAACTTTTATAAATACATTGCAGATAGTTAAAATAAATTACGGAAACATAGAAAATTCTAACTACTATGTAATTTAAAAATCATTTATTACTTCTTGACTACTCAACCGAAGTCAGGGGCAAAAAAAAGTAAATACCATTCATCAAGTACTCGAAGAATACGCGTGCCAATCCGTGGGAAAAGTCTAGACTACTCTAAATTTATTTCGTCAATTTGTAAACCACGTAATAAAATTCGTAATTTTTCCCCAGACAAACTCCAACTATAGTAGGCAGAGCTTGTGTTATGGATTGCCCCACAGCGAACTGCGGGGAAACCAAAACAAACATACATACATAAATATAAACAACCATGACCCGAAACAAACATCTGTGTTCATCAAACAAATGAACACTCGAACCTGGTACCTCCGGCATATGAGCCCGGGTTATTGCCTAGTACGCCAGTTTGCCGTCATGTTATTTAAAAACAACGTGCTATTTTCCAATCTCTTTTCAGAGCATTATTTCACACCCGCACAGAGACCCCTTTTAAAACATTATTTGGCTGCTACATAAGTATGAAATAAATATAAACATTGATAACATTGCAAATTGTATTACGTGAAAGTGGCGCTCGTTTGTTGTCGAGGATATATCTACAGGTCGACGATATTCGAAATACATGTCATCTGTTACTTGACATTTGCGTGTACCAGTAGTCTTACATACATATATGTAGATATAATCAATGACATATTACATATAGACAGGTTATCGGCTCTCAAAAATGGCAACGCAAACGTAAGGCATTTGCCGGCTATTTGACTCAGTCTTGTGCAACCCAGTGCCATGGCTAAACATCAAACAAAACTTATTCCCTATTCTGTGTTTTTAATACCGTACAAAGCCTTCTTGTGTGTTTAGACAGTGTACTTATTACACTGTTACTGTTAATTATAGAATAAACGTTTCTTTTCATGCGTAAGTACAATTTTTTATAACTATCTTATTTATTATTTTATTTGGCTATTCAAAATGTCGTTTTAAAATTCACATGGCTATTCGTTTCAACAAACTCGAAGATCGAGATGTAACATGATATTTTGGGAGTGAAAGAGTGGGAGTGAAAGAGACAACGCTATAGAGTTTGGACAATTTACGTACTACGTCACGTACGCGACCAATTAGTGCGCAGCAACGTCACGAAGTACATAGGTATCTCTTTCTTACAACAAGTGAACCGTATTATTCTTTCCTTCTCCCACAAATTATATTACTCTATATATCGGGTAGGTATCTATAGTTAAGTTGACGCCGTTTTTTTTGTGCGGTAATGTTTGGGTATGACATTATTATGTAATATGTCATTGGGTATAATGCATAAACCTTTACATGTAACTAAAAGTTTTACTCAATTGTGACATGGAATTATTGTAAATCTTATAAGTGCATAAAGACTACTTTTAATTAAAATTAAAACTAAGGAAAGTGTTCTAGAGAATAATCATCTCTGCCTTTGTCATGGAATAAATGTGTACTACTGGAAGGTTTAGTTCTGATAAAATTGTAACATACATTTTCTTTTCTCTGAAATTAGCGATTTTCCTCAATTTAGAAAAAAATTGTTCAGATTTCATCGTTAGATGGAGCTACAAAAAGCTGGTCCGAATATACAGTATAAGATAGGCTGAAAAGAAGCCATAGTTACTTCAATAACACAATATACCTATTCGGTGCTCAAATAATTAAATAAATGGTAAAATAAAACTTAATAAATATGAACGACACACCAGGCTCTATGGTGTAGTACTTTGTCTTTCTTATACCGCAAACGTAAAAATAGGAGCACCTTTTACTAGTACCTTTTACAGGATCCGCAATGCCCCTGCGACCTACCCGCTAGGCTAGCTCGCATCTTACAAAGTCAAGTTAAATATCCACTAAGGTATCACCCACTGTTTGCACTATAGAAAGAAATTAAAAATGAAACAATAAAAAATTATACGTTTAAATTTTTTACGCATATTCAATATATTTTTCTCATTTTTCCGTTTCGTGACACTCTCATAGGTGGGTATTTGTTAACAAGCAATTTCAAATGATATATTTCAAGCCAGGTTCCACAAAATATATGAAAGCTTATTGAGCTTCTGGAGTCATATTCTTCTACTTTTTCAGAGGATATATTGTAATACATTAAAGGTTACATTGTAAAAAATATTCAAAAAAAAAAGTTTTAGGCTCATATTGTTTTTTAAACAATTTTATATATTGTATTGTTTGCTACGTTTGTTTTTTTCTTTTCTTTGGTTCCCCGTTAGGGCAGGAGGATATAAAAAATGCTCTTACGCATACCTCTCGCGCACGATCGAGATATCTGGTACTCGCTCTGAGCCTACCAGAGCCCTACCCACTAAAAGAAACCCCTGAATAACTCGTGCAATTTTTGCCACTCAGCCTTCATCTGAGCGACGACCAATTGGAGAAAAAGGCCGCGCTAGCGGGGCCCAGAAGGGGTCACCCGCCGGGAATTACATAGCACTGAAGGTGTATTCATAGCACTGTGCCCAAAATGAAAAATAAATAATGAATTAATTCGAATTTATATTAGAATTAGAAGTTGCGGCCTGAAGGCCGATGTAGTGTTAGTTGCGTGGCTACGTGCGTGTGCGCGTTTCTCGGTGCTTGCTACGTCTTGGCATACGGCCTGTTTATCTGTTTGACTGGTCGAGGTTGGCTCAGAGTGTAAAGCTAGCAGTACAGATTGACCTAGATATTCAGCATCTTTCATTATTCTGTATTAATGCTAGGCACATTATCATTGACTGAATATGAGCTCGTAAATTGCTGCGTGACAGGTTAAGCGTCTGCCAAACAGGCTCTGTACTGACCACAATTCAATTGATGTGCATTTGTCGCAATAACGTCAAGTTAATGTTATATAACCGGATCAACTTACCCGGATGCGCGTTACCACGTTGTTCTGCTTATCCCAGCAGAGAGCTTGAGGATTCCGGCTTCACTTAGAACTTTGCAATTAAAGTGTATCTCGTATTACGAGTAGAATGCTATGTGTAAACAATATGTACAAGGCCGTATACCCATGAAAAGGATCCAACCCTCATTTTTGTCCAAAATCACTTAAGTATACCAAAAACGCCCTTATATCATAAACTATCACGAAGTCAGCTGTAAAAAAATATAAAGATGAGATGTTTTTATCTATACAGGGTACCACCCCACTTATTAGACTGTGTGTTTCTTTATTTATTGATTACGCTCCAAGCTACATGGATTATTATAAAATAAATGAATATAACAAGAACAAACGAAATGTTTAATCTAAAACATTCCAAGCCACTAGGATCCTTAGAGCGAAATACATTTTCTATGCTTAATCTTACCAGTCCTAAGAGTGCATAGATAGATATGAAAACCACTAAGGGCTGTCAAAGATGTTGAGTAAAAAAAATTAATAAAAAATTATGGAAGTCTTAACCAGCCCCTATAACTCCAATTCTTTTACAGTACATTCTAACAATGGTATACTTACTGACCCTTAAGTATTATGTTTCTTTTATTTTACACCCTGTATATAACTGTATTTCTTTGAAGCTGGAATTCGATTCGATAAGCTGGAACTATTCAACGAGCGTGAGTCTCCAACAATGGCGACCTTGGCCTCGGCGGGAATGTCTCCAGTCTGCTAATGTTTAGTAATTGTTGCGATATCTTTTAGCTAATTCAGCATTCTATGGCTCTGATATACTGAACAGGCAGTTGTTATAGTATAATAATAAATAGATAGCTACTACTTACATGATGTTGCTATTGCAATTCCTTACTGGGTAATAATAGTGTATTCTTAAGCGAATATTTATACAATGTTTGGTTAGAATTTATTTATTTATTTTGTGATGCACAAAACAAGTTACAACCAATACAAAACATAAAATAATGAAATACACATAGTAGGAACTGGGATGCAACTGAACAATATGTGCAACATAAAAATAATATTTATAGTTGAACTCCGTTGAAGACTGCACGCTCGGAACTTTCCAACAATATTAGAGTGACTTAATATAAGGTTATCGAAACCTTCATTTGTTGTGTGCGACGTTTATAAATAAATATAAGTTCAAGTTGTTTTGAGTTGTCACGTTTCAATCAGCACTGGATTCAAACATCGGTCCCTGTGAGTGTCTTCTTACGGTAGCGTGGTGGAGGAGGCGACGGCTGGCTGAACCCAGCGCTAACGCTGTTTGGATAGAGTGTGGGGAGGAAGACTTGCTGAGCTAACAGATCCAGATAATAATTGTTTTGTATATACCTACATAAGAGCCTTTAATAATAATAATAGTAATAAATCCCCAAACAAACTCACCCACTATATGGCCTGCAAAGTAAGCAGAGCTTGTGTTATCTATGACCATACAGCACACTGCGGGGGAACCCAGAATAAACATACATATATAAATACAAACAACAATGACCCGAGAACAGACATCTGTGTTCATTACACAAATGAATGCCCCAGCCAGACTCGAACCTGAGACCTATGGCGTATGAGGCAAGGCTACTTACCATACGCCATTCGGTCGTCAATTGTAAATTTATTTTGTATTTGGCTAGTACTTCTTCGCGAAGGTCTTCCCGAACTGGTGAAAGATTCATGCTTTATATAAAGTCAACAAGAACAAACAAATTTTGATGTTGTAAAATATACATTAATTTTTGAATTTTACAGGAACCAGACTCAAACTGAAAACGTGTATTTCGCGATCCAGATCCATAAAAAAAAATTGTTTTCGAAAGAGTTCGCGTTTCGTAGTAAATGAAACATTATTCAACGCGTGTAATGCATGTTGAAACTAATCTGTCGATTGTTACAATCTCCTCCGTCACGGAAACTCGTTGCTGGAACGTTTTTGTAAACGCCCATGGAAGAACAACCGGTCTTCTGAACATCAATTGTCATGAAAATTAAATGAATACTTAGTCTGACGGATTTCCCTACATTTTTCAACTTAATAAGGCAGCAGACATCGTCACACAATAAACTTTCTAATACACAAATAGACAATATCAATTCATCATAGATAAAAATATTTCAGTAATCATTGTTCTTGGGATACTTTTAATTATTAATATTACAGTTATCACGTAAAAAAAGAAAACATCTTAATATAGTGTAATTACAATTGGAAAGTACAATTCGTAGCAGAGTATCTACAGACGATCTATTGAGACTGCACTGCGAGGGCTAATGCGTGCTTAGCCGAGTATCCGAGGCTTGGAATACCCTGCTTTTGTTTCTTACTCTAGACTCCACTCAATACCAAATACGAAATCTTTGCTCTGTAAAATTCTGCGCCTCCTTAGTACCGCATTTAAGGAAATAAATCATCTGTCCTTATAGCCGCGTTGTTCCTCGCTAAACAGCTTCGCGCCTCCGCTGCGCTGCGCCGCTCGTGGCGGGAATATTACACAGATAAATTATGTGCTCGGCGAGATGCAGTGTGTGCGAGTAGGTACAGTGGTCATATAGTGGCGTAGTGTGCAGCATAGTCGCAGCTGGGAGTGTTAATGTATGGCCAATACAGGCGTAGGAGCTGTTTGTTGCGTATGGAGATAACCAACGGATGCAGATAAGAATAACTTTGTATAGACATAAAGAGACTATAAATTTATTTTGAAAAAAATATACCGGTTAAGTTTCTTGCCAGTTCTTCTTCACGAAGGTTTTTTCGAACTGGTGGTAGAGTCATACTTTGTTTGACATCAACAAAAACAAGTAATTGTTCATGTTGAGAAATAAATATTTCATTTCATTTCATTTCCTATTCGGTTTAGGTGGCTTGCTTGAAGTTTTTATAGTTGGGAAATTTTTTGGGAGGTTTTTTGGTAAAACATATTATGATTGTCCTTTTTTAATAACTCTTTTATAGGATACAGCCAAATGGCGTAGTGGGTAGTAACCTCTAATATGGTTGAGGAGGGCGATGGCTGGATCCCGCGTTAACTCGTGAACGGATGCCGTTTGAGGATGTTCGTCGTTTAGATACTTAGAGGGAGGTAGACTTGCCGAGCTAACGGATGCAGATAAGAATAATTTTGTATAGAAATAAAGAGACACTGTAAATTTATTTTGAAAAAAATATACCCGTGAAGTTTCTTGCCAGTTTTTCAACATTCATATGTGTGATGAACACAGATGTTCGTTCTCGGGTCAGGGTTATCTATATTTATATATGTAATATGCATCCCTAAAACAAGCTCTGCTTACTTTTGGGCCGTACAGTTGGTGTGTTTGTCTGGGGATTTATTATTAAATGGCAAGTGGCATTAGCACCCATGGACATAGGATATTAGTCGTAAGATTATAATTTATCAATATTGAATGTGATTATCATACCGACTAATGTTGCGTTGCCGACCGTAGACTGCAGTTGCATTTGATAGAGTTATCACCCTCCGAAAGCCGAAGCAACACCCTCGCGGGAGGGAGGTGAAATATGCGTCATGCATACCGCCGCAGCCGTCTGCGGGGTTATGTGGGACTCACCAGAATGGCACCTACCCACTAAAAACCACCTCTTTGGCTCTGGATAATTTTACCGTTAGCCTTCATCGGAAGCGACACCCGTTGGGAAGTGGGTGCGCTGGTGGAGGCCCACCAGCGGGTCTTCCGCCGGATGTGAAAGTTGCACTGAAGGTGCTCAAAGGGACATGAGTTGGTGGCCGTTCTGGGTAGTGAAGTGAGGGACCAGGCACTTTACGCACCTGGGCGGGGCGGCGCAGTTGGCCACCGCATGCCCGTACAATTGGCACCGGTGGCACTGGCCGGGGTGACCGCGGCGATGAGGCACCTCGATCGAGATCCCAGAGAGGCCGCATATAGAGCTAACCCCTTTGAGGATCTCCCTGGACTTAGGGACGTTGGTGAGTACCACCAAAGCGAGAGGGTGACGGCTTCCGTACTTGCTGTGCATTTTGTGCACCGCTAGTGCCGGGAAGCCTTGGGACTGCAGATCCTCCAGGATAGCCTCGTTCGATAATTCGAACGGGACTCCCCTGAGTACCGCTCTGAACTTACGCTCTTCTGGGAGAGCATAAGTGTGATAAGGATATTGCTTATCGGTGAGGAGCTTTGTCAAAGCGCGGAAATCGTCTAACGACGAGACTGAATTTTTAATGGATTCAACCGAGTTGGCCGCTCGGGTGTAATGGATCTTGTGTTCTTTGCACAGTGTTGAAACCTCGGTCCATTTACCCTTTTCCCGAAGGAATACGGGTGGCTTTACAGAAATTGGGGCCTGGGTGGGTGTTGGAGGCACCGGGGCAGCTGGCGTTGAAGACGCCGCGGAGGGTGTTGAAGACACCGGGGCGGGCGTTAAGGACGCCGGGGCTTGTTTCGAGCGCTTCTTGGAGCGCTTCTTAACTAGGGTGAATGATCCCCCGAGCTGTACCAAATTTGATGAGTGCAGGCGTCGTGCACTACGATAGGAGCCTTTGTGGCCATTGCGGAGGGGTCGGGGTGGGACAATAATATATAAATATATATACTATGAACCTACCAACGAAGACTTACTTCCTAAACCACCCTACCCGCGGTAGGGGGATTGGGGACGACGCGGAGAACTTACTCAAACACGAAGACTCGAAGTCCTGGAACGCAGAGCTTGCCGGAGCGGCGACGGCGACGCAGATCGGCGACGACGGGCTGCAGGCGACGATGTCGAAGATGCGTCGTGAAAACGACGGTCCTATGAAACTTAGGAAGATACGGTGCGAAAACCTGAGTCGTGAAAACGACCCGTGAAATTTGGGGTGCTCAACTAGTACGGGGACAAAGAGAGCGGAATAGCGTCTGCGATCGACGTGCGAACGCATCCGCACGCAAACCGAGACTGAGTCATTGCACCGGCTGTTCCGTACCTTTGTCCGGAATAGAACCACGACGACGTGGTCATCGCGGCGGTCGAAGTAGGAATGAATGCAGCGCCACCCGCGAGATCTTGACGGAAACAAGAACACTATAATGTTCGCACGAACTGACGAGCTGTCTCTTATATAATAAAAAGATCTTGCTTATTTGCAATCAAACAAAACACAGACCTCATCTGCGTCCGGACCCGTTCGGACGTGCTTGACGGTCGCTCCCGGCTGCCGAGTCACGATTGTTGTCTCACGACTTCTCTCGTAGCAATACTCAAACGCCACTCTCAGATCCGTTCTGCGTCCGGCCCCGCTCGGACGTGTTCGCGGTCGCCCAGCCGTTGAGTCACGATTGTCGTCTCACGACGTCAACTCGTAGCAACACTCATACGCTGTTAGCCTCTGTAGGGCTTACTCTGCGGTCGGTTTCGATCGGCTGCAAGTAAGTCGGTCTCTTGCACAGCAACAACAGAGCTGAGCTTACCGCGGTCGATTAAATTCGATAGTGGTTCGCGAAGCTCGGGCTGTTTTTCTGGCTGCGTACCTGACGCTTGGCGCTTGCTACGTAGTCAGAGACTCGCTCTGCGGCCGGCCCCAGGCCGGTCGTAACGTAGTCAATCCCGCACTCTGTGCACCCCTCGAAGCAAAAACCTCACTTCGGTGAGTGCAGCAACAACAGGGTCGAGCTTACCGCGGTCGATTAAATTCGATAGTGGTTTGCAAGACTCGGGCTGTCTTTCTGGCTGCGTACTCGACGCTTGGCGCCTGTACGTAGTCAGAGACTCGCTCTGCGGCCGGCTCCGGCCCGTCGTAACGTAGTCAATCCCGCACTTTTAGTGCAACCCAACTCCGTCAGGTCTACGGCCGGTTTTTGTTGTCAATTTATTGACGACACACTCCGTAGTAGACTCGCGTTTGATCAGGTGGATACTTAACGGTGACAACTAAGCCTGATAGCGTTGCCCCGGTGCGCTTCCAAGGCCCTTCAGGCCAAGGAGAAACCGGCAGACCCGATCCCATTGCATTTGGGCCTTTCCCAGGGTGACGGTACAGTGCTGTCCGAGCTAGGGGCACCACTTCGCGTCGTCCCCAGCCCCCCTACCGCGGGTAGGGAGGTTTAGGTGCTAGGTTTGCTAGGGAACCTAGGCATTCTTATATATTTATATATCGTAGGACCAAGCCCTCCCAATGGACCAGCAAAGCTTGGTAAACTTTGCTAGGTCGTTCGCCCAGGCGCTCGTTGCGTCCGGCATCAGCATATCGGATGACATTCTAACGCAGGCCTTACAGGCAACTATCGCGTCCCCGGCCCCTCAGGCCTCAACCCCGGCCCCTCAGGCCTCCAACGTCGAGACCCCTCTGGTCTTAAGCTCTCCCGCGTCTCCCGCCTCGTCCGAGATGGACTGCGAATCGGTCGCATCCTCTCACGCGTCGCGTCGTAAGCGTACCGCTCCCGGGAGCGACTCCGAACCCGCGTCTGATACGTCGTCAGATGCCGTCACCCTAACCGGCTCTCCTGAGCCCGCGTTTCAACTCGTCGCCAAGCGCTCCAAGAAGCGCTCTAAGAAAGCTTCGGTATCTTCAATACCCGAGCCCTCCCCGGTGTCTTCAACACCAGCCCCCGCGCCGTTAAAATCGCTCGTAGTAACCGCGTCTCCGTCGGTCACATCGAAGCCAGCGACGCGCTGCGCTCCCGTCCCGCCGAAGCCTCAGCTCCCTCCGCCCGTATTCCTGCGTGAAAAAGCGCGCTGGACCGCGGTTTCCAACTTGTGCAAAGTGCACAAAATTAATTACTTGAAAGCCGCCAACGCTGGCGATACAATCAAAATCCAATTAGCGACCGTCGTCGACTTCCGCGAGTTTACCAGGTTACTCGGATTAAACCAAATCGCGTATCACACCTACGCCCTCCCGGAGGAGCGCAAGATCCGCGCAGTATTACGGGGCGTCCCGTTCGAACTCAGCAACGAAGACATTCTCGATGACCTTAAGTCTCAGGGTTTCCCGGTCACAGCAGTGCACAAGATGCACTCCAACCGCGGTAGGCGTTTTCCGTTAGCGCTAGTAATCCTGTCCAATACCCCTGACTCGAAGGAGATTTTCAAAGAGGCTCGCACAATCTGCGGACTCTCGAACATCTCCGTCGAGCGTCCCAACCCCCGTGGTCACCCTGGGCAGTGCCACCGCTGCCAGCTATATGGCCACGCAGCGGCTAACTGTTCAGCTCCCCCCAGGTGCGTAAAGTGCCTGGATCCTCACTTCACCAAGGAGTGCACTCGCACTCCCGAATCCACTTCCCCCCCTGCCTGTGTGCTGTGCGGCCAGTCCGGCCACACAGCTAACTACAGGGGTTGCCCGCGCGCTCCGCGCTCCACCACCAAGAGGGTCGCGCCTAAACCGGCGCCGCCACTCACTCCTGCCAACTTCCCGCCGCTGCGCAACCGGGGTCCCCCGGAAGCAAAGCCCGTTCAGCCGACGCCTACTCCGGCTCTGTCTTGGAGGCAGCGTCCGGCCGTCCCGCCTGCACCTTCCCGACCCATCCCAGCTCCCGTAGCTCCCGTAGGGCCGCGTCCCGCGTTGTCATCTTCCCCTCAGTCGTCGTTGGCTGAGGACATGAAGACCGTGTTCGACGTCATCCAAAACGTCGACATTAACGAAATCTCCGTACTCGCACGCAAACTGCGAGCCGCCCGCTCTCCTCAAGAGCGGTTATTCGCGTTAGCAGAGCATCACTCGCTCCTAAGTTCGTTGTAAATTTTTTTTTTTTTTTTTTGTAAATTTTAAATTTTAAATAAATAAATTTTAATGTCTAGACCCGCGAATCTCGCGTCCAGTCGTATTAAACCTAAGGGCTTATCCCTAGTATCTTTTAACGCTCGTAGCCTTAGCTCTAACCTTCCCGAGATTAAACTGTTCCTTCAGAACAACGACCCAGATCTTTTTCTTCTCCAGGAGACATGGCTCACACCTAATCGCTCCAGGGGATTCGCGATTCCCAAGTACGCGTTTACACGTAACGATAGGCCTAACTGCGACGGTTTCGGCGGCACTGCTATCTACTACAAAAGAGGATTCCATTGCTGTCCTCTCCCTATCCCTCCTCTCCTTAACATGGAAGCCACCGTGTGTAGATTGGCTATGACTGGTCATCCGACCATCATCATAGCCTCAGTCTACATACCTTGTGGCATCAAACCTATCCGCAGCGACTTTGAGACCATTCTCGCCCTCGGCCGTTCAGTCATTATGTTCGAAGACTTTAACTCCAAACATACTGACTGGACGTGCCTATCAACCAACCAAAGCGGTATAGCTCTCCTCGACATCACCAACTTACTCGACTTAGACGTCGTCTCCCCTATCACTCCCACTCACTATCCCGACAATCCGAACCACTCTCCGGACATCCTCGACTTTGCAATCGTCAAGCATATCAACCTCGACCTCAGGTCTATCGAACCGCTCGATGACCTAGGTTCTGACCACCGCCCCGTCTCCCTCGTGCTAGGACCGCCTAACGTTAACGTCACTTCTCCTAAGACCTTTACCGACTGGAAAGGTTTTAAAAACACGATAGTTTCTGCCTTAGAGGCCCCAAACTCTCCGCTCGCGATCTCGCCCGATCAATTAGATAGCCCGGATAAAATAGACTCGTTAGTAAATTCTCTCACTGATGCTATCAACTCAGCCATCAGTGTAAACGAAAAGGTTGCTAAGAAAGGTAAACCCACGCTTCCCTTAGCCATTAGCAATCTTATTAAAGCTAAGAACGCGGCTCTCCGGAGAGCCAAGAAATATCCCACGCCCGCCTATAGAACAGCTGCGAATCAGCTGCAACGTAAAGTTAGATCTCGCCTCGCGGAACTCCGAGACGCCCAGATGAACGATCTCATGGCGAATATCTCCCCGTCCCACCAAGCGTATTATCGAATGGCCCGAGCCCTACGCGTAGACGCCGCCTCTCACGTCCCTCCTCTCACTCGTCCCGATGGCTCTATCGCCTTCGAAGACGAAGAGAAAGCCGAATGCTTCGCTGACAGCGTTGCGACTCAATGCTCGCCCAGCACGCAACCCGCGAATCCCAATCACATCAAAGCGGTGGAGGCCGAAGTCCTCCGTAGAAACTCTCTCCCCATCACCGACGACCCCGTCACAGTCTCTAATGATGAAATCTCGCTTCATATCAAAAGTCAAAAGTCCAGAAAGGCTCCGGGTGCGGATGGTATTTCCAACCACGCACTTAAGCACCTGCCTCAACAGGTGCTTACCTTGTTAGCTATCATTTTCAATGCCTGCTTCGACCTTAGCTACTTTCCAAAAGCTTGGAAAGAAGCGACAGTCATAGGCATACCCAAGCCGGGTAAACCTCTTAATGTCTCGGCTAATCACAGACCCATCAGCCTCCTCAAGGCAATGTCTAAACTTCTCGAGAGAGTCATACTCTCTCGAATGCGGAACCATCTGTTTCCAACGGACGGCGATCCTCTCATAATTCCCCACCAGTTCGGCTTTCGCGCTAAGCACTCCTGCCCTCAGCAAGTCCATCGAATCGTCGAGTACATACTCGACGGCTTCTATCCGAAACGAAAGAAAACGATCGCAGTTTTCTTTGACGTAGCCAAGGCTTTCGACAAAGTCTGGCACAGCGGTCTCGTTTATAAACTCTATAAAATAGGCTTACCGGCTCGCCTAGTTAGGATAATCGCGTCGTTTCTCAAAGACCGCACGTTTCGTTTCAAACATGAAGGCACGCTCTCCGCGCCTCGTCCCATAAAGGCTGGAGTCCCTCAAGGCTCAGTCCTCGCCCCTCTTTTGTATACCGTATACACTAACGACATTCCCATCCCAGCTAAAGTCGTCGAACTCGCTCTCTTTGCCGACGACACTGCCCTTTACACCAAAGGCCGCAGAGCCTCGGGTCTCGTCACCAGACTTCAAAAGGCTATTAACACCCTCGGTGCTTGGTTCAAAAAATGGCGTATCGATGTGAACCCAGAGAAGAGCTCTGCGGTTTACTTTGACTACAGACGCAGTCGTATCCCCGACAATCTCCAATTGAGAATGCAAGGCACTCCCATCCCCTGGAAGCGCAGTACCAAATATTTAGGCGTCATATTAGACCAGACGCTTTCATTCAATCCTCACGTCGATAGAGTAACGAAACTCGCACGTTTTTACCTAGGCCAGCTTTACAGTATGTTAGGTAGAAAAAGTAAAATGTCCTTCAGAAATAAACGAACGCTTTATAAGGTCTGCGTTAGACCAGTCATGTCATATGCTTCGCCAGTCTTTGCTCACGCCAAACCCTCCGTCCTGCACAAACTGCAGGTAGTTCAAAACCTCTTCTGCCGCAGGGCCACAAACGCACCTTGGTACGTGCGCAACGCGGACCTGCACAGAGATCTTGAACTGCCTACAGTTCAACAGTATCTAAAAACACTCTCAGAATCGTTCTTCAAACGCGCCGAATCCCATCCCAATCCTCTTGTTCGAAAATCAGTCTCATATACTGCTCCTGTCCTAGATTCGGCATACAAAATCGCTAGACCGAGAAACGTGCACACAAGCGAACGTTCGAAGATAACCGTAGATCTCGAGGCCCTTCAGGCCGCAAATTCTAATTCTAACGTAAATTCTAATTCTAATTAATGCAAATTTAATTTTTCAATTTTTAATGTTTTCATTATTTACTTTTCATTTTTAATGTTTTTATTTTACTTTTAATTTTTGAGCACCTTCAGTGCTATGTAAATCCCAGCGGGTGACCCCTTAAGGGCCCCGCTAGCGCGGCCTCTTTCTCCAATTGGCCGTCGCTCCGATGAAGGCTGAGTGGCAAAAATGCACGAGCCGACAGGGGGTTTTTAGTGGGTATGGTTCTGGTAGGCGTCGGGACGAGTCCCACATAACTTTGGAATCGCGCCAGAGTATGCGTCAGAGCATTTTTATCCTCCTGCCCTTCCCGCGGAGGGGAACAAAAAAAAAAAAAATATTGCAATCAAAACAGTCTCGGTTTGCGTGCGTTCTCGAGCGCACGTCGATCGCAGACGCCTTCCCGCTCTTTTAGCCCCCGCGCTAATTGAGCACCCAAATTTCACTGGTTGTTGTCGTAATATATAATTTCATAGTTGTATACCGTATTAAGTTTCTAACGCCGTTTTCACGGCGGACAGTGGCTCGTTAACCGTACTTCTAATAAGTTTCTAACGCCGTTTTCACGGCGGTCAGTGGCTTGTTAACCGTACTTCGTGGAACGTGAGCTTCGTCGACGGGGTTTCGTCGTTCCAGGACTTCAAGTTCCATGTTCGAGTAAGTTATCCGCGTCGTCCCCAACCGCCCTACTGCGTGTAGGGTGGTTTTTAGGAAGTTAGTCATCGTTGCTAGGTTCATAGTATATATATTTATATATTGTCGTCCCTCCCCAACCCCTCCGCAATGGCTTCCCTAACCCCTGAGGAGCTTCTGAATAAGCTGATCGCTGATTACGACGCCCAAGGCACTTACTGCCCCCCTCATATGATTCGCACACTGCAATCATTTCTCCCTCTAATCATGGCACTGTTCACACCGGCCCCTCAGGCCACCCCAGTCCCCCAGACCCCTCAGGTCTTAGGCCCTCCCGCGTCCCCTTCCTCCAGTGACATGGAGTGCGAAGAAGACGCCCCTCCGCGCCGCAAGCGCGCACCCGCGACCGAGTCATCCTCGGATGCCACCCCAACTGGCCCTGATGAGCCTCCCTCTTTCACCCTTGTTAAGAAGCGCTCTAAGAAGCGCTCGAAACAAGACCCGGCGCCCTCGGCGCCCGTCCCTACACCCCCTGCGGCGTCTTCAACGCCAGCTGCCCCGGTGTCTTCAACACCCGCTCCGGCCCCGACTTCTGTCAAGGCCAAGGTCCCACCACCCGTTTTCCTTCGGGAAAAGGGTAAATGGACTGAGGTCTCGACATTGTGCAATGAGCACAAAATCCATTACATCCGAGCAGCCAACTCGGGTGAATCTATTAAAATCTTAGTCTCGTCGATAGACGACTTTCGTGCTTTAACAAAGCTCCTCACCGATAAGCATTATGCTTATCATACTTATGCTCTGTCAGAAGAGCGTAAGATCAGAGCGGTACTCAGGGGAGTCCCGTTCGAATTATCGAACGAGGCTATCCTGGAGGATCTGCAGTCCCAAGGCTTCCCGGCACTCGCGGTGCATAAAATGCACAGCAAGTACGGGAGGCAACACCCTCTCGCTTTGGTGGTTCTCGCCAACGTCCCCAAGTCCAGGGAGATCCTCAAAGGGGTTAGCACTATAAGCGGCCTCTCTGGGATCTCGATCGAGGTGCCTCATCGCCGCGGTCACCCCGGCCAGTGCCACCGGTGCCAATTGTACGGGCATGCGGCGGCCAACTGCGCCGCCCCGCCCAGGTGCGTAAAGTGCCTGGTCCCGCACTTCACTAAGGAGTGCAATCGCACTCCTGAAACTCCCTCTCCTCCCGATTGCGTGCTTTGTGGCCAGTCCGGCCACACCGCAAATTACAAGGGCTGCCCTCGTGCACCCCGTTGTATGCGCTCCAATTTCAAAAGGGCGGCGCCCAAACAGGCCCCGCGCCTTTCTCAAGAAAACTTTCCGCCGCTGCGTAGCCGGGTTCCTCCGGCTTCTAAGCCTACACAGCCCTGGCCTGCCCCAGAAAACTGGAGGCAGCGCCCCACATCGAATCCCATCCCGGCTCCTCGCCCATACAAACCCACTCCTCAATCCTCCGTAGCAGACGATATGCGTATCGTCTGCGACGCTATAAAAAATGTCGATGTTAGTGAAATCGCAGTCTTAGCCCGTAAACTTAGGGCTTCACGTACTCCAACAGAGCGTTTGCTAGCTCTGGCGGAGCATAGTTCCCTTCTCAATTCATTGTAGGTTCATTTAAATGAATTGATCCCTAAATCATGCTTCGGCCGACCTCTGCCCAGCCCCGGCTTCACCGGAGGCTGCCCAGAACGGCCACCAACTCATGTCCCTTTGAGCACCTTCAGTGCAACTTTCACTACAGGCGGAAGACCCGGTAGCGGGTCCCCGCCAGCGCGCCCAACTTCCCGACGGGTGTCGCTTCTGATGAAGGCTAACGGTAATAACTACAGCCAACAGGTGGTTTTTAGTGGGTAGGTGCCATTCTGGTGAGTCCCACATAACCCCCCCGCAGAGGAATTTACCTGCGGGCGGGTATGCATGACGCATCTTCCACCTCCCTCCCGCGAGGGTGCCTCGGCAGCAAAAAAAAAAAAAAATATTTGCAATCGACACAGTTCTAAAACAGATTGACATCAATGATGCACTTCAATAAGTTTTTCTCAACAAAACAAGAAAGGATGGTTCTATTTTCGAATTGAAGTATAGCTAAAGAACGTTTTCGAAATCCTTTTTGTTCATAAATACGTTTTAAAGATGTATCTAGTTCGAATAAAAATGATGAACAACAACATTTTCTTGTTTACATTAAAAAATCAGCTACAACATGGGTTGTAACATAAAATATGAATTTTATTGCCATATCAAAAATTAAACTGAACGTTCCAGGAGTGGCTGATCTTCCCAAGGCCGCGTTGCAGCTGTTACAGTGTGTTACTTGGACACACATACACGCGCTAAAATAAAACGTTGTGTATTAATGTCTGGTTCAAATGTTTGTTTATATTAATATTTAGTGTAGGAAGTGGTCGGTGGTGTGATTCATAGCGCGGGAAACAAATAAGTAGATGACCGCGTTTTAGCGCGTTTCATGTGTATTTATGAAGAACTCATATATTATGAAATAACATGTTTTTAGGTATCTTATTCCACTTTGAATTATGAAATTTGACCTTTGAATTATTTAATTAGCATGGCCAAACTAAAACTAGAACTGGAGCATCCTGAACGTTTGCTACCAGATTAAACGTAAATTCCCAGTCAAGCTCAAACACTACAGTCAAGTTTAAAGTACAATCGATTACAGTTTCAGTCGTGGCCAACTGATTAGGGACATGTAACAATGACGAAAAAACGAGTTGCGAAACTCATTATCAAAAAAGAAATAAACCAATAAATATAATACTAACTATGAAATTCTCTTTTAAGTAATATAAACTTTTTACAAAATGATGAAAGGAAATGGCTAAAAGCAAAAGCTGAAGTGCTTTGTGAGAAAATATCATTTATTTTAAGGAACATCAATTACAGTGTCAACAGATTCAAATTCATTCTGGCAACTGGCAACAACTGGCATGAAACTTCAATATACTTCGATAGCAAAGCATCTTCAATAGAAGTATCTAAATGCATAATGTGGCTCCAAGTCTTCGTAGAAACATGGGCTGAGAGAAGCAACGCCACAAGAATCGTGGAGAATAAGATCGAACAAAGAAGAAGAAGGATAGTCGCTACGGCCAACCGAGATAGAACCGTTTAAGGGTTCCGTTGTGGTAAAAGGCGAAGAAGAAGGTCTAGGCATAGTGAAGGCACAGCTCTTTGGAAGGATTGCTCGAAGAGTTCATTCGATGATAATAAACACAGAGCGGCGTGGTTTACGTTTGCTAGGAAATATACGGCCTGTTTGGTATGGAAGTCCCGGGTTCCAATCCAGGTAGGGGCAGTTTTTATATCATGTTTGCTTTCTAGTCATGGATGTGTATGTATGTTTATTTAAGTTTATTTCTAATACGAGTATATATAATTAAAAGATATCTATGTGTTATAAGTTATATATTTCTTAAGTATATTTATCCGTTATCTAGTATCCATAACACAAGTTCTTAATGATACTTAATTTGGGCTAGATAATGTGGTGTGTTAGTTAGAAATATTTATTCATTCAACACCAATACCAACCTATATTAGAAGAAACCATATTATTTTATGCCGAAGAGAATCATCATGTTATGTGGACGTTCTATCACTAACACTATCAGAAACAGCGCAATCTGTGCGAGAGATAAGGGAGTCTGTTTCAGGCTTGACAGGCTCGCAAATAGTCCCATATAGAGTACATGGATTGAAGTCACGAAGACAGTTGCAACTCAACGCTCTGGAACGAGATATCAGCTCTACGACGAGATTCAAGAAGGTTCGAACAACCTTTTCATAGAGATTTGCTGGCTTTTATTAAGATCCATGTCCCGTCGATGCCAAATGGTTATAACCAACAATGGAAACCACACAGGTTGCTGAAATGTTTTTGGAGTACATTGATATAAAGCAATTTCAAATATTTATTTCTCAACATTGACAAGTACTTGTTCTTTTGACGTCAAATAAAGCATGACTCTACCACTAGTTCGGAGAAACCTTCGTGAAGAAGAACTGGCAAGAAACGGTCGTTAACAACAAAGAACATTTGTGTCATTAATTAGTTTTTCAAAAAGCCTTAAAAGCCATTTTTTAATTTTTGAAAAAAGTTAGTCTTCTTTTTCGATTATATATATATATATATATATATTTTTTTTTAAAGTTTATTCATACTATTTGCGCTTTCATATAAGTTCAAAGCTCTATGGATGTACTCGTAATACAGACATAAAGAAAATATTTATTCTCATAGAACTATTGTCCCTGACGCGATGACCGCGACTGTAGATCGTTCTTACAGTTTTAAAGTAAAACCATTAAAACTCTTTGGTAAAATCGCTTTGCTGCACTTGAAATAAACACAGTTCGTACTTTCTGCCTGGTTCGAACTAAAGTTACTCAATTATTTCAAAGTTTCTCCGTTACTATGAGAATTAACCAAAGTTCAATTACCATCCGCTAAAAATTCAAATGAATTCCAAGCATTATGGTAGGAGGAAGAACTCCGACTTTGTATTTGAATTAGAACTTTACTGATTCGTTTTTATGGTTCTTATGATAAAGCTATACAAATTATTCTTTTGAAAAATAGTAATTATTCAAATGAAAACTTAACTTTTTTTGGTTCATGAATACTGGCCTCAAACAGATTTAAATATTATTTTAAGCATTATATTTTCAAAGAAGAACAAATTTAAAAGTAAACTACAGACTATAAACAAAAATCAAACTTTTTCCGCCTAAGAAAACAAAAACTCGATTTCAAACTCACCCGGCGACGGCGGCGGCGGCGGCTTGAGCGGCGGCGGCTCGTCGGCGGCGAAGTGCGCCCGCAGCAGCTGCAGCGCCAGCGGCGTGCCAACCTCCTCGGAGCGCGGGCACGGCACGTACGCGTACTGGCTCTTGTGCGGCGCGGGCGCCACGCGGTGTCGTGCGCGCTCCGCCATGCGGCGTCTGCCGCGGTCCAACCGCCGCTGCCGCCGCCGCCGCCGCCGCAGCCGCCGCCGCCGCTGCTCCACCGACGGTGGGAGCGGTGACTGCGGATGGGGCAAACAGTCTTTGATTATGCGGCATGTCGTTTGTTGTTGATAAACAACGAAACCAATCATTTTTGAGTTTGAATGAGGCTTGATTTTGATTATATGTAGTTAACAATATTGTCAAGTCAAAAGGTTTTACAGTTCAGAATAGACCAAATTAGACGTATAAAGACGCGAGGTTATTCATTAAAATGTGTACCATTCTGAATATAATATAAGCTCCTTACTCATCGTGTGTGAAGGTAAATTATTAAATAAATAAATAAATAACTAACCATTTGAATAACTCACATACTACAAAGTATTCGTGATCACGGCGCTTACAACTCCGGGCTTAACAATGCGGAAGGCTTAATTTGTATTTGTTTGATGAGAATTCATTAAGAGTTTTGTTGTCCTTTGCTGTGGAACACAACACCTCAGGAGCGTTAGTTTCATGGACGGAGAATGCCGTCAATGCTGTGACAGTGTACTACACTCGTAGGGCAGATGCGCATATTTTAAACATTAGAACAAAACCAAACTACAGCAACAGATCCTATTGTTAATTCAGTTTTTCAAACCAAGGGTGATTTCTTTGGTAAGATTGACGTCATTAAATCACAACTTCACAGGTTATCTTTAAAAGGTCTTAAAAAAATCCTGGGTATTACTTTTTTGCATCTGATAATATATTTTTAAGTGCATATGCAATAATAGATGTTATCATACTATTGAATATTCAATCAAAACCGATTTAAAATATAAAACACCATACAGGGGCAATCAATTCAGATCAAATAGGTTTACTATTATTGGATAGTTTTTCAAGAACGACATTACTCGTAAAACTCTGCAATTTTGTTGAGAATCTGGCGATAAAAATCCTTTGTAAATCTGCAACTGCAGTAACAGGAACTGGCTTGCTGCGAGCCGTAGCGCGTATATGGACTCCAGTTTAACGACTTTAGGAGCTATAATGCCTTACCGAATAAAGATGTTCTAAAAGGGCCATTAAAACACTGTTACATTAAGTAAGACAGCTTAATGCAAAACTGAATCCCATCACGTTCATTGCTCTTCAAATTCTTTTGTTAAGCGAGCTTGTAAACTTTTTAATGTTAACGAAAAATTACTAGACATCGATTGTCTTTGACAAATTTTCGAACTTAAAAAATGTTTCATATAGATTTTTTCTTAATTTGTTAATGTAATGTTACAATCTGTCTATGTTTTTTTAATATTCTCTGTCTCATTATATTTGATTATACTATTTCATTTTTATATTGAATATTGATTTTTGTTTCAAATTCAAATTCAAATTCAAATATTTATTTCTCAACATTGACAATTACTTGTTCTTATTGACGTCAAATAAAACATGATTCTACCACCAGTTCGAAAAAAAAAAACCTTCGTGAAGAAGAACTGGCAAGAAACTTCACGGGTATATTTTTTTTTTTTTTCAAAATAAAGAAGTACGATGCAGTGCAAATCTATCCTTATATATATCGTTGCTAGTTTTCTTTAGCTTCTGGATTGTGGGCCCGTTCAACCCGCCGCATTCATAACTCGTACCAACTTATTACAAACTGCAATTAGAATGTATATTCGATGTTTGTAAGGTCTCTGCCGCGTTTGGTTGAATTACTTCACCGCTACTTTTATTCTGGTAAGCTCACTTGTCACATTCATCTGTGAATTTTGTCTAAAATAGAGTGTCAAGAGGAGTTTCCAGGACAATTCATTTTGTAGCGTCCTCGGCGCACCTCACTTCGCTTTAAATTTATCACTTTTGAACTGGTACTAACTTCTAAAGAATACACAGTTAAACTACTGTCTACCTACATTGTATAACTTTCTTCCTGAGCATTGTCGTTAGGGTAGCCAACACTAAACATGAATGAAGGATTAACATGGTTCATATGGAGGAAAAGCAGACAGTTTGCGCGCGCCGCACCATGCCCGCACCCGCCGCAGCTCGGTCGATCGGGCCGCGGCTCCCAGGAGCATTCCTACACAGTTACGCTATCAAATAGGTAAATGTTCCCCAATTAGAAATAGAGCCTGCGAAGAGAGGAGGTTTAAGTTTGTATATTGAAGTGAAGCGAACTGAACAATGGTATTGCAGGCCAATTCTCGACATGGTTTTAAATAAGATTAGTCTTTTACATAAAATTTATATTTTTACGATAATTTGAAAAAAGCAGTGAGAAAAATGCTACTGTAACGGTCACAACAGCCGCATAATGTTATTATAAAAATTGCTAATGTAAAGGCGTATTTGCAAAGCAAAAAAACAGCTGGTGAATAAAAAAGCATAGGCTCCCTGATGATTCTACTCGTAATCTAGACATATAAACGCAAAAAAAAATCCATTCCACATAAAAACGCTCACCACACAAACTCTGAACTTTCTAAAATAGAAATTCCCAATTTAAAACTAACGTTAAGACAAGATTTATAATAATAGCTTTTTGAAAAGCTTTATTTTATGAGCTTAAAGCACACTTGGGAGACCGTTAGTACTGCGGGTTGTGTGCCTACAAACTGTTATGGATATTAAATATTTAGGTTTGGAATATTGATATGATATCATTAATTTCAGAAAAGGTTCTAATGGGCACCGTATCTGCCGCGGTAATTGTGGCGGCGTGCGAGAGGTAAATAAGGCGCAGTTTGCACTGAAATCCACCATCTTTCCTCTCTATCAGTATCTCTCTGCTCTGTGCTTACAATCTATAAGGACTGTCCTTTTAACGTACGTTTATTTGCTTTATAAATATAGATCGTTGCAATGATTCTTACAAGCTTTAGAATTTAACAAATAAGAAACCATTAAAGTATTAGCTTACAAAGTCCTCAAGCCTCAAGGCACGGCAACTTCGCGTAGATTCTTAATGTAAGAAAATATAAAGTGATACTGAATTGTGCCTTGAATATATAACATTTGATTTTACCAAACTTAACCTATACATATAAACTTTAAAATAGTAGACAAGACTGTTTTATTGTTTGATAATCATTTAAACAAATCACTTTTCATGGAATATTGAATTCGTTGTCGGCCCGGGAAAGTCTTCAGTCCTTGTAATTTTACAGTGCAATCTTTTACTACTCGTACCTGCGATGGCTGGATCCCGCGTTAACTCGTGCACGGGTGCCGTTTGAGGGTGTTCGTCGTTTGGATACTTGGGGGGAAGGATACTTGCCGAGCTAAAGGATGCAGACAAGAATAAAAAAAATTATACCCGTGAAGTTTCTTGCCAGTTCTTCTTCACGAAGGTTTATCCGAACTGGTGGTAGAGTCATGTTTTATTTGACGTCAATAAGAACTGGAAATTGTCAATGATGAGAAATAAATATTTTTTTTTAATTTACCTGCAGTGACCAAGTGTACCTATTAAATAATGTCAAATACCTCATTTAAGGTTCAAAAGATACATTATTTAAAATATTTTTTTTTCATCTATGAAATATAGAAATTTACACAAAAGTGTTCCTTTTCATATAAAACAAAGTCGCGTGGAATTTCCATAACCCTCAACGACGCAGAACTGCCGCCGCCGCTTCAAGATATTAAAATAATATAACAATGTTTTATATTTATAGTTAAGTGGATCGTGGAAATCTAAACTTGCGGCAGAACTTTGATATTCACGTTGGTGGTGGAATTGAATAAATCAAATTTTTTTTTTTTTTAATAAAATCTAAAATGTAAAATTACTTATACAAGAATTTCATACAGTTACTTAAATTTCAATTAATGCGATGTGATATTGTTTAAACTAAACTTAACCGAATTAAACTGTTATTTTACTTTCAATTTCATACTTTTCTAAGAAACTTCACAATTAAAGCAATCAAAAAAACACTGTCTCGCGTACACGAATTATTTTACTGCAAAACCGCAGATCTCCGGGAGTTCGTGACACCAGCCTACCCACTTGCCCGTCAAGCCTTCAAACTACGAGATACTTGGTAAAAATACTCATGCCCGAACCATGGTCAGTGTCGCTTGATGATTGTCCAAGTTAAGGAATTTTCGGTACATCAGACCTAGGATGTGTGACCGCCAGTGGCGCAAGAATTTGAGCGGTTCCGTGCTTCGGGCACATTAGGCCGTTGGTCGTAGTTGTTGTCGCAAGACAACAGTCGTGAAGCTTGGTCAGAGGCCTGTGGAGTATCCAGAGGCGGCTTGAACAACTCTGACGTCGAAAAAGTGAAGGGGGAAACTAAGAAGACTGATACTGCCTCACAATCACTTGAATGTGTTACGTAATCCTACAGTCGAAACAAATGAGTAGACCAAACCAGGTAAGTTAAATATAAGACATCTGCATAATTTAAATGTCTAGCATTAGATTTACACCCTACCAAGTACCAACTTAAAACTTACCCGTCGGAAAATTTCGCAGATACTTAGCAGGTCCTAGTATGTGTTACGTGCGAAACTACCATGATATTGTATTTAAAAAATGAATACTTGTTTAACAGATCATTCAATTACTTAAAAATGTAAACATGGAAATCAGTTTTAGCAATTTTTAACTTTGCAAGCGGCAAATAATCAAAGATTTAATTATCATTTTTACGTAAAGCTCAGCCCAACTGCACTTCAACGTTGAAAACTGGAAAAGCTCCTGCTTTTTTTATGGCAACATCTCAAAACCGGTTCATTAAAGCTTTCATCTTTAGCGCAGTTTAAAGAAAGCGAGCTGGCAACATTTAAGTTTTATATTCGCTGTCTTTTTGAATAACTGCTTTGCCTGTGATTTTGTTTTTGCAAGGTGAAAAGTCGCCAGTTTATTGAGTATCGAGTGAAATTCTTTTCAAAAATGTAATGAAACAAAAATAATAAATAAAATAAATTTTAGTCTAACCTTACCCAACTTAATAGTATTCAAAATTGATTAGGCAGAAAGTGGTGAATACAATTATCTTTACTTTTGTATTGAACAAACATTTATCTAATTTTAATACTAATTACATACTCAAGGCAAATTAACCTTATATAACTAACTATAGACAACGTTCGATCTCTAGGTTCAAAGATATACTAGGATTTTGGTGCATAGTTGCGGGCATACCCGGCATGCATGATGCCAAGTAGATGAAAACGTGAGTGAAAACAAACCCCTTCTCCATTCTCAGTTCTAAGATAATATCACTGTGATAGTAAGATTATCCTATAGTCTCTAATAAGTGGGGCTGTGTAGCAAGCCCTTATTATTTACAGACTAATCTTTATTCTTTATTATATTATACTATATCTTTATTTCCCAACATGACGTTGATAGCCTATATTTGTTTAAACAAAATCAATGTACGAAATTTCTGTCATAAAGTTACTTTTTAAAACATGTATAAGAAAATTTGAAACCCTACATAAAAGCTTTTAATTTGTCGTAATAAGTTGCTTCAGATTCGACTAATAAAAACAAACTTTACTTCGTATTAAATCCGAAAAGCTTTTTAAATAGTCACATTTAAACGGACATAACCTCTTACAGCAACACATGTAAATAGTTATACTGAGTGCCATCCAATAAGACTCGCCTCACTAGTTTTTTGGTGTCCACCTCGTAATGTGGAATTTTAATTATTTAAAATTAATTCTTTCTCACTCACAGTACTCATACTGTTACAAATGTAAAAGTAAGTAGGTACTTCGGACGCGTACAAACCTGAACTACCAAACCACTTGACGTAAAAGTCAGTCGAAAGTGACGAGAAAGGTCAGTGGTCCAGAAAATGACACTGCAGAAAAACAGTTCTGTTTTCGAGGGATGTGTGAGCGAAGTCGTCGGCAAAAACTCAGCAGAAAGCCTAAGTTCATGGGACAGTCCCCGACAGTCTCCGCGACGAGGTCAACAAAAATTCTGGTCATTTGATGATGCAGTTTAATGTTAATATGAACACATGAGAAAAGTTAATACCAAGAAAACTATGACAGAAAGAATCGTCGCAAACAATAATTTTACATTACACAAATTGATAAATTAATATTGGTGGGGTTAGAGTTTGAACAATTTAGTCATCTTTGAAGTTTGTGGCGAAGTGATGATGAAGAAGCGATGATTAGGCTCGAAGGTGATCAGCAGAAATGCATGTCGGTGAAGGTTTTCTTGTCCTTGAACACGGGACCCCAGGCGCCGTAGTCCTTCTTGGGTTCCTCCTTTTTGAATTGATAGCTGGAGGTCGCTACCGATTTTCTGAAATGGCATGAGAGATCAAAATTTAAATCTACAGTTGAATTGGCGTAGTTGTAAAAAGATTGGCATGAACTACTAAAAGAAAATACTGCAATCTCGTTACTTGACTAGTGTAATATAGGCAAATAACGAGAATTATAGAGACGTTTTACGATCTACAGATACTCTTAAAACGTTTCAATTCCACATGAATAACTACACTGTTATTTCAGTCTATGGATTGTATCACAATGCTTATGTATCTTTGGATCTGAGTTAATGAAAGTCTATTTCATTTGAACGTTGCTTACTTAACTAGAAGAAATACAAATAAAATCCAACTCACTTCAATGGATCAGTCACGATGTCCAAATTCTTGCAAGCGTTGTTGGCCTTGATGGCAGTTTTGCACTCATCACCGCGAGCCATGCTGTCTCTGTCACTCTTACGTAGCCGTCGGCAGTGGAAGCGAGATGGGTGATGAGGTGTGAGGAGGGGCGGGGAAGGCGAGGAGTCTACGGGACGTGCTGGATGTGCGTGAGGACGGCGTGCTCCAGGCGGTTTCCGGTGTTCGCGCGGCGGCTGCCCTTTCTCGTGCAAAGGTTCTTAGCGAGCCTGGAACGTGCAAAAAAGGACTTTAAAGTAAGATGAATTAAGAAGTAATCTTTGAAATAGGGTCACCTTAGATATCTCGTGGGTAAGTTTATAAATACAAGCCATACAAAATCATGGTGATGTTGAAGAAATAGATCGAGAGAGAAAGAGATAGAGTAGTAATAGAGTGACTTCTTCACGTCCCAAATGATTTGAAAGAGATACCATTACTCTTCATCATCTTTTCGGTTGAGATTGAACTACATTGATCTTGATCAAAGTACCTACAAGGTAGAGAATTAGTTGCAAACAGGTCTAAGGTAATGTATTCACATAATCAACTTTATTTATTTCCCTAATGCTACTAAAAGGGAAATCAAAACAAGATGACTCTATAATATGTTTTGATTGCATCAGCAAGTCGTGTTCGTACCATCACATTGACTACAGATGAAGGCTTCATATTATGCAGTCCGAGGCTCTTTTTTTTTTTTTTTTTTGGTTCCCCTCCACGGGAAGGGCAGGAGGACATAAAAAATGCTCTGACGCATACTCCGCGCGCGCGATCGGAGTTATGTGGGACTCGTCCCGACGCCTACCAGAACCATACCCACTAAAAAACCCCCTGTCGGCTCGTGCATTTTTGCCACTCAGCCTTCATCTGAACGACGGCCAATTGGAGAAAGAGGCCGCGCCAGCGGGGCCCTTAAGGGGTCACCCGCTGAGATTCACATAGCACTGAAGGTGCTCAAAAATGAAAAGTAAAAAAATAAAAACATTAAAAATGAAAAATAAAAATTGCATTAATTCGGATTTACGTTAGAATTAGAATTTACGTTAGAATTAGGATTTGCGGCCTGAAGGGCCTCGAGAGCTAAAGTTAACTGCGAAGGTTCGCCCGTGTGCGCGTTTCTCGGCCTAGCGACTTTGAATTTCGAATCTAACACAGGAGCAGTATATGAGACTGAATCTCGAACAAGATGATTGGGATGGGATTCGGCGCGTTTGAAGAACGATTCTGAGAGTGTTTTGAAGTGCTGTTGCACTGTAGGCAGTTCAAGATCTCTGTGCAGGTCCGCGTTGCGCACATACCAAGGTGCGTCTGTGGCCCTGCGGCAGAAGAGATTTTGAACTACCTGCAGCTTATACAGGACGGAGGGATTGGCATGGGCAAAGACTGGCGAAGCATATGACATGACGGGTCTAACGCAGACCTTGTAAAGCGTACGTTTATTTCTAAAAGACATTTTACTTTTCCTACCTATCATACTATTTAAGCGGCTTAAGTAGAAACGCGCGAGTTTCGTTACTCTATCGACGTGTGGCTTAAAGGAAAGCGTCTGATCTAAGGTGACGCCTAAGTATTTGATACTGCGCTTCCAGGGGATGGGAATACCTAACATTCGAATGTGGGGATCGTTGCGGCGATTACGACGTTTGTGGTCGAATAGAATGGCAGAACTCTTTTCTGGGTTGACATCGATACGCCATTTTTGAAACCAAACACCGAGGGCGTTTACGGCCTTTTGGAGTCTGGTGATGTTATACGGGATTATTTTACCTTTAGTGTAAAGGGCGGTATCGTCTGCAAAGAGGGCGAGTTCGACGCCTTTCGGCGGGATGGGCATGTCATTAGTGTACACGGTGTACAGCAGAGGGGCGAGGACTGAGCCTTGCGGGACTCCAGCCTTTATGGGACGAGGCGCGGAGAGCGTGCCTTCATGTTTGAATCGAAACGTACGGTCTTTAAGAAACGACGCGATTAATCTGACTAGGCGAACCGGTAAGCCTATTTTATAGAGTTTAAAAACGAGACCGCTGTGCCAGACTTTGTCGAAAGCCTTGGCTACGTCAAAGAGAACCGCGATTGATTTTTTACGATGCGGATAGAATCCTTCGAGAATGTACTCGACGATTCGATGAACTTGCTGAGGGCAGGAGTGCTTAGCGCGAAAGCCGAACTGATGGGGAATAATGAGCGGGTCGCCATCCGTTGGAAACAGATGGTTCCGCATTCGAGAGAGTATGACTTTTTCGGGAAGTTTAGACATTGCCTTGAGGAGGCTGATGGGTCTGTGATTAGCCGGGATGTTCAGAGGTTTACCCGGCTTGGGAATGCCTATGACTGTCGCTTCTTTCCAGGCTTTTGGAAAGTAGCTATGGTCGAAGCAGGCATTGAAGATGATAGCTAACAAGGTAAGCACCTGCTGTGGCAGGTGCTTAAGTGCGTGGTTGGAAATTCCATCCGCACCCGGAGCCTTTTTGGACTTTTGTTTTCTAATGAGAAGCAAGATTTCATCATTAGAGACTGTGACGGGGTCGTCGGTGATAGGGAGAGATTCTCTGCGGAGAACTTCGTCCTCCACCGCCTGGATGTGGGAGGGATCCGCGGGTTGCGTGCTGGGCGAACATTGTGCCGCTATGCTGTCGGCGAAGCATTCGGCTTTCTCTTCGACTTCGAAGGCAATGGTGCCGTCGGGGCGAGTGAGAGGAGGAACGTGAGAGGCGGTGTCTACGCGTAAAGCTCGGGCCATTCGATAATACGCTTGGTGGGACGGGGAGATATTCTCCATGAGATCGTTAAACTGAGTGTCACGGAGTTCCGCGAGGCGAGACCTAACTTTCCGTTGAAGCTGATTCGCAGCTGTTCTATATGCGGGCGTGGGATATTTCTTGGCTCTCCGGAGAGCCGCGTTCTTAGCTTTAATGAGATTGCTAATGGCTAAGGGAAGCGCGGGTTTGCCTTGCTTAGCAATGATTACGTTGTCGCTGATGGCTGAGTTGATAGCATCAGTGAGATTATCGACTATCGAATCTATTTTAATCGGGCTGTCTAATTGGTCGGGCGAAATCGCGAGCGGAGAGTTCGGTGCCTCTAAGGCTGAAACTAACGTATTTTTAAAGCCTTTCCAGTTGGTAAAGGTCTTTGGCGGTGTGACGTTAACGTTAGGCGCGCCTAGCACGAGGGAGACGGGGCGATGGTCGGAGCCTAGGTCATCGAGCGGTTCGATGGACCTGAGATCAAGATTGATTCGCTTGATTATTGCAAAGTCGAGGATGTCAGGAGAATAGGTCGGGTTTTTGGGATAGTGAGTGGGAGTGATGGGGGATATGACGTCTAAGTCAAGGGAGTTAGTGATGTCGAGGAGAGCGATACCGCTGGTGTTGGTCGATAGGCACGTCCAGTCAGTATGTTTGGAGTTAAAGTCTCCGAACATAATGACTGAATGGCCGAGGGCGAGAATGGCCTCAAAGTCGCTGCGGATTGGTCTGGTACCACTAGGTATGTAGACTGAAGCTATGATGATGGTCGGATGACCAGTCATAGCCAATCTACACACAGTGGCCTCCATGTTGAGGAGAGGAGGGGTAGGGAGAGGACAGCAATGGAAGCCTCTTTTGTAATATATCGCGGTGCCGCCGTAACCGTCGGAGTTGGGCCTATCGTTGCGAATAAGCGCGTACTTAGGTATAGCGAATCCCCTGGAGCGGTTTGGAGTAAGCCATGTCTCCTGGAGAAGGAATAAGTCAGGTTCTTTGTTCTGAAGGAACAGTTTAATCTCGGGAAGGTTGGTATTAAGGCTACAAGCGTTAAAAGATACTAGGGGTAAGCCCTTAGGTTTAATACGACTGGACGCGGGATTCGCGGGTCTAGACATTAAATTAATTTATTTACGAATTTATACAAAAATAAAAGAATTTATAACGAACTTAGGAGCGAGTGATGCTCGGCTAACGCGAATAAACGCTCTTGAGGAGAGCGGGCGGCTCGCAGTTTGCGTGCGAGTACGGAGATTTCGTTAATGTCGACGTTTTGGATGACGTCGAACACGGTCTTCATGTCCTCAGCCAACGACGACTGAGGGGAAGATGACAACGCGGGACGCGGCCCTACGGGAGCTACGGGAGCTGGGATGGGTCGGGAAGGTGCAGGCGGGACGGCCGGACGCTGCCTCCAAGACAGAGCCGGAGTAGGCGTCGGCTGAACGGGCTTTGCTTCCGGGGGACCCCGGTTGCGCAGCGGCGGGAAGTTAGCGGAGGTGAGCGGTGGCGCCGGTTTAGGCGCGACCCTCTTGACGGTGGAGCGCGGAGCGCGCGGGCAGCCCCTGTAGTTTGCTGTGTGGCCGGACTGGCCGCACAGCACACAGGCAGGGGGGGAAGTGGATTCGGGAGTGCGAGTGCACTCCTTAGTGAAGTGAGGATCCAGGCACTTTACGCACCTGGGGGGAGCTGAACAGTTAGCCGCTGCGTGGCCATAGAGCTGGCAGCGGTGGCACTGCCCAGGATGACCGCGGGGGTTGGGACGCTCGACGGAGATGTTCGAGAGTCCGCAGATTGTGCGAGCCTCTCTGAAAATCTCCTTCGAGTTGGGAGTATTTGCAAGGATTACTAATGCTAAAGGAAAACGCCTACCGCGGTTGGAGTGCATCTTGTGCACTGCTGTGACCGGGAAACCCTGAGACTTAAGGTCCTCGAGGATTTCTTCGTTCTCGAGCTCGAACGGGACGCCCCGTAGAACTGCGCGGATCTTACGCTCCTCCGGGAGGGCGTAGGAGTGATACGCGATTTTGTTTAAACTGAGTAACCTGGTAAACTCGCGGAAGTCGACGACGGTCGCTAATTGTATTTTGATTGTATCGCCAGCGTTGGCGGCTTTCAAGTAATTAATTTTGTGCACTTTGCACAAGTTGGAAACCGCGGTCCAGCGCGCTTTTTCACGCAGGAATACGGGCGGAGGGAGCTGAGGCTTCGGCGGGACGGGAGCGCAGCGCGTCGCTGGCTTCGATGTGACCGACGGAGACGCGGTTACTACGAGCGATTCTAACGGCGCGGGTGCTGGTGTTGAAGACACCGGGGAGGGCTCGGGTATTGAAGATACCGAAGCTTTCTTAGAGCGCTTCTTGGAGCGCTTGGCGACAAGTTGAAAGGCGGGCTCAGGAGAGCCGGTTAAGGTGACGGCATCTGACGACGTGTCAGACGCGGGTTCGGAGTCGCTCCCGGGAGCGGTACGCTTACGACGCGACGCGTGAGAGGATGCGACCGATTCGCAGTCCATCTCGGACGAGGCGGGAGACGCGGGAGAGCTTAAGACCTGAGGGGTCTCGACGTTGGAGGCCTGAGGGGCCGGGGTTGAGGCCTGAGGGGCCGGGGTTGAGGCCTGAGGGGCCGGGGACGCGATTGATGCCTGCAAGGCCTGCGTTATGATGTCATTCGGGATGTAGACGCCTACCGCAGCAAGTGCCTTGGTGAACGCGTTAATAACGCTTAGCGGATCCATAAGGGAGAGTTGGGACAGTAATATTAATAAATATAAGTATAATAAAAGATGCCTAGTTCCTAAAAACCTAGCAAAATCCTAGCGGTAAACCTCCCTACCAGCGGTAGGGGGGCTGGGGAGAATAACTTAAAAATAACAGTAATACGCCGAAGGCCGCTACCTAGAAACCTAAAAAAGGGTACGCAGGTAAAGAGTTGACCGCGTTAGGGTCAACCTTTACCGACAGAAAGGACAGATACACACGAAAACACACAAATATGATAAAAATAAATATGAAAATAGGAGAAAAAAATAAATAAAATAGAGAAGAGAAATAAATAAAAAAAAAAAAAAAATAAAAAGGACTGGTTCAGTACAAATTCGTTGTCACCGTTAAGTATCCTTTGCACTGAAACCAGACTACTTACGCTGGGCACAACACTGCACTCAGCACAAGCACAACACTACTTAGCACAGCACTTTGAAGACTAAGGGGCTTAGTCGCAAAGAAAATATACGCACTTCGATAGCACTCAGACGGAGTAGAAAACCTTGAAAACCGTGGCACGGAACCAGCACGCTAGACTGTGACGTCAGTAGACTGAGCGCCACGGAATAGCGGGAAAGGACCGATCGACGGAGAACGGGGCTTGCACGTCCGAACTGGGCGGCGACCGGAGCGAGAATGTCCGAGGCTCGCTACCGACTTGTTTATATGGTATTTTTTGCACAGGCTTGGACACTGTCTATCTGTATGTTTAAAAAAAAGGTGGGGTGAAGAAGGCTGAAAATATGCAGCATCACTGCGTAGCAAATTAAAAAAGATAAAGCATACAAACGGTACAGGAAAACACATTTTTAAATGTCACTCTTGCACACTGCACCTGATAATTTGACGTAATTTCTACTAGTCTTTATTTCTCACCTAAGTTTCAAGTATAACGTTACTTACGTTTATTACATACGTTTTATTTAAGACTACGTTCGACGTATGTACAACAAATCGTAAGAGCAAATTGTAAACAACATATACGAGTAGGGAAATCTTTTAATTAATTTATATCTGCAAATAAAACGACCTTTCATTTTGAGCTCTCGAATCAACATTCTCACATGTACACATACTTAAAGGCATTGTTTAAGACCTTCTCAAGCCCTTTCATCGTAATATTCGTAAGTACCTTATAATCAAAGTATTCATAAATATACAGAAGCCTCGTGCACTAAACCTTTCGAAAAACGATCCTTTGAGTCAACAGTTTTCAAGATCAAAGTAATATGTGCTACGAAACCAAATGTAGGTATTTGAAATTATGCGAGGCCTTTTTTTACAATAGTTATACAAGTTTAATTGTTTTGTTGAATTCTCTTCTAACTTATCCTGTTGTCGTTGTCTTTTGTAGGTTTGGTGTTTACAACACATCTGGACCTCTTGTTATTGGCAATTGTTCTCACCACGTGTGAGCTGTACAACGTTTTATCCGTAGAATCCTATTTAAAGTCACATTTACAAACTTTGAAAATGTAGACCGCTGTAAGCTCACAGAGTCGCAAGCATCTCACAATTTAAGCTGTAAGTGAGGCCCACTTTCTTATAGCTGTATAATATTATTTAACAACGAGCACAGCGAGCAGGCCTCGGTCGCTAGACGGAGTGCACGCGCGCCCGGCGTGGTCATTTGCATAGGAAGGTGATTCTAGCTAGTAAACATCGCGACCGGTTCCCGCGCCGTGACACCAAACTGGATTCTAACTGTGTGGATATCCGAGCGTTAGCATTCAAAAATCTATCCATTTTTATTAGGTTTTCGATAATTAGTTTTTTTAATGGAATCTAAACCTAGATCCTCATAGATTCACTTCGGTCTACGAATATCAGAAACAAGTACAGATGACATTCAAGTTTATTTACATAATGCAATTTAATTTTACATTGTCAAAACTTGATTATGTCTAAATGGAAATTGAAAATGGAAATTCAATAGAGGACGATACTGATTAGCGTATGATAGCTGCATTTATAAAATGCGGTAATTTTCAATAGATTCATAAGGAATTAATAGTTTTAGTTTCAAATATATGTAACATAAGCTGTCAACGTCATTTTTAATCTTATTGTTATCTTAGCTGATTGATATTGATGATTAATAATAAGAACAAAAACTTCTCAGGCCAATCCGAGAATATTCCATCTGGATTCGTATAATTTAAGAAAATTCATAATTAAAAATCCATTATGTTCACGTATATTTGCCAGGATATTAAAAGGCATTAAACCAAGTCTGTAAAGCATTTTAATTTTATCATTACAAGTATTCATTATTTATTTCTTATAACTGGGCTATCCTCAGGTTAGCGCACTGCAACATCGTCGGTCGGCAAGATCTGTGACATTGCACCTACTTATGCAACATCAGAACCTAACGTCGTAACGAGCCCAAACACGTGAAACTGTCGTATAAACGCATGCTACACAAACCAGTCGCCGGTGGGAAAGCAGTTCAACGTTTTATTATAGATACCGGTAATTTAAAATGGCCGGTAATTGAGAAATAAGATGAGAAGTACCGGCCGCCGGCCGCCCGGGGACGCCGGCGTGCGGCGAGCGCTACTGCAATGCGGCCGGACGGATGGCTGTTTGTTAGAAACCTTCTTGAAATAAGAAGATCAGTAGGTAGCTGGATTTAATGATCATTCGTAACTCAAGTTTACTGAATGAACTATTCAATAAATTATAAATATGGAGGAAGATTACAAAAATAAGTTCATCTATAAAAACGTAATATTGTAAGTTGATCTAGCCAAGGTAGAGTTTATTCAAGAAAGTTTAAAAATATTACTATAATTTATGTTTGACAACGAAATTTAGATTTTTTTTATCATTAACGGAATATTTGGGTTGGTTAAGCTTAAGTGTAAGAACACATATTGTTCCGTACTTGAAAAATTTAAGTATAAAATGGAAAGTCGAACCAATATTTAATTCAACGAATCGAATAAATCATGTTCTTTTTTAGTAAGACTAAACTTTCGACAGCTCCAGAAATCAAAACGCCATCAAGTCACAATCAGGAAAATATTGAGAACGCATTCATCAAATGACTTGTCTCTGAAGCAATTTCCTAAACTTATAAATTATTCTCCAGGCAAAACACGTTTTAGGAATATTATTTTTTCCCCAAATATGTAATATGGTACGTGTCACAGAGCCTGTTGCGCCTAGATGAGCTGGCTCCCTGGAGAAATACAAGTAAAAACGAAATCCTTGTGTCCTGAGGTAAATACATCATGCTGGCGTATTGTTTATGCTCTAACATATTTGGTTTTTGTATTGCTTGTGTGGTGGTACACAGAGTACCTACTGAACGCCATCTTCGTTGATTTCTACAGAGCTTTTATTCTTTTAAAAAATAACAGTAAACAAGTTCAAGTATTTAAGGTTCTTTTACGAATCATTTTTTGTCCTTATCTATCTCTCACTCTCTGAAGAGGTTTTGTAAAAATAAATAAAATTGACTCTTAAGAAGTAAAACTTGCGATGTAAATATTTGGTCCTAAGCTTCAAACAGCTTTCCATCTCGCAGCCGCTGAGCGTTTTAAACATGTTACCTAAGTACTTTTTACTTGTTTGGTGTCTTGATTTGAAAACGGGCATAAATTTAAGTCACTTTTAAATTAGAAACACAAGCCAAAATGTTACGTTTGGCACAATTCAATCCCTTAATTTATATAGTGCCCTTTTCCATACCTAAGGATTGTAAAATCTTTTTTATAAAACATAGTTCTGTTTTCGAACTTCGGACCGTCAATACTAAATTATTCATGAACTAGCGCTTTCCGAATTTTTAAACCAAAAATATATTTAGTTGACTGGGAATCACAAACAAATACATTTACATTTGTGACGTCACTTGCCACGCGGAAATTTCTATTTCATATGAATGAACTATTTGCTTGTTAGAGAGATTTGATCCTTTATTATTGATCCTTATTATTAAAAATACAGCGTGCTATTTTTACGGATTTCATCCTTTTTTTAAAAGAAAGGTCCAGTATTAAGAGTACGCTCCCTCCAGGTGGCATTGCAAAATAAACCCTGTATACAAATGTTACCAGTGGCTTTAATTATAGTCACAGGCTGCAGTCAAAGGCAATTGTTAAATATGTTTACTCTCCAATCAATTTAAATAATATTTGATAATTTCCACGAAGTTAATGAAATACTAAACGGTAAAGTTGCTAAGTAGGCGATATATATTTTACTCATCTGTAATATAATCAAATATATATAATAATGATGATCATGAATAGTTATAACAAAGTACGAGAAATGTTTACTACCGTGATGAAAATAATAATATAATAAATCCCCAGACAAACACACCGACTGTACGGCCCCGAAGTAAGCAGAGCTTGTGTTATGGATGACCATACAGCGAACTGGGGGGGAAACCAGAATAAACATACCTAAAAAAATATCAGCAACCATGATCCGATAACAAACATCTGTGCTCATCACACAAACGAATGCCCCGGCCAGGACTCGAACCTGGGACCTCTGGCGTATGAGGCAGGGCTACTGACCACTACACTACTCGGCCGTCTATACATAATATGTTTCTTTACAAGTTGTGGATACTTGTATTATGTGTCACCCGGTTCGCTCGGTTGGTTCAACACAAGTTTTATTAACATAACACCAGATACTTCATTATTTGATAACATACTTTTTGGTTGCCTTTTCTTTTCAAAGTTATATTTTTCAGGACTGGCTTGGTAGAACGAAAATCTAGATAATGTATCTTAATCGTTGCTATTGCACGTGGTAGGGTGTATATTATGTTAAATTTGATTAAGTTAAGTTACTCCAAATTTGGGTAGTCTGTTATTTTGTATCACTTTGGAGCGGTAGTTTACATGTAACATTGCTTTAAGCATAGTAATAAGTATTTGTTCTTCTAATAAATTGATTACAGAAGAAGAACATTTGAGTTTTAAACCTGCCATAGTAATAAGGGATTAACATATATATGTTTATATGTAAACTTAACAAAAGTTTTTATTAACAAGGCCTCACATACTACAACAAAAACATCTGAAGATTTGCAAATTGTCGTCAGGAAATTAAAATAGGGATAATAGTTTAGGTTTTCTATGAAAGCTAAAGTAAATATATTTAATGGCTCGGGATTGGGTCGAAATCTTTAACCCTCAAGCACCATAACAATGATCACAGGAACCCTGGTTTACAGCTAGAGTTAACCTAACCGGAAAGTATTACTTTTCCTGTGGGACCTGAGAGTGAAGCCGCATTGAATGCTAGTACATGGAATAATTTGCACGTCACGTACCTGGGTAAAAATTTGTCGGTGATCGCGAACTTTCTCTTCGATTTTGTCATTGACACATAAATTTTTGGAAAAAATTGAAAAATTTCACAGGTGGAAAGCAAATGTAGCAACCAATTCTAGAGGAAGTAGCCTCCAACTAAAGCCGGTTTTTGTGTTACATGCATTTATGTAGACGCTCCAGCGCCGAGCACACCGGTTCTATGACGTCACACCGCTATTAATTCACAACGCACTGATACAAACATCTACAGCCTAACAGGCGGTAGAATCCTAAACTCTCCTCGTTTTCATTGCGCTGTCGAAAATTTTCGCAGTTTTTGGAATTAACGCGGGGTCGAAATCATTCGTTTGGGTCGTGCTCTGCGCGTGGCCAGTAGATATGTAGCTTAAGTGTGTTTTTCCGTAACATTGTGTCCATGACCGCTGGGAACGTATTGCAAATTAATTTCTTCAAATATCTCATCTATCTAGTGGAGCGGAGGTTCACGTTACAGTTGAATACAAACTAAATTCTAATAGGATTAGAGCTTCATTTAGCTATGATCTCGCTTGGAGCAGTCCTGCTTTGTCCGCCAATAACCACATTAACTTAATTAATGTAAGATATTGTGTCCCGTTTAAAGTGCAGGGACAGTTAGTACAATTATAGAAACAAAGACAATTCTAACCGAAGCGAGCAACGGCAGCATTGTGAATCAATTTGTAGCATTAGATATTATTCTAGCAACTTAGTATATAAAACAATTCAATATTGATGTCTATGGGTATGGATACCACTTACAGTCAGACGGATCGCGCCGACTTTGGAGAACGTTCAAAAAAGGCTTACTTTCAAAATACAAGAACCATATTTTAATTTTCAAATAACCTCCATTTGAGGAAGCAATGACATTCATTTTCTAACTCAGTTTCAACTGAATTTATAAATTAAGCTAGGATCATATACTCGTACAATACGAACATAAATACAAACTGTACTTGATCATTTGATCTCTTTCGATCTCATTTATATTAACTGCCGCAAGTGCGTCGGTTACATGACCGTGACAGTTTGTGGGATTACAGGAACATATCAACTACACCCCCGATAAATGATAGCCATTTGCATAACTGTCACTTATCATCAGGATTCCTGATTATTATATTTATTTTATACAATTTTCTTTTTTTTATTCCATAAGATACAAAAACAAACTTGGGTACAAAATAATCGATGCATACACTGGTAACATACACATTGTACAAACAAATATGATCACGCATCCATTTGCTTATGTTTATTTAATTCTTGATTTGCCCATTACTTTGCAGAGAACCGAGACCGAATAGCAAACTAGTTGAATCTAACTGTGACCTCCGAAGAAAGGGTCAAGGGACTATTTGACACAAACATTATCAATCCTCTCCGCCACGCTACAGTTCGAACTCCGAAGTTTGAATGAATAGAGTGAAATGAAAGGGTCCACGAAATGTCTCATGTAGAGCACCGACAGGAATGGAGAACGGAAAATTTTACGAAAACTCCAACCAGCTTGTCTAATTCGAGCTACTATTATATAGCACATATTTTAAATTATTCAAACTATGCTCTTCGTTTTGATAAATAGATGAACAATTACATAAAATCTTTACTTTTGTTTGGAGACCCCTCCATACATTTTGTAGAAATCACCGTCCACACTATTTGGATTGAAGTGATAAGAACTTCGGTTTCTAACAGGAACACGACAGTTTGGCAAATGTATTATAAGTTCTTCAATCATTTTGGATATTTATTGCATTATTACAGTATTACACTTAACTTTTTTTGTTATAAACCATCTTATTGAAGTAATGTGAGCAAGCATCGCCATACAAAACGTAATATCAAGGGGTGTAACATGCATCACTATCTTAGATATAGAATATTGTGAACATCATAAAGACCTGTACGCACTTTAAAAGTAGATTAGAGCGCTACCTCTTGCAAAGGCGTGTCGTGCCCTCTTTTAATTATATTTCTAACTTGGTTTCTAATTTTAGTTTTAACTTTAGCAGTAAACAGTCAGATGTAAATGACAGCCAGGTCACAGCCGGAGCCAACATGGCGGCGGTCACGTCAACTCCACCGCGTGAACCAAACCTGTCGCTTGATTCTTGCTGACGCATGAATAAACCATGGAGATGTGTTTGTGCCATATTCATGTTTTAATTTGCCATTACTTATCAAGGTAACTTGTAGGTTAAGTTTAATTTAAACTCCACCTACGAAATGTCAGAAATATACCTAATGTTGTGAATCACCAGCTGTGTTTTTCTGGGAGAATCCCCTGTTGTATTTTTATAAAAGCAGTATACAAAACTTTATTGGTAGATTAACTGCAACACAAATAACTAATAGATACAAAATAAGTCGGAACCTATATTAAATATAGCAGGTTTAACTCGCTGCTTCAATCGCACGGACACGCAAGACTTGTCGCGTGAAGCGGCACTCATGCAAGGTTGTTGGATGTGGAAGTCAGGGAACTTGCTGCCAAGAAGGCAGCAGTCTTAATTTACCTGTTCTAAGACAATAATAAAAGGAATCTGATGTATGTACCTAAGTACTTACGCACCTACTAACTCATCCAATTATTAACCAAAACGCAACCAATTGTAAACTTTTATAGATAGAAATTCGGAAACACACTGTGCTTTAAACTATGTATATAAAAATTAAAATAAAATATCATCGCTTTATAGATTTTACAAAAGCTGTAATTGGTATAAAAAGGCCAAGATATCCTTTTAACCAGTTAATACCGGATCTAAGACCAGTCTGGTCGAAGCATTTGAATTATTTAGTTTTTTGGATTAATCGTTAAGAACTTGTGTTATGGATACTAGATAACGGATAAATAAACTTAAGAAATATACAAGCACACATAGATATTTTTTTCTCATGTATAAATATTAGAAATAAACTTAAATAAACATACATACATATCCATGACTAGAAAGCAAATATAATAAAATATCTGCCTCTGCCAGGATTCAAACCCGGGACCTCTGGCATGGAAGGCAAGGGTACTTTCCTGCACACCAAACAGCCCGTCAAGGTAGCGACTCTTATTTTTTAATGGAACAAAAGAGACAAGAAGTTGGGATCTATGTGGCGTCAGCATTTTAACATTCAATAATTCTGTATTTCATTTTGTACAAATACAATGCAATATGTATTTCCTGTTACTGCTTATTCTACTAGTACGCAATTGGCGCGTGAGTTCTCTTTTAAGCACATTAATACTTGTATGAGAAGACTCAGCTCTTCTATATCTAGTAACATATTATATTTTTGTTTGGCGAAACAAATACAGAAACTTTTGACAGGCCATTATTTGATAGGCACAAATAATGGCCTGTCTTATCGTATACTATCCGTGCGCGATAAGTTGAGACCTAACCGCGATGACGTCACAGCCGCATGTTTGTACAGTGCACAAGAAAATACACCTAGCTTCCGACTTCGCCCGCGACTATGTCTTTTAAATTTATTTCATTAACAAAATTGGCGTTGCCTACTGTGCAATGCGGGCGCTATCGGGGGAAGTGCAGGGGAAGCCGGCGGGTTCCGCGGAAGCCACATTTCACTCGGGTCTCAACTTTTCACGCAAGTGTAGTAGATGCAGCAAACAAACAATACGTCGATGGATACGGGCCACAATGAGCTTTTGAATTTCGTCTTAGCATTGCTGCCTGGCGTTGAGGGCGCCATCGCCTACGTCACTTGGAGGTGGTTATACCTTACGGTAAGGCATGTGGATATATCTACCTTTAAATTGTCGCAAGCTTTTTTTTATTGACAAAGGATTAGACGTTTGTCTTCTATCTCACCTGATGGAAAGTGACGATGAAGACGAAGGTGTTACACGTCTATCCACGAGATACCTATTCACTCGACGCTTGAAAGACTAGGACTATAGTTTTTTGGAAAAACAAATTGAGGGTCCGGCCAGGGATAACACAGCAAATTGAAAGTGTAATTTCGTAAGTAGCTTATCACTGCAGTATATTTTTGCTTGTGCGCGTGATGAAGCTGAAACAAGATAATGACGGAATAAGTTAACCTCATTAGTTCTTATCTGTTTAAAACATGCGGTTTCAGCATAACTTCTGTGGACCGCCGGCGTACAATCCAAATGGGTCAGTATAGAGAAGTCAGAAACTATGAGAGACAGCGAAGTTTTTTCTTAGTAACCATGGCGTCGATTTTAGATTTAATAATTCTCGTATAACTCTCGTACATAACCGGGAATCGAACCTGGTCAATACTCTTGTAATCGCGTCAAGTATTGGTCCGTAAGTATAAGGACCAAATTTGGCTATGAAATCTTGTGACAGTAAATTAGACTGCAATAGCCACAATTTCATTAATTTGCAAAATGTCATGAATAATATGAATCGATCATCAATTATCTGAAGAGACTTATACTTATGCATATATTAGCCATGGTTCCTAAGAACAAATTTCGCTGTCTCTCATAGTTTCTGACTTCTCCATACTGACCCATTTGGATTGTACACCCGGTATACCTAAGATTTAAAATATTTCAAACACTTCACTAAACCCACTCGTCTCACTTTACGTGAGCGAAGGTGCCGTAAAGGCTATTCAAAAAATATATCCGAAATCACTCATCGTTACTACAGACCAAACGACACCTTATAATTATTTCTTCGTCATCGTATCATTAAATTCAGACGTTTGATTCCAACTTTCATTCCATTAAAAAAAATTGGCATAAAAACCCACAGAGCGCGTCGTAAGGGGCGCACTGGTTACGGCGCTGACTTCTTAATAATAAGGTCCCGGGTTCGATCCCGGTGACTGCCAAATGTATTAATGAGGTTTGAGAACTTAAGTAGGTACATTAAGCCAACGGCTCTGACAGTGAAGAAAAACATCGTAAGGAAACCTTTACCTAAGAAATAAAACTGTATAAAGTCTGCTAACCACCAGTAGGCCAGCTTGGTGAGCTGCAAACAGCGTCAATCCCCTTTTTAAATTTATTTATCCTTAACTATTTTTTTTATTTTAATTTTAGCTAGCTTCACTTGCTTAAACCATTGCTGGTTTGTCTGAAAGTAATACCTCCTCTTAAAGGCTGGTAAGCCCGCAAAGGGATTATTAAGACTGTTTTGGAAATATCCACTGCAAAGTAATAAACGAATCAGCAGCTTTCCAGTATAGTAAGTGCCATCCAGGCTCCCCTACTTTTTAGAATTACAAATCGTAGTGTGCGAGCACAGAACACACATCCTCCTGCCCTCAAAAAAAAACATAGTGCATAAAAGAAGCGCTGCATGTCTCCGTGAATGACATTCACTAAAGCTTCGCTTGCCTCAGATCGCATCGCCAAATAATATTTTTTAACAATGATGATAGTTACTACGAACTGATAGATCTGCCAAAAGAACAAAAATAATTGAATGTTTGTAAATGTAAATATCCTTAACGTGTTAAAAGAACTATGAACTCGCACACCATACAGCCCTACTTGTATTTATGTAGAGGTTCTAGCTTCCTCGGCTATGTTGCCAGTCAAACCAACCACACAACCAGTTCATGCCGGATCTAAGGCGAATTCGATCAATTAAAAACGCATAGGTCAAAGTTAGAAATACCTCCCTCCTGAAAAGTAACGTTTACAATGCTTATTTTCCTATGTGTGCCACATATTTTACCAAGAATTTCATTTATACTTAAAAGGAAACTAATACGTAAATAAAAGACTCTAGTTTCACAGTATACCCCAGGGAGTCCAGGGTTGTTTATTCATTCGATGTAAGGTTTGATGACAATGGTCTCGTGCCTGGTCTTGCGGCGGTGGTAGCAGTACTCGGCGAGCAGCACGGCGGATGCCGTCAGGAAGCCTGCCGACACATGCGATGCTTACGGTATATTCATGATCCTTGAAATAGACACGAATTAAAAAAGGAACTTTATTTAATCATTTACCATATTTTTTTTATTAATCAGGTAAAAGTTGAAAGTATAGATAAATATAATATCTATTAAATCCATTTACAAATCTTCTTTTTATTCGCAAATAATTATTATATAATTTTCTAAAATATCAATAAATAGAAATTAATATCAAAACAGTTATGTTGCATAAAGCACTAGAATTCAAAGGTTTTATTGGAAAACACTTGTTAAGTAAGTGGACATCAAATCAGTTTAACTAAAAATCATACCACATTTGCCTCCTCATTTCCCCATAATAAAACAATCGACTCGAATTCATAACAAAGAATTTAAAAGTTCTAACATGCTCGTGGAATACAACAATTATGCCTAAATGCCTATGCAGTAAATTTTTTTTTTTATTGAAAAAAGGTTAGACGTTTGTCTTTTATCTCACCTGATGGAAAGTGACGATGAGGCGAAGGTGTTACACGTCTATCCACGAGATACCTACTGACTCGACGCTTGAAGGAACTAGGACTATAGTTTTCTGGAAAAACAGACGCAGGCAGTTCATTCCACACCTTGGCGACCCGCACCAAAAAGGAACTATCGAAGCGTTTGGTTCGACTTCTTGGGATATCTACCATGAAGGGATGGAAGGTCTGTCTGCGTCTAGTAGTCCGATGCAAGAAGGGTGTGGGTTCAACCTGATCAAAAAGAGCATTCGCGCACTCTCCAAAATGTAATCTGTAGAAGACTGCTAAACTGGCAACTTTCCGACGATAGTCGAGGTTTTGCAGTTCTTTGGTGGTGAGGTCAAAGTTGTTAATAATTTTTCGGGCTCTTCGGTCAACCGCGTCCATCGCTTCTAGTTGGTACTTTGCAGAACCATCCCAAAGGTGGCTACATTACTGTATACAAGATCGAACTTGAGCTGTATACAAATTAAGTAGCTGTTCAGGTCTGAAGTACCGTCGGACGTTCGAGATGATTCCCAACTTCTTTGAAGCTGTTTGAGCCATGGACACAATTTGTTGCCCGAAGTTTAGTTGGGATGATATAGTTACGCCCAGAAGCCCTAGGTGGTCGGTTAAGGGTACAGAAACATTTTGGAAAGTGGGCGTTAGGTCGAAATTGCTCTTTTTCGCGGAGAATAAACACGCCTGTGTTTTCGACGGTTTAAATTTGACCAAGTTGGACTCGCGCCAATCGGACACTTTCTTTAAGGCCGAATCCACCCGCTTAGTCATGGCCCAGATTTCTTGAGGACTCGCTCGCGCATTGGACATGTATCTCTCTACAACGGTGCTGTCATCAGCGTAACCAATAATGCCTGGGGTTAGCAGGTCGTTAATGTGCAGCAAGAATAACGTTGCAGAGAGAACAGATCCCTAAGGTAACCCGGCATTAATTGCCATTAGGTCAGAAGAGCAGCCGTCTAAGACTACTCGAATTGACCGTTCCCTCAGAAAATCAGATATCCAGTTGCAGAGCCCTTTAGGCATTCCGTATGCTGGTTGCTTACTCAAGAGACCGTCATGCCAGACCCTATCAAAAGCCTTGGAAATGTCTAAGGATATAGCTATAGCTTCACCGTGACCTTCCAAGGCTTCGCTCTATAAGTGAGTGGCGTACACAGGAAGATCTCCAGTCGAGCGTCCACTGCGAAAACCATATATCACTAGGGAGCTCGTTGGACTCAAGGTATGCCAGGAGACGATTGTTCAATACACGCTCCATGACTTTGCAAAGTATGGAGGTGATTGCAATAGGTCGATAGTTGATGGGACCTGCACGGCTTCCCTTCTTTGGTACTGGTTGCACGTTAGCCAGCTTCCAGGATTTAGGGACCTTTCCAGACTCCAAAGAGATACGATACAGGCACGTTAGTATGGGAGACAACTCAGCTGCGCAGTGTTTTAACACAACTGCAGGTATGCCATCGGGGCCGCTGGCCTTGTTCACGTCTAAATTCTGCAAGCATTTAAGAACCTCCTTTTGGCAAATATGAACGGTACCCATTTTGGGTCCGAAGTGAGGTAACTGGGGTGGGACTTTACCTTGGCTATTAAGACGTGAATAGTCTGCAAAAAGATTAGCAAAGAGGTCTGCTTTCTCTTTTGCAGTGTGGGCCAGTGAACCGTCAGGCTTCCTCAGAGGTGGCAGCGATGGGCGAACACTGCTTTTCACCACGCAGTGGTCGGATGTCCCTAAAGGTGCAGTTACGGACACCGAGCACCTGGCAGGATCAGTTGTCAGCAGAAGGTCTAAGCAATATGCAGTGAGGCCGGCAACGTCGGGGATGCGCGTGAGCTCGTGCACAAGCTGTAAGAGGCCTTGAGTCACGGAAAACTTAAAAGCCTCTCTTCCAGCGTGGTCAGTGTCCTGATATGGGTATAGCCATTGCCCGTTATGAGCGTTAAAATCCCCCAGGAACACCAACTGCGCTAAAGGAAAAAGTTGCCGAACCTTATTTGCTGCATCGCTGAGATACTCCATGAGCGTCGTTGTCTCCTGATCTCCGCTATGTGACCGGTATATACTGGCGTAGACCAATTGGTCAAGGCTGGTATCAATGTGAACCCACATAACGGAAAAGTCCAGATCTTCCAAGTAACGGAGACGCTGACAACAGATCTCGTCATTGGCATACATGCACACCCCGGCGTTCGGGCGGAAATTGGACTCCAGGATGTACCCTGGGTAACAAAGGTATGCCGAGTCTGACGGATTACAGATCTGCGTCTCCGTTAAGAAGAGTAGGTGGGGCCTCTCTGTCTCAAGATGGTGGTGGACATCGTTGATATTTAAGTGCATTCCTCTGATTTTGCAGAAGCGCACTTTAAGAGAGAGGAAGTGCAACCGCTGTAGAACCTTGCTCTTCTTGTGACTTTTCATATTAGTTGTGTGAGTGAATAGGGAAGAGGACAGAAGTTGAGTGAAGCGCTGCAAATGGAACCAAGCAGCTTGCAATAAACAACGCACCGATGGGGAACTGTCTTGGAGACTGCGGGGACGCCCGAACCCCCCCGGGGATTGTCATCGGGTCCTCTCTAACCAGTCGCCAGCTGGCACGATGAAGCCTCCCGGGATTTTTCGCGAGGTGGCGGGGCAGCCTTTCACATGTGGCTAGCACACTACTTGGGCCCCCTTCTACCTACGGTTCGCCAGCGGTGCACCGTTTCTTCGGATCCCGCTACCCTCCAAAACCAGTTACCCGGCGACTCAATAAATTACGAGTAGAAGACAGTTCTCCAATGCAGCACGATTACTCAGACCTACCCTCCTCGATGGCTACACTAAACATCATGCCGGAACGCGACCATGTCACTTGGCGGCATGGCTTTGTTTAGTGGGTGGTGACAAGCCACGGCCGAAGCCTGCCACCAGAAGATACTGCTCGTTTAGCACCACCCAGGGACCACGTACAAGGCATCGAGGGCTAAACCTTGCGGACGTGAGCAGTTCCAGTCCCCCAGTTCATAGTTGCCATGGGCTAATTTGTAAGTGCGCTTTTCTTTATTGCCTGTCTTAATAGTTGATTGAACTATTATGACAGGCAATAAGAAAAAAAATATATTTAAATCGTCTGTTGGCTAGACACGGCAGCTGTGGAGACTCACCCAGCAGCAGCACGAGGAAGCAGCCCTGCATATCTGGTAAGTTCACGGTGTGGTTGCTGAGGGCGGCGGCGGCGCGCCAGCAGTGGTCGCGGGAGCCCACGTACCCGTCCAGCCACTTCGCGATGAGGCCCGCTTTGTGCATGCGGTTTATTCTGAGGCAGAATGAATCGTGTAAATAGTAGTATACGTTATGAAATAATTTACTTAGTGTCCCAAAACGTGGCGATAAGCCCATGTGAGGATGCAGACAACATCGTGACCTCTAGGTATTCCCATGGAAATTTCCTGTTTCCTTCCTGCACGGGAAAATTTAGTCTGGTTTTTTTAATATTTGTGTAAATGTTTGCACCTAACTTAAACTTTAGACTCTCGTAGCAGCAACGGAGCTGTACGATTGAAATATTCCTTTATTTTTATGAAATCGGACTATGAGGCACTGTAACTTTACACTACAACTAGTACTCCCGGCGTGGATTCACCCGCGAAGCTCCCAATCACGGCAGAATTTTGGTATTAAATATAGCTCTTGATACCCTCATACAGTACCCTCATAATGATGAAATAATTTTTGGAATCGGTTCAATAATTACAGAGTTCATCGATTAAAAACAAAAGACCTTTTATCTAAATTAAATCTAAGCAGGACTCACTCTTTGTTAATGACGGCCAGGTAGGGGCTCCCGGCCGGCACGATCATTGCCACGCGCTCGTCCATGAACTCTTCCGTGCCTGCAACCAAATATCTAAATAAACCCTAAATACGTCTTTATTATTCGTTCCTCTGATAGCGTCGGTCAAGATGCTGGCGTCTCGTCTTCTTAAGATCATGGGTTCGATCCGGTGACTGCCAAATACAAGTACATTATACTTCCTGTTCTATCAGTGATGAAGAAAGTGCAGTTTGAAATTTTTAGGGAGTGAAGAAAGCCACGTAGCAAGTCCAACACTCAGCGCGGCGTGGTCTGCCACGATTCGGCCCGTAGAACCGGAAGCTTGGTGGGGCCGTGGGAGCTGGTGGGTTGTTCTACCAGTAATGGTAGAATAGCTGACGTCCCTGCATTGTAATTGTTAAAGTGGCAGTGGATATGTTAGCTTTATCTTAGTATCTTTTTTAGAAATGTCCAGTATAATTTTTTTAAATAAATATGCAACGATACTTACAATATATTTTCGAATAGGTTTTTCCTTTCATCGACAGTAGAGGCAGATCAAGTAAAGAGTCAAGCTCCAAAGTCAAATTAGTAGTCAAATTATTCATTTCGGTTTGCAAAAACTCGCGCAGAAAGTAAAAGTCCCAAATTATCCGTCATGTGTTTTGAAAGTTAGTCAAGGTCAAATATCAAAAATATCGGTACTTTTTCAAGATTCCCGATGAAAGAAAAAGGAGAAAGCGCGGCTTTCCATTGTTCGTTCTCTACTACTTACAAACAAAACAAGCGCTGCGAAAAAAGTGCCACTCAATTCTTTGGTAATTTAATCAGCTAAATTAATACCGGTATAAGTAATAACGGTCTTCTGTCCGTAACCAAAACTAATGACGTCACGTTTGACAGTCGTTTAGTTCAGCGTTTCCCTAATGGTGGGCCGCGCACGGTACTGTGTTTGAAATCAGTCAGGTCTTGCTGTGTTGTTTCTGGATGAAAGGCCCGATACTTTACCATGACGGGTGTTCAAAATATTATGATGACCGGTTCAGTAGTTCAGGTGTGAAACCGAAACAATCAAACCAATAGGGAAACATTAAAATAACCGGACCAGGAGACAATAAAGTTTGGGAAAGGCTGGTCTAGTCGTGTTGGTGGCAGTACTCACTGAGCGTCAAGTCGCACGTGTCGGTGAGCGCGTGGTGCGCGCGCATGACGTCTGCCAGCCGCAGTCGCCAGCCTAGCACCGCGTGCCGCGAGCTCAGTGCGCGGGCCAGCAGCGGCGAGCCTGTGGAGGGTGGGGGTTGGAGATTTGTTGCGTTTGGCGTAAAAACGTGGACTTGTAATTTGTTTGCATTTTTATTGCTGAATAACGAAAACTCAATCGGAAAGTAACCGACATTATTACTACTAGTATGTGAGGCAGTAGCAAACTCTAGTGTCAGAGTTGATCAAGCCACGTATGGAGCCACAATCCACAGGGCCTTGACGTGGCTCCATGACTGTTATGTAGCGACGACGACCGGGAACGACGACTTTACGAACCCCGAAGCATGAAAACACTTTAGCACCCTACTGAGGACAGTGGCGGTCACCTATCCTAGGTCTGCCGCACCGAACGTTGCTTAACTTTGGCAACGGTCAAGCGACAACAAAAGCGGGTTTGGCATGAGTGCTCCGTTACTACGTCGTCAATAAAAATAATTTCTCGTAAGAATTAGTTTTCTAAGTAGGTTTCAGATGGAATTACTATTATTCCTATTATTTCAGTCACTTTTTGGAAGTTCTTTCCGGGACAATACAGTACGGTCCTTAACCACCACGATTATAACATCATCGGTTAAAATACTTTAGTGCCAGTCTGACAAAATTGCCGCAAAATAATGAGGTGAGTAGGTACCTCGAAACATTTGTCCGTCGTTCCCAGAAGGATACGGGACGACTTCGGCTCCCCTCAGTAGCGCCATGTACTTGGGCTCTTCAGAATTCTGTAAGTAAAAGTCAAATTCAAAACAAATGTATGTGAGTGCATAACCATTGTATTAAAGTTTTATTAAAGGCTTGTAAAATACTATATTGTATTTTATTTCACACAAATATTTTTTCTATCTTAAAAATTAAAAATTTAAGTATGAATCATTATTTCATACGTTTAACAACAAATTATACAACGTCGATAAAAGCGAGAGGCATTAAATGAAACCACATATACTATAAGTGCCTACTGTTAATCCGAAACTACTAAAAAAAAGTTTAAGAGAAGTATACGAAAAAACTTTTTCAAAGAATTTAAATAGCTTAATAATTAAGTTAAAATGTAAACATCCTTTGTTGACTGACCTTCCGCCACCCGCGTAACAAATTGGCAACGTCGCATTTGAATCACATAGCGCGTGCGGCGGCGGGCTCACCGGCTCACACACCTATACAGCGGAACGCCCGGGTTTGATGTGGATGATAATGTAAACATGTGGTGTAGGTAGTTACGTCACCGGACATACCACCCGCGACCGTTACAGTTAGAGCGTAGACGCAAACGCTGCACTTCTAGGTGGTACGATTCTGGGAACGAATAATATTAAGGATGTAGGTTTAAGATAAACTATGTAATGTTAAGTTAGTTCTTAAGATCGGACAGTCTGCATCTAACTCTGCGACCATAGGTTACTATTCTAAAATTAAGTTCCTTTTTAAAAGTTTAAATAAAAGTTCTATTTTAAAAATCAAATAGTGTTTTTAAAAAGTCGATCCCAGTGCTCCCGAACTTGACTGGCGCAGCCGGTAGGATCGTGGTTTGCATGCATCGTCCATCAGTACGTGAAATAGTGAAAATTAGACTGTACATTTTCGTGAAAGTGAAAATTCTTCTCCGTGAATAAAAACAGACTATTTCTCTACACGTCGTGTCGGTGTGGCCTACGATCCGCGAACCAAACAAATAAGTCATCGGAGGAAAATCTGGAAAATGAACGTGAGAGCGGCTGGTTGGTGAGTAAGCCTTTTCACCATTCATCGTATCGATTGTTCTGTTATCTTGAGATAGGACTTCTCTCATTTTAACTGAAATACTAAAGTGTACCTAGAATTAATGTGTCCCTATTAGTTTCTTTTCATTTTATCGATGAAACTATTGATTAAGTGATACTAGTTATAAGAATTTTAGTTAATTGTGTTTTATACTTTTACAACCTTTTTAATTTTATAAAAATTCTAAAAAATTTTATTTTTATAATCTTTATACAGTTTCGTGTTATTTTGTTTATTAGTTTTATTCTTGTACATTGAAAATGGAAGGGCAGGCTCAAATAAGGATGATTCCTAGTGAAATGCTAAAAATTATTCCCATGTACAACGGAGATAAACGACAGCTTAATTTATTCATTAGAAAAAGCGAATATATTATAGAGAAATTTATGGGAAATGATATTCAAAACGTTTATGTATTTGAATCAGTTACGAGTCGATTGACGGGCGAAGCTGCCTCTCTTATCAGTGAGCGCGATGACATCACGACTTGGTCACAATTAAAAGATTTGTTAGTTCAGTATTTTGGAGATCCGCGTAGCGAGGAATGTATTTCAATAGAGCTTGAAAATTTAAAGATTAAGTCTGGTGAGTCTTATTTAGATTTTTGTGGTAGGATACAAACTGTTAAATCTATTTTGATTTCTAAAGTTAATTTAATAGAGGATATTAGTATGCGACAAAGTAAAATTATAATATATAATAACAGAGCCCTTAAGGTTTTTCTTTATAACTTAACTGAAAATTTAGTACGGGTAGTTAAATTAAAGGCCCCAACCACCTTGGAAGAAGCCCTTGGCATAGTGTTAGAAGAGGTTGATTTTTACGATTGTTTTCATAAACAAAAATCTTTAGGCAACTCTTCTAACCCTAAGCCACAAAGTACACAGAGTACATCTAATCAACAAATAGTTCCGCTTAACCATAAATTCGGTATTCCTAATTTCAACCCAGGCTTTAAGTTCGGTATTCCCAATTTCAACCCAGGCCTTAAATTCGGCATTCCTAATTATAATAATAATCCAGGTTTTAAATTTGGGAATAATAATAATCAACCCAGATTCACTTACCAATCGAACAATCAAGTGCCTAGGTTTAAGTTTGGTATACCTCAAAACCAACAATTTCACCAACGTGCACCAATAGGATACAGACCGCAATTCGGATATAGACCCCAGGGCCTTCAGCCACAACCACCTATGACACCTCAACAATTTATGCAACATTATCAGAATAAAATTCAAAATAATCCGCAACCTCATAACTCGACTGACGTATCAATGCGTACCGCCCCACCTTTTAAACCTCAGCAAGGATTTCCGTTACACGAATTAGACTTATATGAGAATAATTACGCTTACCCGGAGTATGACCATGACTATGACCCTTCTTATTACCCTTATTATTGTGACTATGACCAATACACACAAATCCAAGACACTTCGCAAAGTGAGATGACGTTGACTGAAAATGATCAAACAGAACCATTAGAATTACAAAAATTTGACGAAACATCAGAAAATTTTCAAATTCAAGCCTCCACAAAACCAGAGAAAAAGTAGCGTTAAACTGTGACTCTAATACCTTACAATTACCATATATTTACATACCTGAAATTGATGCCAAATTTATGATTGACACTGGTAGCACTAGGTCATTTATTGCTCCTAGAAAAGCTTTTGAATATTTTACACCATATATGTACCACGAACCATTTGAGGTTATTAGCACACATGCCTCAAGTAAACACGATCAAGTAATAGAAGTACCTTTATTTCCAACTTTAAACTGTAACGAAATTCATAAATTCTACGTCTTCAATGTAGATTCACGCTACGATGGCTTGATAGGAAACGATCTTTTAAAACAAATTGGAGCAATTATAAATCTTAAAAGCCTTACTTTAATAACGAACACCACTAAAATACCTATAGTTCATAATAACCTAGATTATAAAATTAATTTACCCCCTCGTTGCGAACTGAAAGTTAAATTACCCACAGACACGTTTCAAGGTTTTGCTATTTTGAATTTTACTGAATTTTGCAAAGGAGTGCGGATGCCTGAAGCGATCGTAGCCTGTGAAAACGGTTATGCTTATACTGTAATTCAAAACACTAAAGATGAACATTTTACAATTACCGTTACTAGACCTTTTAAGACATTACAATACGAAATAACTGACTGTCACATTAATGCGTCCAACGTACAACAAAACCCTAGTGAATATGACAAATTATTAACAGAAAATTTATTTAAACTCCGACTTGACCACATGAACGAAGAAGAACGACAAAGTATATTAAATTTATGTACAGAATATAAAGATATATTTTACTGTGAACATATACCTTTATCATTTACCAATGAAGTCAAACATTTTATCCGTACTAAAAACGAAGACCCCATTTACATTAAGCCTTATAGGCAAAGTCCGGTAATAGCAGACGAAATTAAAAATCAAGTAACTAAACTTTTAAGGGATAACGTAATAAAAGAATCCTTCTCACCCTGGAGTGCACCGGTTCATCTCGTACCTAAGAAGCCTGACGCTTCTGGCGAAATCAAATATCGCATGGTTATTGACTACAGACGGCTGAACGAAATTACTATCGATGACAAATACCCACTTCCAAATATTCATGACTTATTTGACAAGTTAGGTAAAAGTACTTACTTCACAACACTAGACCTTGCGAGCGGCTACCATCAAATAGAAGTAAATGACCTTGATAGACAGAAAACCGCTTTTAGTACACAATTTGGACACTATGAGTTCTTAAGGATGCCTTTCGGACTCAAGACAGCCCCAGCAACTTTTCAAAGGACAATGGATAATGTTCTGCGTGGGTTGCAAGGCATTCACGCCCTAATTTACCTTGACGATATCCTTGTGTTTTCCTCCAGCTTACAGGAGCATTTACAAAAGCTAAGAGCAATTTTTGATAGACTTAGAACGACAAACTTAAAAATACAACTTGACAAATCTGAATTTCTCCGAACTGAAGTACTTTATCTGGGACATACTATAACTAAGGATGGTTTGAAGCCTAATGACGACAAAATTAAAGCCGTGTTAAATTATCCCATCCCAAAGACGACCACTGAAATAAAAAGCTTTTTAGGCTTAATTGGATACTATCGACGATTCATAAAAGACTTTGCAAAAATTACTCAACCACTCACAAATTGCCTTAAAAAACGAAATAAAATAATTATTGACGAAGCTTACATAGACGCCTTTGAAAAATGTAAAGAATTACTAACTAATGCACCATTGTTGCAATATCCTGATCCTCAAAAGCCTTATATACTTACTACAGATGCTTCGAATGTGGCCTTAGGCGCTGTGCTTTCTCAGGGATCAGTAGGTAATGATAAACCTGTAGCCTATGCAAGTCGCACCCTCAGTGATACCGAATCTCGATACAGTACCATAGAAAGGGAGTTGTTTGCTATTATTTGGGCAGTGAAACATTTCCGCCCATATCTCTATGGTCGAAAATTTTATATTTACACCGATCATCGACCACTAGCCTGGCTTTATTCATTAAAAGAACCAAATTCCAAACTTACCCGTTGGCGCCTTAGACTCCAGGAATACGACTTTGAAATATTGTATAAGAAAGGCAAACAAAATTCAAACGCTGACGCTCTTTCCCGTATTAAATTAAACGCTCTAGGATCAGACGATGATCAACTATCCATGAAAGTAAATGTAGACAAAGAACGAGACATACGCAAATACGTAACTGAGTTAACTGACGAAATTAGTAAACTTTCCCGACAACGTCCCTCTAAAGACACATCAGAGACTATAACTGTATCAGACTGTGAAAAAACTATATCCATATCTTCAGAATCTGACATCATATCTGTAATTGACCCGCAAGACAACTTGACGTATCCCGTTCCTTCAATATCCAATAGCGATTGCTCTACAGTTCATTCCGCTATAGACCCAGACGCCGCTGTTATACCAATTCTACATGAAGCGGTTGATACTAAGCCCAATCAGATCTTGGTTTTCGAATGGTTTAAAAATGACATGCAAGTTAAAAATTTATCTAGGAAAAAGCAAAATGTGTTAGAAGTTTTCATGCCCATTAATAACGAGGATATAGTTAAAAGATTCCTATTAGAATACATTAAAAATAATTTAAAATACTTTATATATTTCGAAAAAGAAGCTCATCGTAAAATCTTTTCTAAAGTAGTAAGAGAGCTGTTTAAGAAAGGTGCAGTCTGTTTTTATGAATGCACTGAACGAGTTATATATATAGAGGACGAAAATGAACAGCGAGCTGTAGTTGTTAAATATCACGAGGGCAAGACGTGCCATCGCGGTATCAAAGAAACTATGACTAGAATACGTAGAAGTTACTATTGGGAAAACATGCAGGAAACCGTAGCAGCTATTATTAACAGTTGTGATCTATGCCGTAAAATGAAATATGACCGTAAGCCGCTAAAACCATTCATCCAGTTAACACAGACTCAAAGCGCACCATTTCAGGAAATATTCATAGATCTTTTTAGTATAGAAGGCAAGTATTTTCTCACGATTGTAGACGCATTCAGCAAACTTGGTCAGGCAATAGAAATCTCCAACCGTTCGACACCCGAGGTAGTAAGAGCTTTGATTAAGTATTTCTCTACATATGGAATTCCTAGAAAAGTATCATGTGATCCAGGCTCTGAATTTAACAATGAACTTTTAAGAGAACTTATGGATATGTATAAAATAGTTTTGCACATAAGCACACCTAATAATCCGAACTCAACAGGTATAGTAGAAAGATTTCACTCTACACTCATAGAAATATATCGCTTAGCCAAATACGAACAAAAATGTACAGACGCCGCTACGATAATGACTTATGCTATTATGGCCTATAATAATACTATACATAGCGTTACAGGATTAACCCCATTTGAAGTAGTCTTTGGACACACAGACAATAATAATAGCTTTGATATTAATTTTGAAAAGTCATATATACAGCAGCTTATGAAAGATCATTCAAAACGTACGAAATACTTATATAATTACATTTCAGATAAAATGGTTTTAACAAAGGAAAGGATTAAAGAAAAGAAGGGGGGTGAAATAAATAGGGAATTTCAAGTAGGTGAAGTCGTCTTCGCTAAAGACGTAAATACCCGTAAAAGCAAGGATAAGCCACGCTACGTTAAGGCCATAGTAATAGGTACAACAGAAAGAAATGTAGTTCCCATTAGAATAGGAAATAGAAATACCAAAGTCCCAGTTAAAAATATTAAACGTTCTCCACAGGTGGAGTTTGGTCCTGATGGGCTTGGCCCAACTACTTCCTCAGACCCAAAGCCTTCACATTCGCAAGCTAGAACTTAACCCAGGGTTGTTACCTGTAAAACAAGGACATGCGTACAGACAGGTGGATAGTTGGACTGTAATCAAAATCATAGACCTGATTAAAATACAAAATGACTTTATTTTTAATATCAATAGTTATAACAAATTTATTCATCTTCTAGATACAGACAAGCCTTTCGTTCATGAATTTATTAGTATGAAAAAACAGACACAGTTTATGCTTGATAGGACTCTAGATAAAATAAGACAACTTATTCCTTCTGGCTTTGGCCGAAACAAAAGAGGCATTTTTAATCCATTAGGATCCTTTATAAAAATTATTACCGGTAATTTAGATAATCAGGATGCCCTTAAGTATGATAAATTTATTTCACAGTTTGAGCTTGACCAAAGTACCGTTTTTAATAAAATTACCATTATATCTAAAATGCTGGATTATATGATCAACAATACGGAAACCTTACAGAATGAGACCTTAATACTAGATGAACGCTTAAAAAGAATTGAAATTATTGTTAAAAATATAGCCACCAAAGAAAATAATTCCATATACGCGACATATATTTTAGGAATGTTCCATACCTTTATGAATAATTTTAATATAATTTATACCACCATAAGTGAAATAGAAACAGCTTTGGCCCTAAGTAAGGTTTCAGTATTGCATCAGTCTGTTATAAATACCACTGAATTTATGTATATTTTAACATCCATAGAAAAGAAAAGCCATTTAATCTACCCCGTTACTGAAAATAATCTGATAAAATTAGAAAGAACATTGTCTGTTAAAGCGTTTGTAAAGGGACACCAGTTAACATTTATTTTTGAGATACCTATTGTAGATAACTTTACATATAACTATTTTAAATTATATACGTTACCCATGTATAATATTCATGATAACAGAACATCGGTAATCATACCAAAATATCAGTTTCTAATGGTGAATGGGCTGAAGTACTTACCAGTCGCGACGCCGTGTGCTGACATAGATGCTGACGAGTTCCTGTGCACCGAGAATAACGTAGTAACTTACCCTGAACAGACGTGTGCTGAGATGCTGATGAAGTTCCACGATAATTCGACTTATTGTAGGTCTTACAGCGCTGTGATAGAGGACATAAAGCTGCAGCGTATCGGGCTGAATAATTGGATATTATTTCTGAAAAGAACGGCTGTCATGGAGGTGCATTGTGATGGTGACATTACTTATGAGTCTCTCCAAGGGACTTTTATCTTTGACGTCCCTGATAACTGCGAATATCGTCTTGGCAGCTCCAGGCTTGTGTCCCATAAGCCGTACCTGACATCAGCGTTCCGGTCAACTACACCGGTAATGAACTTACCTATCTTAAAAGATCAAAACTTTAATGACTCCCAAGTAATCAACCTAAAGGGGATGAATTTGGACGAACTTAAACATTTATCTTTAGAGCTTCATAGTGAAAAACATCAAACAAGTGTGAGTGAATCCGTTGTGAACGTTTTCAATGTGGTAATTTTAAGTATTATAGTAATAAGTTTTCTTTTGTTTCTAGCATATAAATTTAGAATTATATTATGTAAATCCCTGCGAAATAATCTTGACTCTAATTCGTCAGATAATTTCGCACTTAACGGGGGAGGAGTTACGTCACCGGACATACCACCCGCGACCGTTACAGTTAGAGCGTAGACGCAAACGCTGCACTTCTAGGTGGTACGATTCTGGGAACGAATAATATTAAGGATGTAGGTTTAAGATAAACTATGTAATGTTAAGTTAGTTCTTAAGATCGGACAGTCTGCATCTAACTCTGCGACCATAGGTTACTATTCTAAAATTAAGTTCCTTTTTAAAAGTTTAAATAAAAGTTCTATTTTAAAAATCAAATAGTGTTTTTAAAAAGTCGATCCCAGTGCTCCCGAACTTGACTAGGTAACGTTGGACGGTATGATCAATGAACATAATAAACAATAATAATTCACTGTAACACTTACACATTAAATCTTCAATTGTTCGAAATGTTCGACGTTTGCAGTAAATAGTACACAAATTATAACGACATATAATATTGTTATTTATCCGTGCAATAAGGTCACTGTGTGACGGTTGTCTATTTCGACCTCTTTTTGTCAGTAAATTTTATTTTTTTGTCGTTTCCGACGTAATTTTAAACCAGGAATTACGTAGTGTCGGAGAACGGCAATGTTTTGATTTGACAAGTCAGTCACGAAAAATTATTCATCAAAGCAACTTGAATCTATTTATTTATTATTTTTTCCGAGTTTATCATTCAAAATTATATAGTTAAGATATTTTATTATCGATAATCAAAGTTCTTTTTAAGAAACCTATTTTTTACGTTCACGAGTGTGCGTAGCCAAAATTGTTGGTAAGGATTCTCACTCATTAAAATTTATTTTATTGTTATTTTTTCTTTTTAGATCAAATTTAATTGTATTAATATTTCTGTTCTATTTTGTGTGACTATTTTTTATTTCAATTTTGTTTATATTTTTCTGTTTGTATTTACAGGCATTTTTGTATATTTTTAATTTTACCGAAAAAATAAACACAGAAGAGAATTTTGTGTTTTATTGAAACTACGCTACATACTGGCGCCCGAATATTCAAACGTAGTTTATGGAGAAGAGAGGAGAAATTGCAACAGAAGGAACAAAAGGAACAGAAGAATTGCAACATTAAAAATAATTTTTTTATAATTATTATTGAGGTCAGGCATAAAACTTTATTTGTTACCATTTTCAATCATTAACATTCACTATAATATATTTATATATGTATCTACTATAATATATCTACTATAATATATCAAAATACTGCTAAATTATTCAGACATTTAAGTTTCTTTAGTTTCTTTCGTTATAATATCCTTGAAGAAATTTTCTGAAGACACAACATTCTATAACCCAGTAATTTCACTATTTAAATAACATTTTCTATTCATTTTCATCACTTGAAAATACGTATATTTTTAAGGCTCTATTCTGCATAACGACTATTAACAAATTTGTTTCACTTTAACATTTTTTTTTTGATTTTGCAATGAATTTTTCACAATTAAATAAACCTGAAATAATTTATGAATTAAAAATCAGAAATATAAATTTTTCTTCGACGCAATCTGTAGACGAACTACGATCATTATTATTAAATATTAATGTAGATTCTGAAACAGAAATTTTACAAAATAGCCCTGAAGAATTTTCAGAGAGAGAGAGAATTTTCACGGCGAGCATAAGCCGATTCTTTTTGTCTTATTTTTTTTTCTATGCACCTCATTATCGTTTGGCTATACCATTAACATTGACGTTGGTCAAAACTTATAATTAATTATCATCATCGTAGTATTAGGTTAACTTATTGTGTAATTTATTTAATATTTGCAATTCTAGGAGTGTAAACTCTTATTTTCAATATCTGTATCTTTATAGTATAATTTGTTAAATGTTATCAATTTTTTTTTCTCAATTTTTTTTTTCAAGCGGTTTGCAACTTGTAAAATTAAGCCTTCTGCACGAGCGTTTATTAAGGTAACTCGTTAAACTAAACCATACCTATGTGTATTATTTATACGCTTGAATCACTTTTCCGTGAGAATTATTTTCATATGTTTATTACATAAGTATTTTAATTACTTCACAAAAGACCCTTGGATTTTATTTAAAAGTCAATATTTCACGACTGGCTATGATTTTCTTTTCTTTCCGGCATATTTATTTCAGTCTTTAACTGAAATTTGTTTATAGTAATCACCGTGCGGGAGTTAGCGACACGTTAAAGAAGCCATAAGCTATTAATATTTTTAGCGGATGGCAACTATTAAAGCCTTTTGCCGTTGCGTTCAACTCTGTTGAGTTGACTTATTTAGGATACGATTCCTCATAAGCAACTCTAACTGCATGATGTTTTATTTCCAGTAGTTGGAATAAGACTAGTATGAAAGAGAATGTATGTTGTAATTATAATGTACGTTGATGGAGTTGAACGATGTATATTAACATTGTATATTCCAGGAACATGTTTAAAATTTTATCATTCATGAACCATGTAATTTAAGATAATTATTTAGGATTTTTTTTTTCTCTCTCTCGTCTGTTTTGTTTTCTTTTTCTATTAAATAACTTGTTGATAAGCATTATATCAGTATTATTTTTTTTTTTCATATATACAGGATGTTTTTTCAGAAAAATTTTTCTATAGGATGTTAATATTAATTTTCATTTTGCTTTTAATTATTATTTTTTTTTTTTTGTTTTTGATTGTTCTTTCATTTAGCAGATTATATATTAAAATTCGATATGTATATGCAGTTTATTTTGATTTGGTTTGAATTTGAAATTTTACTAAAAAAAAATCTTTCAGATTTTTTTTTTTCCCGGCCCCCGGGGTATTGTGACGGTTGTCTATTTCGACCTCTTTTTGTCAGTAAATTTTATTTTTTTGTCGTTTCCGACGTAATTTTAAACCAGGAATTACGTAGTGTCGGAGAACGGCAATGTTTTGATTTGACAAGTCAGTCACGAAAAATTATTCATCAAAGCAACTTGAATCTATTTATTTATTATTTTTTCCGAGTTTATCATTCAAAATTATATAGTTAAGATATTTTATTATCGATAATCAAAGTTCTTTTTAAGAAACCTATTTTTTACGTTCACGAGTGTGCGTAGCCAAAATTGTTGGCATCTTTGTATATTTTAAATTTTACCGAAAAAATAAACACAGGAGAGAATTTTGTGTTTTATTGAAACTACGCTACAACTGTTTGTTGTTAAACTTTTTAATTTATTAAACGCTAAAATAATCCGGTTCTTAAGTTCCTCTACGGTATTCACGTCTGTCGCGTACACTTCACCTTTCACAAACCCCCAGATAAAAAAATCCATTGGAGTGAGATCCGGGGCCCGTGGTGGCCATCGTACTGGTCCAAATCGACCAATCCACTGCTGTCCAAACATTTCGGTGAGTCGCTGTCTGGAAGACATCACTGAATGTGGAGGAGCTCCGTCCAATTGGTACCATAAATACCGATGATTGGCTAAGGGTAGTTCTTCGGTATAATCAGCAATGGGACCGGATGATATCTTCGAAAATGTTGCCGCGTTAAGGGTGCCAATAAAAACAGGGTCAATAATCTGGTCCCTGTGTATACCAGCACACACATTAACAGAGAAGCGGTACTGATGCTCCGGCTCCCGAATCATGCGTGGATTTTCAATACTCCAGTATCTGAGATTTTGTCGGTTCCATATGCCATTGTGAGTAAATGTGCTCTCGTAGGTCCACATGACATTTAATAAAAAGTTGGGGTCGTCAGTAATTTTGTCAAGTATCCACTGGCAGTGAGTACGCCTGACTGGCAAATCTCTTCTTAAAAGGGCTTGAACTTTTTTAAATTTGTACGGTTTGCGTTTATTCCTTTTTAAAGTGTTATGCACGGTTCTATGACAAACTCTAAACTGGCGTGTGGCTCTATGCAGACTCGATGTAGGGTTGCGGTCAAAATAGTCAAGAATCTGTTGCTCACGCGCAGTAGGTATTTGCTACTGTGGGACTCCCTCCTGATGCGCTACTAATAGTCTGTTTTCCCGTGCCCTGTTCACGGGCACGTGCGGCTGTCTCCATACCTTTCTCAGTAAGTTCGCAGAGCTAAAGCTGCGTTTTCGTGGGTCTCCCCGTAGATTAAAATCATGTCAGTGTATTCTGACGCCGTGTATGTTGCACGATGCATTGTGGATGTCTTACGTACTTACAAAATAATGAAAAACTACTCACAAACTAAACCTAAAATACTCAGTTACGTGTCCTGTCGCAAAAGTAAAACTAACACTAAATAAATTCCGTGTCCTATCACAATAAAAACTTAACAACATTAGTAAATGGGACGCGTGAGCGACAATAATCTGTGCTGAATTGCGCTACGTGCACCCCGGATGCAACGCGTCTTCGCACTAAACAAAGTAAAAATTGTGCCCTTGACCTAATTAGCCGAGCCGCCGCCGGCGCACTAGCAACATACTGATCTATTTCTATTTCTGTTACGCTTATTACATTAGAGTGAGATAACCGTGATCTGTAGTTTCTTTTAAGGAAAGATTTAGTACTTCCTTGTTTGTATTGCAAACTTACGATACAAAGCGGCAACGTCGCACTCGCGTGACTTTTGTCGTTTCGCGGTGACCCTTAGATACAATGCATGCCTATAGTATAAACTTACGATTTGGTGATCGGGAAGATACAGAGTGTTTAAATGAAACTAAGAAAAATCTTAAAAACATTCCTGTGACTAAACTATTGCTTATATTGTTCTAATTTTTGTTGTGTAGCCTGATAATGATCCAACACTAAAGTCTGCCCATCTACGCCTACTTCATTAACCGATGAGAATGATCAAGTTACGCGTCGTAAACATAATAAGCAAGATACTATTGTTTCAAGTGAGGACTCACAAGAGTACATTCGACGTTCTGATTTACGTCAAATATTACGTGAAGAAACATCATCTGTTATCTCGACATGTACCTCTGAGATGAATTCGATACTCAATTCGATAAACATAGAAATATCAAGTTATAAAACGGCCCTGGAATTTATGAGCAGTAAATTTGACGAAACCTCATGCCAACTTAAGCTGCAGCAAGAAAAAGAAAAGAAAATGTCACTATGCGCAATGAGATAAATATAATATTATATATTACGACAACATTTACCTGTAACTTAACTTATAAGACATTGGAAACACATAATGTATTTTTTTATGAACTTACTTATTTTTTACCTCATATTTTGTTCTTTTCAATTACTTGTCCCTTTGGCATACACCTCTTATGTGTCGTTGATCATGTTGTGAAACTCTGTAATTGGCTTAAGTTTTGCTTTGTAAGATTTAATTATTATGCACCTTTTAAATAAGTTGTTGAGTTTCCAAATAAATAAATAAAAGTAAATAAATAATGATACACAAAATATGTGGTTTCATTTAATGCCTCTCGCTTTTATGAACGTTGTATAAGTTAATGAATTATATATGTTTATGCAAAACAGTTTGGTTAGAGTAAAGCCTAATCTTTCTTATATAGTATTATTCGTTCACGGCTGGCCAATGAGCACCCCTCCACGACATCCGCGCCCATGCAACCGTCAGTCGTACTTGTTTCATTTATGAATAGTGACTCGCATTGTATCGACTAAAGATCCGCCCGTGGGCTTCAGTTGAGATTGCCATTGTCCCAGAAACTGCATGGGTTGGTCCTTCCCTGTAAGCAACAGGCGGGACTACCGTACACCGTCCCAGAGGAGATCTTGACCAAGCACTGTACTACCACTAAACATTTTTTTTAAATTCCTGGCATGTCCCCACACGCCACGGACCTGATGGTCTGTAATTCTAGCACATGTCCCTTTCAGGTACCAACTTATCACAAGCTGAATATCACCAAATTTTTTACTTTTGCAGATTACATTTTTTGTGGGAAAAATAAATATCATTAAAAAATCACTAAAATTAACCTTCAACTCCATCTCCAAGTAGGAGCCTTGACTGACGCTCCAGGTGTACTCGTCGCTCTTCTCCAACAGCTGCGCCACGGTGGTGAGTGGCGCCTCTTGCTTGGGGAAGGTAAGGAATGCCACTAGGTTGCCGCTGTACGTGGTCACCACCACGATCACCACCAGCCACCACGTGCCTACCACCAGGCGCCCGCTGTCCGCGCCCGGCAGGTACATGCCACCTAGAGACCAAAACAAGCAGCGGGTCTAACATGAAACCATAGACTATGAATCATAGGCGAAGGCATATCCAATTTAACCAACAAAATAAAACATTTTTCTAAGATCAAGTGACATTTCCAGTCCGTCGTGAGAACTGATATTTTTTGTCTGACTAAATTACCAAAATATTTAGTGCGTTCTCCTTTCGCAGCGCTTGTTTTATTCATTAGTAACAAAGTATTAAAAGGTGAAGCCGCATTTCGCTTTCCAGAAATATTTTAAGAACCTGGTGCCGTAGCAATAGCCTCGTAGTACGGAATTGCACAGTTACATTATATATAATGATTTTATTATATAAACTCTTCCAATTATTCCTGCAGACAGCTTAGGTACTACTAGTTCAATGAGACTAAGTCAAATAAGTCCTCGGTCACTGACCTTGCTGCAGCAGCGCGCCGTACACGTACCACAGGCAGTTGTGTATGGTGGCGAGTCCACCGCGCCGCGGCAGCTGCTTGGCCTCGTAGTATGGACTCAAGCGGTGCACCAGGTACAGCGCAGGACCCATCAGCACCACGGCGAGACCCAGGCATAGCCATGTCTGTCGGGTAGGTAACAACAGATAAGAAGCTAGGACGTTAGCTCTCATTGTAGGTTTTCGTAGGCGCACCACAATTGGGATTGAGACACATCCGCGTCTGTGGCATGGGACAAATTTTTAGATAGATATTTTTAAGATCACATAACTTATTGGAACCGTTCAAGAACATCTGACCAAAAGAAATTTAACATTTCTATAGTTTCTTCAGAAAAGTATCAGTATAATTCATTATAGTACCTAAATACAGTAAATAAATAATAATAATAATAATAAATCGCTAAATTCAAATTCAAATTCAAATATTTATTTCTCAACATTGACAATTACTTGTTCTTATTGACGTCAAATAAAACATGATTCTACCACCAGTTCGAAAAAAAAAAACCTTCGTGAAGAAGAACTGGCAAGAAACTTCACGGGTATATTTTTTTTTTTCAAAATAAATTTACAGAGTCTCTTTATGTCTATACAAAATTATTCTTTTCTGCATCTGTTAGCTCGGCAAGTCTCCCTCCCCCCAAGTATCCAAACGACGAACACCCTCAAACGGCACCCGTTCACGAGTTAACGCGGGATCCAGCCATCGCCCTCCTCAACCATATTAGAGGGAAGTGAACGACCGAGACAACAATACCAACAGTAGGGCCCCAAAGTAAGCTAAGTATGTATGACCAAAAAGGGACCTGGGGTGGAACGCAGAATAAACGTACATAATATAAATAAACAACCATGACCCGAGAACGAATAATTGTTATTTAAACTTTTAAGACAATTGATTTTAAAAACACGATTGATCTATGGGGTATAACATATTATCTTCTATTATAGATGCAATAGCTCTTTGTCTTGTAAGAATATTTAAAAACATTGCTAGTGGGGAGTTTCCTGAATTAATAAAGCATAGTAAAGTAATATTTACCTTTATTTAAATTGGTATTACTTTACTACTCTCCTCGAGACAGTTCTAATTTGAAAAAAAATATTTTAAATCAAGTTTTTGCACATTTCACAAACAATAACTTTCATCATAATGAACAATTTGGATTTACAAGGATTTAAAAGGGGTCGTGAAACAGACTGAACTGAATTGCCTGGGAAAAATCACAAGATGCTTTTGGTATTTTTTGTGACTTATCTGAGGAATTTAATTGCGTTCCACATTTTACTTTAATTAGGAAACTCTAATGTACATACAGGGCACTAATCTCAAGCTTTTGCATTCATACCTAAGCAGTAGAACTTAGAAGATTGAAGCTAAATTTGAAAGGACGTCTGGGTCGGTTGTTTGTTCAAATGGGAGTACCCCAAGGTTCAATTCTAGGCCCATTTATTTTCCAAATTTATATAAATGATCTACCCTATATGGTAGGAAGAATCACTACGTTGTATTGGTTGATGATTTTCAAAATTCGTTGCTTGCGCTTACTTAAAAAGACTAGTCGTGGAATATATAAATTATGACAAAGAGAATCTCTAAGAAAAATGTTTAAAGAAATTGGAATAGTAACCACAATATATTTATGAAAATATTTTGTTCATTCACAAGAATATTAATAAATTTAAAACTAAGAAAGAAAAGCATGACAATTATTACTTTGTAAGAACTAGGAACGACTGTAAGTAAGTATTTACAAAATAATGACTGGTTTAAAGCAGCAAATAATTTATTGAAATGTCAATAAGTTGTTACAATAAAAGACCAAAATCAGTTCAATCCCTGCTCATCAATAATTTCAAGAAAACGATGCAGGAAACCTTATGCCAGAAAGCTTACTATAAGATCAAAGATTATTTGGATGACAAAAGGCGTCTTGAATTCCCCACAGGCTATTTCTACCTTAGTGCTATTTCATTAGCACGCATAATTAGCTGTCATGTGTGTGTTTCTTTCATGTCGTCGTCAAATTGTATACATTCTACCCAAGTACTTTATAAAAAAATTATTAGTAAGTGCCGAGTATTCCTCTCAGTCTACCTTTTATAAATTTGAAAGCCGAATTTATGTTGTATCTAATCAATCTCGATAAAGAGGAAAAAAAGAAGCTTCCAACAAGTATAAAATTTCTACCTATGATGACATAAACTATTTATATTTTTTATTAATTTCTAACATAAGCGTTCATTACACAAACGCATTTCCAAGTATTCGAACCTGGGACCTTCGGCATTTGAGGCAAATCTGTACGCCACCCTACCCACTTCGCCACAACATTTCAAACTATAATTCCATATGCTGCAAAGTCACTGCAGACCGGCTATAATAATTATAATAATAACTATAGAAAAGTATACGGCATTAAGATGGGCTTCGTCCTGCAGGCGCCTTTCTAATCACATTTCAGGTACGACAGAACTAAAGAATAACAGAGCTAAAACAGGAATCGTTGACTTACGTCAGTCGTGAAGGGCAGTAGGAACAGCAGCGCACGGCTCAGCTCCCGCGGCCGCGCCGTCAGAAACGAGTACGGTTGCGTGCTCACCGACAGCGTGTAGTTTATACCTGCAGTTGTTACATACAATATGCTAATGAACACTAAGGGAATAGAATTTAAAAGAATTCAGGTCCGTGACAGTTCCTCAATAAAAAAACTTTTACGTGAGAGCCTAAGTAAAGATGGGCGAGTTTCGATAATCTGTGGACGTGTGACTTGAAAGAAAGCGTCGGATCTAAGATGACGCCTAAGTATTTAGTATTGCGTTTCCAGGGGTCGTCGTGAGGGTCGTCGGGACGGCGACGTTTGTGATCGAAGCGAATCGCAGAACTTTTGTCTGGATTCACATCGGTACGCCATTTTTGGAATCATATACTGAGGGAGTTTACGGCCTTTTGGAGTTTGGTGATGAGACGCGAGACACCGTGGCCTTTGGTGTAAAGGGCGGGGTCATCGGCAAATTCGATGGACTTGCTGAGGGCAGGAGTGCTTAGCGTAAAAGCCGAACTGATGGGGAATTTGATTTGACAGAAACAAATTACATTATAGTATAGTGAGTGTCATTCATAACGTTGCGCCCCACCTTTTTATTCCGTAGTCGCACACTACGACGAATAGACCAAGAGTATAGTGGGGCGTGTCGAGGACACTCACTGTATAGGATGACATTTACAAAAAGACAGATCTGCTATTTTGGATATACTTATCATAGTAAAAATTTACTATTGCTATTCGAGACATACTTTTTATTCAGACTTTGGAAAGAGAAAACTACATTTACATTAATTTGACGAATACATAATGACCGTTTCGATTATTATGACGACTAAAAGATTTCTTGGGGATAAATAATATGGGCTTTCCAATGAGTGATTGATCTAAACTTAGGTGACATTTATATTATTGTTGCCAATTTTTATAAAATATGGCTTTCTCTTTTATAATTTTTGGCATGTACTATTGCATAAAAGTCTCCGAAAATGAATGTTCGGTTCTTGCCTCAAATGTAGGTAGAATTTAATCTGTACAAGATAGCGGGTGGCCGACGTTCGGTTGCTGGCCGTGTGTCGAATCTGCAACTAAATACCTTGAAAAATACTTTGAACTGATAAATTGTTGTAAGTTTTATGAGCTTTGTTTTGTCTACACTGTGCTGTTTGTGAAGTGCTGGACTATGAGAACGTTTCTGAGAACTAAGCTAGCTGCCTGGAAGACGCCTTTTACTGACTGTCGGAGACTGGCGGTGGAAACTCGAGGTTTGTGCAGCCTTTTTTTTTATTAAAGGCAGGGGTCCGTGATGAAGAGACTCATTGAAATCAAGACTTTGAATCTTTACTTGATTACTTACTTTTATACTTTTAAAAAACTTAAGGTCCTTTGAACCAGCGCAAATAATTCTTACCAGTCCCAACCAATAAATAAAAAGAGAAAAAACTGTGCGTATGTTTTATCCTATCAGCTGATTGGGGTAGAAACAAATGGCTGAAGAGTCTAATACGGAATAAAGAAAGTGTGCCGAGTTTATTTGAAAAATCAGACATCAAGCATTTGAATTTAAATCAAACAATATTTGCAGTACCTGCTACTGGTACAGCTTTCACTAGCAGGCGTTCACTAAAATCACCTTATGCACTTTTTATATCCTTGTTAAGTATTCAGACCCGTTTGGTTTGGACACTTTTGAGCGATGACATCTGACTCACGATAAGAAAAAGAAATTGCTTTATGATATAATATCTACGATACGAAAGAAGATGAAGATTCATGTGAACAATGGTGCAACAGCTACGCGTGTACCTGGCATGGGATCAGACAGTACGGTAAAGGGCGCGGCGGCAAGCGCGGCGCGGCCGGCAGCCACCGCCGCCAGCGTCGCCATCGCAGCCGCGTTGTGCAGCATCTGACAGCACAAGATTAGATGGTGATGGACACCAGAGGAAATCAGGAAAACAATTGCGGTTCAAAAAAAAAAAGAACAAAAATATATAAATGGATAGGTTTACTTAATATGTCTTATAAATATTGTTTATGGCTCAACTTCCACTAAGGTTTTGGTCAGTTAGTAAACAATACTACAATATAAGAACGTACAATTTATGATTATTTAATAGAGAAGCTTTTCAAAAATACTACTAAATTATTTAAGAAATCACTGCAAGTTTCATGTGTCCAGGTGCAGCTAAAGGCTGCGTGTCTTCTGTCCGTGCGTCAGCGTTGGCAGTTCATTCAAGAGAAGACTCAAGCAAATGCAATTCAAGAGAATGTACGCATTGCTTCCTTATTCTTTTACTCACATCAGAAGCTGTGTTATTAACAAAGTCCAGCTTGCCTGAGTCCGGTAATATCAGTTTGATTCTGAAAACATAAAGAAATGTAAGTCAAATCTAAACCTTAAAGAACAACTATCTCACACACCATGTAACTTCATATGCACCTAATGCTTCGTAATCAAAGGGTACCCAAGTACTGATCCTCCGCCGTCTGTCGATCTGTCACGGGCGACGTGGGACTCAAGTCACAAGAGACAAGAAATTGACCAGTACCGGCTTTCGAATGACTATTCAGGGTAAAATGGATCGATCATGCGACTTAATATCTTGCTCTAACACGGGCTGTCTTAGCATGTTATAAAAATGAACAAGTGAAAGCGATTAGGTGGATTAAATCGGGCCAAATTGTGAAATAATCCGTGACATAAATCTTGTCTTGGCACGCCATGCTACCGCTGGAGTTGACTGTACGTAGGGCAAGGCGGCCTTAATAATAATAGATTTTGCTTAGCAAATCGAGACTTAGACGCCTTACATATAAAGTATAAATTCGCTAAACAATATCTATACTTACGAGCCCCTTTCACATCATTTCTCTGAGTGCGGCCACATGAACCGTAATAAGTAGACATTTATACACAGATTATACATTTCTATAAATATAATAATGTTTCCCTACCATGGTACGAAAGTCTTCGTGTTTTGCCTTTTCCAAGCTTATTACAATGTCATACATTTCAAAATTCAATGAAGGAGCCTCACGTGAAGTTCTTGTTGAGCGCGAGCTGCTTGACGATGTCGAAGATGAGGCCGCTGTAGCTGACGATGGAGCCCGACTCGTTCGCCTGCAGAATCGTCCATGGCGGGTTCTGGAAGGGAAAACTTGATGTGTTTTAAAGGTAAGGGCTAAGTAGTGCGCTCTAGGGTTTGAGTATAAGAATGCACTCACTGAGTGCTAACTACACGCGGAACCTCCGCTTGATTTGAGGACCCCACACCCTTGCCGTCTCCTGTAAAATATTTACCAATACTATTTAAATAACACTAACTCACATGGAATGTGATGATGGGCAGCTCCTTCCCCCTGAACCCGTGTTCCACATGCGGAAACAGCACGTCGTTGAAGCGGAACCCGTCGATGGGCCGCCAGTAACCTACCTGCAGAAGATAAAGACAATAATTTAGTTTAAAATATATTAAATGTAAACAAGGCAAGATATACGTTACGAATGAAATTCAATGTTCTTGCTCCGTTAGGTTTGTACTCCAAGAGTGAAATAATAGTCAAATCTCGTTTTTACAGCAAAATCTCGGGTCTTTTAAAACTAGAATTTATAAGTCTGAAATATCTCTTCTAACATGTCTGCTTCGTCGTTGTGAATTTACATCAGCTTAGATGGAAAACAGATGCCTTGCCAATACACAAAACGTGCCTGCGCATATGTATTCATGGTTCTACCAAAGATGAGATCAAACAAATAAGTGCAATTAGATAAGATGAGCCATTACAAGAAACTAAAAAGATTCCTACTACTACTACTACACTTTAAATATAATCCTGTCACGCCTTACCTACTGTTGGCGCTGAAAGCGCCTGCCGGCTTTAGTGAGCAATCGCGCAGACTACCCGGTCACCGCAGACGCAGTTTTTTATTTGTCAAGTGTTTTTTTATTCATTCACTGTCATGTACTTTGTGCAGTCAAGACGATATAACAAGCCTTGTTCAGTAAAAATTGAATATTCATTTAACCTCCTGATTTTATATACATGGTCAGCTTCGAGCCACATGGAATCAAGATTTAAGGAATCAGCAATTAATACTGTCTAATATACTGAGATGAAGAAAAATTAAGAAGTTCAATTTGCACGGACGCACGCGGAGGTCAATAGTGGAGGTAATTTATTGAAAATCTAGAAAACGGATTATGGGAGTGAATCGAGTCTGTATTTTTTAGTGTTTATGCCTTAGCCATTTATTATTTACTATTGGACATACGTAAATAGGTAAGAAAGAAACGTTATGTGAAGTTAAGTCACCAATTACAAAGTGAGTATAACATTGTTAAATTGTTATGTTAGTTACTTGGTTCGATCTTTAAACTGTGTTGTAAAGTTTAGATTACATTTTAGATATTTGTATGGAAAATAATAGGTCTTTACCTATGAAACTGCCGTTTTGCCGTACTGGCCATTTCAAATGAAAATATTATTTTTTTTTGACTGATAATTCTAATTTCAAATTAATTTTATTTGACAAATATGGAATTCTTTTTCTAAAATCGTCATTTGTTTAATAGTTAGTGTTTTGTTTTCAACGCATTCGAACATTTTTCGTCATCATGGATAAGTTAAAAATTCGAGTAATTATGCAGTATGAGTACCGTCGTGGCAGCAAAGCGGCACAAGCGGCACGCAACATCAACGACGTTTACGGAGCGAACACTACAAACGAACGCACCACCCGTTATTGGTTTACCCGCTTCCGTTCTGGAAATTTTGACCTGAAAAATGAACTTGCGTGGTCGTCCGAAAACTTTGGTCGACAATGACGAATTAAAGGCAATTGTGGAAGCTGTTGAAACTCAATCCACGGCTGAATTAGCAGCAGCTTTCGACGTTAGCATCAAAACAATATTGGTCCATTTGCGTCAAATTGGCAAGGTAAAAAAGTTTGACAAATGGGTACCCCACGAACTCAATGACCGCCAGCGCGAAGTACGCGTGGAGACGTGCCTTGCACTGCTCAGCAGGCATACAAATGAAGGAATTCTGAACCGCATTGTTACTTGTGACGAGAAATGGATCCTGTTTGACAATCGTAAGCGCTCAGCAAGTTGGTTGGACCCTGGTTCAGCACCCAAACAATGCCCTAAGCGAAAACTTACCCCTAGAAAAGTGATGGTCACTGTTTGGTGGTCTAACGCGGGTTTAATTCATCACAGCTTCTTGCCAAACGGGACAAGCATTACTGCAGATGTGTACTGTGAAGAACTGAACACAAAGATGGAGAAGGTCGCACGTCTCCAGCCAGCTTTGGTCAATCGTTCGGCTCCACTGCTCCTGCATGACAACGCGCGACCTCATACTGCACAGCAGACGGTCTCCAAGCTACAAGAGTTGGGGTTGGAAGTTCTCCGTCATCCGCCGTACTCACCAGACCTTGCGCCTACAGACTTCTACTTTTTCCAGAATTTGGATAACTTCTTGGCGGGAAAAAAATTCAATACCCGAGAGGCAGTACAAAATGCCTTTGAAGAATTTGTTGCCTCCCTTCCAGCTGATTTCTTCAAGAAAGGCATCAATAAGCTACCAATGCGTTGGCAAAGATGCATTGATTGCATGGGTGATTATTTTGATTAATAGAAATAAAAAATATATAAAAAAAATACGCTTCATTTATTTCGTGAAAAACGGCAATTTCATAGGTAAAGACCTAATATTGGGATTAAATAATTACTTACATAACTTTCATCGTACTAACGTGCACCTACAATCATTTCATTTAGATTTAAAGTGTTTTTTATGATGTGGTATCTTTTCATAATTTGTACAGTCGTACTTTTCATTTGTGATGAAGTATACTAGGCAGACTAAAAGTAAACGATAATAACATATTTGTATACCTACTCTACTTTGCTAAGTTATTTAATGTGTGTATATATGAGGTGTTCAGTGGATATTACCAGCCGAAACAAATACATTCACATTGAAATAGTTATTGTAATAACGTAAAAATCTTAACTTCTGTTAATTATTTGTGAACAACCTACTGGTTTACAACGAATAGTTTGATAAATTTACATGTTTTATTGTTGTGATAATTGATGGGTTTGTTTGTAGCTATGATAATTGATTTGTTTAAACTGTTGTATAATCTTATTTTTGTATGAATTCCAGGAGTTGTGCAGCCATTTCCCAACATGTCAGAGAAAAGTGAATAGTTAAAGGAAATAACAGAAATGACCAAAAAACGCAGCAGCTATAAAGGGCGTATAACAATTTTTACTGGTTATTTAAAATCTTTGGAAAGTACAGTACTAAACAAAAAGGATGTAAGTGAGTTGGAACTGGGCGTAAGTAAGTTGGGCTCATTATATGCTCAATACGATGATATTCAAACCCGATTGGCATATTTATATGACAATGTTGATCAGCAGTTAGAACAGGAAGAATTTGAAGGTAGATAAGATTTAAGCCAAGCGCAAGAGATACTTAAAAATTATAAAAAGTCTCAGTTACCTCTGCCTTCTGAATACGGGTCACGCAGTGGCAAGCAAAACCCTGTCAAATTACCTACCATTCAAATACCTAAGTTTTCTGGTTTGTTTAATAATTGGCTAGAGTTTAGAGATACCTTTACGTGTCTCATACACGACAATGACGACTTTGACGACGTCAACAAATTCCATTATTTACGATCATGGATCATTGGAAGGGTCTGCTGCAGTTGTGATATCATCCATTGAGTTTTCGTCCACTAACTATAATGTAGCTTGGAAGCTGCTGGGTGATCGTTTTGATAACAAACGATGGTTGATTCAACATCACGTAGCTGCTTTATTTAGCATAGAGACGGTCTCACGGGAGTCTGCAGCTAATCTTAAACACCTTTTAGACAAATTAAATAAAAACCTGCGAGCTTTGGATTCATTGGGCGAGCCTACCAAGCATTGGGATACCATTCTCATTCACCTTATGACTCATAAGTTAGACTCCAAATCTTATCGTGAATGGGAGGAGTATAATAAAGGTCGTTTAGATAGTGAGATACGTATCGAGCTTCAGCATTTCTTGGAATTCATGCGAATACGTACTAATCTTCTTGATACGATAGAATTTTCACGTCAGTCATGCCAAAATAACACAAATAATAATAAACAATTAAAGATAAAGGCTATGGTTACAACACAATACAGTGACAGATCTAGCAATGTAAGTTCAAAGGACTCATGTCCTAAATGCAGTGGCGAGCACAAGTTGAGTACATGTTCTCAATTTTTAGCGTGAAGTAATGAAGCGCGTCTGCAATTATTACCTACTTTAAAGGTTTGTTTTAACTGTTTTTTCGAAATCCCATTTTTCAAATAGTTGTAAGAAACAGGGCTGTAAAATTTGTAAACGCAAGCATTTAGTTTTAGTCCACATTACAGATAAGCAGAAATCAGCTGTGCCTAGAGAGCCCAAAGAAATTGTAAGTGTGAAGCCCTCTAACACCGATCCAAATAACTTAACATTATCAGCGAGCGTGTCTTCCGCGAGTCTTGAAGTGAACAGTCGTCGCGGGGACGTTATTCTTTCGACTGCGCTAGTTAGGTTTTATGATTCTAACAGTCGCGAACACATCGGCCGCGCTGTTTTGGACTCAGGTAGCACTTCCAGACTACTGTCGGAAAAAATGTTCCGTCTGTTAAATCTGCCTTATAGTCTAATAGATCAATCTGTACAAGGTATTAACAATTCATCTACGCATATTAATAAAATGTGTCACTTGCGTTTAAAGTCATTAGACGAAACATTCAATCGTAACATAAATTGTTTTGTGTTGCCTTCCCTGCCAGGTAATTTACCGAGCAGTACTCTCAACATTTCGTACCTTAATATACCTGCTGATGTTTGTTTAGCGGATCCACATGTATACAAGCCCGCATCAGTAGATATCATATTAGGTGCTGATCTGTTTTGGGACATTATATGTTCGCAAAGAATCAATTTAGGCAATGGTAAGCCTATTCTTTGCGACACTAGATTAGGGTGGAATGTCCGATAGATAATAGATATTTTAAGCCATATCGGAGTAGCCCTATTCAATGTAATTATGTGAACGGTAATCATACAAGTCATAGTACTTCAAATGAAGCGATGCAAAGCCAACTCGCACGGTTTTGGAATTTAGAAGAAGTGAAAATTTCAAGCACTTCTAATTATTCGCCTGAACAAAAGTTGTGTGAAGAGCATTTTATAATAGTATATTATGCAACTAGTGAATAAAGGACGGATTTAAAGCGAGGGCCGTAGATGAGTCACGAGTAAGTGAAGGATTCTTACGATTAGAACTGTTAGAATCCTGAGCGACGCGAGTGATTCATGGCCCTAGATATAAATTCGTACTTTATTCAGGAGTTGCATACCATAAATTATACCATGACTACGAGAAAAAGACATAATTTAAGCGAAAATAGAAATTTAATCAAGAAATAATAAATGTTACATTAATTGAAATGGACATTAAAATTAGAGCAATGACTGAAATTAAGCGTAATTTTCTTATTATTATCATTAGGGTGGTCAACTTGTGAAACAATATTTATTTTTTTTCTATAATGGCAGCAAAGAACACAAAACAGTTTTTAATCTAATGCAAACTCCTTGTCGCAAATATCGACCAATCAAATCTCGAGAATTTATTTGCACCAAAGAGTTTGAATTTCGAATCTTAGCGCAAGGAGTTTGTGTAAGCATTGAAATGGAGATCGGATATATTTTGTGTTCCAAATTCAAACACCAAAATAGTGAATAAAAACAAAACAGTGAATAAAAGGCCTTTTTATTCACTGTTTTGCGTGAATAAAATAAGCTTTTTAGAGTAGGTAAAAAAAATATTACTTTTATTTTATTAGGTAAAAAATATTACTCGCTTAGCAGATGGCCGATTTTGTGTAAGAATCCCACTAAAACAGGAACCGAGCGTTTTAGGTGATTCACTGCAGCGAGCTAAGCACTGTTTTTTCTCGTTGGAACGTAGGCTTATTGAAAAACCGTTACTTTATGATTTGTACCGCGAGTTTATGTCGCAATATCGGTCGATGGGTCACATGTCGGAATCTAAGTTTAGTTCCGACAATAACACACAGTTTATCCCACACCATGGCGTGCTACGTGAGAGCAGCACGACTACTAAGTTACGGGCCGTATTTAATGCAAGCTCGCTAACTACCAGCACTAACCTTAGTTTAAATAATATTCAAATGGTAGGCCCCACTGTACAGGACGATCTGTTGTCCATTCTTTTGAGGTTCAGACAGCACAAATACGTCATTATGGGTGACGTAGAGAAAATGTATAGGTGTATAATGTTACATCCTGATGATAGGTTTTTACAGAACATAATATGGCGCGACAACCCAAATCAACCTCTTAAGGCATTTGAATTAAATACAGTGACTTACGGTACAGCGAGTGCACCGTACCTTGCTACCACGAGCCTCAAGCAGCTAGGACTTGAATGTAAAGACAATCAGATCGCGGAAATCATCCTTCATGATTTTTACGTTGATGATCCCATGAGTGGAGGGGATGATTTGAATGTAGTGCGAACTAAGTTGACGGCTACTCTCGCATCTGCTTGCATGCCACTAAGGAAGTGGAAGTCTAACGAACCACAGTTAGTGTCAGAGTCTACTGAGTCTATTCACAATTTAAATATTGGGGGCAATGAACCATGTAAAACTTTAGGATCAGGTTGGTTACCTAAATCGGATGAGCTATATTTTCCGATTGGCACATCAATGAACATAAACGTAAAATCAAAACGTGACATATTATCAGCAATTTCGCAAATATTTGATCCATTGGGTCTTGTGTCTCCAGTTGTTATTAAATTTAAAATTATATTGCAACAACTGTGGTTGAAAAATTTATCTTGGGTTGACCCCTTAACATCGGAGATTCAAAAAATGGTTAGAGGTAGTTAAGGGTTTAGATGTTTTAAACAATTTACGTGTACCACGCCGTGTAATAATAGATTCGTTCGTAAGAATAGAATTTCAGGTGTTTTCAGACAGTTCTGAAAAGGGCTACGGTGCATGCCTGTATGTCAGCAGTATTGATAATTACGGCAGAATTTTAATCCGTTTATTACTTGCTAAGAGCAGGGTAGCTCCTATTAAACCGACCTCTATTCCTAGGCTGGAGCTTTGTGGAGCTCTAGTTGCTGCCATGCTGTATGAAAAAGCTCTCAGTTCGTTAAGAGTAAATGTGCCCGTCCGTCCTGTTTTTTGGACAGACTCCACGATTGTATTGGGTTGGCTTAAGATGTTGCCAAATAAGTTACACACATTCGTTCGTAATCGTGTAGGAGACATTTTAGAAAGAACTGGTAATTGACTGAATGTACTTTGTGCAGTCAAGACGATATTACAAGCCTTGTTCAGTAAAAATTGATTATTCATTTAACCTCCTGTTTTTTATATACACCTACCTTTTTTGACATGACAGGAGTACGGAAAAATAACACAGGTTCCCATTTATGTAAGAGTACTGTTCACGAGTTTCGTTTCAGTGTCAAAGAGTTAACATATCTATAGTGAGCCCCTGCCACTAAGAGACGCCCAACTACTTTTTTGGTCTTTACGTCTTAAAGTACGTCTTCTTATGGTAGCATCGGATGACGGGTCGCTCACTTCCCTCTAATATGGTTGAGGAAAGCGATGGCTGGAGCCCGCGTTAACTCGTTAACGGGTGGCGTTTGAGGGTGCTCGTCGTTTGGATACTTAGGGGGAGCTAATAGAGGCAGGTAAGAATTAATTTGTATAGACATAAGAGCTATTTGTAACTATATTTTGAAAATATGACACCCGTGAAGTTTCTTGCAAGGTCTTCTTAACAAAAGATATTCCGAACTGGCAAAAAGATATATATATATTTATAAATTTATACAAAAGATAATTACTTATGTTTTGTATAACGTCAATAAGAATAAGTAATCATTAGTTATGAAATAAGCATTTGAATTCGAATTTAGTGTGTGACCATAGAACAAAACGTAGTGTGGCGCGTCTTCGTGGCTCATAGGTAAGTACTAGTATTAGCGTATACTAAGTTATAAACATGCTAATAATTTAACATATACGTACGTTGTATAACAAGTCTAACACTCCAACAGAAAAAGTAATGATTATATGCCTTAGCTATCTCCTAAATTCCCTTCCCTAATTCTCTAAATTCCTAAATTCCCTACATCCCTCCGCCAAACACTCATTATAGATGCACATAATAAGTCTAATCCTATAACTATAGATATCCAAACACCACTCACATGCAACAAATCAATCTTGGACAGCCCCCTCCCACTGGGCGCCGTACTGCTCTTGTCATCCTTTTGCGCCTTCGCAGTGGCGGGCGATTTGACAGGCCGCTTGTCAATCTTGTCGACTGGCTTTTCTATCTGTTGCTCACTGTCGTACGTCACGCCCCACGTGTTGGCGGCCAGCGCCTGCCACGTGCTGCAGTTGCCGCAGCGGCTGTTGGCCGCTATGTGTTGCTGGGTACAAAGGAGAATCATAGATGAACTGCGTTGAAAAGTCCGTTAATTAGAGGATCAATAAGTTAAGTGAAATATGATGTTCGACAAGTTATTTGTAAACTCAAGTTAAAAATGCATAAAATGCACGCCGAAGTTTTGAAGTTCTGAGCCAAATTTCATCTAACATTGCTGAGAACAATCTCGATCCATTCAGCATTAAAATAACATAAAAAATCATCAAAATCCATCTATTTGAATGGGAAATATGTTGCCACAGACTCACAGCTGACCCTATTTTTTTGTATCGAGGATTCAAAATAATATGTGTCTTGGTGTCCTATGTATTATAACCTTTAGAGGGTTAAAGGTTAAAATGGGCGAAGGGTAGACATTAATACACCAAGACAATAATATAATAGACAAAAATTAAATATCAATATTTAAGATAACAATAAAAAATTAAGTATAATAAATGCTTACATTTATATTAGAATGCAGATTGAAACTTCCTTAGCATGCAGATTGCAGCTTCCTAACCCAACAAACCCCCTTTTCCCACGGACCTGCATATGCCTCAACAGCATATCTTTCCGCTGCGTCTTGGATGGTCGGATGGCCTCCCACTCCTCGTCGGAGACCTGCGTGGCCGCGTCGCGCTCACCCGCCACCGCCGCGTCCAGCGCTGACACAAACGCCGCCAGCACCTCGTGACAGAAGCACAGCAGACCGTTCTGTATATAGATATTTTAAAAATGTTTTTCATTATAGGTTCACTTTTTAAAAGTCACCGGTAAACCAAGACGAGAACTAGCCGGCGGAAACAAGGAAACAATCATGAAAGAAACAAAGAAAATACGGAGAGCCGGTTGTAAAAGAAATTTATCATACCTGGGACACTCAAAAAGTTTTGAGAAAAAAAATTAAAATATTCCATAGGTTATATTTTTATGTAACATTTTTCCAAAGAACTCTCCACCAGCGTCTATGCAAAATTTCATGCGTCTGAACCAATTTTCAAAGCACATTTTGTAGTCTGCAACAGGTACTGCCTCAACGGTCTTCTCGCAAGCAGTGAGTGCATCTTCTGGCGATGAAAACAGTATCCCCTTGAGCTGGTTTTTAATTTTATGGAACAAAAAGAAGTCACCCATTGCCAAATCAGGGCTTTAAGGCGGATAACCCAAAAGTTTTACCGGAGTGGAAATCCCTCGTCTCGATCGTCGTGAGGTTGTGGGGTACCGAGCGCCATACAAGCCTCCTTACGCAAATGATATCATGAACCTGTGTATCGCCGGTTTTGTTGAGTCCAATTTTTCACTTGTAGCACGTACAGTTTCTTCCGATTTCATTTTTTCACTTTCATTTTCATAGATCAATGTAAACAACCATGACTTGACAACAAACAGCTGTATTCAATACACAAATTAATGACAGGAGTCGAACCTGGGACCACGTAACGCTTATGACATACAGCCACTGTACTAACCTGGCACTGCGGCCCATCGTTCGTTATGTTGTATATGTAGGCCACGTGCTCGCCCTCGTACAGCGCGTTGACCAGGTTCGAGAAGTTGCCGCGCCGGCGGTCGGTGTCGCTGATGACGTACAGCCACTGCGCCTGCGAGTGTGACATGAGCAGCTCGCGCGCTGTGTCGGCCATTGTTGACATCACGTCTGAAGTCACGATGGCGATGAAATTCTCACCTGGGGTCAAACAAAAGTTGAAGAAATTTAAACGTAAAGAGCAAATTTGAAATAGTAGTATTTTATAATTAAGTTTACATCTTAGGCAAATTTGAAAAAGAAAAAGAAAATTCTCGGAGTGGTTTCGTATTTTAAGTTCGTAAGTAGTAAGATAACACGGCTGTGTGTTCCCCAGTGGAACGCGAGGATAACACAGCTGTGTGTTCCCCAGTGGAACGCGAGGATAACACAGCTGTGTGTTCCCCAGTGGAACGCGAGGATAACACGGCTGTGTATTCCCCAGTGGAACGCGAGGATAACACAGCTGTGTGTTCCCCAGTGGAACGCGAGGATAACACAGCTGTGTGTTCCCCAGCGGAGCGCGAGGATAACACGGCTGTGTGTTCCCCAGTGGAACGCGAGGATAACACAGCTGTGTGTTCCCCAGCGGAGCGCGAGGATAACACAGCTGTGTGTTCCCCAGTGGAACGCGAGGATAACACAGCTGTGTGTTCCCCAGCGGAGCGCGAGGATAACACAGCTGTGTGTTCCCCAGCGGAGCGCGAGGATAACACAGCTGTGTGTTCCCCAGCGGAACGCGAGGATAACACAGCTGTGTATTCCCCAGTGGAACGCGAGGATAACACAGCTGTGTATTCCCCAGTGGAACGCGAGGATAACACAGCTGTGTGTTCCCCAGCGGAGCGCGAGGACATCACGGCTGTGTGTTCCCAGCGGAGCGCGAGGACAACACGGCTGTGTGTTCCCCAGTGGAACGCGAGGATAACACAGCTGTGTGTTCCCCAGTGGAGCGCGAGGATAACACAGCTGTGTGTTCCCCAGCGGAACGCGAGGATAACACGGCTGTGTATTCCCCAGTGGAGCGCGAGGATAACACAGCTGTGTGTTCCCCAGTGGAGCGCGAGGATAACACAGCTGTGTGTTCCCCAGTGGAGCGCGAGGATAACACAGCTGTGTGTTCCCCAGCGGAACGCGAGGATAACACGGCTGTGTATTCCCCAGTGGAGCGCGAGGATAACACAGCTGTGTGTTCCCCAGCGGAACGCGAGGACAACATGGCTGTGTGTTCTCCAGTGGAGTGCGAGGACATCATGGATGTGTGTTCCCAGCGGAGCGCGAGGACATCACCGCTGTGTGCTCCCAGCGGAGCGCGAGGACAACACGGCTGTGTGTTCCCAGCGGAGTGCGAGGAGGTAATCTGCGAGGACTTGTGAAATGAAATGAAATATTTATTTCCCAACATTAACAATTAGTTGTTCTTATTGACGTCAAATAAAACATGATTCTACCACCAGTTCGAAAAAACCTTCGTGAAGAAAAACTGGCAAGAAACTTCACGGGTATATTTTTTTTTTAAATAAATTTACAGAGTCTATTTATGTCTACACAAAATTATTCTTATCTGCATCTGTTAGCTCGGCAAGTCTCCCTTCCCCCAAGTATTCAAACGACGAACACCCTCAAACGGCACCCGTTCACGAGATAACGCGGGATCCAGCCATCGCCCTCCTCAACCATATTAGAGGGAAGTGAGCGACCCGTCACCCGACGCTGACAATGACGCTTTAGATATTCATCGGAACGAAGAACTTCACGAACATATAGATACATTACACATGTTTTGTTACAAATATTAACACAATCCTGTTAATGAGGGGATTATACCCAAGGGCTTTTATCATCCAAATAATCGGATAGTTTATAAAATGCTTTTGCACACAACTTCTGCTTTATAGTTTCTTTGTATTTGTCAATAGGAAGACCTTGGATATTCTCAGGAACCTTATTATAAAAGCCTATACATTGACCCATGAATGAGTTAGTGACTTTATGAAGCCTACTATTATGAGCTGCCAGCATATTTCTTCCTCTTGCGTTAACATTGTGCTGATCTTTTTTTCTTTCTTTCTTTTCTTTTCTTTTTTTTACATACATTAAATTTTCTAAAATATATTGCGAATGGAAAGTAAGAATATTTGTTTCCTTAAATTTACTTCTAAGTGACACCCTTGGGCCGAGCTGTTGACTGCGCGAGCAGCCCTTTTCTGCAGAATAAATATAGTATCGATGTCGGCAGCACTATCGACATTCTCGCTCCGATCGCCGCCCAGTGCGGACGTGCAAGACCCCGTTCTCCGTTGTTTGGTCCCTTCCCGATACTCCGTGGCGCTCAGTCTACTGACGTCACGGTTTAGCGTGTTGGTTCCGTGCTACGGTTTTCAAGGTTCTTTCTACTCCCTCTGAGTGCTATCGAAGTGCGATTTTTCTTTGCGACTAAGCCCCTTAGTCTTCAAAGTGCTGTGCTAAGTAGTGTTGTGCTTGTGCTGAGTGCAGTGTTGTGCCCAGCGTAAGTAGTCTGGTTTCAGTGCAAAGGATACTTAACGGTGACAACGAATTTGTACTGAACCAGTCCTTTTTATTTTTATTTTATTTCTCTTCTCTATTTATTTATTTTTCTTCTATTTTTCATATTTATTTTTATCATATCTGTGTGTTTTCGTGTGTATTTGTCCTTTCTGTCGGTAAAGGTTGACCCTAACGTGGTCAACTCTTTACCTGCGTACCCTTTTTTAGGTTTCTAGGTAGCGGCCTTCGGCGTACTACTGTTAATTTTAAGTTTTCCTCCCCAGCCCCCCTACCGCTGGTAGGGAGGTTAGCCGCTAGGATTTTGCTAGGTTTTAGGAACTAGGCATCTTTTATTATACTTATATTTATTAATATTACTGTCCCAACTCTCCCTTATGGATCCGCTAAGCGTTATTAACGCGTTCACCCAGGCACTTGCTGCGGTAGGCGTCTACATCCCGAATGACATCATAACGCAGGCCTTGCAGGCATCAATCGCGTCCCCGGCCCCTCAGGCCTCAAACCCGGCCCCTCAGGCCTCAACCCCGGCCCCTCAGGCCTCAAACCCGGCCCCTCAGGCCTCCAACGTCGAGACCCCTCAGGTCTACAGCTCTTCCTCGTCTCCCGCCTCGTCCGAGATGGACTGCGAATCGGTCGCATCCTCTCACGCGTCGCGTCGCAAGCGTACCGCTCCCGGGAGCGACTCCGAATCCGCGTCTGATACGTCATCAGATGCCGTCACCTTAACCGGCTCTCCTGAGCCCGCGTTTCAACTTGTCGCCAAGCGCTCCAAGAAGCGCTCGAAGAAAGCTTCGGTATCATCAATACCCGAGCCCTCCCCGGTGTCTTCAACACCAGCCCCCGCGCCGTTAAAATCACTCGAAGTTACCGCGCCTCCGTCGGTCCCATCGAAGCCAGCGACGCGCTGCGCTCCCGTCCCGCCGAAACCTCAGCTCCCTCCGCCCGTCTTCCTGCGTGAAAAAGCGCGCTGGACCGCGGTTTCTAACTTGTGCAGAGAGCACAAAATTAATTACTTAAAAGCCGCCAATGCTGGCGATACAATCAAAATTCAAGTAGCGACCGTCGACGACTTCCGCGCGTTTACCAGGTTGCTCGGGTTAAATAAAATCGCGTATCACACCTACGCCCTCCCGGAGGAGCGTAAGATCCGCGCAGTACTACGGGGCGTCCCGTTCGAACTCAGTAACGAAGACATCCTCGAGGACCTTAAGTCTCAGGGTTTCCCGGTCACAGCAGTGCACAAGATGCACTCCAACCGCGGTAGGCGTTTTCCTTTAGCTTTAGTAATCCTGTCAAATACTCCCAACTCGAAGGAGATTTTCAAAAAGGCTCGCACAATCTGCGGACACTCGAACATCTCCGTCGAGCGTCCCAACCCCCGCGGTCACCCTGGGCAGTGCCACCGCTGCCAGCTATATAGCCACGCAGCGGCTAACTGCTCAGCTCCCCCCAGGTGCGTTAAGTGCCTGGATCCACACTTCACAAAGGAGTGCACTCGCACTCCTGAATCCACTTCCCCCCCTGCCTATGTGCTGTGCGGCCAGTCCGGCCACACAGCTAACTACAGGGGTTGCCCGCGCGCTCCGCGCTCCACCACCAAGAGGGTCGCGCCTAAACCGGCGCCGCCGCTCACTCCTGCTAACTTCCCGCCGCTGCGCAACCGGGGTCCCCCGGAAGCAAAGCCCGTTCAGCCGACGCCTACTCCGGCTCTGTCTTGGAGGCAGCGTCCGGCCGTCCCGCCTGCACCTTCCCGACCCATCCCAGCTCCCTTAGCTTCCGTAGGGCCGCGTCCCGCTCCGTCATCCGTACCTCAGTCTTCGTTGGCTGAGGATATGAAGACCGTGTTCGACGTTATTCAAAACGTCGATATTAACGAAATTTCCGTACTCGCACGCAAACTGCGAGCCGCCCGCTCTCCTCAAGAGCGTTTATTCGCGTTAGCCGAGCATCACTCGCTCCTAAGTTCGTTGTAAATTCTTTATTTTGTACAAATTCGTAAATAAGTAAACTTTAATGTCTAGACCCGCGAATCCCGCGTCCAGTCGTATTAAACCCAAGGGCTTATCCCTAGTATCTTTTAACGCTCGTAGCCTTAGCACTAACCTTCCCGAGATTAAACTGTTCCTTCAGAACAAAGAACCTGACTTATTCCTTCTCCAGGAGACATGGCTTACTCCAAACCGCTCCAGGGGATACGCTATTCCTAAGTACGCGTTTACTCGCAACGATAGGCCCAACTCCGACGGTTACGGCGGCACCGCTATATATTACAAAAGAGGCTTCCATTGCTGTCCTCTCCCTACCCCTCCTCTCCTCAACATGGAGGCCACTGTGTGTAGATTGGCTATGACTGGTCATCCGACCATCATCATAGCTTCAATCTACATACCTAGTGGTACCAGACCAATCCGCAGCGACTTTGAGACCATTCTCGCCCTCGGCCATTCAGTCATTATGTTCGGAGACTTTAACTCCAAACATACTGACTGGACGTGCCTACCGACCAACACCAGCGGTATCGCTCTCCTCGACATCACTAACTCCCTTGACTTAGATGTCATATCCCCCATCACTCCCACTCACTATCCCAACAACCCGACCTATTCTCCTGACATCCTCGACTTTGCAATTACCAAGCGAATCAATCTTGATCTCAGGTCCATCGAACCGCTCGATGACCTAGGCTCCGACCATCGCCCCGTCTCCCTCGTGCTAGGCGCGCCTAACGATAACGTCACATCTCCTAAGACCTTTACAAACTGGAAAGGCTTTAAAAATACGTTAGTTTCAGCTTTAGAGGCACCGAACTCTCCGCTCGCGATTTCGCCCGACCAATTAGACAGCCCGATTAAAATAGCTTCAGTAGTCGATACTCTCACTGATGCTATCAACTCAGCCATCAGCGACAACGTAATCATTGCTAAGCAAGGCAAACCCGCGCTTCCCTTAGCCGTTAGCAATCTCATTAAAGCTAAGAACGCGGCTCTCCGGAGAGCCAAGAAATACCCCACGCCCGCATATAGAACAGCTGCGAATCAGCTTCAACGTAAAGTTAGGTCTCGCCTCGCGGAACTCCGTGACACTCAGTTTGACGATCTCATGGAGAATATCTCTCCGTCCCACCAAGCTTATTATCGAATGGCCCGAGCTTTACGCGTAGACACCGCCTCTCACGTTCCTCCTCTCACTCGTCCCGACGGCACCATTGCCTTCGAAGTCGAAGAGAAAGCCGAATGCTTCGCCGACAGCATAGCGGCACAATGTTCGCCCAGCACGCAACCCGCGGATCCCTCCCACATCCAGGCGGTGGAGGACGAAGTTCTCCGCAGAGAATCTCTCCCTATCACCGACGACCCCGTCACAGTCTCTAATGATGAAATCTTGCTTCTCATTAGAAAGCAAAAGTCCAAAAAGGCTCCGGGTGCGGATGGAATTTCCAACCACGCACTTAAGCACCTGCCACAGCAGGTGCTTACCTTGTTAGCTATCTTCTTCAATGCCTGCTTCGACCATAGCTACTTTCCAAAAGCCTGGAAAGAAGCGACAGTCATAGGCATTCCCAAGCCAGGTAAACCTCTGAACATCCCGGCTAATCACAGACCCATCAGCCTCCTCAAGGCAATGTCTAAACTTCTCGAAAGAGTCATACTCTCTCGAATGCGGAACCATCTGTTTCCAACGGATGGCGACCCTCTCATTATTCCCCACCAGTTCGGCTTTCGCGCTAAGCACTCCTGCCCTCAGCAAGTCCATCGAATCGTCGAGTAAATTCTCGAAGGATTCTATCCGCATCGTAAAAAATCAATCGCGGTTCTCTTTGACATAGCCAAGGCATTCGACAAAGTCTGGCACAGCGGTCTCGTTTTTAAACTCTATAAAATAGGCTTACCGGTTCGCCTAGTCAGATTAATCGCGTCGTTTCTTAAAGACCGTACGTTTCGATTCAAACATGAAGGCACGCTCTCCGCGCCTCGTCCCATAAAGGCTGGAGTCCCGCAAGGCTCAGTCCTCGCCCCTCTGCTGTACACCGTGTACACTAATGACATGCCCATCCCGCCGAAAGGCGTCGAACTCGCCCTCTTTGCAGACGATACCGCCCTTTACACTAAAGGTAAAAGGATCCCGTATAACATCACCAGACTCCAAAAGGCCGTAAACGCCCTCGGTGTTTGGTTTCAGAAATGGCGTATCGATGTCAACCCAGAAAAGAGTTCTGCCATTCTATTCGACCACAAACGTCGTAATCGCCGCAACGATCCCCACATTCGAATGTTAGGTATTCCCATCCCCTGGAAGCGCAGTATCAAATACTTAGGCGTCACCTTAGATCAGACGCTTTCTTTTAAGCCACACGTCGATAGAGTAACGAAACTCGCGCGTTTCTACTTAAGCCGCTTAAATAGTATGATAGGTAGAAAAAGTAAAATGTCTTTTAGAAATAAACGTACGGTTTATAAGGTCTGCGTTAGACCCGTCATGTCATATGCTTCGCCAGTCTTTGCCCACGCCAATCCCTCCGTCCTGTATAAGCTGCAGGTGGTTCAAAATCTCTTCTGCCGCAGGGCCACAGACGCACCTTGGTATGTGCGCAACGCGGACCTGCACAGAGATCTTGAACTACCTACAGTGCAACAGCACCTCAAAACACTCTCAGAATCGTTCTTCAAACGCGCCGAATCCCATCCCAATCATCTTGTTCGAGATTCAGTCTCATATACTGCTCCTGTGTTAGATTCGAAATTCAAAGTCGCTAGGCCGAGAAACGCGCACACGGGCGAACCTACGCAGTTAACTTTAGCTCTCGAGGCCCTTCAGGCCGCAAATCCTAATTCTAACGTAAATTCTAATTCTAACGTAAATCCGAATTAATGCAATTTTTATTTTTCTTTTTTCATTTTTAATGTTTTTATTTTTACTTTTCATTTTTGAGCACCTTCAGTGCTATGTGAATCTCAGCGGGTGACCCCTTAAGGGCCCCGCTGGCGCGGCCTCTTTCTCCAATTGGCCGTCGCTCAGATGAAGGCTGAGTGGCAAAAATGCACGAGCCGACAGGGGGATTTTTAGTGGGTATGGTTCTGGTAGGCGTCGGGACGAGTCCCACATAACTCCGATCGCGCGCGCGGAGTATGCGTCAGAGCATTTTTTATGTCCTCCTGCCCTTCCCGTGGAGGGGAACCAAAAAAAAAAAAAAAACGGCAGCCCTCCCCCACAACAGAATACCAGAGGCTGTGGAAGTAACCAAAATAGACTACTCGAGCAGTTGTTTTATTCGAAATTTGTCTCATTTTTTTAACAGCATATGCGGCAGAGCCAAGCCTTTTCGCTAAACCATCAACATGCCGCCCCCACTGGAGTTTGACGTCTAAGGTTATGCCCAGAAATACAGTTGGGTTTACAGGAGTCAGTTCTTGGCTCTTAACTACAATGTTTGTGTTTACCTGTTTGACATTTGGCAATATAAACTTAACACATTTCGTTTTTTTTTGATTGAGGAGCAAATTATTAGCTGAGAACCACTGTTCTGTGTTGGAGATGCATTTGTTTACTGCTCGATAGTCAGTTTCTTGTCTTTTGATTTTAAATAAGAAGGAAGTATCATCAGCAAACAAAATAAAACTACACAATTTAAGTGTTTTCTTTGGTACGGATAATATCATAGCGTACCAATTGTAATAAAAGTACCACGTAACCGGCTAGATTAGTTAATATCGTGAAAGAAATATCCAATCTTATTAATTCTCTCACAGAACAAAGGGTTTGGAAAATCTGAAAGAAAACATCTGTTGGTTTGCTCCAATTATCACTTTCTTGTTTTTCATTACCCTGTTTGAACCTACAGAAAAATTATATGCAGTTTACAAGATTGGGATCTAAACCCATTGAATCAATTTTCTTATAATATTAATAATAATTCCAGCAACACTGTCCGAACACCTAATAGGCTGGGTTTTGTCGATACTTCGCTTACAGCTCGAATGCTGAATGCTGTTTGGCTATAAATTGTTTTCCAATTTTTGTCTTTTCTGCCCTGATTTAATTCCGGTTAAAAAAAAAATAATTGTAGTTATAGTAATCCGCTGGAAAATTTAATAATTGTAATTATATTTAGTTTTTCTTTATTTAAAAACATATCTTAGTAACTCACCAATATATTTCACAGGTAATCTCGACAGTACTCTATGCGTCTCTTTCCTCCTAAGGTACTCATTGTTCTCGTGCTTCATCTTAAACACGGTGACGGAGATAGGGGACGCACTCTCGTCATCAATCTGTGACGTCAGCGACTGCACCACGCGGGATACCATGTCGCGGTCTGTAAGCAGAAAATATTAATATAATAATTTCAAAATAGGCTGTTATTTCGCTTTTTTTAAACGGATTACTGTTAAAACCCTATATTATTCAATGTAAAACAGTATTAACAGAATTTTAACTAAATGAATATCCTATATTCAAATTCAAATCAATTTATTATAACAAATACTTTTTGATATGCTTAAAACAACAACACAAGGAGAACGAGAACAAACTCGCTTCAACGCAACTCACTTAGCGTATCATCATGCAGTATAACCGCTGACTTCCATTTGAACGCATTCCTGGTCCTCAGGTCCAGCAGGATCTGCGGCAGCTCTTGTCCAGGGTCTGCGTAGGTTACAGTCAGAGCGGAGTGCAGTGGCAGCCGAGGGCAGTCCACTTCTGTGATCGCAAAGAAAAGAAGCTGCTCTTCTTGCGTGCGGGAGTACAGCTCCCAAGTATCTTCGCAGGATGCAATGCTGAGGATAGCTAAGAAACCTGTGTAGGTGGATAGGTTAACAAATGATTAGTAAATCTTTAATACCCATGTAGTGGAGTAATAAAGACTTTTGTGATAATCGTGAGGTAGGCTTGTGTTGTGGATGATCGGAGAAGTGGCTTTTAATGCACTGGTAAATCTTAAAGAAGAATTGCGTTTTATTCTATGCTCATTCTCTTAGTGTCAGGATAACAAAATAACTCTCAGTACCTTTCTTCGAATGTATCAAGGTCCAAGAATTAAATGCGTTCTTTATTCCTACTGGAATTGCATCAGGCAACTAACCAGGCAACGGCCCTACCTTTGTTCAAGCTGATCGTTGTCCAGGAGTAGTAATGCACGGTGACGCCGCCATGCTTGAGCTCGACACGCGCCAGCTCTTTAATGTAGTCCTTGAGGTCGTCCAGCACGGCCTGGTACTGCTCGCCCAGGTACAGCCGGTCCAGAACTACGGCTGGAGGGGAAATACTCATGAACAGAAGTAATAAAACTCTCAAGCAGTGGACGTATAGTCACAGATTACTTAACAAGTATTCTTACAATACTTCCTGTATAGGTCTGGAGTAAGTAGTGGTTGCATTATGTACCTTTGTTGAAGAAAACAAATTATTAGATACCAATTGTTATACCATGCAGCGATTGGAATTCCTAAATCCAGAATTTTAAATATTTTTACTATTGCAAAAGGGAGTTTCGTTGTTTTCTACCAATAATCACGAAAGGGTATAGAAAAAGGCTGTCTGTCAAGGTCAACATGTCTAGAAACATTTATTTTCTCGAGTGCTATGGAGCAAAGACTTGGGCAAAAGGTATTAAAAAAGAAATAATTAAATGCGCGAATCGTTGCTAAGCATCTATGTTCGTCGAACAATACGAGAACAAGATACTTGTGACGTAGGAGTTCTCCTCCTCTGTCACTGTTGTCAATAGGCCTTATTTATATCTGAAAAGGTTTTAGACGGTCACTTTACCATCTGCATTGATACTAAGCACGAGATTTATTATATTTAACGCTTATTATATTTAATATTTGACACGGGATCAGCTTCATATGGGTCACCGCTTGTGGCTTAGGAACTCGAGCGTTTCCGTGCTTCGGTGAGCACGTTAAGGCGTCGGGAGTTTGTAGAGGCGGCGGCTTGATCAACTTTGACAGAGGTTGAGAGGGTTTGAGAGGTTGCCACTCCTTCACGCGATAAGAAGAAGAAGCTTCCTATATCCTTTACCTATCGAATACCGGGCTCAAAAAGTAAAAGAAGTTTTAAATGATCGTCAGCTTATTGTCTGTTAAAATTATGTTAATGATCCAATTTACTACATATTAAATTAGTTAACAACTTAAATCATAACTTTCTTAACTAAATTTAGCCATAAGTATATCCAGAATAATATATATTCTGTTAAATTTTTAATCTACAAAATGCATCAAGACTATAACTTAAGATTGATTAAGTGCTGCGATGTTTCAATGTTCAGATAACTTTTATCATTTAGAGTTAGAAAGTATGATATCATTTCTTTGGAAATCAGCCCTAACTAAACTTATACCAAGTACAAGTTAAATAAGTATTGTCGTTCGTTTTCGCATATAACCCTTTGTTACTTTTAAAGTAGATAGATAATTACTTAATTTATAAATATTACCTCTATCAAATTAACAGGAAATTATGTACAATGGAAAAATATACATATATTGGCATTTCCTTTGAGTAGCGAATAACTTAATTGCAAAACTAGCAGATAATTATCACAACGAAGCAATCCTACTGAATCGTGTATGCTTACTGTGTTCTACATTATATCTGCTTATGGTCAGAACAATATACTTGCGTCACTTGTGTAAAAAAATAGTTAACATTCAGCTGTAATAACATACAACTATGCACGAAACAGCCAGAAACTGTTCAGGCTTTCTTGTTTTAAAATACTCAGTCATGAAAATAAATATTAGGCCTTTACCTATGAAATTGCCGTTTTTCACGAAATAAATGAAGCGTAATTTTTTTATATATTTTTTATTTCTATTAATCAAAATAATCACCCATGCAATCAATGCATCTTTGCCAACGCATTGGTAGCTTATTGATGCCTTTCTTGAAGAAATCAGCTGGACGGGAGGCAACAAATTCTTCAAAGGCATTTTGTACTGCCTCTCGGGTATTGAATTTTTTTCCCGCCAAGAAGTTATCCAAATTCTGGAAAAAGTAGAAGTCTGTAGGCGCAAGGTGTGGTGAGTACGGCGGATGACGGAGAACTTCCAACCCCAACTCTTGTAGCTTGGAGACCGTCTGCTGTGCAGTATGAGGTCGCGCGTTGTCGTGCAGGAGCAGTGGAGCCGAACGATTGACCAAAGCTGGTTGGAGACGTGCGAGCTTCTCCATCATTGTGTTCAGTTCTTCACAGTACACATCTGCAGTAATGCTTGTCCCGTTTGGCAAGAAGCTGTGATGAATTACACCCGCGTTAGACCACCAAACAGTGACCATCACTTTTCTAGGGGTAAGTGTTCGTTTAGGGCAATGTTTGGGTGCCGAACCAGGGTCCAACCAACTTGCTGAGCGCTTACGATTGTCAAACAGGATCCATCTCTCGTCACAAGTAACAATGCGGTTCAGAATTCCTTCATTTGTATGCCTGCTGAGCAGTGCAAGGCACGTCTCCACGCGTACTTCGCGCTGGCGGTCATTGAGTTCGTGGGGTACCCATTTGTCAAGCTTTTTTACCTTGCCAATTTGACGCAAATGGACCAATATTGTTTTGATGCTAACGTCGAAAGCTGCTGCTAATTCAGCCGTGGATTGAGTTTCATCAGCTTCCACAATTGCCTTTAATTGGTCATTGTCGACCAAAGTTTTCGGACGACCACGGGGTTCATTTTTCAGGTCAAAATTTCAGGAACGGAAGCGGGTAAACCAATAACGGGTGGTGCGTTCGTTTGTAGTGTTCGCTCCGTAAACGTCGATGATGTTGCGTGCCGCTTGTGCCGCTTTGCTGCCACGACGGTACTCATACTCCATAATTACTCGAATTTTTAACTTATCCATGATGACGAAAAATGTTCGAATGCGTTGAAAACAAAACACTAACTATTAAACAAATGACGATTTTAGAAAAAGAATTCCATGTTTGTCAAATAAAATTAATTTGAAATTAGAATTATCAGTCAAAAAAAAAATATTTTCATTTGAAATGGCCAGTACGGCAAAACGGCAGTTTCATAGGTAAAGACCTATTATATTTGAGCTTTAGCTGTTTATATTCCGACCAGCTTACTCACGAAATTTTCGGGCCTAACCACGTTTACGTACCAATAGAAGCATTTGCCGTAATCAACGACGGAAAGTCCTCGCATCTGATCCCCAAGAAGAAGCCCACAAAACTCAGCACCCACAGCCTCATGGCGCCCACGAGCTCTGCCCACTGTCTCCACAACCTTCTAGACATGCTTCAAATATTGTCTAATATTCGGCAGAAACCACAGTTATTATTTACAAGGTAATCAAGCCACCTGGGCATGTTAACGTTTGATGCGGGCCGCGCCGCGCCTGGAGCGAGGGTTCTAATTCTAGCGTTAACCGGCGCTGGTTAAAGGGTGTTTCCTTTGGGTATCATTGTATCTCTACTAATTAAAACCTTAAAAATCAACTAACTCGTTTCTTTTAAAAGTATTACGAATTTAACGACGTGAAAATGTATTTTTTGCGCTTTTGGTTCTGAAACTAAAATTAATCTTTAAAAGACAACACCAGCACACATACTAAACTGTAGAATGTAGATACACGTAATCTAAGAATGCATACAAGACTCGGAAAAATCTGATCTCCATGATTATTTCTTACTTAACTCCATTAAAAACACATTTTCATTTTGCATCCCTGTGAATAATGCAGCATTTCTGATTTCTTAGATAACAGAGTTTTCAAAGAACCAATAAAAAAACAATTCATTATATTTCATATACGAAATAAAATTCGAAATGGGCTTAGAAGCTTACAGTATATCTGGAAACTGTAAAAGGAAATGAAATTTCGTAATTGCCAGTAGAGCAACCTTTATATCTGGAGCTGCTCAAGAAATGAGAACGCAAAAGGTCAGCCATTGATTAAACTTTAATGCCATCGCATCATCTACTAGTTGGAGTATTTAAACGGGTAGCGACATAGCGTATACCTACCGTACATTACAACTACATGCTCGTTCGAGGGAGTAAGAATGTAATAGAAATCTATACCAATCTGTATAACTAGGAAATTTTGTTTGTTTGTTAATTAACTTGATGGCCTGTTTGGTGTGGAGGTAAGTAGCCTTGCCTTCCATGCCAGAGGTCCCGGGTTCCAATTCTGGTAGGGGCAGATATTATAATATATTTGCTTTCTAGTCTAGATGTGTATGTAGCTTTATTTATATTTATTTCTAATATGCATACATTAAACAAAATGTGTAAGTGTGTTTATATATTTCTTAAGTTTATTGATCCGTTATCTAGTATCTACAACACAAGTTCTTAATGATACTTAATTTAGGCTAGATAATGTGATGTGATTGTTAGATATATATTAAAAAATTAAATTTAAAAAATATATATAAAATATTCAAAATAACTATGCCTACGAACCAGTTTCGTTAACTAACCCATCATTTAGAAGGAACATTATCCACAATTAGCGATCATTGGAGCGGTTGAACTGCGCTGACTAGAAGGTACATAAACATTTCCAGTGATTTATAACATAAAAAATGGATGAGAATAAAATAATGTGTGCATAAAGTTAACGTTGCATGTTTGACATCTCATTTGGTGGTCTTAGTGGTCAAGAAGACAATCTGCTTATTTATATCCTGCCCTCGAGAAAGAATGGGGAAACTATGGGATTTCCTCAGTTCGTAGGGTGGGAATTGCACTACTATCCGACGCGTCCAGCGTCGTTGTGATCACTCTGCCCTCCATAATCTAGAACATATCAAAGTTCAAAGCGGTTCACTATATATATATATATATTTATATATCGAGATCTTAGTTTAACTTAGTTGTTTTAAACCCTGTTAAACAAAAGTACTTTGTTTTAAATATAATATTATGGTGAAACTGGTGAAATCATAATAAGTTAATGAGAACTCAATAACTTACTTCCTATACGTGTTAGGTACAGTCTGGAAACTCAAGCTGACGCGAGAATCGTTTACGCGTTGTTCAGTCGCGGGAATTCAAGTGCGAATCTGAGACTACATCATAACTACCATTTTCGACTTAACCTTTTAGTAAAATGTTTTATTGTTTTAAACTCCTACGGTCACTTGGCAGAGTGGTTCGATGGACTCGGCATACAAGCAGCTGTTGAAAAAACAAAACCTAAAATGTTAAGTCTTTTAGTTTTATAATAATGTAATCCCCAGACACACACACCAACTGTATGGCCCCAAAGTAAGCAGAGCTTGTGTTATGGATGGCCATACAGCGAACTGGGGGGGGGGCGCAGAATGAACATACATTATAAATATCAACAACCATTTTTACAATGTATGTAGAACAAGTATTTGCTGCAGAGCTGCAAAATAATATTAACACAGAATAATAAATACTTATTCAGTATAAACGTACACAAAAATTGTCTAATACATTATTTAGCAAGTAACCAACATCTAGAACACTGAAATATCAATAGGTCATTGTGGACTAAAATACCTAAGTACAAACTATAGGGGCTAATAGTACACTTATTTTATCGATAAAATATACCACATGTGGTCTCAAAAAAATATATGGCACCCCTATTTATTCCAACTGATTACGGGGTGAATAGGGGAGAGTACAAATTCAAATTAAAATTAAAATTCAAATATTTATTTCTCAACATTGACAATTACTTGTTCTTATTGACGTCAAATAAAACATGATTCTACCACCAGTTCGAAAAAAAACCTTCGTGAAGAAGAACTGGCAAGAAACTTCACGGGTAAATTTTTTTTTTTCAAAATAAATTTACAGAGTCTCTTTATGTCTATACAAAATTATTCTTTTCTGCATCTGTTAGCTCGGCAAGTCTCCCTCCCCCCAAGTATCCAAACGACGAACACCCTCAAACGGCACCCGTTCACGAGTTAACGCGGGATCCAGCCATCGCCCTCCTCAACCATATTAGAGGGAAGTGAGCGACCCGTCACCCGACGCTACCATAAGAAGACGTACTTTAGTGACAATGACGCTTTAGATATTCATCGGGACGAAGAACTCATCGCACAAACAGATACATTACACATGCTTTGTTACAAATACTAGTACAATCCTGTTAATGAGGGGATTATACCCAAGGGCTTTTATCATCCAAATAATCGGATAGTTTATAATATATATAGTTTATAATATATATAATACAGTCGGAATAGGTAAAAATAGCGTTGTCGCATAAATAAGTGACGTGTATTTATTATACGCCTAGGTACAGCCATTTAAATGTTTTGCTATATTTACCTCTTCCTCCTTAGTTTAAATGTTTGGTTTATTGGCTTATTCATAATTCTAAATAGTAGATACGGTATGCAATAGTATTACTGATTTTTGTAATGTTGTACCTGACGGTAAAAAAATACATACTTACTTTTGTTTATACATACTAAAATAAGTTTGAGATCACTGGATCGACTTTTTTTAAATTTTACTTTTTAAAGGAATGTTGCTTACGTAACATCTTTTTTATAAAAAAAGAAACACTTTTTGAAATTAAAAAACTAAATTATTTTTTATTAACAAAAATTGAATTTAAAAGTCCGAATGCAATTTCGACTAATAAATAATTTAAACAAAAAGAGAATTTAACTAAATATTATCAAAATATATTTTGAAATTGTTTTTATTTAGTACAAGATACTCCTCCCCTGGCTCGAACACATGCGGCAATCCTTCTGGGCATGCTGAGAATTAAGTTTTCCAGAATTTCTTGCGGTAAACTGTCCCATTCTTGATAACGGCTTCCCTGATCTCTAGCACTGTCTGGGGAGGTGGCTGACGGTTCCAAAACGGTGTTATTAGACGTTGTGGATTATATTTTATCAGCACAAGATGAGGGACTGGGTACGATGCTTGTTTTATTAGACTACTGACGCGCGTTCGATTGCATAAATATGAATTTATTGTTATCTAAATTGTCATACTGTGGGCTAGAGGGTTGTAACTTGAAATGGTTTCCGAGTTACCTTCTTGGTAGGTCATAAAAAGTTCAGGTGATGAGGTCGGATGGTTCTTATGTCTTTTCCGAGGAAAAGACTGTACTTAGAGGTGTCCCTCAAGGCTCAATATTAGGACCACTCCTTAATATTTTATACAGCACGGATCTTAGCAAGGAAATATACAAATGTAATTTTCATTGCTACGCTGATGATGTGCAAATTTACAGAAGCTGTTACATTGATGATCTGGATGCCTCAGTAGAAAAACTTAACGATGATCTTAGAAGTATCAGTACGTGCTCAAAAAAAATTCCTTGATTCTCAATCCTTCCAAGACAAAGTTTATGCTATTGGGTTCTAAGACTCAAGTGAATCAATTCAAAGATCATAACCCTAAAATAGTTTTAAATCAGGCAGTAATCGAACAAGTTTCTGAAGCCCGCAATTTAGGATTGATCTTTGATGAACAATTAAGGTTCAAACAATACTTGAATGAAGTGAGTCGGAACTGCTTTTTTAGTTTAAACACGTTTTATAATTTTCGTAGCTATCTCAGCGTTTCCTTAAGATAAAAAATCTGTGAGAGCCTTATTTTGTCTAAATTAAATTATTGTGATGTCGTTGTTGGGCCATGCCTCCTCAGCAGATCTAAACGTTTGGCGCAGATACAAAATGCCTGTGCTAGATATTGTTATTCAATACCGCCGCGAACACATGTGACTTTTTTTCTGAACCGAGAAAATTTATAAAAAATCGGATATCGACAGAAATTGCATCTGGCATGCTTACTTTTTGATGTAGTCCATGTCAGCAGACCAGAATTTTTATACAGCAAACTAAACTGGTCCTCTTCGTCAAACAAATATTAGGTCTTTACCTATGAAATTGCCGTTTTTCACGAAATAAATGAAGCGTAATTTTTTTATATATTTTTTATTTCTATTAATCAAAATAATCACCTATGCAATCAATGCATCTTTGCCAACGCATTGGTAGCTTATTGATGCCTTTCTTGAAGAAATCAGCTGGACGGGAGGCAACAAATTCTTCAAAGGCATTTTGTACTGCCTCTCAGGTATTGAATTTTTTTCCCGCCAAGAAGTTATCCAAATTCTGGAAAAAGTAGAAGTCTGTAGGCGCAAGGTCTGGTGAGTACGGCGGATGACGGAGAACTTCCAACACCAACTCTTGTAGCTTGGAGACCGCCTGCTGTGCAGTATGAGGTCGTGCGTTGTCGTGCAGGAGCAGTGGAGCCGAACGATTGACCAAAGCTGGTTGGAGACGTGTGAGCTTCTCCATCATTGTGTTCAGTTCTTCACAGTACACATCTGCAGTAATGCTTGTCCCGTTTGGCAAGAAGCTGTGATGAATTACACCCGCGTTAGACCACCAAACAGTGACCATCACTTTTCTAGGGGTAAGTTTTCGTTTAGGGCATTGTTTGGATGCTGAACCAGGGTCCAACCAACTTGCTGAGCGCTTACGATTGTCAAATAGGATCCATTTCTCGTCACAAGTAACAATGCGGTTCAGAATTCCTTCATTTGTATGCCTGCTGAGCAGTGCAAGGCACGTCTCCACGCGTACTTCGCGCTGGCGGTCATTGAGTTCGTGGGGTACCCATTTGTCAAGCTTTTTTACCTTGCCAATTTGACGCAAATGGACCAATATTGTTTTGATGCTAACGTCGAAAGCTGCTGCTAATTCAGCCGTGGATTGAGTTTCATCAGCTTCCACAATTGCCTTTAATTCGTCATTGTCGACCAAAGTTTTCGGACGACCACGGGGTTCATTTTTCAGGTCAAAATTTCCAGAACGGAAGCGGGTAAACCAATAACGGGTGGTGCGTTCGTTTGTAGTGTTCGCTCCGTAAACGTCGTTGATGTTGCGTGCCGCTTGTGCCGCTTTGCTGCCACGACGGTACTCATACTCCATAATTACTCGAATTTTTAACTTATCAATGATGACGAAAAATGTTCGAATGCGTTGAAAACAAAACACTAACTATTAAACAAATGACGATTTTAGAAAAAGAATTCCATGTTTGTCAAATAAAATTAATTTGAAATTAGAATTATCAGTCAAAAAAAAAATATTTTCATTTGAAATGGCCAGTACGGCAAAACGGCAGTTTCATAGGTAAAGACCTATTATAATACTAGAGCATCTATATATTTATTAAAAACTTCACGACACAAAACTACGGCATTCCGAGGAAGTTTTCGCTACCAGGCAAGCAAGTGCTGGAACAACCTGCCTTCGCCACTTCGACGGCTTTCCAGCCGTGTATCTTTTAAAAATAAATACAAAAATATCTTGCTCGCGCAGCAAAAAGCTTTACCCTGGATAGTCAAGACTGACTCTAATTGTATTTACTATATTATTATTACCTATTGATTAATTGATGTTTAATATGCGCCAAAATTATTAATATTATTTATATTGTGTCCGTGCCCCCCGATTCATATATTTATAAAATTAATTATACCTACTGACCAACATCTCAAATATACCAACTTCAATATTTATAACGTTGCCACAACCCTCTTGTAACCCTAAACACCTTAAGGGGTATAGGGCACGACAGAAAATAGCGTCGCTTATGCGGCATTATGCTGAATCGCTTACCCTGTTTTAGAAATAATTTAAAAAAAGTTGTTAGTTTTTAAGATTATTTCTAAAATAAAATATTTTCTTTCTTTTTTTCTTTCTTTCATCCTTGACGCGAGCTCTATCGGGTTTAAGTCAGGCGAGCAAACAAGCCATTCTAACCTGGTATTGTCGTATTCACACAGAGCAGCGTTGATTCGTTGAGCTCGATGTGCGGGTGCATTATCGTCAACCAATACGAATCGATGGCCATGGTTTATTCTAAATGACCTGTCAATTCCATCAATAGCAATGGTTTGGTACAAAGCTGCAGTCATCCAGCCACGATACGGGATCAACGGCGTTCTAGCACCAATTATTATACCGCCCCAAAAGGATACCGATTTCCCGCCTTATTGAACGGTGGCAGTTCTTTGTCTTTCAGCGTTCCCACGTCTTCTCCAGACACAGAGACGTCGGTTGTCCGGATGAGTGCTAAATTCTGGACTCGTCAACGATGAGACAATTCCGCTAAATGTTATCCTCGTCGTCTTCTTCATTTTGTCGTAGTCTATATTCCGCAAGCTGAATGATGATCCCTATGACAGTTCGTTAGCGCTTAACATTGTACTGACGTTCTATCACATCAAATCCTTTAGAGGTCCATTAAAAAGACGAAAAAATCATAATTGTGTACAATTGTAAATTATAAAAATGAATATTAAGAAATTATTACGTAATGTTCGGAAATAATAGAAAAAAACTCAATGCAAATGTACATGGTACGTGCTGCAAAAGTTACGTCGTCAAGCTGTTATCGACTAAGAAGGGACACATCGATAAACAAAATATCGATAATTTGTTGGAAATATAAAACAAATGCTTTGAGTTTGTATTTTATTTATATCAATCTGAATCTGATACAGGGTCAATCGGATGTTGATCAGCAAAGTTATCCACGCCGCGATACCTCCGTAACGTGTTCCGAACACAGGATTGGGATACAGCCACTCTCCGTGCTATTTCTCTCATAGAATGTCTTTCTTCTCCCAAAGTAACAATTTTTGCTGGTAAAACTTCTGATCATCCCCTCGGCATCTCTTTGAATGAACTGCTTCTTCGAAAAGTCAGAAAATAATTGGTCAGGTTTTTGAATGAGCGTAAACAAGAATTTAATTTCTTTTCATACAGAAAAACAATCAATATTTAGGGAACTAAACCATACGTTCCCACCGATGGAAAAAGGTGAATAGGCCGCAGCCCACGGCCCGACAGTCGTAGTCGGAAAGTCGTATATATTCTAATCTAAAATATAGTTGATATTGCGATGTAGATCACGCGTTGTGATTGGTCGGCTTGAGTAGCGCGTCACCGCTATAGATATTTTAAAATCTTCTGTTACTAAAAGATTTGATTGTTAAATGAAGAATCTTATGAGAAAAAGAAAAAACGTTTTATTCTACTGTAACAAAAAAGATTTCGTATTTTCAAAGTGATCTCAATTTTTGTTTGATGTGTGATGCAACTACTACGAGATTTTCGTCGTATTTTTGTATTATCTTTCACGGTTGTCTTTATAACTTCAAAGCAATAATGATTCGTTTCAAATAATGTTTAGAAAGACCAGCTCTTGCCTATCATGGATTTATATCATCTACTTTAAGGTATGGGATTGTTTTATGAGGAAATTATGTTGATATAATCAAAGTATTTCGTGCTCAAAAAGAATTAATTAGAATACCGTATGGTGCTGGGTGTACTGACCACTGTAAACCTCTTTAAAATACTAAGGATACTACCTTTACTTTTATGTTTAAAATTGTTTGTGGTAAATAAGACGCTTTAAATTGAATTAATTAGAATACCGTATGGTGCTGGGTGTACTGACCACTGTAAACCTCTTTAAAATACTAAGGATACTACCTTTACTTTTATGTTTAAAATTGTTTGTGGTAAATAAGACGCTTTAAATTGAATTAATTAGAATACCGTATGGTGCTGGGTGTACTGACCACTGTAAACCTCTTTAAAATACTAAGGATACTACCTTTACCTTTATGTTTAAAATTGTTTGTGGTAAATAAGACGCTTTAAATTGAATTAATTAGAATACCGTATGGTGCTGGGTGTACTGACCACTGTAAACCTCTTTAAAATACTAAGGATACTACCTTTACCTTTATGTTTAAAATTGTTTGTGGTAAATAAGACGCTTTAAATTGAATTAATTAGAATACCGTATGGTGCTGGGTGTACTGACCACTGTAAACCTCTTTAAAATACTAAGGATACTACCTTTACTTTTATGTTTAAAATTGTTTGTGGTAAATAAGACGCTTTAAATTGAATTAATTAGAATACCGTATGGTGCTGGGTGTACTGACCACTGTAAACCTCTTTAAAATACTAAGGATACTACCTTTACCTTTATGTTTAAATTGTTTGTGGTAAATAAGACGCTTTAAATTGAATTAATTAGAATACCGTATGGTGCTGGGTGTACTGACCACTGTAAACCTCTTTAAAATACTAAGGATACTACCTTTACCTTTATGTTTAAAATTGTTTGTGGTAAATAAGACGCTTTAAATTGAATTAATTAGAATACCGTATGGTGCTGGGTGTACTGACCACTGTAAACCTCTTTAAAATACTAAGGATACTACCTTTACCTTTATGTTTAAAATTGTTTGTGGTAAATAAGACGCTTTAAATTGAATTAATTAGAATACCGTATGGTGCTGGGTGTACTGACCACTGTAAACCTCTTTAAAATACTAAGGATACTACCTTTACCTTTATGTTTAAAATTGTTTGTGGTAAATAAGACGCTTTAAATTGAATTAATTAGAATACCGTATGGTGCTGGGTGTACTGACCACTGTAAACCTCTTTAAAATACTAAGGATACTACCTTTACCTTTATGTTTAAAATTGTTTGTGGTAAATAAGACGCTTTAAATTGAATTAATTAGAATACCGTATGGTGCTGGGTGTACTGACCACTGTAAACCTCTTTAAAATACTAAGGATACTACCTTTACTTTTATGTTTAAAATTGTTTGTGGTAAATAAGACGCTTTAAATTGAATTAATTAGAATACCGTATGGTGCTGGGTGTACTGACCACTGTAAACCTCTTTAAAATACTAAGGATACTACCTTTACTTTTATGTTTAAAATTGTTTGTGGTAAATAAGACGCTTTAAATTGAATTAATTAGAATACCGTATGGTGCTGGGTGTACTGACCACTGTAAACCTCTTTAAAATACTAAGGATACTACCTTTACCTTTATGTTTAAAATTGTTTGTGGTAAATAAGACGCTTTAAATTGAATTAATTAGAATACCGTATGGTGCTGGGTGTACTGACCACTGTAAACCTCTTTAAAATACTAAGGATACTACCTTTACCTTTATGTTTAAAATTGTTTGTGGTAAATAAGACGCTTTAAATTGAATTAATTAGAATACCGTATGGTGCTGGGTGTACTGACCACTGTAAACCTCTTTAAAATACTAAGGATACTACCTTTACCTTTATGTTTAAAATTGTTTGTGGTAAATAAGACGCTTTAAATTGAATTAATTAGAATACCGTATGGTGCTGGGTGTACTGACCACTGTAAACCTCTTTAAAATACTAAGGATACTACCTTTACCTTTATGTTTAAAATTGTTTGTGGTAAATAAGACGCTTTAAATTGAATTAATTAGAATACCGTATGGTGCTGGGTGTACTGACCACTGTAAACCTCTTTAAAATACTAAGGATACTACCTTTACCTTTATGTTTAAAATTGTTTGTGGTAAATAAGACGCTTTAAATTGAATTAATTAGAATACCGTATGGTGCTGGGTGTACTGACCACTGTAAACCTCTTTAAAATACTAAGGATACTACCTTTACCTTTATGTTTAAAATTGTTTGTGGTAAATAAGACGCTTTAAATTGAATTAATTAGAATACCGTATGGTGCTGGGTGTACTGACCACTGTAAACCTCTTTAAAATACTAAGGATACTACCTTTACTTTTATGTTTAAAATTGTTTGTGGTAAATAAGACGCTTTAAATTGAATTAATTAGAATACCGTATGGTGCTGGGTGTACTGACCACTGTAAACCTCTTTAAAATACTAAGGATACTACCTTTACTTTTATGTTTAAAATTGTTTGTGGTAAATAAGACGCTTTAAATTGAATTAATTAGAATACCGTATGGTGCTGGGTGTACTGACCACTGTAAACCTCTTTAAAATACTAAGGATACTACCTTTACCTTTATGTTTAAAATTGTTTGTGGTAAATAAGACGCTTTAAATTGAATTAATTAGAATACCGTATGGTGCTGGGTGTACTGACCACTGTAAACCTCTTTAAAATACTAAGGATACTACCTTTACCTTTATGTTTAAAATTGTTTGTGGTAAATAAGACGCTTTAAATTGAATTAATTAGAATACCGTATGGTGCTGGGTGTACTGACCACTGTAAACCTCTTTAAAATACTAAGGATACTACCTTTACCTTTATGTTTAAAATTGTTTGTGGTAAATAAGACGCTTTAAATTGAATTAATTAAAATACCGTATGGTGCTGGGTGTACTGACCACTGTAAACCTCTTTAAAATACTAAGGATACTACCTTTACCTTTATGTTTAAAATTGTTTGTGGTAAATAAGACGCTTTAAATTGAATTAATTAGAATACCGTATGGTGCTGGGTGTACTGACCACTGTAAACCTCTTTAAAATACTAAGGATACTACCTTTACTTTTATGTTTAAAATTGTTTGTGGTAAATAAGACGCTTTAAATTGAATTAATTAGAATACCGTATGGTGCTGGGTGTACTGACCACTGTAAACCTCTTTAAAATACTAAGGATACTACCTTTACCTTTATGTTTAAAATTGTTTGTGGTAAATAAGACGCTTTAAATTGAATTAATTAGAATACCGTATGGTGCTGGGTGTACTGACCACTGTAAACCTCTTTAAAATACTAAGGATACTACCTTTACCTTTATGTTTAAAATTGTTTGTGGTAAATAAGACGCTTTAAATTGAATTAATTAGAATACCGTATGGTGCTGGGTGTACTGACCACTGTAAACCTCTTTAAAATACTAAGGATACTACCTTTACCTTTATGTTTAAAATTGTTTGTGGTAAATAAGACGCTTTAAATTGAATTAATTAGAATACCGTATGGTGCTGGGTGTACTGACCACTGTAAACCTCTTTAAAATACTAAGGATACTACCTTTACTTTTATGTTTAAAATTGTTTGTGGTAAATAAGACGCTTTAAATTGAATTAATTAGAATACCGTATGGTGCTGGGTGTACTGACCACTGTAAACCTCTTTAAAATACTAAGGATACTACCTTTACTTTTATGTTTAAAATTGTTTGTGGTAAATAAGACGCTTTAAATTGAATTAATTAGAATACCGTATGGTGCTGGGTGTACTGACCACTGTAAACCTCTTTAAAATACTAAGGATACTACCTTTACCTTTATGTTTAAAATTGTTTGTGGTAAATAAGACGCTTTAAATTGAATTAATTAGAATACCGTATGGTGCTGGGTGTACTGACCACTGTAAACCTCTTTAAAATACTAAGGATACTACCTTTACCTTTATGTTTAAAATTGTTTGTGGTAAATAAGACGCTTTAAATTGAATTAATTAGAATACCGTATGGTGCTGGGTGTACTGACCACTGTAAACCTCTTTAAAATACTAAGGATACTACCTTTACCTTTATGTTTAAAATTGTTTGTGGTAAATAAGACGCTTTAAATTGAATTATCGTTGCCTTAGACATGTCAATTTGCAAATGATTTTCCAGGGTGTGACTGGATGTAGAGTCCTTTTCGTTTCTAGTTCCATATTCATCACCTGTTTTTACTACAAGGGTCAGGTCATCAGCAAATAATCGGCGTTATTATCATTATCATTCATAAATAAAACTTGAGGAATTCCGTATGAGTTTTGGGTGGTAAATTTTAATTTGAAGAATTTTAAGTAGTTATTCAGGATATTTGATACTTTTACTGTTTCTTTTTTGATTTTAAAGAAACTTTCCATCTATCAATGCACGTTTCCTCGTATCCTAAGGATTCAAGTTTATTACGTAGAGAGATATGACACATCAGGCCAAAGGCTTAACTCATTCAAGGAACAGAGCTGGTACATTTTATCGCATTTAGTGATTCAGTTATAGTTTGTTTAATAGTAAAACCAGCTAAACTTGAGCTACTGTCTTTTGTAAACCCAAAGTGTTCTGCATGTAATAGATTAAAGTTAGTTACGAAGAATCAATGTTATTGGTTAACTATTCAGAATGTCTTTATTGCCTTTATTTGGACAGACACCTATATTTACATATTATACAGATTCCATCATACCCAACAGAATTTGTATTATTTAAAGCTTAATTATTTTGACAAGGCTGCACAGGACTTGGCATTTACTTTGTTGAGTTTTTGGTTGAGTAGATATGGCAACTGTAGGTTTTGTTCTCATTCAACTTAGTGCTAATTTTAATAAAGTAATCTTTAAACACGTTATACGCAATGGGATCATTTATTCGCGAATAATTGTTTTGCTACTCAAAGCTTTTATTAATAAAGAATATTTTGTATCTACATTTTGTTAATTATATTCCAGACAGGTTTACAAGGCTTTTTCGATTTATTTGTATATGCCACACTGCTTTTTGCTTGAGTTATCGATATACATTAAAATACACTTAGATTAAGACTACAAAAAAAAGAGAATAACAATGTGGGCGGCGTTATCACTAAAAGAGTGATCTCTTCCTGGCAACCCTGAAATTTATAAATTATAAATTAACCAGACCTACTGTTGGGCAGTGAATTTTAGCAAGATATTAAAGTAACCTAGTTGACAAATACATATACAGGGTGGAATTTTTTATTGCCACCTGGAGGGAAAATACTCTAAATAATTGAGATACCAAATTTTACTCCAAAGAAACATTCCTTTATTTTTGAAAAGAAATAAAACATTTATTTTTGAAAAGAAATAAAGCCGCACTCAAAGATTTTCGAAAATTCGTTTGCTTCACCCGGGAATCGAACCGACTAAAATCTGTAAAAATTACACCCTATAATTTTATTGCATCGATCGTCAGGGTCAATCAACAAGAATGAAACCTCTCTAAAATACTTGGTAAATTTGATGAAAGGAAAACCATGAAATCTTCAATTATTTTAATTACCTATTTACAAAAAAATGGTAAACTAACTAATAAGTTGTTCGAAATGGGCTCCATTTTCTTGGATACACAAGTTTATTCTTTTAACAATTTCATTTCTAGTAACCTTTAATATCGTGTTGCGGTGAATATTAGAAATCGTATTCTGAACTTCGTCTCTCAACTCGTTTACACTCGCATAAGATTTAAAGTAAATTTTTTTTTACATAAGCCCACAAAAAAAAATCGTTATTAATGTAGGAAGTAGTGATTCTGCTGTTATGGGCTGGAGCACTATCTTGGTGTATAATGGTATAAACCTATGTAAAACCTATATAAAAACCTATAATATAATGTATAATTTGGTTTCGCTCTTCATCGGGACAACCATTTAATTCATTTCTCAACAGGTTCAGTATTTCAAGATACTTGACAGTGTTTAAATGACCTTCGTACACGTGAATTAAAACAACCATATGTCTCATAATTCCGCACCAAACGTTGAAAGAAATCTTACTTGACTGTTATTTTCACGAACACGAACAGGATTCACTCTAGACCAATAGTGGTTATTGCGGCGAATGTACATAGCATTATTGCTGAAGTTGGTTTCGTCAGACCATACAATGTTCCTCAAAAATTAGAGTTACGGTCCATTTCTCTCAGCATGCTTTGACAAAGTTGTAGTCGTCTCTCACAATCCCCAGTATGCAATTTTTGCACCAACCGACCATCACGATAACATTTAAACGTATACTATTTCAGTATTTTAAGAAAGCGAGTGTGGGTTGTACCAATTACTTCGGCAGCTTCTCTGCTTGAAGCTTTCGGAAATGCTTCTAAGTATGTTAAAACATTTAGATCAAAATCGTTATTGTTCTGCTGAAGAGTTTGCCGCCGACTTTCGTAACTGCCCGTATTCTTTAAATTTTCTGCCATTCTTTTCAATACAAACCGAGTTGGTGGCCGTAGGTTTCGATATCTCTCTCCATACCACCGCAGAGCCAGATTCACATTTTTGTAATTAAAAAAATAGGCTTCCATTAAATCAAATTGTTTTTGATAAGCCATTTTTACCGTTGAAATTATTTGTGAAACAATCAAATGTGAATAACAAAAATGACAATCTACACATTTTCTAATATTACATTCCATATTTAAAACTACTTACATACACGCAGTTATGTCGCATCTAAGAAAGGAGTTTGCATTACAAACACGTGCTAATTTCAATCGTCTTATCTAAATAGTACTTAATTTGTCATTTGAATGAATAATTAATTACGTCAATGCTACATTATGAATTACTAACATAAGTAATCAGAAACAGATGGATCTTTGAGTAAAAGTGATTTAGCATGACCCATTGAATTCATAAGTACTGATTTCATGGTTTTCCTTTCATTAAATTGGTTAGAGAGATTTCATCCTTGTGATTGACCCTAACGATCGATGCAATAAAATTACAGGGTGTAATTTTTACAGATTTTAGTCGGTTCGATTCCCGAGTTAAGCAAGCTAATTTTTGAAAATCTTTGAATGCGGTTTTATTTCTTTTCAAAAATAAAGGAATGTTTCTTTGGAGTAAAATTTGGTATCTCAATTTTTTAGAGTACTTTCCGTCCAAGTGGCATTAATAAATTCCACCCTGTATACATACATACATGAATACCATCATAAAACTTTGTAATAAATATTATTAAAGGATACCAATACATATCACAGAAAAACATAGTAATTCTTTACATTTGTTTTAAATAAGTGTTTTTGTTTTTGTAAATAGTACAGGCTCAAATAAAAAAATCCTCATAAAAACACTGATATCTGCATTTCTCTTTATAAGTAATGTTATAAATATAATGAGTAATGTTATAAATGTAGATAAATTTAATTGCAAATTAAAGTTTTTATCAGGAAATTATATTAACTGCAACTTTATCGACTACCAGACAGGTTCTAAGAATAAATATTCTCATAATTATCATATTATGAATTAATATTGAATCCATAGACTTAAGAATAATATTTCAAAAACATTAGTTACTTCTAATTAAAATAGTTCCAAATTAACTATTTAACACTGAAACAATAGTATATTATGCAACTAGTGAATAAAGGACGAATTTAAAGCGAGGGCCGTAGATGAGTCACGAGCAAGTGAAGGATTCTAACGATTGAATCACGAGCGTAGCAAGTTATTCAAGATGTCTGAATCACGAGCGCAGCGAGTGATTCAACTGTTAGAATCCTGAGCGACGCGAGTGATTAATGGCCCTCGATATAAATTCGTACTTTATTCAGGAGTTGCATACTATACTTTATACCATGACTACGAGAACAAGACATAATTTAAGCGAAAACAGAAATTTAATCAAGAAATAATAAATGTTACATTAATTGAAATGGACATTAAAATTAGAGCAATGACTGAAATTAAGCGTAATTTTCTTATTATTATCATTAGAGTGGTCAACTTGTGAAACAGTATTTATTCTTCGTCACTTGAATGCATAATCGATTTATTATAATTCAATCGATTTATTATAAAGTAACACTAAACTTTGTGTCCGTACAATTCACAGTAAGTATTTGAAATGGCGCCAATTCACTATTTTTTTTTTTCTAAAATGGCAGCAAAGAACACAAAACAGTTTTTAATCTAATGCCAAACTCCTTGTCGCAAATATCGACCAATCAAATCTCGAGAATTTATTTGCACCAAAGAGTTTGAATTTCTAATCTTAGCGCAAGGAGTTTGTGTAAGCATTGAAATGGAGATCGGATATATTTTGTGTTCCAAATTCAAACACCAAAACAGTGAATAAAAACAAAACAGTGAATAAAAGGCCTTTTTATTCACTGTTTTGCGTGAATAAAATAAGCTTTTTAGAGTAGGTATGGTATAAAAGTCAATTTTAGACTATTTTGAACCAGCATTAAAAAATATTGATACGGATAACCTTATAAAGAACTATATTTAACCAAAATATTGCTGGGTTCACAAAAAAAATAGATTTGTTTTGAATTTTAGAAATAAACGTTACACGCGGCTCAGAATCTAATATTAGGCTTCAAAACTTTAAATTAGCCGCCTCTTACACGCCTCTTAGAGGCGATATTTTTTTAATAAATTCTTATTAAAAACGATTTATATCATTTAAGATCTCTAGACTATAATAAATTTGTTAAACCCATTGAATTTAATTTTGAATATTGTGCTACCAAGATACTTGGGTTTAATTTGATTATATTATGTCCATAGAGATCTCCTGAGGCCGATGTATACATTTTTCTTAACATCTTAAATATCTTCTTACATAAAATACCCGCGGGTAAGAAGACAAAATACTATTTCATGAAGGCTATTTTTCTTTTTAAATAACTTTATGGCTTGTACTGACGCCCCCTAATATTCTAGAAAGTTACAAAGGGATATGTTCGCGTGGAGGATTGTTTAGCCGAACGCCTTACTCGGATCATATCAGAACATTCAGAATCCCACAATGGACTTGTTGACAAGTGCCCAGGCTTGGTATGCTACATGCTTTCGCTTTTCAGCTAGGAGGCAATCAGCATTAAACCTCGGGCGGGCTTTGGACTCCAGGGATACATCAGAGAACGGTATAAAGTACTCCATACCTTGACATATCACACTGGAGACAGCATCAGCACAGCATGATGGATCAACAGAAGTAAAGCAAGCTTGCCGCCAAGGATAAGAGGCGAAAATGTGACGCATCTCATCCCAATCTGCTGACTTGTACCGCCATACTCGCCTTTTGCCTTTTGGGCAGGTATCGGTTGGCGAGTATTGCGACACAGATTTCACCAGACAGTGGTCGGATGTCCCTAATGGTGGAGATACGGACACCGAGTATCTGTCTGGAGCGGTTGTCAGCCGAAGGTCCAAGCAATACGCAGTATGGTCAACAACGTCAGGAATGCGTGTAGGTTCGTGGACGAGCTGGGAGAGACCATGAGTTACTGCGAACCGATAGGTTTCTATGCCAGCGTGGTCGGTGTCCTTGAACGGGTACAGCCACTCTCCATGGTGGGCATTAAATTCCCCAAGGAACACCAACTGCGCAGAGGGATAGCGTCGTTGGACCTTATCTGCAGTATCACTGAGATATTTAATAAGTCGAGTTGTCTCCTGAGCTCCCGTGTGTGATCGGTAAATACTGGCGTATACAATTCCGTCCAGGCCAGTATCTATATAGACCCATAAAACAGAAAAATTCAGAACTTCCAAGTATCGGAGACGCCGACAACAGATCTCGTCTCTGACATACACGCACTCGCCCGCATTGGGGTGAAATTTGGTCTCCAGGATATATCCTGGGTAACGCAGGTATGCCAGATCCGATCACAGATCTGCGTCTCTGTCAGAAAGAATAAGTGCGGCCTCTCTGTCTGAAGGTGGTGGTGGACATCGTGGAGATTTAAGTCCTCGGATGTTAGAGAAGTGTACTTTTAGGGAGAGGGAGTGCATCCGCTGTCGGCACTTATTTTTCTTTTTTAAATTTTTTATTACTTGATTAGGGTGAATAGGGGAGAGGAATAGAAGTTGAGTGAAGCGCAACGTTTGGAACCAAGCAACTCGAGTGGTCAGACCCACTAGTGGGGGACTCACATGGAGACCGCGGGGACGCCCAAAACCCCCCGGGGATCGCCATCGGGCCCTCTCCATCCAGTCGCCAACCGGCACGATGGAGCAATCCCGGGATTTTACACAGGCGGTGGGGCAGCCTTTCGTGAATGGCTAGAATTGAAAATTGAATTAATTAGAATACCGTATGGTGCTGGGTGTACTGACCACTGTAAACCTCTTTAAAATACTAAGGATACTACCTTTACTTTTATGTTTAAAATTGTTTGTGGTAAATAAGACGCTTTAAATTGAATTAATTAGAATACCGTATGGTGCTGGGTGTACTGACCACTGTAAACCTCTTTAAAATACTAAGGATACTACCTTTACCTTTATGTTTAAAATTGTTTGTGGTAAATAAGACGCTTTAAATTGAATTAATTAGAATACCGTATGGTGCTGGGTGTACTGACCACTGTAAACCTCTTTAAAATACTAAGGATACTACCTTTACCTTTATGTTTAAAATTGTTTGTGGTAAATAAGACGCTTTAAATTGAATTAATTAGAATACCGTATGGTGCTGGGTGTACTGACCACTGTAAACCTCTTTAAAATACTAAGGATACTACCTTTACCTTTATGTTTAAAATTGTTTGTGGTAAATAAGACGCTTTAAATTGAATTAATTAGAATACCGTATGGTGCTGGGTGTACTGACCACTGTAAACCTCTTTAAAATACTAAGGATACTACCTTTACTTTTATGTTTAAAATTGTTTGTGGTAAATAAGACGCTTTAAATTGAATTAATTAGAATACCGTATGGTGCTGGGTGTACTGACCACTGTAAACCTCTTTAAAATACTAAGGATACTACCTTTACCTTTATGTTTAAAATTGTTTGTGGTAAATAAGACGCTTTAAATTGAATTAATTAGAATACCGTATGGTGCTGGGTGTACTGACCACTGTAAACCTCTTTAAAATACTAAGGATACTACCTTTACTTTTATGTTTAAAATTGTTTGTGGTAAATAAGACGCTTTAAATTGAATTAATTAGAATACCGTATGGTGCTGGGTGTACTGACCACTGTAAACCTCTTTAAAATACTAAGGATACTACCTTTACCTTTATGTTTAAAATTGTTTGTGGTAAATAAGACGCTTTAAATTGAATTAATTAGAATACCGTATGGTGCTGGGTGTACTGACCACTGTAAACCTCTTTAAAATACTAAGGATACTACCTTTACTTTTATGTTTAAAATTGTTTGTGGTAAATAAGACGCTTTAAATTGAATTAATTAGAATACCGTATGGTGCTGGGTGTACTGACCACTGTAAACCTCTTTAAAATACTAAGGATACTACCTTTACCTTTATGTTTAAAATTGTTTGTGGTAAATAAGACGCTTTAAATTGAATTAATTAAAATACATTAAAATACCGTATGGTGCTGGGTGTACTGACCACTGTAAACCTCTTTAAAATACTAAGGATACTACCTTTACTTTTATGTTTAAAATTGTTTGTGGTAAATAAGACGCTTTAAATTGAATTAATTAGAATACCGTATGGTGCTGGGTGTACTGACCACTGTAAACCTCTTTAAAATACTAAGGATACTACCTTTACCTTTATGTTTAAAATTGTTTGTGGTAAATAAGACGCTTTAAATTGAATTAATTAGAATACCGTATGGTGCTGGGTGTACTGACCACTGTAAACCTCTTTAAAATACTAAGGATACTACCTTTACCTTTATGTTTAAAATTGTTTGTGGTAAATAAGACGCTTTAAATTGAATTAATTAAAATACCGTATGGTGCTGGGTGTACTGACCACTGTAAACCTCTTTAAAATACTAAGGATACTACCTTTACCTTTATGTTTAAAATTGTTTGTGGTAAATAAGACGCTTTAAATTGAATTAATTAGAATACCGTATGGTGCTGGGTGTACTGACCACTGTAAACCTCTTTAAAATACTAAGGATACTACCTTTACTTTTATGTTTAAAATTGTTTGTGGTAAATAAGACGCTTTAAATTGAATTAATTAGAATACCGTATGGTGCTGGGTGTACTGACCACTGTAAACCTCTTTAAAATACTAAGGATACTACCTTTACTTTTATGTTTAAAATTGTTTGTGGTAAATAAGACGCTTTAAATTGAATTAATTAGAATACCGTATGGTGCTGGGTGTACTGACCACTGTAAACCTCTTTAAAATACTAAGGATACTACCTTTACTTTTATGTTTAAAATTGTTTGTGGTAAATAAGACGCTTTAAATTGAATTAATTAGAATACCGTATGGTGCTGGGTGTACTGACCACTGTAAACCTCTTTAAAATACTAAGGATACTACCTTTACTTTTATGTTTAAAATTGTTTGTGGTAAATAAGACGCTTTAAATTGAATTAATTAGAATACCGTATGGTGCTGGGTGTACTGACCACTGTAAACCTCTTTAAAATACTAAGGATACTACCTTTACTTTTATGTTTAAAATTGTTTGTGGTAAATAAGACGCTTTAAATTGAATTAATTAGAATACCGTATGGTGCTGGGTGTACTGACCACTGTAAACCTCTTTAAAATACTAAGGATACTACCTTTACCTTTATGTTTAAAATTGTTTGTGGTAAATAAGACGCTTTAAATTGAATTATCGTTGCCTTAGACATGTCAATTTGCAAATGATTTTCCAGGGTGTGACTGGATGTAGAGTCCTTTTCGTTTCTAGTTCCATATTCATCACCTGTTTTTACTACATGGGTCAGGTCATCAGCAAATAATCGGCGTTATTATCATTATCATTCATAAATAAAACTTGAGGAATTCCGTATGAGTTTTGGGTGGTAAATTTTAATTTGAAGAATTTTAAGTAGTTATTCAGGATATTTGATACTTTTACTGTTTCTTTTTTGATTTTAAAGAAACTTTCCATCTATCAATGCACGTTTCCTCGTATCCTAAGGATTCAAGTTTATTACGTAGAGAGATATGACACATCAGGCCAAAGGCTTAACTCATTCAAGGAACAGAGCTGGTACATTTTATCGCATTTAGTGATTCAGTTATAGTTTGTTTAATAGTAAAACCAGCTAAACTTGAGCTACTGTCTTTTGTAAACCCAAAGTGTTCTGCATGTAATAGATTAAAGTTAGTTACGAAGAATCAATGTTATTGGTTAACTATTCAGAATGTCTTTATTGCCTTTATTTGGACAGACACCTATATTTACATATTATACAGATTCCATCATACCCAACAGAATTTGTATTATTTAAAGCTTAATTATTTTGACAAGGCTGCACAGGACTTGGCATTTACTTTGTTGAGTTTTTGGTTGAGTAGATATGGCAACTGTAGGTTTTGTTCTCATTCAACTTAGTGCTAATTTTAATAAAGTAATCTTTAAACACGTTATACGCAATGGGATCATTTATTCGCGAATAATTGTTTTGCTACTCAAAGCTTTTATTAATAAAGAATATTTTGTATCTACATTTTGTTAATTATATTCCAGACAGGTTTACAAGGCTTTTTCGATTTATTTGTATATGCCACACTGCTTTTTGCTTGAGTTATCGATATACATTAAAATACACTTAGATTAAGACTACAAAAAAAAGAGAATAACAATGTGGGCGGCGTTATCACTAAAAGAGTGATCTCTTCCTGGCAACCCTGAAATTTATAAATTATAAATTAACCAGACCTACTGTTGGGCAGTGAATTTTAGCAAGATATTAAAGTAACCTAGTTGACAAATACATATACAGGGTGGAATTTTTTATTGCCACCTGGAGGGAAAATACTCTAAATAATTGAGATACCAAATTTTACTCCAAAGAAACATTCCTTTATTTTTGAAAAGAAATAAAACATTTATTTTTGAAAAGAAATAAAGCCGCACTCAAAGATTTTCGAAAATTCGTTTGCTTCACCCGGGAATCGAACCGACTAAAATCTGTAAAAATTACACCCTATAATTTTATTGCATCGATCGTCAGGGTCAATCAACAAGAATGAAACCTCTCTAAAATACTTGGTAAATTTGATGAAAGGAAAACCATGAAATCTTCAATTATTTTAATTACCTATTTACAAAAAAATGGTAAACTAACTAATAAGTTGTTCGAAATGGGCTCCATTTTCTTGGATACACAAGTTTATTCTTTTAACAATTTCATTTCTAGTAACCTTTAATATCGTGTTGCGGTGAATATTAGAAATCGTATTCTGAACTTCGTCTCTCAACTCGTTTACACTCGCATAAGATTTAAAGTAAATTTTTTTTTACATAAGCCCACAAAAAAAAATCGTTATTAATGTAGGAAGTAGTGATTCTGCTGTTATGGGCTGGAGCACTATCTTGGTGTATAATGGTATAAACCTATGTAAAACCTATATAAAAACCTATAATATAATGTATAATTTGGTTTCGCTCTTCATCGGGACAACCATTTAATTCATTTCTCAACAGGTTCAGTATTTCAAGATACTTGACAGTGTTTAAATGACCTTCGTACACGTGAATTAAAACAACCATATGTCTCATAATTCCGCACCAAACGTTGAAAGAAATCTTACTTGACTGTTATTTTCACGAACACGAACAGGATTCACTCTAGACCAATAGTGGTTATTGCGGCGAATGTACATAGCATTATTGCTGAAGTTGGTTTCGTCAGACCATACAATGTTCCTCAAAAATTAGAGTTACGGTCCATTTCTCTCAGCATGCTTTGACAAAGTTGTAGTCGTCTCTCACAATCCCCAGTATGCAATTTTTGCACCAACCGACCATCACGATAACATTTAAACGTATACTATTTCAGTATTTTAAGAAAGCGAGTGTGGGTTGTACCAATTACTTCGGCAGCTTCTCTGCTTGAAGCTTTCGGAAATGCTTCTAAGTATGTTAAAACATTTAGATCAAAATCGTTATTGTTCTGCTGAAGAGTTTGCCGCCGACTTTCGTAACTGCCCGTATTCTTTAAATTTTCTGCCATTCTTTTCAATACAAACCGAGTTGGTGGCCGTAGGTTTCGATATCTCTCTCCATACCACCGCAGAGCCAGATTCACATTTTTGTAATTAAAAAAATAGGCTTCCATTAAATCAAATTGTTTTTGATAAGCTATTTTTACCGTTGAAATTATTTGTGAAACAATCAAATGTGAATAACAAAAATGACAATCTACACATTTTCTAATATTACATTCCATATTTAAAACTACTTACATACACGCAGTTATGTCGCATCTAAGAAAGGAGTTTGCATTACAAACACGTGCTAATTTCAATCGTCTTATCTAAATAGTACTTAATTTGTCATTTGAATGAATAATTAATTACGTCAATGCTACATTATGAATTACTAACATAAGTAATCAGAAACAGATGGATCTTTGAGTAAAAGTGATTTAGCATGACCCATTGAATTCATAAGTACTGATTTCATGGTTTTCCTTTCATTAAATTGGTTAGAGAGATTTCATCCTTGTGATTGACCCTAACGATCGATGCAATAAAATTACAGGGTGTAATTTTTACAGATTTTAGTCGGTTCGATTCCCGAGTTAAGCAAGCTAATTTTTGAAAATCTTTGAATGCGGTTTTATTTCTTTTCAAAAATAAAGGAATGTTTCTTTGGAGTAAAATTTGGTATCTCAATTTTTTAGAGTACTTTCCGTCCAAGTGGCATTAATAAATTCCACCCTGTATACATACATACATGAATACCATCATAAAACTTTGTAATAAATATTATTAAAGGATACCAATACATATCACAGAAAAACATAGTAATTCTTTACATTTGTTTTAAATAAGTGTTTTTGTTTTTGTAAATAGTACAGGCTCAAATAAAAAAATCCTCATAAAAACACTGATATCTGCATTTCTCTTTATAAGTAATGTTATAAATATAATGAGTAATGTTATAAATGTAGATAAATTTAATTGCAAATTAAAGTTTTTATCAGGAAATTATATTAACTGCAACTTTATCGACTACCAGACAGGTTCTAAGAATAAATATTCTCATAATTATCATATTATGAATTAATATTGAATCCATAGACTTAAGAATAATATTTCAAAAACATTAGTTACTTCTAATTAAAATAGTTCCAAATTAACTATTTAACACTGAAACAATAGTATATTATGCAACTAGTGAATAAAGGACGAATTTAAAGCGAGGGCCGTAGATGAGTCACGAGCAAGTGAAGGATTCTAACGATTGAATCACGAGCGTAGCAAGTTATTCAAGATGTCTGAATCACGAGCGCAGCGAGTGATTCAACTGTTAGAATCCTGAGCGACGCGAGTGATTAATGGCCCTCGATATAAATTCGTACTTTATTCAGGAGTTGCATACTATACTTTATACCATGACTACGAGAACAAGACATAATTTAAGCGAAAACAGAAATTTAATCAAGAAATAATAAATGTTACATTAATTGAAATGGACATTAAAATTAGAGCAATGACTGAAATTAAGCGTAATTTTCTTATTATTATCATTAGAGTGGTCAACTTGTGAAACAGTATTTATTCTTCGTCACTTGAATGCATAATCGATTTATTATAATTCAATCGATTTATTATAAAGTAACACTAAACTTTGTGTCCGTACAATTCACAGTAAGTATTTGAAATGGCGCCAATTCACTATTTTTTTTTTTCTAAAATGGCAGCAAAGAACACAAAACAGTTTTTAATCTAATGCCAAACTCCTTGTCGCAAATATCGACCAATCAAATCTCGAGAATTTATTTGCACCAAAGAGTTTGAATTTCTAATCTTAGCGCAAGGAGTTTGTGTAAGCATTGAAATGGAGATCGGATATATTTTGTGTTCCAAATTCAAACACCAAAACAGTGAATAAAAACAAAACAGTGAATAAAAGGCCTTTTTATTCACTGTTTTGCGTGAATAAAATAAGCTTTTTAGAGTAGGTATGGTATAAAAGTCAATTTTAGACTATTTTGAACCAGCATTAAAAAATATTGATACGGATAACCTTATAAAGAACTATATTTAACCAAAATATTGCTGGGTTCACAAAAAAAATAGATTTGTTTTGAATTTTAGAAATAAACGTTACACGCGGCTCAGAATCTAATATTAGGCTTCAAAACTTTAAATTAGCCGCCTCTTACACGCCTCTTAGAGGCGATATTTTTTTAATAAATTCTTATTAAAAACGATTTATATCATTTAAGATCTCTAGACTATAATAAATTTGTTAAACCCATTGAATTTAATTTTGAATATTGTGCTACCAAGATACTTGGGTTTAATTTGATTATATTATGTCCATAGAGATCTCCTGAGGCCGATGTATACATTTTTCTTAACATCTTAAATATCTTCTTACATAAAATACCCGCGGGTAAGAAGACAAAATACTATTTCATGAAGGCTATTTTTCTTTTTAAATAACTTTATGGCTTGTACTGACGCCCCCTAATATTCTAGAAAGTTACAAAGGGATATGTTCGCGTGGAGGATTGTTTAGCCGAACGCCTTACTCGGATCATATCAGAACATTCAGAATCCCACAATGGACTTGTTGACAAGTGCCCAGGCTTGGTATGCTACATGCTTTCGCTTTTCAGCTAGGAGGCAATCAGCATTAAACCTCGGGCGGGCTTTGGACTCCAGGGATACATCAGAGAACGGTATAAAGTACTCCATACCTTGACATATCACACTGGAGACAGCATCAGCACAGCATGATGGATCAACAGAAGTAAAGCAAGCTTGCCGCCAAGGATAAGAGGCGAAAATGTGACGCATCTCATCCCAATCTGCTGACTTGTACCGCCATACTCGCCTTTTGCCTTTTGGGCAGGTATCGGTTGGCGAGTATTGCGACACAGATTTCACCAGACAGTGGTCGGATGTCCCTAATGGTGGAGATACGGACACCGAGTATCTGTCTGGAGCGGTTGTCAGCCGAAGGTCCAAGCAATACGCAGTATGGTCAACAACGTCAGGAATGCGTGTAGGTTCGTGGACGAGCTGGGAGAGACCATGAGTTACTGCGAACCGATAGGTTTCTATGCCAGCGTGGTCGGTGTCCTTGAACGGGTACAGCCACTCTCCATGGTGGGCATTAAATTCCCCAAGGAACACCAACTGCGCAGAGGGATAGCGTCGTTGGACCTTATCTGCAGTATCACTGAGATATTTAATAAGTCGAGTTGTCTCCTGAGCTCCCGTGTGTGATCGGTAAATACTGGCGTATACAATTCCGTCCAGGCCAGTATCTATATAGACCCATAAAACAGAAAAATTCAGAACTTCCAAGTATCGGAGACGCCGACAACAGATCTCGTCTCTGACATACACGCACTCGCCCGCATTGGGGTGAAATTTGGTCTCCAGGATATATCCTGGGTAACGCAGGTATGCCAGATCCGATCACAGATCTGCGTCTCTGTCAGAAAGAATAAGTGCGGCCTCTCTGTCTGAAGGTGGTGGTGGACATCGTGGAGATTTAAGTCCTCGGATGTTAGAGAAGTGTACTTTTAGGGAGAGGGAGTGCATCCGCTGTCGGCACTTATTTTTCTTTTTTAAATTTTTTATTACTTGATTAGGGTGAATAGGGGTGTAACGACCACCCCTTCCTGATCTTCTCTCTGATCATATAAGGGAATGTCATAAATAAAAATTTGAAATAGATACATAAATATAATATAAAACCTAACATATATCTGTCAACTTTATTCTAATACTTCTTATTCAAAATATATATAAAACCTTCAGTTATAAACTACAGAATGAGAAATTGTAATTGGCACAATATAAAGTTTTACCAATAAAAATACAATATTTATTTGGCGTGATCGTCTAAGGTTGGGTAGGACTCTTCGTTGTGTTGCATAGTAACCAAGTTCTTTTCCAAGGTATGTGACAAAGATAAGAAACAAAGAATGTTTTAAGAATCCAATGTAAATTATTATAGTAATAAAAATATATAATATAGTAAATACATACAATATATAATAAGAGGTAATAAAGAACTGTTGAAATGGATTTGATAAATTAAAATGAATTGGAAATTTATAAAAAATGGGTGTGAGTAGGGCCCCTATCCTCGCCCTAGTCATGTGAGAGACATCCTTTCATTTTTTTTTTTGAATTTCTCTCTCCAGGATTCACCAATCCAACACCCGAGTGTTAGTACTGAATAATAATGATAAAATAAAAATACTTTGTAAGTAAATAAGTTTATAAAGATAAGTAGAGGATGGAATATGATGAGATTGTAAGAATAAATAAAGCTAACAATAAATTCCACAATCTTGAATAAAGTTATTTATATCACAAACCCAAACCTTGCAGATACTTTAATTTAAACTGAGTAGTCTAATCTCCAAGTTGGATCATTTTTCAGAAGGGTAACTCTAATATCTATTTCATGATAATTGTTATTTATTCAGGCAAGAGTTTCCAAACCCAATTCATAATTCATTCCATGACATTTGTTAATTATTCAGCCAAGAAGTTCCAGCACCAACTTCCTCACTGAGGCTGATGCACCGGAGGGTCATCCTGTCGTAACACCAGAAGCTCAGATCATTGAAATTGATAACAAGAGACTTCAACCACTGTTTGGTCTTATGCCAGATAACAAGTCACAAAATGAACATAAATGTAGGAAAGAAATAAGAATTTTTAATATTTTTCAATTATTCAGCCAAGAATTTCCAAATCCAATCCCCCTCTGAGTCTGGTCAGCCGGAACTCGTCCTTGTCGCATCAACAGATAGTCAGATCAATGAAAGTGAAACCAGAACCTCCAATGACTTTAGTATTATGTTCGTTAATAATTCATGAAATAAATATATTAATGAAGGAGAGGAATAAATAGATTTATAATTCATTCCATGACATTGTTAATTATACAGCCAAGAAGTTCATGAACCAACTTCCTCACTGAGTCTGATGCACCGGAGTGTCATCCTGACGTAACACCAGAAGCTCAGATCATTGAAATTGACAACAAGAGACTTCAACCACTGTTTGGTCTTATGCCAGATAACAAGTCGCAGAATGAACATAAATGAAGGAAGGAAATGTGAGTTTTTAATATTTGTCAATTATTCAGCCAAGAAGTTCCTGAACCAACTTTCTCCCTGAGTCTGATGAGCCGGAGCTCGTCCTTGTAGCAACAACAGATAGTCAGATCAATGAAAATGGTTACAAGAGACCTCAACGACTGTGTGGTTGTGAGCCAATTGACATGAGGATAAAGGGAGAAAATAAAGAGTAAATAAACTTCACCAAGTTGGAGATTAGCACGCTGAGTGTGTTAAATAAATTATTTTGACTCAATCAAATAATCTTCTAGTATATCTCACCATTGTAATGCATTACATACATTATATTTAGACGAATATAAACACATCACAAATGAGCATTTTTAGTTTATCAATACCTATAGATGTATTGTGTTCTGTGTGTGTGTGCGTAATTACTTTTAATACAAAGTAAGATAAAATATAACATGTAAGTATATATACTTACATATATAAATAAGTATATATAATAAAATACATATAAAAAATAAGTACATGAAATATTAATATATAAATCAAGACCTTAAATAAATATACTATAAAAGTTAATTTCCCTGTTAAATTACCCTACAGTATTAAACGAAATAAACGCTCTTCTATAACAGGATTCACCTTCCAACGCAATAACGTAATTTAATATTAATATATTCAAAAATTAAACTTTTATCTACGAATTGGCAGAACTTTCCTGAACACGAAATTCCCTATTAATGTGTACTAAAATAATCACTCACCTAAAACTGGACCTACGTTCAACTCAACACTATATTCTCTTTTTAAACAACTGAAAAAAAAACTAAATATTAAACTGGGTACAAACTGGCAGAACTTTTGGGTTACTTTCGTTTCCCGACCGAGCCTCAAACTTCCATTTCCCGAGACTGAAATCCTGATCCCGTGCCTCCGGCCTACTGCCCTATTTATACCCAAACGACCGAACTCCCTCCCACGGGGCACCATGCACCACGCACCCGCGACAATCTCCAGTCATATTTACCAACAAAATAAAAGAATGCACCCTTGAATTACTTATTTAATTTAATTTATGTGTAACTACTGTAGAGTTATTTTGTTTAGCAAATAAATAAATAAATAAATAATGAATAAATAAAATCTATGTGTAAATGCGAAAGCATCATCAAATATTTTCCTGCAATTAATTACCACCCATAAGATCGTATCAACAACGGAAGGGAAACTTAATAACAAAAATAGGCATCCCAAACTGCTATACTTTTTTACCTTTAGGAACATTAATTAGATGTATCTATCTATATCAAATTAGTACATAAATTCTGAGAACCAGATATCAATATTAAATTAATAATTTTTTTCTAATTATTTTATTCTTTAGCAAGGTAAATGAATTTAACTGAACTAACTGATAACTTCAGTAAATCAGTATTGCCAACTGCTATCAGCAGGTACCTATATTGAGATTATACTTCCGCTCCATACAAAAGACTCGAGCTTGTTCCGTCACAACATCCTTTTATGAGTAATTTTTCTTCCATTTAAAGATTCTATATATCAACAATTATATCTGCTAACATATACCAATATATAAACAGATATTTTTATGATAACTTCAGTAAATCAGTATTGCAAATGCTATTAGCAGGTATATTGAAACCATACTTCCGCCCCATACACAAGACTCGAGTTTGTTCCGTCACAATCGCCCCCTAAATTATTACGAAATTCACTGGAGTAATAATTTACAATAGAAAGGAACAAATGGAAGTATTTATACTTATATCAAAAATAAACGGCACCTTTAAACTTACAAGGTAAATATTATTCTTTCTAGTTTTAGTAAAAGAACCAAATTAAATCCCTCCCCTTTTTTTTCGGAAATGACCACCCAATACCCCTCCAGATATATCTATGTGATCTTTGATCAACCTTGCAAAACCCAGTCAAAATTAGTACGATGTATGCCTCATGTATGTGAGTATTAAATAAAACGTTGATGAAAGTGATAAGGCGACGAAATAATAAATCTAACTTTTATAAAGTTGTAAGTAAAAAAAAAAAAGGTACTTGAGTCACCAACCCATTCTTTCTACACATAATATAAACCTATAAAAATACCAATACATTTTCCTTTTAAATCGTGCTAATTGGTAAAAAGTGACGTTACGAAATTTAGAAAAATATTAATATATAAAATTATATGCAATACTTGTTGTCCCTGTTCCTATTATAAATAAATAAATAATGATAAATAAACAACATTACTAACAATCACACCACATTACCCAGAGCCAAACCAAGCATCATCAAGATCCTGTGTTATGGATACTAGTACCTAGATACTGGACTATTACAATGTGTTTTTATTTATCAGATATTAAAGATTTATTTCCATTAACTTCCATGTAATGAATTTCGGGACAAAACACTGTCCATCTTAATTCGGCTCCTCTTAATGCCCTTCTCCTGAACTATTTGATTGCAAATATAATGGTTTTGTATAATCTGGATGATGTAACGCTATTGTATGCCACGGGTCACCACACAGCGAACGGTGGGGAAACGCAGAACAAAATCTCATCAACCTTGACCAGTGAACAAACACCCATACCCAACACACAAACTAACGCCCCAGCCAGGACTCGAACCCGGGACCCCCGGCTCACGAGGCAGGACCACCAACCACTACGCCACTCGTTCGTCTCAGTATATAACCTAATAATTTTACTTCCTAACAAATAAACCTATCTAAAAAAAAAATACACTGATTAATTTCATCCACTCCCACGCGCAATTGTTAAATGACGTTTAAATTAATAACACTATCATTCACTATTCAGACTACTACCCATAAACTCACTGAATACCTAAAATGGATTGATAATTTGATAGACACGAAACAAAGTATTTGTCTGTAAAAAGTTTATATTAACTCCAACACTACAAAAATGATAAACTTTGTAGATACTATTATAAACACCGAAATGACATAACACTGAAAATATTTAAAAAAAATAATGATCAATCAACAAAGTAGGCACATATAATTCTTTCAATCATTTAAATTGTGGTTAATAAGTAGAACTTTGTAATTTAACTACCCTTAATTACCGGAACAATTATATTCAAAAGATAAAGTCACTACAACAAAGAATCTAAAATGTCCACATTGGTCAATTTGTGTAAATGTAATTCATTTCCCGAATTACTTGCATTCCTCAACATTTTCTCTTTTTTTTGTAAAATGGAGATATAATTGTCATCCCTATTCAATTCATTTCATAATCTGACTCATATTTGATTATAATGAAATTATTTTCCACCACACCGAAAATAGAATCGTTACTGTGCCGATTATTTTATATTTCATAAAGATGTGAAAGTTACGTTTATAAATAACTGTTGGAACGTTACATATCTTAACTAACAACACAACTAATCATAAAAATAATGGTGAATTGGCGATCCCGACTCAACACATAAAATCATTTCGTTTTAGTTTGTTGTCAACTATTCGCAAGTATGTCATCGCATTAATTAAAAAAGTAAACAGCAGGTTGCATGGGCTAGATCCCTTGCCTTCCCATAAGGGTAAGGAACCAAAACCAAAAAGTAAACAAACGCACGCACGTTCCAATGTAAATAACTGTAACTAAATGCCGTAATTCTTAACATTATTTATTTGAATACTTTTCCAAGTGGATCCTTTTGCACGCTAAACTAACACGTCTTGTTCTTCGGTTTTAGTAACCTAATGTTGTAACATTTAAAATTCTCCACTTGTACATGTTTAACACTAATGAAAAATATCCACTCAAGTGGTCAAATGTGAAAAAGCTCTATTATTCGGCCTTTGAATTACGTGTGAGTTGAAACATTTTATTTTGAAGTAAGTGAGTGTTTGATTTATACAATGTTTTCTTCAAACATTGCTTTTGGGTAACCTTTTATGATTCAGCTATTTGACACCTACGCAACTCATACTACATGAAACATTTTAAGAATTTCTTTGTAAAACTATAAACAACCGAATTACAACATATGAATTGTGCGTGCTTCATTTCATGAATTGCCCACTATGTTACCATTTTGTGTTTAGTAATACGAATCATAATAAGATCCTATTACGATTAACCTAGAACTGCCTATCTAGACTTCCAGTAAAACAAAATAATATAACAGTTATTATAAACTATTCAATTTTGTAGTTATTTTAATATTCAATCAACTAATCTATATCTAATAAAACCAATAATTTTCCTAAATAAGTAATTAAAAACTAAAACACCCTACATCCCCTAAGTACATAACCTAATTTGCAACATTCCTAAATCTGATTAAATCTAATAAACAAACCTGTAAAACACATCAAAATTCTAAAATAATCTATCAACGAAGGCTGTAAAACAATAAGATCAATCAATTGATTGCTCTAACAGAATAATAGAGTATATTGAACCATGTTATCAAGTCCAAAAGAAAATTGATATTATGTTAATCAGTACATTTGAATATAGTGAGAATATAAAATTATTATGTATTATACTTTTAACCTCTAGTCATAATACCACAAAGTGTTAAATAAAATAAATTAAATGCTGAAAAGAATACAAACAATGAAGAAAATAATTATAAATAAAAATTCCTGAAAGTAACACTCAAAATAAAAATAAAAAACAAGAAATAATAAATTAAAAATAAAAATAGAAACACAATAATTGAATATTTCAGTTATTATTGATAATAAGAATACAAGTAATTAAAAATAAAGGCAGTGAAGCAAAAATTATAATCTATGCAAGAAATATCTACCTAAATTTTCTGAAAACTTACAATTAAAATTTAAATAATATGCCAATTATCAAAGAAGAAATATACATATAACATCTTTACAATATTACCTAAGTTTTACCTAGACTACCACTTTGCTTACTAATTCACTACTTGTACCTTCCAGCTAATTACTGTTAAAGAAGAAAGGAAAAATACCATCCAAAGGCCATGTAAACTAGTATGTATGAAGAACTCAACATTAAACTGTTAAATGGTTGAATCCAAAATATATAACAGAAATAAATAAAATATATAAACTAACTAGTGTGGTGGAGTAACAGTGTGTTGAATGTTTCAGTGTAATAATAAATAATATAATTGTCTTGATGTATATAAACACAAATAAATACTAAATATATTTAACATTGAAATAGTCGCCCCCACTTATTTCAAACCCTTGTCACATTTTCAAACCTCGACCTAGGTCACAAGCAACAAATTGTGGCCTTGAAGCCACTGGAATTTAAATACATTTTAATCAAAATTTATGCCAATAATACTCATTCTACCAACAGACACTTAGCTACTACTGAGGTAAGTATACTAAACCACAGTAATATTTAACTAATTTTACTGATGATCTACCCTTTTTTACTTATCCTGGTCACGGCACCAAATTGTAACGACCACCCCTTCCTGATCTTCTCTCTGATCATATAAGGGAATGTCATAAATAAAAATTTGAAATAGATACATAAATATAATATAAAACCTAACATATATCTGTCAACTTTATTCTAATACTTCTTATTCAAAATATATATAAAACCTTCAGTTATAAACTACAGAATGAGAAATTGTAATTGGCACAATATAAAGTTTTACCAATAAAAATACAATATTTATTTGGCGTGATCGTCTAAGGTTGGGTAGGACTCTTCGTTGTGTTGCATAGTAACCAAGTTCTTTTCCAAGGTATGTGACAAAGATAAGAAACAAAGAATGTTTTAAGAATCCAATGTAAATTATTATAGTAATAAAAATATATAATATAGTAAATACATACAATATATAATAAGAGGTAATAAAGAACTGTTGAAATGGATTTGATAAATTAAAATGAATTGGAAATTTATAAAAAATGGGTGTGAGTAGGGCCCCTATCCTCGCCCTAGTCATGTGAGAGACATCCTTTCATTTTTTTTTTTGAATTTCTCTCTCCAGGATTCACCAATCCAACACCCGAGTGTTAGTACTGAATAATAATGATAAAATAAAAATACTTTGTAAGTAAATAAGTTTATAAAGATAAGTAGAGGATGGAATATGATGAGATTGTAAGAATAAATAAAGCTAACAATAAATTCCACAATCTTGAATAAAGTTATTTATATCACAAACCCAAACCTTGCAGATACTTTAATTTAAACTGAGTAGTCTAATCTCCAAGTTGGATCATTTTTCAGAAGGGTAACTCTAATATCTATTTCATGATAATTGTTATTTATTCAGGCAAGAGTTTCCAAACCCAATTCATAATTCATTCCATGACATTTGTTAATTATTCAGCCAAGAAGTTCCAGCACCAACTTCCTCACTGAGGCTGATGCACCGGAGGGTCATCCTGTCGTAACACCAGAAGCTCAGATCATTGAAATTGATAACAAGAGACTTCAACCACTGTTTGGTCTTATGCCAGATAACAAGTCACAAAATGAACATAAATGTAGGAAAGAAATAAGAATTTTTAATATTTTTCAATTATTCAGCCAAGAATTTCCAAATCCAATCCCCCTCTGAGTCTGGTCAGCCGGAACTCGTCCTTGTCGCATCAACAGATAGTCAGATCAATGAAAGTGAAACCAGAACCTCCAATGACTTTAGTATTATGTTCGTTAATAATTCATGAAATAAATATATTAATGAAGGAGAGGAATAAATAGATTTATAATTCATTCCATGACATTGTTAATTATACAGCCAAGAAGTTCATGAACCAACTTCCTCACTGAGTCTGATGCACCGGAGTGTCATCCTGACGTAACACCAGAAGCTCAGATCATTGAAATTGACAACAAGAGACTTCAACCACTGTTTGGTCTTATGCCAGATAACAAGTCGCAGAATGAACATAAATGAAGGAAGGAAATGTGAGTTTTTAATATTTGTCAATTATTCAGCCAAGAAGTTCCTGAACCAACTTTCTCCCTGAGTCTGATGAGCCGGAGCTCGTCCTTGTAGCAACAACAGATAGTCAGATCAATGAAAATGGTTACAAGAGACCTCAACGACTGTGTGGTTGTGAGCCAATTGACATGAGGATAAAGGGAGAAAATAAAGAGTAAATAAACTTCACCAAGTTGGAGATTAGCACGCTGAGTGTGTTAAATAAATTATTTTGACTCAATCAAATAATCTTCTAGTATATCTCACCATTGTAATGCATTACATACATTATATTTAGACGAATATAAACACATCACAAATGAGCATTTTTAGTTTATCAATACCTATAGATGTATTGTGTTCTGTGTGTGTGTGCGTAATTACTTTTAATACAAAGTAAGATAAAATATAACATGTAAGTATATATACTTACATATATAAATAAGTATATATAATAAAATACATATAAAAAATAAGTACATGAAATATTAATATATAAATCAAGACCTTAAATAAATATACTATAAAAGTTAATTTCCCTGTTAAATTACCCTACAGTATTAAACGAAATAAACGCTCTTCTATAACAGGATTCACCTTCCAACGCAATAACGTAATTTAATATTAATATATTCAAAAATTAAACTTTTATCTACGAATTGGCAGAACTTTCCTGAACACGAAATTCCCTATTAATGTGTACTAAAATAATCACTCACCTAAAACTGGACCTACGTTCAACTCAACACTATATTCTCTTTTTAAACAACTGAAAAAAAAACTAAATATTAAACTGGGTACAAACTGGCAGAACTTTTGGGTTACTTTCGTTTCCCGACCGAGCCTCAAACTTCCATTTCCCGAGACTGAAATCCTGATCCCGTGCCTCCGGCCTACTGCCCTATTTATACCCAAACGACCGAACTCCCTCCCACGGGGCACCATGCACCACGCACCCGCGACAATCTCCAGTCATATTTACCAACAAAATAAAAGAATGCACCCTTGAATTACTTATTTAATTTAATTTATGTGTAACTACTGTAGAGTTATTTTGTTTAGCAAATAAATAAATAAATAAATAATGAATAAATAAAATCTATGTGTAAATGCGAAAGCATCATCAAATATTTTCCTGCAATTAATTACCACCCATAAGATCGTATCAACAACGGAAGGGAAACTTAATAACAAAAATAGGCATCCCAAACTGCTATACTTTTTTACCTTTAGGAACATTAATTAGATGTATCTATCTATATCAAATTAGTACATAAATTCTGAGAACCAGATATCAATATTAAATTAATAATTTTTTTCTAATTATTTTATTCTTTAGCAAGGTAAATGAATTTAACTGAACTAACTGATAACTTCAGTAAATCAGTATTGCCAACTGCTATCAGCAGGTACCTATATTGAGATTATACTTCCGCTCCATACAAAAGACTCGAGCTTGTTCCGTCACAACATCCTTTTATGAGTAATTTTTCTTCCATTTAAAGATTCTATATATCAACAATTATATCTGCTAACATATACCAATATATAAACAGATATTTTTATGATAACTTCAGTAAATCAGTATTGCAAATGCTATTAGCAGGTATATTGAAACCATACTTCCGCCCCATACACAAGACTCGAGTTTGTTCCGTCACAGGGGAGAGGAATAGAAGTTGAGTGAAGCGCAACGTTTGGAACCAAGCAACTCGAGTGGTCAGACCCACTGGTGGGGGACTCACATGGAGACCGCGGGGACGCCCAAAACCCCCCGGGGATCGCCATCGGGCCCTCTCCATCCAGTCGCCAACCGGCACGATGGAGCAATCCCGGGATTTTACACAGGCGGTGGGGCAGCCTTTCGTGAATGGCTAGAACGCTAGTTGGGCCCCCTACAACCTGCGATCCGCCAGCGGTGCACCGTTTCTTTGGATCCCACTACCCTCCAGAATGAGCCACCCGGTGCATCATAACCCATCGAGATCAAACGGCTCTCATACGCTGCGCAATTACTCGGACCTATTCTCCTCCGATGGCTACTCAAGACATCATGCCGGAACGTGACTAGGTCACTTGGCGGCATGGCTTTGTCTCGAGGGTGGTTGCAAGCCGCGGTCGAAACCTACCACCTGCAAAATGGTTGTCCCGCCATTCATTGGTCGCCAGAGCCTCGTCCGCTGTCCGGCAGGGTGCACCACGGGCAGGTGAGGTTGGCATTTGGAAAGTCTTGATCGTAGGCGACTCCCCGCCCCCTTACACCCCAAAATATTTAGTAAATTTGACCCCAGATATGGTAATAGCAACTGAAGTCACCGAGAATAACAGAAGCGTGAGGAAGTGGCGCTAGTAGAGGTTGAAACTCATTAATAAGAGCTACCGAAGGATTGGAAATATATTCAGAAAGTAGGTCAGAGTTTATAATTTTTACAGCAACAACATTTGTTCGAAAGAGTGGGGAGGTAAATGACGTATCCATTTACCTCCCCCACAGAATAAGACAGAGAAGTTCTTACCAAGATCGCCGCACCGCCATGACCATTCGACCTATCATCTCTAATGGCCGTTTTACACGCGTTAAGTAGTTAAGTTAATAACTAAATTTTAAGTTAAAAATTACGTGTAAACAGTCAGTTAAGTGACTAGTGGTAACTTAAAATTTAGTACGCAAGTGATTAAGTAGATTAGGATTCGTTCTATTTTTCGTTTTTAGTTAAGTGCATAAGTTGATAAAGCGGGTGGCGGGAAGAGTTCGTATTTATTTCGCATTTTCCCTTTCTTTTTTTATTAATGTCGGAGTTCGTCTGTCGTAATGTTTAGTAACGTCATGTGTCAGTTTTGACAGGCCGCTCACAGTGACCATGCTCCGTAGCTTGGGCACTGTGAGTGGGAAGATGGCGGCGTTTATGACGTCATTGATGACGTATCGATATCGCTGTGAGCGCTGTAATCGGCAAACGGAACGCAGCAATACTCTGTTGCGTCGTAACGACGGCCGATTGCCATATATTTCAAGAATAGAATAGATTAGTGCGATATAATCGGCAATCGGAGCGCACCAATTTAATATTAGGAAATGGTTCCTGTTTCAATCAGGGTCAAAAAAGATAACATAGATCTTAATGAAGATATGACTTTAGATTTAAGTGAGAAACAATTAGAATTATACATAAATATATAACAAAAATATCACTTTTAGCGCGCTAAAACGAATCGGAACGGTTTTGAGCAGTTTTATTAGCTCTGAAAGCGCTGTGAGCGGCAACCGGTACGCACTCATTAGTGCTGCGTTCCGTTTGCCGATTACAGCGCTCACAGCGCTAAAAGTGCTCAAAACCGTTCCGATTCGTTTGTGCGCGCTAAAAGTGTTATTAGTGCTATTGCAATCGGAACGGTAAATATCGCGCGAACGTTCTGGTTGTTCGTCGCTTAAGTCTAAAGTTACAATTTCATTAAGATCTTTGACCCTGCATGAAGCAGGAGCCATTTTTTCATATTATTACAAAAGAAAATTAATAAGCCAGCTTTTAAAATCTTTAATCGACTAATAAAAACATCAACAAAGTAACGTCATGTGTCAGTATTGGCAGGCCGCTCACAGCGACCATGCTCCGTTACTTGGGTACTGTGAGCGGGAAGATGGCGGCGTTTATGACGTCATTGATGACGTATCGATGTCGCTGTGAGCGCGCTTACGGGCAATCGGAACGGGCATATGAGCGCTGTGAGCGCTGCAATCGGCAAACGGAACGCAGCAGCTGACATCTAATTTGACGTTGACACTTAACGTAATTCAGAGCAAAATGTAAATAAACACACTGCCTGCATTGCTAGTTGAATAATATTGTAAAATATCATAAATTGGAACATGAGCCGAAAGTACAAGAAATGTTTCATAACAGTAGGCACGACACGATTTGATTTGCTCTGTGACTTTATTGTTACTTCTCCAGTTCTAAAGGCCTTGAAAAAAATTGGCTGTAAAGAAATAAATTTTCAAATTGGCAATTCAAACGCATCACCAGGTGAATTTGTAGAAGAGGGTATAAGGATTACGATGTATAGGTTTAAGGATTCTATACGACAGGATATTGTTAATGCAGACATGATAATCAGTCATGCTGGGGCAGGCAGTTGTCTAGAAGCTTTAGAAGCCAGTAAGCCTTTGTTAGTTGTTGTGAATGAAGCCTTGATGGACAACCACCAGTTGGAGCTGGCTGAACAGTTGCAGATTGATGGCCATCTTTACTACTGCACATGTGACACCCTGGAGAACACACTAGAAACTGTAGACTTCTCAATGCTGAAGCCATTACCAAAACCAGAGCCACATGTGTTTTTAAAATATTTAGATAGTATTTTTAAAGTTGATGGCCTTGTGGAGTAGTCAATTTGCATTCTCTCAGTGGGAAACAGAATGATATTTTTATAGAATAGAATATATAATCCTTGAATTTATAAAGAATTCTTGCATAAAGTACTTTGTGGCAGTTCATGTAGTCATTTACACACAAATAGGCTATTCTCAAGTTTTTTAAACTATTTTTAATAAAGAAACCTTAAAATGTAATAATCTAGATGAGTTGTAATTAAAACAATTTTTTATTAAATTATATTTTATTTGTAAATGAAACAGATCACGCTTATGATAGAATGAAAATAAAATAATTTATTGAATTTCACAATGGTGACTATGATTAAATGACTAAACTAATTTCTTTGCTTCAAAGAATTGTCTGAGATGTTTCATCTGCCAGTATCCAACGGCGAGGAGAACAGCCATCTGCAGCAGGCTCCACCACACCACACGACTGTTGGTGCTCTCAGATGTCTGTCTAAACCTTTCCTCACGATGCTGTAAATTAAAACAGAATTAAGCGGATGTCAAGTGTTACCTGTTTGTTTTTCTCAAATATGTTCTACATGATCGCATTAGGCATTACCTGTTATGATAGATGTAAGTTTGATTAATAAATAAAAAATCAATTATATCAACAAACATAAAAAAGGACTATCAAAATCTAAAATTTTTGGAAATATTTACAATTCGAAACTTGAAATATAACTATGTGATGTACTATTGAAATATAACAGGACTAGTTTATTGTACATTGTATTAAATTGTCTTCCTCATGGTACAAAAACTTAGTAATTTGTTACAGTTCTTGAATTTTAGTATTTCCCATTATTCACAGTGAATTACACACACTGTAAGTGGTGTACATACTAACTAAATTGATTTATGTGTTGCTACATTTAACAAAATGAAGCCAAATCAAAACCCTGTGCTATTATTTACTTTTAGTATTTTAACAGAACAATGTATTTTATTGGTTCTTTTAAAACAAAGTAATTTTATGTATATTTATAGATTTCTATATGAAGGATGCCTTGTAACAAATTTCACAAAAGTTTACATACTCTCTGATAGCTCTGTTCCTTAGTAATCTGGTGTACTTGGTCCAGCAGCTGACGGATCCTAAGCTGCAACTCTGTCAACTTGTCCTTCTGAGCAATATTGGCATAGTCCACTGCATGCTCACCCACTTGAATGTCTAAGTGAACCTGGAATATAAGAGATTGTGTTTAAGTAACATATCCCAGAAGATCTTATATATTGCAATATGAACATGGGCAACATAAGACTAGAGTCACAAGACAAGAAAATCATATGGAATTTAGACACCTACGGGAAGTTCTACTCAATTTTAACATGGATTATATTGTTTAACAACTAACAATCATATTTTTATTTTTCTCACTATTTTTTTACATGTATTACAACAAAAATGGTATTGTTTTATATGCTACAAAAGATAATTATGCTAATATTAAATGTTAAACAATTGTTCATATAGCTATCTTTACGTGCTTTCTTTGTCTTGGAAAACAACACATCCACATGTTTGACTTGAGATTTAATAAGCATGTAAAACCAGCATTTGAGATGAACGAGTATCCAGTCTCCTTCAATTTGCATTCCAAACAGAAGTGGACCTTCCAGTAGTGTGTATTATTTCCATGGAAAATCATGATATAACTCTTTGTCTTGGCATGCTGTACTGTAGCTGCAGATAGTTACAGAAATTTACATATAATCTTATGTAATGTTTTATTCAATAATTAATGAGCTCAAGTTTGGTACTTTATTGTATATCCTAGTTCAACATCAATGTCTTTTACAAAACTATACAGGTAGATAATAATATTTCATGTTATACAATCTAAAAATATGTATTTAGAAAAAAGTCTGTATTTTACTTTCAAACCAGACAACTCACTCTTAACTGTGATCCACTGAACCAGGCAGTACTGTTGCTGTACATGCAGATGACGTGTTCTCCTGGAAGGGTGGACGTGAACGAAATCATGCCCTCCGATGAGTACACCCGGGACAGTACGATTCGGTCGTTCGGATCCTTCACTTCCACGTGCATACCAATGCCAGGCGACGAGGGCATAAACCCACCCGATTTCGGATCATACAGCTCCACCTTATAATTCACTGTAATCATAACACAATTTGTTACTAAACAGTAGTTATGACGAGCCGCACTCCAACCGATTGATACTTGCCTATAACTGTGGTGTCATCTGGTATCTCTTCAATAAAACACTTTCTTTCACCTTCTGCTATGTGAAAATATAAGGCTGATACAATGTCTACAAGAAATATCAAAGGAATCAAAGTCGATAATTTTATATACGCCGTCATTTTGCACTAAATAAACCCTCTAATTTTGTTGCGGCAAATACACGATTGATTACTACGTGTGACATGACACACGTCATCGAATAATGTCAATTTCAATCCAACTTAACGGCTTCATTCCAACTTTGGTTTTTGCTATTTGCCACTACGCTATTTTATTTATTAAAGTACAAATTGAAAACTTAGTGATACCCAGTATACTTTTTATATTTGTATTGGATGAAAATCTTGAAATTCTGTGCCCTTTGTCTCCAAGTGTTTTTATTATTATATTTTGTTGCTGTAGTCATTTGTTTAATAATGGGTTTAAGTCTGATATTAGATGAAATAAAATAAACGTTTCTTATCTAAATGTCAAACAGTCGCACGCAACGTGACATCTGGTGACATATCACATAATGTTTTGCCATTCAATTCATTCATTGTTATTTTCATATTAAATGTTTATTTCTTCAAATAATACTCAATATATCACAGAATGGATCCCTTTATAATAGCAGCCATAATTAGCGCCATAGTCATAATTATACTTACGATATCATTCTTTCGAGTAACCCAAGTTAAATCGCAACGTATGTTTAATAATTATGCTACGAACAGCTGTTCATATTATTGATTGGTACAGTTATTAAAAATGTATGCCGTTTTCTAGCTGGTGCAAGACCTAGAGCTGTAGCTCAGCGTGATGGTGGTCCTGGAAGAGTGCAGGCAGTTCGAAACCAAAGGGCGCGGATGAGGGCAAATGGTGCGTAGTTTTTACTTACTAACTAAAATGAAATAATCTTGTTCTTGGCTATCATTCTTCACTGTACTCCAACCAGAGTAAATATAAAATTTCAAAACATGCTATAAATTATTCTAGCTCAGTAAATGATGTGTTCCTTATTGTTTGAAGTGTGAGGTTTGTATGCAATGCTTTGATACACAACCTCCAATGAGAAAGCTGTCACAGGAAAGCATTGTTTTCACATGCATGAATGTGATATGTCTTGTTAAACTCTATTATTAAGTCCATTACTAAACTTATGCTTATTCTTAATAATGTGTAAATAGCTGTATCATGTGCACACAACAAGTGATTAACTATTAAGTGACATTTATAATGAAATAAAATCTTCTGTAATGTGAGTCTTTTATGAGATCATTCAGTGTTTACTTCAAAATTAATTGGATTCAAATATATTACAGTTGCCCGTCATCAAGCAGCTCTACTGGAGGAAGACTCTGATGTGGCAGAGGAGCACAATGAGGAGGATCCTGGAGAGCCTACACCAAAAGTGGATTTCGATGACAAAATGGGAGCTAAGGTAATTTTTTACCTGCTCATATTTTTAAAAGCACATAATAATAAATAAAAAATAGATTACTAAGGGACCCATTCTTAATAGGCTCTACCAATTTAAAAAAATGTGCTAAAAATTAGAATTTTTTTTTTCTTGGATAATGGAAATGGTTTTTACAATTCGGTTCCATTATGATCAAGTCATGACCTGATGATGGTATCCTGGAGAAATAGAGGGAACTCTTCAAATATTATAGGTACACCTATAGTGATTTTGGTATTATTTTGTAGTAACTTATACATATTCATCAGTAGTCACTAGAATAGTCCCAATTAACTGCCTACCTTCCGACTTCATCATCAGATAATACAACGAAATTCCTTATTGTCAAATGGCACATGCATAAAAATAGTTTTGATCCATTTGGGACATCATATGTCGGGAAGTCACACCTAGTATTTTGAGTAAGTGATCTGTGGTCACAAATGCCCTGGACATATGCAACGCATCTCCTTATCATCAAACAATGATTTCATGAGAATAGTTTCAATTGATTTGTGCGGACATTGAAAATTGACACTTATTTTGAGCAACTATAACTATAAAGCTGGCCTGGACTAGGCTGTGACATGGACAAAGGTATGACGCCTCTACATCAACAACAAATTAATGACAAATGTTTCAGTTGATATGGTCCAATTTAATTTAGGAGTCACACCAAGTAGTTTGAGTGATTGTACTGTGGTCAAGGATATCCTGGGCTGGACCTGGATATGCACAATGGAGTTTCTTGACATGAAACAGTACACTATTAAGAAATGTTTCAGTCCTTTTAGTCTAATGAGCATTGGGAAGTCACATAAAATATTTTGAGTAACAGTTGTGATAAAAGATATCCTGGATAACAACTGAATGCAGGAAAGGAGGATTATTTAGATTGATTTGGGCTCTCATGGTAATTTTGATGAAGTCAAGAGGTGAAAGTAGCTATCCTTAAGGCTGGTAGTAAAATCCTGAAGTTTCAGTTTGTATCTTTGTTTTGAACATTTCAACAACAACAAAATTTTAAATTGTAACCTGAATTTTACTAGTTGTAAAATTTTTACTACAAAACGCTAAAAGTAAAAATTAAATTATTTTACTATAAAATACAAACCGACTTCTAAACAAAATGTAATATATTATATTGTACACTTACTAATAAACTAATTGCTCTGTATTTATAACTTTATACAAATCTGAAAAATAAAGGTTTGTGATTTATAGTTATTTGTATTTCCTTCTTTGTACGAGGCTCATACTGAAAGTTCTTAGAACTGGCCACTTGTAAACAATAATAATATAATTTAAAAAATATTTTAAATTTTGAAATTGGAACGCTTTGCCAATATTATTGAGTATGTATTTCATTCATTTGTCATTTGTTTTACGATTTGGCGGCAAATTGAAAATGGTATGTGTTACGTCAGCATGAATTTAACGCGAGAACATTTTCGTGCAATTATTTTTTATGACTTTCGATGTCATTTAAGTCAACAAGAAAGTTATGATAGACTACGATTGGCATTTCACGATAAAGCCCCATCTCGCGCCACTGTTTACAATTGGTATATGAGTTTAAACTTTGTCACACTAATCTCACCGATGATCTGCGTGAGGTGCGGCCTTCTACGGCGACGACTGAAGATAACGTCAGTGTTGTGCGGCGTATGATAGAGACGATTTTAGGGGATCGAAAAACAGTATCTGCGGATTGGTACACTAACAAATTGATTGCCACTTGTCTTGGAAAAAGTTCGGGAGAAACGATCTCGCAGTAGGATCCTCCTTCACCACGACAACGCCTCGTCGCACACCGCCAGGCGAACGGTCGACTATTTATTTGGATACGTCAAACGCGAAATTACTTGGTCACACGCCGTATAGCCCCGACCTCGCACTTTGCGATTTTTATTTATTCTTGAAAGTAAAAGAAAACCTTCGAGGAAAAGGTTTTATGGACGCCGCGGGAGCTGTGGCTGCGTTTCAAATGGCCGTCGAAGAGACCCCTAAGGACGAGTGGGCAAAGTGCTTTTCTCAGTGGTTCCATCGGATGCAGCGATGTATTGACGTGAATGAACACTTTGTTTTTGAGATAGGTGTCGTTACTGAAAAAGGGCATTTTTTAAGAATTGTGGGGAAGTGCCTCTTATTTGACCAATTTAATTGATCATCACCTCCATAATTATCAGATTTAACAGTAATGTCTTAAGTACCGAATATTTTATTATTCTTCAAAACAAACAAAAAATGTGTTGTTACCTTATATAGGACGACGCCATACAGCGTGGTCTGACGTAAATTTTTTTTTTCTTTTATTGTGATAATGATCTTATTATGTATGCTAATGAAGACGACGGAGGTGAAAATCAATAGTAGAGTCATAGCGTGAGTACTATCAACAAGCGGACCTGTTGGAGCAAGACGAAAAACACTGTCTACACTACTCATTGGGTTTTCTATTTAACACACATGCCTATGAGTATTCACTGCACAATACACTATCACAATTCCACACTAAACACTAACTTACACAAAAAAGAAAAATGAAAGAAAAGCACAATTCGCTCAGTCGAATTGTGCGCACCACATATGTAATTTAGAGGAGTTCTATTTTGTTCGGAAACAGGACCTTTGTAAACGTCAACCAACAGCAAATATGTTAAAAAAAATTTTATAAATTTTTTTAGATTTATTTTATTTTATTAGATTTCTAGGAGTCATTCTAAGAATTGAGCAACTGTAGTGGTTACACACAATTTGTATCATTGAAAATTATGAATTCAGTACTTATAACATTTTTTTTTTTGTTTTTTTATAGAAAAGAGCTAAATTAGAAGCGAAGATGGAGAAAAAGAAAGCTAGAGAAGCAGAGGAGCAAATGCGTGAAGTTAGGAAAAAGAAGGAAGAAGAGTTAGAAAAGGAGAGAAAGGAGAGACAGGACAAAGAAGAGGTGAGAAGTTTTTTCTACCTAGTATGTTTTAAATTGTAAAAATATATAATTCTATGCTTTATCACAGATTGATAATATAAATAAGATGTTGTGTTATTGCTTTGTTGTATTACATTTAAAAGTTTCATATTATATAGTATTAAACATTTAATATATACATGGTGTAACATAAAGGAAGCATAATACTTAAGGGTCAGTAAATATACCATTGTTAGAATACACTGTAAAAGAATTGGAGGGCTGGTTAAGACTTTCACACATTAAAATTTTTTTACTTCAACATCTTTGACAGCCCTAGGTGGTTTTCATACTTACCTACGCATGAGGCGCGCGAAGCGCAAATAAATAAAAAATACGCGTACCTCATGCATAGGTAGATATGAAAACCACTTAGGGCTGTCATAGATGTAGTAAATGATGTAGTAGATGAGTAAAAAAAATTTAAATATAAAATTATGGAAGTCTTAACCAGCCCCTATAACTCCAATTCTTTTGCAGTATATTCTAACAGTGGTATATTTACTGACCCTTAAGTATTATGCTTCCTTTATGTTATACCCTGTATAATATGACCAGATGCATCTGTTCATCTTATTACAGTATAGTACTAAAATAATTATTTAGTAATAAATATCATAAGTTGAATTCAATTCATTTCTGCTGTCTTCGTAATTCCCACTATACAAGTGGGATCTATAATGAATTTTTCTCCTCTTCACCTATTTCCGAATTCTTGAACACCGTTTATATTCAAGTTTAATACTAGCCGTATCCACAACACAAAAAACTCAGAAAGATTGTCAAAAAGAAATACAACATCTGCTATACTAGTCGCAAATACTCGTGGCAGACGAGGCCATAAATCACTTTTGTTATAGGGATGCGCACGCGCAGACTTCAAAACTGTCGATAAATTTAAAAACGAGTGAGTCATCGCTGCACAAGCATATCACCAAATTTTACTATCACTAACTAATGACCATAACTAATAATTGTTATACTGTTTTTAATTTGTTACACGAATAAACGTAAAATAATACATATATTTTGTTTACATTAAATGCCTCACTTAAAACCGAATACTATCGACATATACTCAAAACCAAACGAAGCGCATCTGTAAATCGTTGTGACGTCACCCATAAACAGTGCAAGTGCGACCGAGAAAATAATGTGCGCTGTCCTATTCACACGTTTTATGACCGCGTCTACCACGAGTCTTTGCGACTAGTATAGTTTAAACACCAAAGGTAATTTAAATAAATAAGGTAAGGTAGATAAAAAACCGACACATTTTCATTTTATGTAAGCAATTTTTTACTATGATAACATTACTTTGCATCTTTTGATGTTACATTATTGAGTTTGCCTACCTTCATTTGTTTCAAATCCTCAGGAAGAGGAGCGTAAACGCGAGGAAGCTGAACGTAAAGCGGAAGAGGAGCGCAAGCGGAAGGAGCAGGAAGAGTACGAAGCTCTGAAAGCAGCCTTCACCGTGGAGGGGGAAGGGTTCGACGAGAACGAGGAAAGTGAACGCGAGAGCCTGCTCAAAGATTTCATGGATTATATTAAGGTCAGTGTTAGGTATTGATAAATATGTCAACGAGGGTCGGCACACATAGTGGTTCACACTATCTTGTAGGTGTTTAATTTATCAATTTATTTTATTTTATAATTAGATAGACACGGCACTCTTTCAAACTTTATAAACATCATGTTTTATAAAGAGAAAACAGTGAACCAGGGAGAGGAGCCGATTCAAGGTCCAGGTTTACCCAGATCAAATTCGCCTTTATGTATTCAAGTATAAGACGCTTTTCATTTAAGATCTCTGGCGGGCATCCTGTTTCATCCTATCCATCTGTAACAGGTACTTAACAGATTTTTTTAATGACATAGCCAAACGAGTACGCTTTCCACAGATTTAAGTGGCATCCGTGCCAAGACATAATTAATCGTAGATGTTAAAGATTTATTATATTGTAATTTATCATCGATAAATAATGCGTTGCCGACCGTAGACTTAAGGTAGAATAGCCGTTGCTCTAGTAATTACACTGGCTGTTCTTACACTTTATCCGGAACTCAACCACGTCAAGGCGGCTTCGTTATTAGATCTCGGTTAAATAGGGAGGACTGTATTGCCGCCCCGAACGAAATATTAATATAAGAAACCCTATTACCATTAAAATAAGAATTCGATTTAATCATAGCTTTTTCTCTTACAATAACACACGCCGCATTTTATATATATGGACTATGTTCCTAAAATACAATGAGTTTGTTATTGAGTTTGATACTTAACACTCCTATTCATTTGCCTTATCAAGGGCACTTAGCTATGGAATAAAAAACCTGCGAAAATGTATATGGGTATTTGGCTCGGGCAGATCGACACATTCCGTCCGAAAGTTATATATCAATGAAAAGAAGTGTCCCAAATGCAAGGAGTCTGGGCCAGGTCTTTGTACACTTTATAAAAAAAATAGTTTAAGATGCTTAGAACACATTTTGGTTATGAAATTGTTATTAAAACATTTGTTTATTGGTAGGAAATGAAATTGTGCATTACTAGTGTGCAACACAAACATCATGGCGGAAAAAAATGTAATTATGACAGCTAAGGTTTACTTACATCTGTTTGTTTTTTGTATCGACTAGTATCGACGGCTGGTTGCCATTAAGTCCAAAGAATTGAATTGAATTGTTTTGTGTATTTTTAGCTAATTTAACAGTTGTAAAGTTACAAAAATACTGAAAGAATAAATGTATTATTTTTTGTATATTTTAAAATTGCACTGCCCATCAGTCTGTCATTGTTTAAGATATTTCTTTTAATTTAAGCAGGGTTACCTGGAAGAGATCCCTTTGTAGAGATAGGACGCCCACATTGCGTTTCTGTATTTATTTACATTTTGTATATTTAATTTTTGTTGTTTTTCTTTTTATTGGCAATAAAGTGTTTATTATTATTATTATTGAAGAAAGAACTTAAGCGCAACGAACAATCAAACACACAGACAGAGAACCACAAACTAACTAGTGATGCTACGCGTCAGACGAACGACTTCCTAACTACAACACTAGGAACCCACTTTTTCAATTTGACAACTTTTTTTTAGTTAGATTGTCCTTCGTTTCTTAATTTTAAAATGACTGCATTGGATTTTAGCGTAGTGCCATTGTGGCTGCGCGAAAGCCCCTCTTCTATTCTACAAGATATTTTTACTATCTAAAAGATAAAGAAGGTAAAATAAATAATAGGTCTTTACCTATGAAACTGCCGTTTTGCCGTACTGGCCATTTCAAATGAAAATATTTTTTTTTTTTGTCTGATAATTCTAATTTCAAATTAATTTTATTTGACAAACACGGAATTCTTTTTCTAAAATCGTCATTTGTTTAATAGTTAGTGTTTTGTTTTCAACGCATTCGAACATTTTTCGTCATCATGGATAAGTTAAAAATTCGAGTAATTATGGAGTATGAGTACCGTCGTGGCAGCAAAGCGGCACAAGCGGCACGCAACATCAACGACGTTTACGGAGCGAACACTACAAACGAACGCACCACCCGTTATTGGTTTACCCGCTTCCGTTCTGGATATTTTGACCTGAAAAATGAACCCCGTGGTCGTCCGAAAACTTTGGTCGACAATGACGAATTAAAGGCAATTGTGGAAGCTGATGAAACTCAATCCACGGCTGAATTAGCAGCAGCTTTCGACGTTAGCATCAAAACAATATTGGTCCATTTGCGTCAAATTGGCAAGGTAAAAAAGCTTGACAAATGGGTACCCCACGAACTCAATGACCGCCAGTACGAGTACTTCGCGCTGGTGGAGACGTGCCTTGCACTGCTCAGCAGGCATACAAATGAAGGAATTCTGAACCGCATTGTTACTTGTGACGAGAAATGGATCCTGTTTGACAATCGTAAGCGCTCAGCAAGTTGGTTGGACCCTGGTTCAGCACCCAAACAATGCCCTAAACGAAAACTTACCCCTAGAAAAGTGATGGTCACTGTTTGGTGGTCTAACGCGGGTGTAATTCATCACAGCTTCTTGCCAAACGGGACAAGCATTACTGCAGATGTGTACTGTGAAGAACTGAACACAATGATGGAGAAGCTCGCACGTCTCCAACCAGCTTTGGTCAATCGTTCGGCTCCACTGCTCCTGCACGACAACGCGCGACCTCATACTGCACAGCAGACGGTCTCCAAGCTACAAGAGTTGGGGTTGGAAGTTCTCCGTCATCCGCCGTACTCACCAGACCTTGCGCCTACAGACTTCTACTTTTTCCAGAATTTGGATAACTTCTTGGCGGGAAAAAAATTCAATACCCGAGAGGCAGTACAAAATGCCTTTGAAGAATTTGTTGCCTCCCGTCCAGCTGATTTCTTCAAGAAAGGCATCAATAAGCTACCAATGCGTTGGCAAAGATGCATTGATTGCATGGGTGATTATTTTGATTAATAGAAATAAAAAATATATAAAAAAATTACGCTTCATTTATTTCGTGAAAAACGGCAATTTCATAGGTAAAGACCTAATATAAGACTTGTATACAGGGTGTATCAAGACCGCTTCCACTAACTTTGGGGTATGATTATACTGCTTGTTCTCATTACGAAAGAGTACTTTTAATTTTATTTAATGCCAAAAATTTGGACATTTTCAAAAAAAAAATTCTATGTTTTTAGGTTTACATATGTAAGAACAAACGGATTATCAGAAAAATTTAATTAAATACACAGTTTTTGTTTTTACAAAAAAAAACCCGCAATGTATTGCTAAATGTATTTACCATCATCCCGCAGCGGGGCTGGCCGCGCGACCGATCCGTTTCTAAGCAACGTGACGCGTGCACGCGCGTATGCACCGGACCTCGCTTATTGCTACTCGTGCTCAGCTGACTCGCTCATCTTCCCTTCCCTATCTCCCATTGTCAAAATCTTAGTAGGTAGGTAAGTACCCACCTAGAAATTTTGTAAAAGGTCTTATTCACCCTACCTAATACGTTCATTCAACTTTATTAGTTTATAAACACACCTACAACCGGTCGATTTTTGTTACGTAGCAGTTTGATCACAATACATTTAACTACTACTCATGTAATTATTACTCATTGATAACAGCAGCTGATTAAAATAAATGACGGCGAAAATAAATCCGGCAATACATCATACGTGGGTATTACATTTTACGTACCTAATAACTAGCTTTCCGGATTACTGGCTAACAGAGTTGAATTCGAAGATTGACTTCTGTCTTTAGAAAAATAATTGTAATAATACCTACTTGTAAAACATTAACCTCATTAGAAAATGCCGCAATCGGATAAATTTTATAGCCTATGTCACTCCTCGTCAAGACTCAAGATGATTCAAATGACACCTTGTTTTTCAATACCCATAACCTATGAAATAGATTATTCTTTTCAGCATATATAGGAGGAAAAACCCTCCTCCCTTTTAGGCAATCGGGTAAAAAGTGTGTGGGTTCATCAAACGATTAAAAAAATATCATAAAAATGTAATTTCAAATCTTCACATTTATTTGGGTTTTAAATTAACATAAACAAAACATGTTAGCTGAAATTGTGTCAAAATACAACAAAATAAAAAAAAGAAGCTCAAGCCGTTTAAAAATAATTCCGTTCCATCGCAAAATACACTCACTAACCTGACTAAATCCCTCTCATCCTAATGAGTTCGAACTGCGTACCTTCCAGTTCGATGCAGAGTTCGGCTTGTCTTTTCGTCTCCTGGTTAAGTCGAGGCAAAAGGGATAGGATCATCTAAACTGTTTGCGCGTAACTTATTAAAAACATCGTTTAGTCTTATTATCATTTCTGCAGCACTATCGCCGATTGAACGACCTTTCTTTTACGTAACCCCACAGAAATTTTTTTAGCAGGGTCAAATCAGGCGAATGCTGGGTTCCGGTTGAGGGGTATTTAAAGCAGAAGATGCCTGGCGGAACCTCTGAACCCACGATCTAATTAAGATAACACTTGGTCCATCACTTAATCGCCGAATATTGTAGTGAGAACAAAATTGTCGGCGCGCAGTCACATACGAATCACCACACTTAAAAAACGCCTCAATAGCATACGCACGGTGCTGCCCCGACCACTGCGGCATTGTGACTAACGAATCCACAGTCTCGGAACGTTGAATGACACCGACCTCCCCCCGCACTGTTTATTACTTTTTGAAATATACCTTTTTAAAAACTTAAATCTGCCACCGGACACCCTGTATTAATCATTTTTAATAAGAATACCAATAAACACTTTGAATACTTACCAATAATCCTAAGAAGACATCTTTTAAGTAATCTAACCGTAGATACAATATTTACAATAATACAATACTTAATGCAAGCATCTGCGCTCATCTCAACAAAAACTAAAACAATAACATTAATCGATAATGTTAATAAGTAATTTCATGTCACAACACTATTTGTTCGCGGCCGTCGCGCGCCGCGCGCACAATGATTGGCGGCTCATATGTACTTTTCGGAAGTGCTTTTCTAGGACATAATAGTATTAAATTTGTGTACCTACTTGCAATCTACACCTTCTTTTAAGTTTAATTTTAGTTCACCGCTAATTTTAAGACGTGCGGGCAGGGTGCGAGAGTATGTTTGTGAATAAGTACCTATTTTAGGTTTGTGCGCTGTGTTACCCTTTGTTTACCTATGTTGTGTGAACTTGTGTGAGTGAGGGCGTGCATTTTTTGTTATAAACGAACTTCTAAAGGGAGGTAAGACGTACTTAATTAGTAGAGAAGTATATTTTACTTTAAGGATCCAATTACAATAATTAGATTCTTCTAATATTATACCTACATGTGAAACTTTGTAGTACTTTAAAGCTAGTACAATGCCTGTGTTATTCAATATTATTGAGTTACTATGTGCTACGTACTAGAGAAGCTATTCAAATCAAGTTTTGTGTCGCATTCCATTTTGACCTATTCAATGATTTATTATTAAATGCAGCGCTACAAAAACTGTAAGTTGTCTAGTCAAACGATTTAAACATGCAACGCTTGGATCTGAAACTGCAAACGAAATTACTGGAAGTCTTATGGAAAAAAGTTAGACATCAGCTAGGTATCTTTAGTTGTATTTGTTGACAGTGCGTGAAAGGCACACTATAAACATAGAGGTAAATGAAAGAGAATGACCTTGTGTTAAGGTTCTCCTGCTGTCTTTTAAACAAAACTGTTTACTGAGAGTAGAGTTTCTTATGTTAAAATCTCGTCTGGGATGGTAGAACTATCAGAAAGACAATATCAACGCATCATTAATCGATAATCAGTAACATCTACGATTAAATGTGCCTATGGGCATAGATACCATCTTAGCCTTACCATCAGATGGATCGAGTGATCGTTTGCCGTTCTATCCTAGGTCGCCGAGCGATCGCGTGGCGCCGTAGTTGGGTTAGGAGAATATTCAGCTTGCGGTGCTAGTTCTACTACGCGAGTTAGTACTTAGTTCAATGTTCAATAATCATACATAGTAATTATGGGCGGGAGCGCATAAAATTTATGACTTTTATTCTTACGGAACTTAATATACTAGGTAGGTACTGTAAGTTTTTTTATATCTTATTTAAGTGTTTAGGGTGTTTTTATTAAAGGAATCTACTGTATGTTTTTAAGATAATCTTCTGTAATGACCGCGAGGTTTTTAAACGTAAAACGTTTTAAGTGTATTAAAACTGGTGGGTTGATGATCTTTAGGTTCAAACTATTTTTTCACAAGAAATAGGAATCCAACTTTATTATTGCAGTAATTCGGAAAGATACGTAAAATTTAAATACCCAAGATAGATGATTTGCAAGAATTATTTTTGTACCGTTATTTATTTCGATCAGCTGCTGTTTATTTTTTTTGTTCACTAACAATTAAATGAGTTGGCACGAGGTAGGTAAATGATTTTTATTAAACTATTAAGTAACAAATACTTATCGTCAGGTTGCTCATTTTCTTAGAAGCGAATAAAGTTATTTTAGGTACGACAAATAAGTCTTTTCACAGATTTCTAGTTCCCACCCAAGTAGGGGACTTGGGTGGGAAGATAAGTACCAAATCAACCTAAATTAATTTTTAAGTAAGAATTGTCGAGTACCTATCAAATGTCGTATCTGTAAAAACAGGCACCACACACTTCTACACGGGAGAACGAATTTAGTAACCGCCGTAGCAATAGAGCAGCCAGGGATAGAAACCGAACCGGAAACGTCTATGGAGATGAAGGAGACCGTAAATGTGAACCATTGTGCGACAGGAAAAGTCCATAAGCATACTTTATTAGCTACAGCCTTTGTGTTGGCTAAGTCGAGCTATGGTCATTAACAAAAAATAAAAGCCCTGTTAGATCAAGGATCTCAGGCGTCTTTTATTTCAAAAAATGCAGTGCAACTGCTAAAATTAAATAAAATAGCAGCTAAGAGTACTATTTCAGGTCTAGGTGGAGGGCAGAGTGGCCTAACTTTTAAACTTTAAAACGCAGATAAAAGTCCATGTACTTAGCACAGTGACCTTGGTTTTGCCTGACAAGAAATTCGTTCTACCGAATTGGACGGAGTTAGGTTGTATCGAGTTGGCTGACCCACAATACAATAAACCTGATGTTGTTAGGTTGTGATGTATATTGTAGGATCCTGAAGTCTGGTATAATAAGGAGCCCTATGGGTAATTTAATTGGGCAGGGTACTCATTTTGGATGGGTGTTGTCAGGTCTAGCCAGCGGATATGATACAAAACAGCTTATTTATCACAACGTGGTTGTAAGTCTTCATGCGAGTATAAATGAGGATGAAACCTTAAAGAGGTTTTGGGAATTCGATTCAGATCCAAAACTGTTGAATAAAAAAGTTTTAACTCCGGAAGAACTCGCATGTGAAGAACATTTTAGGTCTACGTTTAGTAGAAATTACTCCGGTCAGTACGTTGTTCAATTACCTTTTCGCTCAAAAGAGTTTTGTGATAATGGAGATACTAGAGCCGTTGCGATCAAGATGCTCTCAAGTATGGAGAAGAGATTATCTAAAAATAACGAACATCGCAAAGATTATACTAATGTTTTAGATGAATATGTTACGCTTAATCATATGGAGGAAGTATCACCAGATGCAGATCTTACACATGGAGTATGGTTACCACATCACCCAGTTATAAGGTTGGACAAGAGTACTTCACGAACCCGAGTAGTATTTAATGCTTCAGATAGAAGTGCTAATGGAGTTTCATTAAACGACAATCTCATGGTGGGCCCAATTTTACAACCGGAATTGAGACATACAATCTTGCGATGGCGATTGCCAATAATCCGTCTGACAGCTGACATCATCAAAATGTACAGGCAAGTAAAAGTCGCTGAAAAACATTGTAATTATCAGTGGCGTCATATAGCATGGAGGTCAGATCCAGATTCAGAAATCAAAGATTACCGTTTATTAACTGTTGCAGCAAGTTGCAATCGATGAAGGCCAAAATTACCCTCTTGCTGCAAGCAAAGTTCCAACGGATTATTATATGGATGATCTTTTAACCTTTTTAAGATACTAAGAATTGAACTTAAGTTCAACTTAATTTTATATCAAATTTTTCTTATTTTCATTTATAAAATGTTTTACGTTCTTTTGTTGAAATTAGTTTGTTGAAGAAAAAAAAAACTTTCTTTTTTGTTTCATGATTCATTGGAAATTGTTTAGATTAATGTAGTAAGTTCTTTGTACTTTAAATACAGTCCATGATATCGAATGTTAAGCAATTTGTTTGTTTTTGTATCTACTACGTTGTACCCTACCTTGTAAGAACTATTCGTCCTTGGTGGGTGGTATGTCCAATTTCTAAATGTCCATCATAAAAATGTAAGCTAGTTTAGTTCGCCAAAATATGATATCATAGATGGCGCTAGTAGTATAATAAATCGCGCATGTAACTTTAAAAATGTTTCCACTGGGTATAATACTTTTTTTTATAATTAAATGCCTACATGCTCTGGATGCTCTGGATTATTGGTTTTATTTCTTTACTCTGACATCCCTGGCTTGGTAATCCTTGGGACAATGTTACACCAATTAAACACCGTTGTTCTTCGAGTAACCCAGAAAACATTTCTTCTCAAAATGTTTGTTGCTTACAATTTACGATGCTCTTAAACTAGAAATGTTATATAAGGGTCGTTGTAGTGTAATCCTATTATTGAATATATCGCTTAACAGATATTAGGTTATCATACCTATTACCCGATAATAGTCAAATAATAGCGAGCCGATTTAGTATCAGAATCAAACTAATATAGGTGTTATATTCAACCTTGTAAGTTAACACTATTAGCACAAAAACACGGTAATCAATGTTAAGTCCGATCTCAGTTCTTGGAAAATGATGGAAAATGACGTAAATGACCTGCAGGAAAACAATAATAAATTAAAAAGTACAATACAAGAATTATCAAATCGTCTTAACCTGGTCGAGCAAAACTTAAGAGAGACAAACATTGAGATCGACGGTATTACAGAACATAAAGAAGAAAACTTAAATAACACTATTTCCCAATTGGTGAAAGTAATTGGAGAACCGATAGCTCCTGAAGATATAGTTCACGTGACACGAGTAGCGAAACTTGTCAAGGATAAACTTGTCAAGCAATCAGCAAGATAAACTTAATACTAGGCATCTTGGTCTGGGTGGAGCTCGTAATCCCGTGTTTGTGGCTGAACATTTGTCCCCTACGAATAAAGCTCTGCATGCGGCGACACGTTTGAAGGCGAAGGAGTTAACATATAAGTTTATTTGGATACGCAACGGTCGCATCTTTGTACGCAAAGATGAATTCAATGAATCCAAATTAATTATAAATATGGACAGTTTGAGTTTACTCATTTAAGTTTTCGTTTAATCAAAAATGATGTGGCATATTATACCTAAAAATTCGATTTTATGTACTATCAAAATGTCCGTGGTATTCGTACCAAAACACAAGATGTCCTTAAAAATATTCTTTGTAATGATTATAAAATAATAGTTTTCACAGAGACTTGGTTAAACGATAGTATTTCGGACAGCGAATTTATTGATACGCGTTATTTAGTTTATCGTAGAGATCGATGTTGTACCAAGAAAACTAAGGTCGATGGCGGTGGTGTGATGATAGCTATGTCTCGTGATATTCCCTTTAGTCGTGCTAAAGAATGGGAAAATTTCTGTGAAGACATGTTGACATGACAATTTTGATATAATTTTTAACCAAAGTGATAATGTCATAATACTAGGTGATTTTAAATTAAGCTTTGTTGATTGGCATCGCAGTGGCACACGTCTATTGGCAACTAACTATAACAAAAGTCTCGGCTATTCACTTATTGATTTTATGTCACTGAATGACTTCAGATTAACAGTATTACTAATTCTAACAATAAGATTTTAGATCTTGTCGTCACTAATATTAGCGAAACATCTGTATCTACAAGCTTAAATTCGATTAAACTCAAACTCATTTATTTCACAAATTACTACAGCAACAAAATATAACAATAAAAGCACTTAGACACACACAGTAAAGTACAGATTTTTAACATAAAACAATGACCAAGACCAGAAATACAGAAATACAAAAAGAAAAGAAAAAAAAGGAACAATGCAATGTAAAATATAAACACACAGAAAAGAGATAGAAAATAATAATAATAATAAACAAGAATTAAAAAGCAATTATGACAACTGATCGGAAATAAAACAATAATTGTTAAAAATACATAGAACAATATGTTGCGCTGTAGTATATTTGTCAAACAGGACACATCTCAGCATGTGCTGAAAATTTGACCATTACCATCCTAGTATACTTGTATCAATACCGACAATAATAATTCAGCACCTCAAATTATGGTTCAGTAAATAGCCGCAGTGATTATAATTTTTATAAAGCCGATTATAATAGTATTAACTTGTACCTGAAAAACATTAATTGGACTGATTTGTTCCATAATTGTAGTGATGTTAACTGTATGGTATCGTCTTTTTATAGTGTTCTTAAACAAGTGATTAGCGAATTGGTTCCTAAACGCAGGGCTAAATTACAGAAATATCCAGTCTGGTTCACCAAAAACTTGATTAAGTTGATTAAAGAAAAATATAAGCTTCGTAAACGGTTCAATAAATACCAAAATCCACGTGACAAGTTCGAATACGACTTACTACGAGAACGGTGCCATAAACTATATGATACATGTTATAGCACATACACTCAATCAATAGAAACCAATATCCAAAGGAATCTTAAATTGTTTTGGAGCTACATTTAAACTAAGCGAAAGAATTTAGCTTCTATTCCTGATTCTATGAAAATGAACGACGAGTTTGTTTCAAATAAGTCACTAATCTCGGATCTTTTCGCTAAACAGTTTTCTGCGGTTTATTCCTCTACCAGTATTTCAAATATCAATACCTCCCATCACTTACATGATTAATCTCACAATATAACTACTTCAGTAAGGTTTTTAGAATCTGATATTCATAAGCAGATAAAAAGACTAGACGCACAAAAAGGATCCGGTCCTAAAAATAAACCTCCACTTTTTATTAAAAATTGTAGATCTGCTCTTACGTTACCCTTAAAGATAATTTACAATTACTCATTAAAAACAGATCAATTTCCGGACGAGTGGAAGAAAGCGAGAATTGTACCAATTTACAAGAAGGGTGATGTATGCGACGTGGCCAATTATAGACCAATATCTATTTTATCGTGTTTTGCTAAACTATTCGAATCACTTATCTACCCTATTGTTTACCGTCAAGTTAATATTTCCTTGTCTGATTTCCAACATGGCTTTAGAAGTGGTCGATCTGTAAATAGTAATCTGGTTTCCTTTGTATCGCGGTTTCCTTGTATTACGCAGGAGCACAGGTCGATGCAATATATACTGATATGTCTAGTGCATTCGACAAAGTCAATCATGTCATTTTGCTTTCTAAGCTAAAGGCATATGGTATTCGGGATATCTTATTACAATGGTTCAGTTCATATCTTAGCAATAGACCGCAATCAGTTGTCGTCAATGGATCTCAATCACAAGTTTATTATGCTAGATCAGGTGTTCCGCAAGGCTCCCATTTATTTTTTATTTTTATCAATGACATAGTTACCCACATAAAGCACAGTAACATCCTTCTTTTCGCCGATGATTTTAAGATATATAAATGCATAAACAGTTCCAAAGACGTTTTAGCTCTCCAAAATGATTTAAAAAGTATGGCAGAAAGGTGCTTACATAAGAGTATGGTCCTCAGTCCAAAAAAATTTTTCCATTCATTTACAAAAAAAATTAAACCCATAGTTTATTCATACCAAATAGATGATGAACCACTGACTACAGTCCATGAGATCCGTGATTTGGGAGTAACTATCGACAGCAAACTTAAATTCACGGCACATGTAGATAAAATTGTCAAAAAATCAACAAAAAAGCTGGGTTTCATAAAACGAAATACTCGTGACTTTATACATCCAAATACAAAAATTATTCTTTGTAATTGTCTTGTCCGTTCTCGTCTTGAAGTTGAATTTAAGTTGTAGTTATGTTATTATTTATTTTATAAATTAATGTTTTTATTATATAGTATAAAAAACTATAAAAGCTGTGTATACCTATAATAGGCGTATATATATATATATATATATATATATATATATATGTGTGTATATATATACATATATATATTATATAAAGATTTTTAAAAGTGCTTATAAGTGGTTTTTGTATATTTGCTGTTGGTGTACCTAATAAACACCAAGAACTTCGTGATTAGTATTATTTAATTTTATTTCCATTGGAACTTCTTTAAGACAAATTACATCTGTTCTTTCAGCTCAAAAGCTACTGTATTACTTAATATATGCTTAAACGTTCGTATGCCTTTGCAGTCATTACGTCGACTAAGTAATATATTATTATGCTCACTTTTTTTTTTATTGAAAAAGGATAAGACGTTTGTCTTCTATCTCACCTCATGGAAAGTGACGATGAAGACGAAGGTGTTACGTGTCTATCCACGAGATACCTACTCACTCGACGCTTGAAAGAACTAGGACTATAGTTTTCTGGAAAAACAGACGCAGGCAGTTCATTCCACACCTTGGCGACCCGCACCAAAAAGGAACTATCGAAGCGTTTTATCGAAGCGATTGATTGAGCATTGCTATATTTGGTATGTTAAAATTAAGTGGCAAAAAAGCTAGTTTTTTTTTTAACTTTGTTAATGACACATCAGTATTCGTACATGATTCTTGTACAGAGGCACTGTAAATTGCATCGATCTAAATATTATCAAAAATATAAGCTATATTACATTCGCAAGAGATAAAAACTTTATTATTAATACAAGGGTTTTTAAAATACGACTGAAGAATTCGTGCATTTGTGAAACATGACGCTGATGAGGCATCATCAGCGTCAAGTTTCCTAAACGATTCTGCAAGGTAATCATAAGTAGACTCATGTTCAGTAAATGCTTTGATTGTGGCACCTATTAGCGCTGAAGATTGGTCCAAAATAACTTCATTAGGAATTGATTTCTGACTGCCAAGATTTTAACCAGTTAGATATAGTATCCATCGTCTAAGTACTAGAAATAATTTGGGCAACTGGAACACTTCATTTATTTTCTTCGCTGTAACGTACAGCAAAGTGTAATTTTTCACAATTAAATCAGTTTTTTTAAAAAAGCTACCAGTTGCGTCGATGCTCAGTATAACTCTATGGTTATTATGATATTGGTTGTAGTATATTTCTTGTGACGTAGACCAATAGTAAATATAATAATATGTATGAATTGTTATGTGCTTAATATAATCATTATAGGGTTGTACATTTTGAGCCATATAATAAAGCCAAAATTGGATCTTCATGATAATGATCACTAAGATTACTTTCATGTCGTATTTGTCGTAAAGTTCCAAGTTAAGGTAGATGGGGTGGTTCAGAATTCCCAACTTCCATCGCGTTATTAATTTATTGTTAATGAACTGTTATCGGAGCCTCATTTTTCAATTTTTCCATTAATTCTTAACGCTTTATGGCTGACATTTTGAATTTTTTTCTTAAATTTTGCGTAACATTTTTATTAAAATTTAAAATTAAACTGATGCAAGAAGCAATATTTTCTGTAGGATATGTAATTACAATTTTCATATTTATTATTTTCATTATCCACATGAAAAGGTTTTCAAAATGTCTTTTGATCGATAAATAAAGTGCTTTAGGCGATTTTTTTTTTAATTTCAGTAGAAATTTTTATAAATATTTCACTACACGGTGAAGGTAAATCATTTCTCGATGGGAAATATTGTTTGTATTTACAAATCACTTTTTTCTGTTCACCTAAATCAACCTTTTTTTTCCGCTTTTTATAGTGTCTTAATTATGTACGATAGCAATGAAAATTATACGAATGAAACTAAAGTTATCTACTTGTTGTAAACTATCAAGCTTGTATGATAATTAGGAAACAAAGTGCAAAATACAGATAGTTTATCAACTGCCCGCATTACATTTGCAATGTGCATTTACGAAGCAATAGTTGAGCCATTACAAACATGCGCACTGAGTCATAAATCATTTTTGTCAGATCTCTGGCTCACACATATAGGCATATCGAAACTCTCGCTCGCACTTCTAGTGTTGTGTGTAACAACAAAGCAGGGATTTGTCGATAGTCAATAGCAGGTAAACAGGGAAAGGTTCAGGAAATAATGCAAACTGCTACGTGCGTCCGAGCGGCATCCCTTTATCGATAACGAGTTGTGCGGCATTGTCACATCCCTTTGACGTAATGTTTTATGACTCAGTTTGCACGTTTGTAATGGCTCAACTATAGTTACAAACAATAAATTATTTATATAGAGTAAAACTTTTATATGGTTTGTAAATGACATGATGATTTGAACCTTTACATTAGTGCAATTCAGGGGTAAAAATACTTATTCTTCCGAGTGTACCAATATAATACATTAACTATGCCAATGTAGATTTCTTTAAGTAGATATAATTGGTATTCATATAATTCTTAATTAAAAAATATTCGTAAAATATACATTCAAATATAAATTCAAACCCGAAATGCACTAATGTGAGAGTTCAAATCATTATATCATTTACAAATCATATACTTACAAGTTTTACTCTAAATAAATAATTTATTGTTTGCAACCAGCTTCGTAAATGCACATTCATAATAAGAATAAGAATATTAACATAACTAAACAAAACTCGGATTTCTCAGGAACTATACAACTGATCAAGTGTGTGTTTTTACTTACTTACTTGAGGTACTGTTTTGGTAAAATTTTTTTGTGTCTTATTATGTTATGTGGAATGGTTAAATATTAAAATAATAAAGAACCCCAGCCATATTGACGCCAATATGGCGGGTGTAACTTAATTTTGCATTATTTTCGATCTGAATCAGGTACAGATTTTTTAGAGCTAGGTACAAAATAGTGAATTTCAGGTACATTTTTATGGTGGTTTTATTAATTCTTCTAATTCGTTATGGTACACCCGCCATCTTGACGTTCATCTTTAATGCTCTCGACTATCATTTTGATCTCAATAATTTTAAAGTATGTTGTAAAAAAGTTCTGTGATAAAATTAAAGTACAAAAGTTTTATTTGCAATTTTAACATCCTTATTCCTCTGTTACAGTCACAAAAAGTTGTTCTACTTGAAGATCTAGCAGCTCAATTCAAACTCAAGACCCAGGCTGCTATAGACAGGATTACGGAACTGCAGGCCTCCGGGGAGCTCACTGGGGTCATTGATGACCGTGGGAAGTTCATCTACATATCACAAAGTGAACTTGAAGCTGTTGCCAAGTTCATCAAACAGAGAGGAAGAGTTTCTATTACTGAACTAGCAGAATCAAGTAATGATTTAATTAATTTAAGCCCTGTTGCTGTTTCATAGATTTAAAATAAAAACACTGTTACAATTCAAAATTTATTTAATAAAGAGTTAAGAACAAAGTTATTCATCATTTTCATCTCCTCCAATCAAATCTTTATCCTTTTCTAATAAAAATAATGAAGATTCTCTGAACCGTTCTAAGATATCTAACAGTTTACTCTTAGTGAACACTTTGTACAGCCCACGGTTCTCACTGGCAATCAAAACACTCAACTTCAGAGCTTCTTTATGATTGTCAATGTCATCTGTGCTCTGCAGAATTCTTAAGATCAAGATCACAACTTCTGGAACACAAAGTCTTCTCAAAGTTTCCAGCTGCTTAATTCTTTCCAATCTCTCATCTTCATCAAATTTCAGTGAACATTCACCATCACTTTCATCTTGAAGCCATCCCCCTGGGAACAGCAACACATTGTACAGAAGAGTCTTGGTATGTCTTGATTGATGCAAGATAGCATTTTGCCAACGTTGCTTTTGTTGTTCTACAACCGCACATCTTTGTTCATGGTGCACTTTGTCTGAAAAACTTGCATCTGGTGGTAAGGGCTCTACATCTTTTGGCTGTCCACTTATAAAGTGCCTATGCCAAGTTCCATAACTTTCCAATGCTTCCAAGTAGGCTTGCAGGCATAAATATTCTCGAAGTTCTGAAGAGTTGGTTGGTACCTTCTTTGCAAAATTAGGAAACATTTTGTTGATGCTAGCCACTGTGGCTAGTGCTGCATCTGTGTTACTGACAAATATAAATGTGCGTACCATGGCATTACTCAACCACAAGGCCTCTTGCTCCTGTTGTGGCACAAATGATAACCATTCAAGTGAATTTATAACTTTGCCAATCAAAGCTTTATCCTTTTCTACAGCAGCAGTTTGTGTGAAAGTAACATCAATATTGCCGTAACCTTCTTGAATGTCCGTTATTGCCTTTTTGACAGCAAGTCTAGCAGATGCTGCTACATCAATGCCTGCATTCACTCCAGCAGATATTACTCCTTCTCTGTGCTCGCTTTTATCAATATGATCCATTAAATCTGCATACAATAATAATTGACGATCCGCTGGCACTGTTGAGGTGTAATATGCAATAAGTTCAGGAAATTCAACAGATCCATTTACCAAACTCTGGATAAGGTTTGAAACATACTTCTCTAAAATTAAATCACCCACATCATGCTGTGGATCTTTTCCCATCAAACGTAGAACTAGAATCAAATGTGCCAAGAATCTTATAAACTTATCTTCAGAGCTTTCTACCCACTCTGATGCATTTTGAATAATGGACCTAATTTGTCCCATCATTAAATATCTCTGACAGGTTTGGTAATTAGATTCTCGTTTACCATTCATAAGTCCTTTCACAGCACTGAATACTTGTTGCAGAGACATATCTTCCGGTTCATATGCGGATTGTAATAGCTCCAGCACATCACCAGTGGTAGTGTTTGCCTGTGCTGTGATATGATGCTCATGTAAGAATTTATCAACTCTAGCTTCTATCTGAACTCTCAAGTGCGCCCACAGAAGATCTTCCCAGTTTCCTTGACATGCTGGTATGGTACTTGGTAAATGTCCAGATAATATCCCCACTGTGGCTCTGTAATGAATATTTTCAGCTGCATTGCTGGCTATCTGCAATACACACCATTTCCATAGGTCCCTAGAAGGATTCCCAATTGTTTGCAATTGAGTGTTGGGATCTTCTCTAGGCAAATAGTGGAGTAAGACCCATCCTTGCAGAACAGCGGCCCTCCAAGCCTGGCCAGCGCTGACACACAATGACACTGCCTCGTTGAACTTGCCACAGCGTACTTCAGTGAAAACTCTTTTGCACAAATCATTATCATCTTTTTGATCATCTGAATGAATAACTCTCTTTTGGCGTCTTGGAGCATCAGGATCTATACATGTGACCATAGATTTGTTATTTTCTTTGTTGAATAAACTTGAACCTATAAGAAGTTGATGCAATGTATTGCTCCAGTGTACATTGTTAGCAATAATAGGTGCAGAAGTCTTTGTTGCTTCTTCTTGATAAGCTGCTGTAGCTTCCAGCCAGTCCACTAATAGTTGAAGCAACCGCAACTCTGAGTCACACTGAAACAATGCACTTACTAGAGTTTGCTGTGACAATGTTCGATTAGAAATTATGGATTCTAGTGAATCTGGGTGTTCAGATAAGGAATCGGCATATAGCGCGTATAAAAGTTTCCAGGTGTTAGCTTCTTCTGCCAACCAGTAATTTTGTGCGTTATATCTATTCCATGGATCCACTAACTCCAAAGAATCGCAACAAGCTTGAGATAACCTCGCTAATGTGTCAAGAACTTCACTAGGGCGGCTTCCTTGGATAATTTCGAAGAAAGCTTCAGCCAATCCATCACCTACGGCTCCTGGGGCTACTAAGACCGAAGAATCATCCAACGCTTGTCTTAAACTGGTGTCGTTGAGAGTTTTAAAAATTGAAGTGTCGTTTAATATGGGGGACAAATTCAAAGTTTCATCTCGTTGAAAAATCTGTTTCGTTCTTTTATTTTTTAATGGTGTACGCTGAGTAGAATGTAATTGAAGGGTTCGCTCGTGATCCATTTTAGAACTTGTTTGTAACCAAAATAATAAACGTTAGCCGGCGGTATGCGAAGATAACCGTTTTTCGCTTACTGTTTTCTTTCACCTCAGGCGACTCTCAAACTCGCATGTGTTTACAAATTCCACTGACACTGACATCGATATTTGACTCTGACATTACTTGTTGTACTTGTTCGTTTGTACGTACGTAAGTCATTCACTCCACTCTTTTATATGCAACAAAACCAACTATTTCAGATATTAAAATATATCATAAGTTGAATTAGGATGTACCAAATTATCTGCTTGAAAATCCAAACTTGAACCAAACCAGTCAGCTCAGTATGTATATCGTTCTGATGGTTTAGATAGAAGTAGCCTTGCGTTAGTACCGGGTTCGAACCTGAATTTGAAGAACAGCCATGTGTCAAGAATCTCGAGGTATTATACCTCGATCTGTAAAGAGAATTTTAATTATATGTTTAATACATTTATTCATCCATGGATATCTTTTTATTTATTTATTATAAAAATTAGTCACTAAAAGCATTCATTCACGAAAATGATTTTTTGTTGTTTCGTTCCCTTCATTCACTTTATTCGACTCGAAGGCGACAGGCAGGTAAGTATAGGGAAATAATTTAGTTTTAAGTTGTCTAGTCAGGCACAAATTTGTTATAGCTTAGCATTTTTGTTGTAAGCAGAGTCATTTTTATTTATATTTAACTGTAGCTTGATTCATACTTTACTTCATTCCAAGTTTTTTTTAGTTGTGTACTTACTCAGTAAAATTTTTGTTAAAACACGAATATTCTGTACAACATAATTATTATTTATATAATTATTATATATTATATCTTTAGTAAACTTTCCTTTAATTTAATATTTTTCTGTTTTATTGCGTTAATGTTAATACTGATAACATGGTACTTACTAAGTACATAATTTATTCACATTTTAAGAGTACAGTATTAAAATATTGTAAAGAGACTAAGTTGCATGAGAATGCAACTCCTCTCCTCACAACTCATCATGTTGCTGCTATATTGTAGGTACCACCTAAATTGCAATGAGTACAAATATGAAATAACATCTTACCCAAAGATTGCTTGTGAAACATAAAAAGTTTGCCAATTTGTTAATATTGTAGTTAGTTATCATAATCCGGAGGAATTATGTTCAACCATTAGAAATATCTATTGAATAGATCATAGCCACTCATAATAGACCAAGACTAATTATTTGTTGAATAGAAACTAATAAATGTTGAAATAAAATAATCAGTATCTTTTTTTCCAACTTCCAAAAATATATTAATAAAATATAAATATATTTTTTAATAAACATTTTTATGAAAAAAGATGTGTATTCAATAAATGTTCTAAAGCATTGCACTTAAAATACTATAAAAAAAGCCAAATGAGCATTGCTTTCATTACAGCTAAGGTATTGTTATACACAATATCAGTTTTTGAATTTTTTATTTTGAAAATATTTTTTATTTTGGCTTTTTTATTAGGCTATTTCAACAAGTTGAATTGAAAGCAATTAATAGTGTTTAACACGTTAATGGGTGTTGTATTCTGTCTTTAATTATTTTTCTTTCCATGCTTTCCTTTTTCTTATTGCGAAATTCTGTAAATAATGAATTTTTGTCTATAATTTAAATTGTGCAACATTTGTAGTGAATAATTTTCAGGGAAAACATGTTATTTAATTTTTGTTTTAAATTAATAATAATTGCAAATCAGTGTTTCGGTAGAGTTGAGATACGAATTAATAAAATATTATATAACAAACAGAGGAAAAACAAGCTAGGAATGATGAGTTTATTTTAATTTTTTTTTTCATATCGACAATCATTGTGACATTTTTTCAAAGATGTGTCATGTAAATTTGTCAGTGAAGTGTTTTTACAGTTTGATGAGTATTACTCTTAAAACATCTACATAAACATTTACTCAAGTATTTCTCTGTGGCACTATACATTTATTTATCTTTTTAAGGTCAAATGTTTTCTGAAATGGGAATTTATGTCAATCTGAAGAAATTTATATGGTTTACAATGAAACAACAGTTCCGGTGCAAGGTAAGAAAGTCTTATATATCTGTAAGTACCCCTTAAAATCATTTATTTTATTTCACCTATGCATCATATTAACTATGTTTTCTGCATTCACTTTTAGTGTTTCTAAGAAAGTTGTTACTTAAGTATTCATCATAGGAAGAAAAATAACACCAGTATGGGAACAATAATATCTGATCAACATTAAGTTAATGCTTGCTATTTTTCAACAAGTACATCATTTGGTGGTCAAAAATTGCCCAGCAGAAATTAATAATTCAGTTCTTCATGGACTCATGGATAATCTAGATTTACAGTGAGCTTAGCCCAAACGTAACTTGTATTATTCTCCCTTAATTTTTTTTCAATATCTTTAGCAATACAAAATAGCTTATATGCTTGCGCTCTATGCACCACTAGTTAATTCATCCGATTGCGATGCATGCAACTGATATGTACTACGTACGCCCGCGCAGCTGATTCTTATCTCAGTTTATGCAAGCGACGCCGCAAGCAAAAGTTATAATATTATCGCGTTCAGTTTCTCTACTTTCTCTTACTAAAACCTCATGAAGAACAAAAAATAAAACGGAACGTAAAAAAAAAATTCATTCAATAATGCGTAGAACGAAACGTAGCAATATGCTTTTGCGAATCGTGCAACGTTTAAAATTTCGTTTCAATTGGCACAATGCGCAACCGCGCTATGGCCAAATATGGAAAAAAAAATTTCGTTTCAACTAATCATTTTAAAATTCGTAAAAAAAACTTGTGGACATAAATGAAGAGAAAAAATCCTAATATTGATCTCTAAAATGAAGAATTGTGACGTATAGGTTTTGTTTTATGTAAAGTTTACTTCAGCTATCTCTTGGTATATTTTAAATGAAATTTACGTATGAATCCCGCAATAGCCGTATTTTTAAGACCCCAAGAATTTTATACGTTTTAAAGTTGTCAATGATGCTTCGTAAACGAACCGGAAACTTATAAACCATCTCGTTAAATTTCGTATCAACTATAACTTTGACCTACATAATTCTTATAACTTATCAATAAGATGCATGTGTATTATTTAATAATAAAACACATTGGTTAAAATAATAAAGTAATGTTTTGATATCACTGTAATTTTGAACAGCGCAGCGTGGCGGTAATTCTTTGTACTCGTTTAGCTCCTATTAAATTATATAGTTTTCAATTATCACTATTTACCATATTTCTATTGCTTTTAACTCTTATTTTTACCTATTATTGCATCCTATAAATTCGATTTATTAATACTGACCCTAAATAATGCAGTCATACGTTTTTAAAAGTTATTTGACTTTACCGCGCAAGTACTAGAATTCAAGGACGCTCGTGTTGTCTCTTTCACCCAAGCTGTTTTCTCTGTGGCGGCGTACATTGCGGGTGCAGTTTGTTTCATGTTCCGTTTCGTCTGTTCTCTTGCCTACCCAAGAGTGTTTGTAGTCATATTCCGCCATTAATATAAAAATCGGCTTTTTGCTTATTTTTGTGTGCTAACGTAGTTCAATGTTTGTGTTATTTACAGTGATTTGATGCGTAATCTTTTGTGATTTACGTTAAATATCTTTAACAGGACCCCGTATTTCCTGATATATTGTAGCCGTAAAGGCAGAAACAATCAACTGCGCCCGCTAGCGTAGTCTTTCTTTTCATTTATCACGTGGGTCAAATTTGGAATATTGTGCTAAACTAAATTTGTTTGAAATAAAAAGCTGCGATTTTCAAGATACAATTACCTGTGTCTACAGAACCCACCGTATAATCAATCGTTTGCGTTGTTTTCAGAAGCGCGCCGAACTTCAATTAAGAATCTATTTTACGGTCATTATGGAGCCGGCTGGAGACTGATAATTGAAGAATGACTTTTGTGAACTGTGATATTGTGCTGTGAAGTGTTGTGTTTGCGGCTAGCATTCGTGAACTCTGCGTTACATAAGGGGATGGTAGGCGTCGGGACGAGGCCCTGAGGCGCGGAGCTGCGGGCGACGGTGGGTCATGGCCCCGGCCCTAACGCTCACGCCCCGCGAGCCTCCCGACGCGGTTCTGGACGTCGATAACTCACTGAGTATCCGCAGACGGGCGCTCGCGTCTGTCGATAACCTCTCCACACACATGGAGGAGGATGACATGGGGCTTCGAAATACGCCCAGTCTTGTCAAAGATTCCCAGGAGATGGAGCAAATTCTTGTGGATCTAGGAAGCAGTGACCTTGCTCCAGATTTGCTTCAAGCTATAAAAACTTTAGAGAGTGGTGGAGATGTTTTATCTACGGGTGATGCTGATGTTATTTTTCCTGGGTTTGACCTGACTGAGGCTGTTGATTCAGAAGGAGATGCTGCTGAGGACAAAATACGTCTGATGCAAGCCCGCCTGGAGCGTAGGTGTGCATTTTTACAAAGAAGGTTAAGAATATTGCAAGCTAGAGCCATTGGGAAAAGAGTGTCGGAAGAAGCAGCAGTAACATTTGAAAAGTGTATTAGAGGTGCTAGAAAAGATGGCGGAGGCAGGCCAATGGGCCTTAAAGCTTTGCTTAAGAAAGTAGAGACAACAGCAGTTTTGCAAGCGAATGCTGCTTCCCGCAGTACAATAGGCCCTACTTATTTTAGTGCTGGGTCTTCAAAGGGTGATGCATCGAGATCTGCTTCCTTAGGGATTCCTACTGGCACTCTTGCTGGCTTAGATGATACAGCTGGGGCACTTCGGTCTCACTTGGCAGTTGTGAAACGTGAATTGGACTCGGATGCTACAGCTTCTTCATCAGGTGCAGAGAGCAATGATGAGGCAGTGACCTACAACAACCCTCACCAGCAGCCTATGCCTATGTAAGTGTGTTCTGCAAGTTATTGAATTAATTATTGTGGGTTATTGAACCTTTTTGTACTCTTATCAGTCACTGGCAATATTTTTGGTACTGCAAAACTACAAGTCAAAATTTTATTAACTTATTTACTGCACAACTTTTATCAGGATCTATCATTGCACCTTTTGAGTGTAGAAAGTATTTCATCATTATTCATACAATAAGATTACACTGCCTGATTATCCTTTTTGTGGACATATAACTCATTATATATTCTGGTTAGGTTAGAATGGCACTGAGAACATTATATATAGGTTTGATTCTGATATAATTTACTCATTTAAAAAATTGCCTTTTTTTATTTATACTCAATTTGGTGGAGAAACAGAATTATGTTCTGTAAAGGTTTTTTTTTTTACTGTGTACAGACATTTGGTTTCTTATCTGTTTTGTGGCTCTAGATATTAGGAACCTTTTTTTTATGTATCACATTGTATATTAGTTCATGATGGCATGTCAGTTCATAACTAGTATGCATAACAACAACCAAGTAGCACAGTGGTTAGTAGCATGGCCAGGGCATTAATTTGTGTGATGAATTTAGATGTTTGTTCTCGGGTCATTGTTGTTGATTTTTATATAAGTATGTTTATTCTGGGTTTCCCCCCAGTTCACTTTGTGGTCATCCATAACTCAAGCTCTGCTTACTTTAGGGCCATACAGTTGGTGTGTGTGTCTGGGGATTTATTATTATTTGAGGATTTATTATAAGATTTGTTCAAAAGTATTATCACTGCTTTATGGGACAACTTCTTAACAATTTGTAGAATTGCTTTGCAGTGTTCGGAGTGTAACACATAACTTGGTAAGACATAATGTAATCTAATCTTTGCAATGAAATCACCACAAACTCTGAGTCATTTGTAAAACTAAAGCTAATCCATTTATAAATGGGTATAGGTAGCAGCTTATTCTTACTTATCGGTAGAAATGGGCAGTGGGTAATAACCTTTACCATAGTAACCTTTTTTCATGAGTTATAATGAATTGTGTGAAGAAATTATATCTTATGAAAACCAATGCATATATGCCACATGAAGAAAAGCCAGTATAGTTGAGTATTATATACCAAGTAGGTATTCAAATAAATGAAAACAATCAACAATTATCGTTTGGTTCTTTAAAAGATAGACTTAATTATCATAAATAATAGCTAGGTAATCTCAAGTAAAATCTCTTTTGAATCTGTGTCATCAAGTCTGACATTAATTTGTCTTATTCTTTGAACCCGCCTTAATAGTTAAGAGTTTACCTGATAGATTGAAGTTCGAAATAAAACATGTGTTAATCAATTATGTGTTAATATCACAGGGTTTTTGTAAAAATTTTTACTATAACTGATGTAAAGCGTGGGGATGACAGTAATGTATCTACATAATATAATATTTTATTTTATATATTAGAATAGGAATGTTACATAGTACACCACTTTGGGTGAATACCTGGGTTGCCCATTGTGCCCATGGTTATTGCCCATGAGTGGCTAATCACCAGGGTGCCTATCTGTACTTATCAGTTGAGTGATTTTTGGCATAATTTTATCAGATTTTAAGAGCTGTTCAAAAGAATTTGTATGTATATATGTTTTTTTTAATTAAAGGTTCAGGAATAATCATAAGTTTTCTCATATAAAAAAAATAAAAGGTAAATATGTTGCAAAATTTCACACACAATAAAACAATTACATTTAATTATTAGACAACAGTACCAGCTCTCCTGCTACTTGGTTTACTGAAGTTGTAGTGTGATAAAACATGAATGTGGTCTGATGCTATTATAAACAGTGATTTAAAATGCCATTTTTTTGTTTTGTTGATATGTAAAATAATTTCTATGGTTATTTATTGAAATGGTTAATCTAAAATAAAATATATTTTTGTTGAGAAAAAAATTTTGCAAAACATTTATAGATTAAAATATTACAATCTGGGGATGGGTATTCAAATGTGGTACCAGACTATTATTGTATCATTATAGCCTGAGAATTTACACAAAACAAGTGAAAGATATTTAAATTCACCTGCTTCAGTTCCAGGGTAGGTTTAGAATATTGTCTCCAAAAATGTTACTTCATATCTGCTGATAAACAAAACTTAAGTACTGATCCTAAAATATTTCAGTGAGAAGCGAGCATTGTGGTCATGGCAAAGAGCTCGAGCATCCATAGCTAGCCGGTGGACCTGGCTACAGGCACAAGTTCAAGAGTTAGAATATAAGATTCGACAACATAATGACCTCCATAAACAGGTAAATAAACTAGAATTATTTCATATATCTTGAACAAAGGATGCTTTCAGACAGCTCTCATTCAAATTAAACAATTGTCAAACTGTTTATCATAGTATATAATTTCAAAGTTTATTGAACTCAAATTTCAAAGGTTTAAACTAGCATACCCATATATTATATTTTATATGGGATATAATATATGGGATATTATATTTTATGTTTTCTTACACTGCAAAAACAAGAAATATGGTTGCAGTTTGGCAAATGATGACCTAAATATTTCCATGGTGCTTATTTTATCAATTGTTTCTTTATCACTTCTGATATAAATCTAATTCTTAATAATCTCATCTTACAATACTGTATTAATTTGTTCATTATCAATATAATTGTGTTTGTTTTTTAAAAACTTTAATATACAATTTTTTTTACTGTGAACAGTTATAAAATGTGACCTGTGTTAAAAAGTTTGAAAATTTGATATGGAAGTAGTAATTGATAAAATAAGAAGTCACTTCTTGCATTATAAATTATTATTTTTACTAGCATATAAAAATCAAGTATTTTTTGTTATATATTTCACCATGATTTATAGAGCATGTTGAGACTTGCTTGCATCATCCGTTTCTCGAAGGAAGTCGTCTTAAGCAGACGCGCGCATGTGCCCCAATAAACACAAATTGTTGTGCAACATTTACGACGCGACCTGTAAATTATGAACTTTTATGCTTTTGAAAAAGTTTTTTTTAGATTTTGTTTCTTTTTGTTTTTGTTTTTTTTTTTGAAAAAGGATTAGATGTTTGTCTTCTATCTCACCTGATGGAAAGTGACGATGAAGACGAAGGTGTTACACGATTTAATTACATTACTTTTTAGTACTTGTTTAGACATTGTTAAAATCATTGCTTGATTATTTACATTTTTCTTTGGTAGCTGTCTATTTTCATATTAAACATGAAACAACATTTCAACAAAAACACAACAACAAAACAAAACATTAAAAAAAAAAACTCATTTATTATATGCATATAGAATATATATTTCTACAGTAGCTCCTTTTCTACAACAATAGGTCAATGGAGGTATTTGAACAATTCACTTGGGCAAGTTTCAGTTCTGAGATGGGGAACTTTAATTTTAGCTAATGCAAATCTTATTATGAATATTAACATTGAACAAACTTATCAACCTATGGTATGGTTCAGTAACATGGGTAGATAAACAGGAGTTCACTAATTTCTTTTTTTTATTGCATGGCTACGAACTCTTTTAGCCACCCCTCATATTTTAAAATGCATAATTATGATTTTATTGTATGGAGGTAAACAGCACACATCATTTTTCAATTCTTTTCATGCCATTATGTATTATTATTTAGTATGCATAAATTATTGCATGTATTATATGTATTAGCATTAAACTAATCTACATTATGACGCGATTCTCAATTTCAATGACAATTATAAATACTGTGATGTGATATATTGATTAAATGTTTTAGTACTGCACCATACGAACTAAACACATCTACTTTATATTTATTATTTTTTACAAACTGACGACTGACTGGTGTAGTGGTAAGTAGCCCTGCCTCATACTCTGAAGGTCCCAGGTTCGAGTTCTGGCCCGGGCAATAATTTGTGTGATGAACACAGATGATTGTTCTCGGGTCATGGTTGTTTGTATTTATAAATGTATGTTTATTCTGGGGTCCCCCCAGTTCGCTGTATGGTCATGGTACTTTGGGACAATACAGTTGGTGTTTTTGTCGGATGATTTGATTTGATGATTTTTTACTTAAACTCCAGGTTCGCGAAGCCAAAGGCGCCGTACAGTTTATGGGCGAGCCGGCAGCATACCAGGGTTCGTTGCCAGGTGCGGACCAGAACAAGCTCGAACTGGACTCGGAGACCTGTGCCAGAGTTCGGCCCCTCGACCGAGACTCCTTCAAGAAACGCAAGCTGCTGCAGATGCATAACTTGCACATAGCTACCAGCAAAGCAGCCAAGCCTACAGATATAATGTAAGACAACTAAATCCCTATTAGTAGTTTTGTATCTGTATAAGTAATAGAAATATCGAAAATATGTTTAGAATATTAAGTTGCTTAGCTGTGTAATAATAGTATGTAACTTATTGGTCAGAGTATAGGAAGGGCGCCACTATGGCCCCTTTTTACCTTATGGTACCTTTTTTCCATTGTTATCCTAAAACTGATGCTAACCCAATCATAAGATGTCAAATAAACTTTTTATACAACATTGATAAAAGCGAGAGGCATTAAATGAAACCACATATTTTGTGTATCATTATCAGGCTACACAACAAAAATCAAATCAATGTAAGCAACAGTTTAGTCACAGGAATGATTTTTAGTTTTTACTTAGCTTCATTTAAACACTCTGTATCTTCCCAATCACCTGATCGTAAGTTTGTACTGTAGGCATACGTAGTTATCTAAACGACAAAATTCACGCGAGCGATGCGACGTTGCCAGTTCGCATCGTAAGTTTGCAGTACAAACAAGGAAGTACTTGTACTAAATCTTTCCTTAAAAGAAAGTACAGATCACGGTTATCTCACTCTAATGTAATAAGCGTAACAGAAATAGATCAGTTTGTTGCTATAGCGCCGGCGGCGGCTCGGCTAATTATGTCAAGGGCACAATTTTTACTTTGTTTAGTGCGAAGACGCGTTGCATCCGGGGTGCACGTTGCGCAATTCAGCACGGATTATTGTCGCTCACGCGTCCCATTTACTAATGTTAAGTTTTTATTGTGATAGGACAAGTAACTGAGTATTTTAGGTTTAGTTTTGTGAGTAGTTTTTAATTATTTTGTAAGTACGTAAAACATCCACACTGCCTCGTGCTACATACACGGCGTCAGAATACACTGACATGATTTTAATTTACGGGGAATCCCACGGAACCGCAGCTCTAGCTCTGCGAACTTACCGAGAAAGGTGTGGAGACAGCCGCGCGTGCCCTAGGAACGCTCGCACCATAGTATTGGCAGTACAACGGGCATGGGAAAACAAACCATTAGCAGCGCATCAGGAGGGAGTCCCATCGCAGCAGATACCTACTGCGCGCGATCAACAGATTCTTGACTATTTTGACCGCAACCCCACATCGAGTCTGCATAGAGCCAGAGCAGTTTAGAGTTTGCCATAGAACCGTGCAAAAAATTTTAAAAGGAATAAATTAAAAAAGTAATTTAAAAAAATTCAAGCCCTTTTAAGAAGGGATTTGCCAGTCAGGCGTACTCACTGCCAGTGGATACTTGACAAAGACCCGAATTTTTTTATTAAATGTCATGTGAACCGACGAGAGCACATTTACACGCAATGGCATATGGAACCAACAAAATCTCACATACTGGAGTATTGAAAATCCACGCATGGTTCGGGAGTCAGAGCATCAGTACCGCTTCTCTGTTAATGTGTGGGCTGGAATACACAGAAACCAGATTATTGGCCCTGTTTTTATTGACGGCACCCTTAACGTGGCAAAATTTTTGGAGATATTATCTGCATTTATGGTACCAATTGGACGGAGCTCCTCCACATTCAGTGATGTCTTCCAGAGAGCTATTCACCGAAATGTTTGGAAAGCAGTGGATTGGTCGATTTGGAACAGTACTGTGGCCACCACGGTCCCCGGATCTCACTCCAATGGATTTTTTTATCTGGGGGTTTGTGAAAAGTGAGGTGTACGCGATAAACGTGAATACCGTAGAGGAACTTAAGAACCGGATTATTTTAGCGTTTCATAAATTAAAAAGTTTAACAACAAACAGTGACCTTATTGCACGATTAAATAACAATATTATACGTCGGACATAACGGCAATGCAAACGGCGGACATTTCGAACAATTGAAGATTTAATGTGTAAGTGTTACAATTAATTATTTTTGTTTATTATTTTCATTGATCATACCTTCCAACGTTACCTACATCAAATGTTTACATTATCATCCATATCAAACCCGGGCGCTCCGCTGTGTAGGTAGGTGTGCGAGCCGGTGAGCCTGCCGCCGCACACGCTATGCTACTCAAATGCTACGTTGCCAATTTGTTACGCAGGTGGCGGCAGGCTACTCAACAAAGGATGTTTACATTTTAACTTAATTATTAAGCTATTTAAATTCTTTGAAAAACGTTTTTTGGTATACTTCTCGTTAACTTTTTTTTAATAGTTTCGGATTAACAGTGGGCACTTATAGTATATGTGGTTTCATTTAATGCCTCTCGCTTTTATCAATGTTGTATATTGTAATACTGTTTTTTATCCAAACAGGCGGTTGGTTAAAGAGAAAAGTTTAATGACTTAAGAAAAGTCACTGTTTTATCAAAAACTACCGAAATGGTTCCTTTATCAGTGTGGAGATATTGTAACATTCCAGCTGAGTATTGCAAATAATTATAATGCCTGATATGTTGGGCAAAGTGGCCAAATGGCTGTTATCGACATGCTGTGCAAATGAAGTACTAGCCTATGGTCGCGCGTTTCACTCACCACTTGTTTATATTATTACCAAAGATTAGAAGGTGTACCTTTCCTCGTCATATATCTCAGTATCCTCCTCCATACCCGCAGGTGCAGCTGTCAACCCCCGCTGGAGAGCTGCGGGGTGTGCGCGGGGCGCGCGGACCCGCGCCTGCCGCTGCCGCCGCACGCGGCGCTCAGCCGCCGGCAGATGGTGGCGCTGGTGGACCCAAGCTTCCACCCCGTGCTCAGTGAGCCTAGAGGTACGAGACTATGGCCTTACATTGTACAATAACAAGCATTCAGTATCTTTTGAATTGTATATAATAGTAGTTTCTGTTGTCGTAAACTTGTCTGGAGTGGTACTAATTGTTCCTATTTAAACCGTTAGTGTACCCACGGTGACGCCGTTGTATTCTGTAAAATAACAGCCAGTGAAATGAAAGAAACAAAATCAAATCCAACTGAAGTGTACGGTTGGCAACACCGCATTGATCGATAATTCAGTGCAGAACCAGTGTTAATGGATTGACTACAATTCATGACTTCCTTGGGCATGGATGTCAATTAACATTTGGTATATTTGATGTTGCTTACATTTTAAAACTCATTAATGTAATAATTATAACTCGCAGCAGTTAAGCCAACTCAGCTCGTAGCATATTCGTGTTTGTAGCGTTGTATAGAGCGCAGGCTGTTTTATTTTGTGTGTACTACTAAAACGCAAACATGTCTTGAAGCTGGTTTGGCTGTAATGTATAACAATATTTAACTAATTTTGGTTCACGGAGTTGTCAGCACACTCATGACCTACTGTAAATATATTTATTCCTGTCTTATCCAAGCAGTTTTAGATATAAAATGAAATATATTATATTACTTTGAATGCTGCAAGGCGGTATACAACGTGGTCTTCACCTATCAACTTTGAAATAAATAAATAATAAATAAACATTTCTAACAACCACACCACATTATCTAGCCCACATTAAGTATCATTAAGAACTGTGTTATGGATACTAGATAACGGATGAATAAACTTCAGAAATATATAAACAAACATAGATTTTTTTTTAATATATAAATATTAGAAATAAACTTAAATAAACATACATACACATCCATGACTAGAGAGCAAATATATTATAATATCTGCCCCTACCAGGATTCGAAACCGGGACCTTTGGCATGGAAGGCAAGACTACTTACCTCCTTAGCAAACCATATTGATAGAAATATGTCTCAATGCTGTTTTTTTTTTTTATAATTGACATCCAATAATATCAATAATTATAAACCTTTAATCAATAAAGATTAAAGTAGTAATAATGTAATGTTTGCACATGGCGCAGACATCGGGCCGGCGACGCACCTGACGGCGCTGAGCTCGCGCGCGTGGTTCCGCTCGCGGCTGCACAAGGCGGCGCGCGGCGGCCACCACGCCGCGCTGGCCCGCGCCCGCGCGCCGCTCAACCACGCCACCGGCGCTGTCAGTGAGTGCCGTTTACTGCTAGCGTAGGGAATGTTGGGATGTTATATTAAAACTATTGTCATTTGTCTCTGAGACTTAAGAAAATCCAATTTGATTGGAAAAAGGTGAAGACAATTTGAATGCTGATATTCAAGTTAACTTTATTTCTTGCTACTATAAGTTTGAATGTCTATGTTAGCAGTACCAGCTGCTATGTGCAGGAAAGGCTATTCTTTAAAAGTTAATCTACATTTACTGTAATCTCATGTATTGAAACAAAAAAAGAAATATTGTTTGAATACACATGTAGAAATCTGTAGATTTTTTGTTTCACCATTATTGACTGCATTTTTATGGCCTTATTGGCTTTTTAATTTTCACCGGACGGAGGCCTACCGTCGAAGGCACTTAGCCGGAACTAAAAACTACTCCTACATACCATTCGGACACCTAAGCGCACCCGAGAGGACACGGAGGGACATCGGCTAAAATGTCTACAGGTTTATAAATAATGTATTTAATAGGTGAAGTTCAATAGAGACAATTCCATTCAACCGAAAATTGTCACTTCTTTGAAACACTTGTTGCCATACAAAATATTTGAATTACAGAGTTAAAACGCGGCAGGCCTCCTTTGTCTCGTAAGATCCGAGACAGAGAACACGGGAGAGACAAGGACAAAGAGGAGGACCCGTCCAGCGCCGCCGCGCCCCCCGCGCCCGCCGCCTCCACGGAAAGGTATATTGGATTATGGTTATTCATCAAAAAACTAAATTTTTTCACCATTAGATAGTGTTGGTGACTGCGAAATGAGATTGTACAACTCAAGTGCATAAAGTTGACTACGCTAGCGGGGAACATCGTGTGGAAAACGCCCATACAATTTTAGTATGATTTATACGTTGTGACGTCACGACTCGGTACGGTTTGTGTGGAGCGTTTTCCAACGATTCGGAGCAGCTCCTCAAACACATTGCTGTATCTAGGAAAGTATTTATACATCTCTTACTTCTGTAATATTTGTTTATTGTGAATAAACTATTATATATATTAAATAACAAAAAAAATTTTGTTAAAACCCAATGAAGACTGTTCTGTGTAGAAGCTACATTATCCAGGAATAACATAGTCTACTACCGGAATGAGAACGCGGGTGAAGTCGCGCCGGGACCTCTGTAATAATATTACTTCGTGTTTTGTCACTTAACAGTTAGTGATGATAACTTTATACCCCGTTCACTTGTAAGTAACGTGCACCACATGATGTGTTGCAGCGGGCGCGGGCGCGGGCGCGCCAGCACGGAGGCGCGGCGCCGGCAGTCGTACGACATCGACAACATCGTGATCCCGCCCAGCGTGGCCGCCAGCACGCGCCCGCAGATACTCAGCTACAAGGAGATCGTCACGCCCAAGTTAGTGTGCAGTGTTTTTAATTTGTACATAACGTTCTATTTTTTTCTACATTCTATATTCTTTTACTGTAACATGGTTAATTCTTGACCATAATTAAAACGATAATCAGTTTTATTTAACATATTTGGAAAAAAATACTGTCTAACATTCTATCTCTGTAAAAATTTGAAAGCTTTTGGTACTTAGAATTTAAATAAATTAGGTAACTTTATTAATCTGTCAGCAGTTTTGTTATGTTTAAGTTTATTAGTTTGTTCACCATTCTACAAGAGGACCCTCTATACCATTTTTATAAAATTTTAAAAATAGTATTTCAAGATGGTTTCAAATATTTTACTAAAGTCTATGAATACCGTGACTATCTTTCTTTTCGTTTTTACAATTATTGTTTACAAATTAACAATAGAAAAAAGAACAACTAAGAAAACAAATAAGATTACAAATAAAATGCATTGCCTGAGTTGCATTGTTGACAGGGCGCAGTGGCCGAGAGGCCGGCAGAGTTCTACATTTTATTTACTTTAGTATTTTATTTAAAAAAACTAATTACAAAGTACACTAATTATAAGTCATTACTCATAGTGCATATCGACAAACATACCTGAGCAACCACAGAATCAATAGTACAAGCATGCTGTTTCATGTTTTCTTCCAACATGGCTAACAGCACCTCGGTGTGGCCAAATATAATTTGCTTTTTGTTTCAAAGTAGAGTATATTGCAGAATGTAACTTTTTAATTATTTATAGTGTGTTTACATTTTTTGATACATTTCAAACTGCTGTTCATTGCACTAACCGAAAATTATATGTCTCCTCTGGTTGTGATTTTCCAGATGGAGAGTGATGGAAATCCCACGAGGTAACCTCAACAACGGCGTCAGTAAAATGTCGCATCGGATGTCCATTGACAGCGACGTAAGTGCCCGCATACATTTTTCACGTTTTCTGCATGTACCGGGTGACATTTTTTACCGTACACATGTGCTCGGCATACGGTTTTGAGCACATTTCTGGTAGAAACCATATATTCATTTTCGCCATATGCAATTCTCTGGTGATGTCACATTTTTCCGAACAATAGAAAAAACACCCGGCATTGTATTTAAGTAGTAATTAGAAATATGCTGTGCTGACAGCTGGCTCATGAATAAGGCTATGTAAGTGACAGTGGAAAAATTATTGTGTTATTAAGGGCTTATCACACCGAATGCGTCTTGTCAAATCGAATGCAAAAATATAAACATCCCACTTCTATTCTAGGAAGAAGACATATCGGACGAGGCGATTCTCTCACGACACACGCGCGCCGAGCACCGCGAGCGCAGCCGTTACGTGCGCAAGCAGCGCGCGCGCCGACAGGTGGACCCCGCCGCCGCGCCCGAAGCGCCGCTGCCGGTGACGCCGCCTGCGCCGCCGCCTCCCCCTCCGCTCCCGCTCGTTAGTACTGAGGTGGGTGTCTGATATACAGAAATAGCAGTAGAAGCTGAAACTGGTGCATTAAAGACCCAATAGCTTCGTCGATTGCTTAATCGAGTTATGGATGTCATAAAACAAAGTAATAATAACCTCTAACCGTCAACTCAGTATTATGCGCCATTATTTAACCAATTTAGCCAATATTTATTATAACCATGCGCCTCATTCGTTGTATATCTCGATAATGTTTACAGACATCATTTCGAGGCAAATATCACCATAATAACGTAATAAGCGGCCGGTAATTTTTCGCTCCCTTTTTATGCATCGAGCTGCGAATATCACGAAAGTGCCAAATATGGTGGCGCGGGAGCGTTATAGTTCTGGCGTCCGTGCGCCTGGCGGCAACTAGGTCATTTTTTCTATTATTAATTTAGTCTCATACAAGAATAAAGACCGACGTTCTTCTATTCATGTTATTCTACTTGTAATCAATGAACATATTCAATGAAAATGTTTATTGCAGACGGTGAGACCGTACACGCCGCGTCAGTTCCCCTTGCCGGAAGAGACCTACGCGTCAATGCTGTCAGCCATGCCGGACGGCTACTGCCCCAGCAGCCCCGAGCCGCTGGAGCCCGCCGCCTCGCCGCCGCCCGACGACGACGAGCGCACGAGCACCATCTCCTCGCCGCTCTCGCCCGTCGTCTTCGAAGGAGACGACCCCGACGACGTGGAGTGGGACCCGAGCAGTGAAAAGGCTGAACGCAGAAAGAGTGGCTTCAGATGAATCGTTCTATAAACCTGTGGTATTTACATTGAAGTGTACAAGTGGATATTTTGTTAACGATAAGCTGTTACTATTTGTTATTTCTGGGTGTGAGATACCTAAGTAGACCGTAGCAGTAATTCCGCAAGTGTGATTCCAGTATCAAATTGATTTTTAAGTTGTGTGACCTATGGTGATGGCAATTTTAACATATTAATATCGCTAAACACATTTTAATTGTGATTTCTAGTTCACCCACAGTATGAGAATGTATGAGGGTTAAAGTAAATTGTATAAAAAATTAAATACACTGTGTATACAAATGTATGTAATTATTCATAAATTCAACTTGATCTAACTTAATATTTGCTAATTTTTTTACCCAAATATTCAATGAGAGAACTATTTTACTGTTCAGTTTTCTTGAATGATGTGACATGTAGAGAATTCTGTTTACATATAATTTTTTACTAAAAAAGAAACAATGAATTAAATATTAATTTTATTTGTGCTTAGTCATAATAGTCAGTTTGTTGTTCAATACTGCTTACAAATGACAAAAAATTGTATATAAGTTGCTTTTTGTAGCGTAAGTTAGACAGCGCCCATAGAATTGTATTTCTGTAGAAACAAATTTGTAACTTTTACATTCCTTTGAAAATTCTGAATTGCTGGGTGGGTGCTTTAAAATGTTTCAGTATAAAATTGTATTAACTTCGAATAATAATGTTTATAGTTTTAATTATAATTTTGGCTATAACATATTGCATAAGGTAAAATTTAGACAGTGCCCAGTTGACGCTAAGCGACTTGTAAATATATCAAAATAAGTTTAGGGCACTCAGAAACAGACTGGCTATACAATAGATTATATGAATCTCTCAAAGAGTAAAGCAGATTGTACTAACCAATGATGTAAGAATGTGTAAGTGAGCTTGCTACTACAAGACAAGTCTTAAAATTATTGAAAACTGTCAGCAATCAGTGTGTGTGTAATTACTCAATGATTATATTGCAACGTCACAGTTTCCACCACATTAAGTTTTCTTATCTTGCTTTATGCTTTTTCTTTGTTCTTAAAAGTATAATTAAATTTTATTTGAAAATGTCCATTCTTACATTTCTAGAAGCTTGTAGATGGGTGTTTGGTGAAAATAAACCAATGCAATGCATTTCTATTGTGTCATAAAAATGTGAAGTGACAAAAATAAATAAATTTAATGGAATAATTCAATATTTGTATTGTATGGAGAAGCCAAAGTCTTCTTGTTGTTTGTAAGTGTAGTTTAGGTTTTCTAAGATGACAAAATGAGTCAAGAGAACTTGATAATGTCTTATAGTGTAAAATAAAAGTTTAAAGTTGATGAGTTATGTTTTGGTTTTATTTATAACTACTGCTGCACCTGCGCAATAACACGAATTAACTAACTCCATTATTAAACCTTTCTATCACCGACTCCATAATACAATAATTGGTCGCACAGTACTAGCTCAGTGAAATGAAGAGTGCGTTCCGAATGGAGCTCACAGCGCTAAAAACGTTCCGATTCGTTTTAGCGCTCTAAAAGTGATGATTCGCTATTTCAATTTGAACGGTAAATAGCGCGCTAAATTCAAATTGTTCCTCGCTTAAACCTTAAGTAATATATTCATGAAGATCTTCGACCCTGATTGTTATTTGATTTGAGTTATTGATTGTTGCAAAAGAAAATTTATAAGCAAGCTTCTAAAATCTCGCCTAGATAAAAACACCAACAAAGGAACGTCATGAGTAAGTTTTGACAGGCCGTTCAGAGTGACTATGCTCCGTAGTTTGGGCGTTTTATACAGGGTGACTGGTTATTAGTGGCGGATATTTTAAGGGGGTGTAGAAGAGGTCAATTCCAGTCGATTTCAAAATATAATGTATTATCCAAAAGTGAATCGTATCCAAGATATTTCAAATCTTATGTTTTTTTTTAAATCAGTAGGGTCATCTTAAAAACTTGTAAAAAAAATTAAATCTATTTGGAATTTTTTTTTATTGGTTCTGCAATAAAAACATTCCCATTAATACATAATATCAATTAGGTCGACATAATTAACATAAACTTAGGCACTGTGCTCGAAAACTATTTTACACTAATATAAATTTAAAACTAATTTACACAAAAGAGTGATTTTAAAACAAAAACTCACATATAAAATTTTCGTGCAGATTATGTTAAAAACATCTGTGTTTTATTCGCTTTCGAAAGAGGTATTACAATCCCAAATCGACAAAATAATTACATAGATAGTTGCCAATTAGCGCAGGCGCAGGTACAGGCTTGAACAAAGAGTACCGTTACCAGGCAAATAACTCGGGATTGTTTCTCACCCCGCGCCCATGTCTAAAAGTCCGCTCTTGGGATTTATTGCGTTCAGATGTGTTCACTTGCTCTTATTTCGGGTTTTTTTTCTTACGACTTGGCTTGTTAATGGACTTTGGTGTATGATTACTCTTCTGACACCCGGCTTTAAAACTGTGTTATGTGCAGTGCTTCGCGTTTTAATACTAGTTATGGCAGACAGAAGAGACATTCGTTAACAAACCAAGAGTACGCTGATATTTTTTAATATTATGGGGCTGCTAGAAGGAGTGCCGATGAGACCCTTCGTTTGTATGTAAAAAACTTCCCAAATCGGCGAATTACGGATAGAAGAACGGACATAGGGACAATTTCATCCCGAAAAACTCCCTGTTTTCTATGAAAACAACAATAACGTTCTAATGACAATGGACGGCGCCAGGTGTCTTTCAAACTTTCACGCCGACGAAGCCGCTGTCAGAAGCTAGTTTGAAAACCCAGTCTCGTTTTTATTATTTTTTAATTGAAAAAAATCTTTTGAAAATTTGTATGCTAACTGTACTATCTGTCAATGCAACTACAAGCCGCCATTTATGATTCCTTTCTTTAATGCATCGATTTATACTAATCTCTACTTATTCCAAAACCCTACGGAACTCGTTGCGCTACTCCCGTATAGAGTACTTTTACTCCAGAGTAGTTTAACTTTGCAACAGCAGATTTGGTTCGACGAGTTATATAAAAGTATGTGAAAGGACTTTCTTGTCCATCGCACTAAAAGGGTTATCGCCGTTAGACGTTTTGCGTGGTTTACGCGTATTAACTAGTTAAGTAGTAATTAACTTTATGTTACTACATTTCACATGTGAGCACAAACGCATTAAGTAGTCAATAACTCAAGGAGTTCATCAATTCATTATTTAGATTTTTGATTAGCGGAATTTTAAACGAGGTCAGAGAAGAATTTGTTTTAGAAATGAAAAATATCACGGGTTTTTGTGGATAATTATGAGTAGTATACATTTTTTTACTTTATGTTATGTATCATTAATACAATAATGTACATCGGTGTGTGCGACCATAGGCTAAAAAAGTAGTGGGGCGCGATTTCATGGGCCACCAACTCAACTATATTTGTATTATCCTGTGAAACCAAAGCGTTTTTGTTTTTTATAAGTGAATTTCACGTTTTTTAAGATGACAAAAGGAGTCAAGAGTGCTTTGAATAAATAAACTTATAAAGGAAGTGTTTCATTTTTGGCTAGCGTCCACCAGTCCGTAATGTATGAAAAATATGTTGTAGACATACTAAAAAATATTTAAAAATTATACCCTGCATTATGTTCTACTTTGAAACAAAAACGAGTTGACGTTTCCATACTCCGCATTGTTCAATGACAATAAGAAACTGCATGCTTGTACCACAGAGTCTGTGACAACTTATTGTCTTTCTAGTCTGTGGTTTGTTCTGAGTTAGAGCTGACTGCATGGTTTCAATAATCCATATACACTGCGAGTTGCGACTTACAAGGATAACTAACATTTGATTGGAGGTGTTTAATGTTCGATAACAATAATTTGGCAACCTGAAATAATCAAAATATCTCTTTACTCACTAGTAATTACTGGATTATAAATCAAGATGTTTGCTGTTGTTATATCAATGGTAAATAATAATAACGGTTATAGTACAATAATTATATTTAATGAAAACTCCAAAGAAGCTCGTAAATTAGATAAGCGAGGAATTGGAAAATAAATGTAACAACAGAATTAATAAAACATCAACAGGATGGATAGCGCCATGTTTTCATTATGTAGTGTGGCTAATTTACGGATTTGAAATGTTTTCCTAAGACAAAACTAAATGAAATTATGAAATATTGGCACATAATACCTACTCATTTTATCTATTTAATGCAATCCTAGGAACACCTGTACAAAAGCTAGCCAAGTGCCCCTTAAATATTAAAAAGCTCGCAATCCACTGTCACTACGCGAACCGAGGTGATCCGATGTAGCACGAGAACTAACGAAATGTAACGAATATTCTTTTCATCTTGCTCGCGCTCCATTTCATTGTACCATGCTGTTTCTTTCTCAATTTCACTTAAGTTAGGTACTTGTGTTTGTGCGAAACTCACACTGAGTACCAGGTGACCACGTGAGCATAGTTATATCGCGTTATTTTACGAATTTGTGATAGCGTTACCGATTGTAGCTTGTAATATGGCTAGAACCCCTAGCCATACCATTCTCAGAGCTCATACCGTGTCGTAAAAACATCACATACCTTCCTGGTTAAAGGTCCAATGTCTTTACATAAAAAGTCATTGGCCGTATTCATGTTTTATATATTTTCGCTTTTTACGTTGACTCACAGCACTTACATCTTATTAATTCAAAAATCTACGGATTGTTTTGAAGATCCGCAAAAATTTAATAAGTATCCCCTTGGTTACTTTGCGGATATCAATTGCAAATGTTATGAAATTACTTTGCTGCTTCCGCGGCAGTTGAGTGTGCAAGACTGTCAGGCGTTTAGCAGCAGCATTGCTCTCCCTCCACTTACGCCGCATGCGGTGTTAATTGCAGAAACATTTATAATACTATACATTACAAAGAAATACTTCGAACACAGTCTCGGTCTGCGTGCGTTCTCGAGCGCACGTCGATCGCAGACGCCTTCCGGCTCCATTAGCCCCCGCGCTAATTGAGCACCCAAATTTCACTGGTTGTTGTCGTAATAAATAATTTCATAGTTGTATACCGTAATAAGTTTCTAACGCCGTTTTCACGGCGGATAGTGGGTTGTTAACCGTACTTCTAATAAGTTTCTAACGCCGTTTTCACGGCGGCTAGTGGGTTGTTAACCGTACTTCGTAGAACGTGAGCTTCGTCGACGGAAATATGTCGTTCCAGGTGCCTCGAGTCTTCGTGTTCGAGTAAGTTATCCGCGTCGTCCTCAACCGCCCTACTGCGTGTAGGGTGGTTTTTAGGAAGTTAGTCATCGTTGTTAGGTTCATAGTATATATATATTTATTTTTGCAAATTATTTTGAAACCACTTTTCTTTCTGAAACCGATCGATTCAATATTAATCATCTCGCTAACAGTTCGCCTAATATAACTGCAGCACAGACCATGGGTGATGCACACGTAGATGAAACGGAAGTATTGCGACTCTTAAAGTCATTGGATTTAAACAAAGGTGCAGGCCCTGATGACATACCACCGATATTTGTTGTCAATTGTTCTAAATTTCTTACTGAGCCCCTAGTCATTCTCTTCAAACGTTCCTTAAAGGAAGGTATTGTACCAAGTATATGGAAATCCGCATTTATAAGCCCAATCCACAAAAAAGGCAACAAAGCAGATATCAAAAACTATAGGCCTATCTCAAAATTATGTATTTTCGCTAAGGTAATTGAAAAAATAATTCATAATCAAGTGTATAATAATCTTTCAAATTCTTTTTTATTAGAGCAGCATGGCTTTCTTAAAAACAAATCCACAACAACAAACCTCTTAACTTTCGTTGATTTCGTTACATCGTCCATGGACTCTGGTGCTCAAGTGGATACAGTATATACTGATTACAGTAAAGCGTTTGACCGTATAGATCACACAATACTTCTAAAAAAGCTTCTCTCGGCAGGTATACATGGAAATTTGTATAGATGGCTAACGTCATACATAGAAAATCGGACTCAATCCATTGCGCTGAATGGTTATCTTTCTTCGTGGCGTTTAATCCCTTCAGGAGTTCCCCAAGGATCATTGCTGGGCCCATTGCTGTTCAACATCTTTATTAATGACGTCGGTTCTTGTTTCTTAAACTCGAAATTTTTGCTTTATGCAGACGACATGAAGATTTATAGAGAGGTTAGTTCTATAGATGATTGCATTCTGTTACAGCAAGATCTTAACAGATTTGAGGTTTACTGTGCAGAAAATAACCTGGATTTGAATGTGTCAAAATGTCAACAAATAACATTTTCTCGAAAGCCCCATCATATTACTTACTCTTACCAGCTTAAGAAACAAGAACTCAAACGAGTTTGTGAAATTTCAGACCTCGGTCTGCTTTTGGACGCAAAATTAACATTCGAAAAGCATATTGATCATATTGCCAAAAAAGCAAATAAAGCCTTGGGGTTCGTCATGAGGTCCAGTAGTCAATTCAGCAGTATAAAATTGATAAAAATTCTATATTGCAGCCTAGTACGTAGTGTTCTCAAATATTGTTCGCAACTTTGGAATCCACAGTACGACGTATACATAAATAGAATAGAATTAATTCAAAAAAAATTTCTGAGATACTTACAATTTAAATGTAAACAACATGACGAACATTACGAAACGAGATGTAAAAGACATCATACATTACCACTTAAAGAAAGACGTAGGATTGCAGATGTTTTCTTTCTGGTTAAATTAGTTCAGTATAAAATTGACTGTCCAGACATGCTTTCAATGATTAATATAAAAGTTCCCTCTAGGTCTGTTAGGCATCCTTCCTATTTACATGTGCAAACTTGTGGCACTAATTATAGAAAGAATTCGTTCTTCGTTAGAGCTGCAAACTACGTTAACGGTCTTGTGGACGTTCCCGAACTAGACCTATTTGTTTCCAACCCTTTAAACTTTAAGCGAGTATTAACAAATCGTTGGTTCGATTCCGTGTAGTAAATCCCCAAAGAATAATTTTTATTTTTAGTTTTTTTTTTTTTTCTTTTCGTTTTTGTATAAATTCACTTTGTCTTTTTGTATGCTCAAGCAACATTGTTCAAGCTTCTGTTAGTAATAAGCGATAACATATTAATGGTGTTCTGTCAACTTCTATGTTTTATACTTTGTTATTAAATCACTGTTTGTTATCCTATGAATAAAAAATAAAAATAAAATAAAAAAATAAAATAAAATATTGTCCCTCCCCAACCCCCAACGATAATGTCCACAATGGCCCCTCAGGCCACCCCAGTTCCCCAGACCCCTCAGGTCTTAGGCCCTCCCGCGTCCCCTTCCTCCAGTGACATGGAGTGCGAAGTAGACGCCCCTCCGCGACGCAAGCGCGCTCCCGCGACCGAGTCATCCTCGGACGCCACTCCAACTGGCCCTGAGTCTCCCTCTTTTACGCTTGTTAAGCGCTCTAAGAAGCGTTCGAAACAAGACCCGGCGCCCTCGACGCCCGTCCCTACACCCCCTGCGGCGTCTTCAACGCCAGCTGCCCCGGTGTCTTCAACACCCGCTCCGGCCCCAACTTCTGTCAAGGCCAAGGTCCCACCACCCGTTTTCCTTCGGGAAAAGGGTAAATGGACTGAGGTTTCGACATTGTGCAATGAGCACAAGATCCATTACACCCGAGCGGTAAACTCGGGTGAATCTATTAAAATCACTGTCTCGTCGATAGAAGATTTCCGAGCTTTGACTAAGCTCCTCACCGATAAGCAATATGCTTATCACACTTATGCTCTGTCAGAAGAGCGTAAGATTAGAGCGGTACTCAGGGGAGTCCCGTTCGAATTATCGAACGAGGCTATCCTTGAGGATCTGCAGTCCCAAGGCTTCCCGGCACTCGCGGTGCATAAAATGCACAGCAAGTACGGGAGGCAACACCCTCTCGCTTTGGTGATTCTCGCCAACGTCCCCAAGTCCAGAGAGATCCTGAAAGGGGTAAGCACTATTTGCGGCCTCTCTGGGATCTCGATCGAGGCGCCTCATCGCCGCGGTCATCCCGGCCAGTGCCATCGGTGCCAGTTGTACGGGCACGCGGCGGCCAACTGCCACGCACCGCCCAGGTGCGTCAAGTGCCTGGTCCCTCACTTCACTAAGGAGTGCAATCGCACTCCTGAAACTCCCTCTCCTTCCGATTGCGTGCTTTGTGGCCAGTCCGGCCACACCGCAAATTACAGGGGCTGCCCTCGTGCACCCCGTTGCATGCGTTCCAATTCCAAGAGGTCGGCACCCAAACGGGCCCCGCCCCTTTCTCAGGAAAACTTTCCGCCGCTGCGTAGCCAGGTTCCTCCGGCTGCAAAGCCTGCTCCAGAAAACTGGAGGCAGCGCCACGCATCGAATCCCATCCCGGCTCCTCGCCCATACAAACCCACTCCTCAATCCTCCGTAGCAGATGATATGCGTATCGTCTGCGACGCTATGAAAAATATCGATGTTAGTATAGCTTCCGCTTCTTAACTGTGAACATCGTTTTTTGTGAACTGGTGACGTTAAAATTGTAATCAAAATTGTAAAAGGATTCACATAACCTAAGAAATTGTTGTGTGAAAGTTGGTGAAACATTCCAGACCTCAAGAGTGTTGAAAATTGCACGATATACAGCTATTTTGGAGCACTGAAGCACTAAATTGAACACAATCGTACGGTTAGTTCATAATTACTACCTTACATCTACTTTTAATCATAAAATAAGGGCCAATAAAACTTCGCTACGTAAAAGTCGTCATAACCTCAAGCGTTGTTTTTGTTTTGCATCACTTGATTGATTGACAGTCAGTGCTGCCTAGCGATGGGTGTTGAATGGACGAACTAGTTAATTCGACGGTCGACGAACAGTAAACGAACGAACGGTTCATCGACTGTCAATGAACTAGTTGAATCCGTAGACGGCTAAACTATAAAGTCCACAACGTTCTTATCGACTGCCAATGCAACGACGACACCTCAACGTAGTTGGTTAACTAGTTAAACGTCGTTGAAATAAAACCGTCGACGCAAACAAATTTAGGCTGTAATTCAAGGAGAGTAGAGTTGATTTTTATTAAATTTGTTGAAATAAAACCGTTGAGGCAAACAAATTTAGGCTGCAATTCAAGGCGCATAGAGTTTATTTTCGACAATCGACAAGTTGCACGGTGGACGGTATCGACTGACAATGCAACGACGACACCTCAACGTGGTTGGTTAATACTATTATAGTTAAAGCTCGTTGAAATAAAACCGTCGACGCAAACAAATTTAGGCTGTAATTCAAGCAAAGTAGAGTTGATTTTTGTTAAGTTTGTTGAAATAAAACCGTCGAGGCAAACAAATTTAGGCTACAATGTCAGGGACATAGAGCTGATTTTTGTATAAGTTCATTTACTTACATTTCTTTCTTTTGAATTTCGTTTTTGGTAATTTAGTTTATGTTTGAGTAACGACTTGCGTGCGTAATTCATAATATTAACGTGTTGTTTAAAGAACAGATACTAAATTGATAAGAAGCTTTTTTAAGAGAAAAATAACTTTTCATTACTGTTCAGCCAGTCCTAAGCCTGGAAAAGTATGAAAGGAAGATCGATTTGATCATAAATAAACTACTCTTCACAAGTAAAAGCTAAAAAAATATCATGTAATGTTAATTTATAGTGGACTATTTTAATACGTATGTAAGTACACAAGATTTATTTTCAAACTTATAAAATATGATAAAAAAATATAAAATACAAATATTCTACTAATAAACACTTGTTTATTAAACTACTCAGGACGAAGTTTACTTAGAACGTACACGAAGAACTAATAAGTTATCATAATGGACTAGTCGACGAAATCAACTAGTTGATCGACTGGTTGATCGACGCAAATACACCGTCTAGTTTCGTTAACGTCAAAAACGTCGACGACCCATCGCTAGTGCTGCCTATTCAAAACCAGTGTTCCGCCAGCAAAAATAAAATAAGGCTCACTGCACACGTATAAAGTTGTGTTTTAAAAATTTATTAAATTTTTAAAATTTTTCACATCGGTTAATCAATGGTTAAATAACTGGCATTTTATTTTTTTAATTACACAAAAAAAAATTTGCCATCTTCAAAGTGGGGTTGTTGTGTGCCGGAAACAGATAATAATGATGAATTTATATTATGCTCAAAGTGCAAAAAGAAATATCACTTTGCATGCATGTTTCTTGATATGAGTAGTTTGAACTCGGAATCACGAGCTGGCTGGAGTTGTCCCGAATGCAGCCGTAGTACCCCTAAAACTAAAAAAAGAGACAATACCCCTGTGCGCAACGTATCAAACGTAAGAGGTAGTAAGAGACAAGCGCTTCATTCTCCACCGACTCAGGAAAACCCTACCATTACACGGGATGATTTACGTGTGACAGTCGAAGAAGTAATGACTCAAAAAATGCAAGAATTTTTTTCTAAAATTGAAGACAGCATTGGAAAAGTGATTGATAGGAAAATAAAACGTTTAGAAGAGGATATGGTCGAAATTAAGAACTCTTTAGCCTTTACTGATGCGAATTACGAAGATATGAAGAGGGATAATGAAACTTTTAAACTCAGAATATCAGAATTGGAGACTACGAAGGAAGAGCTTGACAGTACTGTTAATGACCTTAAACACCGTATTAATCAAATAGAGCAACAATCGAGACAGAATAATATTGAGCTTCAATGTGTGCCTGAAAATAAAAACGAGAATTTGATTACGATTATTAAAGAACTGGGTAAAATTGTTGGTTGTCACTTAGAAGAGAATAATATTTTACACTGCACCCGCACTGCCAAAGTGAACCGAAGCTCTCCGCGTCCACGGTCTATTATTTTACAGCTAGCAACGCCAAGGCTGCGTGATGAGTTTCTTGCTGCGACAATTAAATTCAATAAAGGTAAATCTCTTGAAAACAAACTCAACAGTACATTACTCGGCTTTTCTGGAAACAGCACACCAGTCTTTGTCTGCGAACATTTATCTCCCAGGAACAAGGCTCTTCACGCGGCAACTAGACAAAAGGCAAAGGAAGTTGGATATAAGTTCGTCTGGATCCGGAACGGCAGAGTTTTCATAAGAAAAAATGATGAAACCGAGTACATTTTAGTAAAAAATTTGGACATGTTAAAAAATATCAAATAGGAAACCGTAAATCATCTTTATTTTTAATTTTAAAATGCTGCTTGTACGTAATAGTTTATGTAATAAAATTCGATTCTTTAAAACTTTACTACCAAAATACACGTGGGCTAAGAACAAAAACACATAGTTTTCTTCGAGAGGTCTTACTTCATGATTATGACATTATTGCTCTAACAGAGACATGGCTGAACGAATCTGTGTCTAACGGTGAGCTTTTCGACGAGAGGTATGTTGTTTATCGAAGAGATAGGAGTGACGCGGAATTAGTTAAAAAAAAGAAGGTGGTGGAGTTCTTCTTGCTGTCTCCAGACGAATACACTCAAAACGCATGTTGAATTGGGAATCAAAACTGGAAGACCTATGGATTACAATTGAAATACCGATATCACATACCTGGCGTCGAGTTGCTTTCTGTGTAGTGTATTTACCGCCTCCTGTGCATAGTTCAATGTTGAGTCATTTTATTGATAGTTGTAGTGTTGCCCTTGAGGACTATGATTGTCACTGCATTTTGGGCGACTTTAATTTGGCTTGTATTGACTGGGGTTTATTGGGTGATACATCAAGCAATTATAAAGCTCCAAACTTATGTCATCCTCTTTTAGATTTGTTGAATGTATATAGGCTCAAGCAGCATAACGATGTTGTAAATAAATCTGGCAAAATTCTTGATTTGGTGCTGTCTGATTTTCCAATTTGCAGTGTCCGCCAGAGTCATTCATCGCTCAGTGCCATTGACCAGCTTCACCCTCCTTTAGAGGTTCATATCTCATTTATTGTTGAACCAAATCTTCCCTTTAATCACGAGACATTGAAATTCAACTTCCACAAAGCCGATTACGCGAAAATTCGTACAGAACTTCAAAAATTTAATTGGGTAGAGATATTTAAACGCGACAATGATGTCAACACTATTCTTCTAAAATTTTACAATATAATCAGTATTATTATTGACAAGTTAGTTCCTAAGCAACAATTTAAAAAATCACGCTTCCCGCCTTGGTTTGATCGTAACTTAAAACGATGTTTGAAAGAAAAGAATAAAATTAGGCTAAGATTCAATAAATACAAAAACCCTTTGGATGAATTAGAGTTGCGGCTATTAAGCTCTCGATGCACACATTTAGCTACTGCCTGCTATAATAAATATGTTAGTGACTCGGAAAAAAATATTTTAAAGAACCCTAAGTGCTTTTGGGCCTACGTCAAGGCAAAGCGCGGCGGTAAAGGTTCTTATCCAATTTGTATGACAAATGGATCAGAGACCTCCTTAGATGGTAAGCAAATTTGTGAAATGTTTGCGGAACATTTTGCAGCTGTCTACGCAGACAGTAGAAGCACGGTTGCTGATAATTTCGCGCAGAATGATTTTTTAAGAAGCCGCGAAAATGACAGTTTGAATTTAACACTTCCTTTTATAGATGCTGAAACCTAAAGGCAGAAAGAGGCATATTTATCCGCCCAACACGGTTTTGATTTAGTTAAGAAGTGGCTGGAGGGCAACATCTTAACTCTAAATACTGAAAAAACTAAATACCTGGCTTTTTCTTGGCACAACTTATCCCACCACCTTAATCTGGTTGCTCATGACTGCCCCGACTACTGCAATTTTATGTCTAATACACGTTGTCGTTGTAGACCACTAGAACGTGTAAATTTTATAAAATATCTGGGTGTCATAATACATGATCATCTCACTTTTAAACAACATGCCGAATTAGCAAAGAGAGTTCGCAAACTGATATATGTATTTAAGACATTGAGACATGTTGTTCCACCAGCTATTCTCAAAGGGATTTACTTTGCCTTGTGTCAGTCGCTACTCACGTATTGCATATCGTCCTGGGGAGGAGCTTCCAAAACTACGTTAAAAAAGCTTGAGGTTGCGCCAAGAACAATTCTTAAAGTCTGATTTAAACCTTTCCTGTATCCAACGAAACTTCTGTATGAATATAGTGAGGTATTGACTGTGCGACAACTGTTTATACTTAGGATAATTCTTAAGCAGCATTCTTTGTTAAAATATTCCCCAAATAGGGTCAAAAAGCGTCGATGGTATGCTGTTTGTGATCGTAGTTTTGCTGCGAAAACGACTGCTGTCCAGAGATTCTTTCCCTTTTTAGGCCCGATCATCTACAATAAGACGAATAAACTATTAGGTGTGTATTCGATGCACAAATCCACAGTCAAAAAAGTCGTAACAACCTTTCTGCTGACAATGTCTTATGATGAAACTGAAAAATACATTGGTATATGTTCGTAAATAATAATAACAATCCATTTGAATGTAAATAACTTCTTACACTACACTTTTACTCACCCTCTCCCATTCACTCACTCATGCACATCACACACACGCACACATACACTTCACACACACCGAGAGGACTGACATATTAAGTATAAGTTATAATTGTTTATTATTAGTAATAGTTTTTACGTTATAATTGGGAAAACATTGTACTTTGTGACCTATAATGTATCCAACTTGGTCTGAGGATAGAGTCTGAGGTCTGAGGATATAGATTGAGACTATAGAGATAGTGAGAGGATAGAGGATAGAGGATAGAGAGATAGATAGGTCTGAGATAGCGCTGTATGCTAAAGTACGGGCTATACCCAGTTCGGCAACAGATGCGGAACCTAAAATAATTGTACATAGGATTAAGTATAGGCTTAAGTACCCTATGTAAATCTTTTTGGAAAATAAAAATTATTATTATTATTATTATTACTAAATAAGCTAAAAGTTCTTGATAAGAATAAGGGAGCAGGACCAGATGGGATCCCATCCGTTTTCATTAAGAGATGCGCCGAACTTTTAGTTGAACCTTTATTAATCATTTTTAATACATCCTTACAAACTGGAGTATTTCCGACGGAATGGAAAAAAGCAAAGGTAATCCCAATTCATAAGTCAAATAATGACGATTTGATATCAAATTTTAGACCTATTTCAATTTAGCCACCCCAGCTAAGATATTAGAATCACTTATTACTCCATATGTACAAAGACACATTAAACAAAATTTGTGTATACAGCAGCATGGTTTTGTTCCATCTCGATCGACATGCACTAATCTAGTAGAACTCACAGAAAACCTATTTGAGGCTCTGGATTCTAATAAACAAATTGATGTTGTATATACAGATTTTAGTAAGGCGTTTGATTGCTTGCGTCATGACATAATGTTAAAAAAACTATCAGCGTATGGGATTTCTGGCACATTTTTACGGTGGATAAATTCTTACTTAGAAGATCGGTCGTTCTTTGTAGTGGTAAATGGGTTTTATTCCAATTTGCGAAAAAGTACTTCAGGCGTACCGCAGGGATCTCACCTGGGTCCGATCCTGTTCTCGATTTTTGTCAATGATATACCATCTGTAATCAAGTTTTCTAAAACCTACATGTATGCAGATGACTTAAAACTAAGTAGAGTAATAAATAGTATTGAGGACGCAATACTTCTTCAAACAGACCTTAATGAGCTCGTGAAATGGTGTCAATATAACAAAATGGACCTAAATTCAAAGAAATGCTACTATCTCAGGTACAGCCGAAAAAGAAATATGATTTCGTTTCAGTACAACATAGCTCACACTGATATCAAGGAGCTCGAACAAATTCGCGATTTAGGGGTTTTGTTTGATAAAAAATTAACTTTTTTACCTCACATTGAAGAAGCAAAAATCGGTCATCAAAACTTTTGGGTTTTGTGCTAAGAAACATCAAAGGGTTTCGTAATAATAAAGTTAAAATAATGCTCTATAACTCCCTCGTGCGCAGTGTCTTAGAATATTGTTCAGTGGTATGGAGACCTCACTACGCGACGCATTCTCTGCAAATAGAACGGATACAAAAAAGATTCGTGTGGCATCTGCTAGTCTCTAATGGAATTTCGAAAAGGAAACTACCTTCTTATCATAACCGTCTGAAACACTTTCGAATGATTTCCTTAGAGGCGCGTAGAAATCTGCTAGATGTCTTTTTTGTCTCCAAACTGTTTACGAATAAAATTGATTGTCCCTACTTGCTGCATAAATTTACAATCAGAGTACCAGTGAGGCTCCCGAGGAATAAAGTAACTCCTCTCCATCCACCGCTTCGGAAGACAGTGTTTGGATCAAACTCCCCTGTTCCACGACTTTGCAGGATGGTTAATGAGCACAGTGACCTTATAGACGTCCATATAGATTCAACAAATACAATTCGTTCAGCATTAGGCTCTTGTTATAAATTTCAATGATTATTATTTTTTTTAAACGGTAATTTTAATCGTATATTCGTTATTTTTCTTTTTCTCTTATTCTTTCCATAAATTCAAAACACAGAATCATGTCAACACTATAATCTTCTTACCAAGAAGAGGCTCCTATCTATTGGTTGCTTTTTATTTTATTTTATTGTTAAAGCATGATGTATTCTCCTTTAAGTGTTTGTTACACCTAATTTAAGTTAAGATTTGTTTTTTATATGTCTTATGTATGTACTGATGTAAACAAACGTTGGAGGATCAATAAATAAATAAATAAATGTTAGGGAAATCGCAGTCTTAGCCCGTAAACTTAGGGCTTCACGTTCTCCGACAGAGCGACTGCTCGCTCTGGCGGAGCATAGTTCCCTTCTCAATTCATTATAGGTTCATTTAAATGAATTGATCCCTAAGTCAAGCTTCGGCCGACCTCTGCGCAGCCCCGGCTTCACCGGAGGCTGCCCAGAACGGCCACCAACTCATGTCCCTTTGAGCACCTTCAGTGCAACTTTCACTCCAGGCGGAAGGCCCGCTAGCGGGCTTCCGCCAGCGCGCCCAACTTCCCGACGGGTGTCGCTTCCGATGAAGGCTAACGGTAATAACTACAGCCAACAGGTGGTTTTCAGTGGGTAGGTGCCATTCTGGTGAGTCCCACATAACCCCCCGCAGAGGACTTTACCTGCGGGCGGTATGCATGACGCATCTTCCACCTCCCTCCAGCGAGGGTGCCTCGGCAGCAAAAAAAAAAAAAAAGAAATTCTTCCACCACCGACACGCGTTTCACCCCAACCAGGGGTATCGTCAGGGGCACGACGGTCAACGGAGGGATGGTTGAAAGTCTATATAATGTGCTGCTATCACTAAAGTCTTGCACATTCAACTGTCGCAGAAGCAGTGAAGTAATTTCATAACAACCTCTTGGCTTTCTTAGGATTACTTCGGAGTATTATACTCGTAGTTATTCTGCGGAGTTATGGCCTGTTGAAAATTAGCAAAAAATTTATCTCTTTTTATATACTTTAATTCTGCGACTAGTACTATGAATAAATTGGAACCAATGATTTAATATTATTGTGCTTAATGCATAAAGTGCATAAGTTGACAAAGCGGGAGGCGGAAAGAGCTCGTATTTATGTCGCATTTTCTCTGTTGTTTTCAAAATTTCGAAGCGGAGTTTAGTTTCAACTTTAAAATTTGTAGAAGAATATTTAAAATAATAATTCTTGTAGAATAAACGAGGTAAAAACATTTCCTCTAGAGATTTTAATTTCCGAAAGAAATTCTTCTCTGAGTTTGTTCAAAATCTCCTTTACTACATATCTAACTACATAACTTTTTATTTATTTATTTTATTTATTTATTGTTTCACAGAGCCAACAGCACTTAGGTCTAATTTACACTTGTTTGTATTTAATTGCTTAAACAGACCGCCAATAACAGGCTCACAATTTTTAAAATGATCTTATAGAGTAGAATACTATGTGAACTTTTTTACATTTTTGGACTGAGAACACTATAAACAAAAACAAATGACAGAGAGAAACACAAAAAAAAAGAAATTTGAGATAAATTAAACAAATGTATGTATATGAATTTACAAATAATAATAACAGTACGCGAATATGTGTATGTGTGTGTGTGTAACTTATGTGTGTATAACTTTACTACTTAATACGTGTAAACCGCACATAAGTGAGAAACCTAATCCTTGCGTACTAAATTTTAACTTACCACTTGTCACTTAACTGACTCTTTACAGGTAGTTTTTAACCTAAAATTTAGTTACCAACGATATGGACGAATGGATACCATTTAAAGTAACTAGTTATATTGTTAAAAGTTGGCGGTTATTCCTTCGCTGAAGGTTGCTTGGAACAAATCGCTGTCGAAGAAAATCATATCATGAGTGATAAGGTCGCCTGATTTGTCCAATGTGTTTTTGTTTTCTTGTATTTTAATCGTGAGAAGTATTATTTCATTTGGCAATAAAAGTGTTTTAATGTGTTCTTAATTTAACTAGAATTTTCTGTACTTCGTCCTAATTTGAAAATATTTTAGGGAACTTATCCACGCATTCCCATCAAAGGAAAAGGGTGAGCAGATCGCGGCCTACCACAATCGTTTTTTTTAACCGCCTAAGCAGCTCCTTTACGGGTGGGAGGTGGAAGATGCGTCATGTATACCTCCGCAGGCAACCGATTCTGCGGGGTGATGTGGAACTCACCGAGTGGCCCCTACCCACTTAAAACCACCTTGCTGGCTGTGGCATTGGAATGCTAACCAGCCTTCATCGGAGTGACACCCGGATAGGCACCGACCGTGACCGTGGTCGGTTACCAAAGTCATATATATTCTAATCGCTTAAGTAAAGTTTGTATTGTGATGTAGATCTCGCGTTGTGATTGGTCGGCTGCAATACAATATCTATTTGATTTTAGTAATACAAAAATCAACAAATATAAATTCCCCCGGTAGCGCTCTAACCTCAGACCCGATCTGCATCCGGATCCGTTCGGACGTGTTGAAGGTCGCTCCCGGCTGCCGAGTCAAGATTGTTGTCTCACGACTTCTCTCGTTGCAATACTCAAACGCCACTCTCAGATCCGTTCTGCGTCCGGCCCCACTCGGACGCGTTCGCGGTCGCTCCAGCTGTTGAGTCACGATTGTCGTCTCACGACGACAACCCGTAGCAATACTCATACGCCGGATTCGTACAAATCCCGCTTCGTCCTCGACGAATTGAGATAGCCTTTGTAGGGCTTACGCTGCGGCCGGTTTCGATCGGCTGCAACTAAGTCGGTCTCGCAGCAACAACAGAGCTGAAGCTTACTACGGTCGATTAAATTCGATAGTGGTTCGCGAGGCTCGGGCTGTTTTTCTGGCTGCGTACTTGCCGCTTGGCGCCTGTTACGTAGTCAGAGACTCGCTCTGCGGCCGGCCCCGGCCGGTCGTAACGTAGTCAATCCCGCACTCTGTGCACCCCTCGAATTAATATCTCACCTCGGTGAGTGCAGCAATAACAGAGTTGAGCTTACTACGGTCGAATAAATTCGATAGTGGTTCGCAAGGCTCGGGCTGTTTTTTTGGCTGCGTACTTGACGCTTGGCACCTGTTACGTAGTCAGAGACTCGCTCTGCGGCCGGCTCCGGCCGGTCGTAACGTAGTCAATCTCGCACTTTTAGTGCAACCCAACTCCGACAGGTCTACGGCCGGCCTCCAAGAAGCGCGCAAAGAAAGCCTCGGTATCCTCAATACCCGAGCCCTCCCCGGTGTCTTCAACACCAGCCCCCGCGCCATTAAAATTGCTCGAAGTAACCGCGTCTCCATCGGTCCCATCGAAGCCAGCGACGCGCTGCGCTCCCGTCCCACCGAAGCCTCAGCTCCCTCCGCCCGTCTTTCTCCGCGAAAAAGCGCGATGGACCGTAGTATCTAATCTTTGTAAAGAGCAAAAAATCAACTATTTAAAAGCAACCAACGCAGGCAATTCAATTAAAATCCAGGTCGCGACCATCGACGACTTTCGCGCGTTTACTAGGTTACTTTCACTAAAACAAATCGCATATCACACCTACGCCCTCCCGAAGGAGCGTAAGATCCGCGCAGTACTACGGGGCGTCCCGTTCGAGCTCGCGAACAAAGAAATCCTCGTGGACCTTAAGTCCCAGGGTTTCCCAGCCGAAGCAGTGCACAAGATGCACTCCAACCGCGGTAGGCGTTTTCCTTTAGCTCTAGTTATCCTGTCCAATACTCCCAACTCGAAGGAGATCTTCAAAGAGACTCCCACAATTTGCGGACTCTCGAATATCTCCGTCGAGCGTCCCAACCCCCGCGGTCACCCTGGTTAGTGCCACCGCTGCCAGCTCTATGGCCACGCAGCGGCTAACTGCTCAGCTCCCCCCAGGTGCGTTAAGTGCCTGGATCCCCACATAACGAAGGAGTGCACTCGCACTCCCGAATGCCTGTGTGCTCTGCGGCCAGTCTGGCCACACAGCTAACTACAGGAGTTGCCCGCGCGCTCCGCGCTCCACCTCCAAGAGGGTCGCGCCTAAACCGGCGCCGCCGCTTACTTCCGTTAACTTCCCGCCGCTGCGCAACCGGGGTCCCCCGGAAGCAAAGCCCGTTCAGCCGACGCCTACTCCAGCTCTGTCTTGGAGGCAGCGTCCGGCCGTTCCGCCTGCACCTTCCCGACCTATCCCAGCTCCCGTAGCTTCCGTAGGGCCACGTCCTGCTCCGTCATCGCCACCTCAGTCGTCGTTGGCTGAGGACATGAAGACCGTGTTCGACGTCATTCAAAACGTCGACATTAACGAAATTTCCGTACTCGCACGCAAACTGCGAGCCGCCCGCTCTCCTCAAGAGCGTTTATTTGCATTAGCCGAGCATCACTCGCTTCTAAGTTCGCTATAAATTTTATTTTTGTATAAATTCGTAAATAAGTAAATTATAATGTCTAGACCCGCAAATCCCGCGTCCGGTCGTATTAAACCCAAGGGCTTATTCTTTCTATCTATCTATCTTTCAACGCTCGTAGCCTTAGCACCAACCTTCCTGAGCTCAAACTGTTCCTTCGGAACAAAGAACCTGACTTATTGCTTCTCCAGGATACATGGCTTACTCCAAACCGCTCCATGGGATACGCTATTCCTAAGTACGCGTTTACTCGCAACGATAGGCCCAACTCCGACGATTTCGGCGGCACCGCTATATATTACAAAAGAGGCTTCCATTGCTGTCCTCTCCCTACCTCTCCTCTCCTCAACATGGAAGCCACTGTGTGTAGATTGGCTATGACTGGTCATCCGACCATCATCATAGCTTCAGTCTACATACCATGTGGCTCCAGACCAACCTGCAGCGACTTTGAGGCCATTCTCGCCCTCGGCCATTCAGTCATTATGTTCGGAGACTTTAACTCCAAACATACTGACTGGACGTGCCTATCGACCAACACCAGCGGTATCGCTCTCCTCGACATCACTAACTTACTTGACTTAGACGTCATATCCCCTATCATTCCCACTCACTATCCCAACAATCCGAACTACTCTCCTGACATCCTCGACTTTGCAATTATCAAGCGAATCAATCTCGATCTCAGGTCTATCGAACCGCGATGACCTAGGCTCTGACCACCGCCCCGTCTCCCTCGTGCTAGGTGCGCCTAACGAAAACGTCACATCTCCCAAGACCTTAACCAACTGGAAAGGCTTTAAAAATACGTTAGTTTCAGCCTTAGAGGCCCCGAACTCTCCGCTCGCGATTTCGCCCGACCAATTAGATAGCCCGGATAAAATAGATTCATTAGTCAACACTCTCACTGATGCTATCAACTCAGCCATCAGCGATAACGAAAAGGTTGCTAAGCAAGGCAAACCCACGCTTCCCCTAGCCGTTAGCAATCTCATTAAAGCCAAGAACGCGGCTCTCCAGAGAGCCAAGAAATATCCCACGCCCGCATACAGAACAGCTGCGAATCAGCTTCACTGTAAAGTTAGGTCTTGCCTTGCGGAACTCCGAGACGCTCAGTTTAACGATCTCATGGAGAATATCTCCCTGTCCCACCAAGCGTATTATCGAATGGCCCGAGCCTTACGCATAGACACCTCCTCTCACGTTCCTCCTCTTACTCGCCCCGACGGCACCATTGCCTTTGAAGTCGAAGAGAAAGCCGAATGCTTCGCCGACAGCATAGAGGCACAATGTTCGCCCAGCACGCAACCCGCGGATCCCTCCCACATCCAGGCGGTGGAGGACGAAGTTCTCCGCAGAGAATCTCTCCCCATCACCAACGACCCCGTCACAGTCTCTAATGATGAAACCTTGCTTCTCATTAGAAGTCAAAAGTCCAAAAAGGCTCCGGGTGCGGATGGAATTTCCAACCACGCACTTAAGCACCTGCCCCAGCAGGTGCTTACCTTGTTAGCTATTATCTTCAATGCCTGCTTCGACCATAGCTACTTTCCAAAAGCCTAGAAAGAAGCGACAGTCTTAGGCATTTCCAAGCCGGGTAAACCTCTGAATGTCCCGGCTAATCATAGACCCATCAGCCTCCTCAAGGCAATGTCTAAACTTCTCGAAAGAGTCATACTCTCTCGAATGCGGAACCATCTGTTTCCAACGGATGGCGACCCTCTCATTATTCCCCACCAGTTCGGCTTTCGCGCTAAGCACTCCTGCCCACAGCAAGTCCATCGAATCGTCGAGTACATACTCGAAGCATGCGTCGTAAAAAAACAGTCGCGGTTCTCTTTGACGTAGCCAAGGCTTTCGACAAAGTCTGGCACAGCGGTCTCGTTTTTAAACTCTATAAAATAGGCTTACCGGTTCGCCTAGTCAGATTAATCGCGTCGTTTCTTAAAGACCGGACGTTTCGATTCAAACTAGAAGGCACGCTCTCCGCGCGTCGTCCCATAAAGGCTGGAGTCCCGCAAGGCTCAGTCCTCGCCCCTCTGCTGTACACTGTGTACACTAACGACATCCCCATCCCGCCGAAAGGCGTCGAACTCGCCCTCTTTGCAGACGATACCGCCCTTTACACTAAAGGTCAAGCGATCCCGTATAACATCACCAGACTCCACAAGGCCGTAAACGCCCTCGGTGTTTGGTTTCAAAAATGGCGTATCGATGTCAACCCAGAAAAGAGTTCTGCTATTCAATTCGACCACAAACTCCGTAATCGCTACAACGATCCCTACATTCGAATGTTAGGTTTTCCCATCCCCTGGAAGCGCAGTATTAAATACTTAGGCGTCACCTTAGATCAGACGCTTTCTTTCATGCCACACGTCGATAGAGTAACGAAACTCGCGCGTTTTTACTTAAGCCGCCTATATAGTATGATAGGAAGAAAAAGTAAAATGTCTTTCAGAAATAAACGTACGCTTTATAAGGTCTGCGTTAGACCCGTCATGTCATATGCTTCGCCAGTCTTTGCCCACGCCAAACCCTCCGCCCTGTATAAACTGCAGGTAGTTCAAAATCTCTTCTGCCGCAGGGCCACAAACGCACCTTGGTACGTGCGTAACGCGGACCTGCACAGAGATCTTGAACTACCTACAGTGCAACAGCACCTCAAAACACTCTCAGAATCGTTCTTCAAATGCGCCGAATCCCATCCCAATCATTTTGTTCGAGATTCAGTCTCATATACTGCTCCTGTGTTAGATTCGAAATTTAAAGTCGCGAGACCGAGAAACGCGAAGAAATTAATGCAATTTTATTTTTAAATTTTTAATGCTTTTTATTATTTATTTTTCATTTTGAGCACCTATGTAAATCTCAGCGGGTGACCCCTTAAGGGCCCCGCTAGCGCGGCCTCTTTCTCCAACTGGCCGTCGCTCAGATGAAGGCTGAGTGGCAAAAATGCACGAGCCGACAGGGGGTTTTTTAGTGGGTATGGTTCTGGTAGGCGTCGGGACGAGTCCCACATAAATTCGATCGCACGCGCGGAGTATGCGTCAGAGCATTTTTTATCCTCCAGCCCTTCCCGTGGAGGGGAACAAAAAAAAACTCTAACCTCTGTATTTCGCAGCCGAAACTAACGTTCGATACGCAGGCATGTAGTTTATTGTAAGTCGTCGTCGTGACAATACTAATAAGTAATAACTAGAAAATTATACTTGAAAAAAACTACTAAACTCAACAAGAACACCGCATTAGCAACGCGTTATTTATGCAAAGTCTATCAAGCCACAGTTGACCGCGGTGTGATGGAGTTATAGGTAACTGATAGGCCCAGGAGCTATAGGTACAGGGCGTCCTACAAGGATTATAAAAAAATAATTCAAAAATGTGTTCCATTTTCAAACTTTTATTCTTTTGTTTCTGTGATTTTCATTTTAGGATGTCTGCATTGTATTGTGAATTTGTTACATAACCATGGCGTATCAAAAGAGTTTCGATTGAATGGAAGCATACCTTCTGAACCACAAAAACATAACATTAGCCTTACAATGGCACCGCGAAAGATATCCGGATAGAAATACACCATCTCGATTAATTATGAAACGGTTGGTGGATAATCTGATATAGGGACGTTTCGATCATCGCTTACCACAGCCGCGGCACCAAAACACTGACGATGAACTCGACATTTTGATATACTTTGAGGCAAATCCTAAAAGTTCAGTGCAAAATAACACCGTGTACTGAAAAAATGCAAATTCAAAAGTTACGTTAAAGGGCGATTAGTACAAAAATTACGGCCGGGTGATGCTGAAAGACGACTTATTTTCTCATCGTAGAGGATCAGTATTTCTAAATAATATTATCTGGTCAGACGCAACAAACTTCAGCAATAAAGGTATTTACGAACATGTAAAGGTTTGGGCCAGGGAGAATCCCTTACGTAACCTTGCGACTAATAGTCAAAAGCGTTTTCGTTCAACTGTTGATCTGAGATTCTAAAAAACCGGGTCCTCTTAGTACATTTTTACGAAGGGCATCTGAATACGGAAAGGTATTTAAAAATACTTGAAATTTTAAGAAATGAAATGAATAATCTTCCGGTTGCAGATGGGCCAAACCTTAATTTTGTTAAGTAACAACAGTCACAGAACAAGGGACTATCTCGAACGGATCGGCACCAACGGACTAATAAGATCGATGCCAAGATCCCCAGATCTAACCCCGTTAGATTTTTTTTATGGGGTTATGTAAAAATTTAGTTTACAAGAACCAGTATGAGTTACAGTCCACGAGCTACAAGCAGAACTTAGACTTATTATTCTAAATATCCAACGCAACATGATCAAGAAATCGACAGGGAGCGAAATAATCAAAAGAGTGCGACTTTGTACTCAAAAGAATGGAACTATTTTTGAGCATTTGATAAATTTATTAATTTTGTATTAAAATGTTAAAATTCATGGTCTTCCTGTTATTTCTGACACTTTATTATTTACCAAATAATAATCCTTATGATCAATGACCCAATTGACATACATTTTGACAATAATAAAATAAACAATGTTGACGCGGCAGTATTCCTAGGTGTAACAATAGATAAACATCTAAACTTGAAAGCACTATTGACAGCTTATGTAAAAAGGTTAGATCGATTAAAAGATATAGCAGTTTCATTGCTATCATATCACAGATTCCTAGCATCTGTCTTGCGTTACGGAATAATATTGTGGGGCAACGCAGTTGACGTAGAACTAGCATTTAGGACACAAAAAAAATGCGTAAGGGCAATTTGCTATTATTAATAATACCTATTAATAATATACCTATTACGCGCACATACCTATTAATAATATTATTATTAATAGGTATGTGCGGGACATATAGATAGTTGCAAACCGATTTTTAGAATCTTAATGATTCTACCATTTCCTTGCTTGTATATTTATGAAGTATGCTTATTCGTAAAAAAAGCATCTAAACTTGTTCCCAAAAAATCACGATATGATTTCTGGTTATGGAAGACCTGCAGAGAAGCTTTATACACCGGCACAAAGGCTCTGTATATTTCAAAAAAATATTGTTTAAAATTTTTAATAAACTTCCCCTAAATGTAAAAACCTTACCCATGAATTTATTTAAAAAAAGACTTTTTGACGTACCTATAAGCAAGTTATATTACTCTATAAATGATTATCTAAATGAACAATCTATTGAGACCGTATAATTATTATAATGGTTTCTATTGTTTTTCTACATTTGTTTGAATTTACTGAATTTTTATTGACTTGATACATCGCTAAATCTTTACTCAGTATTATGTAAAGACCTACAATGTACCGACTTCCTCGCAAATAATTTCTTCGAAAAAAATTAATTAATTTATTTCATTAAAAAAAATTTTTATTTCATTTCATTTCATTTCAAGATATTGATAAAAATAAAGCCTTTCGATCGGTATGATAAAACTACAGGGTAAATTTTTTTCTCTAGTAGCGGGTTTGATTTCCCGTTCAACCATGTAATTATTTAAAATATTGCATGCATAGTATGCAGTTTAATTTGTTTTTAAATTAAAATAATGTCTTCTTTCACTAAAAAAGTTGTGATAAATGGCTATGAGTCGAATTCAGTAAATATAAGTTCGGGTGTACCTCAGGGATCCATTCTAGGGCCCCTCCTTTTTATATTATTTATAAATGATATCCACACATGCTTTAAATATAGTAAATTTCTTTTATATGCGGACGACTTAAAAATATATCACATAGTTCATGACTCATTAGACCTACATCACCTACAAGATGATCTTAACCGATTCACAGAATACTGTTTGGTAAATAATCTTAGTCTTAGCTTAAACAAATGCAAGTTTATATCTTTCACCAGGAAAAGAAACTCCACTAAATTCACTTATAAGTTATGTGGCTCTGTCTTGGAGAAGGTAAATACTATAAGAGACTTGGGTGTTTACTTGGATAGCAAATTGACCCTGGATGTGCATATTGATACAATTTGTAACAAAGCCTACAAAATGTTTGGTTTTGTGATGAGGGCATGTAAAGACTTCAAAAAACCAAGTACCTATATATATATGTATAAAACGTTAATTAGATCACAATTAGAGTATGCAATTTCAATATGGAACCCGTTTTATAAACGATATGCAAATAATTTAGAAGACATACAGAAAAAATTCTTAAAGAGTATGCAGTATAGATGTGCTCGTATTTATTTATCTTATAAAGATTTACTGAAGAGTTACAAATTATTAGACTTAAAGTCTAGACGTCATCAACTAGAAGTTATGCTTTTGTATGATCTATGTCATAACCGCTATGATTGTGTTGACCTAGTGAATAGGATATTTTATCTGGTTCCTACTCGATCGCATATGCGTGCAGCCCGTAAGCAACATGTATTTGCTACTAAAATGTGCCGCACAAATGCTGGCAAAAGGGCTCCTATGAATAGACTCTTTCTTAACTATAATGAACACTTTGGTCATATTGATATCTTTGCTACCCCTGTGGGCTACTTTCGAAATAAAATAATAGAAGTCCTAAATAATAATAATTCGATGTAATAATAATTAATTTTAGTAAAGATTTGAGTGGTTAATTCACTGTAATGTATTAAGTACTTTTTTTGTAAATGTAATCTACTTACCTTACCGCCTCAACATAGATACTTTCATCTCTCACCTGTAGTTACCTGTGGCTAACGAAGTTGGTCTTACAATTACATATTTCGTATTAGATCTACTATTTAGTAACATCGATTGTAAAACTGTTTGTTGGTCCTAATAAATTAAAAAAAAAAAAAAAAAAAAAAAAAAAAAAAATGTTTCATCCACAATATTCAAGGTACTTGCCCTCCATGTGGCATAGCCGTGGGACGCCCTGTATATTTTCTGAAAAGCGACCCCTTAGTCTGCTAAGGCTTAAGTCTCTAAGGTAGGTATAATTATTCTAGCTGTTATCATAATAATAACAATACAATAATATATTATAATATATATTAGGTACAATTTCGATTTGTACTTTAAATGAAGTTTAAACAATCATGTACCTTAGTGAATGCGTACCTATCAAACAAAATAAAAAAAAATTATTATCAACTCCATTAAAGTTTACGTCAAATATTTATTTCTCAACATTGACAATTACTTGTTAAATTACCTATTGTAAACTTCATACGTTTAGTGAGATTTTATATTACAATACCATGTCAATAAAAAATAAAATATCGTGTACAGTCCGTTCATCGTAAGATGCTGCGTTGATAAGATCCCTGCTGTTAAGTGCCGTTATGTTGGCAGTATTGCTTTTCATGTCAAGCTATTGTTGTCCTGTTATCATAGTGCCAAGTGTTCCTCTCGTTTTTGTGTTATTATTTAATATTTCTGAGTTAATTATGCCAAAGTCATTTAAAAGGTTAGTAAAATAGGGATACCAATTTCAGACAAAATGCCTTTAGTAGGGGTTATATAAATTTACGGACATAAAGAATTAAAATAAAAAGTGCATATCTCAGTGCACTAATTGAATTCGTTATGATATTATCCATATTTGTGTTTATATAAATATAGTTTATTTAAGGATACATATGTTGTGTCTCTATTTCAGGCATGTCTGACAAAACCGTGAAGTTGCTGCCTATATATCTCAAAAACTCAAATCTCCTGGAAAACATCGTCAAAAAATAGAATAGTGGATCTTGATGATTTCGATTTATGCGCATTAAGAAATAAAATCTATTAGATTAAATAAATTACTTGTGGAATTAAAGAATGACAAAAACTTTGGTAGAGGTCGAACGACTTTGATGAAATTTTTAAAAGAATTTGATTTCAGTACGAAAAGTGTGGTTCAGACCGGAAAGTTTTAATGGAAAGCCACGATATAGTTGCACGGAGACGCAAGTACATCTGGACTATGAGGCAGAATTGTAAAGAAGGACCGCCAATAGTTTTCTTAGATGAAACATATATACCGCATCATATGCAGTGAAAAAGTGAAGAGGACGGAGTACTAACAAGGACGATATGAATATAACAAATTTTATGAAATGGCTTTCCGAGCAGCTTATACCCAATTTGCCTTCAAGTTCCTTAGTCGTTATGGATAACACTCCCTATCATACTGTACAAATAAATAAAGCACCCACTATAGGTTCCTCAGAACTGCAAATGCAAAATTGGATTACAAATAAAGGATTGTCTTATTTACCTACAATGTTGAAAGCAGAACTATATGAAATCATAAAAGAACACAAAAAAGCGCTGATTTATGAGGCTGATCAATTATTGAAAAATCACTGTGAGTTAAATGCTATTGTTTATATGGAGTCTTTTAAAAAGGTGAGTTGCTAGCAATAATGTCGATCAAGAAGCTGGAAATATTGTGAAATTAACTGAAGAAGCTTTTTCATCTATAACCCCTCAGGATTGGCAAAAAGAGTGTTTAAACACGTAAAAAATTAAGAATACAAATTTTATGAGCGTGATGGCTACAGCATGATATTACTGAACAATTTATAATTGAACTAGGTAATAACAACAGCACAGATTCGGATACCACAGATGATGACGTACATGCAAGTGGTAATGATATGTCTGGGATCGTTCCTTTTTACCATAATTACTGAAACAAACAATGAAAACAATAAATAAATTATAATTGAAATTGTGTCGTCATTCACAACCTTCCTAGTCTTATAGTTGTTTATTATTTACAAATAAGCAAATGAAACATATATTAATTTTTCTTGGTAGGTACACACAAAGTTAGGTTACGGGGTTAAAATGAACACATATTATTGGCAATACTGCTGCCACAATGCTGCCAACATCAGCAGGCAGGGGACATATTATAGTGAACGGACTGTATATACTATTTTTATGTCATAAGAATCATATACAGGTCGATTCAAGTCAAAGTATTGACGTTGCAACAATAAACAATAAAGAAAGCATTAGTGAGTGACAGAATACTTACAGTCGGCCGAAAATGTAGTCTGTACCCTGCGGATGAATTTCATTAGCACGTCATGAAACAACAAGCTTGTTTATTACAAATCCATTCAACCAAACGTCTAGTTGTTTAGTTGAATGTCTAATTAAACCGTCCGCCTGTGAGACGTAAATACCTAGCAAAACAGAGAAGACTTTTTTCATAAGATTTAAATAAAGTCTAACGGTGGAACCAGGACCTTAGATGGAACAGTAATGTGTTCCTATAATTTTACTGGACATTTTTCTTGCCACATGCAAAATTGTAAAAAAAGCTCACTATAATATGTTTTTGTTATAAATCTGTCTAAGTACAAACATCAATGAAGTAGTAATGAAAATTATTATCGGCTGTTGATCGTCTGTAGGTTGTAGGACTCCAAACATTCTATACTTCATGCTCTAGCACACCTAGGACACTCGCGGCAAAATGTATTGAAACAAACGCGTTCTAATAACCTATTACGCACACAGTCATAAGTTCGTGCAGGTGAACGCGTGCCATGTTTGTGTGAGTTAGAAAAGACATGCTAGGGTTTGCGCTATCAGCGCTAAAAGTGCTCAACACCGTTCCGATTCGTTTGAGGTACGGAGGGAGGAGGAGAACGGTAAATAGCGCGCTAACATTGTGATTGTTCGTCGAGTAAGTCCAAAGTTATAATTTCATAAAGATCTTTGACCCTAAATGAAGCAGCAGCCATTTTTTAACATTATTACAAAAGAAAATTAATAAGCAAGCTCTTAAAATCGATAATCGGCTAATAAAAACATCAACAAAGTAACGTCATGTGTCAGTTTTGACAGGCCGCTCAGAGCAACCATGCTCCGTAGCTTTGGCACTGTGAATGGGAAGATGGTGGCGTTTATGACGTCATTGATGACGTATCGATATCGCTGTGAGCGCGCTCACGGGCAATCGGAATGGGTGTATGAGCGCTGTGAGTGCTGTTATCGGCAAACGGAACGCAGCAATTGCCAAAGCTACGGAGCATGGTTGCTCTGAGCGGCTCATGGTTTTATTAGTCGATTAAAGATTTTAAAAGCTTGCTATTAATTTTCTTTTGTAATAATATAAAAAAATGGCTCCTGCTTCATTCAGGGTCAAAGATCTTAATGAAGTTGTAACTTTAGACTTAAGCGACGAACAATCAGAATGTTAGCGCGATATTTACCGTTCCGATTGCAATAGCACTAATAACACTTTTAGCGCGCTCAAACGAATCGGAACGGTTTTGAGCACTTTTAGCGCTGTAATCGGCAAACGGAACGCAGCAAATGTGAGCGGGAAAAATGGGTGCGTTTTTGACGTCATTGATGACGTATCAATATCGCTGTGAGCGCGCTCACGGGCAATCGGAACGGGTATATGTGCGCTGTGAGTGTTCGGGAACGCATGAGACGGCAATATGAGATAACCTAGTAATAGCGGCATCGAGTTAAGGATGTATGTAAAATATATGTACTTGTCTAACTTTCGATAAATTTGGAATATATAATAGAGTTAATTACGCTGCATCGATTTGAAAAAAGAAAAAGGGACTTAGCCGATGATTTGAAAGAAATATTTGAGAATAAAAGCCTCATTTAACTCCGTGTTATTCGTACCGGAAGTTGACGAAATCGAACTAAAATGATAAAAAAGTACATGTATCGTAGTCAATGCACGGCCAAATAAATGATTTTCAGAAACTTCATACATTTTTTCATTTTTTCACGGAAAAAAACGACTGTTGCCGATGTCGTTATGGAGATATTCGTGGTTAATTTTTGACGTTTCAATAGCGTTCTGTGAACTGCTGTTCAACTCAGTACGTCCACCATATTGGAAACGTAAATGCGGCAACGCAGCACTTGACAATATATATAGGTGTATAACGACGTGATATGCGTTATCGTTGATGATAGATGCAGTCACGTTTTCATTGAAGTATTTATGCATAATTCAATACAATAAAAATTTTAAACAAATATCAAATTGCGTATTAATTTTAATAAAAATCGTAAATTATTTATCAAGATGACATAATTTTTTCATGACAAATTATAAAATGAGAACAGAAATGATTGGGCATCAAATGAATTTACGGGATTATTACCACGATTTTCAATTTTTATTTCGCGCGTCCGATATTTCGATTCTGTTGCAAGCACTATGATCGCGGACTGGCTATTCCAGTTTATTATTATGAAGTATTCAGTATAGGAGTAGTATAGCCAACGGTAAAGTGAATATTTGCAATAGCCTCTTTTACTAAAAGGAGAATCGAAGGAAATGATGCCTGTAACTTTATTGTTTTTTTTTACGAACGAAATGTACAACAAAGTGTAACAAAATGGGAAAGGGTGAGAAAAATTTGAATAGCACAGCATATGCCCATACAAAAATATTTCAAAAATATTCTCGATGTCATTCACTGCGCGCCGCAGTCGGTAACTGTGATTGAGGTAACTGAGCGCGGGTGGGAACGACTTCAGCGGGAGGCATGGAGTGGCCATACTGTACGCGCAGTACTCATTATTATACTATGGCTCTAGTATCTAAATGAACAACTATTGAAAAAGTGATCGTCGGCGGTGCAGTAGTAGAGACGCTGGTTTTGTTCGGCTCAGTTCCCGGTGGCCGCCAGCCGCCAGCTCTCACAACTTGTGAAGTAACGGTGGTTGCTGTATCGGTGAGGAAATCCAAGTAGCTGGTAGCTCCTTAGCCAAATTATGGTTACATCGAATGTGTCTATGAAGCCTGCCAACCCTCACGCTCGTTGGAGTATAAATTACCTAACACCACCCTTACTTGTGTGACGGTGATGTAACGGTCTGACGTGGGATAATTAATGACATTGCGAAATTGTGAAAGTATCCATCTATGTATCATCAATGACAATTTGGAGAGTTAATAATGAATTAAACGCACCATGCACGCCAACTTGGAGCCTCCAATTACATAAAGCGCCATGACATAACCATGAGTCGTGTATAAACAAGACGGGAATAAAACAGAAAATATCACATTCAATATTTATTTGAATCTATAACATGCTTAATAAACAATGTGATCATTAATATACACTACAACTTTACTCAACTAGTAAATGCTTGTAAACGTCACGAACTTAACGCTACACGTAGGAGTGATGCTCAAAAACAGAACAAAGCGGGGTTGGTACAGTTTATATCTATGCTATTAGAAATAGGAAACATTTGGTTGTTTGTTTGTTCACATGTATTTGATAAACTACAATAAAAAAATGCCCAAACAAACACACCAACCACAGGGCCATAAAGTAACCAGAGCTTGTGTTTTGGATGACTGCAGTGAACTGGGGGGAACCCAAAATGTACATACATAATATATAAATAAACAACCATGACCCAAGAGCAAACATCTGTGTTCATCACGCAAATAAATGCCCCGGCCAGGACTCGAACCTGGGAAATCGGGCAGGAACTCGGTACTGAACTGATTATTATCATTAGAAATGACATTATGATGAATACCGAATTCCCCACAGGATCAGTAAACACGCGGGACTATCTCTAGCTACTAGTACCAGCAGTATATAACGAACAGAGCTATGATCAGCCGAGTTTTATTTTTATATCCACTTACTTACAATATAATCTTATTTAAGTACAACATGCAAACAGCAAATTATATATAAAATTATGGATGGCACAAAATATTTACAAATTAACTCTTACATAGTAACTTAATCCAACAAAATTACTAAACATCACATGTTAGAACAATACCATGTATAATGCTGAGTACCGTTAGTACACTGAACGGTGCCAACTACACAGCCATCGACAACTACTTGTTAATGCAAGTCTACTGGAATGTATAATTATGTTTATTTTTGTGGATATACAACATCTACTATAACCTAATCACAAAATTAGCATATTTATGAAAAGGGACTTACTATATTATATTTCTGAAAACCTACGTAACTCAGATAGACGGACATAGATTTCTATTAAAAGTGATAAAGCGAAACTGTTTGCTCTCCAATGACGGAAATGGTAAAGCAGGTAGCGGCCCAGGGCCCGACTGTGGCTTTTATTAAGTTCTATATATCGCTATTAAAACTGTACATATTGCAGGGTTTAACTCGAGCCATCATTGGTTGATCGCTACAGCTCCTTCACCAAGTTAATAAAAAGATATCATGAAGATTTACAATCTGAGATATTATAGCAAGTTACACAGCTCTCATGTTTGTAAAAGCTGAACAGTTCTACTTTACTGAAACAGCCTAATAATTCACTTTTGTATTGGGCTATACCTACAGTAAGCACGACACTACTGCTACTAGAGACCGGTACGAGGACTCCAGCTCTAATCAAGAGTTCACAAAAATCAATATTTAATCAAACACTGTTTGGATTAAGTAACAGTTTCCAAAAAATTATGTTTTCAAATTAACATCATAACTAAAGATCTAAAACTATTTTTATTATTGTATAATATCCGAGTGTGTAATATGGAGTAGATCTGTTTTAAATCACAAGGTACTTATATCATTAAAACTTAAAAATAATATAAAGTACAAATATACATGCAGTCTCAAATTTTGAATAAAAATCTATACAAAAATGTTTAATACAAACATGAATGCACTTTACTAATAATTTTATCACATTAATTATAGTCTAGCATTATAATTATAGCGGACATTAAAACTAAAAGATTTTGAAAGTTCTAAAATAGAAAGGCTTTTTTTTGGAAAGGGTCAGAAACACAATTTTAAACATGTAAAAATTAAACCTTGTTATTGTAATATTGCAAATTAAAAAAGCTACTGAGTTGTGCTTGGTAGTTAAAAATGCTCGCAAATAGCAGAAGCAAGGATGGAAGCTACACATCACATCGACATTTTGTAACTGCTAAGCAGCTTTTTATAGAAATCATTTGGTTTGAAGATAAATCATAAGCAAAGAGATACCAAAACAAAACTTGAGATACAAGTTTGACTGCCATTTTTATATTACTGTTACAAATACATAAATAAGTAATATACTTTGTCACAACAATGGATTGAATAACTTTTGATACAAGAACATTCCTAGCTTCTTACAATGTACAGTTTTAACATGGCAGAATGTTAAAAAGCAGTATATTAAGACTTTATTTTCTGTTGCCTAACTATTGATGCATGCACGGTGCTAACACAGTTACAATATACACAAAAACCACGACTCTACCTTGTCCACAATTCCTTCTAACACAATATTATTCACATTATAAACCTCAACAGCTTGAGTTTGTTGACAAATCTACATATTTGATTTCTTTTTGGGTCCTTTGAAGCTTATAATAAAATAAAATTAATATTCTGATGAAGTTGAATGGGTGATTCGCTATTACCGTAATATTCCTTCTGGATACAGACGAAAAATGATAGTTTTGACTGATTATAAAAATTTTCTGCACTGACTTTCACATTCTTCCACTGCAATTCAGTTAATATTCCTAGACAGCGCCTGTATCCGCGCCGCGTTGCACTGCTTGCAGTACAAGCGGTCGTCCAGCGGGTAGCAGCCGCGGCCCTCCTGGCGCGAGCACAGGCTGGCGCCGCAGTCCTCGCAGCAGTAGCACGCCACGTGGAAGCTCTTGTCGAGGGCCACGATGCGGACAGTCTCCTCGGCACCGCCTTCAGGCACGATCGGCTGGCGACAGCGCGCGCAGCGGGGAGCGTACCTGTCAAATTTTCGTTCGCCGTTGTGAGTACAGTCAACCTGGGTTTCTGTCTGACATTGACTCTACAATTTTTTTGGATGCTTTTTTTAGTACACACATACACGAATAAAACATTTTGTCTAACCAACGAATTGATTAAAAGTTAGATTAGAATAAGACTGAGTTTTATTCAAATCTAGCTTTTACACCAGTAACTTAACAGTTCCTAAGTGATAACTTCGTAAAAATCTACAACTTCGTAGTTTCAAAAAAATTGTGTATTAGGCTACATTTTTAATGTCTGACGACTGTTTTGAGTAAATAAAGCTAAAGTAATACAAATTCTTTAAAAATCTAAAATAATGCAAAATACGATGAAATACTATTTAGCACAATTTCATCTAACACCTCAACCTAGCTTTGGTCCACCATTTTTTTTATCGTATTGGCATACATAAGGCAACGCATAGCTTAGAAGAACCGTTTATGATAGTGGTACAGGGACTGGTTAGTCTGCCTGGCATACACGGGTGGGGCGGGAACTGCGCAAGGTAAAGTTAAGGCAAAAAATAGCTGTGTTAAAAAATATAATTGACCCAGCATGAAATATCAAAAAATATTTTATCGATCACAGATCAATTGAATGGTGTGAGGCGGAACCAACCCAAAGATATGTAGAAAGAAAGGTAAAAAATAAGTTTCTGCTGACTGCAATTTTCAGAGCGTGTCAAGTACACTTTTATAATAATAATACCAAAAAGCCAGATCGTTTCGGTGGCGGTAGATGTTGATAAAACACATGCCTTACGATAGTCTGGGACCGAAGTCGGGAGTTAATGAATATGAGAGAGCATCAAAAGCATCGTACGGAGCCTTAGGGTGTTACCACACCAATCGATCGATCATCAGGTCGACCATGATATAGTGACACCCTTCAGATGCTTCCGGTAAAAGCTCTCTCATGAATAGTATAAAAGTTGATATGGTGGTTTTGAAACCGAGGTCCTAGTAAATAGGTTGAACCACGCATTGCACCTTCAAAAACACACCTGAAACACTTATTGAGGCACAAAGATTTGAGCTTCGTGTACTCGCTTAAAAGTCTCCGAATTATAACAGTGTGAATACCAACCTAGCAAACAGAACTGCGCAGGAAAGAATTCAAATGCCTTCGTTAGCGCAAGGTGGATTTAACGTTGTAACGCTGTGCGATGGGCCTGTATCTTTTGCCAACTTAAAGTACAACCATTGTACAGTATGCTGTCCTAGCGGTATAGCTACTTTAAAAACTGGGTCTTACGTAACGTTAAATTATTTTCATACCTTTGTTACATTTTCTATGTATTTTAGGATTCTGGGTTCCTAATTTTTTTTAAAGTTTTGAACTTAATAAAAATATATTTATATACAACTGAACAGAAAATTAAATTTTCAAGGTGCATCAGATTCGAATTTTTGGAGCGGAATATTCACGCCAATGTTTGGAGCGCAATGAGGGATTTTCCTTAATCAAATTAAGAAAAAAAGTCAGTACCAATAACCTCTATAGATGGCGCCACGACTGGTCCGATTAAACAGTATTGGACCGTAATGAGGGATTTTCCTTAAGAGCCTTTATACAAATCAACGCTTGCTCTCCCGAATCGGTAAACTGCAACAAGCACACGTATCCATTACATGCACACATCTACAGTGCTGTATGATACAGTCGCTGGCCGGCAATTAGCGCGTCCGCAATGGTTTTGATACTTTTTCAAACATGTTTGACTTATTTTACGTTATTATATTTTACTTTTGATTTAAAGAAATATACATTTCAAAAGTTTTGCAAAGTAAGATATTTAAATACCTGGTTAGCTGGTTACCATATATGGGACGAAATAAAATTGGGGTACAATAAGGGCTTAACGAAGTCATTGATGTCATTAATATATAGACTTTTGTTATAGTAGTTATGATTTAAGATAAGAGTGATTTCTTAGTAAAAATAAATAAAATTAGGTGAAAATAAATATTATTTATGATTATACAATACAGTGACAAACTTTAATTTGGGACCCACTTAAGGTGCAAGTAAATGCGACGGATCAGTATCTAACACATGGTGAACAACTGCCAACGTCTTTTCATCCATCTTCTTCACACTTCGTATGTGTTCAGTGAGTCTCGTATTGATGTTTCTGCCCGTATCTCCTATGTAGCTCTTACCACAGTCACAGTTAATCTAGTATACGCCTGGTCTACCTAGAGGGTCTTTGTCCTTTGGGGATCGCAAAAGTTGTCGTATTTTAGTAAAAGGGCGGTAAATCGTCCTTATACTAAACTTGCGGTTCAGTACGTGCCCAATGGTATCAGTTACACCCTTTGTGTACGGTAGGTATACAGGCGCTCGTTCAACTATCGCGGTGACTAACAAACTAAACAAAATTCTATCTGAACTGTCAACGAAAGACGTTAAGAATCAGTTGCGTTCTCTTAATCCTACGTCGCCTAAAATATATGGCCTACCAAAAATACACAAACAGTGCTGGCCCCTTCGCCCGATTGTAAGCCAGATAGACTCCCCTACGTATAAGGCTTCTCGTCACATAGCGAATCTTTTACAGCCGCTGACGGGAAAAACTTCCAGCTTTGTAAGGGACTCTAGTCATTTTGTAGAGCTAATCAACGAGATCACACTGCGAGACGATGAAGTAATGGTGAGTTTTAACGTAATATCTCTCTTCACCAACGTGCCTGTGGCGGACGTCATCATTACCATAAGAGATCTCTTATTAAAGCACAAACTACCCACTGAGTACATGGCACTTACAGAGTTTTGTCTCACTAGTGGTTATTTCATCTGGCGGGGTGATTTCTACCTACAGATAGACGGCGTAGCAATGGGCTCGCCCATAGCGCCAGTGGTGGCGAACATATTTATGGAGGTGTTCGAAGATAAGGCTTTGAGCGGCGCCCCGAGGAGACCACGACACTGGTGGCGATACGTCGATGATGTGTTTGCTGTCCTACCGGAACGCGAAGTAAGCCAGTTTCTGGACTACATAAATGCAGCGCATCCAAGGATACAGTTTACCGTTGAAAGGGAGGTTAACGGGTCTCTGCCTTTCTTGGATGTACTTGTTCGACGAGCAGCACATGGACGGCTTACAAATACTGTACATCGCAAGCCCACACACGCAGACCGGTACTAAAGAGCTGACTCCCACAATCATCCCGCTCACCCGTGTTCAGTCCCCCGTGCCCTTATAAACCGAGCTCTACGTTTATGTGACCCACAGAGCATAAACACGGAACTGGAACATGTGAGATCTGTCCTGGAAACGAATAAGTACAATTGGAGACAGAGCTTGAGAATAGCGAACACAACCAATCGACAGAAACCCGCGATAGTTGAACGAGCGCCTGTATACCTACCGTACATAAAGGGTGTAACTGATACCATTGGGCACTTACTGAACCGCAAGTTTAGTATAAGGACGATTTACCGCCCTTTTACTAAAATACGACAACTTTTGCGATCCCCAAAGGACAAAGACCCTCTAGGTAGACCAGGCGTATACGAGATTCCCTGTGACTGTGGTAAGAGCTACATAGGAGAGACGGGCAGAAACATCAATACGAGACTCACTGAACACATACGAAGTGTGAAGAAGATGGATGAAAAGACGTCTGCAGTTGTTGACTATGTGTAAGACACTGGTCCGTCGCATTTCATCCGCTTTGATAAAGCCAGAGTATTAGTTTAGGAGAAAAACTTCGTGTCTCGCAAAGTCCATGAAGCAATTGAAATAAATAGACGGCGTAATTTCAATCGCGATACAGGCTGGACTGTACCCGTTGCATGGAAGCCTATACTTCACAAACACGGACACATAAAGAACCGGACACCGCTCTCCAATGATACCGTGAGCTCAGCATGTCGCTACACTACGGCATCGTCCGCACCGCCGTCAGTGCCTACTCCACCCACCGCGCATGCGCAGCCCCTGCAACCCCCGCCCGCCCCCGTGCCCTCCGAGCGCGCGCGCAGAGCAGCGGCCCGCAGTGCGAGGCGAGGCACAGCCGCGACTGTACTAGGCCCTGATGATGGACTCCATATGAGTCCGAAACTAGTCGGAACTTTCCGACAATAACGAGTGAGTATAAGCTGTAGTTTTAAAATGTATCAAAATGACTCACTTAACATTTTTAAAATTAAATATAACACCTTGTTCACCTTAAGTTCATTATGTTAACTGAAGGCATGCAATCTTGTCAATCTTGTCATTTTCGGTATTGTTTTATATTTTATGTAATGAATGAATGAATGAATAATAATAAGGTAACGTGCCTTTTTGAATTCAAATTCAAATTCAAAAACATTTATTCGTGACAACGTAAAAAGGGAAAGTTCTTACAATAAATATAAGGAATAATATTTTTTTTTAATAAAATTGTCACGAATCGGTCCCAATTCAGCATAATGCTAGTCATTTGACCAGCGCTGATCTTCCATTGGGGCCGCTTTGTGTAGATGATGCCGTCAACCTTTACACCGTGAAATAAACAAGTACAGTAACAACAAAACATAGAAAAAGAAAAAATACATGCAGAAGGACATAAAACATCAAAAAATAAATAATTACCTATATGTATGTTCAAAAAGAAAATAAATAATATGAAGAAGTATTGGTTACAGAACATTTTACAGAACAGACACTTAATTAGCATATAAACTACACTAGTACCTTAATACTTAAAATAAAAATAAATGTACATAAATAGAGAATAAATAAATAGAAAATATGAGACCAAACACTTAGATAGCACTTGTGTCATGCTTTAGGGTATTTTCACCTCTCTGATGTTCTATCAGAAAACATTTTAATTTAAATTTAAATGTTGCTATACTTTTTAGATTCCTGATAGGCGGAGGAATATTGTTCCAACATTTAGAAGAGTTGTAACTAAAACTGCCCCTAAAAGCCATAGATCTGTGTCGGGGAGTAGAGAGCTGCGCTGCGCATTGCCGCCGGGGACCATACGTTTTAAGACGAGAAAACCATGATAACTTATTATACAGATATGACGGATTGGTGTATTTGACGACGCCGAAAAGTAAACAGGCTAGATGTAGCTTACGACGATGCTTCATTTTAAGTATGGAGTGCCTGTTTAGATACGGGCTTACATGAGCTCTTAACGGAATGTTGAAAAAAAAACGGGCACAGGCATTTTGTGCTCTTTGTATGAGCCTCTGAGTTCTACCTAATATACGGGGGCCAAAAACCGTATCCATGTAATTTAACTTTGACAAAATTAAGGAGTCTACTAACTGTATTCTTAATTTTTCTGCAATGAATGGCCTCACCCTGTACAATATTTTTAATTTGTAAAAGCAATTTTTCACTGCATTGGCAATATGCTTTTTTCTCTAGCCTTCGTGATATCATTATTTTGGCCACCGCTTCGATTTTTTATTATTAAATTATATTGTTTCCTACCTTTACCTACCTATCTTTATTACCCATTTCAAACACTCGTGATTAAAATAAAATGTTGGTGTTGCGCGTAGTTTTGTTGCGCCGGCTGGAGAAGATGCCGCCGTATGTACCCTTTGGCCCCGAAGACACCACGACCTGACTAACCACGGAGTGACACCCGACTTGATCGAGTGCAGGTTGGAGCGCAGTGAAAACAACACAAATCTTCGAAGTAGGAACGTTTATTGCGTATACAATTAAACCTTAAGTTTAAATAAGCCTATGAACCGCAATCGTTCCTGTAGTTCAGCTTCTTTCTTCAGACCTCTTCACTGGCCTCCGGATACACCGAACAGCGCTTATGTGTTCTTGGGTCTTCACTGGCCTCCGGATTCACCGAACAGCACTTTCTTTCTTCTAACTGGAAGCTTCTGAACTTTTCTTCTTAGACTTTTTCTTTCTTCTTATTAGTTGTTGTTTTCTTCGCTGCAGGCACCAAACTGTTTCTTTCTTCTTAGATGTTGTTTTCTTGCTTGTGGGCACCGAACTGACTTCCAAAGCTCGGCGTGCGCCTTTTATACAAATTTCGCCCTAAATAATTCCAGCGCTCTGATTGGCTGGCGCGTTTGTGCAATTGGCACCTAATTACACTTAAGTTTTACTTGGATTCTAAACTTTACATCGAATTATCTTTCAAACTATTAAGCAAAACTATTACAATATTATATTCAAATAATAGAGCGAAACGATTCCTACATGTTTACATAAATACCAATTTGATAAAATTAAATACAAAAAACTTTCTAGAACAAAGACTATCTCAAAACACCGTTTGCGCCGGCAGACTGTTTACTTAGCCTAACATTGTACCTAAGGCGAAACGGTTACAAACATAATTTTATCATTTTACATTATTAAAATATGCAAACATTCTAATTACAATTAGTTTTTAACATAATCAAACAAGATATAACTACCAATTAGGAACATATACAACAACAAAGGTTTTCTCGTTATTCCCTTCAAATACGTAAAACACCATGAAAATAACTATTACATTTCAATAAAAGAAAGCAATTTACACATTATTATCAATAAACCATAACAATAAACCATATAATTACGTAGTTATTCAACGAGAAAATATCTAACCATAATACGTCATTTATTACGTCAAATGCGTACTTTATTATATGAACCTATATACAATAACGTTATATCTACCATTATCTACCTAATCTGATAAGAAATAACCATAAATTTACCACAATTATGACAAATCTGAACAAATCAGTATTTTACAAATAACCTAGGTCTAAATTCTATCCAAACATACATAAGCTTCTCATATTATGCTTATATTATACCAATGCAATCTCTAAGAACTTTATTAAACACAAACATCATCAATTCAACCATAAATCAATGTTATCAAAATAGAATTCAAAATATACCTATACCTAGGTTCCTATAACATCATAATTTCCTATAAGAATCTTATTAGTACTTGCTTACGTCACACTCGAAAATAACCACCTATCCGAGGACGGGCGCAAGTAGTGAGGGCGTGGACTAGCGTTATTTACAAAACTATTTGAATGGCTATGTCCCTATTATGCCGAATCCATTTCATGATGCGTCGCTAACAGTCTCCCCCGCAGTGCGTAGCACTCCATCCTGCGGTTGCGACGCTGCAGCTGGAACCAGGATGACGACCCGTCTCGTTGGCCGCCTCAGGATCCCCCATGGTGTCTGCACGTCCAGAACTCGAACTCTCCCATCAGGTCCAGGGTAGACTCGGTGAACTCTTCCTCTCGGCCAGGTGTTCCTCGGCAGTGTTGCGTCGACGACCATGACAATGTCGTCAACGCGCGGATCCTGCGTTGCTGCTCCGTTGATCTTCTTCGGCAGCAGGGTAGGAAGATACTCCTTGATCCACCTGTTCCAGAAGTGATCCGTCAGCCGTTGTGCCGTCTTCCACGTTGCCCTTCCGACGAGCTCGATGTCTGCAAACTCTCCAGGCGCCGGTGCTCCACAAGATCTGCCAAGTAAAAAGTGGTTCGGCGTTAGAGCTTCCTCGTCGTCAGGGTCTACGCTAACGTGGGTGAGTGGCCTCGAGTTCACCACGTGTTCGACTTCGGTCATCAGTGTGTGTAGGACTTCCTCTTGTGGTGTCCTGGACTGCAGCACCGTCGTCAGAGCCGTCTTCACCGATCGTACGAGCCTTTCCCAAGCGCCGCCCATGTTTGGACAGCCAGGTGGTATGAACTTCCACCGGGTTCCCTCTTGACTCGCTGCCTTTTCCAATTCTCGGTGCGCTCCGACGAAGTTGGTCCCGTTGTCGCTGAAGATAATCTTCGGCATTCCCCTTCTTGACGCCATTCTTCGCAAGGCCATAATCATGGAGTCGGTGCTCAATGTGTTCGCCAACTCAAGGTGCACCGCTCGTGTCGTTAGGCATGTGAACAGGACACCCCATCTCTTCTCTGTTCTTCTCCCGATGTTGACGTTCATGGGCCCAAAATAATCCACAGCTGAGCAGCTAAACGGTGGTCGATGATGCCGTAAGCGCTCGGCGGGCAGGTCTCCAACGGGTGGGATGATGGGTGCGCCTCTGTGGACCTTGCACCACTGGCATTCATGAACGATCTTCTTCGTCGTAGTCCTAAGGCTCAATATCCAATACCTCTGTCGTATCTCGTTGATGACTGTCATTGCATTCCCATGATAGAACTTCCGATGATAATGTTCAATGATCAGTCGGCTTATCTTCTGTTTGCCATGTAGGATGATCGGGTTGATCCTTCTGCCCTCGATGCGGATCTTCCTTGCCCGACCTCTCAGCCTTAGGATGCCATCGTCATTCAAGTACACGTCGTATTTTCGAAGTGGGCTTGACTTCTCCAGGATTCTTCCGTTCTTCAAACAGGTAATCTCGTTGGCGAAGCTCTCGTTCTGGCTTCGTTTCATCAGCTCGTTTTCAGCTCTCTGCAAATGTTCCTCTTCCAGGGGCAAGTATTCTCTCTCGGTCCCTTTCTCGACCGACACTGGAGATTGAGTCTTCGCTTCTGACCCTCTCTTTTTCTGTGGCTTCCAAGGTGCGTCCTTTTCTTTTCTTCTTGCCACGTTCACTTTTGCCGCCTCTTTTGTTGACCCATTCTGAGCGAGCTTCTTCATGATCTCTATGAACTGGAACACGCGTGCCATAGTTCTCAATAATCGCGTCCAGCTTGAGAATCGTTCCGGGTCTGGTACCATATCAGCCATGACCCGCGTCGCGCCGACCACTTGGAGGTTCTTCTCTTCCCCGGTGACTTCTTCACTCCCCTCAAATCTTCGCTTTGGCCAGTCTTCTTCGTTGCCCCGCAGAAAGGTGGGACCGTTGAACCATCTTGCGTGGTGGTCGAATTCGCTCGGAGTCCCTCTGGTAGCGTCGTCTGCCGGGTTCTCCTTGGTTGGGACCCAACGCCAGTCTTGAGGATTCGTCAGCTCTTCCACTTCTGCGAGACGATGTGCCACAAACGTCTTGAATTTGCGGGGGTCTGATTTGATCCACTGCAAAACAGTGCTTGAATCTGTCCAGAATAGCTGCCGGGTGATCTTGAGTCCCATCTCTTTCGCAATTGTCGTCGCTAATCTGCTTCCCAAAACAGCGGCTTGGAGTTCAAGCCGCGGGACCGATATAGGTTTCGCTGGTGTGACTCGCGCTTTACCGGCGATTAGCGCGACTTGGACTCTTCCATTTGCATCTGTTGTCCTCCAATAAATAGCGGTGGCGTACGCTTCTTCGCTCGCATCGCAAAAAGTATGCAGCTCGCCCTCTTCTTGCCTCGGTGAGATGCACCTGGGTATTCGAAGGTCTTTCAATACGGACACTTCGTTCACGTATTTGGCCCAGGCTGCTCGCTGTTCTTCCAGAATTTCGTCATCCCAGCCGATCTTCGTGCGCCATATGTCCTGAATTAGCTTCTTTCCCTGAATTAAGACTGGGGTAGCAAGGCCCAGGGGGTCGAAGGTGGACATCACGGCGCTGGTGACTTCTCTCTTCGTCGGCGTCTTCTTGCCTTCGAGTATGTCCGGGCTGGTATTCCGGAACCCGACGTTGAAGGCCAGCAAGTCTTCTGCCATCAGCCATCTCAGCCCAAGGGTCTTCTCTTCAGCAACCAGTTCTGTGCTGTCTTCTTTGAGCTGATCTCCTATCCCGTCGAGGATCTTCGGCCTGTTGCTGCTCCATCCCCTCAAGTGGAAGCCTGCCTTTGCATGGATGCTCTGCACCTGATGCGCGATCTTTCTTGCATCTTCCTCTGTGGCAAAGCTCTGCAAATAATCATCCATATAGTGATTCTTCTCGATAGCTTCCACTGCCGCCGGGTAATCTTCTCTGAAGTCTTCTGCGTTCTTATTCATGACAAATATCGCCGTAGATGGTGATGAAGCCGCACCAAACACCACTGAGCACATTCGGTATTCGTCTGGTGTCCCATTTCTTCTGTCGCCGCGCCACAGGAACCTCAGGCTGTCGCGGTCCTCTTCGCGCATCTGTACCCTCAGGAACATATCTTGAATGTCGGCGACGACGGCGACCGGCTTCTCTCTGAACCTCACAAGCACCCCAAATAGCGATTGCAGAAGATCTGGTCCCGGCAGGAGTGCGTCGTTCAGGCACTTCCCGTCAAATTTTGCAGCAGCATCCAGGACTATCCTTGGCTTCTTCTTTACGGGATGCATTACCGCAAAATGCGGCAAATAAAATGTTCTTCCAGCGGTCGTTGATACTGGAGCCTTCTCTGCATAACCATTTTCTATCAGCTTCTTCATCTGGTCTTCATATGACGTCTTCAGGGTTGCATCCTTGTCCAATTTCCTTTCGATCCCAATAAGACGTCGATGAGCTTGCACGTAGTTGTTTGGGAGGGTTTCGTCTTCACTCTTCCACAGCAGCCCGGATTCAAACCTCCCCTCTGGAAGGCGCTTCGTCGTTGACTGCAGGACCTCAAGCGCTCGTTGGTCTGCGTCGTTGCTCGGGCGGCGAGGCTGCACTCCGATTGATTCGATGTCGAAGTGTCGCCGCACCAAGGCTTCTGTCTCATCTTCTTCGATGAGTCTGCTGTGGTTGACGAACTGTACTGGTGACGTCTTCCCGTTGCGACGCCCATGGAGGACCCATCCCAAGCTCGTTAGTGATGCAACTGGATCGGACCTTTTCCCTTTCTTCAGTCTTCTCGTGACGATGAGACCCCAGTTGTCTTGCCCGATGAGAAGTTTTGGCTCTTCATTTTCATACATCAGTTGACCTTGAATGCCTTGCAGGTGCGAGCATCCTTGGATGACACCTCGATCCACACCTTGTCTTGAGAGCTTCAAACTGTCGATTGTTCGAACTTCAATCGTTTCCTTCTTCTTACGATGAGCTCCCTTGATCTTGACACTTATCTTCTGCGAGTCGCACCTCTTGATTCCATGTTCTCCAATTGTCTCGATAGTTATCGGACTCGCCTTGCCTTCAGCCCCAATCATCTGCGCCACCCCAGCATCCAATAACGTGACTGTTGACCCCTCATCCAGAAGGGCTAGTACGCGTGCTGCACCCTTCGGTCCATACAGGTCCACTGGGATCATCTTCAGATACACCTGCCCATCACTGGCAGTGTGCACGGAGGTGACGACTTCTTTGGGCTCTTCTCTGCGACTGGAGACATTGCAGCGGGATTCTTCTTTATCCCCAACAGCTGCTGGTGGACGGCTTTCATCATGAAGACTGGTGTGGTGCCATCTTCCGCACTTCTTGCAATCTGCTGCCCTGCAGGTCTTCCTTGAATGTCTTCCTTGTAGACACCTGAAGCATAAAATTGCCTTCTTAGCCATTTCGTACTTTTGACTAAGGTTTGCTTCTTTGAACTTCCTGCATTCGTAAATCCAGTGCTCGCCGTTACACACTGGCCACCGATTTTTGCGGGGGTGCTCTTCATTCCCCTGCACGTAGTGAACCTTCTTCACTGGTCTTCGCTCGTGGCCCCATGATGTCTTCGGTGGTGCAGATCGCTGACGGTCTTCTTTCTTCCAGGATACTTCAGGGTCGGCTATTTCCGCGTACCATTCGCTTTCAGCCTCCAGGAATGCGTTCATAACTTCCAGGTCCCGAAGTTCTTCGTCAGGATTCGTCCTCTTGTATGCGATCCACCGGTGCTTCATTGTAGTCGGCATCTTCGCAATGAGGGCCCTCGTGGTTCTAAGGGCATCTAAGTACTTGCTTGCCCCCATTGCCTTGATCGTGGCCACGGCGTTCCTCACGTGGCTGTAGAACGTGCTCACGTCGTTCGGATCCTCTGTGACCCGTGGCAGGTTCTCCAGCTTCTCCAGCTCCGCAGTTGCCAGAGCTTCGGGTCTTCCGAACCTCAGTTGTAGCCCCCTCATGACCTCGTTGGGATGCTCCGCCGTAAACAAGAGGCTCTTCACGGCCTCTCGCGCCCTGCCTTGCAGCGCCTTCCGTAATCTGGCCAGGTTCTGCACGTGACTGAAGCTGGGTGCCGTGTCTTCGAACGTCCTCTTGAACGCCAGCCATTCTTCTGCGGCGCCGTCGAAGTTGGGAAGCTCGATGTGTACAGCTTCCGACCGGCCTCTAGGTAGCTTCCCCAATGCTTCAGCCAACTCCTGGATGTCGGTCTTCCTCGATGCAGGCGGCGGCTGTGGTAGCCGCGGTGGTGGCGGTGGTGACGGTGGTCGCGACGGCGGCACCAAGGGTGGCATTACCCTCGCTCTCCTCTCGGTCTTCTGTAGCCACTCCTCCACGTGGTGCTGCCGCTCCTCGTCTGCGAAGTCCTCTTCGCTGCCGGACTCGACCCGCACGAGCTCCAGTTCGGCCTCGGCGAGATCCAGCTTCCTCTGGGCTATTTCCATTTTCAATTCGGCTTCTCTTCTTCTGGAAGCCCTCGACCTGGTGGTGGAACCAACCCTCCTGGGTTCCACGGGCGCTGGTACCGCGAACCGTGCCTCTTCGTCCGCAGCGCCCCTCGATGCAACCCCATCCATTGCTGGCGGTACGGTGCAACCTTCGGCGTGGCGTGCTTCAGGCGCTCCTCCGGCGGGGTGAGTTGGTACCCCTGGTGTCAACGTCGACCCCGTAGACGACCCCATCGTGTCTGTCGTCTCTGTCGGCGTTGCTGCGCTCCAGTCCCTCGAAGACTCCGTGGCGGTGGTGGGCTTCGTTCTTCCAGTCGACCGTGTGGTTGGCATCTTCTTGATCCAGGATCCGGCTCGAAGGACCAGGAAAACTGTTGCGCGTAGTTTTGTTGCGCCGGCTGGAGAAGATGCCGCCGTATGTACCCTTTGGCCCCGAAGACACCACGACCTGACTAACCACGGAGTGACACCCGACTTGATCGAGTGCAGGTTGGAGCGCAGTGAAAACAACACAAATCTTCGAAGTAGGAACGTTTATTGCGTATACAATTAAACCTTAAGTTTAAATAAGCCTATGAACCGCAATCGTTCCTGTAGTTCAGCTTCTTTCTTCAGACCTCTTCACTGGCCTCCGGATACACCGAACAGCGCTTATGTGTTCTTGGGTCTTCACTGGCCTCCGGATTCACCGAACAGCACTTTCTTTCTTCTAACTGGAAGCTTCTGAACTTTTCTTCTTAGACTTTTTCTTTCTTCTTATTAGTTGTTGTTTTCTTCGCTGCAGGCACCAAACTGTTTCTTTCTTCTTAGATGTTGTTTTCTTGCTTGTGGGCACCGAACTGACTTCCAAAGCTCGGCGTGCGCCTTTTATACAAATTTCGCCCTAAATAATTCCAGCGCTCTGATTGGCTGGCGCGTTTGTGCAATTGGCACCTAATTACACTTAAGTTTTACTTGGATTCTAAACTTTACATCGAATTATCTTTCAAACTATTAAGCAAAACTATTACAATATTATATTCAAATAATAGAGCGAAACGATTCCTACATGTTTACATAAATACCAATTTGATAAAATTAAATACAAAAAACTTTCTAGAACAAAGACTATCTCAAAACACCGTTTGCGCCGGCAGACTGTTTACTTAGCCTAACATTGTACCTAAGGCGAAACGGTTACAAACATAATTTTATCATTTTACATTATTAAAATATGCAAACATTCTAATTACAATTAGTTTTTAACATAATCAAACAAGATATAACTACCAATTAGGAACATATACAACAACAAAGGTTTTCTCGTTATTCCCTTCAAATACGTAAAACACCATGAAAATAACTATTACATTTCAATAAAAGAAAGCAATTTACACATTATTATCAATAAACCATAACAATAAACCATATAATTACGTAGTTATTCAACGAGAAAATATCTAACCATAATACGTCATTTATTACGTCAAATGCGTACTTTATTATATGAACCTATATACAATAACGTTATATCTACCATTATCTACCTAATCTGATAAGAAATAACCATAAATTTACCACAATTATGACAAATCTGAACAAATCAGTATTTTACAAATAACCTAGGTCTAAATTCTATCCAAACATACATAAGCTTCTCATATTATGCTTATATTATACCAATGCAATCTCTAAGAACTTTATTAAACACAAACATCATCAATTCAACCATAAATCAATGTTATCAAAATAGAATTCAAAATATACCTATACCTAGGTTCCTATAACATCATAATTTCCTATAAGAATCTTATTAGTACTTGCTTACGTCACACTCGAAAATAACCACCTATCCGAGGACGGGCGCAAGTAGTGAGGGCGTGGACTAGCGTTATTTACAAAACTATTTGAATGGCTATGTCCCTATTATGCCGAATCCATTTCATGATGCGTCGCTAACAGTTGGTCTTTTTATTTTATATATAACTGTAATTTAATACTTCCTCCGATGTTATTTAATATCTTACTCCGATTATGGAGCAAGAATGTCTTGATTTGTCTATTTCTTTTATGTGAAACATATATTCAAATATATATTTTTCTTAATTTATATCGACCTTTTTACTGAAACATCGTAGCATTCTGACGTGCTTCCTAAGACTTAGCCGTGACGGTATCTAAAAACAAAGACTTTTATAGATTTGTGTATTATTTATTAGTAAAATAATACTTGAAAAAATGCAGTAAGTACTTCAATATTAAATTTATTATTTATAATAAAAATAAATATTGATACCAAAATTGCTGGCAAGCGTTCGATATTTACGACGGAGTTCGATAGCACTGGGCGAAAGCGAAGGCCTCGGCCGGTACTAAATACCAGTAGCACGTGCATAAGATTTTATATCAATTGTAGACATTTTTAAAATGATTTTATAGAAGTATGGAAATGGACTTGAATGATATTTCTGTTTTATTTAATTAGTTACATCTTTGTTAGTAATAAGAAGTAAAAATTATTACTTTTGTAACAATACAAGTGTATCGAAAACTGCGACAAACTAGACTGAAATCCAACTTTTTCACGCTTTGATTTTTATGTTTTAGCCTTTAAAAAAAATAATATTTTGTACTATTTTCTCTATAGACTCTTTTGACGACAAAACAGAGACCATAGCAAACTTTTCTTATTCTGTTTGTATCAGTTACTTTTATACTTATCGAACGGCAAAGTACGCATGTTTCGTCGGATTACAAGAAAAGGCGCATGAACAATGAATTCCTACTAAAAAACTATCCTAAGAAATGAAAATTTTCTCTAAACATGTTTTAGGCGATAAAATTTCGAATAATTAGAACTCTTATTTAGATACATACGTGTAATATTTTGATCGGAAACGAACACTGAAAGCTCCTAAAATTGCACGATTTTGTACAAACGCTCTGAAAAAATTAGTACCATTAACCTCTATAGATCGCGCCACGACTGGTCCGATTAAACAGTATAATAGTAAGGTTGAATAGAAGACAAAAGTTTCTAAAATACCACAATGAGCCTATGCAAGAAGTCAGAAAATAGACAAACTGATTCTCTGTAAGTCACGTCTGGGGACGCCACAGATACTCCCCCCTTTAAAAAATAATGTAAACATAAAAATGACAATTCAACACTCTAACTCTAAAATTAAATACTAAATAACAATTAAGGCCATATTACGCTGGCGCAAGCAAATCTGACTGGTTGTTTACGTAGTCTACGTGATCGTGATAAAGCATATTTTCTCTCGCTGCGTGCTTTACAATTATTTGAGCTATCGTCAGTATCTGCAAAAAGTGCTGGTTTAGCACGGTCAAGGGAAATATACGATTGCTTTCTCATCAGTTGGAGTGATTCCTTGTCTCGTTATGATAACCTAAGAAATCGAGTCCGCTCTTGAGAAATTCGCATTTTTCTGAGTTAATCGTTATTCCATGCTCGTGCAGGCGTTTTAAAATTATTTTCAGGTGTTGTACATGTTGTTCTTTTGCGCTCTTATATTTGTCTGGCGGTAACGGCCTCGCGCACGTTGATACGGACGCTCCTTTTGTTTCCATATGATGTTGCACTTGACACTCGGAGTTGGGTATATTGGTAGCTGGCTTAGTTATATCTTCGTATTTTGCCAGTAATTTTGTTATGCTAATTTCTTGTGAAATAGTTTCAACGCTTGGTTGACTTGCTCTGATAATTGTTGCAGGCGTTGTCGGCTCAGTAACTTTCTCAGTAAGCTTTCTTGTGAAATAGTTTCAACGCTAGGTTGATTTGCTCTGATAATTGTTGCAGGCGTTGTCGGCTCAGTAAGCTTTCTTCCGTCTAAATCGACGAGTAATTTGTGGTACTGTAAAAATTAGCACCAAGTATGGACGTGTTGACGTCAGCAATAACAAAATTCCATCTAAATTGGCGACTTAGTCCTATATTAAGGTTTTCAGTATTTCGCCGTATGTTCTGATGAGGCTACCGTTCGCGGCGTGTACTCTATGACTTGTAACATGCTTGTGCTTGAATGAGTTTCTTCTCAACACTGATATATTTGCCCCAGTGTCGACTAAAACCTCTTGCCACTTTGTCGGTCGGCTAAGATAAGGCGGTCGTAGGGGTGAATAGCACAAAGTTCCGCCCTGGTTCGTGCTGATTGTAGTTTCCCTGATACTTCCGTTGCTTGATCTGGTTTTCCCAAGCACGTGGTTGATATTTGTATGCCTTTTCTTTGAATCGCCTATGATATTGACACAAACCTTGATTACGATACCTTGATGCACTTCTTGACCTTGATCTTGAACGGAATTTACTGCGTCGATACTTTTCGTTTTCGTCGCGTAGTGCAGTGATTTCATTTTTTATTTGTGTCAGCTGATTTGTAAGGCTAGTGCCCTCGTTAACTTCAGTACTTGCAGAATTCGTCTTTGAGTTTTCAAATATCATGTCTCCATCTCACTCATATTATTTAGTGTTGCGTTTTGTGAAACTGTAAGGATGGATGATATGGTATTCGGGAGTTGGCTAAGCCATAACGACCGGATTGTGTCGTCGTTAGTAATGCCTTCTCCTAGTTCGTTCATTTGACGCGGCAACTGAGATGGTTTTTTGTGACCTAGTTCGATTTGGTAGAATAAGCGTTGAAACTTCTTTTGCTTTGATTCTTCGTAACAATGAATGAGGCGGTCTTTAATTGTTTTATATTTGTTCTCTTCCGGAGGGTTAACGATGATGTCACTGACTTCGCGTATTTCATCCTTCGATAAATTTGCGATTACCAGATTATATTTGTAGTCATCTCCTTGTTTCTGGGCGGCGACTATAGCTTCGAACTGGGTAAACCATAATTTTGGTTGGTCTTGTCAGAAGCGTGGTATACGTTCCGATATGCTTATGGCGGCAACTTCGGGTTCCGATGTAACAGCTTTGACTGGAGCACGTAGAGCCATTTTCCTGTAATTTGGTTGGGTCCTCAAAACTTCTTGCTTCCGATGCGTGATCACGTCGGGGTCACCAGTTATTATGACCAGGAAAAGGCTTGTTTATTAAGACACGATTACATGTTGAGTGACAATTTATTTGTTAAAATAATGAGCTTATATACTAGATATAAACGTTTGAAATACAGTAATATTTAATCATCTCATGATCTTACTTTTATCACGTATGTTCCGAAATAGATAACGGATTCTCTGTAAGTCACGCCTGGGGACGCCACACAAACAAACAAATCTTTCGTCATTATCCATCAGGTTGTTTTGTAGATTATGTAGATTTATAATCGATTGTAAGAGACATACGCTACTTCTACGAGGGGCGTTACCTCACCCCCGCGGAGACACGTCACAATTCTTCTTCGACCACACCGTCGACACTAGTAGTATACTTAAAGTATAAAAAAATACCAACCTCTTATGAAAATCCTCTATGCAGTGTATTCGATTAACCGCATCAACTGTGAACGGGATACCATCGAGGCTCTTATGGCACTGCACGCAGGTGAAGCACGCGGGGTGGTAGGGCTTGCCGGTGGCGCGCAGGATGCGATCGAGGATGGGGGCGGCGCACACGCAGCATTTCTCCAGCGTGTCCAGGTAGTCTCGCTCGCACAGAGCTCGGCCTTGGACTGCATAGAATGGTCGACCCTGGAGGTAAGAATAGTTCAATATTTATAGGATTATGAAAATAAATTATAACGTAGATTTGTATCGCCTAACCAAGCCAATAAGATGACTCAAGTGTGACGTCATTACTTTCCGTATATGCTCAGCCGCACTATTATTTCAGTATTTTACTCCAGTACTTATTTACTGGAATACATTACCTAAGTATTGAGTGGCACTTTGTTTACAGTGCTTGTTTGTGAATGTTGCCACACTTCGGCCATGCATCTAGTTCCCTTGGTCTAGTAGTGCAGTAGTTAGTTTATTTTGTTAAGAGCTTGTCTGTAATGGTATTTTCTACTAGAACCAACATAAAAACTACATTAACATGGTTGCGCGCGTCAAACCGTGGAAACAGCCATTAAAATATGCTCACTACACTATTTCCATTTCTTTATTTTCTCGATCACAGTTCTAATTTGATATAATGTAGTGTTGTGACCAAATAAGTAATGATATCGATCGCATATATTTATTATATTTTGAACAAAGACAAGTACAACAAAAACATTCAAATATATTTTTCAAGGTGGGAACACTCAATGGCCCACCGCCATTTTGTGTTAGTTTTATCCTTCACTCGCAACAAGACGGTCGTGCTACTCACTACATTTCCGTTCGATGACATTTTTCACATTATCCGTACGTTACGTTGTGTATTTTATGCTCCTCCGTGTTGATTGCTGCCCAGCTGTCAAATATCGAAATGCCGAAAGGATCTGTTCTGAAAAGGCAGGCGAGAGAACTGGTGATCAAGGTTCGTAATTACTTTGAAGCAGAGTATCAAAATGCCCGCTATTACCACAGTCGCAAGTGCGAGAGCGTGTTGCGGCCGCATTAGGAATTAGTGGACCTACTGTTTCAAAAATTACTACTGAAGCTTACGGTACAAGCGGCATGCAGGAAAATAAGCTTCGTACGCCGAAGAAAAAACGCCCACCAAGTCGTGTGACATCGGTTGACAACTTCAACGCTGATGCTATTCGCCGTCATATATATGACTATTACTTGCGCAAAGAACTTCCAACGCTTAAAAAACTTGTTGTATCTTTACGTGAATGTGGTTTGTTACATTGCCAAAAATCGTCATTAAGCTTAGTTTTCAAAGAAATTGGATTTTCTTATAAAAAATCGGACAAACGTAAAATATCGATGGAGCGTCACGACGTTGCTATGGCTCGCTGCGAATTTTTGAGCGAAGCCAAAAAGATATCAGATTGCTCAAATGTTATTTTCACTGACGAGACTTGGTTAAATGCAAACCACACAGTATCTAAGAACTGGACTGACGACACCGCCGCTTCCACTAGTTCAGTGCCTATGGGAAAAGGTGAACGCCTTATCATATGCCATGCAGGGTCTACGAAAGGATTCGTGTTAGATGCTTTACTGGCCTTTAAATCCAAGAAAACAGTGGACTACCATGAAGAAATGAACGCAGAGATTTACGAAGGATGGTTTAAAGAAATGGTGCAATGTCTGGAAGAACCGTCCATAATTATTATTGACAACGCTACATATCACTCCAGACAAATTATAAAAAACTAGAGATAATTGACTGGCTCCAACGTCATGGCGAAAATGTGGATAATACTTTATTAAAAGTACAATTAGTGAATATTTTTAAATCGAAAAAAAGCCTTCCTAAGAAGAATGTGGTCATTGGGTTCTTCGACTTCCGCCGTATCATTGCCAGTACAATGCTATAGAACTAATATGGGCACAAATCAAAGGACACGCCGCTCGAAACAATACCCATCCCCCTTTTACGGCAAACAAGATGTTAGATTTATTAAAAAATGCATGTGCGGAAGTAATTGCTGAAAACTAGGAAACAATTGTGCGAAGAACCCAAAACATTATAGCGTCGGATTCGATAATATACAAGTACAGGAACTTATGATGAATGTTGGGGAGAGCTCATCGAGTGACAGTGATGATTTCATCAGATTTTGATTAAAATAAATAAATAAAGATTACCTGTCATTATTATTATTTCATTTCATTGTCGAGCTACCTATATCTACTTATTTTACAACAGCTTCGAAAATTTTAAAGCAGTTGGCATTATCAATAAAGAATTAATACGTGTAACATCTTGTAATGAAATATAATATTAGTTAATAAATTTGTACAAAAGTATCCGGCAATAGTTTAGTTTCTTACATTTTGTTAAAAAATATCAGGTCTGTTATCGTGTTATGTTTATCGATATAGCTCCATTCCTATCAGTTTCTCCGACTCTGGTATTATATAACCTTGTACATGTGTAAATGTCATATTTTTATAAAATAATGCATACATAATGTAAAAAAAACTCTCGCACAAGTTTTCACAGGAGCTGTCAAGAGAAAATAAAGAAATGGAAATAGTATAGTTCCCACATTTTATTATTTATTTTACAATTAGTATATTCAACTTTCAAAGTTTGTAGCAATTACTTTTTTTTAGTCAGAACATAGATTTCTTTTGTTTGAAAGCTAGTATGATAAATCATAGAATTACATGATAAATGACAAAGAATTACATGATAGAGTTTTTTTACAAAGTTTTAGTCAATTTTGTTCAGATATATTTTTTTCCCATGATTGTTGAACATTTGAAAAATTATTTATTTATTTTACTGTAATCAACCCACTTTTTTGATCTATGAAGGAAGTTAATATTTTTTTACATAGAGTGGATTATAAAAAGTTACATCTTTAATTATGTGTTCAACAAAATCTGAAATATATTCTAAATAATATATTTTTTTAAATTGAATAAGTTTGATCTAATTTCACTCCCCTTTATCAAGGTATATTTAACTACAAAATGTATAGATGTTACATTTTAAGATAGATAAGTTAAAAATGCATACCTGGAGATTGATTCCACATTGCTGACAACAGAAACATTTGATGTGATAGATCCTCTCCATGGCTGTGCAGCCCGTTGTCTCTCCCATAATCTTCTCTCCACAGCAATAGCAGTTCCCACAATACAGCTTGTCTACCTCAGGCTCGGGGATGGGCTCACTCGTCGGGCCGACATATCCCCCATAAAGAGATGTTCCAGACAACTGACTACAGGGTCTAGGATTGATAGGCTCATATAAAGACTCATATGTGGATGATGTCTGAGAACCGCCATATGTGGAAAAGTCTTGGGCATTTACTGAAGCAGACGAGGGCGGATAAGCCGAACCAGGTCGCCGCAATTCACTGTAGTTCGACTGCGCACCTATATCACTGATTCGAGACACTTCAGACCTTGCATCTCTATCTCCATAAATACTCTCTGCTATTTGCCGTAAAGGAACATTTGAATACACGTGGTTAGTCCCACCTGGAGGTAATAAATTACTGTATAACAAGACATCACCACTTCGCCCTCTCGCAGTATTTCTCACGATGCAACTCTTTACAGGCACTAAATTTGAGTATGTTGACGTTCGACTTCCATATTCTAAGCGGGAGGAATAAGATGGCTCACACGCAGACTTTACCATACAACTTTGAGGTATTTGTGGCTGGGGAGGCCTATTCTTTTTTGGAGGTATGGCAGGTTTCGTCTTAGCCGCATTTATATCATCTTGCAATTTCGCATCTAATTCGTTAGCATAGATCCGTAGATCTGCCAACTGCTTATCGAGCGTATTCATCATGTTTGTTCCTGAAGTGTTCCCACTGAATAGAGTATGGTTTTATTTCATAAAGTACAATTAAATTTCAATTTTTACAGCAGATTGTTTTTTTGTTTACGCCCTTTACAATTCAATCACACTATTGATTGACAAAGGAAACACTGACAATTTGACTGCAGAAACTTCGTTCGTAAATTGTTATTTTATTTTCATAGTAAATACTAATATTTTCTGTACCTTATATTATATTGGTTAAATTATATGCAGAGAAATTGGCATTTGCTAAGTTGGAGGTGTTTGCTGTGAGTAGTCAAGAAAAAAATAAACTAAAAACAATAAGCAGGAACAGTGTTATAAGTCTGTTTTAACTTTAAGATGGAAATTATAAAATGAAGGCTGGCCAGGCTAACAATTAAAGACTGAAAAGGAAAAAGCTGGCTAAAAGAAGCAAAGCTTCGTTGAAATATCAATATATACTTTTAATCGTACACTTAGTACCTAATCCATCCGTATCACAATGTTATTAGTGATGCTACGCATGTCCGTATACACGTCCAAAGTGTGCAACGGAGAAGAAAGAATCACGTTTATTATAGTCATCGATATCTCCAGCTTAGAGAATAATAACGTTATTAGTAGATATTTTACTAGCCTTATTTTTTTGCTGATAATCTACCGAGTGTGTATAAATAATAGTAATAGAGCTTTGAGTAGGCAATTGAAACTTTTTTGACGCAAATTAACAATACCTGCAAGTTGGATACTGTCAGTCGAACTCTATAAATTTTTCATTTGGTTCTTTGAGGAATTCAATTTTGCTAAGCTTGTGATTGCACGATATATTCGTGAACAAGTTTGGACGTTATAAAAGTAGTATACTGCTCGTAAATATGTAATGTACTCATTGTCAAGATCTCGTCTGGGGCGGTAATACAGTCTATTTTGTCAGCCGTAATAATCAAGTTTGTGTGGTTGTGTTCCGGTTAAAAGGAAGCACCAGTCAGTACAATTACTGGAACAAAGACAACTCCAACTGAAGCCACAGGGCGGCGATGCATCAGTCGATATAATAATCATGTTTGTGTGGTTGTGTTGCGGTTAAAAGGAAGCACCAGCCAGTACAATCACTGCAACAAAGGCAACTCCAACTGAAGCCACAGGGCGGCGATGCATCAGTCGATATAATAATCATGTTTGTGTGGTTGTGTTGCGGTTAACAGGAAGCACCAGCCAGTATAATCACTGCAACAAGACAACTCCAACTGAAGCCACAGGGCGGCGATGCATCAGTCGATATAATAATCATGTTTGTGTGGTTGTGTTGCGGTTAAAAGGAAGCACCAGCCAGTACAATCACTGGAACAAAGGCAACTCCAACTGAAGCCACAGGGCGGCGATGCATCAGTCGATATAATAATCATGTTTGTGTGGTTGTGTTGCGGTTAAAAGGAAGCACCAGCCAGTACAATCACTGCAACAAAGGCAACTCCAACTGAAGCCACAGGGCGGCGATGCATCAGTCGATATAATAATCATGTTTGTGTGGTTGTGTTGCGGTTAAAAGGAAGCACCAGCCAGTACAATCACTGCAACAAAGACAACTCCAACTGAAGCCACAGGGCGGCGATGCATCAGTCGATATAATAATCATGTTTGTGTGGTTGTGTTGCGGTTAAAAGGAAGCACCAGCCAGTACAATCACTGGAACAAAGGCAACTCCAACTGAAGCCACAGGGCGGCGATGCATCAGTCGATATAATAATCATGTTTGTGTGGTTGTGTTGCGGTTAAAAGGAAGCACCAGCCAGTACAATCACTGCAACAAAGACAACTCCAACTGAAGCCACAGGGCGGCGATGCATCAGTCGATATAATAATCATGTTTGTGTGGTTGTGTTGCGGTTAAAAGGAAGCACCAGCCAGTACAATCACTGCAACAAAGACAACTCCAACTGAAGCCACAGGGCGGCGATGCATCAGTCGATATAATAATCATGTTTGTGTGGTTGTGTTGCGGTTAAAAGGAAGCACCAGCCAGTACAATCACTGCAACAAAGGCAACTCCAACTGAAGCCACAGGGCGGCGATGCATCAGTCGATATAATAATCATGTTTGTGTGGTTGTGTTGCGGTTAAAAGGAAGCACCAGCCAGTACAATCACTGGAACAAAGGCAACTCCAACTGAAGCCACAGGGCGGCGATGCATCAGTCGATATAATAATCATGTTTGTGTGGTTGTGTTGCGGTTAAAAGGAAGCACCAGCCAGTACAATCACTGCAACAAAGACAACTCCAACTGAAGCCACAGGGCGGCGATGCATCAGTCGATATAATAATCATGTTTGTGTGGTTGTGTTGCGGTTAACAGGAAGCACCAGCCAGTACAATCACTGCAACAAAGGCAACTCCAACTGAAGCCACAGGGCGGCGATGCATCAGTCGATATAATAATCATGTTTGTGTGGTTGTGTTGCGGTTAAAAGGAAGCACCAGCCAGTACAATCACTGCAACAAAGGCAACTCCAACTGAAGCCACAGGGCGGCGATGCATCAGTCGATATAATAATCACAATTATTGTTCATAAATAAAACACCTATGATGAATGACGTCCATAGGCGTGGATGCCTCTTACCATCTGATGAGTCGCGTGATCATTTGCCGGCTGTCAAATCAGAAAGAAAAAGGATATATTGTGTTAAAGAAAGGGGGGTAAACCTACGTGTAATTTGTTGAAGTAAAAAAAACGCAATAAGCTTTAAAAATGATTTATTTAAACTTAATGTACGAATGTCACTTTATTGCCTTCCCCAAACCGTCAGAAACTGTAAAGAAGGTAAACACAGATTACCACACTTCAGGGTCTTAAAATTTATTTATTTATTTTATTTAGTCATTAATGTACACGCAGGTTTTTTAATACAGTATAAAAAGTAGTTACCAAATAATGTACAAAGGTACTGCTTATTTCTAAAAGAAATCTCTTCCAACAGACCTGAGACTGGAGAGTGTGAATAATAGCAAATTTAGTGTGTACTAAATTATATATACATAAGATATATACTATAAACAAATGCTAATATACTTGCATATTGTATTAAATATAAATATGAACTACTTATCTACATAAAAATAAAATATCCATGATATATAAGTATGTATATGCAAACTAAAATATACACATTATACTTGACTTTTACAAATGATTCAAAGAAATGAACATAAGATGATAATAATACTACGGGGTTACAAAAACAAGAACGCAAGCTGATACACTCGAGAGAGGTAATGTTCTCTTACTCGCTTTTTAAATAAGGATAACGTTTTCGATTCACGGATTATGCAAGGAAATGCATTCCACAACCTAACTGCGTGTATGGTGAAGGAATAAGAGAAAACGTCAGTTTTATGCGGTTTCATTTTGAGAAGAGTACGCTTATTTCTTCTGCAATGAGGATCATCGGTGTGCGTGAAGGAAAAACGCTTACTTAGGTAACGAGGGGAGGATGAGTTAAACAGTACTTTAAATAGCTGGGATAAGATACGAGAATCTCTACGGTACCGAATAGGAAGCCATCGGAGTTGTCCGCGGTATTCAGAAACATGATCAAACTTTTTAAGACCAAAGATGAATCGTATACACAGACTCTGTAATCGTTCCAAGTTTATTTAATAGCTCTTCAGTTATGTCCAAGTAACAGACATCTGCATATTCGATTATTGGTTGAATGAGTGTTTAAGCAAGAGCGATCCTGGTCCGGAAGGGCAGAAAACTCCGAAGACTTTTTAGTTGATGGATGGTACATGATAATACAACTGGGGCTTTTTAAAAGAGCAAATCGACAAAGTAAAACGCTTACAGACAAGGCACAGTGTAGACCAGTGAATCTAAAAACAGGAAATTTGGCACAGAGTTTTCTTATATCGTTTAGGGACGCAGTAACAAAGGATTTTCGAAAATTCACCCCTAGAGAAATGAAACAGGAGGAAAAAGCTTTTCAGTAAAATAAAATTGTATCCTCACTGTCAATCGGCACACCGATGTCTTCTGTGGCGCCTTCAAGACACTCTGGACAAATGGTGCTCTCGCATGGATTCTCCGTAGTAGTAGGGAAGCTGGGCGTCATTTCTGCTGGTGGTGGCTGGGCAGGGCAATAATCATCTTGAGTATTAAGATCTTCGCAATTTTTTAACAGTTTATTTTTACTTGTAGTATATAATTTAAAGATTAAATTAATACGGTTACACGACGTTTTCCTTCACAATTAGAGCAGTCAGCTCGAAGATCTGAAGTTGTTCAACATATTGGTACATTTGGCTGTCAATGGGGAGCGAACCCGGGACCGCCAAGAAGTTGTTTGAAAGGTATAACCTACCAAGTCGCAATGGACAAGCGAGATATACTGAATTGCCCTGTAATTACCTCGTTAGTGGGCTGAAACTCATTTCTCTTCACTGGCTGTTGCTGTATAGTATAGTTACCATGGCGATGCCCAACTAGTCCATGAATAATATACCAAATATGACCTCATAAAACGTTAAAATAATGTATAAATAAGTCTCACCTCCAACCTATACAAGTATGAGATGTGACAGGGGTCAAAGGTCTCACAAAGAGTTTCGTTGTTTACCATATCCTTGCGACCTTCGTCGCCGAAGTAATCAAACGTAATTACTATATTGTTGTCTATAGCACACTCGTCCAAAAATTGATCCACTGAAATCTAAGAAATGATAAAAAGAAGCATTAGTATGTTTTTAAATTACAATGAGAATGGTTATTTATTATTTTTTGGACACTCAGAACACGACCCAAATGGCACCTGAAGGCGATACAGGCGCCCTCGTATCAGAACACGACCCAAATGGCACCTGAAGGCGATACAGGCGCCCTCGTACTCTGCGGAAACGTAAAACTTGCCTTAGTCTTATTACCGCAGTCTAGCGTTCCATTAAGGAAGTAATTATTCTCTCTTTCACCACTTCCAAGGCAGAACATCCAACCTTCATGGAATGAGTACTCTATGACTGCTTGCTCCGCCTCAATGCACGGGTCCATGGGTACTTTGATGGACTCTTTTTTCATGGTGCATCCACGTTTGTGGTGAAGATCCGATATACGGTACTGTTCTATGTCAGGTTGAGTTCCTTCTGGACAAACGTAAAAGCCACCTGTAAAGTTTTTAAAAATGACAATGTGTATAACGTTGTCCATGTTCTGAGTAAGAAATCTGAAA